>OZ014524.1:195370975-196660975 GCA_963966055.1 Lathyrus aphaca
GTCATTGTCTTTGTGGTATTCTTCATTACTAAGGTGGAAAAGAGAGGCATTAAGTCCCTACTTTGCTACTTTGTTAGTCTTTCACATCAGAGGTTCAATTTAATGTTTTGGTTTAATTTGTGTTTTCAAAGGAGTGACTTTGCTTCACTAAAAAGATTCACAAGATCAGTAAAATAAATTATAATTTATGAATATATATACAAAAAAAAAAAAATTAGGTATAATAACCACAAATTATTTCGTTACAAAACCGTTTAAACCAAATCTCAAAGACTCAATTTTCGAGGATTTCTTAACGCTTCTCATAAATTTTTCGTAATGCATGTGACATATAAGACCAAGTCATTATCATTGATTTATTAGTCTATTAGTCTATTTTAAAATAAACTAAATTATTTATTTAAATTGTTAATATAAAATATATTTTTAAATTGATTATCATACCATGTTAAACTTTGGAAAATATCACACTCTTAAAAATAAAACTATAACAGATTATAATCATGCTTGTAGATTTTATCATTACAAATCTAAATCTTGTAAAGCTGATAATATATAATAAACCTTTCATTATAATTTAACAAACGATAATTTAGTTATTTTTGTTTTATTATATATTTTATTTTTATAAGTTATATTATCTATATTATTGAAACATTAGATTTTTTATATATTTTTTAAGCAAGAGATATATTGATACGAGTACAAAGAGTACTCCACCTGATTATAAAAAGGAATCGGAACAACACTCGATCAAAACAGAGAAATTATCAACCAATTGAAACTTATAACAAAAATAAGAAAGAGTCTTTGTTGAAATAATAAAAATTACAATTGGGGTAAATAATGTCTCCTACAAAAGCCAACTTCCAAACCGTGAATTTAATCTTCCAAATAATATTGATAATATTCCACCTCGAGTTATTAAAAATAACCTCATTTTTCACCTTCCAAAGGTTCCAACAAACTGCTAACCATATGCTCCCTTCTCTACCTTTTCTGACCTTCTCAGCTTTGCAAAAAATATACCAATTCAAAAAACTCCCCTTAACGTCTACGACTCCTCTCTCCTTAAAACCCAACCACTCTGATACCTCCTTCCAAACCAATTTTGCCACCACACAATCGAATAACAAATGAAACAATGATTTCGATTCCGAATTACAGAAGGAACAAGAAATGTTGCTGGAAATAGGAATAATACCTTTCTTGATTAATAAATCCTTTGAAGGTAATCTATTAAGGAAGCAATGTCATCCAAAAGCACAAATTTGTACGGAACTAACACCCTTCACACAAGACTAAAAGCCTTGTCTTCTCGAAGAAATGGTCCAAACGGATTGTGAAAAAACAAGTTAAGCAGTAATAAGATTTAACTGGAAATAAAAATCCTTTAGATTCTGCTAACCACCTAACTGTGTCTCTCCTACTACTGCAAAAATCATTATGGCTCAACAATCTAAACAACTTCTTAACAGCAATAGAAAATCCAGGGTGTGGACCATGAAGCAGACCCGAAGTTGTTGCTCAAATCACATGACCCGATTCTGCTTCTGCAATTACCGAACCCGGAGTTGTTGTCTCACCAGTAACTTTCAACGTAGCTGTTGCAGTTGAACCAGTAACCCCCAGATCCCCCCCACTTCCACGATTCGTCCACCCACCCTCCCATTGACGCTACTGAGACCTGCTGCAACTTAGAAGCAGCAAAACCTATCGGGAATAGCTGCGACAAATTGCCCGCACCTGTCCAATTTCCTGACCAAAAGGAAGTACAAGAACCATTGTCCACCTCAAATGAAAAATTATCAATAAAAATATTATCCACATAAGAATTACCAATCGACACAATGTCCGCAAACCACGAAGATATGGATTTCCCATTGTTTTTGAAAGAACCAACATTCTACATCAAAAGCCGAATAACACCATACCTAGCCTTCAAATCTTTAAACCACAAATCCTCCGATCCAACAAGAATTCTCCATCTCCACTTTTGCAATAGAGCTTCATTAAAGACATCAATTCTCTTAAAGCCCAAACTACCTTTATTGATAGGGATACAAAGTAAATCCCAGTTAATCCAGTGAGTCTTTCTCTTAGCTTTTGAACTTCCTCACAAAAATCTACTTTGAATCTTCATCATCTCTTTGCAAATATGAACCTGAGCTAAATAAAAAGAAAGATGAAAAATTGAAAGACTACTAAGCACCAATTTGATAAGAGTAATCCTTCCCCCGAAACTTGAAAAACGATCTTGCCAAAAAGAGTCTTTTTTTGAACTTTTCTAGCAATCGAGACTAAGTAGCCAACCTTATAGGATTAGATCATCTAGGAATTCCAAGGAAATTAAACTCATGTGATTCCCTTATACAAGATATAAAAATAGTCGTCGCTTCCAAAAAAAACTATTATTGACGTTGATTCTGATAATCATGCTTTAGTGAAAATTAATACGGAGGCCCGATACTAATTCAAAAGCTCTAAGAATCATTTTGATTGCCCACAAATTTCTCCAACCACCATCTCCAAACAAAAGGGTATCGTTCGCAAATTGAAGAACATCAATAGGACAACTACCATTAATATTGAAACCAGAATATTCGCCAAGCCCCACCGAATTCCTAATCAACCCCGACAACCCCTCCGCCACCAACATAAATAAAAAAAGAGAAAAAGGATCACCTTGCCTCAATCCCCTCTCCACCAAAAATTCCTTGGTCGGACTACCATTCACCAATATGGACATCTTACTACTAAATATCATCACTTCCATCCATCTCATCCAAGTGTCTCCAAACCCCATTTGTCTCAACATATATCTAATAAAACCCCATGACACTTTGTCGTAAGCTTTTTCAAAATCGACTTTAAAAAGAAAGCATTCCCTATTTTCCTTAATAGTATAATCCACCATCTCATTGGCCACTAAGACTCCATCAAGTAATTGTCTACCCAAAAAAAACAATGTTTGATAAGGAGAAATGATAGAATTCAACGCCCTCTTCAATCTAGAAGCCAAAACTTTGGCCAAAATCTTGTAAAGGAAACTGACCAAACAAATTGATTTATAATCGTCTAACACCAAAGGATTGTCACTCTTAGGAATTAACGTTAAGAAGAAAAAAATAATCGCCTTAGATAATATAGCCCCATTATGAAAATCTGACACAAATCTAACAACATATTCATTTAAAAAGTACCAGCTCTTTTAAAAAAATATCATTGTATAACTATCCGGTCCCGGACTTTTACTACCATCACAACACTACACCGCATCTTTTATTTCCTCCTCCGAAAAAGGATATTCTAACGAATTTCTCTCTGCAAGAGAGAGCAATTTGAAAGTAACCCCTTCAAGAAAGGGTCTATCCTTATCTGGTTCGATGAATTTCCTAGCAAAAGAATTATGCACCTCCTCCTTTACCCCTTTAATGGATGATATCAACCCTCATTCCGTATTCATGGAACCTAAGAAATTACGCCTCGTCTTTTCCTTCATGACACAATGAAAGAACCGACTATTATTATCTCCATCATTACTCCACTTCAATCTAGCCTTTTTGATAATCATGTTCTCCTTAATTCTTGAATTCATCCAAAAAGGACTCGAAGCCTCTTTACGTTTATCCACTAAATGATCCACGAATTGCCCATCAAACAAAGAAATTTCCTCATCTCCCTCATTAATGCCCCTAACTCCCCCTTCCACCTCCAAATTGTACTTACCAAAGACCTCTATGTTCCCTCTCTGAAGGATACCTTTAATCAACCTCAATTTCTCTTTAATAACAAAATCACTCCTTCCATGAACAATTAATTTCGTTCATTCCTTTTCTACAAAAGGGATGAACTTTGTTATCACTAAACCATTTGTTGTTCACCTTAAATGGTTTCAGACCCCAATTCGAAGAATCTGCCATTAACCTCATCGTGAAATGATCGAAAACATTCCTCAACCCTATAAGTTGACCAATTGTTCCCCATTTAGAAATAGCTCCATCCGATAACAAAAATTGAACTAACCTGCTTATCGATTTCTCGTCACTAATAAACCAATAAAACTTCTTCCCTTTTCAAGTGATATCAATAAGGTCACTATCCAAAATTAATTCCGAAAATTCCGTCGACCCTGCCGACGAACCACCCATCCCCCTTCCCTAGAATTAAAAACATCATTGAAATCACCTTGTATGCACCAATCCCCATCTGAAAATCTAGATTTCAAGACGGTCAAATTTCTCCATAAAATCCTCTTCCTACCCATGTCACAAGGCGAACAGAAATTGACGATGTTGAAAAGACAATTATTCCAAATCACCTTCACCCCTACAAAATTGTCTCCTTTAAATATGCAAATCACTTCAACACTAGATAACTTCCATAAAATAACCAAACCTCCATAAGAACCAATAGAGCTAGAAAAGTCCATCAAATAGTTTCCTTTGCCCAAAAAAACATAACGATAATATCGAAAACAGAATGCAATTTTGTTTCTTGAATGAGGAAAACATCAACATTACTTTTTTTTATTAATGAACTAATTCGCATCCCCTTCAAAGAACTCCCCTCCCCTCTAATATTTAAGGATCCAATAATCATTTGGAACATACTAATTTCGTCTTCACTCCTGCCCTTCTATCCTTATCCTCTTTTTCTAATTCATCTAGCCTTGATTTTGTTAATATAGTATCAAAGTTTATTTCGATCCTTCTTAAACTATTTGTTATTTTGGCTATTGAGTTTTCAAAATTTTAAAAATATGTTTGTTTTGATTTTTAGTGATAGGTTCTATTGAAGAAAAAATTCTTCTGTTGAATAGCTAAACTATTCTTGGTTTGTCGTCTTCTATTTTGTGTGCTTGAAGAATAAGATTTTTTCATAAATGATTTTGATGGATCCTTTCATAGTTGGTTATGGTATTGATTATGTATACCATTTGTTTTCTTCTCTTTTGGTTGTGATTTTAATTTCTTATTTGTTTGGTTTCGTCTAGTTTAATTTCAATATGATTCCTCTCTATGTTGGTTTAATTTATTTTGATTATGTATGGTATAACTTGTTTCAGTCAATTTCGTTTGAATTTGTTTGATTAGTTTGATTTGGTTTATTTGTGTGGCAGTTCTTCCCTTTGGCGGTTCCTTCTCTATATATTGATTCATCTATTTGTTTGCTATTTTTTTCTACTTTTTTCTACGACGTTAGTTTGGTCATGATATTAATTAGTTTAGTTTGATCACTTATTTTAGGAGTTAATTTGTAGCAAACTATTTGAATGAGAGTGTTAAAGTTTTTGAATTGTATTGTTTATTAATGAGTATGTTTTCATTTTTTGTTTGTCAAAGTCTCAATGCTCCATGTTATGCATTGTGAGTTTGAAAATGGATGTTATATAACATGACATTGATCTTGTTGTTATAATTAGATAAATGGTAGTTTAATCTATTTATGTTTAATTATAATATATATTTTTAAACTTTTATTGTCATACGTTATATGTTATGATAGAAGGAAAAATGAATATTCTTATCACTAATTCACATGAGGAAAAAGGACTCGTGGCACATGATCCAAAACATCAGGAACAAAGGTGTATCATAAAATAGAGATTTTCTAATAGAAAAAATGTCACAAGTTTTGTTAAATATGAGAATGATTGGTAATGATTAGGTGTGGAATTAGTGGGAGAAAATCAAATCTCTTCTATCTCTGAATTTTACAAATGCTCTGGTTGTTAAAATTTTCACTACCAACATTTCCATTAAGCGTTTTCTATTTTCCAACCAAGATAAAAATTATTGAAATTCTAGCAATAGATATAAGATGTTGAATAGGATGTTACGACACTAATATCTGACAAAACAAGGTAAATAAACAAAAACAACAATAAAGAACACGAGCAATTGTTAACCCAGTTCGGTGCAAACACACCTACTTTGAGGGCAACCAAGCTAGGAAAGAACTCCATTATCAGTAGTATCAATTCAGAGCTAAACCACTCAATTTACCCTCTTCACTTAATCATTACCCAATCCAAGTTTTGTTTACCCTCTTCACTTAATCACTACCCAATGCAAGTTCTATCTAAGAACTCTTAGATATGAGACATCTCTCACTCCCCTCAATCACAATAGTGATAACAAAACAAACAATCCAGACAAATAAGACACACTTCAAAGACAGTCCTTAACCTTGCTTCAAAGCTTCAGTCAAGTATAAATACTCTTGCTTAAAAGCTTTGAGTGGACAACATACAACTCGATAAAACCTAGTCCAAAACAACCATCAACATAATAATTATTCGGCTCACAAGAAAACTAAAAACACGTAAAAGATCTAAACACTTCAATCCTTATTTTCTTGTTACTTCAACTAGGGTACGACAGTCTTTAAGTAGAGTTTGAAACGTGGGCATGGGCCTTCTGAACTTGCACATCCATATAAACCTAAATATGTTAATTCCTAAAATAAAGGAACAAAAATAGCAACATATAAAATATTCTTATAATAACATTCCATGTTGAATCACATCCTTCTAATTTAGATGCCTGATAATTCTCAATAATTCACACAAGTTAGTAACAGAAAACGCGCGTGCATAAATAAGGATTTAATTAGGTCTTCAGGCCCAGACAAAGATGTCATGACATCAGTCTTGACATCTTGATAAAAAATTGTTGCATACTAAACTTTCACACTTGCAGATTGCTTAAATCACATGTCATAACATCACACATGAAATTAGAAAAATAACATGTTTTACCATAAAATACTGCCAATCTACAACATCTACAATCTCCCCCTTTGTCAAATTTTTGGCTAAAACAATTTAAGCATTTATCAGATCGCTGCCAGCAGCAGAAACACATCAGTGAGATAAACAATCCCCCCTCAACATAACATGTATCAGAGTACAACAGCAGAAATCTCAAACACAAAAGAGAGACTACATCTCCCCCTCAACATAACATGTAGACCGAAAAAGAAATCATGTAGAAAAACAGTCTGGCTACATCTAGCTATCTATAATTATCTCCCCCTTCTAGCCAGAAATTGAGCCAAACAATTAACTAATCATAGAGCCACAAAAGTGTTAGAACAAAATCTCATGAAGAACGGAAATCCAGGGTTACACTAGGAACTCAAAATAAACAACAGAGAGCACTAGGAATCCGGACAGAGAACATATTACATAAGGGCCTTCAAGGGCTATAAATCAAATAGAAAAACAAAAAAAACGTCATCAGAAAGAACCAGGAGTCATCCACACAGAGCTTATTCAGAACCAGATTGATCATCTCCAACACTATCATCTTCTCCCTCACTAGCATTATCACCATTTGAACCATCATCAGAACCAACTTCAGCTTCCTCCTCAACTTACTCACCATCAGTTGTCCCCTCTCTTTCCAGCATATCAATCATTTCCTCAAATTTCAGTTTCCTTGCATCTAACTCTTTGCATGCTTCTTTGAGTTCAATAATGATTGAATTCTTGGTAAGAGGCTTGCTGCTATGAGATATTCCAGTAGATGTCACAACAATGTCAAGGACATGTGATCCCTGAAACAACTTGTAGTGAAAAGAGAGTGCACTCTCCCTCTTGCAAGAATTGTCAGAATTAGTTAATATGGTAGGGTACTGATTTAGGATTATGCCACATATGAGATAAGGAAAAGCTACAGGTAACTTAACACCCAAGGTACTTGCATGCTTCATGGTTTTGTCAAAAATATAAGTACCATAATCAAATTTGGTTTTGATACCTACAACAGTATGAATCTACCTAAACTAGTTGCAATATTAGAAGTATGGTTGGTTAGTACTCAGTTAGCAACCCCAATTTTGCTCAGCATTGCATACTTCACACTAAGCATGCTAGTAGAAAGTTTTCCTTTCCTAGAAAATTGTTTAACTTGATTTGCAGTGAGAGTTTTACAAATATGGTTATATGTGGCTTCCAATTCAGGATGACTAGTTGTATCTCTTCCTAGGTAAGTATTAATCACAGTAGGAGAGAAGTTAACACACTTACCTCTCACATAAAATTTTCTGAAGTCCTTTGAACTCCCATCAGCACACTCCTCAAACAAGTTCACAATAAATTCTTTAACAAGAGTTTCATAACACTTTGAAAATATTGTAATCCTGTAAAACAAATCAGGTTCATTAACTCAGAACAATCAAGGACTAAACCAACAACCTCCGTTTACAAAGTTAGCCTTCTTTGATACACATACTTCCACTTGCTCACACTAGTGATGCAGTGAAAGGAAATTTTGTCCAGAGGTGCATTATGCACCTCCAGAGGTGCATTATGCACCTCCATAGGTGCATTAGGCACCTTAGCAGCCAATTTGCTTGTAGTAGGTTTCTTCCTTGGAGTGATGTCGGGGAAATCACTTTCGACATCAGCTTCTAACTCATATACAATCCTAGCCTTTATTTTCTTTGTGATCACTTTGCTACATCCTCTGGAAGGGTCAAACACAGTCTTTTTAGGAATGTCCTTGGGATGTTTTCTTTGAGTAGTCTTACTATGAGGAGTACTTTGTTCTGCAACATTCTTTCCTTTCCTTGATGCTAACCTTTTGGATATGCTAAGGTTAATGTTGGCAATGATATCATTGTCATACACATCATCAAGGTTAATCACATTATCATTTTCAGCTTCCTTTGTTTTTGTGGGCATAACATCATTGTCCTCATCAGCCTCAAGGATTTCAACATCTTTTATGAGTCACTTCATCATCAATATGAGCAATTCCAGCATCAGGTGCTACAACATCCTCCACGACATCCTTTTCAACAACATGAACATCAACATTTTCTTTGTCAACCTCAGCATCACTTGGACCAACATTTGGACCATCATGATCTTGATCCTTTTGGCTATTCTGAGGAGCAGGAAGACTAGCCAAAGGGACAGAAATCCCAACAACAACATGATCCTCATTTTGAATTCTTGTAATCAAATTTTTAATAGCTTCATTTGCAAAAACAAAGCCCTTATTTTCACTTGTACCAGAAGATGAACATGTAGAGGTACATTTTAGTTTGTGTATATTTGGTGTTCTAGGTTTTGAAGCCCTAGGAACATCTGGGATGACCACATTAAGGGGAACAATGTCAAGAACATCTTCAGATATGTTCATGGACTTAACTCTAGAAGACGTGGTGGAATCAGTCTTGGGGGATGTTTTCTTTGAGGAAGAGGTAGATTGATATTGAGACATTTTGAGCAGATTGAGTTTCGCAAAGTGAGAAGACAAACAGGATCTGAGTGACTGTGGAAGATGAAATGGTAGGGACGCAGTATGGTGCAGTAATGTGTTTGATGAGGAGTAATGACCTTTTGAAAGTATTTCCTTTGAATATAAAAATTAATGTTGAAATCAAATATTTTACGCCTCCATTTAAATTGCATTAATATTAATTCTTGAAAATACAATATGTACTTAAGAATGTTCTCACATGTCAATAATTGCTATAAACCCTCATAAAGACATATTCCTAATTTTCTTCTTAGGTTTTCAAATTGATTTGCATCCAAGGCCTTTGTGAATATATCAGCCTATTGTAACTCAGTGGCAAAATGTTCCAACTTGATCACTTTATCTTCCACAAGATCTCAGATGAAATGGGGCCTAATATTAATGTGCTTTGTCCTGCTGTGCTGAATAGGATTCTTGGAAATATTGATAGCACTTAGATTGTCACAATATAATGTCATGACATCTTGTGTGACATTATACTCAGACAACATTTGTTTCACCCAAACAAGCTGAGAACAACTACTACCAGCTGCTATGTACTCAGCCTCTGCAGTAGACAAGGAAACACAATTTTGCTTCTTGCTAAACCAGGATATGCGATTGTTTCTAATAAAGAAACACCCTCCAAAAGTACTTTTTCTATCATTTTCACTACCAGCTCAGTCAGTATCACAATATCCAGATAAGACAGGATCACACCCATGATAGTATAACATGCCATAGTCACAAGTCTCATTCACATATTTTAGAATTCTTTTGACTTGATTTATGTGAGAGACCTTAGGTTCTGCTTGATATCTAGAACACACTCCAACAACAAAATCAATATTAGGTCTGCTAGTTGTAAGATACATCAGGCTTCCTATCATGCTTCTATATAAACTTTGATCAACACTTACACCTTTTTCATCTTTAGTCATCTTAAGATGAGTGAGAGCATGTGTTCTTTTGTGCCTAGCACTTTCCATTCCAAACTTCTTGACTATGTTCCTGGCATACTTGCTTTGAGATAGGAATATGGAATCTTCCATCTATTTGACTTGCAGACCAAGAAAGAAATTTAACTCTCCAACAAGACTCATTTCAAATTCAGATTGTATTTGTCTGACAAAATGTTTAACCATCTTATCTGACATCCCACCAAAAACTATATCCTCCACATAAATATGAGCAATTGTGATCTTTCCTTCTTCATCTTTGACAAAGAGATTCTTATCTATTTCTCCTTTCCTGTATCCATTCATGATGAGAAACTCTATTAATCCTTTATACCAAAGCCTTGGAGCTTGTTTCAATCCATACAAAGCCTTTCTCAACCTGTAGACACGATCAAAAAAGTTTGGATCAACAAAACCTTTAGGATGCTCCACATAAACTTCCTCATTCAAATATCCATTCAAAAATTCACTTTTCACATCCATTTGAAACAGTTTGAACTTCAAAATGCAGGCAACTCCCAATAGCAGTCTTATTGATTCAAGTCTAGCAACATGAACAAATGTCTCATCAAAGTAAATGCCTTCAACTTGAGTATATCCTTGAGCAACTAGTCTGGCTTTGTTCCTGATCACAACTCCCTGTTCATCAGATTTATTCTTGTACACCCATTTAGTACCAATAACATTGGTTCATTCAGATTTTGGTACAAGTTCCCATACTTCATTCCTTTTGAACTGCTCTAGCTCATCTTGCATAGCATTAATCAAAAACTCATCAGTCAATGCTTCTTTAACATTTTTAGGTTCAATCTTTGACACAAAACAAGAGTTAGAGGTGTCATCCCTTGATCTATTCATAAATCCACTATTAGGATCACCTATAATAAGATCTTTAGAATGGTCCTTCTAGATTCTGATGGAAGGTCCCTTGTTTGTTGGTTCTAACTCAGATTCTGAGATAGCTGGATTTGGATCACCTTTTTTATCAGTAACTTTAGCTGGAGTATCAAAGAATGTTCCAACATCATTCGTGACATCAGCTTCTTTATGTAGATCATCAATAATCACATTTATGGATTCCATCACGACTCTTGTTCTAGAGTTAAAGACTCTATAAGCTCTGTTATTAGTAGATTAACCTAGAAATATGCCTTCATCACTTTTGGGGTCCGTCTTTCTTCTTTGTTCTCTATCTGCCAGAATATAACACTTACTACCAAATACATGAAAGCATTTGACATTAGGTTTTCTTCCTTTCCAGATCTCATAGAGAGTAGTAGGAGTTCCCTTTCTCAAGGTGACTCTATTATGAACATAACAAGCAGTATTCATAGCTTCATCCCAAAAATACATAGGAAGTTTCTTGGCATGAATCATGGCTCTAGCTGACTCTTGAATAGTTTTATTCTTCCTTTCCATAACTCTATTTTGCTGAGGAGCAATGGGAGAAGAAAATTCATGGTTGATTTCTTCAGATGAGCAGAATTCAGAAACTTTTGATTCTTGAATTCCTTCCCATGATCACTTCTAATTCTGATCACACAACTCTCCTTTTCCCTCTGAAGTTTTTGACAAAGCTCTTTGAACACATCAAAAACATCAGATTTCTCTTTTAAAAAAATTATCCAAATGAACCTTGAATAGTCATCCACCACCACATAAGCATACCTCTTCCCACCAAGACTTTCAACCTGCATTGGACCCATCAAGTCCATGTGTAACAGCTCCAAGACTCTAGATGTAGTAAGATGTTGAATCTTTGAATGTGAAATCTTAGTTTTCTTGCCTACTTGACATTCACCACACACTTTGCCTTCATCAATCTGAAGCTTAGGAATTCCTCTTACAGCTTCCATAGTTATAACCCTTTTCATTCCTCTTAGATGAAGATGACCCAATTTTTGATGTCACAATTTAACTTCATCTTATTTAGATATAGAACACACAGATGAGTAGTTGGAATCTTGATTAACCCAAAGATAACAGTTATATCTAGACCTGGCTCCCTTCATGATCACCACATTTTCTTCATTTGTGATAAGACATTCTGATTTGGTGAAGTTGACATTAAATCCTTGATCACACAATTTACTGATGCTAATGAGATTAGCAGTCAATCCTTTCACCAGTAAAACACCATTAATATTTGGAACACCTGGACACTCAACTTTTCCAACCCCTTTGATTTCTCCTTTAGCTCCATCACTAAAAGTTACATAACTGGTAGAATGGGGTTTGATGTCAACCAATTTTTTTTTATTCCAATCATATGCCTAGAACAACAAATGTCAATGTACCGATCCTCTTTAGCTGACACTCTAAGTGAAGTATGAGCTATCAAGGTAGCATTCTTAGGAACCCATTGTTGTTTCTTGATGATCATGTTTTGGTTAGGTTTGTGCTGAGGATTATGATTAGGGTACCCATGAAGTATGTAATAGAAAGGTTTTATGTGACCAAATCTGCCATAGTAATGACATCTCCATCTTTGATATCTTTTCCTTTGATGAGTTGATCTTCTTGTAACATAATGTTGAGACATTGGTTTCGACATCTGATTTGAGACATCATTCTTTAGTTTAGGTTAGCTGCTACTTAAGGAGTTGTTTTTAGTACCATCAAATCCTATCCCGGACATGTCTCTTGCACTTCTTCCGGTCTGAAGAATCTCATATAGTGTTTCAGATTCACTATTCATCATTCTGATGGATTTGGTCATTTGATCAAGCTTGGAATTCAGCATGGTGACTTCATTGTTCAGGTTGGATATTGTTGTTAGATGCTATTCCTTTTCAGCCTCTAGTTTTGCTATGATCTTCTTCTGCTTTTCTCCTTCTTGAATCACTTGTGCACATCTTATACATAACTTTCTATAATAAGCAACAAGTTCTTCAAAGATTAGCTCATCCTCACTAGAGTCATCATCAGACATACATGTCCCTGTCAAAACAGTGATATGTTTAGCTGATTCTTCTTCGAAATCACTTTCAGAATATCCATCAGACCATGAAACAAATAGGCCTTTCTTTTATCTCTTTAGATAAGTAGGACATTCAGCTCTAATGTGGCCAAAACCTTCACAACCATGACATTGAAATCTTTTGCTTTGATTTGACTTCTCTTCTGGATTTTTCCTTTTGCTAGACTCATTTGATCTACTGATGTCAAATGAGTTGTTCCTGAAATTTGGTATTGAATTCATATTCATCTATTTCATAACTTTGTTGAACTGTCTTCTAATCATGGCAATAGCTTCTGTCAGACTTTCTTCAGTTTCCACTTCACCTTCTTCTGTTTCTTCCTCGGTATTAGAAACCAGGGCTATGCTTTTATTCTTCTTTTCAGGGACATCACTAATTCCCATTTCAAATGTTTGAAGAGATCCAATAAGATCTTCAACCTTCATATTACAGATATCCTGTGCCTCCTATATAACACTCACCTTCATAACAAATCTTTTAGGAAGAGATCTGAGAATTTTCCTCACAAGATTTTCATCAGACATGTTTTCTTCTAAAGCTCCTGAAGTGTTAGCAATCTCAAGAATGTTCATGTGAAAATCATGAATAGTTTCATCTTCTTTCATTTCAGATTTTCAAATTTAGTAGTGAGCATCTGAAGTCTTGACATCTTGACTTTGGAGGTTCCTTTGTGAGTGGTTTTGAGAATATCCCAAACCTCCTTAGCTAATTCACAATGATGTACCAATCTGAATATGTTTCTATCAATTCCATTGAACAAGGCATTTAGGGCTTTAGAATTCCCTAGATCCAACTCATCTTCCTCTTTACTCCAATTTTTCTCAGGCTTCAAAGTCTTTGATCCATCTTTATCAATAATTACAGGATGTTCCCATCCTTTGTCAGCATCTTTCCAAGCCTTCTTATCCAAATATTTTAAGAAGGTAACCATGCGAAGTTTCCAATAATCATAGTTAGATCCATCCATAATTGGTGGTCTATTCCTAAATCCTCCATCCTTGTCCATTGTACCAAAAAATATTGTCCCTAGATCTCACCTAGAAAAATCGACAGGGAATCAGGCTCTGATACCAATTAAAATTTTAGCAATAGATATAAGATGTCGAATAGGATGTTACAACACTAATATCTGACAAAACAAGGTAAATAAAGAAAAACAACAATAAAGAACACGAGCAATTGTTAACCCAATTCGGTACAAACACACCTACTCTGGGGGCTACCAAGCCAGGAAGGAACTCCACTATCAGTAGTATCAATTAAGAGTTAAACCACTCACTTTACCCTCTTCAATTAATCACTACACAATGCAAGTTCTATTTAAGAACTCTTAGATACGAGACACCTCTCGCTCCCCCTCAATCACAACAGTGATGACAAAACAAACAATCTAGAAAAAGAAGACACACTTCAAAGACAATCATTAACCTTGCTTCAAAACTTTAGTCAAGTACAAACACTCTTGCTTAAAAGCTTTGAGTGGACAACATACAACTCGATAAAACCTAGTCCAAAACAACCATCAGCATGATAATTGTTTGGCTCACAAAACAACTAAACACACGTAAAAGCTCTAAACACTTCAATCCTTATTTTCTTGTTACTTCAACTAGTGTACAACAGTCTTTAAATAAAGTCTGAAATGTGGGCATGGGCTTGCTAAACTTGCACATCCATATAAACCTAAATACATTAATTCCTAAAATAAAGGAACAAAAATAGCAACATATAAAATGTTCTTCTAATAACACTCCATGTTGAATCACATCCTTCTAATTTAGGCCATTCTCAACAATTCACACAAGTTAGTAACAGAAAACGCGCGCATAAATAAGGATTCAATTAGGTCTTCAGGCCCAGACAAAGATGTCATGACATCAGTCTTGACATCTTGATAAAAAATAGATGCATGCTAAACTTTCACATCTGTATATTGCTTAAATCACATGTCAAAACATCACACATGACATTAGAAAAGAGAACATGTTTTACCATAAAATATTGTCAATCTACAACATCTACAATTATACTAGTTAATTGTTGAGAATATCAATATAATTACTTTCCCCTACATTATGTTTGCATTCTTTTATTTTGAATCATAACAATTGTTGTTTTTATTCTCATCCACCATGGTTGAAAACACTCGCATGAAGAGCATGGAGGGTTTATATCGACATCACAATGAGTATGAAACAATGTCATTTGGATCAAGCTCACTTGGAAAGGGTTGAGGAGCAATTAAGTTCCCTTCATGCGACACCACACTCCGATGGAAATAACTTTGTTCCTAATCCGTCTTATTTGTCACAACCCTTTTAGGTGCATAATATCAAGTTTGATTTTCCCAAATTCGATGGATCTGAGGTCTTGAACTGGATTTTTAAGGCGGAATAATTTTTTGATTATTAAGCTACGCCAGTCAACCAACAACTTACCATTGCCTCCATATATATGGGGAGAGACGTTGTTCCTTGGTTTCAAATGATTTCTCAAAACCAATTGTTTCACTTATGGAATATATTTACACATGCTTTGGAGATGGAATTTGGGCCAGTGTTTTAGAAATTGCTCAAGCCAACACTATTGAAATTGACTCAAACCATTAACATAGCAGATTATTACTTTGCATTCACTATTTTAGCAAATCGGGCCCAAGTTCTTAGCCCATAAGCTACATTGTATTGAAATTACATGGGTTTCCTCATAACTTGGTATCTGACAGAGATAAAGTATTCACTATTTCTTTTTGGAAACAATTGTTCAAACCGAGTAGGATCACTTTGGCTATGAGCTCAACATATCATCCACAATTTAATGATCAAACAAAAGCAGTTAACAAATGTTTGGAACTATACTTGAGGTGCTTCACGGGGAAAGAACCTTATAAAATGTCCAAATTGCTTGATTGGGCATAATTCTTGTACAATTTGTCTTTTCAGTGCACCATAGACATGACACCTTTCAAGGAAGTGCATGGAAGAGATCCTTCATAACTTGGTCGAGTACAATTCTAAAGAGACAACACATTTTCCTTTACAAACTTTGATGAGAGAGATAACACCCTTCAACTCCTCAAAGAGAATATGCATCGTGCTCAACATGTCATGAAACAATATGTAGATGTCAAACACAAGTTTATGGAGTTTAAACTTGGTAATCTAGTGTTAGTCAAATTATAACCCCTATGGGAAACACTCAATCACTTTACATCGTAATCATAATTTTGGTATGCTTTATTTTGGACATTTTCCCATCACGGAGAAAATTGAAATTGTTGTTTATACGACGATACTTCCTCCTTCTGCCAAAATTCACCTAGTATTTCATGTGGTTAATTTGAAATTGTGCAAAGGAGATCATCACACTCAATATTTTCTCTTACCACTACTCACTACTGAGATTGAATCCTTGTTGGTACCCGAGGAGTTCTTTGACACTAGAATGTTGTCGCAAAAAGGGTGCAAACTATCACAAGTCGGTCAAATGGACAATATTACCTCACTAAAGCCACGTGGGATAATCGAGAAGAATTGGAAGTCAGTTTTCTTGATTTTAACCTTGAAAACAAGATTAATTTTGATGGATTGGGTAATGTTATGATAGAAGGAAAAAAACATTCATATGACTAATTCGCACCAGGAAACGGGACATATGACACATAATCCAAAACATCGGAAATAAATATGTGATACAAGAGAGAAAGTTGTTAACTAAAAATATGTCACTAAGTTTTATTAAATTGGAGAATGATTGGGTGTGAAATTAGTAGGTAAAAATTAAATTTCTTCTCTCTTTGAATTTAGCAATTTCTTTGGTGGTTAGATTATCCAGTACCATCATTTTCATATGCATCTATTTAAAAGAATTATTTGACCAAACCTATATTAATAGATGCGTTAAGGTGAAAAAAAATGTTTGTGGTACTTTGTATCTATTAAGATGCTAAACATTGCACCAACAAATTTAAAAATGTGAAGTTAAATTCAAACAACCTTCAGCCAATCTTTTCATTAAACTAATTAAAGACGGTTCATAAAAACATTTCACCTTAAAAGTAGATAAGAATCAAGATCATGGTGATCCATGATACATTAAACTAGATGCATGTCTCAAACCAAATACGATGTGCATAATGCAACCGACATTATAATTCTAATTTTAGTTCTAAATTTGAATTGAGAAAAATCCCACGAGTGATATTAGAAACAAATGTATCTATGTAAGACATAACCATGTGTTCTTGTTTCTTTTCATTAATCTAATTATTTAATAATTAGTAACAACCACGTATCATTTTCACCTGATTAAGATCTACTAACAAACAAATTTCGTTCTTGTCGTTTCCAATCATGCCATCCACGTTCTATTCTTATTAATTAATCTCATTTTCACAATTAATAAATGCATTTTCTTTTTATATAAAACAAGTTATCCGTTATGGTTACATTAATTTCTTAAGTTGTTGTTTTGTCCCTTGTGGAATCTAGCTTCTTAGATTACAAAATATCCGCAATACATTGTACTTTGATTATAGAATTTTACAAGGGAATATTATGATTCAAGGCATTGTTGTCTATCCGTGGAAAATCTATTATTGCACTCAAAGTAACTAGGAATTTTATGAATCCAAGAAAAGTAATTTAGAATGTTAAGCAATCAAACATGATTACCGATTCACATTTTCGGTGCTTAAAGAGAAATAGTTAAGTTAATAATTACTCTTTGAAAGTGCTGGCGTGGCGCATGTTATAATAATAACAAACTAATTAAAATATCTAGCTTAATAATTATCTTAATAATGGAAATTTGTGCATTATATATATATATATATATATATATATATATATATATATATATATATATATATATATATATATATATATATATATATATATGTTAAGTTCCACAACATATGTCTTGTCTAACGAAGCACTCTTTTCATAATGTGTCGCTATTATGTGGCGGGAGCTCGGCCCAAAGTAAAACGTGCACAACAACATATATGTAGTTTATAAGTGTTTATACAAAGTCATGTCCATGACTCCTTAGTCAAGGTGGAGTAATTAGCGTTTTTTAGGAGTCCATTAAACCTAAGTTTGTAGGTCTCTATAAATACCACATCTTTAGCATGAGGAAAGGACGACTCTTTACGTATAGAAAATACCTAGAGTATATAGAGCTTCTCACCTCATGTGAATATGTTCTCTCAAAAGTCAAAAACATCATCGGACTTGATTTCTCACTACCACGAGCAAGCTCTAACCCACATAAATTCACTAAGGCCTCTAGTCACACCTACCAGCATAGGGTGTCACACATTCTATATTTTTTGACAAATACAATGACATTCACTGTGGAGCTCCAGTAAACTAACCTGAGCCATAGCTTTCAATATCATTACCACTCATGTATTTACAAAAGACTCCACCTTCAGCCTCAACCATCTTTAATCATGGTTTCCAAGAGGACACAACCCCTTACACTGGAGGATATCAGAGGTAGTAGTATTTTCAACACCATAGCGGAAATATGCTCCGCCATGGACGAATTGCACCACCAGAGTCAAACTCTAGATGACAATGCCCACAACATCTAACAACGCCAACAGGAGGCTACTCCCATAGAGGAGATGGAAGTGCTAGACCTCAACCACTTTCAGATAAAATATGGGAATCATATGTTCTCGAGGGTTTCAAGCCTCCCTCATTGGCGAAGTTCGATGGCTGCAGCGACCCATATGAACATATCGACTTTATCAATACACAGATGGCCATCATCATAGCGTCTGACTCTCTAAAGTGCAAAATTTGTGTGGCAGTTCATAGATGCATCCTAACGGTGGTATATGGACCTACCACAAGCATCCATCTTCAGCTACTAAAAGTTGGTGAAAAAACTCGTGTACCACTTCACAATCAGTCGATATAGGAAGATGTTCACCACCAATATGTTTAACATTTGACAGGGTCCCTTAGAGTTACTTGGGGAATACCTTACCTGTTTTAATGAAGCCATTATAATAGTCATCTACCCAAACTAAGAAGCGTTCGCGGTGGCATTTAAGAATGGTCCCAAAGTATGGCACTTTAATGAGTCTCTCGCCTAAAGGCTAGCATCTCCATTTTGTCTCTGGTGCTGGTCCGCTAAGGCAAGGAACAAGAGACTCATAAACGTCATCAAATTTTTCTTTCTTTCCGTGTAGTCGTGTGTATGGTTATTTATGTATCCTTAACTCTTGGATATGTTGATGACGAACAACTGTATAATTATATATTCCTATATCTAGTAATGTCAAAACCTCTCGATAACCGCAATTAATGTGTAATACCCATATATAAAAGACATACATCAAAGCATATTTTTCATATATAAATTTAAGTTTGGTACTGAAATACAACAAGTTCTTAGTAACACATTGCATAAATATAGTCACTACAAATTAAGGTACTAATACAAAAAGGCTATAAATAATACAAGATGTTCAAAATAAAAGTCTAAGAACTAGATTCAAAGATCTCAAAAGTCCACAGCGAAAGAAAGCCATCAAACAAGCAAAGATAATCAAGTTGCCTTATCTTTACCCTTTGCGGAACTTGAAGTACCCAAAATAACAACATCAACATGGGGTGAGATAAAACATCTCAGTGAGTTCTCTATCTTAGAGTTCTCTCAGCTCTAAAAGGTTCGAATCTTGAAACTACTCAAGTCGGGGGAAAACCTAGACTTCAAGTTCACATAACAAACTAGAGACATCAAGGTAAAATAAAACGGAGCACACAAGGTTCTTTAAGGCATCTTTCCCCGCCCAGCCATCTCTTATGGCAAGCAAGTATGGGTCACTCGATCCTTAACATGTAGATAACTTTCTCCGCCCAGCCACACCAGTGGCAAGCAAGCATGCACGGGTCACTAATTATCTACTAAAGGTATTTTCCCTGCCCAGCCATCTCTTATGGAAAGCAAGCACGGGTCACGACACCTTACCACAAAGTAACTTTCTCCGCCCAGCCATCTCTTATGGCAAGCTAGCACGGGTCACCCGTTACTTATCCTAATGGATAACTTTCTCCGTCCAACCATCTCTTATTGCAAGCAAGCACGGGTCACGGTCATCCATTAAGGGATTTGAATACACATATTAATTATGTCTCCCCGGTCGTCCGTCACATGGGACCCCGACACGAGCTAAACATAATTAAATTAGGATTATAGCGCGATGGGAACACAACCTCCATCCGTTCACAACTACTTAACACGGGAATACTATTTGGGTATCGGTGTTTAAGCATTGTCATGTCCTTAAAATGGTTTTGTATCAACCTAGGGTAAACCTAGCTACCTCACAAGTTATACCTTTTATTTCCTTTAGTTCTCAAATTCCCTAACTTAACATAATTACGGTTTATCGTAAACGTCAGGTAAAAATAATTTTTTTTTCAGCATCATAAGATAGTACATATTTTTAGCTTCAAATCGATATAAAGAACACTTAAATCGGATAACCGAGTAAAAAATTATGAATTTTCAAAGTTGGAACAAAATAATTTTTTTCTGCACATAACAGTGGTAACCGGTTACTACCAGAAGGGTAACCGGTTACTAGTGTAAAATGCGCCCAGGATTTTCAAGTTTTCAACAGGTAACCGGTTACTACCCAGAGGGTAACCAGTTACTTGCAAACAATGGGCAAAAACAATTGCGTTTCAAAAATGTAGAAATTCCTAAATTCAATCCAAAACACATCAACACCGGAATTGATACTCAACAAAGGTTCCTACACCTATTACCAACATACTCATGCATTTTTATCGGTTCTCAACCGTTTAAACTACCGATTCTACGATTTTTCTATCAAAACCCTAAAACTCATAAAACTCAATAACTCATTCAAAACTAAAACAAAAAGTTATAACTATGAACCCACATCTAGCAAGAATGATGGAGAAGATTGAGTAATGAATGAATGATGGAAGCTACAAGGATCAAGAGTTATCTTCTTCTTCAAGACCTCCTTTTCTTCTTCTTTCTCTTCCTTTTCTTTTTTCCCTTATTATGTTTCTATTTTTAGAAAACATAAAGAAAAAGAAAACTTAGGTCTTAAAGGAAAAACATATTTTCCTACCAACGGATCCAAATAGAGAGTATCCAAAAATGTCTCTTAATCCACAATTTTATAAAATCTCTGAGTCAGCTAATACTAGTTAATAAAAATAAATCTCGTTGAATGCTCTAATTATTTCTGATAAAAACTCTCAGAGCATCCCAGAACATTATTGATCGTACCTGGAGATTAGGATCCAATGCGGCTGGCTTCGAGAGCTGATGAAAGACGGTCGGTGAGGAGAGAAAGGGGGTGTACCTGCAAGGCACTCCGATGCTAAAGTAAGTAACCGAGCAAATAGTGGGAAAGTACGAGAATAAAGGTCAGAGAATTGAATACCTGACCCTCCCAAATGAGAGGGTTTATATAAGGGGCTAAATGGAAGATTATTGGTCCATATTGTGAGGCGCGGATCGAGGAATCCGTAAAAATAGGCAACGGTCAAGACTAGCCGTTAGGGAACTTCGTCGTGGTCGGTATGCTTATGCTCGACAAAGACCATTATTCCTAATTCTGCTCGACGTCGAGCATAACTATTGGATTGGTTTGCTTGGCCCAATTGTGGGGATTGGGCTAGTCCAGAACAGGAGCCCCCCAAGTTACTGCTCGTGTGGAAGAGCAGTGACTTAGAAATAATTTTGTGCTCGGCGATGAGCAGTTTTAAGGCTAGGAATTTACGCTGCAGATCTTCGGGGAACGGGCAGCCGGTACGTTGCTCGACAGGGGAATGTGAAACGAAAAGCTGGAATATCTGGGAATTCACGCTTATTAATGATTTAACGGCTAGCCTAGGGGCTAGCGCGTAGGGGTCACGCGTGCTTGCACGTGTTTTCCCTCTTATAAATAGGGTTCTCAGGGCCCATTCTGAACTTTTCGCTTCATCTTCTTCTCCGACACTCTGCTCGTTCAACTGCCACCACTTCAGTCGTCGACCACCGCATCTCTTTGCCGACCACCACTTCCAGAACGCATTTCTTCTTCAAAAATGTCTTCCCAGACGCAAGGTACGGTTCTTTTTCGCCGTTTTAGGTGTTTATAGCTTAGGTTTTGTAGAAATGCATGTGGTCTAGGATAGTTTTGACGGTAGTCTTAGATTTAGAATCGGTAAACTTTAGGACTTCTGCCACCGTAGTCGGTTGGTTGCAAACCCTAACTCATGGTCGACATAAGTGCTGGTTGACCTTGATTTGGGATTTGACAAATATCTAGGTTAGATTCGTAATTTATGATGTTGGGCGTAAGCCGTCGCTCCGAGCGTTGGTCAGCCAGGGCTATAGCTCGGGACCTAGTCCCTGAGCTGATGCGTGCCCTTTCACTTGTCGAGCGGTGGAAGGGTGGATTTGATATTCTTAATCAAATTCACTGACGCCTTTCCTCTGATTTTCAGGTGAAAACTCGCTCGTGGATCCATTGGACGTGTCTTCGGAAGAGACGTCCTCGGAAGATTCAGGGTCATCTGCTTCCATCCCTTCTGGCTCTGGGAGTTCCTCAGGGGATTCAGATACGAGTACTACAGGAGCATCAACAGATTCGCCCCAGTGTCCCGACCAGACGAGGGTCTCACCCGAAGAATGGGTGGTGGAGGATTTGTTGGACAAGGTGTCCTCATTTTCGAGACCCCGAACGAAGCCGCTACCCGTCGTCGGCGACCCTGCTGATTGGGTCGTAACCTGCCCGGGAGATGATGACCGCATCTTCTCAGATTTCCGGGGTCGGGCGTTCTCTATGTATGAATACGCAGTCTCGGTCCTGGGGGTAACTTTGCCCTTCAGTGACTTTGTGAGTGTCGTGCTCGGGCACCTATGCATTGCCCCTTCCCAATTGCATCCCAATTCATACGCGTTCTTGAGAGCGTTTGAGATGACGTGCGCCCATCTGGGTGTTGGTGCCACGCTTCCTCTATTTTTCCGCCTGTTCTCCCTGCAGCGCCAAGTCGGGCGAGGAACCGATTGGAAGGGATTCATGTCTTTCAAGCAGAGGACGAAAATCTTCAAGGCCCATTCAGAATCTATCTGGGCCTTTAAAACTGATTACTTTCTGATCAAACCCGCGAGCGCGGTGTCCGTGAGGGCAATGAGCTTCATGGGGATAGACACCGACGAGAATGACGAACCTAAGCTCGACGATCAAGGGCAGTTGATCCCGAGGAGGCTGTGGCTGTTCCCATTTTCCTGGAACTATGCTCATTATGAGAAACCTGTTGGTGAGTTCGTTCAGGTGGGGGACTCATTGAATGATGATGACGCGGCCAGTTTCGAGTCCTTCAGAAAATTGATAGCGTCTTTCACTCCGACCCCCCCTGCTGGACGGAGATGGAAAAGTTATCCTTGAGCAGGATGGGGGGAAGTTGTGGAGCGTCCCTTGATTAATGTTACCGAATAGCTGGCCTGCCATACCGGGCAGGAAGTGTCTGACTTCTTTGGTATCTGTTTATCTATATTAGTCAAATTTTTTATTTAACTTTGTCGTCCACGACTAATCTGATCTTTTTCCTTTTTCAGGCTCTCTGTTGAACCCACTGGATAAAATTCAAGAACGCCTACGTCAGCAGCAGAAGAAAAGATCAAGGGTCGTGCAGACCAAGCTGACGGAGACAAGTGGCTCGGGGTCGGGTCCCTTGGTCCAAGGCTCTCCGAGCGCCTCGACCGACTCTCTGATGAAGAAACATAAGTCCGCAGCCACTATGGACTTGACGGCCAACCTTCCTCCGAAGCCGAAGCATGCGCTGCCGCCGTGCTTCGTGAAGCACAATTTCTTCGAGGGAACGAGCATGGAGGTGGACCGTGCGGATTCCTTGTTTTTGGAGGGCATGGATCGTCCTGCCCGGCGATTGTCTCTGGCCCAGGACGCAAGCGCGGTCATGCGGGTCCTGACAATGGCCTGGCTGACGGCCGAAGGGAGTCCTGAACAAGAGCGAGAGATGGGTAGGATGAAGGAGCAGCTGGCTGCCACTACGACGAAACTGACAACGACCACCGAGGAGGCTAAAGCCGCGGCCAAGGAGTTGACTGAACGAGCCAACGTCATCGCCAAGTTGGAGGTCGACAAGAAAAGGGTGTTGGAGCAGAATAAAAAGCTGAAGGACGCTTTCTGCCCGAAGGAGGATGAGGATGAAGAAACCAAAAGCCTGGTAACAAGGGCTCAGTTGCTTGCTCGAATCGACCAAGACATGGAAGATCTGAACTCATCAACTGAGCTTAGCTTCCAAAACGCGGTGGATCAGATGAAGGCTCTCCATCCTGACCTGGCTTTGGACGTTGGTCGAATCAACTATTTGTACAAGGTATAAGACGGCCAGATTGTGGTTCCTTCGGACCTGGTGGTAGATGATTCTCAGCCGGGGTCGATTGCTCAGCCAGAATAGCCCGAAGCGCAACCGGAGCAGGAGGAGGCTTGCCAGGAAGAAGGCCGCCCGGAAGGCGAGGGTAATTAGTTTCTGGCCTGCGTGCCATATAATTTATTATGTTTCTTTTTGGGGGCGTGGACCCCTTTGTATGTAATCCTGAACAAGTCGGCCCTTCGGGGTCTCATCTTTAATTTCATATGTACGACCTTGGTGGTCGGTTTCTATATTTCATTTGTTCGTAATGATGCGTCCGTCGGAGGACATATTTTATTTTTTATTTTTACTAAGTGTTTGGTATGCATCTTTGCATTAATTGGATGTGATCGAATAAATACGGGGTGTGTATGTGATCTGTTGGTTAGGGGGACCAATCAGATTTTGGAGTTTTACTCCTGGTCGATGCCCGGGCCAAGGTAATGGCCCGGGCTCCGTGGCTTGAACATCCCATCGCGAGCTGGGGTTCTGCCTGGTCGTGGTACTTAGGCGACGTCGGACTCGTTTGAGTATCCGTCCGTGCGGCAAGTTTCTATTTCCCTTGAAAGGAGATCCTGCTTGAGTTTGTCATTTTTGGGCTTTCGTGCTCGTACCTAGGCACGCAGTTTTCAGTCGGTCCTTTCGCTCCTTGCTTGAAAGTTGAGCAAGGCGACTTTGTGATTTAGCTGTAATATTGTTTGAGTTTCTCGGCGTTCCAAGGCCGAGCAAGCTCTTCCCCGTGTAAATTTTCTAAATAATAGGCTCCGTTCTCGGTTTTTACTCGGACGCGATACGGGCCCTCCCAGTTGGGTGTAAATTTTCCCTCGCGGGGATCCCTGTGATTTCTTCTGAGGACAAGACTTCCTACCTCGAACGTTCGTCTTATGACCTTAGAATCATACCGAGCGGCTATTTTTTGTTTGAGAATGGTTTCTCGAAGAGCAGCTTCTGACCGAACTTCTTTGATCATGTCGAGCGCGTCCCTCAAAGCTTCAGAGTTGGTGTCTTGGTCCATAGGGGATTCTGCGTGTTTGGATAGGACGTGCATTTCTATAGGGATCACTGCCTCGGTTCCATATGCTAATCGAAATGGGGATTCCCCGGTTGTTGAGTGGGGTGTGGTCCTATATGCCCAAAGTACGCTGTGTAACTCCTCGACCCAATGCTTTTTATGCTCGTCCAATCTTCGTTTTAAACCTCTTAGGATTACTCTATTTACGGCCTCTGCTTGTCCGTTAGTTTGGGGGTTCTCGACCGACGTGAAATGTTGTTTCGTTCCTATTGATGCGACGAATTCTTTGAAGTGTTTATCCGTGAACTGAGTGCCGTTGTCGGTCACGATGGCGAGCAGTACCCCGAACCGGGCGAGGATGTTTCTCTTGAAGAAACGTAGTATGTTGAGCGCAGTGATTTTGGCTAAAGCCTCAACTTCTATCCACTTGGTGAAATAGTCGACGCCCACAATTAAGTACTTATTTTGACCAGACCCGACGACAAATGGTCCTAAGATATCCATCCCCCACCATGCGAATGGCCAAGGTGATGACAGTGATTTCAACTCGGATGGGGGTGCTACGTGCACGTCCCCGTGCTGTTGGCATTTGTCGCACCTTTTCACGTGCTCCTTCGCGTCGTGTTGAAGTGTGGGCCAATAATACCCTGCCCGAAGAATTTTTCGAGCCAACGACCTTCCGCCAGGATGTTGCGCGTTGATTCCTTCATGGACTTCTCTCAGTACGTGCGGGAAGTTTTCCTCTTCTACGCACCTGAGGAGGGGCGTAGAGAATCCTCGATGATACATTCGTCCACCTACTAGGGAATACAGGCATGCCCTTCGGCGTATGGTACTGGCCGCTTTTGGGTCGGTCGGTAGTTCTCCCTTAGTTAGGTAGTTAAATACTGGGGTCATCCAGCAGCTTGTGTCGCCCACGAGGTTAATGTCTACGTGGACCGATGATTGCCCAATGCTAGGTCGAGGAAGCGTTTTTTGTATGAAGGATTTGTTGTTTCCTTTCCTTTTAGTGCTCGCCAATTTGGAAAGGATGTCTGCGCGGATGTTGTTCTCTCGCAGGATGTGTTTGACTTCCACACTTTTGAACCGTTTCTGTTCGCCTTTTACGAGGGCCAACTATTCGGCCATGTTATCATTTTTGGCTTGAAAATCTCCTCGAACTTGGCTCGCGACCAACTGAGAATCCGTGCAGATTGTGATCTCTTCTGCTTCCAAATCGGTCGCGAGCCGTATGCCCGCTAGAAAAGCTTTGTATTCTGCCTGGTTGTTAGAAGTGGGGAAATATAAGGTTAGGGACACTTCGATGACGTTTCCCTCTTCGTTCTCCAAGATAATTCCAGCTCCGCTACCTGCTGGGCCAGATGCTCCGTCCACGAAAATAACCCACCTGGATGAGATTTTCGGCTCTTGCTCGGTGAAAGTAAGTTCAGCTACGAAGTCGGCCAGCGCTTGAGCTTTGAGAGCATGTCTTCCCTAGAATTTGACGTCAAACTCAGATAGTTCCAATGACCACTTTAACATTCGTTCGGCCATGTCTGGTCGACCGAGCAATTGTCTTATGGGTTGATCGGTTCTTACGATGATGGTGTGAGCCAGGAAGTAATGACGTAGCCTTCTGGCTGCGAGAAGGAGGGCCAAAGCCACCTTTTCTATCTGGAGATATCGAATTTCCGGGCCATGGAGTGCTTTACTTGTAAAATATACAGGCTTTTGCCCCTTGGGTAGGTCGCACACGAGTGTCGCGCTTACTGCCTCGTTTGCAACGGCGAGGTAGAGATAAAATACCTCCCCTCCTTCGGGTCTAGACAAGACTAGGGGTTCACTCAGTGCCTTTTTTAGGTGGGACAACGCTAGCTCGCACTCCTCTGTCCATTCGAAAGTTGCCTCTTTGCGAAGGAGCTTGTAGAAGGGGAGAGCGTGTTGAGCGGATTTAGCTACGAACCGAGCAAGGGAGGTAAGGACCCCGTTTAGTGACTGTATGGATTTTTTAGAAGTAGGTGTTGGGAGTTCCGCAAATGCCCGACATTTGTCGGGGTTGGCCTCGATGCCTCGTTCAGTCAAGTAGAATCCGAGGAATTTCCCTGCTCGGACCCCAAACGTGCATTTTTCAAGGTTGAAACGCATCTTGCACTTTCGTTCCTGATCGAACACTTTTCGTAAATGGGACGCGTGGTCCGTTTCTTTTTTAGATTTGACGATCATGTAGTCCATG
The DNA here is from genome assembly GCA_963966055.1 of Lathyrus aphaca. Lineage (NCBI taxonomy): Eukaryota > Viridiplantae > Streptophyta > Magnoliopsida > Fabales > Fabaceae > Lathyrus > Lathyrus aphaca. The sequence goes on from OZ014524.1 coordinate 195,398,817, forward strand.
TATACTTCGAGCATATCTCCGATTTCTGCTCGGAAAACCTTATTCATCATGCGCTGATATGTCGCGCCCGCGTTTTTCAGACCGAAGGGAATAACGTTTTAAAAGTAATTTCACGATTCGGTTATGAAGGCCGTGTATTTTTTGTCAGACACGGCCATGGGTATCTGATTATATCCTGAGTATGCGTCCATGAAGGACAATAGCTTGAAGCCGAACGAATTGTCGACCAATTTATCAATGTTAGGTAAAGGGTATGCATCTTTCGGGCATGCCCGATTTAGATCGGTATAGTCAACGCACATTCTCCACTTTCCATTAGATTTTTTCACAAGTACAACATTTGAAAGCCAGGTCGTGTACCTGGCCTCGGTTACAAATTTAGCCTCAAGGAGGTCTTTAACAGCAGATTCAGCTGCTTCAGTTTTTTCGATCGACTGCTTCCTTCTGTGTTGAGCGACCGCCTTGTGTGTTGGGTCAATGGAGAGGTGGTGGCAGGCTGTCTCGGGGTTGAGCTCCGGCATCTCTGCAGCGCTCCAGGCAAATAGATCTGCGTTCCCTCTGAGGCAAGCTTCCAGCTGCCGCTTCACTAAGTCGGGCATATGTGCCCCGATTTTAACGCACCGAGCTAGGTCCTCTCCTAGAGGAATTAATTCGAACTCTCCATCTGGTATTGGTCGGGATAGCGACTCTGTTGTCCTTTGGACGCCCTCGCTATTGTCCGAGAATCTGCAGTCTAGGTCGATCGAGTCCACCTGAGGGAAAGCCCTGGGAACATCTGGCGAATTTGATGTCGAAGGATTCGGTTGGTATGATATTGAGCTGAGACCCTTCGATGCTGCTTCGAAACACCTGCGAGCAGCGTCGACGTCTCCGTGTAATGTGGAGACCTTACCTGAAGTAGTGTAATACTTCATCTTCAGGTGGACGGTGGATGGCACGGCGATTAGCTCGGCTAATGTTGGTCGTCCTAGGATGCATTGGTACAGCGACGGGCAGTCCACGACTAGGAACTGGACCCTGACCGTCCTGGCTGTCTCACCTGCTCCGAAGGTGACAAATAGATCGACATAGCCCCATGGTCAAGAGACTGCTCTGTTGAAACCCTGTAGGTCTGATCCGACGTATGGAGTTAAGTGTGTCTCGTTCAGCTGGAGTGTCGAAAACAGCTGGGAGTATATAATGTCACAGGAGCTTCCCTGGTCCACCAGGATTCTTCTCACATCGAAATTTGCCATGCGTGCCCGGATGAGCAGAGGAATGCTGGCGTTGGGCGCCCCTCCCAGGAGCTCCTCCCGGTAAAAGGCAAGGGGTATCGAGCCTTCCCTTGGTGGGTCCAGGGTGGCGTTTTAGGCGGGCCCCTTCGCAATCAGTTGGTCGAATTTCCGTTTCACGGATCCGACCGTGATTTTGTTAAACCCTCCTCCCGAGATGACCATTGCGAAAGGAAAAGTTTCCCATGGACTATGGGAGGAGAGGTACCCTGGATTCTCGGCGTGGTCCGGTAGGAAGAAATCCTCCGGGCGATAAATGCTTAGAGCGACCTGCATGTTTGCATCTGCAGGGATGGGTATGGCTTCCTCGACTTTTTGAGTCTCCTGCGCTTCTTATCGAGGAGTGTCTCTGGATTTGGTGAACTGTTTTAGGTGCCCGTCCTTGATGAGAATCTCGATTGCATCCTTGAGATGGATGCAGTCCTCTGTGTTGTGGCCGTGACTCTTGTGGAATCTGCAATATTTCGTTTTATCTGTGCCCGGTTTGTTGGGTTGTTGCCTCGGAAAACGTACCCCTGCTTGTTTGAATTCCGAATTGGCACATTCAGACAAAATTTTCTCCCTGGAGGCTAGGAGAGGTGTGTACTCGTGGAACCGAATGACGGGTCCTCGGTGCTCCCGCGGTTCACGGGAGCGATCGTCCTTTCTTTTGTCTCCTCCTCGACGAGATGTCGAAGGTTCATCGACTCGGTGAGGCTTAGCATCTTCACGGCGTCGAGCGTCTCTTACCGAGCTGGCCGCTTGTTTTTCCTCATACTGAATGTAGGCTTGGGCTTTCAGTAACAACGCGTCGAGGGTGGTCGGGGTCTCAATGCCGACCGCCCGATGAAAATCAGTCGACGGGCGTAATCCTCGTTCCAGCAAATATTTTTTCATGTCGTCGGTCGTGGATACTTGGACCGCTTTTTTATTGAACCTTTCGATGTAAGTTCGTAAAGGTTCGTCCCTCCCCTGGATGATCGCTTCGAGCGAAGCTTCTGTCTTCGGGTGCCGCCTTGATGCGGTGAAGTGCCTGGAGAACGTGCGTCCAAGTTATTTCCAGGAGGTGATGGACTCAGCTTCGAGGCTTTTGTACCATGTCATCGCTCCTTTCCTGAGCGTCGTAGGAAAAAGGCGACATTTGATTGCCCCCCGTACACCTCGATAGTCGAGCAGAGCATCGATATTCTTGATGTACTCGTCTGGATCCGTGCTTCCGTCGTACGAGCCTAGCGGTGGGGGCTTCTCTAAACCTCTTGGAAGCTTAGCTGCCATGATTTCAGACGAAAGGGGACCCCGAGCGTCCTCGTCGTCGCTGGAGTTGAACGAAGGAGACCTGTGTGCATGTTTCTTCGTTCGCCGGGGAGAGGCAGATCTTGATCTGCTCCTTCTTGATTTTCTTGTAGGAGAAGATCGTGGGGAACTCTAACGAAGACGCTTATCGCCCGTTGATTCGTCAGCGTGCCCTTTCCTCTTCTTCCTGGCAGGAGAAGGAGTATGCCTTCTTTGGGGTCTCGCGGGAGACGGTGGTCGACGAGAATTATCTTCGAGACGGGCGATTTTCTCACCATGGGCAAGGAGCAGCAGGTTTGTCTGGTTCAGGATCTCGGCCAGCGCGGCGAAATCCGATCCCGAAGGAGTCGAGGGAAAGAGAGTTTCCGGGCGACTTTCCAGAGGTTGATCGCGATCGGGTGAAGGCGATGCTGTCTTCCCGTTCGGGTGGTCTTGCACAGTTTCCTCGTGCGGAGGAGGATGGATGTTGCTCTTACGTTGTGTGAGAATCATGCCATCATTTGATCGGTTTTCTTGGTTGTCCCGAGCAGCCATGGATCTTGTTAAAACTTTGGTTCCTTGAAGATTTTGAAAGAAGAACGGGGAAATCAGATTCCCATAGATGGCGCCACCTGATCGTACCTGGAGATCAGGATCTGATGCGGCTGGCTTCGAGAGCTGATGAAGACGGCCGATGAGGAGAGAAAGGGGGTGACCTGCAAGGCACTCCGATGTTAAAGTAAGTAACCGAGCAAAGAGTGGACAAGTACGAGAATAAAGGTCAGAGAATTGAATACCTGTCCCTCCCAAATGAGAGGGTTTATATAAGGGGCTAAATGGAAGCTATGATAACAATTTTTCCCAACCAATTTTTCAAAGTCTCAATCTCTAGACAAATCGTCCTTATTATTTCCCAACCAATTTTTCAAAGTAACATGGAGAGACTCAACTATGTTAGTTGTTGTATTTGCAAGGTGTCTAACATTATCAGTCTAAGCACATACATTTTTCTCCTTCAGTTGGTCAAGAATTGTGTTTTCAACATATTTCAACAAATTAGGATACTTTTCACACAGTTTCCTGAACTGTATAACAAAATACACATATAGTTCTTTTGTGGAAGAATTTATTATATGATTTTATGCATCCATTATTTTTCCACAACCACACCCTTCTTCACCATATTTTCACCTTTGGACTTTATCTATTTCGTCCTTACCGCGGGTTCAACCTGACTTTTCACATTCTTTGTTATGTCATACCTACAAAGTAATACATTAGAAGTAGGAAATACTTTTGCAAACTAATTTATCAAGGCGGTATCTCGATTGGTAACAATCACTTTAGGCATCTCACCTGATCCTTCAACAGTGTCTGACACACCTTTAAGGGATAAGTAAAATTCTCTTTGTTTTCACTCTCAAGAAGTATAAACCCAACAAAATATGTTTTTTCAGTTAAGGTAATACCAACCATCTCCCATAATGGAAGTTTATACTTATTGGTCTTGTAGGGTTGAATCAAGTATGAGCACAGTAGGAATGTGTTGAACAACTTTATGGAATCATGATGAGTCCAAAATATATCTCTAAAAGTAACTTCATCCTCGCATGTTCGATACCTAGACATGTAATTGTTATCATCCAACAGTTTCAATAGTTGTTGTATTTCAGTTCTAACCCCCATAAGTGCCTTGTTAGTTTCGTATCGAGTACTATACACTTGCTTGATATTTGATTTTTTGGGTCTTTTCCGTTTCAATGTTGCAAGTATATTTTTCGGTTGAATCAAATTCAATGTCATGTCAACAATGCATTCCTTCTCTTCCGGCATGAGTCGACACACACTAGGATTGACGACTAATTTTCATACAAATCATGGTTATGAAAATCACATATGACACTAAATCTCCAGTTTTTATTTGCCAACATGTAACCACGCACCTTAAAGGGACACTCACATTTTCTTTAACCAGTGTCGTCTCTTTTAAAATTTCAGAGAGTAGTTCTATATTTTCCGCTTCTTTCGCACGTCACTCTCACAAAAGCACATCTTTTATCCAAATCATTATCAGACCTTCCGAAAACCACACCAAATCCAAGTTTAAAGGTCTCCATACGAATTCATTGAAGCATTTGATCACAAAATTCAAACTCTTACTCGTTTTTAAATTGGTTGCCAAAAACAACACCTTGGACATTCGGAAAAACAACTTGTTTTGGGAAAACATCGGGCTACACCATATCTAATGAAAACAATTACAACATAACACATAACATTATATAAGTGTCACTGCTAAAAACAAAGTTAGAAAATTCACACATACTAGTTTCGGAAATGCATCTCCATAAAAGTTCATACTCGTTCCAGAGATATATTTTCAAAAAAACACTCGTTTTTTCAGACAAAACACATTATTAATATGAGCAATGCAATGTGAAATAAATGATCTTTACCTGAAACTCTAACTTCTTTTGCTCCCTTTGATGTAATGAACCACAAGATTGGAGATTTGAAGTGAAATAGTGGATTGAGAATGAAAGAGTTTTTGGTGAGAGTTTGTAGAGAAAAACAACAATGGAAACAAAGGTTGTGTGATCATGCAACTATGTCTTTTATCAGATTATTTCGAAGATGCATCTTCGAAAATATCTGAAATGCAAAGGTGACATAATATTTTAAAATCTCGCTCAAACTTCCAAAGATGTAGCTCCGGAATTTCTACTGAACTGATCAATTATTAATATATTTCTTGAAATATTCCGAGATGCTTCATCGGAATAAAAAAAAACAATTTATAGAACGTCACTCATAATGGTCTGCGTTGAATGTGTATTTGGTGCGTCCGAAAAGATATCTTCGAAAACTGTGGAACATTTTAGTATTTTCGTATGATGATTAAGAAACATATAGGATGCATTAAGAAATACTCTAATTTATTTGTCCGGGTCAAAGGAGCAGCCTGATCACATTCAATCACCATAAAGAGAAGGAAAGAAAAGGAGAAAACAAATTTTATATGTTTGTTTCCTTTCATCAATACAATGCAATGCATAGTCTAAAATAAATTCCTTTTGTTCTCTATCATTTCATTCATAATCAATATGAGAAGACTAGAATAAGAAACACTTAAGGCAATGAAACAATAAGAGACAGTTTAAAAGTTATACCAATTCATAATATGCCATTCCTTCAGGTTTAGTGAGAAGAATGTGAGATATTTCCTAAGCATATGTTTGGTGAATAGGTATATTGAAGTTAGAGAATTTCAAGAAGGCATATTGGAGTGAAAAAGCCAGCATAGGAGAAAGGCAAAGACGAAACAGACAAGGATGAAATTCAAGAACCATTGGCCACGCCCACGCCAGACGAAACTTGGAGTTTCTGATGTGGTGGCAGGTTCAGTTGGTGGTAGAACGGATGCATCATTAACTTCATTCCGTTGTTCTGTCATTTCAACTTCAACTCCATGATGACCAGCTACATTGCTAGCAATGGATCCACAGATTTCACAAGTTCTGTAAATTGTGAACATGTAAAATAATTGTTGTTATCGAAATCTTACATAGTACATGCTTGAAAGCACATTTATGATTCATGAATTCAAATGCAACACTTACTTGTTACCCTTGATCTTGAACCATGTTTCAGCACATTGTTTATGGGCAGCAGACAAATCATCTTTACAGGAACATCCTAGTTCAATGGGAATCTCAGATTCATGTTCATCTAGGTTGTTCATATCCATGCTGAGGTGACAAATTCTACAATCCCTCTTAACGTTAGCCATATGTGTCTTGACATTGACATTGACATCATCGCTCTTCAGATCCAAATCTACACGACACTCGGACACTCTTCCTTTCTCGGCGGTGGAGTTGTGGGGAGAAGCATTTAGAATGTGAGACTTTCCGACATGGTTTCCGATGGTGTGTTTGTTGAGAATGTTCATGTCATGGGTTTGGGAGACAGAGATGGAGGAAAAAGGTGGAGAGTGATGTGAAGTGTGTGAGGGGGTATTTTTAGAGATCAACAAGTTAACTTTACTTGTCTTTCTCCTCTCTCACACGATTCTTCCAAAGATGGAACAGATACAACTAATTCATGTACTATATGTACTTTCAATAGTGCATGAATCAAATCAATTTTCTATCATTCCCAATTACTAGATCTAATCACTAGTATAGTAAGAATTTAATTCGTTGATATATATATAAATTTATAATTGAGTAAAATAGTTTATCTACCTAGGTCCATAAATTATAGTACCATTTAAATAGATGAGAAAATGAAGAGATTTATTGGTCTAATGGTAAAAAAAAAAAAAAAAAATTATATGTGGTGTAAAATTATTGTAGTTAGGTATTGTTCTGTTGATTGAATCAAGATTTTGATCGGTGAACGAAGCGGTAGAGCTTATTGTAGTGGACCTAGGTTTTTGGAGAAGGGACAATGCTTAAGTTAGTATAAGAGTGAAAATGTGATAATGCGAATGAATTTGAATACTTGAGAAATAGGTATTTCTTCTTAAATGGCAGAGGTGGTTAATTAAAGAAAACGTGAAGTGAGGTGTGTGAACTGCGGTTAGCCGTCAGATTGATCTGGACGACCAGCGAAGCTCTATTAAGCAAAATTGTCTGCTACAACAAAAGAGAATGTCTACATGTTTGACATATTTTATAGATTCCACTTTTTATTGGGTATTTTATCTTTGGGTCTTGCAGACTGACAACCTTTCAACAAATGTATTAATAGTGTCGAAGTAATAATTAAAAAGATCGCATCCACAAGATTGTAATTTAACAAAGAAAGTATGTGTGAATTAAAAGAGTAACAATCGGGGGGCTTGATTTTATCTGGTTCTAAAACAAAAACAAGAAAACAAAGAGAATATAAGTCGGGATGAGAAAAGTGATTAGATTTTTTTATATTGAATCCCTTTATTTTACTTGTTGAAGAACTGTGTATTTATTGAGTTTTAATTAAATTATTATCTCACTGCGAACTAACAAGACCATTGCACCAAATTCCTTAGTGTGTAGCTCACTAATTTATTCGATAATTCTTCAATTCCTTAGGTCAGTTCAAAGTTAAATTAGGTGTTTTAAGTGTGTTAACTCAAAAGCAACGATTTCTAATACATATCCTTAGTTGATTACAAAGTCAAATAAATGTCTTAGATCATATAAGTATACTAACGGTCAAAAATCCTTATGTATCTATATTGACTTGCGCGCTCGTAAACAAACCAAAAGCATTAAACTCAAGAACAATTTAAATAAGATAATAATAAGAAAAATGTAAACTAAATATCCACCAGACATATGATCCAACATAGTATAAATAAGGTTCATCTCAAAAAGACTTAACCTAAACAAATTAAGCTACTCACTGATAAGTTAACAATTACCATGAGTTAATTAGTCCCCATCATCAAAATCTATGGAAGAATAGATTTCCAATGATCTCAATGTTCTCAAAATTCACCCATTGAATATTACTAACTGTCACTTTATCTCCAAGTTTCAGAACCCTCAAAAAGTTAGCAAAAATGCCTTTAAATATCAATTTTGCATGTTAGCAAAAAGCATATCAAACACATTATGATATTGCTACATCGCACCATGATGCCAGTCTTATCGCGCCACAATGAGATGCATCGATACACGAGAAATCCAATGGTTAATTGCTTGTTTTCTTCTCTTTTTCTTCAATATTTTCACTAAGTCTTTATTTCTTCCTTGTTATAGATTTTTGCTCAATTATTCACACTTTGACATGACATTTGCTCCTTAATCTTCTGATTTCATCTGTATTTTCTCGTAAAAATCATGTAATTATGAGTGTCATCACAACCCCAAACTTAATATGTTGCTTATCCTCAAGTAACCTGTTTGCACGTTGAACATTTCGTCAGAATCAAAATGTTTAACCTTACCAATGAACGTCATCTTTTCTCTGATTAACACTTTGGTTCTATGCTTCAATCCAATTAACTCGGAAAATTTCTTCTGAACATACAAGTACTCAACATGTCTTTCATCTCACATATATACACTCAATTTGACAGGATAATCATACAAATGTATTTATCAGTGAATTTGTAAAATTTCTAGCATAATCAATCAAAGTCATATCTAAACACACATTTTTGAGGTATTTTCAAGGTTGTAACATGGCTTATGTCATAATTTGAGATTATAGATTTAAATCTTTGGAGCTAGGTTATCTTATTCATTTCATCTCACTCTTTTCTTATTCAGTCAGTACTAGAGAATGTATTAAGTTGGTTATTTTCTTCTTTCTTTTCCACACACAAAAACTTGAAGAAGTTATTTTCAACATCTTGTAATTTTTTTCTTTTTCTTTTGACCAATTTCTCTAGTACCCCAACTCCAAACTTATTCTTTTTTAACTTCCAAGAGAAATCTCAAACTTATTCTTATGCATCAGACAAGTAAAATAATTATTTCTACCTAACTCCAAAGAGGGTGGAAAGATTTTATATTTCAAGTCAAATGGATATAAGGTTATGTCACTGAAAGAATGGCTTAAGGCAATAAGTGTTTAAACACCATATATAATTTCATTAAAACAGGGTGGCTTAAAAGGCTCGGAGTTTTCACAAAACAATTGTCTCAGTGTGTACTTATTAGACTAATAGACTCAAAATTAGAAATAATATAAATTCCAGAAAATGACTAATGTATGGATACTCTTATAACAAGGAAAAGTAAACAGTGGACATTTTTTGGTCACACCTTACTAGCTGAGTACAAGTATCCGGCTTTCCTTTTCTTCAGCAACTTTTAATCTGCATGGAAACTTCAATGTTGATCTCTTTCATTCTTTTTCTGGTGACTTTTTCTTTTCTTTTTCATATTGGCGCTATTAAGATAGCAAAACTAAATTGAAAAAACAACAGAAGCAAACAATTTATTAATTTCAAACAAAAAAAAGTATAAATGGAAGAGTTTTCTTAAGTTATGGCTAGTTATCTTCTTTGGATCATGGTAAAAAAACGAAACTAAAATCTAAAAGTGAAATTTAACTCTGATTGGTTACCTCCCCATTAGGCGCTTGTTTAAGGTCACTAGTTTGACTCTTTTGTCTTAGGTTTGCCAAGAACTAGAGAAACCTTCTCCGATGCATGTTTGCTTCCTCCATAGGACCTCAAATTCTCTCCTTTCACAACAAAGATGTGTGCATATCCTAGACCGATTAATTCAACTGTTCCATCTGCAAAAAATTCACTCACAATAAAAGGACCAAAATTTCTAGACTTCCACTTACCTAGCAATCCTTTCTAATGAGACTTATACAACACAACTTTCGGTTATACCTGAAATTCTTTTCTTACCATCTTCTTTCGATGGAGATTTTTTTTATTTTTCTTTCACCATGCTTACCTGGTAACACTGAGGATTTTCCTTGTGGTGCTTCAGTGCTTCAAACACGTTGAAGACAATTTTTTCTTTGTTAAATCTCAATATCAATTCTCCTAGTGCTACATCGATAAAAGCTTTTCTTATTTCCAAGAATGGTCTTCCTAACAGTAATGGTGTTTTAGAATCTTCAGGCATGTCAAGAATTATGAAATCACTCGGAAATAATAGTCTATCAATCCTAAAAATAACATCTTTAAGCACTCCATATGGATATGTAATTGAGCGGTCAGCTAATGTCAAGGTCATCTGTGTTGGTTTTGGTTCGCCACACTTCAACTTTTTCATCATATATAATGACATCACATTGATGCTAGCTCCTAAATCACATAATACATGATTAATGGTTAGTGAACCAATGGAATAAGGAATAGTAAACATGTCTGGATCAGTGAGTTTTTGTGGAAGCTTCCTTTGGATGATTACATTATACTCTTCCTCCAAAGCGATGTTTTCATCATGCTTTAACTTTTCTTTCCCGATGTGAGATCTTTTTGGAAATGCATCTCTAGATACACCTTATTTTTTACGAAAAAATGTGTACGAATATGCACATCTGTAAAGTACTCTGATCTGGTTTTCCTTTTTAATTTAGTATGGAGTGTATCCAGATATGCATATTGGGAATCACCATGAACCAAAAGCACGCTAGAAATTGTGTAAACATACACAAAATGTAAACTATAAAATTTGTAAACATACACGATCAACATTTAACACATCATTCCTGAATATATCTTATTTATGTATTAAATCGTATCGAGTAGTAAATGAAAAACGACATTTACATCATCATGAAAAACGCATAGTAAGGATTCATGATTGTTTTCGAAGATGCATATCTGAATTCACCCCATAAAATTTCACAGATGTATCTCCGGACCAATTTTTGGAAGAAAAAAAAAAGAGTGATTGATTACTTAATTTACATATGGTGAGGTGATTTAAGATGCGCCCGAAGATGAATCTGCATAAACACCTTAGAACAATTTTGAATTTTCAAAAGTGTAATCACACCTTAAAAAAATTGCCTCAATTTAAACGCTTCTCAAACATTTCCCTAGTGAGATTATTTCACAACATTTACTAGTCAAAAAAGGTTGGGATAATTATACCTTGGAATCCAATTATTTAAACTTGAAACTAGGGGTGTACATGGGTTGGGTCAACCCACAAAATCCGGTCAAACACATCCAAAAAATTCCATAAAAGTGGGTTGGGTCGGGTAATTTGGTGGATATGGGTTTAAAAACTACAAAACCCATTGAAAAATTCGGGTTTCGGGTAAAACCGGATTCAAACTCACTTAATCACTAATCAAACATTTATTAGTACATTTTTAATAATTTTGATGAATATTAACTTAATTGTTACAATTTTTGTCTTTTAAACGTTTAATATTTTAGTGAATTATAACTTTAACTAATTTTGAATATTTCACTCTTTAGTTATTTTGAAATAATACTTCTAAACTAATATTGGGTTTAAATAAAAAATTTAAGAAATAATAATTTTTTACATTCTATATTTTAAAAAAAAAATTGATATAAAATCATAATTAATTTTGAAATCTATGATTTTATATTGAATGTTTGAAAAACCAATATAAAACCATATTTTTTATACTATTTTTTTTTAATATTCAATATAAAATCAGAGATTTTATACTATATTTTATTAGTACCTTTACTATAATACTTCTAAACTAAATTATATATATATATATATATATATATATATATATATATATATATATATATATATATATATATATATATATATATATATATATATATATATATATATATATATATATATATATATATATATATATAATTTTACTGTGATATTAAGACATTTTAACTTTTGTTCTAAAATACGAACAAATTCTTGACCAACTATTTGATATGTTTGCTAATTTAGACATTAGTAACCTTGACATTAATAATACTAATAGTATAAATTTTGTTTATGCTCCTAAACCCATAGAAAAGTATTATTACAAGCGTCCCTCACCGCAAGATTTGCTCTTTGAGGAACCAGAACCATTCCAAAATTCTTATTCAGGAAAAGTCATTTATGAATGGAATGTTGATGGTCTTAATGACAAACAAATTATAGATACAATCCATAGGATTATCATGTATTCTACTGTTTGCAAGCAACATGGAAATTCAGATAGTTCAATAGCATCCTTTATAACAACAGGATTTGTTGGTCAACTTAGAGGCTGGTGGGATCATTATCTCATTAAATCTCAAAAATTAGAAATCCTTAATCACAAGAAAATCATTAAGATAGAGCCAGGAACCAGTACGAGCACTATTATGGCTACACCCACCTCAGGAGAAGAAGATGCAGTGTATACTATGTGTCTTTCCATCTTACAACATTTTGTAGGAAAAAATATCCCAATTGGGGAAAAAATCCAGACACTTCTCCAAAACCTTAGGTGTCCTTCTCTTACCCACTTTAGATGGTATAAGGATATTTTTCTTTCAAGAGTTTATCAATTGAACAATCTCAATTCTTTGCATTGAAAAGCAAAATTTATTGATAGATTACCCTATTTCTTTTCTGAAAAGGTTAGACAATCTTTAAGACAGAAAAATGATGGGATAAATATAAATTATTATGACCTTACTTATGGTCATATAATTAGCACTTGTGTTAATGAAGGATTAGCTTTATGTAATGACATAAAACTTAGAAATCAACTTAAAAAGCAAAAGTTTTCTGAGAAACACCAACTTGGTGAATTTTGCGAACAATTTGCTTTTGATCTAGGAAAATCTCCAGATAGTAAAAAGAAAAAAGGAAAAAAATTCCACAATAAACCGTATAAGGATAAGCCAAAAAATTCTTATAGAAATAAGAAAAAGAGTCACTACAATAAAAATAAACCTAAAGAAAAATCTTTTGACCCTAAAGGCAAAAGAAAAGCCAAAAGGCTTGACATAACATGTCATAAATGTGGAAAATCTGACCATTATGACAACCAATGTTGGACTTAAAAAGCTCTTAATGAGATAGAAGATGAACAATTGTGTTCTCAATTAGAGAAAGTTTTACTTCACAATTCTGAGTCTGAAAATTATTCTTCAGAAGAAGATATCAATATGATTTATGAATCTTCTACTGAATGTTCTTCTGAATATTCTGACAATAATGATTGTCAATGTAATCAATTAAATTACTGGAAATCAATTGTTGATATGAATGAGTTAAATGTTTTAACCTCAGAACATGATGAAGCTATAAAAGCTATTGAATCAATTTCTGATAAAAAAATTAAAAAGAAAAATGCTTGAGGTCTTAATTCAAGAAAACTCAAAAAAGGATTTTCCTATTATTACAAAAGCGCCTTACCAATTAAGTGAAGTTTTGTCTAGATTTCGGCAGTCTAACATCTCCCATTTCTATTATGGATTTACATAGAGAAATAAATCTCTTAAAAAATGAAATATCTCAGATTAAAAGAGAAAACTATAGTTTATCTCAAAGGCTCACTTTTTTAGAATCTAGTAATTCAATGGTTGAAGAGATATATTCAACTAATAATCCTTCACATAGTAATGAATTTATTTCTCTCATTGATAGAGTAACCTCTCAAAAATGGTTTGTTAGAATAACTTTAGTTATTAATAGAAATTTCATATTAGAAAATGAAGTTGTCCTTATTGATAGCGGTGTTGATTTAAATTGCCTTTAAGAAGGAATTATTCTCACTAAATATTTTGATAAAACTACACAGTCTCTTACCCAAGCTGGAGGAGATAAACTCACAGTTAATTATAAATTGTCTAATGCTTGTGTTTGTAACAAAGATATTTGTTTACCTACTCATTTTATTCTTGTAAAAATTTTAACTCATAGAATTATATTAGGAACTCTCTTTCTGCATAAAATTATGCATCTGGTTAATGTTGACCAAAATGGAATTACATCTATTATCAATAATAAAAGAATTACTTTTGAATTTATTAATGATCCTCATACTAGGATAAATTAATGAAGTTAAAGATATTCTTCTTAAAAAAGAAAGACAAATTTGTTTTCTTAAAGAAGAAGTGGATTTATTAAACATCACTTCTCATCTTAAAAAACCTAAAATTCAAAATCAAATTAAATTAATTGATCAACAATTTAGAGATGAAATATGCAATGATTTACCTGATGCCTTTTGGGATAGAAAGAAACATGTTGTTTATGTACCTTATCTTGATGACTTTAATGAAAGACATATTCCCACTAAAGCTAGGCCTGCTCAAATGAACCATGAGTATTTGGATTTATGCAAAAAAGAAATAGAATCTCTTTTAGAGAAAAATTTAATTAGAAAGTCCAAATCTCCTTGGTGTTGCACAACTTTTTATGTCAAAGGATTAGTTCAGCATAATGGATTAGTTATATCTACTCCTAAGATGAAACTTTTTCAAACAAAAGTTAGATTTTTAGGTCATGAAATTGACCAAGAAACTATAATTCCTATATAAAGAAGTATTGAATCTGCTTCTAAATTCCCCAATATTATTACAGATAAGAAAGAATTACAAAGGTTTCTTGGTAGTCTCAACTACATAGCAGATTATTATGAAAATCTTGCTAAAGATACTGTCATTTTACATGATAGGCTTAAAAAGAATCTTGGCCCTTGGACAGATGAACATTCTCAGGAAGTCCAAAGAATTAAAAATAAAATTAAATGTTTGTCTTGTTTATCTCTTGCTAACCCTAAGTATTTCAAAATTGTTGAAACTAATGCTTCAGACTTAGGTTATTGAGGAATCCTCAATCAAATAATATCTGATACACCAAAAGAAGTTTTGGTCAGATTTACTTCTGGAAAATGGAATTCTACCTAGGCAAAATATTATACTATTAAGAAAGAGATGCTTTTCAATTATAAAATGCATTGCTAAATTTCAAGATGATCTTAATAAGAAATTTTTATTAAAAATTGATTGTATCTCAGCTAAATCAATTATTGAAAAGGATGTTAAAAAATTTGTTACTAAGCAAATCTTTGCTAGCTGGCAATCTCAATTATCTATGTTTGAATTTGACATTCAACACATTAAATGTGAAAATAATTCACTTGCTGATTATCTAACTCGTGAATTTTTGCAGGGAAAAAATAATGGCCCCGTATAGGGGAAGAGGCCGCAGTTATGGTTGTGGTGGAAGAGGGAGTAACAATATGTTACCCCAACCAGAATCAAACATTCCTCTAATAAGAGATTGGACTACGGTCTACAAAGGTAGAAAAATGCAGCAATTACCTGCATCTTCTTCAAAAAAGGAAGATATTCCTTCCTCCTCCTCTAATAAAATTACTTCCTACACGGAAGTTGCGGTTAATAACCCACCTCAAGAGCAAATGGATTATTTTGAAAATCCAATAACCGAAAAAATCATGTATATTGATGATAAAATTTAGTGGGAATAAGACAAAGCATAGAAATAAGAATTAAAAATGCTATTAAGGAAAAAAAATGAGAAAAATATTTATTTTATTTCGAAACTATTTGGGATATCAGGTATAATTTGAGTGCCATGTAGAATCATCTTGGGTTGCCGTTTTAATAAATAAAAAAAGTAATTCATGATTTAGATATAAATTCAATAACATATAGTTTTACATCAACAAGAACTAACGATGTTTAGAAACCAAGAATGTATCCTCAATTGTATTGATAGAAAGGAATTGCTTGCACATTATAGAACAAACACATGCCAGATTATTTTTGTTCCAACATGCTGAAATCTAGATTTCAGTTCTTGAAAAACATGCTAAATGCCATCAATATGCTACCAAAACCTTGAGCACTTGGTGTTAGTAAGACTAAAAGCAAAAGAATAAATTAATTTACATTTAGTAAAACAACATCTGCTATGATCAGCGACTCGGTATCTATCGACGGCTATGAAGCATCTTGATAAAGAGACACTCCTCAAACAAGTATATTCAAAAACTTGAACTCATCAAATTTTGAACTCATGCTATTGTGGAACACCTTCTCTTATGTTCAGGTCTTCCAAACTTACATTTGCCTCAAGTCCCATGTCCAGTAAGCCATTAACCATTGCAAGAATATCGGATTTCAAAGAGGATGCTAATGTCTGTCAGTAAAGCAGAAAAAACATGTTACTGTCTTAACAGAAACACAGTTGAACTAAAATGATAACTAAAATTTCTTTGCAATGATATAGTATACCTTTCTTTCCTCTTCTTGTTTGTGCTTTAGAACTTCCAAAGGCCACTCAGATACAAGTTTCTGAAGTTCATCCTTCATGCATGATTTTTTGGCATCAGACAAAGTCTAGCAACAATGAAATCAATAAAACAAGGGTTAATAAAAAAGACTATTCAAAGACAGATAAGATATTCTACTCAGTTTGCAAAAAAGTCATTCATACCAACAATTATAATTAATGCTATGATTATAATTTCTTCACCATCATGTTGTGGAACTAATTTGACTCTAAAGTTTCTATACAAACAGCTAGAATTTTTGCCACAATTTCACAACTTTTCTTATATTAACTGATTTGTACTTTAACTAATCTTTACAGGGTAATAACCTTGTGACTTCATCTTGCACAATTTTATTTGTATTTGAGAAGCATTTCTTTGTTTCAGTCATCTTTGAAGAAATTTATCAGATTTTTTATAGTTGTAAGCCCAAAAACATCCAGCTACACTCAAGATTCCATCAATATTTTAGCATAATACTGAAATAGCCCTTAGTTCCATATTAACTTTACAAACCCTATCTTTTCATCTCTCAATCTTACTCTTCAGCTCTTTCACAAACTACCATTGAAGGAGAACAAACATGATGAAAGGTTAAAGATTGTAGTTAAAAAATTTCTATTAATATTTCATCGCATAGGTAAGTGAACTTTTGAGCGATTTTCTGGGTTTTTCGTTTTTTCTTCTGCATCTGTGAATTGTTCGTGAACTCATGTCGCGTAGAGTTACGTAAATTAAACTCCCATAAGCCTACGTGAAATGAATTCATGTAACTGAATAATTGTTTTTTTATTAGCATATATAATATAAGTGAACATATTTTATTCCCTAAGTTAATTTGGATTACCAAATTGTCGTGAATTTGCAATTAACGTATATTTAAGTGAAGTGGGTGTAGGTTAATTTAGTTCCGGATACCCCATAACATTAAAAAAAATATAGAACACCGAAAACTTGAAGAAAAAATGAAACAAAAAAATGGGCAGTCAAGAAGGGTTAGAATTCAAAAATGAGATGAAGAGAAAGACAAAGGAAGAGAAATATGAGAGGAAGATGAAGAGGAGAGGGAAATGAAGATAAGTTAGAAAAGGGTGATGATTAAAAACTTTAGAAGAGAGCAGGGCAATTTTTGTTTAACAGGGGTGTAACCAGAAGAACTAATCGATTTATAAGAGAAAAAAAGTAAACAGCATACACTTCATACCTGATTTAGAACTTGAATGATGGCAACAGCATCACTAGGCTTACGTTCCAACAGAAGACCCTAGAAAATCATAAAAACAGGCTTAGACTTGCTATAAAAGTGGAACTCTTCTACAACAGAATCCAGCAAATGGAAAGTCAAAACATGTATCGGCATTGGGAACTTATATGATGCAAATTAAGAAGCTTTTGTTTTATTTTTCTTGGAAAAAAAACTTGAATCTTGAAAAAAAAAAAACAAATTGATGAATACGAACATATTACGTGGAATATTTGCTCCAGAGTCTGTTGTAAACAATAAGCTACACACAAAGCATATAAGCTTGGTAACAGCATTATAATCAAAATTAATTGTCAAATCAAACAATGGCGTGGATGGGTTTTCTACCTTTGCACAGGAAAACCCAGTTGCCAAAGTGTGTGGCTTCAATGAATCAGATCGCAACTTTTCTATTTTCCATAATGACTCGGTGTCTCCTGCAAATAAGAAAATGAAAGGCTAAAACGATTAGTTCATCATTAGCAGAAACGACTTTGGAAAGCCCAAAAGATCATTTATATAGCATGATCTTGAAATCATATGATACTACTACATGTATTCATTGCTATTAAAATTATGAAGAGAATATTATTACAGTTGAAGCAGTTCATTTCAAAAGAAATAAGGACAGAGCAAGACAAGAAACATAAGTCGGAAAAAAAACGTAGAAGTGCAAATGATTTGCCAAAATATATGATCTATTCCAGATCGATACACAAAGTAAACACCTCCCTTTTAGGACAACCAAAAAAAATGTATGTAAAACAGAAGCAGTTATTTAAAATTTTCAAACTCTGAATTTAAACTAGGGCTACCAAAAGGGCATACATTTGGAGAAAAACTGTGCAGATTCAAATGCAACAACCCCCAGAAAATACAAAACAGTATAATCAAATTTAGGACTCTGATTTTATTGCTATACATGAAATTATATTCCAAATCTTGCCAATGTGGCTTTCGTCTCTATTTTGGGTTTCTTTCAATTTCCTAAAAACTGAGAAAAAAACAGCTTGCAAACATTGGTGAGGATGCAAGTTAGAAGAGAGAGAAAAATCAAAATCTAGTAGAAAGTAGGCAGTTTATTATCTCAATAAATTTATGGATAGCTTATGTTCAATATAGGAATCCACTTTGACAAACAACTTTAAAACTCAATAGAAGCTCGCAAAATTAGGGAGACAAACGACATCAAATCAAAAATAAAACTTGAACTATGTGCACCTCTTTTGGCGGCAAATTTCATCCATGTGTCAAATGAGGTTTGTCGTAGTTTTACACCAGCCATGACAAACCTTTTTGCATACTTATTAATCAACTCCCACTCATCTGTGTTGTAACAAATGCTGCAAATTATTGTACCAGGTAACAGGTGAGAAGCATATACAGAGGAGAAAGAAAACAACATAAAAAGAAATGTGGGGATCATAATTTATGTTTAGTGTTAGACAATACAAAAATAAACCATTAGATGCATAAAAAAGGATCATAATTTAGGGTTTCAGCTTCGAAAATCGGTTATTTTGGTACCAAATACTATGTTATATTACAGTGCATTTAAAGCATTTTGCAAGCTCCAAAAACCAAGCAACCTATGTATTGTAGATTTGAGGCCTTACAAACAAAGAGGCACCAAGTTGCCTTCGTACAATCAAAGAGTTTCAGGGGACTAACAATAAATCAGGATTTGAAATGCATGCATCCCAGCCAGGACAAAGGGAACAACAATTATATCAATTAAATATTGTGCATTTTTTTAAGAGGTAAATGTCATTTTCAAATTTTAAAAAGTACTTTTCTACAGAAGACTATTAGTATTGTGAAACAAAATATTGAAAAAGATAAATTGATAAAGTACCTGAAAACTATATCTGCCGTGCCCGGTTGCAATGGTAAATCATTCCTCTTCAAAAGTCTCATTACTTCCTCCAACAGTTTAATATCATTGTTGTTCTTAGCAAACAACTGCAATAAATTGACAGTAGCTTACCAATTGCAAACAGGAGACAGAATCAAAGAAATTAGGACATTTGTACGTCTAAGTATACCAGTAAATGGTGTGCAGATGCCACACTCGGTGCCAATCCATAGACATTATGCTTCCACAAAGCCTTCTTTCCTGCTCGCACATTTAAGTCAGATAACCTCAAAATTTAATATCATATCTTCAAATTTGACAAATGAAATAACACGGATTTATAACAGACAAAGTGGACATGCAAATAAAGCATACCAAAATCAATAGCTCCGGCATGAACACAAGCTTTAGTGACTTCACGGCAGAGATTGCAGTTAAAATTGTCATGTATGCGAAGATTTGACAACCTCTGCTCACCAAATAGATTAAATTCATCACCATAGCAAAGAGGGTGAATCAATAAATAATTAATTGAGAATAAAGAGGAGAGAGGGGAAGAGAATAGAAACTAACAAATCTGCGGAGGTTCTGCAAAATATCCAAGAGAAGACTAATATCGTGATGGTGTTTGCAATTAGCAATCATTGACCACAACCAAGCATTTGGAGGCATGGATCGTTTAACATTTACAGACTGAAGCATTTTATCATAAAGATCCTTCACAGCATCTACATTTAAAATTCAACAATACAAATCAACAAACATCACAAAAATGAAATTCGTAAAGGGAATTTCCAGTTCATAAATGAATGAGGAACCTGTTGGAGTCCCTTCAACATTATCAGCTCCAGAACTGTAAAAAGCCTTTGATGCCAAGAAATCCAATGGTTCAGACTTCACTTGCTGGTAATTACGTTGTGTGAGCCCTGAGAGAATCGGTTCTTCGGTGCTTCGAAGATGAGATGAAAGGAAAATCGGAGATTGCAAAAGACGAGAGACTCGGTGAGCATTTGACACCACTTGCATGGCTCAATGTGAAAAGGACTGAGTTACAAATCAGATGTCGTTTCCGTGCAAACTCGGTAGATTTAGGATCTGTTTGGATAAACAGCTTATTTAAGCGCTTATTGTATAGAGTTTATTGCATGAGAGCATATGTTGGATAAGCTATTTGTGTTTGGAAGTGTACTTTGAGAAGTGTTTATACAAAAGATAAGTGTTAAGATGTATTATATTTTTTATTCAAAAGCTCACGTAGCTGATCATATAGCAAATTGTACAAAGACAGGTATAGATAACAGTATGTCCTCTCACTGTGCGGTGTCCCCTCTTATTAATGATCCCAAACAACTAAACAATTGTGATAGACTAAAATAACTGTACAGTTTCTTACCATCAATTTGAAAGACCAGAAGCAAGAGGATGCTTGCATTTGGGAATGAAGTTTTCGACTTTGGAATATGATGATTATACTATGTTACTAATGATGTTATGACAATATTTTCTTGTAAGAACACATTATAAAGAAATAAAAAGAGGGAAGCAGGAGAATTTTGTATATATTACATGTCCTATTCATAGTAATCATAATTCATAAAAAATGAAAAGAATATGATGAGATGCAAGAAAGTGTGCAGACCTACTTGTTTCATTCTAACATAGGAATTTTGGTATAATGGAGTGCAATAATTGGTGTTGAGCATAAGCTTAGCAAGTTTCAATAATATATTAAACATTGGTGATCATCCTTATGAGTCTAGTATATTTGTTGTTCACTAATTGATGCTTGTATGGGTATAAGTATAACTGCTCTCTATTTTTTTACTTAAAGTACATTGATAATGAATTTAAGCTCACTACCTACACACCATCTTCCCAACCTATGTCCGGTAGCAAAACGTTGACAATATACTGATATAGTAAATTTACTTGAGTTAATAAAAAAAAAGCAAGAAATAACCGGCCCACAAAATCTATGCCACAACACAATGATAGTACAATGCTAATCTATTCCACTGGACATTAACTTTTATACTATAAAGCATCCTATCAATATAGGAAATCAATTTTCCCTTACTATCCCATCAATGCCACTCTTAACTTTACATCTTGCAATAGTGTCACCAAAAAATAATAGTTAAGAGAAGCATTACTTCAAGTTATTAACTTTACAATAATAAATTACTGGTCCATTTTCCATGAGAAATATCCCTAAGAAAAAATCAGATCAGAATAGCCAAGATGCAAAAGATAGAATAGAACACAATCAATCTATGCCTCTATGCAAAACAATTTCTCAGAACATACACGATGCCTGCCTATATCATGCTGCTAGAGCTAGCCAAAGGAAAAAATAATAATAAAGAAAATTAACCTTCAGATTAGACAACTGTACAAAGGCAAAAGAACCAAGGAAAAAAAGAGCAGCAACAATGATTCAAAATACAATTACTTCTTCACTTACTACTGTTGTTAATATGTAGAAGAATGCAATAACCCAAAAATGAATGGAAAAAAATGCTAACTAAGCTTCAATACATTTATTAGCCAAAACAAAAACCAGTGAAAACAATAGCCATTCTAAGCTTCCATTTATTTACTAGTTACTAGCAACGCCAGAAACTAGTGAAAACATTAGGCAATACTCATGGTTCTACAAAATCAGTCCAAAACAATCAAGCATTTTATCAAACAGCTTGCGCGCAGAGATGATTAGTGTTGAATTGATATTAAAAATATAGTTGACACTGCCACACGTGAACAGCAAATCGAAAATACAAGGAACAAAATTACAACAATAAAATCCACCCAAAATACCTGGATTCAGGCAAAAGAACGAAAACAGGAGTCGCTAGCGTTTCGGGTCGGGTTGGCGAAGCTCCGAGTTTTGTTTTGCATACCTTTATCAAAAGCTTCTTAAGACATTGTTTGTTTGAGATCAAAGTAAGTCGAAAGAATGTTTCAAGGATAGAAAATATATTCCCACGAATATCACTATGTGAATTTTTGAATCAAGGTGTAAAAAGTTATTTCAAGGTATTTTTTTTTTTGGAAGAGTTTAATTGTTATGTACTCTCATTGTAAAAAGTTTTATACCATCAATTCATCACAATCATTCATAATCATTACTTTAAATATAATTAAAATAAAAATCAAATATAATTTTAGATCTGACGGTTACCATTCACACAGTGTAAAACTGTTTCAATTAAATTCTTCTTGGAATTATATTTACATATGATTTTTCTATTTTTATTTCAAAACTTAAAGAGTGGAAATATAACATTCTGATATCAATTAGAACTTTCCACTACCAATCACATTTATTTTTATTTTTTATTTTATTGTAATTTTAAATTAAACAACTTACAATTATTCCTATGAAACTTTAATTTCTATCAAACGTAAGAAAAATATTCCTGAAAATAATAATCCTGGAAATATCATTCCGAAAAATATGATTTAAAACCCTGAAACAAACACACCCTTAGAGAAGAGAAAACACAAGTTCCGAGAAAATTTCCATTGTTTGGAAGCTATAAAAAATTAGAAGAAAAAAAAGTGAATATGAGACATACTAAAATGTTTTTCTCCCATAAATAGAAAGAAATGGGGATTAAAATGGTGAGGTTGATCTGAGAAATAATCTCGAAGAAGGGGCTCTAGCAAAAGTATGTAGAAAATAAGAAGGGTATTGCTAACCAGTGCCATCAAGGTACTATTTAAGTATTCCATTTTTAGAAAGTATTTTTAAAAAATTTCAAACACTTCAATTTCTAATGCACCTTATTACACATTATTGTACATATTTTTATAAAAATTTACTATTTAAAGTTCTTAAGAAGTGTCATGAGGGTATTGGTTAGCATTTCCCAAATAAGAATTAACTAAAGGACTCTAATAGGTTTAATATCGAAGAAGGGGCTCGTGGTTACCTAAATATGAATCAAAGAAGAAAAGGACAATCTACATCTCATCCTAGGGAAACATTATTATTTTAAGAGGTTTTGCAAGAGAAATACCTTCAACGTCATAAAATAAACACGTGTGGACCTCAAAGTATGTATGTACCCTCTTACACAAGTCAAAAATGTTGTGCCAATCATAACGCTTTCAGATAAGGGTTGCAAAAGAATAGACAAATAACAAGACCGTCTTATGATCATCTTGGTAGGAACAGAGAATTACAGCATGAAAATGAGCTTGATAAATCAAACCAACTCGATAAATATCATATGCAAGGAAGTTTATAAAAAATTAGGCTTACATATATCTATTTTCAGCCTATATATGACAATCAGGTCGGATGCAAGGAGGTAATGCCAAAGTCGATAGGATTATAGAAATCCTTATGACCTTAATTTGTAGTAGATGTTAGTTAATGATAGTCTGTCACATTATGTTTTTAGTAACAATTTTATTATTTTTAAGTACTTTTATTGTTAATGTATTTTTCGTTTTATTGGTTTGCAATAAAGATTTTGAAGATTCGTGGAAAAGACCAAACGTCAAAATTTTCTAACCAGACAAATTTTGTTGAATTTTACTGTGAAAGTTACGATGCCAAAGCAAAGGGAGGACTAACACAAGAATAATGAAATAAATCATAAAAAATTATAAGAGATTGTCAATAGTAATGCGCCTGCATAGCACAATGTCGTTATCAAGCTTCAAACAGCCAAAAAGGCATTTTTCATTAGCACAATGATGTGATTTAAATATTCTGTCAAATTTGTAAAATAAAGGAATCGATAAATAGCGACGTTGTTTGCACGTTATTTTCGCACTAACAATCTCTAGCCTCATATCACAAGTTTACTTGCGGGATCGGCTACAAATTCTCAGACCAAATGGTTGAGTTTATGTGATGTTTGTAGGATGGTTTTAATTTAAAGGGAGGCGGAAAAAAAACTTGTAGAAAGAGGTGCAGGTAAATCGATAAGTAAAAGACAAGTCAAAAGTGTAAATGACAAGGTAGATAAAAAAGACTTGATAATTTAAATTGCTTACAGGTAAATGTGAACGCTAGCATACATTTTTGTAGGAATGAACACTTTTCTCGTATCGCTAGATACTTTGAGTGTAGTTCCTTGACAATGTTACAAAATGAGACCTTTAAAAATGAAAATGATCTTTGCTTAAATAGAGAAACAAAATAACTGATATTCTATTATAGTTGATTTCGTACGTGACACGTGTCACTCCACTATCTTTGTAACTTCTCATCCACGTCCTTATCATTCCAAATCTTTTCCTGCACAAATCTTTCATCTTTGGATTGGTTTGAATTGCATTCAGTCGAAGTCCTTCGACAA
This sequence comes from Lathyrus aphaca, assembly GCA_963966055.1. Taxonomy (NCBI): domain Eukaryota; kingdom Viridiplantae; phylum Streptophyta; class Magnoliopsida; order Fabales; family Fabaceae; genus Lathyrus; species Lathyrus aphaca. Next base: position 195,423,453 of record OZ014524.1, read on the forward strand.
TGTGAATTTTAGGATCGTCCTCTGACATGGCTTTTACTGGTGTCAATTTTCTTGTTGGATTCTTTGTCATCCTCTTCCTTGATCTTACTTAGTCGAAATCTCTCATCCAACAAATTGCCCCCCCCCCCAAAGGCCAATTTTGACCAAGTAACTTGGCATTTTTTTTCTGCGAGATTTTGATTGTGCCCTCGTTTCGACCGAGTAACTTAATCGTTTTGTCTTCTGTCAGATTTCGAATGCACGTTAAATCCATGATATCTATAGTAATGATGACACCTTTTTGCACCATGATTTCCAAGAAGTAATGTCATCATGGATAGTTATTCCCTGGGTCGTGGGTTTTAAACCACTCTCACTAACTTCCCAATGCATAATCAGAACAGTTGCCTTTATTGACTCTTGGTTACATGCACTTGCCTATAAATACTCTATCTAAGTTTCTGGTTTTCTTCTCCCTCAGTCTCTTATACATTTATCTCATTAACAAATTTTTTGCTTCCCGAAGTATCCTTTATCTTCGTTTTCCTTACAATGGCTTCCTTTACAACCTCTATAAATTCTGCTACTCACAAGACCGAAGATAACCTGATAGCCTTCGTACTTTATGAAATTGATTGGCTTCAAACCCCTTCCTCAACCGACCTTCGTCAATGATGCAATGGTGGAAACCTAGCAACTCCAAATGCCCATTCCCTTCATGGTGGCTGATAAACATTGTTCTTTTAATGAACCATATCCTGACACCAAAACACATCACAAAGAAATTCAGTCGTATTTTCCTTGCTACACTCCAGCTATACCACCTGCCTTTGAGAAAGGAGGTACCTTCGACCTTAAGATCATGGAACTCAAGGCTAGGTTTCTTAGGTCGATGCATTCTCCCGGCAACAAAGATTTCATATATTGGCTTAACAAAGTTCAAGATAAATATGAAGACAAATGGAGGACGGCCAAAATCTTCGACGACATCCAGCTTTCTAGGAATGTTCATCGAGTTAAACCTTGCATGTTGCTTGCGTCGATATATTTATAGGAAGCCTTAACTAACACATTCCACTTCCCTTATGGTATGTTGACGCCGACCTTATTCGACGTGGCAACAATTACTGGCCTCTCACATTTGGGAGAAACTTTCAACCAAACCCTGACCACGAACAACACCTTCGACTTCGAACGTGCAGGTTTCCAAAACTATATCGAAGACCATTATGATCAAGATTTTGACGAAGTTTGTGACGAGGAGCACATTGCTTTTCTAACTCTTTGGCTTTTGTACTATTTACTCTATCTTGGATCTTTGCAGATAGTTAAACGTTATATCAACTTGGCGATCCAAATTCATGAGGGTCGACATGTGTCTTTGTGTAAGCTCTTGTTAGCGTCCCTCTACCATTATCTTGGTCTATCAACACTAAAACTGAAGTTTCTTCATGAGACTCCCAAAGCCTTGAATCTATCGGGGCCTTTGTGGTTGTTGTAACATTAACTCAATGCCACATTTGTATACTTGTTGGGTTATCATGTGTCTGCAAGGATACTGTGCTTGAACCAGAAACGTCCTATAAAGGGTGTTAGACTTTCCCTGATGACCTGTCAGGAAAATCCCAACAAAACTCTCTTCATGAAGTATCTCAACATGTTTATGGAAGCCACATCTTTCATCCAGGGTATGGAACCTTTCGTGGATCGAATCTTTGGCCCAACGTAGTATGAAAATCCATTTCCTGGTGCTTCCCCCTAAGCATCAGCATTGTCTAATGCTATCTGGAGGGCGTTTCTAACTCCCACTGTGTTGTCCTTCAGGATTGAGACAGGGACTACAAGGTACAGATTTATGAACTATCGCCCTAACTAGGTGGCCCGCCAATTTGGCATGAGCCAAATGCTGCCTAAACCTTTAGTGCATCACTTTTTTGATATCGTGGGGGCTGGTCGACATCTGAACTTGGCAGGTCACAAAGCTTGCCTTAAATTCTCCAAGTCGACTCAACACCTTGAGTTACCCATTTTTAAGTTTCAACTGTCATTCCTTACTACCCAGGAACTTGATATCTGGTGGTCAGAATATCAACACTAGTGTTTCCATAGTGATCTCTTCTTACAAAACATGGTCGATATGCTTAATACCCTTGTTGGCGAAGCACCTACTTTGATAGTTGTTGTTCCTGTCGAGAACATCCAGACTACTGATGCCAATGAGTACCCACCAAAGAAGGTAACTCCTAACCTCTCACCTTTCTTTATTTCAGCAATGTCATTAACTAAACATTTGAATTTGCTTCCCAGGGTCGAAAATGAACCCCAGTTGTTCCACCAACCCCAACAAAGATTTTAAAGAAGCCGAAGGTCATGAAATCACAGGTATGAGACATTCTAATGCCCATCGATACTCATTTCGACAGTCTTCTTACTACATATTTTAGTAGGCCTCTGAAAAAGGCACATATTATGAAAATGATGTGTTTTATAATAGTACCCATTCCCGCGTCTTTCACTCTAAAGTTCCAACATCCACTCTGGTTACGTCGTCGAGAAAGAAAAGAAAGATTTCAACCAAAAAGACGCCCTCCAAAACGGTCACTTCGGTCTTAAAACTAACGGTTCCTGATGATCTTACTGAGGTCTTCAAACTTGTTGGTCTCGAAGCTCTAAGTCTAAAACACATAGCTCCAGAGTTATTGGTCGTCCTTGTTTTCTTGACTCATACATTACTTTTAGATGTTTTCTCACTAACATCTTCTTGTAGGAGTAAATGGCTTATTTGACCCCTGTCGGGGATGATATTAACATAAAGGCCAACATCGAGAACCTAACTGAGACGGCGACCCTTTTGAGTCCCCAAAGAACAGATAAGTTCCAAGGACCAACGACAAAAGATAATCTAACAATGAAAACACCTCAAACTCAAGAACCTTCAATCGGCCGACAAAGGTAACGCAACTGCCAATGATAGCGAAAAACATTCAACTACTGCTAATGCCATCAAAATTGGTGAAGAAAATTTGAATCCCCAAGCTTCTACCAAAGGTGATCCCAACACGCTTATGCAGGATTCAAATAAAACTCTTAGGCAATGAAGCAATATAATCCATCATAGATCCTAAGCAAATTCAAGAAGCTTCTCCAGGAGTCGATTAATGTTCAGCCCGCTAGTTTGATTACCATTCCTAATCCAAAAATGGATGCATGTTTCACTTTAAAACTCCAATAACTGAAAACGTACCTGTTTGAGAGTGACATTATGGCCGCCATTGTAGAAGAAGAAGTTGTGGCATTATATGCCTTCAAGATACTTGATGAACTTTCCTAGTTCAAAGTCCCTGCTTCCATGGCCAAGTATTTGGTTGAATTTGAGGCCTTTTTTACTCAATTGGTTAAGGAGCTTACTATTTTTCAATGGGCTGGCGTTCAAATAAAGACGAATATCAATGAGATGAAACGAGAGTGAGACTTCAATGAACTTTGCAAAAAAAACTCAGTGATCTCAAGGTTAAAAGACAAGAGTGTTCCAATAAACAAAGGGCCTTCGACCAACAGATCACCAACTATCAGGCTCAAATAGTCAAACTTTCTAGGAAAATTGTTGATGTCGAAAAACAAAAGGCCTCTTTGGACTCCACTGAGATCCTGCTAGCTCAAGAAGTTATTTATCGGGAAATCACCAAGGGAATCGCTCATGTCGATAAGGCCCTTGCAATTAAAATGAAGATTAGCCAACTACTGAAAAAAGAAGTCTCTTCTCAACAACAGGGTTGATCATGAAAAGACTCTTTTTGAATACTATAAATCTAGATTCCCTGTTTAATTTGTATGTTCTGCTATTTAGCTCTTGTAACTTCGTTTGGAGATTTTTGTATGCCATTTTGGCTCTAATTATTAATGAAAATTTTTGTTACATCTTGATTTGAACCTCTTGTAACATAGATTTATATATATATATATATATATATATATATATATATATATATATATATATATATATATATATATATTTGCAAATACTTCCCATTTACTCTTAAGATTCATTGGTTCGTACCTATTACTTAAATCCCGTAGGCATTGTTGCTAAACACTTGGATTACTTGAAATGGTCCCTCCCAATTTGGTGACCATTTTCCTAATGTTTGATTTCTTCAATTCGTAGGCAAGACTACTTTCCATACATAATCATTAATTGCAAAGGTCTTTTCTTTAACCTTCGTATTATATGTTTTGGCAACTCATACCTTCTGACGTAGTAATAAATTTAGCGCTTTCATCCTTTCTTCGTCTAAGTTGATGGTTTCGTCGAGCATCATGCTCCAGTATTACTTCGACGAAATCTCATTTTGATGTTGTATCTGTAACACCCCAAAATTTGCCCTCTTGTTTATTATCAACCTCGAGCAGTGTGCGCTTCATGCCCGCATCATTCCGCATATCATTGCATCGCATTTGAAAAATAAATAAATAAATAAATAAATCATCATCCTTTGCATACGCATGAGGTGTGTGGTCGATCAAGACTTGCCAAACATTGGAGTTTAAGAGAAAAATAATATACCAAAAATAATCCAAACCACTTCCAAGCTAACCAACCAAAAAAGGGAAGAATTCACATTTTTCTCTATTTTCCCTCCACTTTCCTTCCACATTTCATTTCATTCCTTCCCCTCTTATTTTTTCACTTCAATTCCACTCCTTTTCCCTTGGATGCTTCTACCATGTTCTACAACCTTCTAGAGTATTCCAAGGAATATTCCAAGGAATATTCCCTCTCCAACCTTAACCCTAACTAACTACAAACCTAACTCCATTCCTAAACCTAACTCCATTCCCAAACCTAGCTCCAAGTCTAGCCTCTATATAATCATTAATCACTTCAATGCAAAAGGTTTCCAATTTTCACTCTCCCAATTTTTTCACTCTCTCACAATTTCTAGAATCACTTTTCTCTCTCATTTTTCCTCCATTTCCCTTTTCACCAAAGCTTTTTTGAAGAAGCTCTTCAAGTTTCAAATTGAAACTTGAAAATCTTAAATCTTAGCCTCCAACCTCCATTGAATTATGGATTGTAGAAGAAGAAGCTACTGATTTTTGTGAAGATTTCGACTTATCGGAAGTGCAAGAAGGCTCAAGCATCAAGAACGCATTTATTTTGTGGATTCGCGGTTTTCTTGGTTTTCTCTTTGATCAAGCTCTGATTCTTGCAACATTTACCGAAGCACTTCTCTGCTTCGTAGGTTGGTAATCTAAAACCATGCTAGCTTTAAAGTGTTCTCTCCATCTCGCCATTTCAGAATTCTTTAAGTTCTTTTCGTGTTACTTGTGGTTGATTACGTTTTCATTATGTCTTGCTTGCGATTTATGGATTTTAATGGATTAGAAGTTAGGTTATAGCTTGTTATAGGTTCTAGCATGTGTTAATAAGCCCTAATTGAGTAGAAATTTGTGTTAACATGATTAGATGTGTGTTAGGGTTGTTTAGAAGTAAGATTGTGGCCAAAATCACTTATTTCAAAAGCATTTTTAGCTTTCTGTTCAGTGTTAACCGGTTAACACTTTGGTTAACCGGTTAACACATGCATTTTTGGCCATTTTTAGAGATGTCTGGGGTGCGTTAACGGGTTAACCATTTGGTTAATCGGTTAACGCTGTAGAAATTCAGAATTTTAGTTTATTTTCTTGCTTGTTCTTGCTTCTTTGTGCCTCTAATGTTCATACATGCTTAGGTACTAATTTTAGGGAATTTTCTAGGTTGGTTTCGACATCTCAGTCCCCCATTTCGAGTCGTTTCGACGCGTTTCTGTTTATATTGCATATTATGTGTTTATGTGTTCATTTGTGTATAATTTGACTTCTTGCACTTTGTTGCTATGTCCACACACTTTTTGTCATGTAAATAATCATGTTGCATTCTGTTTTTGCATCTTCCGCACAATTCGTTAACTCATTTGCATGTCATTGTATCAATATATATGTTGCATTTCACATAACCATGTATGTATGTGCATTTGGTTGCATGTTTTATCATATCATTCACATCAATTCAATTCTGAATTTTGCATTAAGCTTGACATTCTTGTTGATCTATCATGTTGCATATTCATGATCAATGCTCATTATGTTCATATGTCATGTTTATGCGACATATTTTGTATACTTGTTGCATAATAAATCATGTGGTGAATTCTTGCATAATCCCTCAAAAATTCTCATGTTCATTCAATTATGTATGTTGATCTATGTTCAAATGCATATTCATGTTTAATTGGTACATTTTTCATTGAGTTTGTGCATTATAAAATGAAAATAATCAAATCTGCATTTTGCATTTCACAGCTGACTTTGCATATAGGTGCTATAAAATAAATGATGTTTGTTATGTTGTTCATGTTGTATGTGACTTTCTACACCTATCTTTTCATGTTGTATGTTGGCTGTAGAAAGTTGTTTGTGCTTTGTTTTGCGTTATGCATTGTTTTGGTAACTGTTGTTACTTTAGGGGCTGTAGTAGGTGCTGAATTTTTGTTTTAGCATTTTTTTAGTTCTTCTAGAATTAAGACAGAGTTTAGATTGAGTCCTAGAGTTATTAGGATTTAATTGATGTATGTTTGCTTTATTATTTTTAATAAAATGCACATTAATCTTTGTTTTGTAGGGAGGGAAATGTATGTTTCCTTACACCTTATTCTTTTAATTTTTATGCATTTTCTTTATGCATTTTATTCACCTTTTACTTTCATATTTGTGATTGGTAGGATTTTGCCCTTTGTTATGACCAACTTATCTTCCTTAGGAAGTAAGTTGCATCCTTTTTCTTTTCTTCTTTTCCTTTTGCTCCCTAGGAATAGAAAACCCTCATAAACCATTAGGACCACCATTTTAATAAATAACTTAGGGTTGGTCTTAGTCCCCCTTAGTTTGTCCTTTTCCGATTTGAGTCTTCTTCTCTCGTCTTCAAACAAAATCTAAAAGACATTTAATAAAGGATTGAAATAGTCTCTTATGCATAGCCTTATTCCATGGGGCACTCATATTCATTCCATCTTGGAATAGTGTGGGCTTGTCTAGCATGATTTACAAGTCTAATCATGAGACTATCTTCACAAACAATAAATTCCAAAACACTTCTCATAAAAGACAACCAACAAAGACATCGCGTCTTCTCTTCTCATCTCCTAATCTTTGCGGACGAATGCGACTTGCCTCGACAGTTCAAACAGCGATACGGTAAACACCCTCGAGTCAGAGCCGGTAACACCTGAGCTAGAGCTATGGCAACGTCATCCTAAAAAACACAAACAAATCTCCTCCTTAGTTAGGCGAACTACGTCGACTCTGATCCTCATTTTCCCGATGAGGTACGTAGGCAGGGGGTAGGGCCCGTTCGAGCACACTCTTTATTTTCTCTACATTTCCCCTTTTCTTTTCGATCTCTTTTCTTTGTTCCCTTTCTCATTTCAGTTTCCATTCCAGTTAACGGTTTTAGTCAGCAGCAGTTATATTCTTCCTCACCCTTTGAAACAAACAAGCAAGCGTGGATCCCGTCGGGTACGACAGACGATCTGGGGTGCTAATACCTTCTCAGGTCGTAACCGACTCCCGAACCCAGATCTTTGGTTCGCAAGGCCTCGTCCTTTCCTTCTTCCTCAGGTTTGTGCAGCATTACCTTTCCTATTCATTCGAGATAAAAATGTTTGGCTGACAACTCTACCTTTTCCGCGCCACTTTCGTGTTTGCACTAGGATGAAAATCCCGGGAGCGACAGCTGGCGACTCTGCTGGGGATCAAACTCAGAATCTCTGTTTGTTTTGCAATCCCTATTTACTAACCACGCAGTTAAATATTTACAAAGAAAAATAAAGATGGAAAAATAAATCTATAAGCTATTACAAGGCTTTGGCAGATACATAATAATCAAAGAGAAATGAATTATAAAGTAATAATAATAAAATAGTAAATAAACAATAGTAATAAAGCAATAATAAAACAATAATAATAATAAAGTGATAATAAAAAGATTAGAATTTAAAAAAAAATTATTTTAGGTTAGACAAGTTAGATTTTTTAGAAGTTATTAGAAAATTATGAGTTTAAAATAAATTAGTAATAATAAAAGAATTTAATGTTATATTAAAAAAATATTAATGTACAAATTATAAAATAAAAAGAGTTATATGAAAAAAATATTAAGTTAGTTATTTACAAAATAAATAAAAGTAATAAAGAAAATAATAAATTATTAAGTTAATTATGAATTATGAAAAAAGATACTACATTTATCATTATTATTTAATTAGAAAAAAAATGACTAATTAGATTTTATTTACAAAATTATTACTATATATAAAAAAACAATTAAGATAAAGATTAGTTTTTTTTTTAAATATTTGAGGGATTAAATTAAAAGTTAATATTTAATTATAGTTTAGAAAAAGAAAACAAAATAGTATGAATTTAAAAAAAAAACAAAGAAAAGGAACATAAATAGACAAAATTAAAGGACCTGGGATTTGAACCCAGGCCCTTTACCTCATGGATGCTTCACAAAACCAGCTGAATTACGCATGTGCTGATGAAAGAAATTGGCAGCATATTCATTATATTTTAAGCTTGAGGAAATTCCAATGAATAACAAAAAATTCCTGCAACCAGGATTTGATCCCATGACCTCACGCATGCCAAACCAGTCTCTTTACCTTTAAGCCACATGGGGCGCGTCTACTAACAAACAACAACAAGTAATTATATAATAAACATGTTGAATATTGAAAAAATGAGAAAAATAATGGTCTCACCCAGGTTTGAACTCTGGTCCTTATGCTCACGCGCATATGTTCTTACCACTGGGCTGGCAGTCATTAGTTGACATATAATAGGAACAAACAAATAAATATTAAACATGAATTTCAAAAATCAGAATGGCGCCATGAACTTCATCTTCAACCTTTTTCCTGCGAAAACTCCTGTAAGTTTTGTTGCGATTTTTCCTGCGATTTTGCTTACATAGGAAAGCCTGCGAATTTCAAATAGCATACAACACACAACAATTCTTGAAATTTATTAGATCAAAATGATCCTCATAACCTGTACGATTCAATCAAGTCAATAAAATTCATTTAATTAGCTTATATTAGAGAACCCTAATTTGGAGGTTAAACCCTAATAATGGCATCTTATGGTTTCGACCATGAATCTTTAAGGAAAACACCCATAAATCATCTATAGGAACATTCAAGCTAGAAAATGCAAACAAAATTCATTAGTTATGCATTAATATTCGAAATCAAAAAATTGAGTTTCAAGAGAAAATATGATTCAGTTTTAGCTTTTCTTGAGGTTTTGGATGCAGTGAATGATCAAGATTGCATTAGTGATGTTCAAAGAACACGTTTGAACCTTCAAAACGTCTTGATATGGTCCCTAGCTCAAAATCCGAATGTGAGGTTTTCCTTGAAATTTTGAAACTTGCTTTGTGTTCTTGGATGCTGCAAAAACGTCCCCTAATGCTTGGTTAACTTGTCTATTTATCAAGGAGTGAAATTAGGTCAAGAAGTTGATGTCTTGCTTGAGTTTTTGGATACCTTCATCATGAAGAAATCTCATCATTTCAAATATTCAAAAATCCAATGATTTCCTTCTAAATTGAACCTTGCACGAATTTGGAACATCATAATCAGTTTTGAATGATATTAGATTCATTCCAAAACCAATATTTGATCTAAATATTCACTTTTTATATTTTATTTTGATTTAAAATGAAATTTAAAGAATAAAATCCAAATAAATAATAAATAAATTATAAAAATCATAGAATGCTTGAATTGGGTCGTGCTTGATGTTATCATGAAGATTGGATTGCAAAATGATAGGCCCATTTGAAAAAATTTGGTTTTAAGACCTTATTTTCTTCATACATCCCTTAAAAACTCCCAACTTTGACAAGGCACAAATCCTTCAATTTTAAGGCTATGAAGGTGTTGTTGGAAATTTTGGAAATCTTAAAGAGTCCTCTAACAAAACTCTTTGGTCTCATGTCTATATCTTTCACCATTTTCAAATTATGCTCTTTGGAAGATGTTGACGTTTTGTTGACTTTTGAAATGACCTGTAATGTTTTAGCTCATACCTTCCAAATGAAGCATTTTTAGGCTTGGCTTGTGAGACACAAAGTTGTATAGAATTCAATTTAATTAAAAATGAGCTTTGGATGGGAAATTTTTGATGAAGCATGTGAAAGTTATGGCTGGTCAAAGTTCAATTGACTTTTCTTAAGAAAACCCTAATTTAGAAACTCCTGATTCTTAATGATCTGAAACTTCCTTGATGAATCATGATCAAACCTTGATAAAATAATGAATTTTACTTCATAAACTTGATGTTGGAAAAAAATCTTGAAGTTTGACTTTGATTTGACCACAGTTGACCTTAGTTTGACTTTTTAACTACTTTGACTGATTTTTGCATATCTGATCATCTGACTGGTCAAACTTATTGGGAAAGCCTTGAAACTTGACATGGGGATTCTTGAATACATGTGGGATGTTATGAAGCTCACTTGAGGCCTTGAAAATCATTTTAACCTGAGGAAAATCCAAACCCTAGTTTTGGACACTTTGATTAGGAGGAGGCATTGTCTGGGGAAACTTCCACACTCTTTGGTCAATTGGGAGTCTTGGGAATCTTATGATCATTTAGAAGTCTTGAGATATATTGTCTTGATTGTGGGAGGTAAAATTTTGGGGTACAACAGATACACTTGAAGCCATCATGTCACCTATTAACCTATAAATTAAGTTTTTTTTTTGAAGAATGGCAAGATAGCTCCAATATATACATATCAACATTCACTTGAATCATTTGTTTGTTGGAAGTTTCTCCTTCAAATGCTGACATATGTGCTATAACTGATTGCTTTAACATTAACTATACATTAAAAACAAAATTATGTTGATTACCATCTTATTTTTAATTGGGTTCTATAACTTGAACCCCACTCATACGTTTTATGTAATTGATAAAAACACACTTATTTTACTTTGGATCAAGTTTAGACATAGTAAACTAGTTTTCAATAAAAATCATTTGTGAAAGTCACAAAATACTTAGAATCATCCATAAAAACCTCTTTGGAAAGCCCTCACACATCAAAATGCACATTATCTAATCTTTTCTCTGTTTTGGGCTTTTCAGTATTTATGTAAACAAAACATTATTTCCCAAGTACATAATATTTGAACAAATACATATCGCAACTATGATAACCCTTCAATAGATTTCTCTTATGAAGTTCCATCATCCCACACTCATTGAGATAACCTAAACATGTATGTCAAGATTTAGTTACATCATTATCAAATTCAACTGATGCAACATCACCTACTAAAGTGATCCCGAATAATTTATAGATATTACCTATATGCCTCATTGCTCTCATCACAGTTAAGGTACCCTAATTAACCTTCATAATGTCCCAATATCCATTAGACTTATAGGATACATTTTTTTTTAGGTATAATACCTAAGAAAATCAAGTTCTTTCTCAATTTTGGAATATATCTAGCATCATCCAATGTTCGCGGGCCACCAACACCCATGTAAATTTTAAGTTGTCTCATTTCAGTGATAGTACATGCTTTATCATCACCCATATAAACAAATCCAAAATTATTTGACCTAAATGTAGTGAATTATTCATAGTGCGACATCAAGGGGTTAGAACAACCAAAGTCGAGAATCCATGCATACATGCACTTGTTGGATGAAACACACAATATATATGTGTAAGTTCCGTAATCATCATTTTTAATCACATTTGTAGAACTGGACGAACCTTGCTTTCTGTTTGGACAATCCCTCTTCCAATGCCTAATATATTTGTGATTATAAAACTTATTTATTTTCTGATTCTTTGGTTTAAACTCTTCTTTTTAGAATCTGTTTTACCCTTGTTCCCTACACGATACTTATCTCCCATCACATAAAGATTATCGCTTTGAGTTCTTTCCTCTACACTTTACCTCTTTTGAGAATGAAACAAAAAGATATTTTCAAAAGAGATTTCTAATGTCGTTTTTGTAGATAAGAGTGGTCACTAAGTGGTCATAATAACCTAGTAACGAGCACAACAAGGTAATTGTCTTATCTTCATCATCAATCTTTACCCAAGCCTCACTTGATCGATGATTATGTTATTGAAGGCATTGACAAGTTGTTAATTGGATCCTTCATCTATTTACAAACTATATTGTTGCTACTTCAAAATAATTTATTTCTCGACGTCTTTAACATGTACTCAATCTCCCATTTGTCCTAAAACTCCTCCGACATTGTTAGGTCTAGGATATGTTACATCACCGCATCTGAAACATATAGGTAAATCAATCACGCGACCTCCTCCTTCGTCTCTGTCCAATTAGTATCTGATGGCGATTAACCCTGGTGTGAAATTTGAGGTGATAAGGTTCCACGAAATACAAAAAAGTTATAAAAAAACCAGTATTGAAGATTAAAAAGAAACAAAATTAAAAGACAATGCACACGATCTATTTTTGTTAACACAATTCGACCAATGGTTCCAACCTGTACAACTATAAAGCATTTATAGTTCCTTTTTATTTATGTGATAATTAGGGTTATATAGTTATAAGCAATATATTTAATATCATGACTCAATTTACAATAATATCATTGAACCGTACCACTGAGCAGTAGGCCCCACACCCCTAGTCATCAACCTACAATAAACAGTTGGACTTGGAGTTTATACGTTAAATTTGTGTTCCTCTTTATCTTTATATGAATCATACTCAACAATTCCATATATATTATAATTGGCGGAAGAAATTAAAATCAAGTGATAGAAGAATGAACTATTGTAATTTCTTTGTTTAGTGTAATTAGAAATAACTTATTAATCACAATCAAATGAGAAATGAACTAATGTAATTTATTTGTTTATTACAATTATGAGTAAACATTCATGCATGCACTAGTAAAAATAGCAAGAAAAATCAAATTTTCTTTGTTTATACATTTTAGAAATTTCTTTATTCTTCGATAATGCATAACAATCATTAATTATCATTTATAAATGGGTTAATGAACTTTTAGACCCCTCTAAATATTGCAGATTTCGTTTTTAGTCCCTATAAAATTTTCTTTCAAGAAGTGGTCCCTTCAAAATTTTCTGTCTGAGTTATTGGTCCCTAACGTCAAATACAACTAACGGTTCCTTATGTGGCATGACAGGTGGATTAAATAATTTTTTTATGAGGTGGAATCTTGCGTGTACAATTAGGCAATTTAAAGATGATTGTGTTTCCTTTTGACCTAAATTACTTCCTCTTTGTTCATCGTTTTCCTCTATAGTGAAATTCGTTGTGCCTCCTTTTTCTTCAAGCGTCTTACTCGCATTGTTCATGTTCTTCTTTAGTTCATCTTATTCCTTCTGCGTCTTCATAAGATAATGTCTTCTGCTTTGGTTAAACCGGTTTGGAGGTTTTGTGGGTGTCAAGTTCGTATTGCCTCGTATCAATGCAATAAGGGACCAAATAAGGGAATGTTGTTTTGGAGATGTCCTTATTGGAGAAGCGCTGATACGTGTAATTTGTTCATATGGGATGAAGATCTTGTAGAAAAAATTGGAAATGAAGATGGAGTCGTTACGAACTCAGATTTGGAAGTCATGGCTTATGTGGGATATATGAAGTCCCTGTATGAAGAATCAAAGAAGAAGAACAAGAACTTCTACCAAATTCAAGGAAGGAAGTCATGACTTATATCAAAAGTATTATCCTCTAAGGATTACACCAACATTGATATCATTTGTGGCAAGCAGTATGTCATCTACATACAAGACCAGGAAAATGCACTTGCTCCCACTCAATTTGTGATACATAAAATCTTCAACAACATTCATCTCAAAAACAAATGAGAGAATTAATTCATGAAACTTGTGATACCACTGACGGACGCTTGCTTTAGTCCATAAATGTATTTTGTCAATTTGCAAACCATATTCTTTGAGTCTCCCGACACAAAATTTTATGGTTGCATCATATATATTGTTTCATCAATGTTGCCATTGAGGAAAGTTGACTTGGCATCCATTTGATGGAGTTCCAAATCATAATGTGCAACAAAGAGCCATGATTGTCCTAAAAGAGTCTTTTAATGAAACCGGAGAGAAAATCTCTTTAAAGTCAATCCCTTTCTTTTGAGTATAACCCTTAGCCACAATACGATCTTTATACCTCTCCATATTACCATTAGAATTCCGCTTGGTCTTAAAAATCCATTTGCAACCAATGGGTTTCACAACTTTTGGTAATGGGATAAGTTCCCAAACTTTATTGTCTTGCATGGACTTATACTCCTCCTTGACTTCAATCCATTTTTCCAAGTTAGAATATTGCATGGCTTGACGGAAGTTAATTGGATCATCTTTCATCATATATAGATTGTCAATTTGATTTCCTTCCTGTACACTTTGTCTCTTTTGAGAATGAGACAAAAATATAGCAATAATCACCTAGAGATTGCTAGTGTCTTTTTCGTAGGTAAGAGTAGTCACTAAGTGGTCATAAGAACCTAGTAACGGGCACAATAAGTTATTTGTCTTATCTTCGTCATCAATCTTTACCCAAGCCTCACTTGATCGATGATTATGTTATTGAATGCATTGGCATGTTGTTAGTTGGATCCTTCATCTATTTACAAACCATATTATTGCTACTTCGAGAATAATTTATTTCTCAACGTCTTTGACATGTACTCAAACTCCAATTTGTCTCAAACCTCATTCGAAGTTGTTAGGTCTAGGATATGTTACATTACCACATATAAAACATATAGGCAAATCAATCACACGACATTCTCTTTCATCTCTGCCCAATTAGTATCTGATTGTAATTAACACTGGTGTGAAATTTGATGTGACAAGGTTCCACGGAATATAAAATGTTAGAACAACAACCAATATTGTTTATTAAAGAGAAACAAAATTAAAAGACAATGAACACGACTTATTTCCATTAACACAATTTGGCCGATGGTTCCTACCTGTACGACTATAAAGCATCTATAATTCCTTTTTAATTCTGTGATAATTAGGGTTATATAGTCACAAGCAATATATTTATTACAACTTAGTTTACGATACGATCATTGAACCGTACCACGAAGCAGTAGGCCCCGCACCCCTAATCATCAACCTACAATAAACAGTTGGTCTTAAGACACATTTGGAGTTTCTATGTTAATTTTTTGTGTTCCTCTTTATCTTTATATGAACCATACTCAACAATTCCATATATATTATGATTGGCGAAAGAAATTAAAATCAAGTGATAAAAGAGTGAACTACTGTAATTTCTTTGTTTAGTGTAATTAGAAATAATTTATTAATCAAAATCAAATGAGAAATGAACTAATGTAATTTATTTTGTATATTACAATTATTGTTTAGTGTAATTATCTGGATAATAAATCCTACCAGATGCAACATATATACCTAGCGTCCACCTCATACATAGAGTATTCCACTAGTGTCTGATACGTATCCTAGAGCCAGGAGAGACGAAAGTGAGACCTCTTTATTAAACCTGAACTCCTCCCTGACCATGGCCTTAGTAACCTCCAAGTACTACTCAATCGTAATACATGCAAGCTTCTAGTTAAGGAGAGGAGCGATAAAGAACTTACCAACAAAGGGAGATGGAAGAGGCGAGAGACATCATCCATGGTAATCGCCATCTCACCAAATGAAAGATGAAATGAGGATGTCTCCTTATGCCATCACTCAACAATCGTAGAAAGTAGTGGACCGTCGAGCATGGTTAGCAAACAACCCACCAAAGGAAAAAGATTGACAACGAAAATCTATCTGATCACATCAGGCATCTGGACATCAGAGATTTTCTTCAACTTCCTCCATGGGTGGGCACCTTCAACTGGTAAGCGGTCCTGTAATAATTAAAGTATAAACCATCAATCATTTTTAATTAAACAGTAACAAATAAATAAAACATAAGATTAAATATTTATACCTCTCTCTTCCATAGTATAAATTCCACATGATTGATGTAAGCGGTGAGCAAGGAACGATCATTATGCCCTCAAAGGAGGCCCTCAGTTTTGTGCATAGACGACTTTGTATCATCCCGAGTTGTCACCTCGATTTTAGCATGAGTCTCCACCTCAGTGTCAATCCCCGCCACCTCTAACTTAGTTTGAGCCTCCACCTCAGTGTTAGTCTGAGCCTCATTTTAAGTCTCTATATCCTCTTGAGCATCAAGATCTACATCAAAACTTCTACCCCGTCCAACTCTACCTCTTCCACATTAGATAGTACAATGTGCACGCAAATGCTAGACCATCCTCGTCATGTGAAAACTAATGGGAACTACTCTACCCGCCTGAATATGTGAATGATCTCTATCATCTGCCCCTACACGATGAGAGAGCTCTATGCACCTATGTAAGTCTGTCTAGAAGCAATCATCTTGTCTTGTCCTCACTACATAAAGAAAATATAAAGAAATATGAACTACCATATTATTTCAGAAATAAACATGGCTTTACCAATATTTTTGAAAAATCTAGTTGCCAAAAATCTTTCCTACTAGATTTTTTGAAATATCTGGTAATGCATGTATGTAATTTTTTTTATCAAACATTTAAAATTATTTAGTAAAAATGCAGGTGGTTTAACCGGATTTTTCAAAAACTCCGGTAAAATTATATGTAAATTATGGATTTTTATCCGATATTTCGAAAATACTGGTAAAAATACAGGGTTTTTGTAAAAAAAACGAAAATGGTATACATCTTAAATATCTGATAAAAATTCAAAA
Organism: Lathyrus aphaca; assembly: GCA_963966055.1. NCBI lineage: Eukaryota > Viridiplantae > Streptophyta > Magnoliopsida > Fabales > Fabaceae > Lathyrus > Lathyrus aphaca. The sequence goes on from OZ014524.1 coordinate 195,440,291, forward strand.
CATTAACGTGAAACGGGATTTACTTGTAAATTCAATTAGAATTTCTGTTAATCACATAGGTTATTTCAAAATTCTGAAAAGTGAACAGTGATATAAGACATTTTTTCTTTTTTTAGCCAAAGAATAACATTGTAAACAAATGTTTTTGAGAGCTGTTGGGTAAAATTCTCAAAGAGTTGTAAAGAAAATTAGATGAAAGAGTTCATCGGCCCCAAACAATATTTACTCACCTTTCCCCCTTCTACTCAAAGTGTTTAATTTCACACTGCAATTAAAAAATTGACATATTTAAAACAAAACACAAGATTTTAGCAAAGTGAAAAAAGCATATGGAACTTACAAAAATGCAGTTGTAGTAGAGGAAGATGTAACAATTATAAGCCACTAAAGGAGAAATCCAAAGGGATGGCATGATCCAAATTCAATGTTAATTATATGATGAGAGAAAAACATATTAAATTATATAAGATTAAGGATCAATGCGATCCCTTTGGATGCTTCCTCTAGTTGCAGATGAAGAACACAAAATTTCTGACTTGAGAATGGTCTTTCTCTCAAGTGTTGGTGGGTAGGTTTGAAGCCTAAAGAGAGAGAGATTTTGAATGTAAAAGAGAAAGAGAAACTATAGTGCTTATATTATTAGCAAACACTCTCTTTCTATTGTCTTTTTTTATTCTTCTCTTTTCTAGATTTGCCATATCATTCCAAGATGGTGGAACACTCAAGATTAAAATATAAATTCTGCAAAAATATTTTTACAATTTATGTATACATATCAGCTATGGATCCATTTGTTTTAAGATTATTAATAAAAAAAGATTCTATTTGCGTGAAAGGTTTTAAAAATATTGTTAAAAATGCTTGTTTATTAATTTTTGAAAATAATATTTTTAAATAGAAGAGGAAGAAATGTCAAATATCTTTAACATTAAACCAACATAAAATAGCGTATTTTTAATCTTTAAATTGTTTGTAACAAAATAATTTATAATTATAATTTACACTAATTTTTAAAGATAATTATAGTTATTAAAATATAAAAACAATTTTTTTAATGATTTTTATTCAAGAATTAGTCTATTGATAAGTGTTAAATTTACTCATTAAATAAAAACACTTATAAATTTAAAATACAAGAAATTACGTGAAAATCCCTTCAATTTATTATAAAAATGAGATAAAACACTTGTATAAATATTTTAACTATGATATTCATGAGTATAGGTAACAATATTCTAAGAAATAAAAAAAAACATAGGTCAGGTAGTATAGGGCTGGTTGGACGAAGAAGGGACTCGCCCAACAAAAGACGAGATAAACGGGGCAAAAAAAGACAATCTTGTTGACTCAATCTCACTAGGTGAAGATATAAGCTCGCTGGTGAACACATATGGTTAGAGCTTTCTTCCAGAACAAGTTACTTCATGCTAAAATAAGACAACTCATTGGACGAGATGACAACCCCACCAAGCGAGACAAGGCAGTTCAGAAGACCCTTGATTAAGTAACTTAAAGGTGAATGAAGGGTTTTCATGTTTGACGAGTAGGGAGGCTTGTAGGATTAATTTATTAATTCATTAAATATGACTCATGTAAATTAAATATTGACTTAAATAAAAGATATCTTATGTGATGATTGTTAAGATTGATGGATAATTAAGTTAATGGGGATTTTATTTTGAATTTCAAAATATAAATCCCTATTCTCTCTCTTCATGAATGATATGGCATGACTCTTGAAATGAAATGTGTCTATTGGAATAAAAGCCTATAAATAGGGACCTTTAGAAGAAGAAAACAAACAACATTTTTCTCATTCCTTCTCATTTTACTCACAATATACAAAAGTGTCTTTATCATCAAAGACACACAAAGGAAGAAGGAAGAGAGGAGAGAACAAATTGAGTATAATTCAGATCAAGAACTAGGAACCGAAGAAGAATTCATGTCACGAATCCAGGTACGTTTTTTTATTGTTCATAGAAATTATAGTACCATGAAAATCACGATATAAAGATCCAAAATATAAAATTTTCTAACAATTGGTATCAGAGCTTCGATTGACGATATTATGATTTTACGATAATTGTTAGTTGATATGTATCATAATTATTATTTTTTGATGAAAAGATAAATGCATTAATTGATAACAGAATTTGAGGTACAATGAGGAGTGATGGTTGTTGGTATGTGACCAAATCAGGTTCTAGAACCTCTATTTCTACTAAGTCCAACCATTTGATGAGCATCCTCATTACAATTTTTAGGAATAAACATTACTACAAAGCTATCAAACTTGTTCAATAGACAAATACAATCATCCACAATGTGGTTAATGCTAGCAATAACAAGACAACCATTGATGCAATCTACCGCATGTTTCGCATCCGACTGCAGAACCACACGTTTAAGCTTCAAATCAGTGGCTAACTGTAGTGCTCTTCGTATGCCAAGAACTTTCGTTGTGAGAGGGTTAGCTAGAGTTGACAGTCTTTGGGTAGCTTCCATAAAAATATTGTTAGTAGGGTCACGAATGATGCATTTGAGCGATACAATGTCATCTTCAAAGCAGCCCGCATCCGATTGGACGGTCCAGCCGTCTTTTGGAGTCAACAAGCCTAAAACCACAACAATCCTGCTACAGTTCGAAAGAATAGCTATAGCATTTTCTTCAAACATCTCAAAAATTTGCTTCACAACTAAAGTCGGGACAGGTTCAGATTTCTTGAACAACATAGAATTTTGAATTTTCCAAATCTTCCAGAAAGAGATGCCAATTAATTGGCTTAACGTAGCATCCTTTGAATCAAAGACCTGACTTAGCCAATCCAAAATAGACCCAACAATAGGAATCTGAATTCCTAACGGAGACGAAAAAGGATACGCTTCACAAACTCGCAATGGAGGAAGAGATGGGTTGACGTTTCAGCCTGCTTAAAACAAAGTGGACAAGAGTCATCGATATTCACAACTTTACGTCGCAAATTGGATTTTAAAGGGAGTGTGTTCTTTGATAGCCGCCAAAGGAAGTTCCTTACTCGAGGATTCACATCTACCTTCCAAATCTTCTTCCAAACGTTTGCGTTCCCCAGAGTAGAAGGGCCTGAATTTGTTGCAAGACGATTCTCAGCCAGGCAACGATAAACCGATTTTACCGAGAATTCACAATCCTTTTCAAAGTGCCAGATTAATTTATCTTCAGGAAGCTGATGTGACAAAGGAATACTTATGATCTGGAGGATCTCCGAGGCCTCAAAGTTCTCCTCAATCACACTCATGTTCCAGCAAGCATTTGTTTCATCAATAAGGCAATTGACAGTAACATCAGACTCCAGAAGGAGAGGGGAGAAAGGAGTTTAAAACATGTGCCTAAGGGTATCCGCCTATCCCTTGTAATGAAGATACTTCTACCGTCATCGACCTTCCAACGGGCACCACTTAACACCAGGTCCTTGGAACTCATTATGCTACCCCACATATAGCTTTGATTAAATCCCACTTTCGCATCCTCAATATTGCATCTTGGAAAATATTGACCCTTGAAGAATCTCCCCAAAAGAGTATCGTCCCTGCTCATAAGGCACCAGAATTGCCTCCCAAGAAGACTGGAATTGAAATCGCGAATACCCCAAAAGCCTAAACCGTCCAAATCTTTCCTTTGAGATAATCTTTCCCAACTTATCCAGTGAATCTTTCGATCATCTTCTTTTGATCCCCACCAGAACTTGGACAACATTCCTTCAATATCCTTACACACACTCTCCGGGATACGGTAACAACTCATAATATAAGTAGGTATCATTTGTGCTACCGCCTTTATCAAAACTTCCTTTCCCGCCCGAGACAAGAAAGATTCTTTCCAACCTTTGACTTTTTTCTAGATTCTTTTAATAACCAACTTGAAAACGTCTTTCTTTGATCGACCAAAAATCACTGGCAGATCCAAATATATCATATATAAAATAATTTTCATAGTATTGCTACGTTGTTGTAATGAACAATATCATACAAAACTTATTCTCAATTGAAAATTGAATATGAATGTGTCACTTCCAGTAAGGGCCATAAGGGAATAGCTATTCGATGTTCATAATTGATATAGGCTAATAGCAATTAAGTGCAGTAGTGTGCACTATTACGTATGAATTGCATTATACAAATATTGTGTTTTACATATAATTTTCAATAGTCTCTTGTATCAATTGTATCATTTTGAAATTCAAAATAGTAAGTATCAATATATACTGCAATTTTAAGAAGACATGCTAGCAGTATATGTCTAATTAAAATCATAGGAACATTGCGAATTTGAAATAATTATATTTGGAAATGATTTGTTCCCTTGCAATATGTGGATTGATGTCAATGTTAATGTTCTGTGCATTATTGATTACCATGATGACATTACGTTCCAGCAAATGATTATCATTTTTAAAAAGTATATTACTACAAGATAATCATAGTCTTCCAAAGGTGCATTAACTATGTAACTCAAAACTTTCAATATATATGCGAGGCTTTTGAATGAAGATTTTCACTATAAATTAATTAGTGAATTTATATGTTTTCCGATTCTCTCATGTTAAGTGAATCGTTGAAAAGATAAATTGAAATTGAAATTTGAAAATTTGAAAATATGAATCTATTGATTTTCAAAGAAGTCAAATCTATTAAAGTTTGTAATTTCAAATTATACATTCAATTTGTAATTTACTCGTTCAATAGTAACTTTCTAACTAATTAATTAAATGTTAACTATGTTTTTATATTTTATTAAATAATAAAAACAATTAATTTTAAATTTTAAATTTAAATTGAGATCATCATATTTTTTCCTTTTCCATAAATATTAGAAATTTTTACTGAAATACCCCAGTTTTTCAACAAAATTTCTCAAATAACTTATTTTTCAAACTATTTTCCCATCTATCCCACTTTTTGTCATTTTTAAGAGGAGTCATTATACCAATTGACGACCATGTTTAAAGGTTAAGAAGTTTCGCTAATTGAAATGGAGACACCATATGTAGTTTCAAATCCAATTGGCGATTGCGTGTTAAGAATAAGAAGGGTCGCCAATTCAATTGAAGACAATGTGTATTTTCAAAATTTAACTAAAAAAAACTTTAATAAATAATAAAAAATAATATTTTATTAGTTAATAAATAAAAATAAATTACATTATTTAATGATGACGACCGGGTTGACATACCGACCACCGGTTCCACATCCCCTAGGTCGTATCACTCGTTGTCCTCGTTGTTGATTCACTCTAGGTGTTTGAGGAGTTGAGGTCTCTGGAACATCGCTAGACTCCCTTAGTAATTCTTGCATCTCTACGAAGTCTTATGTATCGAAAGACGACATGTCGTAACTAAGGTTGTGACCTATGCCAGAGTAGTTTGGATGTGATGATGGGGTCATCGGTGTGCAACCTGGACGATTGAAAGGGGACATTGGCGTGAAGGCTTCGTTGGTGAAAGGTTGAAATGATTGTGAGGTTTGAAAGCCATAGGGTGGTTGTGATAGTTATGTTTGTCGGTTGAGGTGTGATATTTGTGTGTCTTGATAATAGTCATTTTGTTGGACATGGTGTGAAGAACGCTCATGGTATTACGGTTGGGTGTCTGACATGTTTGGAAAGTGGATTTGTGTGTTTGTCGCTCGGTAATTTAGTTGGGTAGGGGGTTGTTAGTAACATGGTTGATAACTTCCCTGTTGGTTAGACATGGTTGTTTCGTGTGTGTGTAAGTTGTTTGGTGTGGGTCATGTAACACTATTTATATGGGACTATGTGTAACATAAGGGCGCCATATCAAGTGGTGACTATGTAGAGAAAACAAGAACCATCACCACTCCAATTGGCGACCTGATACACAACTTTTTATGTTTGCATGCAACAGACGTAGGCATGCATGCAGACTGCTTGGATAAAATCACGCAGGCTACATATAGGTGCAGATTGCATGGGGAGCGTGTTGACATGCAATGTTGTCGCCAATTGATGTGGCGACCATGTGGATATAATAAGTAAGGTGGCCAATGTGGGTGGCGACCATATGAGACTGAATTTATTATTTCATGCATATTTATGTTAGGTGCCATTCCATGCAAACTCATTCACAGTTTTCTCTGCACCGATTAACAATGCCATCTGCATCAGGATACTTTGTTAACGCCCACTGCAACGGAGAGATATTTATCTCTGATAAATATGGCTTCAGTTTTCAAAACACTGATGTTGTTCGACTTACACTAAGTAGAAAATCAAATTTCTCGCAGTTTATAGATATGTTAGAATCAAAATTAAGTTCTAGTCCTATATCACAAATTGTGTATCAAAACCCTATTTTTTTTACCAACCACTGTGAATTTTATTCTCTTAAAGTTTGCGATGATGAAGATGTAGAGAATATGTTCATTACTTACGAACATTCTGGGTTCAACTCTATGGAGGTGTACGTTATACTTCAGCAAAATCTTCCATCTCAAGAATCTCAGAAAGTGAGACATAACTTGATCATCTGTTGAATAACACCACTGAAGATGACATATATCCAGCCCCTCAACACCATGCATTATTTCTGCCTCAACATATGACAGAATGCGAGTTGCATGATGATGATGTCTCCGCATATATTTTTTACAACCCTTATAAACACTTTGTTGGTGAATTGAAACAGGGAGAAAAATATCGTACCAAGGTAGAATACATACAAGTTATTATAAATTATCACATGGATAATTCTGTTGATTTCAACGTGGATCGAAGTGATTCAAGAAGGTATGTCATTATATGTCGTAATGCACTTTGCAAATTTCGGCTTGTTGCGTCTTACAGTAAAAACAATGATGCTTGGAAGATAACATCTATAGATCCATCACATACTTGTACTGCCACAAACATTGTCTGAGATCACCGCAAATTAAGTGTTGACTTGATATGTCGAGACATTTTTCCGCCTGTCAACTGGGATCCATCAGTGAAGGTTAGTATAATAATCTCTCATATTGTCCGTACAAAGAACTATACTCCCTCGTATAAGAAGGCGTGGACTGCAAGAACAAATGCCATTGAACAAGTGTATGGCAACTGGGAGGACTCATATAAAGAATTACCACGATTTTTGATGGCACACACACCGGGGACTGTTGTAATCATGCAGAAAGTGCCAGCATGTGGACCATATGGAATTGTTGATGAAAATGTAATATTTCATCGACTTTTCTGGGCATTTCAACCATGCATCAAAGATTTTGCTTTCTGCAAACCTAATATTCAGATTGATGGAACATGGTTATATAGAAAATACAAGGGTACCTTGCTAATGGCAGTTGCACAAGACGACAACAATAATGTATTTCCCATTTCCTTTTCTCTAGTTGAAGGTGAGACTGCTTCTGCTTGGGGTTTCTTCCTTAAGAATCTCATAATATATGTTGCTCCACAAGCCAATCTCTGTTTGATTTCAGATAGGCATGCTGATATTGAGAGTGCTTACAATAATCAAAACAATGGTTGGCATAATCCTCCATCCACCCATGTCTATTGCATTATACATATCGCACAAAACTTCATGCGTGTAATCAAAGACAAGAACCGTCGCAAAAAAGTTGTGAATGCAGGGTATGCTTTAACTCAACCATCATTTCAATACTACCGTGACGAAATTAGATTGTCAAATATAGATACAGGAAGGTGGTTGGATAACATTCTAGTGGACAAGTGGACAAGGTCATTTGACGGTGGATGTCATTGGGGCCACATGATAACAAACCTTGTGGAATGCATGAACGGTGTTTTCAAAGAAATTAGAAACCTACCAATAACAACATTGGTAAGATCAACCTATTATAGGTTGGCATCGCAATTTTCATCAAGAGTAGAAAAATGGAATGCAATGTTAATGTTAGGTCAAGTTTATAGTGAATGCATAATGAAAGCGATGAAAGAGGAAACTATCAAAGCTAGCACACATCCAGTCACAAACTTTGACCGTCATGGGAAAAATTCCAGTGTTAAGGAAACAATTGATCATAATGAAGGAAAACCCTTTTTAGAATATGTTGCCAGACTAGACAGATGCTGGTGTGATTGTGGCAAGTATCAGGCCTTATTGGTACCTTGCTCACATGTAATTGCGACATGCACACGTACTCGTCAGGACCCGTGCAACCATCTATCTGATGTTTACAAGACTATTAACGTGATAAATGTGTACAACGAAGGCTTTGCAGTGTTACCAATGGAGGAATACTAGTCTCCATACCAAGGGGATATAGTTTGGCACAACGATCAGATGCGGAGAAAGAAAAAAGATCGTCCAAACAACACGCGTATAAGAACAAAAATGGATACGGTTGATAAAATGATAAGATTGTGTAGTATATGTCGTCAGTCTGGACACAACAGGAAAAAATGTCCAAATGTCGGATCCACCTCTGCACAATAAGAACTTGTTCTAACCTTATATTTTAATATATTAAGAACTTTTTGTTACAACAATGTTGACAACAAACATCATAATAACTTAAATAAACTTAACCTACAACACATACAACAACTAAACACAATATTTCTAACTAATTATAACAATCAACTTGATTTCATTATGTCCAAACATCATTTTCCTAGCTTCCGCGTCAGTCTTAACTCGCACTCACTCACACATCCTATCATATCTCTCAATACTGCAAAAAAATTCGCCTTCACCAATTTCTTCCTCTAACCACCGATTTAACTCCTTCTTCAGTTGATTGAGACTTTGGATATTTCAGAACAACATATTGATCAGAGGCTTCTCTCTTGAAAAAATCACTTTCCCATAGCGGCGTGTATACATGATATCAGTATTACTTGTATATCACAAGAGATATGAAAATACTTGAGCACACAAACACTCTTTATAGCAAACTTCACTTAGAACCTTCTCTCCAATTGAATTGGCGACCCTTCCCATTTTTTACACACAGTCGCCAATTGAATTAGAGACTGCATATGATGTCTCCAATCCAATTGACAACACCTCTTAACATTTCTACATGGTCGCTAATTGGTATGACGACTCCTCTTAAAAATTGTAAAAAATAGGATAAAAAGAGAAATAGTTTAAAAAGTGGATTATTTAGGAAATTTTATTGAAAAACTGGGTATTTTAGTAAAAATTTCTAAATATTAATTTAAATAAAAAAATAAAAAAATATTTTATAAACATGTAGACCACATACCATATCAATTCAAACATCTAGAAATACATTTTACCCAGCAGTGGGGCAACCATCCATTATTGGAAATTCCCCTACTAGTTGATTTGCAATTATTTATTGTAATTCTATTCTCCTCGAATATTTTTGCCATTTTTTTCTTTATCTAAAGGAGGACAAGATTCTTAGGATTACAAAATGTGGACACAATTTAGGCATAATAAATTCTCATGACACACCAATACAGTATTATGAGAATTTGTAACACGACTCTTTTAGAAAGCGAATTTAAATTTGATTTTTAGAGTTGTCTACTTAAAAAACAATTTAATAATGTGTAAAAGAGACACTTATGCTCCATTATTGATTTGAGAATTTGTCTTGTAACGAATTCAATTATCTCAAACAAATGATGGATTAGAAAAAAAGTTTATTACAGCATCAACTATAATTATCTCTTTCTACTATTGGGAAAAAATAAAGAATAATGTGAAAATTTCAAAATAAAAAATAAAAAATCACAGTTGTTATCGATAGATAATCTAAGAATAATATTATGTTAAATTTATTAGGCTTAATTGATCTTTTAGTCATGTAACTTATTTTATAGTTTCTTTTTGGTCCCAATAATCTAAATCGTAACAATCTAGTCCTTTAACCATACTCCGTTAACCAATTAAATCCATTATGTTAATTTTAAGTGTATCACCGTTAGGTAGTACACATGTGGCATGTTTGTTTGATGAGGTGGCATTGTTATGTGATGATTTGGCAAATTGACATTTTTGTTTTGGAAAGTGAGAAGAATCACGCTTAGTATTCCATTCCATACACATTTCAGAAACCAGATTGTGTACTTTTGAAAAACCCTAACCTAGCAAATGCGATAGTGTAAGCTGAAGAAGAATCCACCATAGACGGAGGTTGAAGAAGATTGTTGTAGACGAAGAAGACGATAGTGTAAGCTGAAGAAGAATCCACCATTTCACTGTAAGTACCTCATTCTTTCGTATGAGTTTAAATCGCATGCGTGAACTAGATATTTTCACTATCTTCTACTGGTAGTATCTCATTCTTTCATTATTTTTGTTATGTTGTTCTTAGGCAATGAATGATAGGTTTGAGTGCGTTATTCACCATGAGGGTATGTTTGTGGAGTTTAACAGACACGGGTACAAGGGTTTGGAGGAGGTATGGGATGTTGACCCTGACTTTTGGAGTTATTTTGAGGTATTGGGTGAGTTAAAAGACTTAGGGTATCCTAAAGTTAGTAGTATGTGGTATTATGATGCTTTGTCTGATAACGAGTTAGTGTTGTTAGAAGATGATGAAGGGACAAATAAGATGAGAACTATTGCTTTAATCAATGGGAGTGTGCATCTATATGTATTGCATCCAGTGTGTGGGGAAGAGGAAATACTACCAATTGAACACCAAGTACGTCCTACTGATGAAATAAATGACACTTTAGATGAGACAGAGGACGATTTAAGTAATGAGGTGAAAGGTACTTTTGATGATCTGGGGACCTTTGAAGATTTGAATAATTTAGGTAACAATGAGGGGCCCACATTTGAGGATGTTAATGTGGATGAGACCACAAATGTTGACCTTGAGGGGGACCAAGATGTTAATGTGTCTGAAGAACCAGTAATGAATATTACTTTAGCTGTGAGCATTGACCAAGATGAAATATTGGATGGTACACCTTATTTGGTTAGTGTTCAAACTGATTGTAACATAGGAGGTGGGGGACCAAAATTTAACAATGAAAGTGAGGGACCTGATTGTAACAAGGAAAGTGAGGGACCATATTGTAACAAGGAAAGTGAGGGACAAGATTGTAACAAGGAAGATGAGGGACCAGATTGTAACAAGGAAGGTGAGGAACCAGATTGTGGTATCAGTGAAAATGATAGTGTTCTGAAGGATTTATTTGAGGATTCTGGTGATGGAATAGCTGAAGGTATTTCTGTTGATACTGAAGTTGCTAGAGGAAAATGTAAGGTCAAGGCTAAGAAGGATAAAAGGTGTAAGAAGGGTAAGAAGAAGGGGAGACCAAGGAAACAAAAAGTGGTGGAAGATACAGATGAGTGTAATGGTTTATTTGCTGATAAAGATGAATCTAAGGCTTCCAAGGAAAGAAACAAAGAGGCTGGTGAACAAGTAAGGAGTGTTACTCAACTTAAAAGGGCAAAGTTTGGTATTAAGTGCAGCAGGTGCCATAAGGATGGTCATAACAAAGCAACCTGCAAGCTTCCAACAATAAATGCTATAACAAATACTGAGGCTACTCCAACTGCTGCACCAACACAACCTGCTAATCATACACCAACTACTGCACCATCACCACCTATAGATCCTACTCCAATTGCCTTTACACAACCAGCACCACATGGATCCAAAAAGAGGAAAAGACTTCAAAGGGGACTCAAGCCTACTTCTAGCCAACCTTAGATTTTATGTTTATTTTAGTGTAATATATCTACTGGAGTATTTATACTTGGGCATATAATGCCACTTTTGGTTATGTAATTGTACTTGGGCATATAATGCCACTTTTGGTTATGTAATTGTACTTGCTGCTATATCTGCTAATTAATCTTGTATTTGCTGCTACTTTGGTTACAAAAAGCCTCTTTGGTTATAAATCCTCTTTTGTTGTTGCTTTGCTACTTTGGTTACAAATAATTTTGCTGCTTTTATTTCTTTAACACTAATGCATAATTCTGTAAATCAAACTAAACATTATGCAAAATTTTGGTTACAAATAATTTTGGTTTCATTGATAATCAAACTTGTAAATCAAACTAATATGACAAATTTACATAATTCAACTAATACAATTCAACTAAACATTATGCATATTACACCATCAAATTAGACTAAACAATTAGACTAAACATTATGCAGCACCCGTCAAATTTAAACAATTCAACTAATGCCAAAAACGGATAAACTTCATTGATAATCACACTTGTACAAAACTGATACATTTCAACTAGTTCAAACCCTAACCAACCTAAAACAAAATTGTTACAAAGATGACATTACACAATAGACTAATTATCCCTAAAATTACACACAATTTCAACCATCCCCTAATGTTCATTATCTTCACCTTCAACTTGTATATCTTCTTCTTTTGCCTCTGGATCTTCAAATCTCTTTCATCGATAATGTCGTCGTCGAACCACTTGAAGAAATTGCATCCTTTGTTCTCATTATTTCTGAAATTTCTGCATCCCCAAAACATTTTTCCAAAATTCACACTATTCATGTCACCTACAGTACGCAACACACAAACATCTTGGCAAAAACATACCTTGCACTTGTTTCTGCGAATTACCGAGCCAGATATTTCGACTCAATCAGAGCTTGAAAATTTAGACATGGCAAACACGAAGGAAAACGAAAGAAGAAGGAAAACGAAAGAAAAATGTAAACGAAAGAAGAAGGTTGAAGATTTAGGAAGTTGTCTTGAAGAAAATGCAAGCTTCAGTTAAACCCTAACAATGGATAACAAGCATGAAGCGAGGCACACACCACACATTATAAACACCTATGTTGCCTCATTTTATGACATGGCACTTTGTTGGCAATCAGACGTGGCTAAAACTAACGGATGTAGCCTTGAACTAACAGAAATGATTTATTGTGTTGACGGAACAAATATTATGGGACTATTTGAAACGATTTTTTGTTACGGGACTAAAGCGAAACCAATAATTAAGTTATGGGACTCCGGGACTAATTATGCCAATTTATTACAACATATAATATATTCTCAGCAAATACAGACAGAGACTCTCAAATACATTTATATCCTTCAAAACAAATATTTAACTACATCTTAAAACATTATAATACAAGAATATAAGAAAACAAAGAAAGTCAAATTAAGTTGAAAATGTTTTTGAATAATTCTCTCTTCCTTCACAAAAATAAGCCATGTAGAGCCTTGAAAGAACTTGTATCTCATATATAGTCTTTGAATCTTTTCTTCATTCACAAAATTAAACGATACGAGACTTTTTCGATATGTATATTTTCAACTAACAATAATAATCTCTACCTAGATTGAAAATAATACACAAGTTTTCATTGTCTTCACCGACAATCATACACCACCATAAAGAGTATCAAAATATATATTTTCAACTAATATAAACAATCTTCACCTTGATTGAAAATAATACATCCACTTTTACTATTTTCACCGACAATCATACTTCACCATAAAAAGTGTAGTTGAATTCAACTAATTTATTTAATTGAATTTATGTGCATTTTATTTAAATTATTAAGTGATATATATATATATATATATATATATATATATATATATATATATATATATATATATATATATATATATATATATATATATATATATATATATATGCTTTATTTGGATAAATGAAAATATTTGTGTTCTGGATGGGTTGGAGAGAGTTAAGGGGATGGTAGGATTTAGTTAGATTATTTTAATGAATTTAAATTGAGTGGAATAATTAAAAATAATATAGTTGTAGAAAAATAAGAGAAATAATACAATTTGATGAGTAATTGAATTATTAGAATTAAATCATTAAAAATAAGAAAAATCAGAAGTTAATAAGAAGAGTAGGGTCAAGAGAGAGAATATGGGAGTAACCTCACTGCAATAAGGGAATAATCTAATTAAGAAAATTAGGTTTTGGTTTAAATAATCGGGTTGTTTACAGTTTAATGTGGGGTTGTGTTTACCGTCGAAATTGGTAAATAAACGCTAGTCTTCCACATTGTATTTTTTGGTTACTTATAGGATCGATTAGATTGATCATAGGACATGTGTTTTGTCTTATTTCAATTTAAAGGAATTTTAAAGTTTGAAAGTAAATAAAAAAATGTAAAATACTTTAAAGTAAATTTGCAGTGAATATTAATGATGAAATTGTAAATGAATTGATAAAAATGTAAAAATATGGTTATCACACGTACAATCTCTCAGAAACTCATTTCTCAACACACAAATACTTTGAGTATTTGTGAGTTTGTATAAAATGTAGTACACTGAATCCTAAACACTAAGACTTTTATTTATACTAAATCGAAACATAACTGAAATAAACAGTATTTTCTCTAGAAAATGACACGTTTTTGTCTGCATGTACTTCATTATCCACAACTTTCCACGTGTTTTCTTTAAAGAAACGGATAAGGCCAAAAAATGGTTACCAACCTTATTTTGAATTTACACGCTCATTCGAACGCTACTCTAAAATGAAACATATTTGTCAAAAACCAATCTTATAACCTAAATAATTTTAAGCCTCATACTAACATATCCCTATATGACAAAGGGGCATATTCGACTACACTTTCCACAAACTCAATTTCGAAATCATTATATTCTTTTCAAAATATCTCATTTAGCTTCCAATTGCTCGCCAAATATTCTCGGGCGTCGAAATTCCAGCTAACAAATTGCCCAAAAAAATGTTATTTTCGAATGTATGAAGAAAATGGCACTTTTTGAAGTGCTTCGATGCAACAACATCTTTTACTGCTATGACATCATTGGTCATCATGACCACGTTTCCTCAAACGTTTCATCAAGACGTGCGGAAAATCCCACTTTAATCATCACACTCCTATTTCCTGAGAGATCGTGGGCCACGCCAACTGCCACCGTCTTATCAACCCGTCTCCGACTAGCATGTGTCTCACAATCATCACAACCATCAATGCTTGAGATAAAACTTTTTTCTTTTTATCTAGTTATAAATAACCCACTTCATCTTCTTCCTCACATTTTACTCTTCTTAACTTTTCACACAATAAAAATTTATTCATCTTGCTCTCAACAAAGCCCAAAACAAAACCCATATTTCTTCCATCTCTCTCCATCGATGGTGTCAAAAAAGTTAAAAGTTCCAAGGATTCTAAGAAACAAGCGACCATTGATCCATTTCACAAGATTTTGGGTCCAAACGTTGTTGGAAATCAACAATACATCCCAGAACCTCCTCTTGAATAAGAGAAATGTCGTATCTACCAATCATAGGTATTAATCCCCACCTCCATATTTGGTAAATGCATGCCATTTTAGGTCATTTACCAAACCTAAATGTTAATCATGAAAGACTTAGGGAATTCTTTCCAACCTATCGCCGCACAAAACCCATAGCTAGTAAGAAGAGAACTAAGGCTACTAATGAAACTGCGAATGCTGAACAAAATGCCCTAGCTGATACCTAGGCAAAGTCTTTGACTGAGCCTGTAGAGAAACCCATTAACTTAGATTATATGAGCAACAACTTTAGAGTATTTCACTCTTGTCCCTTTTTAAAGAACCTAAAAATTATTTGGCTTGGCTAGCAAAGGTAGAAAACCAAAAAGCCTAAACCTGGAAAGACGTGGAGATCTTCAACACGATTTAACTACCAAAGGCTGGACCTGGATATTGCCAAACCATTTTAATAACCTTTATTTACTTTTGAGATAGCACTCACAACAGTTTATATTTCCCTTGTGGAATGTTAACTCCGTCTGTCTTCAACATCGCTACAATCACTGGTCTTCGACCAACTGGAGAAACCTATGATCCCAACTTCATGGATGATGATACCATTTGCTTCGATGGAAATCAAACTACCTTCACCAACTATATCTCAGATCACCACCAGAAGGAAAATGAAAAAGTCTTTGACGAAGATCATATTGCCTTCCTTGCACTTTGGATGTAATGATGCATTTTTTACTCGAAGTCTCTGCAGGTGGAAAAGAAATACTTGACAATGGTGAACCAACTACATGTTGGACACGAGCTATATCTCATATAGATGATTCTAGGTTATATTTATGAATCTCTAGATGAAGGTGTTAAAATTATCAAGAAATTTCAACCTATGATGAATCTGCTACTATTTGGCCCATACTGGTTGCTTCAACTGTGGCTCAATGCTACCTTCAAAGCATTATTTCTAACCCATAACCCAATTAATGAATAAGTTGACAAAATTAAGAATCGACGGGTCAAAGGAACACGTCTCATTCAATTGACTCCTAGTGACGACGGGTCAAATGTATAAGTTCTCTTAGGCATTTTGTCATTCTTTTCAGATTCGACTGGATTTTTTCCATTCGACGGAACTAAAACTTTACAGGAATATGGTGGACCTTGTTTCAACTCTGCTTGGTCAATTTCCTGTTCGTCGAGACTAACTAGTTCGTCTATGTCGTTTTCATCATCCTAGCATATTCCCACATAAGCTTCTCTCTCTTTCTTATTCTTACTTGCCCTATATTTTTTAGCTTTTAGTCTTTCGATCTGTCTCACCCTATCTGCTAATTGAGCCATATCTCTCAAATATTGGGTGTCTAATTTCTTCCTTAAAGAATAATCTAGCCCTCCTGCAACCATTTCGACTAGCTCATGTTCAGTCACCTGGGTGAAACATCTTACTTTTAGCAATCTAAACCTATTCAAGTAACCATTTATTGGTTCAGAGAACTTCCTCTTCACACTAGCCAACTCCTTCAAACTTATTTTGGTTTGTCCCATATAAATTTATTCATGGAACAATATTTCTAATTGGGTCCACGTATATTTTGAACTTGCAGGCAAAGATGTAAACCAAGTAAACACATTTTTCGTTAGAGAGCTTGGGAAATATTTTATCCTCAAATTTTCATTTTGGGCTATCTCTCCTGCTTCGATCAGGTAATGGGCAACATGTTTTATGGTAGATTCACTAATATCTCCAGAGAATTTGGTGAATTTGGGGACTTTCCACCTTGGGGGTAATTCCTGTTGCAGAATATATTCTGATAATGGAGAGATGTAACTAGGCCTCTGTAATCCTACATTTACTCCATTTTGTGCCATTATCCTTTCGACTATGGCTGCTAAGTTATTTTCAGCAGGAAAATTATTATAACGTATCTGCTGCACTATATTATTAACATCTTGACCCCACTGGACTAATATCCTCCTAGGCTCTTGTTGAATAGGGATTTCTATGCGAGGTTGTTTGACTACTTCCTCTTGATTCCTAAGGTTTTCCTGGGGAATGTCTGCAGGTCTTTGATTTATGGTGGGTTCTTCTTCGACACCTAATCTTGGGTTTTGCATTATTTGTTCTGGTTGTCGAGTTTGAGGAACACCAAAGAAATCAGCAATGCGTAACATTTGTTGTGCCAGTAATTGGTTTGTCTGGGTGGTATTTTGTATTAAAGGATTGAATATTGTACCCATCTGTTGTGTCAACATTTGGACCATGTCGTGATTACTTTCGTCCATTTGTTGTCTAATTATTTGCGCAGAATTATTTATAATTGTTGGCATATAAGTTTGGAATCCTGGTGGGGGCTGATTTAATCTGCCTAAGTTTCCACCAGATCCTGATCCTTGTAATGGTGAAGACCTATTGACCAAGGAATCAGAATATAATGATGATGCATTTTGTAAACTTGCCATCATTGTAGTTGCATTCCATAAGGTTGTTCCCTACTATATGGAGGCATTATGAAATTCGTCGCAAAAGGCATATGAATACTCCCTATAGGAGGAGGTGTCCCTATGGGCATTTGGTGGCCCATGTTGGAGAAACTGGGCGTATTTGAGATGTTGTAAATGTTGGTGTTGACCCTGATGATGAAGGTATGGCCTCTGATACAGAGATTGACCCTGTATTTCCTTCAGTCGAAGGAGTAGGGTTAAGTATCGTAGTATTTTCATTTTGACTATTTGGAGGATTCGCCATTCTTCTCACTCTTGTTCTCTTAGGTCTCTCTACGTCAGTTACAACTAATTTACCGCTTCTTAGAATCATACAATGAAGTATAACCTTTTTTGTTCAGAGTGGATATGATATTTTTTTTTAATTTTGCACCAATGTCTCATTGGGCGTGTCAATTTGTTCGCTGTTGAATTTTACGAACAATCGTTGGTCTCTAATTTACGTTTAAATTAGTTTACTTGCAGGACCAACCATACAAATCCGAGGACATATGTGCGAGTTTTGGTCGACAATATAGTGATATTAACAATCTCATGATTTCAATCTTTTATAAGGTTTTGTATATGTTTGTATGATTAAAAGAAGAAGTAAAAAAGTGTTTGACGAAAACATAAAAGAAATGAAATTCTGGAAAGTATAAAGTAAATTGACTGAAAAAAGATAAAGAGACTTCTAAATGAAATAAACTTGCAGAATGCAGAAATATAAATGAACTTAAACTTTCATAAAACTTGATAAATGTAGAATTGGTGTTCACACGTATATTTTTCCAGAAGTTAAACTCTTTTCTCTCACACGGTTACTTTGAGTATATCACAGGAATTTGTACAATATTTTCACACACATAATTCTGACAAGAATTGTCTTATTTATACACAAACTAAATAACTGCCCCTAACAGAAAAATCCTACGATTACGACACTTAGCCTTCGGCATGTCTTCTTTCTATCAAATGCTTCCACGCGTCCTTCTGCCAAACGTCTTTCATCTTTGAATTTTAAATTTCAACTTCTGCGTCGAAACAACACGTCCTCTCAAAGCTGTCGAACTCGTCGAAAACCAGCCTTTGCCATCTTCACCTAGCTTCGTTGAAGTTGTCGAAACAACATAATTACCTATCTTTGTCGAAAGTGTCGAAAACAATCTTCAAACTTCTTTAGTCGAAATCAACTTCTGAGAACATTTTCTTCTCTGATCGAAATGTTGTTTTGGACTTTAATTAAATGGCGTCGAAAATCCTTGTCTATAATACCTCTCCTGAGTTTATGAACCAGATGTCAGAGCTAGGGCTTCGGTCGTCTTCTCCGGTGAACATCAACGGAGATCCTCCATGAATTTTCCAGAAATCAAAACAAACACCACAGTTCCACTCCAAATTCAATGCTAATTCCAAATATCAAGTTCAAATTAACAGATCATGCATGGATAATTCAAATTGAAGCAAAAAATTTCTCACTCAAAGCTTTCAGATCCATGATTCAGCCATAATACACGTCCAAATCACTCATAAAACACATCAGAATGATCACCAGAGAAAAATAAACACAATGCACACCATAAAAGCTTGAACAATCTCAAATACTCCTAGAAAACCATTAGGAAGTTGCAGATCCACTCCTTGAGACCTCTAATTGCAAAATAAATTCAATTAGAGCTTGGATTCGTGCTAGATCTTGAGGTTTGAACATGAAACTTCTTGAACTACACTTGATCAAAACCTTGCTCTAAGCTTCAACCAATGGTGGATTTGTGACCAATGAAGCTTCTGGATCAAAAATATGTGAAGAAATTGCAATGAAACCTTATGGAGAGAGAGTTTCAAAGAGAAGAATGTTAAGAGAAAAATTTCAAAATATGGAAAGTGCGGGAGTCTCTAGCCCTAACCAAAGGAGTTAAGAGCTTATATGTGGTGGATTTTGGGTTTGACCATGATTAATTACCCAATGGAAGTGTGGTTAAGGAGAAATGAATGATTTTGCGAAAATGCAATTTCAAGTGAATGGAAGCAATGGCATGTGCATGAGGCTAGCTATGGTTAGGGATCACTCATTTTTCATGCACTGATCAAAATTGGATTGGAAATGGGCCTTGTGGTTGCATGATTTGAGTGTTTTGAATGGTTTTGCAAATTTGCACTTTGTGAAATGCATGAAAAATAAGCCATGAAAACCAATGATGCAAAGGCCAAAAATGCATCAAATGAAGTGTACTTGAGTGTGGTAATATGACTTTGGCAATTAGAATCATGTACAAGCCATTTGGAAGCCTTTTGCACAAAGTGGAAAAAATGAAGTGTATGAAATGCCTAAAAAGCAACCTTAAGTCTTTTGATTATATCTTGAGAACCACAAATGCTATGGATATGATCTAGTAGTTTCTGAAAAGGGGAGAGAATGATCTTCAACTTTCATGTTCAAGAAAATTTCAGTTGGAGCATCTTTGATGATGAAAGATTAGATTGAAGATGATTTGATAAGTTGCCAAAAATAGAAATTTCACATTATAGGTCATTTTCCAAAAATAGTAACTTTTGCCCTACTTCTTGATTCTTGATGAATGACATGAATATTGACATTTTAGGATCACATGAAGGTATGGGGCCTTGAAAATCATGATTCAAACCTCAAAAAGTCACAGTTGACTTTTCTTCCTTCACAGTTGACTTTTACTTGCACTACAAGTAATTGCTTGAATGAAGCCCTTCCCTGAGGAACCAATGCACCAACATCCATCCATAGATACTTGGTAACATATGTGAGACCATGAGAACAAGTGGAAGCCAAGAAACCTTCAAAAAGACCCTTGTACAAAAAACCCTAATTTGGTCCTTGTGTAAGAGATATTGCATTGAGCTAACTTCTTGATGAAATTCCCTCTTTTAGGGACTTGAAACCCTATTGGAGATTGTGTGAGATGTGAAATAACTTGGAGACTTGTTGAGAAACACTTGACCCTTGTCATTTCCTTTGGATGATTACACACTTGCCAGTCATTAATCACATGCCGTATGCTTCAAGCTATGGATGTTATGCTTCAAATTCTCATGCTAAGAATGCAATGATATGTATGCAAATGAAATGCTAAATGCTATGAAAATGAGAGGGAAAATTTTGGGGTGTTACACCGACTCTCGAACTTAGATTTTGGCTCCAATGATCACGTTCTTTCCTTATTAGGTTTTATCTATATCTTCCTTTTCTTTCGTTAGAATAAATAGAATTAGGCAGCGACTTTGTTGTTTGTTTTTCAGTGTCCATCGTGAGGATCGTATTTTTTGAGGTACGACACATAGGTTCTATTGTGAGTTTGTACCTCAACTCTTTCACCTTCTCTGCGCCTCCAAACGACTTCTCCAGAATTTCCCATGCATCCTTTGTTGATTCTGCATCACTAACCTTCTCAAAATTATCTAGATCATCACATTGATGGATTATAAAGAGAGCTTTATAATCTTTCTTCTTCAATTCTTTGTGTGTAGCCTTTTCTTGACCCGTTGTGTTTTTATCAAGCATTGTTACTCCTTCCTTCACGATCCCAAAGATCGTGATAACAAAAAACAATCGTTATCTGCTTGCATCAATTCTCATAATTATCTTTCTTGAGAATCAGAAGGTTTGTCGGAAAATGCTCGTTTGGATGATTCATTGCCATCATGATTCTTACCATTGAATCGTTCAAACCGGGGTTCTAGATATTATATGTTGGAAATCTCCCAAAACCTATGGAGAATTTCAATCAATCTTGATGAACAAGATTGTTGCACAACGGAAATTAAAAGAATAATTGAGAAGAGAAAGAGTTATGGTTTAAAGAGGAAGAAGAAGATGAATATTCAACATAAACCTCTCTATCCACAAACTATGGAAAATATTTCTTATTCACTCTGCAACTGCAGAATTCTGTGAATACAATGTGTTGGAATGAATACAAATTAAGAGTTACTCCCTATTTATAGATTTAGGTTAGCTTGCTCCCCAAGCTAAAATCCCAAAACTATAAAAGTCCAAAATAACTATTTTGAAACTAAATCAAATATATCTATTTTAGATTTAAATCAAATCTAAATCATATTTGACACAAGGAATAACACTTTCAACAAAGATGACGTGTCAGACAGAGAAACATTTGAACACTTAAAGATAATTAGTTCATAGTATTATAAATAAATATTCTAGTTATAGGATCAGAGGTGGTAAAAACATTATAAACTTTGATTATACTCAAAGTACATGAACACAAGAGATAAACGAGTTTTGTTTAAGGAAAATGTATTTTCCTACAGTGTTACGTTTATGCAAATACATCCTTTTTCCATTTAAAGTTATTTCTACACGTGTTTTCTTTAACATTCAAAAGGCTAATTTCGACTCAAATGAAATCAGTTTGTAAGTTCATTTTCATAACTTCGTAATTTTTATAGAAAATACCCAACATTTTTTGCAAGCAATCCGATAATATTGAATGCACACTTTCTTTTCTAAAAAAAATTAGCACAAATTCGCCATATGATTCACTAGTTTGCTCATTCAAGTAATTAACATAAAACTAAGTGATTGTTTACCAAAAACATCAATGAACAAAGAGATATAAAGTGTGCCTTATATGTAAAGCTTTTACATACCACCACTAACTAAAAGAATAGAAAAAAATTGTTTACCTTTGAACATCGAAAATTTATAAAACTTAATCATCCATATCATAGATTACAAAATACTTTAAATAAAAAACATGAGTTTGATACCACTACAACGTATTAATTTTGACTTTGGAATGAACCAAAAAGTCCAATAAAAAAATACATAAAAAAAGATCAATATTTTTTAATGTTCATTTCCACAACTAAACTTGTGTTTGAATTAACTTTTTCTTACAACCACCACACATTTGGATAACATTTTAACGTAAAAACCAAAATTATAAAATGTAACTTTTATGTATACGCCGTAGTTATTCATTTTTTATGCTGAAGGATTGTCAGCTCTCATCAATAAAGCCGAAGCAAAGGGTGATTTACATGGAGCAAAAATTTGTAAGAACGCTCCTAGTATATCCAATCTTTTTATTTGCTAATGATTGCTTCCTATTTTTTAAAACATCCCCCAATGAAGCAAATGTGATGAAGAATATCTTGTCCACCTATGAAGAAGCTTCAGGTCAAGTTATAAATTTTTTCAGAAATTTGAATTTTTCAGTAGTAGGAATGTGGAGCAGAATTTGAAGAATGAGTTGGCTAGTATGCTCGGAGTTCAGCAAGTTTTGGGGACCAAAAAGTATTTAGGAGTCCCATCCATGATTGGAAGAAGCAGAAAGGCTACTTTTAAGTTTATAAAAGATAAAGTTTGGAAAAAATCAATACTTGGAGTAGTAAGGTCTTATCTCAAGCAGGAAGGGAAATTCTCAAAAAATATGTGCTTAAATCCATTCCGACTTACATTATGAGCATATTTTTGCTTCCTTCTTCATTGAGTGGGGAGATTGAGAAAATGATGAATGCGTACTTATGGGGTCACAATGCAAATCAAGCTAGAAGTTTGCATTGGCTCTCTTGGGATCGATTATATATGTCCAAAACAGACGATGGTATGGGCTTTAAGAGTTTGAGCGCCTTCAACTATGCCCTGCTTAGTAAACAGGCCTGGAATTTGATGACTAATCCAGGTAACCTAGTGTCCAGACTCTATAAAGCTAGATATTTTCATAAGTGTGAATTTCTTTATTCGAGAATAGGACATAATCCTAGTTATGTTTTGAGAAGTATATGGAGTTCGAAATTTCTGGTAAGAGGTGGATACAAGTGGAGTATAGGTACAAGAGATAACATTCCTTTGTGGGGACAAAATTGGTTGCAAGATAATTCTGTATTGATTAATCCATGGTCGAATGTCATGTAAGTGGAAAAATTAAAAGTTTCTGATATCATGAGCAATAATGGCAAAAACTGAGATTCAAATTTAATTATGTCTCTAGTTGGAGGAGGAGAAGCCACCAAAGTTCTCAACACACCGTTATTTGAAGCAGTGCAATCAGATAAGCGAGTTTGGAGGCTGGAGAATAATGGTTTGTTCTCGGTTCGAAGTGCTTATAGGTATTGTGTTAGAGAAGCTATTGACAATTCACATCTTAGAGTGGTAGGAAATTTGAAGTTGATTTGGAATATGAAGAGTCCTCCTAGAATAAAAAAATTCATGTGAAGGTTGTGTAGGCAATGCGTGTCAACTAGAAAGAGGTTAAGGGATAAAAACGTGGATTGCCCTATCTCGTGTGCTATGTGTAGGGAAGAAGATGAAAGTTACATTCACCTATTTTTTTCTTTGTCCGAAGAATAAGGATTGTTAGGAGAAAGTAGGTATTTGGGCTATCATTCAGCGAAACTTGCATAATGAAGATTCTTTTACCTACTTAATCCTTAATTTCCTACATATATTCAACAAAGATCAGCAACCCATGTTCGCTACAGTGCTTTGGAGTATTTGGAAGGGTAGAAATAATTTTGTTTGAAATCATATTGACGAATCATCGGATAACATATGTCATCGAGCTTCTCAATTACTATCAGAGTGGAATAATGCTCAGGTTGTACAGTCAAACACTTTAAATAATAATAATAATAATACTAATTCTTCCAGTATTATTAAGTAGACCAAACCTCCTGAAGGAATTGGAATATGTATCAGAGACGAAGTAGGTTCACTTGTCGCATCTAGGTCCGAGTGGATTACTCCTAGCATAGATGTTGACGTGGGAGAAGCATTGGGATTATTGACAACACATAAATGGATAAAGGAGCTTGATTTAGATAAAGTTGTATTCGAAATGGATTCTAAAAACATGGTGGATAATGCAAACACTTATTAGTATCTTCTTTTAGGAACTCTCATGTTGAATTAGTTAGGAGACAAGCGAATGAGATTGTTCACTCTTTGGCTCGAGTGATTTCATCTCTTGTTAGTATCCATAATTTTCATGATATATCTATATGTATTTATAATTTAATTATTAATAAAATACATTAATCTATTTTCTGTCAAAAAAAATATTACCGTGAATTTTGGCGTGCTTTTTTATTTCCTACTGCTAAACCAAACGCATGTCAAATAAATTGCAAGCAAAATGCACCGACAAAGAAAATTAAGATAAGCCATTTCCCGCGTTGGAAAAATCCACTGGTTCCTGAAGGCCGAAAGCCAGCTCTTAATGCAACAATTCCAGCTAAATTATTTAGACCAACCCTATTTCTATAAAACTACATTTCCTTACATTTTTACATATTAATATTTTCCATTTCAAATTTAGAAACACAACACAACACAAACTACAAAATAGTAAAAATAGTTTATATATTTTATCCGTCTAAATATTTTTACACGGTTGATTAGTTATAATTATTAACTAAAATTATTGAGAGGTTGACATTGGTACCCGCAACAAACACAAATTTCGAACGGTAGAAACACAAAAACATAGGAAAACACATTCATTCTCGTTCTTGTCCCTTTCAAACATGGTTGCATTCTCCATCTTCGTTTTCTTTTCCTCAATCCTCTTTCTTCAACCTTTTTCTTCTTCTTCTCTTACTATCTCCAATAACCCCGATTTCGACCCCGACGTTGACCTCTTCGGCGATGCAAAGCTTCTCGCCGATCACTCCGGTGGATCCCACGTCAAACTCACCCACCATTCTTCCCTCACCGCCGGTCTCATCCTCCGTCATAGCCCCGTCACGTTCACCAACCCCACTTCCTTCTCCATCGAATTCTCATTCTCCATTACTCCCGATCCCGGCGATGGTCTCATCCTTCTAATCATCCCCGGCGATCTCGCCTCTGCATTCCCGGGTAATGGCTCCTACGGTCTTTCCCCTCCGACGAACAGTTACCTCGGTGTCGAATTCGATACGTCGAAAGACGATAATGTTGGTGATATGAACGCGAATCATGTCGGTATCGACGTCGGAAGCCTCATCTCCGTGGCTGTTGCGAATGTCTCTGAATCGAATTTGGTTCTGAACAGCGGCGAAAAGTTGAAGGCTTGGGTTGATTATGAAGCTGGATCGCAAAGATTGGAAGTTAGGTTAAACAGATGGAATGAACCGAAATCTTCGAATCCTATCGTTTCAGATAAGATTGATTTGTTTAAGATTTGGGGTAATGAGCCTGTGTTTATAGGTTTGAGTTCTTCAAATGATGCTAATTCTGTTCAGGTTGTTCGTGTTTATTCATGGAAGGTTAGTTTGAAGAACGTTTCAAATTCGTTGCATTCTGAACCTGTTAACCCTGAAGAACATGAAGCCGTGCTTGATGCGAAAAGAAAGTATCGTCCTTTGACATTTCTTGCTGGGTTGATATTTGGATCTGTTTGTGTTGTGTTGGTGACATTTGTGGTTTTGTTTATGTGGGTGATTTTCTTCCATAAACGTGAAGAAGAGTCTCTTGCTAAATTGCCTGAACACCCTTCTGATGTAAGGTATGAAAGGATTGATGTTGCTGTTGACAAGAATGCTGAAGATCACGAGGAACAACATTAGAGAATGATGTGGGATTCTTTTGTTTGATAGGAAATTGTGATATTGTTGTTCTTTTGTTCTGTCGATATTTAATTAATGTGGAAAATTCTTTTTTAGGAGATTATGATATTGTAGATTCATTGTAAAAAATTTGTACCTCATCATGATTGGGAACCACTTTTCAATTTCATTCATTCAAATCTTGTTTATTAATGCTTGTTTCTACTATGAACTTTTGTTAAGATTTGTGTAGGTTGGTAAAATTGAGTTTTCTCATATATATGATTCATTGTTGATCAATTGTAACTCAAGAGATTTACTCTAAAATATTGACCCGATGTGATCGATTTGATGATGTGCATGACCATCACTTTCTGTATAAATTGCATTACAATCAACAATCAGATAATCAATATCATATTTTTCACAAAATAATATTACATCTCAATAAGTCATCCCACTCGCCATCTCTCAACTTGAGTTAATGTATTTATTGTGATAATTAAATAAAAAATTAAATATGTTTTTGGTCCCTATAAATATCTTAATTTTTATTTTTAGTTTCTATTAAAAAATAATATATTTTAGTCCCTATAAATTTTATACGCATACAATTTTAGTTCCTCTTTTTTCTAAAATTTTGAAAATGGTTTAATTACTTTTAAATTTTTGAATAATTTTGTTCATCCATTTTTAGAATACTATAATATATTTCTTTACTAAATTTTAGAATTATTTAAAATGAGAAGAATTAAATATGAATTTTTTAAATTTCAAAATATAATGATAAAAGTAATAAGAACCTCGACTTAGAGATCAAATTTTGAATTTTTTTTCCAAAAACTTTTTATAACATTATAAAGATATCTTTAAAATAATCATTTAAAAATATACATTGGTTTAACAGGAGGGACTAAAACTACGTGCATAATAATTTTGTAGAGATGAAAACATGTTTTTTTAATAGAGACTAAAAATAAATATTAAAATATTTATATGGACTAAAAGCATATTTAACCATTAAATAAATAACATTAAGTATGTCTTGGATTTTTGTGATAAGACTTGAGATAAACAATATGTAACTCCCATAAACTTTTTTATCATCTGCAACATTAATGTTAACTTAAATAATTTCATAAATTTATAAGCTGCATTATCATCATCGCATGTAAAATAAGCTGCATTGGATCGGTGACAACGGAAAAACGATGAGTATATTAGATAGATTTTTGGTTGACTCGAAGTTTATCGATTCATGGGGATGCATTGGGAAATATGTTGGAAAAAAGGACATTAGCGACCATTGTCCGATTTGGTTAAAAATAGAGGAGAAAATTGGGGACCTAAGTTTCTGGATTGTTGGTTCGACCATCCTCAGTTTCTGGATTTTGTAAAGGATAAATGGTTGACTTATGAGGTTGCGGGAAGAAGTGACTTCATACTCAATGAGAAATTAAAACTTCTCAGGGGAGATTTGAGGAAGTGGAGTAAGGAGATTTTCGGATGGCACGATACTAAAGTGGATGAGGGAGTGGATGAGATAAATGATATTGATGTATCCTTGTTTTCATCTAGCAACGATGATGTTCAGAATTTAGTGTCTAAAAGAGCAGAAGCGAACAAAAAGGTTTGAAGGCATCTTCTTACCAAGTCTGTAACTTGTAAGGTGGGTGACGAATCGCGAGTTCCTTTTTGGAATTCCAACTGGTTGGGTTTTGGAACTTTAGTAGAAACTTTTCCTAGGCTTTATCAAGGTAGCAAAAACAAATTCGGTGTCTTAGGTGATTTGGGTTGTTGGCATGAGTGTAAACACCCCAAATTTGCCCTCACTTTTTCTCACACCATGGCTTATGATCTCATTTTGCATAAACATCTCATTGCATCTCACATTGCATAAACAACTTCATCAAATCATTGCATGACTGCACAATTAGGGTTTTTGTGATCAGATGAATCTTAGAAGTGATCTGAGCAATCTCTGAGGCCTTGAAGCATGCCAAGAGGGTCTATGAGGGGTCTATGGTCTTTTTATATCTCCAAGGATGACTGGGAGTCACAAAATGTCAAAGGATTGCACAGAAGTCCAGGAAGAGCTAGGGTTTTCCTGCACAGATAACCAAAATTAGGGTTTTGGGTTTGAGGCCCTTAACCTCATTTTTTTTGGTCATTCTTGATTCTAATGGTCTTAATGTGTTATAAGGATCATGTGTACCAAATTTGATGAAGAAATTCACTGTGGAAGTCATCTGATCATTGGGTAACTTTTTGAGCAAGTAAAGTCAAAATCAGGGCATCTGAGGCCTCTATCAAGGGTACCAAAGGGTCATCATCATCATTTTGAGTCTCTATGATCTTTATTTGATCATTGAAATGGTTGGAAGTTCACAAAGTTGAAGAATTTTGAGCCAAATGCAAACTTGCTATTTTTGGAAATGACTTGTAATGGAAACTTTCCATTTTGGGAAAGATATTCAACCTATTCTTTCATGACCAAAAATGCTTCAAATGAAAAATCCTTAAACATGAAAGTTGTAGATTATGTTTTCCCATTTTCAAAAAGTACAAGAACATGTCTTGATTCATCCTAGAACTCAAGATATGGCCTTTCAAAGTTGACAAAAATCCTATAATTTTCAAGTGTGCACCAAAAAGGGATTTTTGCAATTTCACTTGCCAAGCCATTTCAAGACCTCTAATCAACTTCTAAACATCATACCAACATAATGCAACACATTTTGATCAAGATTGCACCAAAAATCACAAGATTTTATGCCCTGCACTTCAAGAAATTCCAAAGAGGGAAATTTGCAAAACCTATGATATCTCTTCATCCACTTGTTACAGCTCACATGTTTCAATCTAAGGGCCATCCATGAACTCAGCTGAGGCCAGACACCCCTTCAAACAACTTCTGCCATGGCCCATGCTTGTGGTACAAAAACTTTTGACTTTTTGCAATTTTCCCATACCAATCAAGTTGTGCCACAGAAACTCCTCTGGCCAATCAAGACATCACATACAAGCCTCAAGCAACTTATCTCATAACACACACAAGCCTGAATCCATTGTTAAGCTCAGATTTCCAAAAATCCCCAAAACCTTCATCTCTTCGAATCTGATCACACAAGCCACAAACCTCAAAACAAACTTCACCAATCATCTCAAAATGGTCTAAGGATCACAAAGCACCCTTTAAAAATCCGTGAAACATAGCCAAACAAAAACACGATTCCTGGTGCAAAGGAGTTGTATCTCTCAAGCCAAGCCACATAAACTTGTTCTAAGCATTGCAACATCATCAGGGAGTTCATTTGAGGTGGATTGAACAAAGAAAGAGGCCAGAAAGCTCAAGGAGTGAAAGCTTCAACTCAGGTAGCCATCTCAAACTTTTTTTTCCAAAACCTTCATTTTAAGTTACATTATGATTCTATATGTCTCCCTGATCATGGTGATATGATTTGTTTTAAAAATGGTTGAGAAACCAAGATGTATGCTTGCTCTTAAACTTTTTGACCTAAACACGTTTTTCTTTGATTCTCCATTTTGATGCAATATAAATGATTTTTATGGCCTGATTCTTGCTTAGAGTTGTTTGGGGATGATTCTGGAGAGTTAGGGGGTCTGGGGTGGCCTATGGTGGAAGTTGGGGTGAAGAGCTGGCCGGAGAAGATGACCGGAGCTTGCTCCGGTCACCTGAAAATGTTTAGGGTTTGTAATTAGGGTTAATCAACTTAGTTTGAATCTGGGCCCTTGGATCATGATTCCCGCACGTACGAATGGCTAGGATTAGATCATTAAAACCCTAATTCTGATTAATTAGTTTTAATTTGGATTAATCAATTTAAAATCTCAGAATAGATCCTGACCCTTCATTCACGCGCGCAATCAACTCACTTCCCCCAGGTTCAAATCCCAGCCATCAGATCATTTGACTTTCCATTTATTTCATTTTATTTTAATTTTCTTGCATTTTCTTTCACATAATTTTTAAAAATAGGAAAAACAATTAAAAAATATCATTTTCTGCATTTTTGTTTCAAATAATTTTCTTAACCTAAAAACTTTTTTTATTTTAATTTTTGCATTAAAAAAGTATGTTTAAAATATTTAAATGTTTTATTTAATTAATTAATTGATTTTAATTAATTAAATATGCAATTAGGTTTATAAAAAATCACAAAAATTTCATGAAGCATTCTTAAACATTTAGAAACATTTTCAAACTCACCATACAAATTTCTTTTTAGGTTTGATCACATTTTCACAATTTTCTTTGAATTAGGGTTCTTAAATTTCACATTTTTTAACCCTAACTTGAAAAATTCATTTCTGCCTAACCATGATGAGTTTGAACTTTATTCTTTTTGCATTGTTCCACATATTGCATCTAGTTTCTAGGTTATTTATCTCATATTTTTGCATTGCATTTTCAATTTGATTTGCATTTTCCCTTAAGAATCACCCAAAAACCCTAGCTAACTTAGAAATTCCATAACTTTGCCTAGGGTTAGCTTCTGACTTTTTCATTTGGGGTGTGATCTTGTATGAGATTGGGGTTTTTTTGAGTTCAATTTCAATTTTTTATCATGATGAATGCTTCTGTTTTGGTCATATGCATCTCATGTTGCCTTAAAACCCTAATTTTGCATCTTCATTTGCATTCTTCTTTGCATATCATGAACTTCTGAACTTGTCATGCCATTCTATTCTTTTGTATGTCATCTTATACATCTTAGGACATGTTTGAAACATTACTTTATCATTGTTGCATCATTTTGGCATGCTTGGCATTCATTTTGTTTCATGAACTCCTATGTGTTTTCATGCTCCTAACATGCTCCATTTGCACTCATTCTCTTGTATGATCATATACATGACATGTTTATGCCTTTGCATCATTTCATACACCATTTTCATTGCATTTACACTTCTGGTTATGGTCTTTTTACCTTCATATGCATTGTTTCCCTTTGCATTTGCATCTTAGGCATCTTGTGCTAACATTTTAGGAGCTCTTGGTAAGTTGTTTAGGAGGTGGATTTGCCTTCACCTCCCACCTCTTCTTTCCTTTGAATTTACATCATTTAATTGTCTTTGGAGTGAACTTGCTTCACTTGTTTTTCTCTTGCTCCTTTCTTTTCTCCTAAGTTACTTATCTTCTTCAGGAAGTAAGTAACTTATTCTCTCCTCTCTTCTCTTTTCATCAGCTTCTTTTCCTTGGTGGCCTTGAAGATCTTTTCTCTTAAGCCTCACAAACCATAGGATATCCAAGCATGATAATTTTTAGGATTTTGTATCGTTTCCCCTAGATTTTTACCTTTGATTCTCCTTGAGTCTCTCTTCTAATCTCTTAATCAGAGGCTAAACTCTTAAAGCTTTAGGACTTTGGAATTAGGGTTATGCATGTATACTTATCTTAGGATGGAGTGTATAAATTTAATCCTTAGTGTTAAACCTTTAATTTTTTTACACATATTAATCAAAACACATTAATAATCACTAAGACTTTATCTTGTAACTTGGGCCTTACATTAGGTTTCTATCTCTTCCTTATGGTTAAGAGGGACTAACCCTAGTGTTTAATGGACAAGTCCCCCTCAAGTTGTCTTACAAACCATAAAACTCATTTCTTAATCTCACCCTTTAATTAAAATCCATTTAATAAAGGTTTGTTATATAATGAATTTAATCCCTAACCCTGGATTAAGTTGAGGAGTCTTTCTCAGCTTAAGTGTTCTCATCTATCATCCTTCTCTTAGGATGGTGTAATGAGTTCACTAATCCTTGATTGGAGATTAAACTCATTACTTAAAACTAAACAAAAAACCCAAAAAAACACTTAATAATTACGAAGTTGGTTAATGATCTTAATCCTATATCATCATGGTAATTAAGTTGAGATGCTTATCTCATACTTAAGTAGGCTCATTATCCCTAATCAGGGAGGATATAATGAGTTTACTTGCCTTTGATTTAGGCTTAAGCTCATAACTTATGCAAAACACCAAAAGCAATAAAAAACTGAAAACACAAAAACAAACAATAATCGTCTCCTCCGGGATTCTTTTCTCATCACACTCATTCTAAAAAACAAGAACTTGCTTCTTCCGTCTAATGCAAGACAGTTAGCACCCGAGCCAGACGAGTCATACACTTGAGCTTATACAAGAAAACAATTCATAGTCAATTTATTTCCAGTCTCTTTGAGTCGAACTACGATGTTCTGACTTCCTCATTGCACGAGAGGATACGTAGGCATAACTTAACAGTTATCGAACAAAAGTCTCTGTGTCTTCCCCCTCTTTCAGCCTTCTTTTTAAGCCTCAGTTCCTAAGCAATTCACACCTTTTGCACTGACACCTGTACTTTCTTTCCCTAGCTTTTGCACACAGATAGCACATACCCTACCCCTTTAAACACAATCTTGTGAGTGTGGATCCCGTCGAGTACGACAGATGATCTGGGTGCTAATACCTTCCCAGGTCATAACCAACCCCTTTTCTCAGTCTCTTTGGTTCGCAACCGTCTTATCCATACCCTTCCAGGTTTATGCAGCATTTCCCTTCCTTCGGGATAAAAATGCCTAGCTGGAGACTCTATTCAACCTCAACCTCCAACATCACCGACAGTTCGCGTTTGCACCGGGTTGAAAATCCGGGGAGCGGCAGCTTGGCGACTCTGCTGGGGATTATCTTTGCAACTAGGGCTTCTGGTTCTTTTTGTGGGTTTCTCCTAGTGTTTGTTTGATTTATGTTTATGGGGGTGTTATGTGTTATGTGTGCTCTTGTTTATTGCTTTATTTATTGCTTTCTGTATAACTTTATTTACCGCATTTATTTTATCGCTTTCATTTATTATTTTATGCATTTCATTTTATTATCATATCATGTGTTGGTTTGTTGGTTTGCCTTGGTGAGAGGTGTATTCTAGTGAGAAAGGTCCAACACAAAGGCCTGAGTGACAAACATAGGATTAGAGTGGCTTCATATTCTTTCCCATTCCATTTCGGTCTGGTGCGGGAATATGAAACACGGTTCAGACATGGGTTTCTTCTTGAGAACTCTGTGCTACAGATCTCCTGTAGTACTAGGGTTATCTGGGAAGCCTGCTAAGTATGGATGACCTTTTAGATGACCTTCAGCATCTGAGGTGAATTAGAGGAGGGTCCTTTATAATTAATGTAAACATTGTACCTCCGGATTAAAAGTGTTTACACTTCTCATAATAGATCCAAGTCTGAGGATCCTTGTTCTAGAACAATACCTGTGAGTGGGTGGGGTTGTTTACAGGTTTGCTGAAACCCTTGGCCTCAACATACCCTGTTACTGATATTGTTTTAAGGTTACACTATTTTGGACTGATCTTATGAAACCTTGGACTTGTGACTCTTTATTTGAGTCCCCCACCTGGTTACTGGTTCTCAAACTTTCATCCGGACTTATGAACACTCATGGACCCTATCAAAAGCAAATGACAAATCCAGCACCTGATCACAAACCCTTGTATATCATTTTGCATACATCATACTGCATCATTTTTAACATTTGTCTATTTGTTTTACAGGGTATCCACATCATCTTTGGTTTGGTTTTGACTGTTCTTCTGCTCAGCCATCTTCATCAGTTATCTTCACCAGAGATCTTCTTCAGCCGATATCTTCTCCAGTTGTCTTCATCAGTTATTTTCTTCAGTTATCTTCATCAGCATCCATTGTCAGTATGGACTCAACCAGGAAGAGCAACATCACATACCATTTCTTTGAGTACCCTCTGGCAGGCATCCGGCAGATTCAGGCTCTCATCACTCCTGATCATGTCCCTTTATTCAGAGAGCATTATGGTGGTATTATGGACATGATCATGGACTTGGATGCATCACAGAGGAGCATGATTTACACTTGCTTTCAGTTCTATGACCCTCCTCTCAGAGGTTTCACTTTCCTAGACTTTCATATAGGTCCTTTGTTGGAAGAGTTTTCCATGTTGTTAGGTGTCCCTATCAGAAGAGGAATTCCTTTCAACCCTGAGATGACTGCTCCTAGGAATGAAGACATAGCTAAAGCTCTGCATTTAGAAACCACCATCATTGATCAGTATATGACCACCAAGGCTGGAATCCCAGGCCTTCACTTGGACTTCTTAATCACTCAGGCTACCAGTCATGCTGCAACAGGGAAGTGGGAAACTGTTTGTGCTCTCTTGGCCCTTAGTATATATGGTGTTATCTTGTTTGCAGACGAGCCTAAGTTTGTAAGCAAGAATTCTATCCACATCTTCCTGCTGAAGAATCCAGTTCCTACCTTGCTAGGGGATTTCTACTACTCAATGCATCAGAGAAATGAGAAACAGAGGGGAAGACTAGTCAGATGGTGTTCACCTCTCTTCTACTGTTGGTTATTGAGACACATGCCGAAGACAGAAGCTTTCCTGAATCCTCATCAGTCAAGGAATTGGGCTAAGAGAATGATTGCCCTTACTTCAGAAGACATCATGTGGTGTACTCAGAGCACCAAGGGCAGGGACATAATTACTCAGAGCATCAACTAAAATCCTTTGCTTTTCAAAAGACAATTAGGGTATACCTTAGTACATCCACCAAGAGAGTGGGACTTAGAAGAGACCCTTTACTGTGATGTTCAGAATAATCATGCCACCGTCCGACAAGCAGCCTGGGCTTGGGACCACATACAGACAAAAGGGACTGCTATTCTTGGCAAGTGTAACAACATAGCTTCAGCTTAATACATTGATTGGTCTCGCATTAGAGGATAGATCACCCGCATGCCATTTACCTTGGAAGATGTGCCAGGTCCATCATCAGTAGAGCCCATAGCCACAGTCAGTCTGGAGGAATTTGAGAAGTTGAAAGAAAGGAATACCCAACTTTCTGAAGCCCTGAAGAAGACCCTTTGGGAAAGGAATGACGGTCGTCTGGACATTGAGAGGTTAGAGAAGCTCCGGATCGAGCATATGACCAAGATAGAAAAGACATAGGACTTCATCAGGAAAAGCAAGATCAGGGGAATTGGTATTGAAGAATGCTTGCAAAGAAGCTAAGATTCAAAAGGCCAGATTTGAGCATTACCTAGAGGAGAGTCAGGCTAGATGGATCAGGATCACTGAAGCTCGTTTGCAAGAAGATCAGAAGACACAAGCTAAGATTTAGCAGTTGGAAGCTAATGAAAAGAAGAGTCAGGAAGCCTTGTTAGCAGCACAGAAGGAAATCTCCGAGTTGAAACTCCGGGCAGGGTTGAAGAGATCAAAAAACCAAGATAAGTACCAGAAGTTGACAAGTGCCATTGCCACCAGGAACCTTTTTATTAGGACCATCACAGAGCATCCAGTTGGACCAGTGACTGATGCTCTCCTGAACGAAGTCAAGGAGGATGACTTTGGGATGGATGTTTGATTTCTTAGTACTTGTATTTTATTTTGGTTGTACTTTATTTCTCATGGTGATTTTGTTGTATTTCTCGACTTAATTGTATTTTGACCCACCATGAGAACTTGTTGTAATCATAAACTATGTATCTTTTGCATTTGTAATATATGGTTTATGTATTACCTGGATTTTCTCTTGGACTTCATTTCTCTTCAACATCTTCATTCCCAGAGGTCTGGAAGGTCAAAACCAAAGAACCAAACCAGATACCCTTTGGAAGACAGATATACATAATGCATTGCATACTAACCCCATTCTTTGTTTTGTAGGTGTTTTTGTTGTTGTTTTCTCACTTTGCTATTGTTTCAGGAAACATTGCTCGTAGGAGGGTTTTCCCCATCAACAGAGTTCACCGGTATCCAACCAGAAACAACCTTCCGAGCATACAGATGGACCATGTTCAACAAGATTTGACTGACGTAAGAACTCAGATGGCTAATGAGAGAACTGAAATGAGGGCTCAGATGAACCAGTTCATGGCAGTAATGACTGGGTTAGCTCAGAGCCAAGAAAGATTAAGAGAGTTAGTCGAGTGGAAAACTCCAGAAGAGAATCATCCAGGCACGGGAGGTACTAGTAACAATGATCACGGGCAACCACGAACAAATCCGCCAGAGTTTGGGCCTCACCTCAATCCTGAAGTCAATGTTATTGGAAATACCCAAAGAAACACTGGAGGTTGTGCCTTGCAAGAAGACCCTCAAGAAGAACAGTTTACAGTAATTGTTGTTGGGGATGAAGCCTATGATCGTCGTCTGGACGAAATAGCGGAGAAGCTGAGATCTTTGGAGTCCCAAAATTCTTTGGGATTTGATGTAATGGACATGGGTCTAGCTGAGGGAGTCAGGATTCCTCACAAATTCAAGCCTCCATGCTTTGAAAAGTATAATGGTACCTCCTGTCCTCGTACCCACCTGTAATCTTTTCTGGGGAGATTAAAGGCATATACCATGGATGAAAAACTGTGGATGTTCTACTTTGAGGATAGTTTGACCGGGACATCCCGCGAGTGGTATTCTCATCTATCCAGAGCAACTGTCAGAAACTAGAAGGATTTAGCCGAAGCTTTCATACGCCAATATCAATATAATTTGGATATGGCTCCCAATAGAACCCTCCTAATGGGTATGTCTCAGTCTTCAAGAGAAAGCTTCAGGGAATATGCCCAAAGATGGAGACAGCTTGCTGCTGTTGTCCAGCCTCCTATGTCGGAAAGGGAGATGGCCGACATGTTTATGAACACACTACAAGAAACCTACATTGACCGGCTTGCTGCCTTCTCTTCCACTAGCTTCGCTGATGTAGTTATAGCTGGTGAGAGAATTGAGATTCTCTTGAAGATGGGAAAAATTTCAGACAACGGTGATAGTTCCAGCAATGCAAGGAAACCTTTCTCAGGACCTCGTAGGACAATTGAGACCAACTCAGTACATATGGGCAGAGGTAGGCCTCAATACATGCCAAGATCAGTGGCTGTTGTCACCATTCCAGCTCCAACACCTCAACAACAGTATCCTTAACAACATCACTTCCCACAGCAACAACAGTTCCCCCCCTGCAACAGAGGTTCTATAACAACAATAACAACCAACAACAACGTCCGTTTCAACAAAGGACTTCACAAATCAACAGGGTTATCGATCCCATTCCGATGCCCTACGCTGCCTTACTTCCATAATTATTAAAGCTCAATCTGATCGAATTGAGGACTCTGGCCCCACCAGATCCTCAAAATCTCCCAAGAAACTATGATATCAATGCCAGGTGTGCCTTCCACTCCAATGCACCTGGCCATACAACAGAGAAATGCAGGGCCTTACACATGAAGGTTCAAGATTTGATTGATTCTAAGGCAGTCAACTTTGCATGCCCTCCAAGTGTTACCAAGAATCCTATGCCTAGCCTTGGTGGGCCTAGGATAAATGCCAATTAGGAGGATCAACCAGTAATCCTAATTGACAGTGTTGCAAGTATTCAAACACCTCTGGCCGAGGTTAAAGCACAGCTTTTGAAGTGCCAAGTGTTCCCGGGTTGTGAAGCCCATTGCGAAGCTTGCAAGATTTCTACCAACGGTTGTGCAAATTTGAAGACCGGTATCAACAATCTTATCAAAGAAGGCATTTTACAGATCACTTCAACAGTTCTAGCTCCTACAACATCAACAACCATTCCTCCTACAACTCCAGCACATATCATTCCATCAAATGTAACAGATATCACTCCTACAACTTCAACAACAGTCATTCCAACAGATTCTTCTACAACATCAACAACCATCCCTTCTTCAACTTCAACGGACATCAGTTCGACACATCCTTCTACAACAA
Organism: Lathyrus aphaca; assembly: GCA_963966055.1. Classification (NCBI taxonomy): domain Eukaryota; kingdom Viridiplantae; phylum Streptophyta; class Magnoliopsida; order Fabales; family Fabaceae; genus Lathyrus; species Lathyrus aphaca. The sequence continues at coordinate 195,478,277 of OZ014524.1, forward strand.
CAACAACCATTAATTAAGACATTTCCACAATTACCATTTACTATGATCTGGCAACAATCCACGTTCCAGATTCTTTCAACAACTCGCATCAACATCTCCATCAACATCAGCAACCTTCATCACCTGCACCATCTCCGGCCAGACCTCCTGTCAAAATATATTATGAACCTCAGACTGTCTCAACTCCTTCTTCCACAGAAATCAGTCTGGTTACTATCACGGTGCCTGGACCAGTTCCATATGACAGCAGCAGTGCCATGCCTTGGCACTACGGCTCAGATTTGTATTGCAACGGAAAGAAAGTCACTCTTGATTCTTCAACCTCTTCACCACAGATTGGTAATGTAGGGGGAGGCAGAGGCTTCACTCAAAGCGGACATCTCTTTGCCTCACAAATCCCAAGAGTTAATGCTGAGGCAGAAGCTGCTGCCAAAGCTAAAGGCAAGAGTGTGGTGCCTGAAGAACTTATTGCCAAGGAAACTTAGAAGACGTCCTTTGACAAAGATGTAGACGAGTTCATGAGAATAATCAAGAAGAGTGACTATATGGTTGTGGACCAACTCCATCAGACACCCTTCAAAATCTCTATTCTATCACTACTAATGTGTTCCGAAGCTCACAGGAATGCACTTCTCAAAGTCCTGCACGCAACTTACATGCCAGAAGAGATTACAGTTAATCAGCTAGAAATGGTGGTTTCTAATGTCAATACTAGTCATGGACTAGGGTTCACCGATGCTGATCTAACTACGGAGGGCCGTAACCATAATAAGGCCTTACATATCACCTTGGAGTGCAAAGGTGTTGTACTTTCTCATGTCTTGGTTAACACTGGGTCATCTCTCAATGTCTTACCAAAGAAAGCCTTAGTCAAGATGGAATATGATGGTCTTACACTTCACCCAAGTAACCTAGTTGTGAGAGCCTTTGACGGTTCTAAAAGATCAGTTCTTGGGGAAATTGAGCTGCCTGTGGTAATTGGCCTACAAATCTTCAAAACTATCTTCTACGTGATGGACATTCAGTCTGCCTACAGCTGTTTGTTGGGTCGACCATGGATTCATGCCGCTGGCGCCATAACGTCGACCCTTCACCAGAAGTTAAAATACGAATGGGAGGGCTAAGTTATCACAATCTGTGGGGAGGAGGACATCTTCGTCAGTCATCTAGCTACTTACAAGTATATTGAGATGGATGGAGAGATCCATGAGACAATGAGCCAAGGGTTTGAGGCCCTCAATCTCAATGAAGAAAAAACTTAAGTGTCTGGAACTTCAATCTCTTCCTACAAGCAAGCTCAGAAGGTTGTTGAAGACGGGAATGCCCAAGGCTGGGGCAAGCTGTTGCAAGTTCAGATCAAGGAAGACAAGTTCGGGTTGGGTTACAAACCATCCCGACAGGTCCAAGAGGAGGCTGCTGAATCTCCCAAGTTTATCAGTGGGGGAATGCTGACCCCAGATGCAATCAACAATGTGGAAGACGAGGCTGAAAGTGACTTCAACCTGGAAAGTTGAATTCGTCCAAGAGTCCCAGGCCAGCAAGTCCTCAACTGGTCTTCCCAGGAAATTATAAGGATTACTGCTGCAGAGTAATTATTATTTCCTGTTTAAGCATGCATCAAGTCCTGCATCTTGCCCAAGGTGTCAGGACTCATTTTGTAATAGGGCCATATATGTATTTTGTGCAAATGGAAATTAATGAACAATGGACATCTTTTGCAAACAATCTTTTTTCGCTCACTGTCTTTCATTTTTGTTATTTTCGCACAAAACAATAAATGGAAATTTTTTTCTTAATAAACTTCTTTCACTTTTTTTCTAAATAAGATAAAATCAATCACTAAAATGAACAAATCTCAACCCTTGCAGAGATAATCCTCCAGATTGCACCGACTACGACACTGCTATGACCTTGTATGACTTCGACAATCCGATTAATCAAGTCGATGAAGGGGTTGACGAAAACTATGATTTGCCTGAGGAATTGGCCAGGTTGTTAAAACAAGAGGAAAAAGGGATTTCTCCTCATCAGGAGGAGGTTGAAACTGTCAATCTTGGTACCGAGGAAGATGTGAAAGAGGTGAAGATCAGGGCCAGTTTGCAAGCTCCAGTGAAAGAACAACTCATCAGTATGCTTCGGGAGTATGTCGATGTGTTCGCTTGGTCTTATCAAGATATGTCGGGTCTGTATACAGACATTGTCATGCACAGGCTGCCATTGAAAGAAGATTGTCCACCAGTTAAACAAAAGTTGTGTCGTACTCGCCCGGACATGGCCATGAAGATCAAAGAGGAAGTGAAAAAGCAGTGAGACGCCAATTTTCTCGCTCTAACTAGTTTCCCGCCGTGGGTTGCTAACATTGTACCCATACCTAAGAAGGATGGAAAAGTGCGTATGTGTGTGGATTACCAGGATTTGAACAGAGCAAGCCTGAAAGATGATTTCCCATTACCTCACATTGATGTTTTGGTAGATAACACATCTCAGTTCTCGGTATTTTCCTTCATGGACGGATTTTCTGGATACAATCAGATTAAGATGTCACCTGAAGACATGGAGAAGACAACCTTCATCACACCTTGGGGCACGTTTTGCTATAAGGTAATGTCGTTTGGTCAGAAGAACGTCGGTGCAACATATCAATAGGCTATGGTAACATTATTCCACGATATGATCCATAAAGAAATCAAGTGTTATGTGGATGATATGATTTCCAAGTCCCAAACAAAGGAAGTGCATTTGGTAAACCTATTGAAACTTTTCAAGCGTCTGAGAAAGTATCAGTTAAGGTTGAACCCCAACAAGTGCACATTCGGGGTACGTTCTGGTAAGCTGCTGGGTTTTATTGTAATTGAAAAGGGAATTGAGGTTGATCCCGACAAAGTCAAAGCAATTCAGGAAATGCCTGCACCTAAGACTGAGAAAGAAGTTCAAGGTTTCTTAGGAAGATTGAATTACATCTCAAGGTTCATATCTCATCTCACTGCAACCTGCGAACCTTTGTTCATGCTGTTAAGAAAAGAACAAACAGTCAGGTGGAACGATGATTGTTAGAGAGCTTTTGACAAGATCAAAGAGTATTTGCAAGAATCTTCAATTCTCATGCCTCCAGTTGAAGGAAGACCTTTAATAATGTACTTGACAATGTTAGAAGAGTCAATGAGGTGTGTGTTAGGCCAGCTTGACGAGTCTGGTCAAAACGAGTATGCAATATACTACCTAAGCAAAAAGTTTACCGACTGTGAACAACGTTATTCACTGCTCGAGAAAACTTGATGTGCTTTAGCGTGGGCTGCTCGCCGACTAAGGCAGTATATGTTGACTCATACTACCTTATTAATCTCAAAGATGGATCCAATAAAGTATATATTTGAGAAGCCAACACTTACCGGAAGGGTTGCAAGATGGCAAATGATTCTAATAGAATATGACATTCAGTACACCTCTCAGAAAGCCATCAAGGGCAGTGTATTGTCTGACTATCTGGCTGAGTAACCCATTGATGATTACCAGCCTATGAGATTTGATTTCCCTGATGAAGACATCATGATTTTAAAAGAAAAAGATTGTGAAGAGCCTACTCACACTGAAGGGCATGACCCAGAAGAAGCATGGACTATGATGTTTGATGGGGCAGTTAATTGCAACGGTCGTGGAGTTGGTGCAATGCTTATTACACCTAAAGGGGTTCATATGCCTTTCTCAGCAAAGCTAACCTTTGCCTGCACTAACAACGAAGTAGAATACGAAGCTTGTATCATGGGTCTTGAGGAAGCCATTGACCTCAGGCTCAAAACCTTGAATGTATTCGGAGATTCGGCTTTGGTAATCAACCAGACCAACGACAAGTGGTAAACTCATCAGGAGCATTTGATTCCCTACTGTGACTATACGAGGAGATTGTTGACCTTCTTCATAACATTCAAGCTTGAATACATCCCTCGAGATGAGAATCAATTTACAGACGCTTTGGCTACCATCTCATCCATGATCAAAGTACAAGCTGCTAATTATGTACCTCGGATTTTGGTATCCAGACTGGACCGATCGACATATGTATTCTCTGTGGACACTATCACTGATAACAATCCTTGGTACCATGACATCAAATGCTTCTTAGAGACTCAGACATACCCACATGGGGCATCGTCAAATGATAAGAAGACATTGAGAAGGCTCGTTGGTAGTTTCTTCCTCAATGCTGATGGTTCCATGTACAAGCGAAACTTCGACATGGTTTTGCTTAGATGTGTTGACAAGAAGGAAGTAGACCTACTGATGCACGAAGTACATGAAGGTTCTTTCGGTACCCATGCCAGAGGACATGAAATGGCAAAGAAGTTATTAAGATCAGGTTACTACTGGATCACAATGGATGCAGACTATTGTGCTTATGCCAGAAAATGCCACAAATGCCAGATCTATGCAGATAAAGTGCATTTGCCTCCAAATCCTTTGAACGTAATGTCTTCACCTTGGCCCTTCGCCATGTGGGGCATTGATATGATTGGAAAGATTGAACCGACTACTTCGAATGGTCACAGATTCATCCTGGTAGCCATTGATTACTTCACCAAATGGGTTGAAGCAGCTTCATATGCAAACGTCACCAGACAAGTGGTAGCTCGATTTCTGAAAAGGGATATCATCTGTCGATATGGAGTTCCCGAGTGAATCATTACTGATAATGGTTCCAATTTGAACAACAAGATGATGGTTGAGTTATGTCGGGACTTCAAAATTCAACATCACAACTCTTCTCCTTACAGGCCAAAGATGAACGGCGTTGTTGAGGCAGCCAACAAGAATATCAAGAAGATTGTGCAGAAGATGGTAGTCACCTACAAAGAATGGCATGAGATGCTACTATTTGCCTTGCATGGGTACCGAACCTCTATCAGAACATCTACTGGGGCAACACCTTATCAGCTTGTGTATGGTATTGAAGTAGTCCTACCTGTTGAAATTGAATTACCCTCCTTACGGGTAATGATGGATGTGAAACTGGATGAAGCAGAATGGGTCCGATCTAGATACAATCAACTGAGCCTGATTGAGGAGAGAAGATTAGCAACTATCTGTCATGGGAAGTTGTATTAGAAATGAATGAAGAAAGCCTTTGATTAGAAAGTCAGACCTCGGGAATACCAAGTGGGAGAGCTTGTGCTAAAAAGACTTCTTCCTCCTCATACAGACCACAGGGGCAAATGAACGCCAAACTACGAAGGCCCATTCATAGTAAAGAAAGTTTTCTCTGGTGGGGCACTGATGCTCACTACTATGGATGACGAAGATTTCTTATCCCCTGTGAATTTAGATGCAGTTAAAAAAATACTTTGCATAAATGACCCGTTGGACATAAAAACAGAATGTAGGTCCAGGAAAAAATAGGGCATCCCAGCGAGTCAAAAACAGAATAAAAGACTCGGGCAAAAATAAGGGAAAAACTGAAGAGAAAAAAATGTACACCCGCTGAGTTGAAAAGCCACATCGGACAACTCAGGCAAAAAAATGGGTATCCCGGTGGATTGAAAACCCGAAAGGGCGATCCACGCAAAATCAGGGAATAATCGAACAACTGCAATTCTGAATTCGTCTGTATCACTCACATAACATGGCAAGCTTCGAAAGGACAAAGCGTCAGTCAGAATCAGCCTTTTTCAGAAAGCAAGATAAGAAGAGCGTTCAGGTCATACGGGTCATAGCAAAGAAGCTCACTGGAGCGTCATCTTCAACATTGCCAACACTTTTATTTTCTCAATTTACAGCAATCTCCTCCTTTTAGGGGATTCACTTCTTTGATTGTACTTGCCTATTCAGGGCACACAAATCAATAACATCAGAATATTCAGTCACACTTTGTTTTTACCTTTTGTTTTTGTTTGCAAAATGTCCAGAGTTCGTAATACAACATTTGCATGAAAACATATAGGCCTTTTTCAACAAATGCTTGCAGGAAATATGAATTCTTAAGCAAATCTAACTCCTATGACGGAATACGGTTGAGGATACCTCGAGACACTTGTGCGTTTCCTTTGTCTTAACAGGTTGCAGGTGCTCAAGGCAGACAATCTTTCATAGGATGGAACATATCAGGCATTTTCCCCAGCCAAGCCAGCAATCACATCATCAACATATTACTTCCCAGAAGTTATCTCCTCCCCAAGCAGGATCTCCCGAGCAATGACTGACGGCTCTTCCCCAGCGGGGTTGCTGAAACTTCCTCATCCCCAGCGGAGTTGCTGAAAATTCCTCATCCCCAGCGGAGTTGCTGAAATTTCCTCATCCCCAGCGGAGTTCTCCCTCTGGACAGATAGACCAGAGATCTTTCTCCCCGCAGGATCCGGATGTCGGATCGGTTGTCTCTTTTGCATAATCATAGCATTCACATCATTTTTCCCAAAATAAGCGTAGCATTCCGTCTAATACGGAGCATTACGGTAAAAATCAAACATTTGCATAATCATAAGCCAGGTTCGAGCCAGTCACCTGCAAATATCAAAATCACTTCACCAGCAATATATAAAACTCATATCCCCTGCAAATAAAATCCAAAACATCCCTTTTGCACTCTCAAATACAGATGCCTGTTCATATTTATACATGCTCTTTTCGACACTTGTCTGTGTCGTCTTTCCCCAGTGAAGTCGCCATAATCCTTTTGATATTTGTCTGTATCATACTTATACAGAAGTCTTTGATACTCGTTCGTATCTTGTATATATCACTCCTTAGCAGATCAAACACTCGTCCATCTTCCTGGCTTAGCCGATTGATACTCGTCTGTATCATTATCCTTAAACATGTGTCAGCGTTTGTTTCTACCGATACTCGTCCGTATCATGGTTTTAAGGATGCTCGTCTGCGTCTTTGGTCTATAAATGCTGTCAAACACTTATACCTTTTATTTTAAAGCGTAAGCACTCGTCCGTGTTTACATCCCCACAGAAACAAAACAACTTTGTTTATCCGGCATTCGTCCTATGTCGTGATACTTTCGACAGCCGTCCCCTGCCAGGTGATCGTCCTTCACCTTTGGATGACCGTCCCTCATCCTTTCCCCAGTGGAGTCCCTATTATTGGAACCTTCTATCCGACATTCGTCCTATGTCGCGATATTTTTGGTAGCCGTCCCCTGCCAGGTGATCGTGCTTCACCTTTGGATGACCGTCCCTCATCATTTTATCCGATGGTCATCCCCGTCGTTGATCTTTGTTATCCGACATTCGTCCTATGTCGAGATAATCCCCCAAGAGCAGTCGTCTCTTGCTAGGTGATTGTTCTTCACCTCTTGATGATCTTCCTTCATCATACTTGTCCAATGGCCATCCCCATCGTTGATCTTTTCGATCCGGCATTCGTCCTATGTTGTGATAAAGAGCAGGCCGTCCCCTGCTAGGTGATTGTCCTTCACCTTAGATGACCGTCCCTCATCAAATATTTCATTTATTCTTTAACCCAATGGTCGTCCCCGTCGTGGTCCCTTTTCCTTTTCCTGATGATCGTCCTTCATCAGTTTAGCCCGATGGCTGTCCCCATCGTTGTTTACTTTACTTTCCAGCCCGATGGCCGTCCCCATCAGTGCTTTTCCCACTTCTTCAATCCCCAGAGAGTTTGATTTCTTTACCCGATGGCCGTCCCCGTCGTGGTATTTTCTCTTTTTGATGATCGTCCTTCATCACTTTATCTGATGGTCGTCCCCATCGCGATCTCTTTATTTCCCAACATGATAGTCGTCCCCGTCATTGCCTTACTTACCATTTTACCCCCAGCAGTCGTCCTCTGCTCGATGGTCGTCCTCCATCGTTTTCACTCGATAAACATACTATACTATCTTTTACAATTTATGTCCCTCTTCTTCTTCTCCCCAGTGAGTGCAAATTTTGGACTGTCTTTGGTATTCAACCACAAGTTATCTTGTTTGACTGTTAAGCCAAGCACTTACATCATGCACAGCTAACTCATGCTTGAATAGGGGCAGCTGTAAACACCCCAAATTTTCCCTCACTTTTTCTCACACCATGGCTTATGATCTCATTTTGCATAAACATCTCATTGCATCTCACATTGCATAAACAACTTCATCAAATCATTGCATGACTGCACAATTAGGGTTTTTGTGATCAGATGAATCTTAGAAGTGATTTGAGCAATCTATGAGGCCTTTAAGCATGCCAAGAGGGTCCATGAGGGGTCTATGGTCTTGTTATATCTCCAAATATGATTGGGAGTCACAAAATGTCAAAGGATTGCACAGAAGTCCAGGCAGAGCTAGGGTTTTCCTGCACAGATGACCAAAATTAGGGTTTTGGGTTTGAGGCCCTTAACCTCAATTTTTTTTGGTCATTCTTGATTCTAATGGTCTTAATGTGTTATAAGGATCATGTGTACCAAATTTGATGAAGAAATTCACCGTGGAAGTCATCTGATCAATGGGTAACGTTTTGAGCAAGTAAAGCCAAAATCAGGTCATCTGAGGCCTCTATCAAGGGTACCAAAGGGTCATCATCATCATTTTGAGTCTCTATAATCTTTATTTGATCATTTAAATGGTTTGAAGTTCACAAAGTTGAAGAATTTTTAGCCAAATGCAAACTTGCTACTTTTGGAAATGACTTGTAATGGAAACTTTCCATTTTGGGAAAGATATTCAACCTATTCTTTCATGACCAAAAATGCTTCAAATGAAAAATCCTTAAACATGAAAGTTGTAGATTATGTCTTCCCATTTTCAAAAAGTACAAGAACATGTCTTGATTCATCCTAGAACTCAAGATATGACCTTTCAAAGTTGACAAAAATCCTATAATTTTCAAGTGTGCACCAAAGAGGGATTTTTGCAATTTCACTTGCCAAGCCATTTCAAGACCTCTAATCAACTTCTAAACATCATACCAACATAATGCAACACATTTTGATCAAGATTGCACCAAAAATCACAAGATTCTATGCCTTTCACTTCAAGAAATTCCACAGAGGGAAATTTGCAAAACCTATGATATCTCTTCATCCACTTGTTACAACTCACATGTTTCAATCTAATGGCCATCCATGAACTCAGCTGAGGTCAGACACCCCTTCAAACAACTTCTGCCATGGCCCATGCTTGTGGTACAAAAACTTTTGACTTTTTGCAATTTGCCCATACCAATCAAGTTGTGCCATATCAACTCCTCTGGCCAATCAAGACATCACATACAAGCCTCAAGCAACTCATCTCATAACACACACAAGCCTGAATCAATTGCTAAGCTCAGATTGCCAAAACTCCCCAAAACTTTCATCACTTCGAATCTGATCACACAAGCCACAAACCTCAAAACAAACTTCACCAATCATCTCAAAATGATCTAAGGATCACAAAGCACCCTTTAAAAAGCCTTGAAGCATAGCCAAACAAACACACGATTCCTAGTGCAGAGGAGTTGTATCTCTCAAACCAAGCCACATAAACTTGTTCTAAGCATTGCAACATCACCAGGGAGTTCATTTGAGGTGGATTGAACAAAGAAAGAAGCCAGAAAGCTCAAGGAGTGAAAGCTTCAACTCAGGTAGCCATCTCAAACTTTTTTTCCAGAACCTTCATTTTAAGTTACAATATGATTCTATATGTTTCCCTGATCATGGTGATATGATTTGTTTTGAAAATGGTTGAGAAACCAAGATGTATGCTTGCTCTGAAACTTTTTAACCTAAACACGTTTTTCTTCGATTCTCCATTTTGATTCAATATAAATGATTTTTATGGTATGATTCTTGCTTAGAGTTGTTTGGGGGATGATTATGGAGAGTTACGGGGTCTGGGGTGGCCTATGGTGGAAGTTGGGGTGAAGAGCTGGCCGAAGAAGATGACCAGAGCTTGCTCCGGTCACCTGAAAATGTTTAGGGTTTGTAATTAGGGTTAATCAACTTAGTTTGAATCTGGACCCTTGGATCATGATTCCCGCACGTACGAATGGCTAGGATTAGATCATTAAAACCCTAATTCTGATTAATTAGTTTTAATTAGAATTAATCAATTTAAAATCTCAGAATAGATCCCGACCCTGCATTCACGCGCGCAGTCAACTGACTTCCCCCAGGTTCAAATCCCAGCCATCAGATCATTTGACTTTCCATTTATTTCATTTTCTTGCATTTTCTTTCACATAATTTTTAAAAATAGCAAAAACAATTAAGAAAATATCATTTTCTGCATTTTTGTTTCAAATAATTCGCTTAACCTAAAAACATTTTTTATTTTAATTTTTGCATTAAGAAAGTATGTTTAAAATATTTAAATGTTTTATTTAATTAATTAATTGATTTTAATTAATTAAATATGCATTTAGGTTTCTAAAAAATCACAAAAAATTCATGAAGCATTCTTAAACATTTAGAAACATTTTCAAACTCATCATACAAATTTCTTTTTAGGTTTGATCACATTTTCACAATTTTCTTTGAATTAGGGTTCTTAAATTTCACATTTTTAAACCCTAACTTGAAAAATTCATTTCTTCCTAACCATGATGAGTTTGAACTTGATTCTTTTTACATTGTTTCTCATATTGCATCTAGTTTCTAGGTTATTTATCTCATATTTTTGCATTGCATTTTCAATTTTATTTGCATTTTCCCTTAAGAATCACCAAAAACCCTAGCTAACTTAGAAATTCCATAACTTTGCCTAAGGTTAGCTTCTGACTTTCTCCTTTGGGGTGTGATCTTGTATGAGATTGGGGTTTGTTTGAGTTCAATTTCAATTTTTTATCATGATGAATGCTTCTGTTTTGGTCATATGCATCTCATGTTGCCTTAAAACCCTAATTTTGCATCTTCATTTGCATTCTTCTTTGCATATCATGAACTTATGAACTTGTCATGTCATTCCATTCTTTTTTATGCCATCTTAGACATCTTAGGACATGTTTGAAACATTACTTAATCATTGTTGCATCATTTTGGCATGCTTGGCATTCATTTTGTTTCATGAACTCCTATGTGTTTTCATGCTCCTAACATGCTCCATTTGCACTCATTCTCTTGTATGATCATATACATGACATGTTTATGTCTTTGCATCATTTCATACACCATTTGCATTGCATTTACACTTCTGGTTGTGGTCTTTGTACCTTCATATGCATTGTTTCCCTTTGCATTTGCATCTTAGGCATCTTGTGCTAACATTTCAGGAGCTCTTGGTAAGTTGTTTGGGAGGTGGATTTGCCTTCACCTCCCACCTCTTCTTTCCTTTGAATTTGCATCATTTAATTGTCTTTGGAGTGAACTCTATTCACTTGTTTTTCTCTTGCTCCTTTCTTTTCTCTTAAGTTACTTATCTTCTTCAGGAAGTAAGTAACTTATTCTCTCCTCTCTTCTCTTTTCATCAGCTTCTTTTCCTTGGTGGCCTTGAAGATCTTTTCTCTTAAGCCTCACAAACCATAGGATATCCAAGCATGATAATTTTTAGGATTGTGTATAGTTTCCCCTATATTTTTACCTTTGAGTCTCCTTAAGTCTCTCTTCTCATCTCTTAATCAGAGGTTAAACTCTTAAAGCTTTAGGACTTTGGAATTAGGGTTATGCCTGTATCCTTATCTTAGGATGGAGTGTATAACTTTAATCCTTAGTGTTAAACCTTTAATTTGTTTACACCTCTTAATCAAAACACATTAATAATCACTACGACTTTATCTTGTAACTTGGGCCTTACATTAGGGTTCTATCTCTTCTTTATGGTTAAGAGGGACTAACCCTAGTGTTTAATGGACAAGTCCCCCTCAAGTTGTCTTACAAACCATAAAACTCATTTCTTAATCTCACCCTTTAATTAAAATCCATTTAATAAAGGTTTGTTATATAATGAATTTAATCCCTAACCCTGAATTAAGTTGAGGAGTCTTTCTCAGCTTAAGTGTTCTCATCTATCATCCTTCTCTTAGGATGGTGTAACGAGTTCACTAATCCTTGATTGGAGATTAAACTCATTACTTAACACTAAACAAAAAACCCAAAAAAACACTTAATAATTACGAAGTATGTTAATGATCTTAATCCTATATCATCATGGTAATTAAGTTGAGATGCTTATCTCATACTTAAGTAGGCTCATTATCCCTAATCAGGGAGGATATAATGAGTTTACAAGCCTTTGATTTAGGCTTAAGCTCATTAACTTATGCAAAACACCAAAAACAATAAAAAACTGAAAACACAAGAACAAACAATAATCGTCTCCTCCGGGATTCTTTTCTCATCACACTCATTCTAAAAAACAAGAACGTGCTTCTTCCGTCTAATGCAAGACAGTTAGCACTCGAGCCAGACGAGTCATGCACTTGAGCATAGTCAAGCAAGCAGTTCACAATCAATTTATTTCCAGTATCTTTGAGTCGAACTACGGTGTTCTGAATTCCTCATTGCACTAGAGGATACGTAGGCATAACTTAACAGTTATCGAACAAAAGTCTCTGTGTCTTCCCCCTCTTTCAGCCTTCTTTTTATGCCTCATATCCTGAGAAATTCACACCTTTTGCACTGACACCTGTACTTTCTTTCCCTAGCTTTTGCACACAGATAGCACATACCCTACCCCTTTAAACACAATCTTGTGAGCGTGGATCCCTTCGAGTACGACGGACGATCTGGGTGCTAATACCTTCCTAGGTCGTAACCAACCCCCTTTCTCAGTCTCTTTGGTTCGCAACCGTTTTATCCATACCCTTCCAAGTTTATGCAACATTACCTTTCCTCCGGGATAAAAATTCCTAGCTGGCGACTCTATTCAACCTCAACCTCCAACATCACCGACAGTTCGCGTTTGCACCGGGATGAAAATCCGTGGAGCGACAATGAGGGTGTTTGGTTGTGGAATTTAAAAGAAGTGGTTGTGCCAAGTCTGTTACAGCAAACCGAAGATGGCTTTTGTTTGCAGTTAGCCGTGCAAGATTAGAATCCTATTGCAGAAGCAAGTGACGAGTTCGGTTGAGAGGTTCAAGGGTCGGAATCTTTCTCGGTTAAGGATTTATATAACAAGTTGATGGAGGAAGATAGTGTCGATTCAATTGATGTCGATAAGAGTAAGGCATATAGCAATCTTTGGAAATCTAAAGTGCCTCCCAAAGTTAAAGTTTTTTGTTGGAAGGTTTTTTGGAATAGAATCCCAACTGTTGTAGCCTTGAGACTTAGAGGTATGGAGATTACCGACTTATGTGGTTTGTGTAATTCTTCGGAAGAAGATATGTTACATCTTTTATTTTCTTGTGATTTTGCATCCAAAGTTTGGAGTTCTATTGTGTCTTGGTGTGGGGAGAAGTTAGTTTTGTCAGGTGATGTTACAAACTCATACCGGTATTGGAAAGAAAAAGGTTTAAATAGTTCTTTTAGGGAAACGATTAGGTTGGTTTGTATTTGGGGGTTATGGAAGGAGAGAAACAACTTTGTTTTTAAATCGGTAAGGAGTAGCGTAGATAATGTATATTGAAATGTAAAGATTTTATCATGGAAGTGAAGCTGTTTTAGAAAAATTCCTCACTCCAATCCTTTTTTCCTAGATTTTTACATGAATCTTTGCTAGGATATAGAGAGATTTAGTAGGATTTTTTCTCATTTCTTTTTGTAAGGGTTGGATACCCCTTATATTCAAATTAATTCATTTGCCTTTAAAAAAAATCATGGCATGTAGCATATTCTCTCTCATTTTTTTTTTTTAAATATATGTACGAACCACACAAATTGGATGATATAAATTTATAGTACTACAAACATAAGAAAAATGTGAATTCAAATGTATATCTCCTATTTGTTTCAAAGTGTCATTCAAATTTTGTCATTTCCTACCATCAAACTCACTAATCTCTAGAAAATATGATTCTTCTCTAATATGACATTTTACAATTTATCATGATGCTTACTAGAGGAAGATACAACATTGACAATAAAAATCAAGTCTCTGAAAAAAAAGTCATGAAGAAAAACTTCTCTTAAATCAAATAACTTCTTATATCTTTTATGTGGAATTTGTCATTTAGATTTGTTTACTCATTTCACATAAACTCTCTTTGATGCTTGATCAAATCAATATTTAAGCATGATCTTAGATCCATACAGTTATAACATACACACTGGAAAAGAAAGAAAAATAAGAAGTGATGGATGATATCACACACAATCCATATCATGATAGTTACATATATGAAAAATTTGTAATAGATAGTATTATCCTTTTCATAAAAAAATTGAAGAAAAATTGTTTTTCAAAACTATTTTTTATTTATAAAAACTAAGATAGTTATAAATTTAAGGGTCAGAAATATAACTATTTTTATTAATGTGAACTTTTTTTTTTCTTTTACGATTATTTTGTTTATCTATGAGAATGAAAAACAAAGGATTTCATTTACCTAATTTAGACTTGACAATTACAATAGGTGAGATTTTTACTTGTCTTTCCCACTTATATCTAACACTCTTCGTATTTTTATAGTATTAATTAAAATGCTCTTTTTATTATTCACCAATCTCAAAATTGCAGTTGATTAAAAAAAGTTTATTCTGAAGAAACTATAAATTTCTATAGATCTTATAGTTATATTATCGAATTTTATGTAATTTTTCACCACAAACACTATATGTTTTAATATCGGATTTTTAAAAATTTATAATTTCTTGAGAACAAATATTTTTTATTAACGTTAATTTTGAGACAGATAATTAATTACAAGAACATTTTAATCAATATGTAAATATGGAGAAGTATAAGTGAGGTTGGAGATAAAAATCTCTCTATACGTGAATAAAAACAAGTACAAATTTATTTAAATCGATGACCATTCAACCGGAGAAGTTAGTATATCAAATTGCCATTGCAACGAATTTTACCTTCTTTAAAAAAAATATAATAATAATAATAATAATAATAAACATAATAATAATAATAATAATAATAATAATAATAATAAAGGTTAATTATATAAAACTATATGTCATTAGGGCGAGATTCAGTTTTGTTCTCCTGAATTTTTTTTTATAAAGTCCCCCTAATAAAATTCAAAATCATATTTAACCACACCCTATTACCACACATGTTGAATGTGCATGTGTTAATTGATTACGTGGCTTCCACCTCACAAAACCTAAGCCGGGTTATGATACTTCACCTTTCCTCCTCCTTCTTCACACAACCACCGTACCTCTTTGCTACCCGCGCCTCTCTTTCTTCCATCTCCTTTGGTCTTTCCCCACAGTTTCGGTAAGCAAAATTGAAAACCAAAAACCCATATTCCCCTTTCTCCAAACCATTTCCCTTTCCCAATTCCATCAATTGCAGTTTCGGTAAGCAAGTGGATTTGATTTGAAAATTCAATCGTACCTCTTCTTCTTGTTCCCTCTTATGCAGGTTTGGTGTGTTGGTGGATTTGAAGTGGTGGGTTTGATTTTGGTGTGGTTGTAGGTTTAATTCGGTTCTTGTGCGATTCATATTATTTTGTATAATTTTTATGGGATTTTCAGATTATCAGACCAAAGATTATTCCCATGAAGATGCATAACATCACCTGTGATTCATATTATCAGACCAAAGATTATTCCCAAGAAGATGCAAACGTTCGCGGCCTCTTGAAGGTGTTTATGAAATAAGGTTGAAAGCAACATAAATATGTCTATTCTTATTAGAAGACTGGATTTGGTGAGACTTGTGTTTCTTTTGGGTAATGTTATGCCTATTAGTATTGTAAAGAATCAATGGTTTCTTTATGTTCTGTTTAGTTGTTTCTGAGAGGTTGATCCATTAATGATTTCTCACTCAATCTATCAAAATGGTAACCTTTAAGTTCAATACAAGTGAACACTAAAGCCCATAACTATCTCTAGCTTATGATATTTGGGTGATGAAAACCTAGGTCAAATGTTGGCCATATCTCTCAATCATGAAACAACACAAAAGGGTTTGTCATAAAAATCAAAGCTTTCATCATATATTCATCATCAAGAGTTTATACAAGAGGATCAAGGCCTATACATACAAAAATAAAACCTATCTACCTTCTAACATTGACATACTATGAGTTTAGCTTTCCATTTCCATGAAAGCTTCCAACAAAAGATGAAAATGAAGAAGATGGAGCATTAAGAATAATGTCTTGACTTTAAATGCACCCAATCTTCTTAGAATAAAGAGAAAAAGTGTTTTAAGGAATATTAGGTCATGTCTCAAAAGTTACATCCCAAGAAAATAATGAAACAAATGTTTATAAAGGGGCTGAAATCCGCAGGCCTCGCTGAGTGAGATCTGCTCGCTGAGCGACTATTCATTAAAAGCACCAGCTCGCTGAGCGACCAAAGGGCTCGCTGAGAGAAAATGTCCCTGGAAAGCTCGCTGAGCGAGCTTGCAGCGAGCACGATTTCTTCAAAATCTTCCACAACTTCTCAAAGAAGGCCAAGATGGAATTTGCTTCATATTTCTTCATTGTAACCTAAAATTACACAAACTAAAGTTAAATAAATGATGCTTAAAAAGACTAAAATTAAACTATGAATAAGTATAAGAAGCAAAGGGGAAAAAGCATTAGAGATAAAAATAACCCTTGAAAAGTGCCAAAAATCAACTAAATAATAACACTAATATGCACTTATCAGAGGTCATATTAACAAATTAAAAATCCTTTCAATTCCAGCAGTATATGTTTATAGAGATTTACCTATTTTTGTTTGGTGTGGATGTTGGTTGAATGGTTAGAAAACTCCTATGCTATTCTAGATTTGATAGTTTACAATTTTTGAGGAAGAGCAAGATCATGTCGGCGTTTGGTGGTAGTGGTATGGGTGAAACAGCAGGTATGAAGAAGAAAGAGGTTGTGATGATATGGCATGATGATGTGTCTTTGCAAGTTTGGAAGTTTGAAAGTTTGAATTTCCCAGTCAGCATATGTAGTAACAGGGTGTAGTAAAAGTTGGTTTTTGGTTTTATGAGGGGGAATTCATTAAAAAAACTTCAGGGGGACAAAACCGAATCTCGCCCTAATGGCATGGGGATTTTATATAATTAACACTAATAATAATAATAATAATAAGGTATGCATCGTTAGAAGTGGTCCTAGGTAGCTTACATTGTTTCATATTTATTCCCTTGTTTCCTATTGTATGCCATGGTCTTTTCTTTATAAGTGGTTCACGAGTTATTTAATTTGTTGCTTCATAGTACCATCTGTATTAAAGGTTTAAATTTGGGTAAAAATGTTTGACCTAATTTTGGTGTCATTGTTAGTAAAAATTAGGGTTACTCTTTTTGACCTAGATATGGTAAATTTTAAACTTAGGTTAAATTTTGTGTACAGGAAAATTGATAAGTTCAAGGTTGTTTTTTACTTTAAGGATTGTTTCGTAAAAGACCTTAACCTAAGATATAAGGGAGAGGAAGTATATGTTTTAGTGGTCAAGATCCCAATTATTGGTCCTTCTTTGAAGAATGTGACTTAGTAAAGTTGATTGAACTTGAGTTTGATAACACTTGTGTTAAGATGTGGTGGAAGCATGATGAAGGATCCTTTGAACAAGACTTAAAAACATTTAGGGATGATGGAGATGCTTCTGAGTTAGCCTGTATGCTGTAGGAAATAAGTGTGAGGTTGAGATATTCTGTGAGCCTAAAGTTATAGGAGATGATACCTTTATGGATATGTTTAGAGAGAAAGGAAAGGGAGTCAAATGTGATGAAAATGGTGACAGATTAAGTGAAGCTAATGATGAATCTAGTGATGATTTTGTGGAAGGTGTAAACTTTGAAGATAGTGAAGAGGAGAGAATGACAGAGTTTAATGAAGGCCTTGATGAAGTGTTTCATAATAGGGTTGATGGAGAACCCAAAAATGAAGATGTTCCAACTGAAGTGGGCCCTAATCAACAAGATAATAAGATTTTTATCACTAAAGAGATGGGTAAGGAACATGTCACCGAGGATGCATACATGACTAATGAGTTGGACAGTGGTGGTGATGATGATAGTTGTGATGAAAGGCCATGTGTAATCAGGTTTAATGAGGAAGACTCTTTGAGTAAGGATTATGTTTTCAAAGTTGGAATGTAGTTTTCTTCTTTAAGGTAGTTCAAGGATGCTATCTTAGAGCATAATGTGTTGAATGGTAGGGATGGTATGTTTGAAAAAAAATGATGCTAACAGATGTAGGTGGTTTGTAAGGATAAGAAGAAATGTGACTATACGGTGTTGTGTAGTAGAGTATTAACCTCCATCACATTTAGGATTAAAACATTGTTTTCAAATCACAAATGTAGAAGACAATTCTTCAACAAAAGTGCTAAAGCAGAGCGGGTTGCCAAGGTCATTGTTGATGGCTTGAAGAATAACTCTAGGATGAGGTTAAGTGATGTAGGAGCAAATGTTATAAAAAGGTATGCCACAGAAATCCCAGGATGTAGAGCATTCAAAGGCAAGACAAATAGCAAAACATATTGTTTAAGGAGACTCTGGCAAACAGTTTAGCCTTCTATGGTCCTATGATGCTGAGTTGAGAAGGGCTTCATCTGGTAATACCTTTAAAATCAATAGTAATGCTCCAAGTGAAGGGTTGGACCTAGATTTGAGAGGTTACATATTGTAGCGGTAAAATCATGAGTGTAAGCTATTGATTAACTTAACTCAATATACACAGAGTCGCCACCGCGCTTTTATTTATTTCCAAATGGAAAAAGGTAAAAGAACGAACAAAACCTTAAAGAATCTTAAAAGCTAAAAAGCTAAAAGAATCGAACAGAGAATGGGTACGGGGATTGGTTACAAATCGGGAAGGTTTTAAGCACCCGACTTGTCCGTGGTACTCCACGGGAACCCTTTGAAATATTTACTGCATTTTTGGTTTGAAATGGTTTGCTTGAAAAAAAGATTGAAGAGATGAGAAAATAAATGTTTTTTAAGATTTTGGTGTTTGAAGAGACGAACGTCTCATGCCTACGTACCCACAAAGTGCAATGCGAGATCAAAACCCCGTAGTTCGTGGTACAAATTGTGAAAAAGGCAAAATGAGTTGAATTAATTTTAAAATGTAAAGATAAGTCGTCATTCTTTAGCGAATAATTCCGCAAGAAAGAATGAATCATTTCTAAACATAAAAAGGTTTAAAGAAACGTGCACGAGGGCACAAAAACAATTGAATGAGTTTGAATATTTTTTAAGTTTTGAGAAAGAAAGTTCTGATATGCTTATGTGGTTTAGCATTTATTAAGAAATGAAATGAAAAGGTAAAAGCACATGACCGAAGTCAAGGTTTGGTTGAGAAAATGTTTGAAGTTTGAAAACAAAGAAAGTTTTGAAAATAGGAAGGAGAGTTGAAAATTGAAGAAGATGGGAAGAGATGAAGGGACTATCCTAAGACTTGAAAATAAAAGCTAAAGGAAGAACGATCAAACCATATGGAGAGCCTTCTTCGAAACAATTGGATTTCCATTTTCATGAATAAATGAATTTTATCGGAGCCAAAGTATTCAATCCATAACAACTCAAGCAAAGGAATGATCCTAGAATCTAAGTCCCACTCCAAGTCTCATGCTAAGGATAGTAACCATAGTCCGAAATTAAAAGTCACCAATTTTTTAGATGTTTAATCCGTTATTAGTGTTTTGGTGTCCAAATGGACAAAGGAGAAATAACAAGCAACAATATAAACAATAAGCAATATGATGAATGATATAGAAGCATAATAAGAGAGATAGGGAACAAGAGATTGAAATAAAAGAGGATAAGGTGCGAGAGATTAAAATTAAATGTTAGTATATTCACATTATTATAATATTTACAATAATAAGTGGTATGATGAACTTAATCAAGCACAACCACGAAAAGAAAAGTAAAATCGAGGCAACCGGATCCAAGTGGATCGCATTCCGAATCGGGACAACTTTAGGTCTATGTTAAGCAATCGCCGAGTAATTTACGGAGTAATTACCCTACAAATGAGGCCGGCCACCACTAATTAAAGTGGAAAATATTCGTGTTAATACATGTTAGAGAAACGATATTATGGATCGTTCTCCGAAAACATGCCACACTAAAATAAAGAGAACGGTCTAATCTTAATCGAGATTTTCGTTGAATTTATCGAAAAGCAACCTATCACGATCTCAAAGTATGGAGAATGATCCAAATGATCATTCATCCATAGATTTGAAATAATGAAGATTAAGCATCTTCGAAAACCAATAATCGCGAATCGGAGATCTCATCGACCAAAAAAGAAAAATAAGATGAATAAGAAAGTGGATCTAAAGCTAAATCCATAAAAGAAATAGAAATACTTTTTTTAATTCTTTTCTTAAATCTCTTTTCCTAAAATTTCTTTTTCTAAAATATAACTTCTAAAACTTTTTCTAAAATGCCTATTCTTAATCTTTTTCTAAAATACCTTTTATAAAATTCTCATATTAAAAAATAACTATAATAATAAAGTCATTTAAGAAATAGACTAAAGAAAAAAAACAAAAAAAACATGGAAAGGGGAGAGGGAAGGATCCGTGGATCAGCAAGGGTGTGGATAGCAATTCAAAAAAAAAAAAAAAAAACCAAAAGGCCCAAACCACAAGTATGATTTATTAAACAAAATGATAAAAAAAAGAAAACGCAAGCTTCTTCTTCGCCAAATGAGGTCATTGTACCTCTTCCTCTCTCACACTAAAATTCGGCGGCAGCTTCTTCGGAAAAGAGAAAGAGGACGACGGCGGCTTCACCACAACAAAACACTCAAAGCCTTCTCCGATTTGACTTCTTCTTCTTCTTTTCCTCTCAATTTGTGTTTTATTGTTGATGTTGAGTGAACGAAATTCGCAAAAGTTACGGAATTAAAGAGTTGAAGGTTGAGATTGATGAAGGATTGAGAGTTGTTTGAGGATGGAATGATTTTGAAGCTTTTGAATGATGGTGATGAGATTTTGGCAGAGTTTGGATAGGCTCTTGAAGCTTGGGAATTAGAAGAGCTGGTGATGTATGGAAGGCCGCAAGTTGGCTTGGGCAAGGCTGACTTTGTTTCGCTTGGGCTTGCGTATTGATGTGCGGCTTAAACTTGTTACTTCTTCACACGCGCGGAAACTGGCTTGTAAGGCTTGGGTGTATTTGCTTTGGTACGGCGTTTTTCGGCGTGAAGCTGTTGTGAAGCTTGCTGTGATGCGGATGACGCTTGCGGCGTGTTTAGTTTGAGACTGGAAAGTGTTGTGAGGGCCTGAAGCTGGTTGTGTGAAGCTGCGGGAAGTGTGAAGCTTGTAGCTGTTTTTGTTGCAGCTGTTTGCTAATTTGGAAACATGTGGACAATTGGCAGCTTGTGTGCAGGCGTGAGATGCTGGCTTGAGTGGGGCCTGTGAAGTCACGTGTGTATGATGTGAAATGCTTGGCTATAGAAGGCTGATGTTGGAAAACTTGGAGTATATGCGGATAAGTGTGGCTTGAGATGTGCATTAAAGTGACACTAAAAAAATGTGATGAAACTAAACAAAAAATATGTGGGCTAATGGGCTTTGTGTTCTTTTTTCAAACAAAAAATAAATAAAAGGGCTTAAACGAAAATGAATGGCTTTGATAATAATTTTTTTTTTTATATTTTTGTGGTATAGAAAAATATGAGAATGGATAATAATAATAAAAAATAGAATTATATTGAAAAAAATGGATAATGGTTTTTGAATGTGATAATAGAAATTTTGGAATTATGAAAAAAAAGGATAAAAGTATGGATAAAACAAATGGATGTATTATCATGGGAATTTCAAAATTGGAAAAGAAAAAAGATTTGATTAAAATAAATGTCTTGAATGAAAATTGGATATTGGATAAAAAAATGGAAATGGATAATTGAATCAAATGGATAACAAAAAAAATGAATATTTGGATTTAATTGGACAAAAAGTGAATAAAAGGGAAATTGAAAAATGGATAGAAAAATAATGGAAATTGAAAAATGTAAAAATGGGATGAAATAATCGGGAATCGAAAAAAAAGTTAATGAATCGAATTTGGGAAAAAGAAATGAATTTGGAACAATGGAAATGATTATTGAATAATGGATATGAAAACTGGTCTTAAGCCCACAACATATTCTGATTTTCCACAAGCCACTGGATAACTTGCCACTTAAGCCACAACCATCGCCTGAAATTGGCCTCGATTATTTAAAACCATATTGTGGAAAATAAATCCACAAACGAGTCACTGATGAACTGATGACCATTGAATATTCGAACCAAATTTCGCACAAAACACTGTCTGATAACTGATGACTTCGCACATAACACAATCCTGAACTTTGTATACGCATTGTCTGAGGAATGAACCACCGGCACACACACAACTTGCAATTGAACAATCTTCTGATAATTTGACCAAGATTAGGTCAAACGTCCATCTGTATCGCATTGTGACTGAACAAACGCATCTGAATTGGAATCACAACCATGTCTTTGAAATCCTGCAACACAGAAGAAGAAGGAGCAACTGCAACATATATTTTTGTATTTTGGTTAGAAATTAGTGAGTATAAACAAATAACAGAAATTAAACATGGTGATCCTCTGCAAGGCAAAGACTTGCACCTGAAAAATGATAAACGAACCAGTGCGTGATCTTGTTTGTATGCAAATGCAGATGAGATGCGAAAAATCTTAGGGTAAAAAATTAGGGTCTGACAGATGCCCCTATTTAAGTTTCTTCAATCCAGAGAAGATGAAGATCGAAATCTTCGTTTCGACAAGATGGAAGATACTTAAATATCCAAAAACCAATTTTTGAACCTAAGATGCCAAAAACTAGAATGAAATGAAATGAACTATATGAAATGATATGAAGATGCTATGGAAATGATATGAAGCATATGAAACTGTTTATGAAAGCATATGAAAATGTTATGAGAAAAATATGAACTGCAGAGAAAATATGTGACAGCATATGAAATATTATGAGAAAATTTATGAGATGATATGAAATGTATATGAAAACATATGAAATGCAAAGAAATCCGCGAGGGACAAGACGAAAAAAGAATACACTCCGGGGATAAGGAGCATAAAACTCCGACAGGAAAAACAGCCTGCTAGAGACCAACACATGGCTCAGCCTAGGTGAAAATGTCCAAGAATGGCAATTGGACAGAAAACATCACAACATCCAGGAATGGCACTGAATGAAGTGAGAAAAGTCCCGAAACAGTACACCAGAAACATCCAAGGATGACATTACTGACTATGCTAGAGATATCTGAGGATGGCATCGGATAAAAGGGTAATCACAACATCTGAGAATGACAATCAGATAAACTGTGAATCTCAACATTCAGGAACAACACCGAATGAAATGAGAGAAAGTTCGGGAAAGCACATTAACTCAATGATGATTCCAACATGAAAATCCGAGAATGGCAATCGGAAGGAAAATGATCAACAACATCTGAGAATGGCAATCAGATAAAAATATGTGAGTTACAACATTTAGGAACAGAACTAAATGAAATGGGAAAAAGTCCGGGACAGTGCATCAAATTAATGATGACTTCACTATGGACATCCGAGAATGGCAATCGGAAGGAAATGATCACATCATCCGAGAATAGCAATCGGATAAAATGTGAATCACAACATTCAGGAACAGAACTGAATGAGATGGAAAAAGGTTCGGGACAGTACATCAAATCCATGATGACTTCCCTATGAATATCCGAAAATGGAAATCGGAAGGAACATGATCACAACATCCAAGAATAGCAATCGGATAATATGAATCACAACATTCAGGAATAGAACTGAATGAAATGGAGAAAAGGTCCGGGACAGTACATCAAATCAATGATGACTTCACTATGGACATCCGAGAATGGCAATCGGATAAAAATGGTGTAATATTTGAGAAGAAACAACAAGTAGGTGAAGAAAAAGTTCTGGAGAGACAGACAAATGCCAAATAAATTGGATTTTGACCAAAAAGTAAGAAGTTGAAAACAACAAGACTTTGAGAAATGCATATGAGGACTAAAACACTCAGTATGCGGACATTTACGAAAATGGGGACTAAACCACCCAAGAACACGCATAATGAGGACTACAACACTCAAATATTCAAAGGTAAACAAAACTGGGAATAACACACCCAAGGAAATGCATAATGAGGACTAAAACACTCAAATATGCAAACATAGACAAGACTGGGGAATAACACACCCAAGGAGACGCATAATGAGGACTAAAACACTCAAATATGCAAACATAAACAAGACTGGGGAATAACACACCTAAGGAGATAATATGAGAGAAAATGATGACAACCAGTTTAGACTCTTAGAGGAGTGGAAAAGAAAGGGAGACTGATTCCTCAACACAGACGTCATTGCCATTCTGCTTGGAAATTAGAGATGCTATTGCTGAACAAATCTCTGTCACACCAGTAAACTATACCAAGTTGAAAATCTTTTTGAGAGAAGTCATGCACAACTGCTTGGGGATTCTTGAAGAAAGTTGCCCCAAGTTCAATGACTGATGAAGGTAAACTGATAATGGATTCAGTTCTTGATTACTACTGGAGAAAATACTCAGATCTTTGAGATAACTGTTAAACTGATCATGGCCTCAACCCTTGAGAAAATAACCCAATATGAAACTTGCAGAGAATCTTCTGACTAACCAGATCTGATAATAACTTGCATTGAGCAACAACTCTTGAAACAAAAGGAACCGAGAAGAACCTTGCCCCTTTAGTAGGATCACCGACCAAGTTTCTTAACTGTTTGAAAAATTCCTTGATGAGGAAAATTTATTTGCAAATAAAAATGTTTGTACAAACTTGGTAATTTTAATGCAAAGTTCAATGCAAAGTTTGAAATCAAGAATCCTTTTTGGAATGAAATTTATTGATGTAAAGTAACTGAAAACATTGTCAAAACACAGCGGTTGAGACAACAATTAAAAATAAAGCAAAGGTAAGAAAACAAATGATTGGTAAAGAACTTGGGAGTCAGTTTATGCAACCTCGTTGTAGTAATGTTTTCAAAAGAAACCTGGATTCAATTAGGACTTTTGAAGATTGTAACGTGGTCTGGTTCACGGTTTATGAATCAAAGGATATAGGCTCAAAGTTTATTTGTACCCAACCCAACTTCGTGATGAACTCCAGTCCTACATTCAATTAATTCAGCCTATGCATTCAAGTTCAAAGATATTTAAGATTGCACAGATGAAGATGGTTCATAAGCCAAGGATTTTGAGATAGCAGTCACCTCTTCCTTTTGTTATCTCTAATGAGGACTTTGGTCAACTCATCTTATTTTTTGCTGAGGATTTTGATAACCTCTTGGTAAATCTTTCTTTTTATTATCCCTAACTTTTGCCTGAACTGTGTCATTTCAACTTACAGCCAGCGGGATGCCCCGGTTTTTGTCTAAGTCTCCTTCGTAGGTTTTGACTTAGCGGGCTTTGTTTTTTTTTCACTAATTTTTTTCATATCATTTTTTTTTAAAAGATAATGACTGCATGGCTTAATGATTACGATGAACCATCATTGGCTTTTGAATTGAGAAACATCTTCAACACTTCTTTGATGTGTGTGAAGGAAAACTTGAGATTGCAACCTTTATTTGAAAGGTGTCTTGAATGATTCTCTTGTACTTAAATGCACATTCGAATTAATTGAGAACTACCCATTCCCGGGTTAAAATTGAGGTTTTTTTTTCCGAATAGAAAGAAACTCCAACTTCAACGCTCAAAGGGGTTGACAAGGGATTAACTTCCTTATTTCTCCAGTGTTTAGGATTTGAAACAATGCATGTATATCATCAACCAAGTCTCAATTGAAAGCATACCAACAACAGTTATGGGTATCTCGTTTTCATCATCTTCCCTCCAATCATTGTAAAACTTTGAGAAAAGATAAATGAACTTGAAATGTAAAGCATAAAGATGCAAATAGTAAATGAAATTGAATCAAAACAAAGCAATGCTCATTTCATTAAAATCAACATGAAAGTACAAACAAAGTTTAAAAGCAAACAACTTAATATGATTGAAGAAAATTGCAAACATGAAGAAACAATGGCCTAGTGATTCATCAACAACAAGGATGAGCTATCCCGTCTGATATTCTGGCCTTGAAGAAAATTTGACAATCGAAGTCTTCTAGAAGATTCACTTCCCAAGCTTCGGCAAAGGATTGTTGATAACATTGGGATTAAGGTCATTAAAGTAAAGGATGTTGTTCCTGATAAGTTCTTGCACTTTAGCCTTCAGTGCCAAGCAATGTTCCAAGTCATGACCAGTTCCACCTTGATGAAACTCACAGCGAAGATCCGATCTATAACCAACTGGAAGAGGATTTGGAACAGGAGGCGGAGGCCTAGTAGTAATTAAACCACTCTTAATCAAAGAAGGAAACAACTCAGTGTAAGGCATCGGAATCGGATCAAAGTTTGGCCTATTGTGATACTGATTTTGTCCAGCAGCAGGATGAGGAGCCTGAGCTTGAGCTCGAATCTGAACTTGAGCTTGAGCTGGTTGAGCTTGACCTTGAGCTTGAGTTTGAGCAGGTGGAGTTTTGACAACAGGAGCAACTGCATCTACATATGGTTGAACATATCGTTGTTGCGGGCGATAAGGCCTCCTCTCAGTTGAAACAGCATAAGCATCACCATCTCTTCTCTTGTGAGGATTCCCAAAAGACTTTCTTGCAGCATTAGGAGCTTCAACATTGGTAATCTTACCTTTCTTGATACCTTCCTCTAGTCTTTCTCCAATAGTGACTAGGTCAGAGAAGCCGGATGAAACACTTCCTACCATTTTCTCCCAAAAGAACGGTTGAAGAGTGTCCATGAACAAGCTAGTTAATTCCTTTTCTGGTAAAGGTGATTCCACTTGAGCAGCTAGCTCTCTCCAACGCTGAGCATACTCTTTGAATGATTCTTTCTCTTTCTGTGACATATTTTAAAGTTGACGACGATCAGGCGCCATGTCCAGATTGTACTTATATTGCCTTACAAAAGCATAAGATAAATCTTTCCAGCTTCAAATGTGACTCTTCTTAAGTCCAACATACCACTTCATAGAAGCACCACTCAAACTATCTTGAAAACAGTGAATAAGCAATTTGTCATCCTTAGCATGCGCAGCCATTTTGCGACAATAAATCAGCAGATGAATCTTTGGACAAGTATGACCATTGTACTTCTCAAATACAAGAACTTTGAACTTATCAGGAAGAACCAAGTCGGAAACCAAACACATGTCTATCGCAGCAGAACCGAAGACATCTTTTCCCTCTAGACCTCTTACCCTCTTCTCAAGAGTAAAAACATTGCTCTCTAACTTCATCCATATATCCAGGTTCACCCTGACTTTCAGCTTGTGGACCAGCAGCTTGGTACAAGAAAGGAGAATTCTGATAAGTAGTCTGAGCAGTAGCGTGCACAACAGGTTGAGGTTCAACAAAAGTCGGAGCTGAAAAGACTGGCACAACAGATGGACCACCTATCTGAGCAGTAGCAGAAACTGGCACATAATCCGGAGGTAACCCATATTCTGGCCAAGTAGAAACCGGTTGCTGAACAACAGGAGGATCAACAACAGCAGTAAAAACTTCAGAGATAAAAGTCCTTTGAGGTGGTTCACCTCGAGCAATCAGTACTTGCATCATTTTAGTGAGCCTGGTCATACCAGCTTTCAACTCATCAATCTCCATTCGAACTTCCATGTTATGCTGTTCTTGGTGTTCCATTCTCAATCTGATAGCTCTTCGTCTGTTAGCAGCTCTAGTACCGTATCTGTGGTGAGGAGTCAGCTTGACGGATCAACAGACAACTGAGGAAAGAAACAACCGGGATGAGTTCCCACACAACTCGGATGAATGCAAGAATATGCAAGTATGCAATGTTCACTTCCATTTTCAGAAAAACAACTCGATTATTGCAAACATGGTCAACATCGAGAATACTGTCATGAAAAATCTTGACAAAAAAGGAATATTTACTTTTTTTTTCAATATTTGCAACAATCAGAATTATCTTCCTTGAAAAATGGTTGTGAAGATGATCATGATGAACATGTAGATGCAACAAACACAAACAAGATCACGCAAAGCACACAGGTTTAAAGGTTCGAATCACGAGCATGGAGTCATGGTAACAGAACACCAACCCACACAGGAATGTACTAAGATTTGTCTTCATTGTACCTGCAAAAAAACCAGAAGGGTGCTAACAGAGGTTCCCGGAGTTAACAGCCATCTTTAGAATATCATCGGTACGTTGGATTACTCCCCAACCGATAACATTCTTAAAATAGACCTCGTTCGAGTGTAGTATCGTGTGACAACCACCTTAAGTTTACACTCAGATAGTTTCCGCACTACGTTCCTAAATTGGCTTAGATTGGTTAAGGGTTCTACGGTCCTCAGTATGATCAACTCAAGGTCGGAAAATAATGCCACGTACGATTACTCGTCATGACATTGATAGTCCAAGAGAGCCTAACCGAGTCGAGATTATCAAATTGATATCGCTTTGGACTACTCCATCGCGTATCGCTTCGAATATCGCCGTCCTATCATAAGTTCCACTCAGATCCGGGTTAGAATCTATCTCACAGAGAACCACCAAAACCGAAACGGAACAACCAAGTAACAAGCAAATCAAACTAAAGCAGTAAATAAATCAAAGTAGGCCGAATCCACTTAGAGATTGATTCCCCAGCAGAGTCGCCACTTTTCTGTAGCGGTAAAATCATGAGTGTAAGCTATTGATTAACTTAACTCAATATACACAGAGTCGCCACCGCGCTTTTATTTATTTCCAAATGGAAAAAGGTAAAAGAACGAACAAAACCTTAAAGAATCTTAAAAGCTAAAAAGCTAAAAGAATCGAACAGAGAATGGGTACGGGGATTAGTTACAAATCGGGAAGGTTTTAAGCACCCGACTTGTCCGTGGTACTCCACGGGAACCCTTTGAAATATTTACTGCATTTTTGGTTTGAAATGGTTTGCTTGAAAAAAAGATTGAAGAGATGAGAAAATGAATGTTTTTTAAGATTTTGGTGTTTGAAGAGACGAACGTCCCATGCCTACGTACCCACAATGTGCAATGCGAGATCAAAACCCCGTAGTTCGTGGTACAAATTGTGAAAAAGGCAAATGAGTTGAATTAATTTTAAAATGTAAAGATAAGTCGTCATTCTTTAGCGAATAATTCCGCTAGAAAGAATGAATCATATCTAAACATAAAAAGGTTAAAAGAAACGTGCACGAGGGCACAAAAACAATTGAATGAGTTTGAATATTTTTTAAGTTTTGAGAAAGAAAGTTCCAATATGCTTATGTGGTTTACCATTTATTAAGAAATGAAATGAAAAGGTAAAAGCACATGACCGAAGTCAAGGTTTGGTTGAGAAAATGTTTGAAGTTTGAAAACAAAGAAAGTTTTGAAAATAGGAAGGAGAGTTGAAAATTGAAGAAGATGGGAAGAGATGAAGGGACTATCCTAAGACTTGAAAATAAAAGTTAAAGGAAGAACGATCAAACCATATGGCGAGCCTTCTTCGAAACAATTGGATTTCCATTTTCATGAATAAATGAATTTTATCGGAGCCAAAGTCTTCAATCCATAACAACTCAAGCAAAGGAATGATCCTAGAATCTAAGTCCCACTCCAAGTATCATGCTAAGGATAGTAACCATAGTCCGAAATTAAAAGTCACCAATTTTTTAGATGTTTAATCCGTTATTAGTGTTTTGGTGTCCAAATGGACAAAGGAGAAATAACAAGCAACAATATAAACAATAAGCAATATGATGAATGATATAGAAGCATAATAAGAGAGATAGGGAACAAGAGATTGAAATAAAAGAGGATAAGGTGCGAGAGATTAAAATTAAATGTTAGTATATTCACATTATTATAATATTTACAATAATAAGTGGTATGATGAACTTAATCAAGCACAACCACGAAAAGAAAAGTAAAATCGAGGCAACCGGATCCAAGTGGATCGCATTCCGAATCGGGACAACTTTAGGTCTATGTTAAGCAATCGCCGAGTAATTTACGGAGTAATTACCCTACAAATGAGGCCGGCCACCACTAATTAAAGTGGAAAATATTCGTGTTAATACATGTTAGAGAAACGATATTATGGATCGTTCTCCGAAAACATGCCACACTAAAAGAAAGAGAACAGTCTAATCTTAATCGAGATTTTCGTTGAATTTATCGAAAAGCAACCTATCACGATCTCAAAGTATGGAGAATGATCCAAATGATCATTCATCCATAGATTTGAAATAATGAAGATTAAGCATCTTCGAAAACCAATAATCGCGAATCAGAGATCTCATCGACCAAAAAAGAAAAATAAGATGAATAAGAAAGTGGATCTAAAGCTAAATCCATAAAAGAAATAGAAATACTTTTTTTAATTCTTTTCTTAAATCTCTTTTCCTAAAATTTCTTTTTCTAAAATATAACTTCTAAAACTTTTTCTAAAATGCCTATTCTTAATCTTTTTCTAAAATACCTTTTATAAAATTCTCATATTAAAAAATAACTATAATAATAAAGTCATTTAAGAAATAGACTAAAGAAAAAAAACAAAAAAAACATGGAAAGGCGAGAGGGAAGGATCCGTGGATCAGCAAGGGTGTGGATAGCAATTCAAAAAAAAAAAGAAAAACCAAAAGGCCCAAACCACAAGTATGATTTATTAAACAAAATGATAAAAAAAAAGAAAACGCAAGCTTCTTCTTCGCCAAATGAGGTCATTGTACCTCTTCCTCTCTCACACTAAAATCCGGCGGCAACTTCTTCAGAAAAGAGAAAGAGGACGACGGCGGCTTCACCACAACAAAACACTCAAAGCCTTCTCCGATTTGACTTCTTCTTCTTCTTTTCCTCTCAATTTTTGTTTTATTGTTGATGTTGAGTGAACGAAATTCGCAAAAGTTACAGAATTAAAGAGTTGAAGGTTGAGATTGATGAAGGATTGAGAGTTGTTTGAGGATGGAATGATTTTGAAGCTTTTGAATGATGGTGGTGAGATTTTGGCAGAGTTTGGATAGGCTCTTGAAGCTTGGGAATTAGAAGAGCTGGTGATGTATGGAAGGCCGCAAGTTGGCTTGGGCAAGGCTGACTTTGTTTCGCTTGGGCTTGCGTATTGATGTGCGGCTTAAACTTGTTACTTCTTCACACGCGCGGAAACTGGCTTGTAAGGCTTGGGTGTATTTGCTTTGGTACGGCGTTTTCGGCGTGAAGCTGTTGTGAAGCTTGCTGTGATGCGGATGACGCTTGCGGCGTGTTTAGTTTGAGACTGGAAAGTGTTGTGAGGGCCTGAAGCTGGCTGTGTGAAGCTGCGGGAAGTGTGAAGCTTGTAGCTGTTTTTGTTGCAGATGTTTGCTAAGTTGGAAACATGTGGACAATTGGAAGCTTGTGTGTAGGCGTGAGATGCTGGCTTGAGTGGGGCCTGTGAAGTCACGTGTGTATGATGTGAAATGCTTGGCTATAGAAGGTTGATGTTGGAAAACTTGGAGTATATGCGAATAAGTGTGGCTTGAGATGTGCATTAAAGTGACACTAAAAAAAATGTGATGAAACTAAACAAAAAATATGTGGGCTAATGGGCTTTGTGTTCTTTTTTCAAAAAAAATAAAATAAAAGGGCTTAAACGAAAATGAATGGCTTTGATAATAATTTTTTTTTATATTTTTGTGGTATAGAAAAATATGAGAATGGATAATAATAAAAAAAAAATAGAATTATATTGAAAAAAATGGATAATGGTTTTTGAATGTGATAATAGAAATTTTGGAATTATGAAAAAAAAAATGGATAAAAGTATGGATAAAACAAATGGATGTATTATCATGGGAATTTCAAAATTGGAAAAGAAAAAAGATTTGATTAAAATAAATGTCTTGAATGAAAATTGGATATTGGATAAAAAAATGGAAATGGATAATTGAATCAAATGGATAACAAAAAAAATGAATATTTGGATTTAATTGGACAAAAAGTGAATAAAAGGGAAATTGAAAAATGGACAGAAAAATAATGGAAATTGAAAAATGTAAAAATGGGATGAAATAATCGGGAATCGAAAAAAAAGTTAATGAATCGAATTTGGGAAAAAGAAATGAATTTGGAACAATGGAAATGATTATTGAATAATGGATATGAAAACTGGTCTTAAGCCCACAGCATATTCTGATTTTCCACAAGCCACTGGATAACTTGCCACTTAAGCCACAACCATCGCCTGAAATTGGCCTCGATTATTTAAAACCATATTGTGGAAAATAAATCAACAAACGAGTCACTGATGAACTGATGACCATTGAATATTCGAACCAAATTTCGCACAAAACACTATCTGATAACTGATGACTTCGCACATAACACAATCCTGAACTTTGCATACGCATTGTCTGAGGAATGAACCACTGGCACACACACAACTTGCAATTGAACAATCTTCTGATAATTTGACCAAGATTAGGTCAAACGTCCATCTGTATCGCATTGTGACTGAACAAACGCATCTGAATTGGAATCACAGCCATGTCTTTGAAATCCTGCAACACAGAAGAAGAAGGAGCAACTGCAACATATATTTTTGTATTTTGGTTAGAAATTAGTGAGTATAAACAAATAACAGAAATTAAACATGGTGATCCTCTGCAAGGCAAAGACTTGCACCTGAAAAATGATAAACGAACCAGTGCGTGATCTTGTTTGTATGCAAATGCAGATGAGATGCGAAAAATCTTAGGGTCAAAAATTAGGGTCTGACACATATGTGTTTTGATGGCACTAAGAAAGCATTAATAAAATCATGTAGACCTTTCATTGGCTTGGATGGATTCCATTTGAAACACAAGTATGGTGGTATTCTACTGATTGTTGTTGGGAGAGACCCTAATGACCAATATTTGCCTATTGCCTTCGATGTAGTTAAGATGGAAACAAAAATATTCTTGGAGTTGGTTTATGAAGTTGCTAATTGAATACATAGGAGATGGTAGATGATACTTCATATATGACCAACAAAAGGAACCTTGATTCATCAAATTTTATAGTCTTTATTTTTTGCATGCATTTCATTACACTAATGTAATTATGCTTGTTCTTGATTAAGGACTAGTTCAGGTTTTTGAAGAGGAGTATCCAACATATGAAAATAAGTTTTGTTTAAGGCACTTATATGCTAACTTCAAGAATATGTTTGGAGGAGGAACATTGTTTAGGGATCTTATGATGGCTGCTGCAAAAGCTACTTATTTTGAAGCACACGAAGCAAGGATGTTCATGATCAAGAAGGTCAGTTTGGAGCCTTATGAGTGGATAGAGGCAATTCTAAAAAAAATGGTGTAAGCATAATTTTCCTGTTTTCTCAAAGTGTGATGTGTTAATGAATAACTTAAGTGAGTTTTTTAATGCAACCATACTATTACAAAGAGACAAACCAATCATAACCATGTTTGAGTGGATTAGGAATTACTTAATGAGGAGGTTTGCAACTCTTAGGGAAAATTTAATGCTTATAAGGGGATGTTAATGACAAAACCTTTAAGGAGATTAGATAGGGAAATTGAGAAAAGTAACAAGGAGGCAAAAGGCAAAGAATTAACTGTCAAGGAAGGAACTTCAAATAATGAAACTTTCAAGTGAGAAACAAAGTTCAAGGAAGAAACAAAGGTCAAGTAAGCAAGTGAGCAAAATGTGACTGAGTCAACTGTAAAGGAAGGCAATGTCAAGGAGTCAACTGAGCCAAAGGAAAGTGAAGAAACTATCAATGTAGGTAATGTCACTGGGACAACTGAGCTAATGGAAGTTGAGCCTACTATCAAGGACAAGCATACATTTGCTACAAGTTTGGATGAAACTCTGGTTGCATTATTAGGGGGTGATAATGTCTTGGACATTTAACCATTTAGAGTTGACAAATAGCATCTTAAGGCATCTGAACCAAGGCTAAGTGGTTCCAAAGTTTTCTTTGGGAAACAACCCAAAATGTGTAGGAACAAACCTTTCAAACCACCTGGTATTAGAACAAATCTTTTTAGGCCAAGTAGCAGTTAACCAATCAAATTTTAGACATAAAGAAGGTACACGACACAAAGTGATGACCTAGTTTAAAAAAGGCATAGTAGAAGGATGAAGACATTGAAAACTAAGAACATAATTGGCGTAGGAAAATAACTTGATGATCCATTGGTTATAACTGAAGATGACAACACGATTGGCAAGGGTCTAACCTAGTGAAAGGCATAGTATTTTGATGTAATTGATGTTAGGAACAACTATTATGATGTTTTGCTGAATGTACAATGTTATTATTTTTATGTAATGTATTGATGTGGTATTTTAGAACAAATTATGATCTTCTAATGTAATGTACTCATCTACTATTTTGCTATGCAATATAACAACTATTTTTCTTAATTTTGTGTGGATTTTAATGTGTAAATTTATATGTCACTTTTGGTATCTTTTTGATGTAATGTGTACTCTCCTTCTTGGCCATAATTATAGGTCATTATTATAGGTATTTTTTGGTCAAAATCTGTGTTATTCTTGTCTAAACTGAAATGTATATTGTGTGTAAAATTAACAAATCTGTAAACCCAATATTAAAGGTCATAACTGAAACAAATCTTTTCAATTCAAATCAAATGTCATATCAATTAAACATTACTAAAGTTATTACACCAATTTCTTGTTCTTACCATTTCAACATTACAAAATCAATGAGACAAAATTACACCCAAAGTAGATCAATTCTACAGTTACATCTAATAACAAAATACATGTTGAACGATACTGGAACTATAACACAAATAGCCTTCAACTTTCCATAAAATTCCTATGTCTTGAGCTTCATCTTCAAACTCTTGTTCTTCTTCATTGATGATTCATAAAGCTCCTTAAAAGTTTCCACAATTTGTATATCCCTCGCATCCTTGCTCCATTCTACATGCATACATTGAACACCATCCTTCCCTTTTGCAATTTCATCATCCCAAATGAACAAATTGCAAGTACCCTTATTTTTCCAAAACGGGCATCTCTAAAATAATCTACCTTTATTTTCTCCCTTCTTGTACATGTATGAAATCATAGAACCATTTCATCCACACATTTTCACATTGTGGTTCTTAACACTCGTGGAATGGTAAGACACCACCTTGCTTAACCTAGTGTCGCTCCCGGGATTTTCATCCTAGTACAAACGCGAAAGTGGCGCGGAAGAAGAATAGAGTCGCCAGCCATGCATTTTTATCCCGAATAGGGAATGGTAATGCTGCACAAACCAGAAGAAAGAAAGAGGAAGGACACAGGTCCTGCGAACCAAAGAGACTGAGTTCGGGAGTCGGTTACGACCTGGGAAGGTATTAGCACCCAGATCGTCCGCCGTACCCGACGGGATCCACGCTTGCAAAGAAACTGTTTCAAAGGGTGAGGGTATGAAAAATGCAGCAAAGAAATGAATATGAAAAGAAACTGGAACTGGAAAGGAACTGAATAAGAAAGCAAAAGGAAAAATGTAGGGAAAATAAAGATTGTGCTCGAACGGGCCCTACCCCGCTGCCTACGTACCTCATAGGGATAATGAGGATCAGAGACGCCGTAGTTCCCCTAACTAGGGGTACTAAAAGGAAATTGCTTGTGAATTAAGGCTTGAACTGCCTATGCCATTGCTCAGGTGTTGCAGACTCGGACGACGAGTGCGTAACCGTCTTGCAAAATGACAAGTAGAAGCAAGTTCGCGTACGGAGCGAAGGAGATGAGAAAAGAATTCCCGAAGGAAAGACGCTTATTGTTTGTTTTGTGTTTTTTAGAAGCTTTTATGAGTGTGTCACGAGGAAGTGAACTCAAACTCTCACCAATGGAATGTGCACTTGTCACTACATTCCAAGATGGAATAATAGAACAAGCACACTCAAGTAAGGAGAAGATCCCCAAAACTTGAACCCAAAGATTAGGGCTTAGGCTCACTAACTCGCTTAATTATTAAGTGCTTTTTGGTTATTTACATGAAGAAGTGTTTTTTATGCTTTTCTTTATGAAGAAGATACCTTGATCAGACTTGTGCATCACAAGGTAAACATGTACTATCCCAAGATGGGAAGACTACAAGCATACCTCATGGAATAAGGCTATGGATCAATGCATCACTTCACATTTATTAAAGTGTTTTCTTTTTAAGAGTTATGAGATGAGAAGAGAAGAAGAACCAAAAGATCTCAAAGGAAAAATTCTAAAGGGGGACTAAAATAATCCTAAGTATTCACATGCATGGAAGTCCTACAGGTTAGTGAGGTTTCTATCCTAATGAAGGAAAAAAGAAGAAGATAGAAGAAGGGATGAGAAAGGCCTAAGCCCAACAACAAAGGGTTAGTAACATACACATAAGAGGAAGATGAGAATTGGAGATGTGGAACTCAATTCCCACATCTCTCACTTACCATAGCCCCTGCAAGGTTAGTATGCACAAAAAAAATCCAGCAAAGTGACCAACACAATCATGGAATTAGTCATGCTCAAAGGTTCTTGTGAACAAGAATCAAACATCATGCCAAACATTGCAAGTACACGACTTACACGTCAAAAACATGAAAGCATACATCAACCAGCAAGCAAATCACCCTAAAATATCATGCTTAATGATCATGCAATGATCCAAGGCAATTAGAACAAGCAAAGGGATCAAACAAGCTCAAAACAACACTAAAAAGTCATTCTGCTTCAGTGTTAACCGGTTAACCAAATGCGTTAACCGGTTAACCAGCTCAAACCTGCACAAAATACGCACAAAACAGGGGCGTTAACCGGTTAACCATATACGTTAACCAGTTAACACTGAAAAAACAGCAACAAATCCTGCAGAAAACAGCATCTCAAAACAGCTTATTCAAATAAGCTTGCACCAGACCAGCAATCAATTACACATGGAAAATTAGATCAATTCACATTAATCCATATCATTAAGCTCAGGAACAATAACATTCGGATCCGGATACAAATCAACCAATCAAATCAAACAACACAAGCAAATACACAAACACATGGTGGATCTAAAGCACAAGCATGCAAATAAGCTAAAAACAGAGCTAGATCTGAAATTAACCAACCTACAAAGCTGAGGTATGCTTTGGTAATTGTTGATTGAGCTGAAAACGGTAGATCTCGCGCAAAACTTTGAAGATCCGATGCTAAGCTCCACACTCCATGCAAAATAAATGCAAGAACAAGCTCTTGATGCAGAATTTTGGATCCAAAAGCACTTCTAGATCTCAAACCAGATCTGAATCTCCAATAAAACCAGCAAAAAGATGCAAAGAAGCTATGAAAGGAGGTTTAGTTCCAAGATCTACACACCTCAAGGCAAGGTTGTGTGATCTTCAAAGAGGAACTTTGAGTGATTTGGAAAATTGGGAGAGAAAAGTGAGAGAATTGTGAGTGAGAGGAATCAAAATTCAGAAATGAGAGTGAAAAATGAGTGAGAGCCCCTTTGGTTTGGAAGGAAATGGAATAAATATGATTTAGGTTTGGGGCCCAAAATTTTGGTTTGGGATCCAAAAAAAATGGCTTGGCATTAGCTTAGAAAGTGATTTGGATTTAGGGTAGGAATGAGGCTTGGATAAATGCTCTAGATCCTTCTCTCAAATTCAAATTTAATTCAAATGAATAAAAATCAGAAAATTGGAAAATGGGACCAAAACACACATGCTGAAAATGCTGCTGGAAATTCAAATTTCGCAGCTGTTAACCGGTTAACCATATGCGTTAACCGGTTAACGCATGGAAAATTTGAATTTCCCTCCCTTTGGCGGGAACCTTCAAAAATAGACCTGCACCAACCGTTTCAAGCAAATTTTGATCCATCTTCTCTTTCTAGGGCTCTGAACATGATACCAGGCTTGTGCAAAATGATCCTGTGAGATTCTTGCCAGATCACCATGCTCTTGATTTTGCCTTGCAGGTTCGGATTTTCCCAGATGACCGATCATATGCCTTATGCTAGAACATGCGAGTGTTATGCCTCATTTTTCTATGCAAAATGATAAGGATATGGTATGCTCATGATGATTATGATATGATAACGATGCTAAACAAGAAGAGGGCAAATTTGGGGTGTTACAGCTGCCCCTATTCAATCAACTGTTAATCTGAAAAGGATGAGAGCAACGGCTATCAGACATTCGAGATAAACTGTGATTGAATACCAAGAAGACCTGAAATTTGCACTCTGACGAAGAATGCAACACTGGGAAATAAACCCAACCAGATGACGCTCTGGGGATAAGAAGGAGAGAAAAAAAGCAGACGAGCTTCTTCCAAGTTGAAACTGATATCTGGAATACTACCATGCTGACAGACGAGTCTTCGCATGACCTGTGACGCCAGGTGCAGAGAGCGGACGAGCCCTTAAGGATCTTCAAAGTAACCTGAGATGGACGAATCTCCTTCACTAATCCTTACGCAGATAAGTGGAATAAGACGGACGAGTCTTCTTCGGATAACCCTTACGCAGGCTCCGGGAATGCATATAAGTCTGTGGGATAGACATGCAATCAAGGTAGACGAACCTTCTTCATATATTATCCGCGGATATATGGTATAAGACAGACGAGTCTTCTGAGCAAACCTGTTACGCCAGGTGCAGCAACCATAATTGGTGCTTGAGACGGACGAGCCTCCCTCGGATTTACCTGTTACGCCAGGCCCGGTAACCATTTCGACATTTAATTCCCACTGTCAGGATTTTAAACCTCTTCAATACAGACGAGTATTGGATGATCATCAAGAGAACACAGACGAGTGCCAATAGTCAAAGATACAGACGAGTATCGGACGATGATCTGAGAAACACAGACGAGTGCTTCAGGCGATGATACAGACGAGTATCAGCCACTGGTATAGACGAATACCAGAAGTTCAAACACAGACGAGCATTTGAAGTAGCAACAGAGATATCAGGGTAAACAGCAAATCTTCACATTCAGGTGCAAGCTAGCACAGACGAGTGCTGAGGATGATACAGACGAGTATCCAGGCAAAGCAGACGAGCTTCAGAACACAAACGACTTCTGGGGGATAAAAGCAGACGAGCTTCAAACACACACAGACGAGTGCTGGACAGTTGCAAACGAGCAACAACAGAGAATACATATCAAGGCACAGACGAGTGCAGCGAAGGATCCAATACCAAACACAGACGAGTGTTGGAAGGTTGCAGACGAGCAACAGCAAATATCACCTCAGAACACAGACGAGTGTTGAGGAGTTGCGGACGAGCAACAACGGAGGCATCATGACACAGACGAGTGTTGGAAATTGCAGACGAGCAATAACAAGGTAATCACTTCAAAACACAGACGAATGCCGAAAATTGCAGACGAGCAAACAGCAACACAGAACTAACACAGACGAGTGTTGAAAGATGCAGACGAGCAGCCATAAAGCAGTGATATGTCCTCGCTGGGGAAACTTGCTTAGGGATAACACATACGAGTGTTGGAGATTGCAGACGAGCAATAAACGAATGCCTGATCGGCAACAAGAGATACAACTCTGCAGGGGAGAAAAAGTCAAGAGGTCTGGATACCCACTCCGACTGAGGTGATGAATACCTGGCTGCATCATCAAATAAACCAACAATAGGGCAAATCTGCTGGGAAATATTTCACGGACGGAGGTGAAAATCAAATATGAACTCTGTGGGGGGACAGATCATCTTCAGACTTGGCTGGGGAAGCTTCCTGGGCAAATACTCTGGCCGGGGAGAGCATCCGATGATTCAAGACTCTGAGGGGATATCAGGCCCTCAATCACGCCTACTGGGAATGACTCTTGCTGATGATAAAATACTGTTAATTCCACCTCTGATGATGACATGCTCTCAGGTACTTGCTAGGCACACTCCGCTGGGGAAGAATGGACTACTACTTCACTTGGGAAGAAGAACCTGCTTGGGCTGCTGCCAAGACTTAGTTGGAGGAAAATATCTATTTAGACAAGTCAGGCTTTCAGCTACCTGCTGGAGAAGAAAAATCTCTGCTTGGGGAGATACTCTACTGGGGGAGAGTAAATTGCTTGATGTGACGCCATCCTGCAACCTGCAACAACAGAAAACACACGTGTGTCCCGGGGATTTGCATGGCGTGATCTGTTCATCCATTATCACCCGACACTCAAAGAGGGTTACAGTTTCCCTGCATGTCAGTTTTCTTTTCAAGATTATCACCATGTTTAGATGTAATGCTATTTTTGCCAAGAATTCAGGACATTTTGCAAACAAAAATAAACACACACAGCTTTTTGACTGAATATTATTTTTATTGAATGGGCTCTAAATAGGCAAAGATTTACATCAGGAAGCAACCACCTGGAAAGAGGTAGCCACTATAAAAATTGAGAAAAGAAACTATCCTAATGGCAATGTACACGGCATTCCAAGGAGTTCCATTTCTGCTATGACCTGCATGTCTTCAAGACTCTCCATTCTGCTTTGGCTTTCTGAGAAGATAAGGGGACTGTTTCCTATCTTTCCGATATTGTCAAACCGTACGAAACGATGACGTGGTTCAGATAACTTGGATCACAGTTGTTCGCTTATTCCCTTATTTTGCGTGGATCGCCCTCT
Source organism: Lathyrus aphaca (assembly GCA_963966055.1). Classification (NCBI taxonomy): domain Eukaryota; kingdom Viridiplantae; phylum Streptophyta; class Magnoliopsida; order Fabales; family Fabaceae; genus Lathyrus; species Lathyrus aphaca. The sequence continues at coordinate 195,518,917 of OZ014524.1, forward strand.
CGGGTTTTCAATCCACCGGGATACCCTTTTTTACCTGAGCTGTCCAATGTGGCTTTTCAACTCAGCGGGTGTACATTTTTTTTGTTTATTTTCCCTAATTTTTGCCCGAGCTTTTTATTCTGTTTTTAGCTCGCCGGGATGCCCTTTTCTTGCCTGGACTTACATTCTGTTTTTGTGTCCAGCGGGTCTCTTTATGCGAAGTATTTTTTAACTGCGTCCGAGTTGACAGGGGATGGGAAGTCTTCTCCATCCATAGTGGTGAGCATCAGTGCCCCTCCTGAGAATACTTTCTTCACTATGAATGGTCCTTCGTAGTTTGGGGTCCACTTGCCCCTGTTATCTGAACCTGGAGGAACGATCCTCTTCAATACAAGCTCTCCCACTTGATACTCTCGAGTACGTACTCGTTGGTCGAATGCCCGCTTCATTCTCCTCTGATAAAGCTGACCATGACAGATAGCCGCTAATCTCTTTTCCTCAATTAGACATAGCTGATTGTAACGAGCACGCACCCATTCAGCCTCATCCAGTTTGACGTCCATCATCACACGCAGTGAAGGAATCTCTACTTCAACAGGCAGGACTGCTTCCATGCCATACACTAGAGAGAAGGGAGTTGCCCCTGTTGACGTCCTGACCGACGTTCGGTACCCATGCAAAGCAAACGGTAACATCTCATGCCAATCCTTGTAGGTGACAACCATTTTCTGCACAATCTTCTTGATATTCTTGTTAGCTGCCTCTACCGCACCATTCATCTTTGGTCGGTAAGGAGAAGAATTGTGATGCTGTATTTTGAAGTCCCGACATAAGTCCGCCATCATCTTGTTGTTGAGATTAGAACCATTATCAGTAATGATCCTTTCGGGCACTCCATATCTGCATATGATATCTCTTTTCAGAAATCTTGCCACCACTTGACGAGTGACATTGGCATAAGACGCTGCTTCTACCCACTTGGTAAAGTAATCAATCGCGACCAGGATGAAGCGATGACCGTTCGAAGCAGTCGGTTCAATCTTCCCGATCATGTCAATGCCCCACATAGAGAAAGGCCAAGGAGATGACATGATGTTGAGCGGATTTGGAGGAACATGCACTTTATCTGCATATATTTGGCACTTGTGGCATTTACGAGCGAATGAACAACAGTCTGCATCCATTGTCATCCAGTAGTACCCTGATCTCAGCAGTTTCTTTGCCATAGCATGCCCTCCTGCATGGGTACCAAAAGATCCTTCATGGACTTCCTGCATCAACAGGCTTGCTTCGTGTCTATCCACGCATCTGAGCAAGACCATGTCGAAGTTCCTCTTGTACAAAACCCCGTCTGTGCTCAAGAAGAAACTAGCAGTAAGTCGTCTCAAGGTCTTCTTGTCTTTGGAAGATGCCCCTGTTGGGTATTCTTGCTTCTCCAGGAACAACTTGATATCAAAATACCAAGGTTTCTCGTCAGGCACGGCGTCTACAGAGAAAGCAAAAGCCGGAGAGTCAAGCCTGGAGATGTCAATTCTGGGCACAAAGTTCCAACATAGGACTTTAATCGACGAAGAGAGAGTGGCCAAAGCATCGGCAAATTGATTTTCGTCCCGTGGTATGTATTTGAGCTCAACTGTCGTGAAGAATGTCAACAGTTTTCTAGCATAATCCCTGTACGGAACTAGATGCTCTTGATGTGTATACCACTTGCCGGTAATTTGGTTAATGACGAGGGCTGAATCTCCGAATATATCGAGGTTCTTGATCCGAAGATCAATTGCCTCCTCTATTCCCATTATACACGCCTCGTATTCCGCTTCATTGTTGGTGCAGCCAAAAGTAATTTTGGCAGCGAAGGGTAAATGAACACCTTCAGGAGTAATGAGTACGGCACCAACTCCACGACCATTGATATTGACAGCCCCATCAAACATCAACTTCCATTTGGATTCAGGGTCAGGCCCCTCCTCCGGAAGTGGTTCCTCATAATCGTTTGTTTTGAGGCACATGATGTCCTCATCAGGGAAATCAAATCTCATCGGCTGATAGTCATCCTCAAGAGGTTGCTGAGCAAGGTATTCCGACAATACACTTCCTTTGATGGCTTTCTGAGAAGTGTACTGGATGTCGTATTCAGTTAAAATCATCTGCCATCTAGCAACCCTTCCGGTCAATGCTGGTTTCTCAAAGATGTACTTGACAGGATCCATCTTGGAAATGAGAAGTGTAGTATGGGTCAACATGTACTGCCTCAGTCGGCGAGCAGCCCATACCAAAGCGCAGCAAGTTTTCTCGAGCAGTGAGTATCGGGATTCACAGTCGGTAAACTTTTTGCTAAGGTAATAAATGGCGTACTCTTTTCGACCAGACTCGTCATGTTGGCCAAGCACACACCCCATCGACCCTTCTAGCACGGTCAAGTACATGATTAACGGTCTCCCCTCCACTGGAGGCATCAGAATTGGAGGCTCCTGCAAATATTCCTTTATTTTGTCGAAAGCCCTTTGGCAATCATCATTCCACCTGACTGTTTGCTCTTTTCTTAGCAGTTTGAATATCGGTTCGCACGTGGCAGTTAGGTGAGATATGAACCGAGAAATGTAGTTCAATCTACCTAAGAACCCGCGCACTTCTTTTTCTGTCTTTGGTGCAGGCATATCTTGAATAGCTTTCACTTTAGCAGGATCTACCTCAATTCCTCTTTGACTTACAATGAAACCCAGCAACTTTCCAGAACGCACTCCGAAAGTGCACTTGTTCGGATTCAACCTCAACTTGTACTTGATCAATCTGTCAAACAACTTCTTTAGGTTAACCAAATGCTCCTCTTCGTCCTTGGACTTTGCAATCATATCATCCACATAACATTCGATCTCCTTGTGGATCATGTCATGGAACAACGTGACCATTGCCCGTTGATAAGTTGCCCCAGCGTTCTTCAAACCGAAGGGCATGACCTTGTAGCAGAATGTTCCCCACGGGGTAATGAACGTTGTCTTCTCCATGTCTTCCGGCGCCATTTTTATCTGATTATAACCGGAGAATCCATCCATGAAGGAGAATACTGAGAATTGAGCAGTACTGTCGACCAACACGTCAATGTGTGGCAACGGAAAATCATCCTTTGGGCTTGCTCTGTTCAAATCTCTATAGTCAACGCACATCTGGACCTTGCCGTCCTTTTTAGGCACTGGTACGATGTTAGCTACCCAAGGTGGGTAACTAGTCACGGCAAGGAACCCGGCATCCCACTGTTTCTGTACCTCCTCTTTAATCTTCATCGCCATATCCGGGCGAGTTCTTCTCAATTTTTGCTTTACAGGAGGACAGTCTTCTCTCAAGGGTAGCTTATGCATCACGATGTCGGTATCCAACCCTGGCATATCTTGATATGACCAAGCAAAGATATCCACATACTCTCTCAACATACTGATCAGTTCTTGTTTGACGTCGTCCTGCAGATTGGCCCCTATCTTGATTTCTTTCTTTGCATCTTCTCTGCCAATATTGATGGTCTCAATCTCTTCTTGATGAGGCTGAATAACTCGTTCCTCTTGTTTCAACAATCTGACCAACTCTTCAGGGAGGTCACAGTCTTCCTCAACCCCTTCATCAGCTTGGTAGACTGGATTATCAAAGTCATGCATAGTCATAGCAGGAACGTTATCCGTGGAATCCGGATGATCAATACTGCACAAATGATGTGCTTATTCAGAATCTGCTTATTTTGAAAAGAGACGCTAATACAAAGCAAAAAATGAAAAAACACATTGCCATTTTTATATTGTTTTTTTTGTGAAAAAATTTAAAAACAAAGAAAGAGAGCACAATTTGTCTGAAAATGTCCTTTTATTTCATGGCAAAAAAAACGATGCAATACAAAACATGGTGGCCCAGTACAATGGATCCAAACATCTTGGGCAGAATGCTGGATTTGACAATGCAGTATGCTAATAAAAGGAAACAAAACAATTACTTTGAGAGCCAGGTGACTTGAACAATGTCCTCAGCAGACCAATTTCCTAGCTCCTCGCCGGGTGCACACGGGCGGATCCAATTGTTGTCCCATTCTCTGCCACTATCCCCGTCTTTGTTCGCCGTACAGATTTGATCGCGGTCGAGCGACCCAGCACTTGTGAATGAGATAGCTTTACCATTCTGAATAGACCCCCCAGGTTGATACCCTAAACCGAATTTATCACCCTTCTTTTCCACCTCCAGTAGCTTGCCCCAGCCGTGGGCATTGCCTGATTGGACGGCCTCTTTTGCTTCCCGGTAAGAATGAATTGACGTGCCTTCGTTGTTTTTCTTCACCGGAGTCAAGATACTGACATCTGCTTCAAAAGCTTGGCACAAAGTCTCGTGAATTTCTCCGTCCATTTCCACATATTTAAACGTCGACAGGTGGCTGACGAAAATATCTTCTTCCCCGCAAACTGTGATGACCTGGCCATCCACCACATATTTAAGCTTTTGGTGCAGGGTTGAAGTGACGGCTCCAGCTGCGTGTATCCACGGTCTGCCCAACAAGCAACTATACGCAGGCTGGATGTCCATAACATAGAAGACACTCTTGAAGACTTGAGAGCCTATCTTGACAGGCAACTCAACCTCTCCGAAAACGGATCTTCTTGAACCATCGAAAGCTTTAACCACTAGATCACTCGGCGTCAGAATAACCCCATCAATGTTAAGCTTCATCAACGCCTTCTTCGGGAGCACATTCAAGGAAGAGCCTGTGTCCACAAGAACATGAGACAAAACAGCGCCCTTGCATTCCATCGTGATATGCAGTGCTTTATTGTGATTCCTTCCCTCCAAAGTAAGGTCTCGGTCAGTGAAGCCTAAACCATGGCTGGCATTAACACTTCCAACAACAGCTTCGAGTTGATTAACAGTGATTTCTTGAGGAACATAGGCCATTTGAAGTACTTTCAGCAAGGCTTCTCGGTGCGCGGGAGAGCACATCAACAGTGACAAGATAGAAATCTTTGAAGGCGTCTGATTCAGTTGGTCAACCACCTTGTAGTCACTCCTTTTGATGATCTTCATAAACTCCTCTACCTCCTTTTCAAACGTCCCCTGCCCAGCCACAGGAGTAGTTGACTCGTCAATCGCAGTCTGCTTCCCTTTGTCTTTGGACGAAGCTTCGGCCTCGGGATCCTTTCTCAATGCAGGGGGAGCAAATAAACGGCCACTTCGAGTAAATCCCCCAACACCTCCCACATTTTCAATGGTCAAGTCAGCAACAGGTCTACTTTCCATCTTCTGTCCCGCCACATAGACATCGGAACCATAATGCCACGGAATGGCTCTATCATCATTATACGGCATTGGCCCAGGTACAGTTATAGTCACAGGACTAATCTGAGGAGCGTAAACGGTAACAGGCTCTTGTCGAACGGGCATGTCAGCTTCATTGTAGAAGATAGTAATGGTTGACACATCATCAGCCTTTTCATTACTAATCTTGCTAAATTGTAGAGACCCAACATCAATCAACTCTTGCAAACCCGTCTTCAATTTCTCGCAGCCATTCGCAACACTTATACAGTCTTCACAATCGAGAGAACAACCAGGAAACCCTTGACCTTTCAACAGTCTCTCTTTCACCACCTTCAACGGCGTCTTGACTTCATCAATTCTCAGTACCAAACTCAACTTGTCATCACTCTCAACAGCGTTAACTCTTGCCCCTCCATGATTAGGTATAGGGTTCGAGTTGATATTCGGTGGTGGCGCAAAGTTGATTGCCTTTGAATCCACGAGATCTTGAACTTTGTGATGCAGCGCCCTGCACTTCTCAGTTGAGTGCCCGGGTGCTCCTGAATGAAAAGCGCATCGCGCGTTGACGTCGTAACCAGCTGGAAACTCTCCAGGAGGTGGTGGTGCCAAAGTCCTTAATTGAATAAGGTTCAAGTCTAGTAGTCTCGGCAACAAGGCAGCATATGTCATCGGAATAGCTTCAATCACCCTGTTAGCAGGACGAGTCTGCCTCGGCTGATAAGGTCTTTGCTGGTAGTTGGCTCTAGGTTGTTGTTGTTGTTGTGGTGGAGGTGGCATCTGTTGTACGGGAGCTGCAGGAATAGTGACAGCAGCCACATGCTCATAAGGTCTTCTGTAACCACGACCCTGGCTTCGGCCGAATACAGCATTGGTCTCTCCTTCTCGTCTTCTTGGAGGTCCGCTAAAAGCTTTCCTCGCCCCATTTGAACTACTAGCACCGGGGTCTTGTATCTTCCCCATTTTCAACAGTGTTTCAACCCTTTCTCCCGCAATGACAATATCGTTGAACTTTGTAGCAGAACTTGACGCCAATCTTTCAAGAAATACTCCCTGGAGGGTACCCATAAACATATCGGCCATCTCATTCTCTAACAAGGGTGGCTGCACCCTGGCAGCTAGCTGACGCCACCTCTGGGCGTATTCTTTGAAGCCTTCTTTTGCTGTCTGAGCCATATGTTGCAACTGGGTGCGATTCGGAGCCATGTCCATGTTATACTGGTACTGCCTCACGAAGGCCTCAGCGAGATCCTTCCAGCTCTTAACATTGACCCTGCTGAGCTTCATGTACCACTCAAGGGAAGCTCCCACCAAGCTGTCCTGAAAGTAATACATCCATAGCTTTTCATCGTCTGTATGCGCGGCAATTCTCCCCACATATGATTGCAGATGGGTCTTTGGGCAAGCAGTGCCGTTATACTTCTCAAAAGTAGGAACTTTGAATTTGTACGGGATTCTGACTCCCGGAACCAAACCCAAGTCTGTTATATCGAATCCCAAAGAACTCTGGGACTGAATAGCCTTAATTTGCTCGGCCATCTCTTCAAACCTCTTGTTCATTTCTACCCCTTGACCCTCGGTCTCATCAAGTAAAGTGAACTGGTCCTCCTGGTGGTCCACATGAATGTTATGCATCCCGTCATTGACTGTTGTCGTCCCTGGTTGTGTGGCAGGAATTCCCCCTTGATGTGCGCCTGCACCAGCATGATTACCAGCATTAGCAGCAGCAGCAGCATTCCGGTTCTGATTTTCAACCAACTCTCGCAGCCGTTCTTGATTCTGCCCCATGCCGGTCATTAACGTCATGAAATTATCCATTCTCTGCCTTAGGTCTGCCAAATCTGCCTGCATTTGATCCATGGCCCGCTCTCTGTTAATCTTGGTTGGGTATCTGTGCACTGCCGGTTGTTCTCGAACTTTTCGGGGAGCTATAGTGCCTGAAACACAAAATACGTTAGTAATTGATGCAACACCTGCAAAACAGACAAACAGGTTATATGCAATGCAATGTAACTGTTCATGTTCCCAATTTTAAGCATTTGGCATGCCCCAGTTCTGGTATCTATCTCGGCAATCACTTTCAGTGTTTAGCTTTCAAACTTTCTCTTTGATAAGTGTTCAGACGTTAGTAGTATCCAGACAAACGAGTCTTGCACATTCAAAACGATAACTTGCACATTAATACTGAATATGGACAAACCACTATAGGCTAAAAGTCAGAATACATCCAAGAATATTCCCCGAAGGGTTACAAATCAGTGCATAAAGACAAAAGAAATAAAAGCAAGACTCCTACAACAAGCCTGTAGGTAGTCTGAAAAATAAACTAAGCTAAGGACCCCGACTCTGCCACCTCTGCCCTGCTCTTCTTGACGCCTGCTCTCAGCTTGAGCTCTTCAATCTCTTTCCTGGCTTCCTCCAGAGCTAATTGACTTTGGGCCAACTGTTGGGTCTTCTCCCTCCGGATGGCGTGGGCTTGTTCCACTTCCTCCTTCTTAAAAGCCATCTGAACTTCAAAGAACTCTTCCTTCTCTTTGAATTTCTTTTGCTCTTCTTCCCTTTGGCCTTTCAGCCAAACAATGGACTGTCGAGCACTCCTGAGAGTCTTTAAAGTCTCCTTGTGCTTGGCTTCTCTTTGCGCTTCCATCATACCCAATCGGTGGAAATGGGCTTCTCTTCCGGCAAAATCCTTCTCCTTGTTTTCCAAAGAGGACTGGAGCTTTTGCAGTTTATCTTCAGCTTCCTTCTTGGCTCCATTGGCCTGGTGGTATAAGCTTACCATCTCAACATTCTCTACTCTGACCGCATGCAGCTGAGCTTCTAGCTTCTTGTACTCCTCCAAGGAAACCGTACTGCTCGGACCTGGTACCTCTCGAGGATAAAGTGGAGCTTCGACTGAAAAAGGCATGAGAACTGACTCGATATGCCTTTGCGACCATTCAACGTATGGTGGATATGCTCTGGGATCAACTCGGCCGAAGTCCTTCTTCCCTTTCCTTTTCCTGTGATCCCAGGATTGAACTGCTTGTTGGACTAGCTCTCTGTTTCCATCAACAGGAAAATACAAAGATTCAGCAAACATTTCCATCTGAGGAGGATCCTTTAAAGGGTAGCCAAACTGCCTTCTGGCTAATGTCGGGTAGTAACTGATGACACCTTTCCTTCCCAGCAAAGGTACTCCAGCAAACCTTCCGCAGCTAATCATCACCTCTTTTCCTAGCAAATCCCTGTCATAACCCCAAGCAATGTCTTCTTCAGTCAGTCCCATCAGTCTTCTGGACCATCTCCATTCGCCTCGTATATCCTTGAAGGCACCTGACTTAGGCAACTGTCTAGCGAACCATTCAGCAAACAAAGGAGTACAGCAGACCACTGGACCGCCTCTACCTTTCTCGTTTCTGTAATGGACACTAAAATAAAAGTCACCCAATAAAGTAGGCACTGGATTGCCTTTTGCAAAAATTGAGATCACTTCTAAGCTGACAAACTCTTTCTCTCCGGGAAACAAGCTAGACCCATATACCATCAATGCAAGCAAAGCTCCAAAGTCATTCCACTTAGCTTCTGTAGCATACTTCTCAGCTTCTGGGATAAGCACACTCCATGGTAGACCTCTGCCTTTACTCTCTTGCAAAGCCTTTCTGACTGGAACAACTGGCAACCTACAAACCTTGGCTATGTCTTCATCTTTGAGCACAACCTCTGACCCGTAGAACGGCAATGTTTCTCTGATCGGAACACTCAGCATGCTGGAGACCTCTTCTAATGTCGGAGCTAAGATGTAACCTGGAAGAATAAAACAACGCAGCAGGGGATCATAAAATTGCAACAAGGTATGCAAGCTGTCCTTTTGGTCTGTAGTAGGCTTGTCCACAAACTTCAGTATCTGGCCATATCTTTTCTTGAAATTTCCTAAGACTTGATCATTCATCAGACCTGCTAACCTCTGAACACTTTTGACTTCCGGCTGAAGAAAGGTGTAATGCACATTCTTTTTTCTCGGATCGCTTTTAATTTCTGCCATGGAGATAAGAATACCAGAACCGGGAACAGATGTGAGTAATGACCTGAAAAATGGGAAACATAAACAGTTAATGCAAAGAATGATGCAAATGTAATGCAATGCAGGCATATGACCAACTGGGCCATCTGAACTGGAACACTGACAAGGGCCCCTCTGAATAACCGGCAAATCCAAAAGTTCACTGAGTCACCCCCTCTGGTAATCACAACCCTCTGATAGAAGATCTCAGACCCACAGTATCAAGAAATCCAGAATTCCAGGACCATAACTTCGGAACCATAGAATCAATAGAACCACCGGCCATATTCACAGGACCAAAGATCATAACTGAACAGATGAGTGTATGTTGAGGTCATGGGTTCCTGCACACCTGTACACACCCCCCAATCTCACGGGTAAAAGGCTCCGGGTCAGACATCACGGACTCTCAAAGCCACATAGCAATAATACTGTCACCATCTCCGAGAAATGGCTCATGACCAAATCAGGGAATCGGTTAGGCATTATGTACTATGCAGGGAGGCCTCAGCTGAGTCCGGGAAAAACAAGCATCCCTTATAAGTCCCTAGCTTCAAGCGCTGAAATCAAGAAACAATAGTACATTCAGCCCGTAGGATACAGTACTAATGTCATATGACCAGATGCTTTAACTGAGTTCTTATAAGAGAACCAGGCCATCCTATGCGAGTTCCCAGTGGACCCTCGGGTGCGAATGGGTTTGCCACAAAATGTGGTCTGCCACTGTCACCACTGGAGAAGGTTGTTTCCACAAAGGTTCTCAATGATCGGTCCCCAGCTGCACATAACTGTCAGGGTTATGTAATGAGAGAGGAAGATCCCCAAATCAAGACATTTCCAAGACAATCGCAACCTGGGTGTGGAACTCACTACTACCCCCATGACAAGATCTCATGAGGCCAAAGTGGAACCACTCTAAGTCCTATGGTGCACTCGAGCCGGGTACTTGGCTCACATCTCTCAAGAACCAGTAACTCCCATCCCACCAAACAGAAAACCAGTCCAGACAGTCCAGTATGATATATGATGCAGAAAATAAATACTGAAAACTGTAAATAAAGCTGTAAATAAAGCTGTAAATAAAGCAATAAACAAACAGCAATATAATACAACAAGCCACACCAAACAAACATCACCCAATGAAACAGCAACACACAAGCGCTAGGAGAGACTCACAGGGGAACCAGAGATTCTGGGTTCGTTCCCCAGCAGAGTCGCCAAGCTGTCGCTCCCGGGATTTTCATCCTGGTACAAACGCGAAAGTGGCGCGGAAGAAGAATAGAGTCGCCAGCCATGCATTTTTATCCCGAATAGGGAATGGTAATGCTGCACAAACCAGAAGAAAGAAAGAGGAAGGACACAGGTCCTGCGAACCAAAGAGACTGAGTTCGGGAGTCGGTTACGACCTGGGAAGGTATTAGCACCCAGATCGTCCGCCGTACCCGACGGGATCCACGCTTGCAAAGAAACTGTTTCAAAGGGTGAGGGTATGAAAAATGCAGCAAAGAAATGAATATGAAAAGAAACTGGAACTGGAAAGGAACTGAATAAGAAAGCAAAAGGAAAAATGTAGGGAAAATAAAGATTGTGCTCGAACGGGCCCTACCCCGCTGCCTACGTACCTCATAGGGATAATGAGGATCAGAGACGCCGTAGTTCCCCTAACTAGGGGTACTAAAAGGAAATTGCTTGTGAATTAAGGCTTGAACTGCCTATGCCATTGCTCAGGTGTTGCAGACTCGGACGACGAGTGCGTAACCGTCTTGCAAAATGACAAGTAGAAGCAAGTTCGCGTACGGAGCGAAGGAGATGAGAAAAGAATTCCCGAAGGAAAGACGCTTATTGTTTGTTTTGTGTTTTTTAGAAGCTTTTATGAGTGTGTCACGAGGAAGTGAACTCAAACTCTCACCAATGGAATGTGCACTTGTCACTACATTCCAAGATGGAATAATAGAACAAGCACACTCAAGTAAGGAGAAGATCCCCAAAACTTGAACCCAAAGATTAGGGCTTAGGCTCACTAACTCGCTTAATTATTAAGTGCTTTTTGGTTATTTACATGAAGAAGTGTTTTTTATGCTTTTCTTTATGAAGAAGATACCTTGATCAGACTTGTGCATCACAAGGTAAACATGTACTATCCCAAGATGGGAAGACTACAAGCATACCTCATGGAATAAGGCTATGGATCAATGCATCACTTCACATTTATTAAAGTGTTTTCTTTTTAAGAGTTATGAGATGAGAAGAGAAGAAGAACCAAAAGATCTCAAAGGAAAAATTCTAAAGGGGGACTAAAATAATCCTAAGTATTCACATGCATGGAAGTCCTACAGGTTAGTGAGGTTTCTATCCTAATGAAGGAAAAAAGAAGAAGATAGAAGAAGGGATGAGAAAGGCCTAAGCCCAACAACAAAGGGTTAGTAACATAAACATAAGAGGAAGATGAGAATTGGAGATGTGGAACTCAATTCCCACATCTCTCACTTACCATAGCCCCTGCAAGGTTAGTATGCACAAAAAAAATCCAGCAAAGTGACCAACACAATCATGGAATTAGTCATGCTCAAAGGTTCTTGTGAACAAGAATCAAACATCATGCCAAACATTGCAAGTACACGACTTACGCGTCAAAAACATGAAAGCATACATCAACCAGCAAGCAAATCACCCTAAAATATCATGCTTAATGATCATGCAATGATCCAAGGCAATTAGAACAAGCAAAGGGATCAAACAAGCTCAAAACAACACTAAAAAGTCATTCTGCTTCAGTGTTAACCGGTTAACCAAATGCGTTAACCGGTTAACCAGCTCAAACCTGCACAAAATACGCACAAAACAGGGGCGTTAACCGGTTAACCATATACGTTAACCGGTTAACACTGAAAAAACAGCAACAAATCCTGCAGAAAACAGCATCTCAAAACAGCTTATTCAAATAAGCTTGCACCAGACCAGCAATCAATTACACATGGAAAATTAGATCAATTCACATTAATCCATATCATTAAGCTCAGGAACAATAACATTCGGATCCGGATACAAATCAACCAATCAAATCAAACAACACAAGCAAATACACAAACACATGGTGGATCTAAAGCACAAGCATGCAAATAAGCTAAAAACAGAGCTAGATCTGAAATGAACCAACCTACAAAGCTGAGGTATGCTTTGGTAATTGTTGATTGAGCTGAAAACGGTAGATCTCGCGCAAAACTTTGAAGATCCGATGCTAAGCTCCACACTCCATGCAAAATAAATGCAAGAACAAGCTCTTGATGCAGAATTTTGGATCCAAAAGCACTTCTAGATCTCAAACCAGATCTGAATCTCCAATAAAACCAGCAAAAAGATGCAAAGAAGCTATGAAAGGAGGTTTAGTTCCAAGATCTACACACCTCAAGGCAAGGTTGTGTGATCTTCAAAGAGGAACTTTGAGTGATTTGGAAAATTGGGAGAGAAAAGTGAGAGAATTGTGAGTGAGAGGAATCAAAATTCAGAAATGAGAGTGAAAAATGAGTGAGAGCCCCTTTGGTTTGGAAGGAAATGGAATAAATATGATTTAGGTTTGGGGCCCAAAATTTTGGTTTGGGATCCAAAAAAAATGGCTTGGCATTAGCTTAGAAAGTGATTTGGATTTAGGGTAGGAATGAGGCTTGGATAAATGCTCTAGATCCTTCTCTCAAATTCAAATTTAATTCAAATGAATAAAAATCAGAAAATTGGAAAATGGGACCAAAACACACATGCTGAAAATGCTGCTGGAAATTCAAATTTCGCAGCTGTTAACCGGTTAACCATATGCGTTAACCGGTTAACGCATGGAAAATTTGAATTTCCCTCCCTTTGGCGGGAACCTTCAAAAATAGACCTGCACCAACCGTTTCAAGCAAATTTTGATCCATCTTCTCTTTCTAGGGCTCTGAACATGATACCAGGCTTGTGCAAAATGATCCTGTGAGATTCTTGCCAGATCACCATGCTCTTGATTTTGCCTTGCAGGTTCGGATTTTCCCAGATGACCGATCATATGCCTTATGCTAGAACATGCGAGTGTTATGCCTCATTTTTCTATGCAAAATGATAAGGATATGGTATGCTCATGATGATTATGATATGATAACGATGCTAAACAAGAAGAGGGCAAATTTGGGGTGTTACACCTAGATGAAGATGACATGGGGAAATACAAAGAGGAGGAAGACAAATAAAAACAAAAATAAGAGGATCCGCATAGATGAAGAAACGACCTTGCTTAACCTTAAGGGAGATAATGTGTTTGGAGAAAAGAGAAGATGATTAGGGCTTCTATTGTGGCTTCGTATTATTAGGAAAATATTATTTTACAACATTTCTCATGTGGAAATGAAATAATACGCACTTGGCATGCCACATAAGCCTTCGTTAATGTAAACTAATGGGAGGGACCAGATCTAGGGACTGAAAACTTTATGAGGACCATTGTTTGAAGGAAAATTTTGGAGGGACCAAAATTAAAAGTTAGGATATTTGTAGGGACGATATTCATATTTACCCATAATAATAATAACAATAATAGGTCTACACAACCAAATTATTGAATTAAATTTTAATAACTTATTATTGTTATTATTATATAGTACGTTTGTTCCTTTAGTGTCTCTTATTCAGATTCCATCATTGACACTTGAACACATAAAGTACACTAATTTGATGATTTTACTGGTTTAAGGCCAATAAGAATCGCAATGTTTTATTCGATGGTATATTGATATAAAAAAATTGTCTTCAATGTGTAGCGATTGTCAATTTATATAAGGTTTCCCAATCTCTAATTCTTTTATCCATCATTCTTTTTTTTATTATAGTGCATGTTTCTCTGTCTAGAAAAGGAAAATGAATGGACATCAAGCCCTTTAATTTTTTTGTTTGAGACTGACCATTTATAATTGTTAATGTGCTCTTAAAGCAATATCCGTGTATTGGGGTGTATCTATCATCAATAGGATATGCTTGTTTTGGGACGACCAATTCGCCTTGGCTCATTGAAGTTAAGATTAATCCATGTTTGGGTTCATACATGGCACAATCTCCATGCTCAGGTTCATACCCGTTTAAGTGAAATTTAGTAAACGAAAACAAGTTTGATTTCACTTAAGGGATTAAACTCAAAAAGATCTCAGGACATATTTGTGTGAAAATCATAAGTTTGAAATAGATTTGACATAAAAAACGAAATGAAAGGAAACTTAAAAGAATGACTGAAATTAAATTCAATGCAATAAATGACTTGATAGTAAAAACTTTAATTTGTAAAAGGGAACACATTTACGTACATTCTTGACTCTTTTCTCACAAACACATATATACTGAGTTTATAGAATTTGTGCATAATTGCGGACCTTTAAAACTATAAGTGAATACTACTTAATACTAGTCCTAACTTAACCGCCTGCAACAGTCGTCTAAGCACATTATGCCACATCTTCATCTCCATGCGACCTTCGTCTTTGACAAGCTCCCACATGTCCTCAAATAATTGTTTGGTCTTATTCCCTTACACCTCATTCGACTGTGTGGAGAATAAACAATCAGGATACTCTGAATTTCACTAAGTCCAAAAACCAATAAAAAATCTCTGATCTTACTGATTGAAAATTCGACCAGAGTTGAGATCATTTCTTGACAAGTCAAATTAGTCGAGATATCCATGGTCATAACAAAACACTTCGATTTTGTGAATAAACTTGCCATCATATAAAAACTTATCACCTCTTTATAATCAATTCTTATGTCGAAAATATGAGGAAACAATACCCGACCTAGCAAAAGACCATAATGTACACAATTTCTTAAGTGACTAAGCTTGGAAATTTTGAAGGATACCAGTTCACATACCAGAAAGTTAAAGTGACACACCTCCAACTTGTCAATGATACACTAATAATGAGTTCGATTTCAAGAGAGAATATCATTGTCTAAATGAAATTTAACACTTGTTTTAATTGATATCTGAGCTTAAAAGAAACTTTCACAAAAGTTAGTGAATTGAGTTGAATATTTAACACTCTTAGTTGTGTGAAGCTACATAGATGTTTAATTGCAAAATTAGCGAGATTTATTTTGTGTATTTTACATTACTCATTGGAGAAAATCCAACACGGTTAAGTACATGAGGTAAATCGTAATTAAGGTCAAAGTGGATAATTATTAGAAAAGCCAAAATATGTATACATAAATTATGGTGGATTTTCCCTCTATTTTATCTATGATTCAAGTGCTTATTGTATCCTTATTCAAAGCCCCGAAGAATACTCTCTAAACTCAAAATAGAAGGGTATGTGGTGTTGTCACACCCCAAATTTTCCCCCTAACCTTTCACATTATGCATTCGTTTTATTATTTACATATTGGATGCGTTTTAGAGTCGCAACAATTTTCGGAAGTTTGGCCCCTTTGAGTCGTGCGATTAAGTTTTTTAGGTATTGTTAATTCAATTACAAATTAAGTTTCACGCTTTCAGTTCGTTGTTAAGTTTTGTCTCTAAATTTAATTTCAATTTCTTTTCCTATTTTTTGTTTTTGAATTTAAGGTTTCTATTTCTAATTTATTTTCAATTTCTAATTTTATTTTTAATTCTTTTTTAAGTTTCTATAAAAATTCATAAATCTTAATTTTCTATTTTTTTTCAAATTCAATTCTTTTCTGATTTCCAATTTTTATTTGAGTTTCTATTTCCAATTCAACCATTTGTATTACCACATAAGCATTCAAGAGCATATCATTTCTTTATACACAATCCATAAACTCTTCAAGCATTTCATAATTTAACATTGTTTCAATTCAAAATTTATTCATAAATTTAGATTCAATCATATTCATATATGTTCATAACCATGTTTATCACAATCTATTAAGTTTAGGCATACATATTCATATCTTCATAATCAAGCATTTTTCCATTATCTCATCTCAATATATTTTTGTTTGTATATTAGATTTTTGTTTCATTTTAAAATTAGAATTTTGTCTCATCTCATCATCTAATTATTTTCTATCTTAATTTCTGTTTAGATATTTTTCTGAGACTATTTGGAAATAATTTAAATTCAATTTTAATTTAACTTATTTCTTCTTTTAAAAAAATCAGTGTTTTATTTATAATTAATAATGTTTAAGTTAGCTTAATTCATTCTAATTCTTTTAGTTTAATTTTTTTCATTTTCATAGGAGTTTTAGATAAGAGTTTTAGATTATTTAAAAGTGGTCTTTTTTTTTCCAGTTTTTTTTTATTTGCCTTATTTAGTTTTATTTAGACAGTATATTTGTAATTACATTTTATTTTATTTTAAGTTATCTTTTTCACAATCACTTATGTTCTAAAAAAACTCATACATCCCATAAGCATTCCATCTCCAGCAAACAAGTTCACATTTTAAAAAAAAAACTCATAAATAAAGAGTATTTAAATTACACAAAAAGGATGATAAAAGAAGACAGTCTGCAGTTTTACTGCATTTGTTTTTACACCAACAAGACCAAATATTGCCTTCACAGCACCAATACATCACAGCAACCATAAGCAAACCTGCAGAAAGTAGAGAAACGAAAAGAACTTGTCAAACACCAAAGGGCCAAACCAAAAATGGTACCAATGCCATGTCTGAAAACGTACACACTTACCAACAAACACTCCAACCCAATTTTGTGCAATTTTTTTTCCTGCAACCAACAGCAACAATACAGTCTTGACCTGCACTTCATTTACACCAGTTTGTGAAAGAGCTTGTCCAAGCCCAGCCAAACCTGCACGCTGAAAAAGGACCCCTCAGCTGTGTTTTGTTTGCTATCACCTTTTGCAGGTCCAGACCTGTAAATTGCAGAGGCAGAACAACAACAGTTTTAGCATTAATCCGGATAAAAGTTAAGGGTCAACACAAAAATAATAAAAAAGGAGAGCAACATGTTTTCAGCTTCACAGAAAATTCACGATTTTAGTAAAGAAATTGTGAACATCAAAAAGCAACAGAAGAATTTTCATGGTTTTGGAAAGGAAAATTACTTTTCAAAATCATAAAGAACACATAAGCCGAATACTTCAAGGGGGGTGGGGGTTTCTTAGTAGAATTTCAAAGGGAAGTCCTAACGTTCTTACACTATAAAAACATGGCTCATGTTCATCAGAGGGGGGATTTTTTTCCGAGTTTTCTGTTGAAATTTCAGAAGAGAAAGTTTTGGCTTGAACTTTGAAAATTCAAAAAGGGGGCAACTTTCAAGCGATATACATCTCAGCCATACGAAAAAGCACAGAAAATACCTTTGAGTGCAAAACCGTTGTGTTTGGAGACTTGACTTCCTCTTTATACCAACGTCAAGGATAAGCATCAAATCACCCATAAACTCCCATCCGCACCGCACAAACCTTTTCCACCATCGACCGAAACCAGACCCTCCAAATACAAAAAAAACAACCGAATCCGTAAACACAGTAGACCATCACCGTCTTCAAATACCCTCACATCGCATTGAAAGCGGTCTTCGGGTCCATCCCTTTGTCTTCCACCTTCCGACACTGACGAACTTCTCCACGACTTATCCTCACCGCAACTGTATGGTAAAACAAAGGAAAGATTTTGAGAGGGTAGTCGAAATCGACGATTGAAAGCGCAGAAGGAAGAATAAAGAGACAACTCACCTTGAAGGTTATACTTCACAGTCGCTAATCTCGCCAGAAACTCCTTTTTTTTTCTCGACGAGCTTTATTTCACTCAGTTTTACCTTCGCTTCTTGTTTTCTGTTGTAAATTTGATAATCCTCATGGTTTCTTCGAATCATTCATAATATGTTAGTGTTGAGTAGCTTAGGGTTTTCAATTAGGGATTTGATGTTGTGCTTGTCGCTTTGCCTCATCCATGTCTTTGTGCGCTGATTTCCATTGTTGCTTTTGTTCACTTGTTCGTATTCGCTGATCTGTGAGTGAAAACGGAGAGACAGAGAGATGAGCGAAATTAGAGAGGCAGAGGGTTGAACGAAAATGAGATGCTCTTTCTCTTCTCTTGTTTTTTTTCTCGTAAGACAGCTAGGGTTTTCTAACCCGTCATGACCTAACGTCCAGCCGGGTCGGAGCTGACCCGCTCCAGGCTTTCAGGCCCAGCCCAGCGCCCTTTGGCCCTTTTCAAATGCACTCTCCTGTTTTGTTTCTTACAACCCATTCCATGTTTTTATTTTATTTTTATTCTTTGTTTGTTTAATTAAGTTTTCTTCCTTTCCATTACATCAAAAAAAATAATAGATAAAATTCTAAACTCTAAGATAGTTTTTTTTAACAACTCTACCTAAATTAACTAATTAAATCGTTAATTGTTTTTGCTAGGTGATTCTTTTTGTTATTCTATTTCTATTTTATTATAATTAATTTTTAAATTAATGTTATTTTGTAAAAGGTGTTTATGTATTAGTCAAAATCCGTTGCTTATTATTTAATTGAATGACGATGGTATGACTTGGGTGAATTAGAACGTCTCTTCCGCATTACAATTCTTTCTAAATCGTCAAAGTAAATAAAGAATTTTGGTTATCTTAAGAATAATCATTTCAAAATGAATTTCCTGGTCCAACGCCAAGTAAGCAATTCTCGCCTATACTTGGCACACACGTAAGTCGATTATCAAATAATCGACATCTGTACGACTTTTTACGCATCTTAAATAACTTAACAAGGAATAGAGCTCCAGAGTCTAGCACTCCGCACGTTCTAGAATGAACTGCAACTGGGCTAGCCCCACGCGTATTGTTCGTTCAATCCTTCGTTATTAATATCGTATCGATTCTAAAACATCTAAAAACAATTAATCATTTATTTAAATTAAATTACGAAAACAGATTTCTGGAGTCTAGCATTCCGCACGTTCTGGATTGGACCGCAACTGGGCTAGCCCCACGCGATGTGTTCAATCACTATTCGTATATCAAATATTCAAATCGTTTTTATAAATTAAATTACGAAAACAGAACTCCGGAGTCTAGCATTCCGCACGTTCTGGATTGGACCGCAACTGGGCTAGCCCCACGCGATGGTTCAATCATCATTCGTATACCAAAATATTCAAATCATTTTTATAAATTAAATTACGAAAAAGAACTCCGGAGTCTAGCATTCCGCACGTTCTGGATTGGACCGCAACTGGGCTAGCCCCACGCGATGGTTCAATCATCATTCGTATACCAAAATATTCAAATCATTTATATAAATTAAATCACGGAAATTGAACTCCGGAGTCTAGCATTCCGCACGTTCTAGAATGGATTGCAGCTGGGCTAGCCCCACGCAACGTGGTTCATTCGCCCTTTCGTTTAAAACATCTTAACAAAATTCAAACACCTTTTCTCTAAAACGAACATTGTTTAAATCATTCTATCTCTCGAACAAGCTAGCGCTTCAGCCTCCACCACGAGTATAAGCCAATGCTTAACAGTAGAATGCATTTCAAAAAATCGTTCAATTAAAAAATTGCAAACCGTAGTCGCACGAACTACGGAGCTCTGACTTTCCCATTGCACAAGGGAATACGTAGGCACGGGGATTTTAATCCTTCGCGAGCACAATAATAAAAAATTAATCATTTCTCCACCCTAATAAAAAATTTAACTATTTCACCCTTAAAAATAAAATTTAATTAATCTTTTCTCCGTCGTAATAATTTAAAACTTTAATTCCCTTTAAGAACAAACATATTTAATAATCATTTAGAAGACATAGACTTAAGATCAAACATTTAATCGCATAGTTAGCTAAGAGGTTCCCGTTGAGTACTGTCAGACCCTAATTTTTGACCCTAAGATTTTTCCATCTCATCTGCATTTCGCATACAAACAAGATCACGCACTGGTTCGTGTATCTTTTTTTCAGGTGCAGGTCTTTGCTTTGCAGGAGGTCACTTTGTTTAATTGTCGTTATCTATTTATATTTACTAACCTCTAACCAAAATACAAAAAAATGAGGTGCAGTCTGCTTCTTCTTCTTCTTCTTCTTCTGTGTTGCAGGATTTAAAAGACAGGGCTGTGATTCCAATTCAAATGCGTTTGCTCAGTTACAATTCGATTCAGATGGACGTTTGACCTAATCTTGGTCAAACTATCAAAAGATTGTTTCGATTGCAAGTTGTGTGTGCCAGGGAATTTTTCTCGGACTGTGCGTATTCAAAGTTCAAGCTGGGTTGTGTGCAAAATTCATCGGTTTATCAGGCAGTGTTCTGTGTGAAGTTTGATTAGAATATTCAATGTCCATCAGTTCATCAATGATTCGGTTGGGGATTTATCAGGGCAATTTTCAGACAATTTCAGTGATTTGGGGTTGAAGTGGCGATTTATTCAGTGGTTTCGTGATGGATGTGTTCATTGTGTGAGAGGCTTGTGAAGATCAGGTTTTGGGCTAAAAAAATCATTTCATATCCATTATCCATTTTTAAACCACAGTCAATTTTATTTAACATCTCTCAAATTTCTACATACTACAATTCAAATTCCACTTTTTTAAGTCATTTCCTTTTTGCTTTTCTATTCCTTTCATATCCACAACATATTCCACCGATCTCCAATTATCATTTTTTATCCATCTTTTTGCATTATCCAATAATCAATTTCTTTTAATCCATTTTTTTATCCCCATATTCCAATTTATTTTTATTTCTCTATTATCCATTATTTTTCTAATTTCATTTTTCAATAACCATTTCCCAATTATCATCAATAATCCAATTCTTTTTCTTATGTCCATTTTTTTTCTTTTTCCATTCTTCATCACAAAATAAATATAAGTTTTAGAGCCCATCTATTCTATTATTAAATCCATTTATCTTCTCTTTATAAAACTTTTTTTTGAAAAAAATAAAGTAAAGTCCATTAAGCCCACCCATTATGATGTTTGGCAAAAAAAAATAAAGTCATCAAAGCTTGCAACAAGCTCATCACGTGACACTTCCACAAAACAAACTCCAAGCTGTATCCCCACACATCATACGCTAGCCTTTTCCCACTTTCACATCCGCAGCCCACGGTACAAGCTAGCCAACATCACCTCAAGCCTCAAACATCATCTCAAGCCATCAACAACAATTTCTAGCTACCAGCCTTGCCCCCAACAATAACTTCAAGCCATTCCAAGCCTCATGTACAAGCCATTGCCTCATCACCCACAAAGCCAACATCACTCCAAGCCAATACCTCAGCTGCAACACAAAACAATCAAGCCGCGAGCCTTCTCCGTCAGCCAAAACGCAAAACAAAACAACAGGCCCATACACCATATCCCGCGCGCAAGCCCAAGGCTTCATAAGCCATTCCGCAAGCAAATCCTGCACGCCTTCCGTACATCACCAGCCCATCAAACAAGCGTCATCCATAGCTCAAGCCGAATACGCACGAAACAAATCCACAACACTCATCAAAACGCATTGGCTTACAAAGTAAAACGCAAATCACGGCACCTGCATTCGAAACAAAACTCAAAATAAGAACTCAGCATTCACGCGCAAGGCATGAATCAAAACGCAAGGCATGAATCAAAACGGCAAGCTTCAAATTCCTCCTTCACTCTATAAATTCAAGACTCCACTCTTCTAATTCCCAAGCTTCAAGAGCCTATCCAAACTCTGCCAAAATCTCACCACCATCATTCAAAAGCTTCAAAATCATTCCATCCTCAAACAACTCTCAATCCTTCATCAATCTTAACCTTCAACTCTTTAATTTCGTAACTTTTGCGAATTTCGTTCACTCAACATCTACAATAAAACACAAATTGAAAGGAAAAGAAGAAGAAGAAGTCAAATCGGAGAAGGCTTTGAGTGTTTTGTTGTGGTGAAGCCGCCGTCGTCCTCTTTCTCTTTTCCGAAGAAGCTACCGTCGGATTTTAGTGTGAGAGAGGAAGAGGTACAATGACCTCATTTGGCGAAGAAGAAGCTTGCGTTTTCTTTTTTTTTTTTATCATTTTGTTTAATAAATCATACTTTTGGTTTGGGCCTTTTGGTTTTTTTTTTTTTTTGAATTGCTATCCACACCCTTGCTGATCCGCAGATCCTTCCCTCTCCCCTTTCCATGTTTTTTTTATTTTTTTTCTTTAGTCTATTTCTTAAATGACTTTATTATTATAGTTATTTTTTAATATGAGAATTTTATAAAAGGTATTTTAGAAAAAGATTAAGAATAGGCATTTTAGAAAAAGTTTTAGAAGTTATATTTTAGAAAAAGAAATTTTAGGAAAAGAGATTTAAGAAAAGAATTAAAAAAAGTATTTCTATTTCTTTTATGGATTTAGCTTTAGATCCACTTTCTTATTCATCTTATTTTTCTTTTTTGGTCGATGAGATCTCCGATTCGCGATTATTGGTTTTCGAAGATGCTTAATCTTCATTATTTCAAATCTATGGATGAATGATCATTTGGATCATTCTCCATACTTTGAGATCGTGATAAGTTGCTTTTCGATAAATTCAACTAAAATCTCGATTAAGATTAGACCGTTCTCTTTCTTTAGTGTGGCATGTTTTCGGAGAACGATCCACAATATCGTTTCTCTAACATGTATTAACACGAATATTTTCCACTTTAATTAGTGGTGGCCGGCCTCATTTGTAGGGTAATTACTCCGTAAATTACTCGGCGATTGCTTAACATAGACCTAAAGTTGTCCCGATTCGGAATGCGATCCACTTGGATCCGGTTGCCTCGATTTTACTTTTCTTTTCGTGGTTGTGCTTGATTAAGTTCATCATACCACTTATTATTGTAAATATTATAATAATGTGAATATACTAACATTTAATTTTAATCTCTCGCACCTTATCCTCTTTTATTTCAATCTTTTGTTCCCTATCTCTCTTATTATGCTTCTATATCATTCATCATATTGCTTATTGTTTATATTGTTGCTTGTTATTTCTCCTTTGTCCATTTGGACACCAAAACACTAATAACGGATTAAACATCTAAAAATTGGTGACTTTTAATTTCGGACTATGGTTACTATCCTTAGCATGAGACTTGGAGTGGGACTTAGATTCTAGGATCATTCCTTTGCTTGAGTTGTTATGGATTGAAGACTTTGGCTCCGATAAAATTCATTTATTCATGAAAATGGAAATCCAATTGTTTCGAAGAAGGCTCGCCATATGGTTTGATAGTTCTTCCTTTAGCTTTTATTTTCAAGTCTTAGGATAGTCCCTTCATCTCTTCCCATCTTCTTCAATTTTCAACTCTCCTTCCTATTTTCAAAACTTTCTTTGTTTTCAAACTTCAAACATTTTCTCAACCAAACCTTGACTTCGGTCATGTGCTTTTACCTTTTCATTTCATTTCTTAATAAATGCTAAACCACATAAGCATATCGGAATTTTCTTTCTCAAAACTTAAAAAATATTCAAACTCATTCAATTGCTTTTGTGCCCTCGTGCATGTTTCTTTTAACCTTTTTATGTTTAGATATGATTCATTCTTTCTAGCGGAATTATTCGCTAAAGAATGACGACTTATCTTTACATTTTAAAATTAATTCAACTCATTTGCCTTTTTCACAATTTGTACCACGAACTACGGGGTTTTGATCTCGCATTGCACTTTGTGGGTACGTAGGCATGAGACGTTCGTCTCTTCAAACACCAAAATCTTAAAAAACATTCATTTTCTCATCTCTTCAATCTTTTTTTCAAGCAAACCATTTCAAACCAAAAATGCAGTAAATATTTCAAAGGGTTCCCGTGGAGTACCACAGACAAGTCGGGTGCTTAAAACCTTCCCGATTTGTAACCAATCCCCGTACCCATTCTCTGTTCGATTCTTTTAGCTTTTTAGCTTTTAAGATTCTTTAAGGTTTTGTTCGTTCTTTTACCTTTTTCCATTTGGAAATAAATAAAAGCGCGGTGGCGACTCTGTGTATATTGAGTTAAGTTAATCAATAGCTTACACTCATGATTTTACCGCTACAAGTACAACGGACATGAGGGGTGCTAATACCTTCCCCTTGCGTAACCGACTCCCGAACTTAGAATTTGGTTTCGTAAACCATTTCTTATCCTTCCTTTAGGTTGTATCTATATCTCCCTTTTCTCTCGTAGAATAAATAGAATTAGGTGGTGGCTCTGTTGTTTTGTTTTAGGATCGTATTTTTCGAGGTACGATAGTTGGCGACTCCGCTGGGGATATGGCTCCATGCTAGAGAGAGTCGAGCCTAACTTAGCTTTGTGTGTTTACTTGTTTGATCTTGTCTTTTCTTGTCTTCTCTATGTTTTATTATTTATGTTGGTTTATCTGTTCTTTTACCGCTTTACTTTATTGCTCATTATATTTGTTTGTGGGTTCTCGGGGTCACTTTACAAGTAAATTTTTAGTGGTGGAAAAAGCAGAGGGAACACCTAAGTTTAGAATTGGATGTTATTAGTGTTAGTCTCCAAGGACTCGCTCCTTGCACGCCTAGCATGAAAGCTCCCCCAGATAGTTAGACTTTTCGTAGATCTTGTCGCAACGCAGCTAGCCTGTCGCGTGACCTGATTTACGAAAGGGATGTGATTCTGGGACCCCCTAGAACATGTTTCAATATTGGTAGTTGTGTAATATTAGGCTCCAAGGACTCGCTCCTTGCACGCCTAGCAAGAGAACTCCACTCAAGGTAGACCTTATTGTTATTATCGTCACAATGCAGCTAGCCTGCGGCGGGGCGTTAGTACGATAAATGTCCGTGACCTTGAGTTTCCTTAAACCATCGCCGTAGAAACTATCCTGTGATTGGGACTTATGGGTAGTAAAACGTAGAACAAATCTCTTACAGCCCACCTGCTAGGAAGGATCCGAATTTACCTGCAGCACCTTGCATCCTCGCATCCCTGCATCTTAGCATCATATGCATCATTTTAGAAAATGCTTCAAGGAACAAAGAAGTTTTGTTGCAAACCTCATAAATTTTACCTGGAATGGATTTCAGTTCATTAGTTTTTGGAAAATAACAAGGAACTTTACCCATTTTGACATTTTGCAATAACGTTTTTAAGTCCCTTGAGGCATTTACTAATTTTTTTACTCATGTTTGCATTTCCGCATCTGCATTCTGTCAAAACTCATTCTCGTCAACTCCTTTCCAGCTGTCACACTGAGGATCTCACGCAAGTATCTCACTCGAGCTCAGACTAAGAAGAAGATGGACAAAAGAGACCTAGAGATGGACAGAGTTAATGACGAGCTTTCTGATCTTCGTGGAAATATGGGTCAGATGATGGAAATGCTGCAGGTCATCCGAGCAAAACTAGATACCCAACAGACTGTAGTGTCAGAGATCGTCACTGCAACGACTGAGCCTGCACCATCAGTCACTCCTCCTGTGACCTGGCCTCCTTTTGGGCTTCCCCATGGATTTGTACCTCCTCCTCAGGGTTTTGCTTCTCAAAGTTTTATTCCTTCTTCCCAAGGACTTAATGCTCAGGGCTTCTTCCCTCCTTCCCAAGGTTTCGCTTCTCAAAGCTTCGCACCTCCTTCTCAGGGCCTTGCATTTCCTTCCCAAGGTTTTGTACCTCCCCCTCAAGGATTTGCTGCTCAGCAAAACATTCCTGTGACTAGCGAAGAGAACCATGTAGTTGCTAATTTTACACCAGACATTGTGCACACCCGTGCCCAACCATACTTCAATGACCCTCAGGTGTATGACGTGCCAGATATGTCGGAGAATGGAAATGAGAAACATGAGAAGATGCAAGAGAATTTTGAGACCCTTGAGAAAAGGTTAAGAGCAATCGAAGGCGACCAGATCTTTGGGGCTGCTGCTAGAGAGATATGTCTGGTGTCTGGATTGGTAATTCCTCCAAAGTTCAAGATACCCACTTTTGACATGTACGAGGGCGCAACGTGTCCTAAGAACCACCTCTTGATGTATTATCGAAGAATGGCTACGCAGGTGGACAATGACAAATTAATGATCCATTGCTTCCAGGACAGTCTGAAGGGAATCTCCTCCAAGTGGTATCTAACGCTAGACCAATCGAAGATTCGCAGTTTTCAAGACTTGACAGATACTTTCATCCAACAGTACAAATACAATATGGACCTTTCCCCCGATAGAAGGCAGTTATTGAGTATGTCACAGAAGGATTCCGAATCATTTAAAGAATATGCTCAGAGGTGGAGAGGGACCGCTTCTCAGGTAGATCCCCCATTGTCTGAAAAGGAGTTAGCTGATTGGTTTGTTGACACGGTGCGACCAGAATTCTTCGAGAGAATGGTGGGAAGCGTAACTGCTAGCTTCTCTGACCTTGTAGCCGTGGGAATCAAAGTTGAACTTGGACTAAAAAGTGGAAAGATGAATGGTGCATCTGGCAGTTCCAACACTGGTAGTGGAAATAATGTCAAGAAATTTACCAGTAACTTCCACAAGAAGAAAGAGGGCGAGACAAATGCAATAATGACGAGTCAAAGGAGGAATCGGCTGTGGCAGAGGCCTCCACCTGTGGCTCAACCCCAGTATGTCTACCCATCGCAGTTTGTTCAACATCCTTATGTGGCGGCGGTTCAACCATCATATAATCCACAAGTCCCGATGTATCGTCCAACTCAAGCAGTACCGATATATCAGCAAACGGCTCCAGTGATTCCAGCTTATCAACCAATGCTCAACAATTCAGGCTATCAACGAGTGCCCAATGCTCTAACCTACCAGCAGAGGACTCCAACTCCTCACCCAAATTCCAACTTTCAGAATAGAAGACCAGGAGGAAGGTCTCCCCATCCTCGGATCCCTATGACCTATACTGAATTGTATCCCTCACTGTTGAAGAAAGGCTTGGTTACTCCAAGGCCTTTGGGTCCTCCACCAGATCCACTCCCACCAGGTTACAACTCAAATGCCCACTGTTTGTTCCATGAAGGCACTCCGGGGCATGATTTGGAAAATTGTATTGCTTTGAGGTATGTTGTGAAGGATCTAATGGATAAGAACATTTTGTCATTTGGAGATACTGGTCCGAATGTTAAAAATAATCCTTTACCTAAGCATGGGTCCATAAATGCCATTGTTGATGAGTCTGACGAAGATTTGATTTTTAATGCCACAGAGATCAAAACCCCGCTTAGAGATTTCCATGCGAAGTTAGTAGAGGTGGGTATGTTGAAGAACTGTCATAAGAGTTGTGAAGTTTGTGCGAATAATCCAAAGGGATGTGAACTGGTCTTGAGAGATGTCCAAAGTTTGATTAATCTGGGTGTCTTACAAGTAAGCGGTCGTGTGAAGAGGAATGAAGTGGCAATGATTGAACCCATTTTCAACTTGCCAGAATCTGATTCTACCTTGGTACCAATGTTCAATCTTCCTGAGTCCTCCAGGGTTCAACATATCTTTAATATGCCAGAACCTGTGGTACCCATTTTCAATATACCTGAACTAGGGATTGAGCAAAGGAGGAACCCTTTCCTTTTTTAAGATACCAAAGCAGTTCCGTGGAAGTATGATACAGGGAGAATTCATCAGAAGTTTGAACAAGATAGTCAGAAAGAGAGTTCAAAAGTGGCAAGTGATGACATAGCAGGTGCAAGTCGTTTAACTCACAGTGGTCGTGTTTATACTCATCAAGCCAATACAGTTCCACCTAAAGAAGTAATTCCCACTGTTGTCAACCAGGACAAAGGGGTGGTCTTGGAAGAAGAGGATGCAGAGTTTCTCAGAATCATTAAGAAGAGTGATTATAAGGTTATTGATCAGCTACATCAAACGCCTTCCAAAATATCTATGTTATCACTTCTTATGCATTCACCGGCCCATCGGAGTGCTCTCCAGAAATTACTAGCCCAAGCCCATGTTACGCATGATATAACTGTGAATCAGTTTGATGGAGTCATTGCCAATATCACTGCATGTAACAATCTCAGTTTCAGTATGGAGGACCTTCCAAAGGATGGCTTGGACCATAACCGTGCTCTCCACATATCTGTAAAATGTCAGGAGGATACTTTAGCAAGAGTTCTTGTAGATACAGGATCTTCATTGAATGTTTTGCCGAAAAGAACGCTTGCCAAGTTATCTTATCAAGGGGCAGAAATGAGGCCTAGTGCACTGATTGTAAAAGCTTTTGATGGGTCAAGGAGGACTGTTATTGGAGAAGTCGACTTGCCAATCTTGATTGGACCATAGGTCTTCAAAATAACTTTCCAGGTTATGGACATCAATCCTAATTATAGTTGTTTGCTGGGAAGACCTTGGATCCATGCTGCTGGGGCAGTCACTTCTACCTTACACCAGAAGATGAAGTTTGTGGTCGATAGTAAGCTGGTAACTGTGTCGGGTGAAGAAGATCTCATGGTCAGCAACCTTTCCTCTTTTAGTTACATTGAGGCTGATGAAGATGCTTTGGAAACTGCTTTCCAAGCTCTAGAGATAGCCAATGTCGTCCTTATGGAAGTAGAAGAGTCAAAGGGGGGGGGGGGTATTCCATCATTTGCATCATTGAAGAGTACCATTTCCACTATCGAAGAAGGAAGCCATGAGGGTTGGGGTGATGTCATTGAAGTCAAGCAGAAGCTAGATCGATACAGGTTGGGTTACAAACCAACTCATGTGAAAGAAGGAGCGTCAACCTCCGTCAAAGGACGTCCAAAGACCATTCAAGAGGTGTTTTCCAGTTCCGGCTACCAGGTCAATGCAATTAATGGGGATGCAGAAGATGAAGATGTGGATCATTTGGTTTATCAGTGTGAAGCAGCTTTGGGCAATTGGGAGGCAGTTGAGATCCCAGAATTTTTTCCATTGTCAAAGTAATTTATTTGTTTTCCTTAAGTGTTTTCAAAGTTCCCTAGCTCTGCCCAAGGCTATGGCATCATTTTGTAGGGCCCCTTCTCATTTTTAAGTTATTCAATCAATGAAGGCATTTTGTTAAATTCTTACTTGTTTTTATTTACTGTTTTTCTCTTTTCACTTTTAAAAGAAAATGGCAATCTTTCAAAGCTAGTAAAAAGTTTTTCTTGAATCCCTCTATTTTCACTTTTAATAAAAGCAAATCATTCCCATATGCAGAACCAATGAAAACCGTGTTGAATCCAATGACTCTATTTTCTCTCCTAACTTCGATTCACCCATCTTCCAAGCGGAAGATGAAAGTGAGGAAGATTGTGACATTCCCGAAGAACTGGCAAGATTATTTGAGGATGAGCACACAGATCTTCAGCCACATAAGGAGCAGGTTGAGACCATCAACCTTGGCACCGATGAAGATAAGAAGGAAGTCAAGATTGGTACAACACTTGGGGCAGACATCAGAGAGAGATTGGTCAAGCTTCTCAAAGAGTATGTGGATGTGTTTGCATGGTTGTATCAGGATATGCCCGGTTTAGACACAGACATAGTTGTTCATAAGTTGCCGCTTCGACCAGACATTCCTCCCGTAATGCAAAAGCTCCGAAGAACAAGACCAGACATGGCTCTGAAGATTCGAGAAGAGGTCAAAAGACAGTTTGATGCTGGATTCCTTGCAGTTGCAAAGTACCCTGAGTGGGTAGCTAACATTGTGCCAGTCCCCAAGAAGGATGGCAAGGTTAGGATGTGCGTGGACTATAGAGATTTGAACAAAGCCAGTCCCAAGGACGATTTCCCTCTTCCGCACATTGATACTTTGGTTGACAACACTGCTAAGTTTGCTATTTTCTCCTTCATGGACGGATTTTCAGGATATAACCAGATTAAGATGGATCCTGATGATATGGAAAAGACCACTTTTATCACACCATGGGGCACGTATTGTTACCAAGTTATGCCATTTGGTCTTAGAAATGCGGGAGCCACTTATCAAAGGGCAATGGTCACCCTTTCCATGATATGATGCATAAGGTAATAGAAGTTTATGTGGATGATATGATTGCCAAATCAAAGAGTGAGGAGGATCATTTGAATCATCTCCTGAAGTTATTTGAGCGTCTCAGAAAGTTCCAGTTGCGTTTGAATCCAGCTAAGTGTACCTTTGGTGTCCGATCAGGAAAGTTACTTGGTTTTATTGTTAGTCAGCAAGGGATTGAGGTAGATCCGGACAAGGTCAGAGCAATTCAAGAGATGCCAGCTCCAAAAACAGAAAAGCAAGTCAGAGGTTTCCTAGGAAGATTGAACTACATCTCCAGATTCATCTCCAACATGACTGCTACTTGTGATCCTTTATTCAAGTTACTCCGGAAGAATCAAGCAATTGAGTGGAGTCCTGATTGTCAACTGGCTTTTGAGAAGATTAAGGTTTATCTACAGGAACCTCCTATCTTGATCCCACCTACTCCAGGGAAGCCTCTTTTCATGTATCTGACTGTACTTGAGGGATCTATGGGTTGTGTATTAGGCCAACAGGATGAAACTGGTCGTAAGGAGCACGCCATTTATTACTTAAGCAAGAAGTTCACAGACTGTGAAAGCAGATATTCGCTTTTAGAGAAAACTTGTTGTGCCTTGGCATGGGCGGCTGTTGCACCCCAAAATTTGCCCTCACAATACAAGACTTTGTGTGCTAAGAAGGTTCACAAGGTTCACAAGTTTCTCAATGCTTATATAACCTTTCATGAGGTTCATGAAGTCTACAAGTTACTTTATGAAGGTTCACAAGGTTCACAAGCTTCTCAACATTTACAAGACCTTTCATGAAGTTCATGAAGTCCACAAGTTACTTCTTGAAGGTTCACAAGGTTCACAAGTTCCATAACATTTTCAATACATTTCATGAGGTTCATGAAGTCTACAAGTTACTTCTTGAAGGTTCACAAGATTCACAATGATTACAAAGCTTTCCTGAGGTTCATAAGGTCTACAAAGTCACTTTATGAGGTTCACAAGGTTCACAAGCTTCACAATACCTCCCATGAGGTTCACAAGACATTTTATGATGGTTCAAAAGGTTCACAAAGTTCACAATGGGTCAAAAGAGTTGACAATTCCCTCAGACAATGCACCTCCTAAGCAGTGCATCCAAAACTAGGGTTTTGACTTTAATCAGGCTAAATGGACTTCCAATACCTCAAGAGAGCTTCATAACATCTTATATGTGTGTAAGAACCACCATGGCAAGTTTCAAGACTTTTCTCAAAAGTTTGCTCAGTCAAATGATCAGATAAGTCAAAATTAGTCAGTGCAGTTAAAAAGTCAAACTGAGGTCAACTGTGGTCAAACCAAAGTCAAACTTCATGATTTTTTGCCAACATCAAGTATATGAAGTAAAATTCATCATTTGATCAAGGGTTTATCATGATTCATCAAGGAGATTCCAGATCATCAATAATCAGGAGTTTCTAAATTAGGGTTTCCTTAGTAAAAGTCAACTGAACTTTGACCAGCCATAACTTTCACATACTTCATCACCAAGTCTCCATCCAAAGCTCATTTTTAAGGAAATTGAATTCTATACAACTTTGATGATGCAAGTTAAGCCCAAAAATGCTTCATTTGGAAGATATGAGCTAAGACATTATAGGTCATTTCAAAAGTCAACAAAAAGTCAACAACTTCAAAAGGGCATGACTTGAGATTGGTAAATGATATGGACCTGAAACCAATGGGGTTGTTTAGAGGACTCTTCAAGCTTTCCAAAATGTCCAAGAACACCCTCATACCTTTAAAATTGAGGGAGATATGCCCTTGCAAAGTTGGGAAATTTTGTGATGGTTTATGTTGAAAATGGAGGTTTAAAACCACTTTTTTCCAAATGGGCTGCCCAAATTGTGATCCAATCCATACACTAGTACTATGCACGACCCAAACCATTTAAAATCTGATTTTTATTATTTTTATTTCTATTTATTTTGATTTAAATCATTAAAAATCATTTTAAATAAAAATAAAATATGAAAATAAGAGATTTTATTTGGATAATGCTTCTAGAAAGTCTTAATTGGTGATTGAAGTTGAAAGAGAAAGAAATCATGTGATTTATCCAAAGATAGTAAGCCTTCATGATCAAATATTTGAATTTTAAACTATGATCTTTTTCAATCTTTTTGGATCCAAATCTCCACACAACCAATCCATATTTTGACCTAGAATGATTCACATATATATACTAAACACAAACCTAACCTTCATTCACGATTTTCCAGCATCAAAAGGTAAGTTTCATAGCTCAAAATTCAAGCCAAAACACCAATTCGGATTCTTCAATCCAAGGGGTTTCAAGGTAAAATAAGGACATGGTTGGCTTCCTTGGACATCATGGATCATGAATCATCATTCATAAGCATTCAAATCATGCCCTAATGATAAACCCGAAGCTTGTTTATGCTTGACAAAACTTTTTTTCGATTGCATTAATTTGTTGCGTTTCAATGAAATTTGCTTGGCTAATGTTGTTTGTTATGTGCTATAGATCGTTTCTGGACAAAAAAATCGAAGCTTCCTTGCCTAAAACAGATTCGGCCATAGTTAGGGTTTTGACCTCCAAAATGGGGTCCTTTGATTTACTAAACTTAAATGAGTTTTGAGAACATAGGAGTGTTCTATGAATCTCCAGGATCATAAAACTGTAATTAATTTCATAAATCGTTGCTGTTTGGTGTGAGTTTGATTTTCGCAGGTCAAGAACCATGAAAAACTTGTAATAAAATGCGCAGGAAAAAGGGAAGAAGATTTCGCAGGAAAAAGGTTGAAGAAGAAGCCATTCGCGCGCTCAGGACAAATTTAAATTATGTTAACATATTTTATGTTGTTTTGTTATTTTGTTATCACAACAGCTTCGTTGTCCCAGTGGAAAGGCTTGTACGCGTATGATCAAAGGGGAGGGGATCGAATCCTGCCTCCAGCCAATGTTTTGGTATTTTCTCATTTTAATTGTATTCTTAATATATTATTATTGGTGATTGTTTGACTATCAGTTAGGCTCTCCCAGCCAGGCGGATACGCGTGCATGCTTGTAATCAGAAGGTCCTGGGTTCAAGTCCCACCCCAGGCCTTTTGTTTTCATTATTTTTCTGGATTTTTAAGACATTGCATAAAAACAATTGGAGTCATTCTATGATCACCAACGCGTGGTTGGCCTGATGGTATGTTTTGATGCTGGCAAGCTTGAAGACCTGGGTTCAAACCCAGCCAAGGTAAGTTCTTATTTTTTATCACTTTTTCTATTTTCTTTAATTAATTAGTTTCTTTGTTTTATATTCTTAATAAAAAATAAATCATATATATTAAAAATTTAAAATAACATCTTATTCTCTAAAAATTCTAAACTTTCTATTTTTTTTTAATTCAAAAATTTGTTTTATTATTTTATGTAATTATAATATATATGTATATATTAGTTAAAATAATTTTGTATATAACCAAACCCTAATTTTCTAAACAAACCCTAAAATATTTTCTAAAACAAAACTTAATTCTATTTTTTCTAAATAATTTTATTTTCTAATTCTTAATGTAATTATTATGTATATCTATTTATTTAATATGATTCTTGTAAATTTTGTAAATATGATTATTTTTATTTATGAACATGATATTTAAAATTTATTTTCTTTATATAATATGTAAATACCTTTTATAATTTTTGTTTAGAAATAATTAAATTTGATAATGATTTAAATTTGTAATTATATCATATTTAAAATTTTTATATTATAGTAATTATTTAATTATCCATGTTTCTAAATAAATGCTTATATATAAAAATCAAATTTTGTGTTTATTATTCTAATCATGTTATTATAATATTTTTCTATTAATTATTGTTGCTAACCATATTCTTATTTTTTGCTTATTATTATCTTAAATTTTTATCTTATTATTTTTCTAACCTTGTCTATTTTTCTAATTATTACTATTTCATTAAATTTAATTATTTTCACTAACTTTATTCTTGATATTTCTACTAACTTTATTTTTTTTAATTATTATTATCACTAACCCCTATTTATTTATTTATTGTTTATTCATTATTTTTGCTTATTTATTTATATCTTGCTAATTATTTTTGCTATTTATTTTATTTTGCTTATAATTATGTAATTGCTTCCTTGGTGTAATTTTGTAAATATTTTAATTATTGCTATGGTTAGTAAATTAGGGAGTGCAAAACATGTATTCTATTTAAAATTAATCTAGATCACTTTAATCATAAGATAAATAATATTGAACACTCACACACGTAAGTCGATTTTTAATCGCCATCTCACATTTCTAAGGTTATCCCTCAAGTTGCCTAAATCATAAGGTCAAGTGGGGTGTATAAAGCAAGTCCCTTAAAAAAGAAAAATCATCAAGTCCCTCATGGTTGCCTTTACGAATCAAGTCCCTTCGAATAATGATGATAGTCCCTCCTTTATGCTTATTACACCCCACAGTTGCCTTCAAAAATAAATGTCCCTCTCATGTCCCTTACATCCAAGGTAATGACTACCTACTCCTTAATAGTAGGGATAGTCTTACCAATTAAAGGATAAAGAACAAGAAAGACTTAAAACTTTAGGGTAGGTTCCTCTTATGTACTTGCTCACTTCAAAAACTTTTCACACTTAACAAATTTCAAACAAATTTTCAAAAACAAGTTTTTACGCATCCGTACATGGATCATTATTAACTATTCTGAAAATTTTTCTATTCACACACTACACTTTCAAAAACAATTCAAAAGTGAGCTAAGTAACTAAGAGCCCATGGATAACCATGGATGTAAAGGGTGCTAACACCTTCCCTTTACATAACCTACCCCCCGGACCCAAAAATATCTCTTAAGGTCTTTCCTGTTCTTTTATACCCTTTCCTTTTGGATAAAATAAAAGTCGGTGGCGACTCTTGCTATCCGCAACATAACTAAAGTCAGTTCTCCCACCGTGTTACAGAACTGGCGACTCTGCTGGGGAATTAATTTAAGAGGGGTACCCTTAGGAATTAAGATCACTTTAATATTGTTTGCTTTGTTTGCTTTACTTTACATTGTTGGGGTGCTCTTATGTGTGAAAGGTCCTAACCCGGATCTAGTGTACCTTAGGTAAATGGCAATAGACCAAGGAAACTGTACGACGTATATCGATACGGTTGATATGGTGGCCATAGTTAGTGCGACTTCTTGGTTGGTGCTTATGTTCCTTAAGTCAAGTTGAGGATAATATGAGGCTGCCATATGTTGTCAATGCACTAACTAACTTTTAGAACCCTAGTTAACTCATCTTGGCCTTTAGAAAGTAGTGAGGTAACCGGCTTTGGTGCAGACTGAAGTTGGTTGACACTCGATACTACGCTCATTGAGATCTTAAACTTGGAGGGTTTTGGTTGGCAAGTAAGTTGCCTTCTGATCAACCACCCTTGTGAAGGATCAATGATATTGAGATCCCTTAGAACCCGGTTACTTTGTAGGACAGGATGAACCAACTAACTTCAGGGGATGGTACTTACCTTAAACCTCATGCAAGCCTTTAAACCTAGGGCTATTGTATGACTTGCTTGTGTGTGCCACATGTTTGTGATTGAGCATAACATCATGACATCATCATGCATCATAAGCATATCATTTTCCCTAACCATTTCAAGGACCAAGGGATTTATCTTTGTTTTTTGTTGCAGGTCATGGCTTCTGCTCGTAGAAACACTATCAGGATCAACTTTGTGGGCATACCTGCCAAGCTTAAAGAGTTGGTTTCTCAAGTGTCTGATCATTCCCAGTTCATCAAGAGACATGGTCACCTATTGGATCTAGTCACTTCAGGGTTCAATGAAGACATGATGAGTGTGTTGTTTCAGTTCTTTGACCCTAAGCACCACTGCTTTACATTCCCTGACTATCAGTTAGTCCCTACCATGGAGGAGTTCTCTAAGCTTCTGGGTATACCTGTTCTTGATCAAAGACCCTTCACAGGCTTGGAGAAGGAGCCCAAACCAGAGGTTATTGCTGCAGCCCTACATCTAAAGAAGTCTGACATTGTTCTAGAAACGAGAAGTGGAGTCAAGGGTATTCTTGCTAAGGTATTAATGGATAAAGCTCAAATGTTCTTGAAGGCCATGAGCTATGATGCTTTTGAGGAGGTCTTAGCCTTGCTGATATATGGCTTAGTATTGTTCCCCAATCCAGATCAGTTCATAGACGTTCATGCCATCAACATATTCCTGAGTCACAATCCAGTGCCTACCCTACTTGGAGATATCCTGCATTCTCTTCACACCCGTACTACAAGGGCAAGAGGAACTTTGATGTGTTGCATACCTTTACTATCCAGGTGGTTTATTTCTCACCTTCCTCGCTCAGTAATGAAGAATGAGCAAGGGTTCAGATGGTCCAAGAGGATCATGTCACTTTCTCACTCAGATATCCATTGGTGCTCCAGATCTATGGAGAATGTTACCATCATTGACCGTTGTGGGGAGTTTCCTAATGTGCCACTTCTAGGCATAAGAGGAGGCATCACCTACAACCCCTCTCTAGCTTTACGACAGTTTGGTTATGCTCGGAGTGATGGCCCACATGACATGTTGATTCAGGGCATTGTGTTTGATTACGACAACGATCTTCAAGGTTACCGTCAGAGATTCATACGAGCTTGGGGAAAGGTAAACAGGATTGACAGCAAGACACTGGAGCCTAAGTACACTATTCCTATGGAGGCTTATCTCAGATGGGTACGATCTCGTGCTCAGACACTCATGATGCCATATCCTGCCGTCCTACCAGTTACCATGGAACCTGTTGCTGAAGGAGACACAGCTTATACCATCCTTCACCCAGACATGCCTACTGATATGGAAGACTTGCAGAGATCATGGATCCAACTGAAGGAGAAAAGGGATACTTTCGAGGCTCATTACAAAGCAAGCCAAGAAAAGGTTCTGGAACTAACAAAGCTACTTCATGAGGAACGGAACCTCAACTCTTACCTCAACACAAAGAGGAAACGTCCATGGGAGACTTAAAACCCCATCTTTTGTACTTATTTCATTTTCATTTTTGTAAGCCTAAAAGGCAAAACAAAGTTATTACTAATAAAAGTTTACTTTCGTGTTTGTCTAAGCAAATTTAAATCCTGCGGTCCTTGAAAACATTGCATATACATTACCATATCATTTCATTGCATCACAGGTTTATTGTGCACAGGTTTCTCATCTTCTCGCTGTTTATTTCAGCAATGGCTCTTGAACAATCAGTTAAGGATCTCCAGGCACAAAATGCACAGTTCCAAGAGCTGATCTTGAACCTGTCCAAGGGGCAAGATGAATTGAAGGCACTGCTGGCCAAGAAGACTAAGAAGACTAGAAGGTCTGCTGGGTTGATTAACATGGGAAGAAGATTCAAAGGTCTTGCCAAAACCAAAGAACTAGCTGAAGACTATGAATCTGAAGAATCTGAGCAAGAGGTAGGCAGTCTCCACCATACAATGGGGGACTCTGATTCTGAGGCTAACTACTACCATGAGCCTAATGAAGACAAATTCAAGATGCTGGTGGATAGGATGGATGCTATGGAGTTGCAGAAATCATCTGGGCTGGATTTTGAGGATTTGAGCTTGATATCTGGGGTGGTCATACCTGTGGGTTTCAAGGTTCCTACATTTGTTGTTTATGATGGGGTCTCTTGTCCCAAACTGCATCTGAGGTCTTATGTTAGAAGAATTCAACCCCACACTGCTGATAAGAAGTTGTGGATCCATTTCTTTCAAGAGAGTTTATCTGGAGCTCAGCTGGAGTGGTATTATCAGTTGGAGAGTGTCAACATCAGAGACTGGAATGATCTTGCTGAAGCTTTCTATAAGCAGTACCAATACAATGCTGACTTAGCCCCCACTCGCATGCAGCTTCAGAGCATGTCTATGGGTGCCAAAGAAAGTTTTAAAGAGTATGCTCAGAAGTGGAGAGATTTAGCTGGAAGAGTTCAACCCCCTTTGACTGACAGGGAATTAGTTGACATGTTCATGTGTACGCTGAATGGTCCGTTTTACAGTCATCTCATTGGAAGCTCATCATCTGGCTTCACTGAGTTGATCATGACAGGAGAGCGAGTAGAGAATGGTATAAAGAATGGTAAGATCCTGGTGGGTACTTCTTCATCAGGTACTGCAAAGAAACCTTCCACTGGGAAGAAAGAATCCAATGCTGTTTATAGTCAGCCTGATCGTAACAGAAGACATCAGTCTGTTAGTGCAGTTCATATTTCAAATCCAACTCCTGCAACAACAGAGCAGCCACAGGGCAACCAACAGAGGGCTAGAAGACAGTTCACGAAGATCAACATGTCAATGGCTCAGGCATTGCAACATTTGTTGAAGGCTGAACTTATTACCTTGAAAGAGGCTCCTCAGAATCCCAATGTTACCTCTCCCAGGTACAATCCCAATGCACGGTGTGCATACCATTCAAACTGTCAGGGACATGATACTAATAATTGCTGGGTCTTGAAGAATAAAATTCAGGATATGATTGATGCTGGAGAAATTGAGTTTGATCCTCCGGGTACTCCCAATGTGATTACTGCTCCAATGCCAAATCACGAGAAGACTGTCAATGCCATTGAAGAAGATCTACATGTTTATTCAGTTATGGAGTTAACCACACCATTGTCTCTTATCAAAAAGAGGTTAGTACAAGCTGGGATCTTTCCAGGTTGTCGTGAAGATTGTTTGTATTGCACCTATAAGCCGGATAGTTGCTTCATATTGAGAGATGGAATTCAACGTCTCATGGATAAGTATACTATAGTGTTTGAAAAGACTCCGTCGTCTGTAGAAAATATGGTGGATCATCTGACTCAAGGTAGGAAGATTGAAGAGGTTGACATGGTTGACAAAGTACCAATAAGAATCACTTCAAAGGGTCCCATCAAAATCACTCATCAGGGTCCAATCAAAATTACTGCTGAAGGTCCCGTGAAAGTTGTTGCTGAAGCCAGAGTAGCTCCTGTGGTCATTACTACTCCTGGTCCTATCCCATATACGTCTGACAAAGCTGTGCCTTGGCACTATGGGTCTGATGTTTACATCCATGGTGTTAAGCAGGAGCCTTTAGCTGATGTGCCTGTTGACATTGATAATATTGTTGGGTCTAGCAAGATCACTCGTAGTGGAAGAGTCTTCTCTCCTCCAGATACTTCCAAGAATGCAGTTACTCCTGCTGCTACCTCCACCACTGATGCTCGGGGCAAAGGTCCTGTTATTGAGCCTGTATCTACTGATGCGCCAGCTGCTGATGACCTCTCTAAGCAGATGGAAGAAGTATTGAAAATCATTCGCAAGAGTGATTATGACATTGTTGATCAGTTGGGGCATACTCCCTCTAAGATTTCTATGCTGTCCTTGTTGTTGTGTTCTGAGGCTCATGCCAAGGCCTTGATTAAATTTCTGAAGACTGCTCATGTACCCAATGCAATTTCTGTTGACCAGTTTGAGAATTGTGTTGCCCATCTGACCTATGATAATGGGTTAGGGTTTTCTGATGCTGATTTGACTCCTGCCAAGAGGGATCATAACAGGGCTCTGCATATCTCAATTGAATGCAGGGGCACTACCCTGTCACATGTATTGATAGACAATGGTTCCTCTCTGAATGTGTTGCCCAAAGAAGTCCTGAATAAGCTGAGTCCTGAAGATGCTGTGTTGAAGCCCAGTAATATTGTGGTAAAGGCTTTTGATGGTTCTAGAAGAGTAGTGCATGGGGAAATTGATCTTCCAATCAAAGTTGGCTCCCAGGTGTTTACTGCTACATTTTATGTGATGGATATTCGTCCTTCGTACTCTTGTCTGCTTGGTCGTCCCTGGATCCATGGGGCAGGTGCTGTAACCTCTACATTACACCAAAAGTTGAGATATCCGGTGAATGGAAAGGTTGTTACTGTCTATGGAGAGGAAGAATACTTTGTCAGCCATGTAAACACTTTCAAGTATCTGGAAGTGGAAGGTGAATACATTGAGACTCCGTGTCAGACATTTGAAGTGGTTCCCTGGGAGGTTAATGATTATGTAGCTCCTCCTGTTGTGAAGAAAGTTCCTGTGGTCACCAGAAAACCTCCAACAATGGCAATGACTTCCCTCAATGATGCTAGAGCTGTGGTGGATGAAGGTGGTTGTACTATTTGGGGTCAGCTTCCTGATATTCCATACAAGTCTGACAAGTTTGGTTTGGGTTTCACTGCAGAGTCCCAGAAGGCTGTTCGACGTGTTCGTGCTGCCCGTATCACTAGTCAAGGGGTTGTGAAGGACCAGATTAATGTTGTGGGAGATCAAGATGGAGACTACAACTTGGATGCATGGATTTTTCCTACTGTGGGTGCTGGACTCAATAATTGGAAAGCTGAAGATGTTATTCCTATCTCCTTTAGTCAGGAGTAAATACTATTACTGTGTTATGTTTTAATTTTGTAATTTCTTGAACAATAAAACTTTCAAGCCATGTGCCTTACCCGGGGCATAATGGTGTGCTTGTTACGGGTTGTCATTTCATTTGCATACTTCATTCAATAAAATCAGTGGACGTTTCGTTTTCGTAAATATTGTGTTCCTTGTCTTTCTTTTCTTTTATTTTTGTTTTATCAGCTATGTGTTCTTACACACACCCACATCACTAAAATGCAGATCCTCATCCACTCTGGATCCTGTTGATAACAGTTCTACTATTGCCAATTATAACTTCGAGAATCCGATCTATCAAACTGAAGACGGAAATGAGGACGATTGTGAAATACCTGTAGAGCTTGCTAGGTTGTTACGACAAGAAGAGAAAGCTATACAGCCACATGAAGAGCCAGTCGAAGTTGTGAATCTGGGAACTGAAGAAAACAGAAAAGAGGTCAAGATAGGGGCTGATTTAGAGGACAGTGTCAAGAGCAGGTTGATTCAGATGTTACGTGACTATGTGGAGATCTTTGCTTGGTCTTATGAAGATATGCCTGGGTTGGATACAGACATTGTGGTTCACCGTTTGC
This sequence comes from Lathyrus aphaca, assembly GCA_963966055.1. Taxonomy (NCBI): domain Eukaryota; kingdom Viridiplantae; phylum Streptophyta; class Magnoliopsida; order Fabales; family Fabaceae; genus Lathyrus; species Lathyrus aphaca. Next base: position 195,560,083 of record OZ014524.1, read on the forward strand.
CAGTGAAAGAAGATTGTCGTCCAAAGAAACAGAAGGTTCGTCGTATGCGTCCTGAAATGTCAGAAAAGATCAAGGCAGAGGTAATAAAATAGTTCAATGCAGGGTTCTTAGCAGTGACTTCTTATCCTCAGTGGATTGCAAATGTGGTACCAGTTCCTAAGAAAGATGGTAAGGTACGTATGTGTGTGGACTACAGAGATTTGAACAAGGCTAGCCCTAAAGATGACTTTCCACTTCCTCATATTGATATTCTGGTAGACAACACTGCTCAGCATAAGGTATTCTCTTTTATGGATGGTTTCTCTGGTTACAATCAAATCAAGATGGCACCTGAAGATATGGAGAAGACAACATTTGTGACACAGTGGGGCACCTTTTGCTATAAGGTAATGCCATTTGGTTTGAAGAATGCAGGGGCAACATATCAGCGTGCTATGGTGGCTTTGTTTCATGATATGATTCATCATGAGATAGAGGTATATGTAGATGATATGATAGCCAGGTCTCAGAATGAGGAACAACATCTTGATCATCTGCACAAGTTGTTTGAGAGGTTGAAGAAATACAAGCTGAGGTTGAATCCAAACAAGTGTACTTTTGGAGTTAGATCTGGAAAGCTCCTGGGTTTCATTGTCAGTGGAAAAGGTATTGAAGTGGATCCTGCAAAAGTGAAAGCTATACGAGAGATGTCAGCTCCCCGTACTGAGAAGGAGGTTAGAGGTTTCTTGGGACGGTTAAACTACATTGCAAGATTTATTTCCCAGTTAACTACCATCTGTGAGCCAATCTTCAAGTTGTTGAAGAAAGATCAGGTGATGGAATGGAATGATGAGTGCCAGACTGCCTTTGATGAAATCAAGAGATACCTGCTAGAACCACCAATTTTGATGCCACCAGTTGATGGAAGACCCTTGATTATGTACTTAACAGTGTTAGACAACTCAATGGGGTGTGTGTTGGGGCAACATGACGAGTCTGGTCGAAAAGAGCAGGCGATATACTACCTTAGCAAAAAGTTTACCGACTGTGAAACAAGATACTCACTGCTCGAGAAAACTTGTTGCGCTTTGGCATGGGCTGCTCGCCGACTAAGACAGTATATGTTGACCCATACTACCTTATTGATTTCAAAGATGGATCCAATCAAGTACATATTTGAGAAACCTGCTCTCTCCGGAAGAATTGCAAGATGGCAAATGATCTTGACAGAATATGACATACAGTACACTACTCAGAAGGCCATTAAGGGAAGTGTTGTTGCTGATCATTTGGCTCATCAAGCAGTGGATGATTACCAGTCAATGAATTTTGAGTTCCCTGATGAAGATATTATGATTATTACCAAAGAACCTGGACAATATGACGGACCTGAACAAGAATCCCGATGGACTATGGTTTTTGATGGTGCCTCTAATGTACTTGGTAATGGTGTTGGTGTTGTGATTAGTTCCCCTGAAGGTTGTCATACCCCGATTACTGCCAGACTTTGTTTCTATTGTACCAATAACATGGCTGAGTATGAGGCATGTATCCTGGGTATTAAAGCTGCTATTGATATGAAGATTCAGTTCCTTGATGTGTATGGAGATTCAGCCCTGGTAGTAAGTCAGATCAAAGGAGATTGGGATACCAAGCATGATAACCTCATTCCTTACAGAGAGCATGTGTTGTCTTTGATCCCACATTTCAAAGAGATTACCTTTGAGCACATTCCACGAAGAGAGAATCAGTTGGCAGATGCATTAGCCACCATGGCATCTATGTTTGAGATCAATTGGGATGATGAAGCTCCCAAGATTACCATTGATAGATTTGAGAAGCCTGCATATTGCAATGAGATTGACACAGAAGGGGCAGAGGAGAAGCCTTGGTTCTATGAAGTAAAAAGATATCTTGAAGCTCAGGAATTCCCTGAAGGGGCATCTGTCAAAGATAGGAAGTTTCTGAGAAGGTTTTCTGCTAAGTTCTTTCTGAGTAATGGGATTTTGTACAAGCGCAATCATGATTCAACTTTGCTTCGTTGTGTGGATAAGAAGGAAGCAAATGAGATTATGGAAGATATGCATGACGGGATCTTTGGCACTCATTCTAGTGGACATACTATGGCAAAGAAGATTTTGAGAGCAGGTTACTATTGGTCTACCATGGAAGCTGACTGCTATCAGCACTCCAGAACTTGTCACAAATGTCAAATCTATGCTGATAAAGTTCATGTACCTCCATCACCTTTAAATGTGCTGACTGCTCCTTGGCCATTTGCCATGTGGGGCATTGATATGATTGGTGAGATCAAGCCTACTGCTTCTAATGGGCATCGTTTCATCCTGGTTGCTATTGATTACTTCACGAAGTGGGTAGAGGCAGCTTCATTTGCATCTGTTACCAAGAATGTTGTGGCTCGGTTCATTAAGAATAATCTCATATGTAGATATGGCATCCCTGAGAGGATTATCACTGACAATGGCTCTAATCTGAACAACACTATGATTACTGATCTCTGCACGCAGTTCAAGATTAAGCATCACAACTCTTCTCCGTATCGTCCAAAGATGAATGGGGCAGTTGAAGCTGCTAATAAGAACATTAAGAAGATTGTACAGAAGATGACTGTTACTTACAAGGATTGGCATGATATGTTACCATTTTCTCTTCATGGTTATCGTACTACAATACGTACTTCAACAGGGGCAACCCCATTCTCCTTGGTCTATGGTACGGAAGCAGTTCTACCCATTGAAGTTCAGATTCCCTCCTTAAGAATTATGAAGGATGCAGGCTTGAATGAAGATGAGTGGATTCAGACTCGACTTGACCAAATAAATTTGATTGATGAAAAGAGGCTAGCAGCAGTTTGTCATGGCCAGATGTACCAGAAACGAATGATCAAAGCTTTTAACAAGAAGGTTAAGCCAAAGGTATATCAGGCTGGTGACTTGGTAATCAAGCGTATCATATTACCACAGGTTGATCCTAGGGGCAAGTGGACTCCAACATATGAGGGACCATTTGTAGTCAAGACAGTGTTCTCAGGAGGTGCCATGATACTGACTACAATGGATGGTGAAGACTTCCCACAGCCTGTAAACGCAGACATAGTTAAAAAATACTACGCATAAAAAGGGACCCGCTAGGTTGACAGGCCTAGGCAAAAATAAGGGCATCCCGGCAAACCAAAAGGGTTTGGGCAAAAATTAGGGATATATATAAAAAGATGTACACCCGGCAAGTCGAAAACCTGAAAAGGAGACTTGGGCAAAAAAGGGTATCCCGGTGGATTGAAAACCTGAAAGGGCAATCCAGGAAAAAGTTAGGGATTAAAGCGTATGACTATGTCTCGTTTGGATCACCCATAAAACTGCAACCAGTTGTACTACTTACTCAAGCTCGAACAGATAAAGCTCAATCCAATCGTTTCCGTCTCAACAGCAAGAAGATGAGATACTTGAATGGCAATAGTAGAATTGAAACTCAATAGGATTGTTTCCCGCATAGCTGATTTTCTCTGTTTTGTAAAAACTTTATGACAAAATCCTCTTACTAGGGTTTATGTCTCCTTGTACAAACTTACCCGTGTATGGGTCACTTTTTGATATAAATAAATTCCATCTTTTGAATCCAGATTTACTTTTACCCTATTTACATAAGCGAAACGTCCATTGGTTGTATTTGAATGTATGTATGCTTTTGAATATGATTGATGTTTACCAGAAATGCATGTATATGATTGATGTTTACCAGAAATGCATGAAAATGCAGTAATAGTATTTACTAAGGACGAATGAGGGAAGGATGTCAACAAAGCTTCGCTGGTTCCTCTTTACAAGACAGTTACAAACTCTCAGTAGGACGAATCCATCTTCATAAAGTCTTATCTCCCCTGGAATTTATATCCATCTCTTTTATCCTCATACGGATATACGGGAAATTACTTTCCAATAAGGGTACGACGAACGAAGACGGGAAGTTATATCTGCCCTACCATCAAACGAAGACGGAGGTTATGTATACCTTGCCATCCCCAGCATACGGGAGGTGATATATACCTTGTTATTCCCAGCATCCGGGAGGTTATCCATACCTTGCCATCCCCAGCAGACGGACGGTTATGTATAATATATTCTTCAGCAACGAGTCGGGATTTATTTTCCCTGGCCAGCAGTTGTTATACGAAGATATCCAGACGCTTCCGGCAGTATCATATCATACATACATCATTTACATCATACCATAACATACATATACATGGATACATAATACATTTCCTAAGTGCATCATATTATACATACATACATAAAGCATAAACTAATATTATTATACAGAATGTTACCTTGTTTTCAGGTTAATTATCCAACAAACAAACTTATGATCATCAGGATTGCTCTATCCTCCTAAAGACATGCTGTTACATCAGGATCACTCCAGTCTCCTGAAAGCATATCATATTATTACCTCAGGGTTGCTTTATCCTCCTGACAACTTCTCATTACTTCAAGACTGCTTTAGAGTTATCATTATTGATTGCTCTATCCTCCTGAAATCCTATTATTACTTCAAGACTGCTTTAGAGTTATCATTATTGATTGCTCTATCCTCCTGAAATCATATTATTACTTCCAGACTGCTTTAGGGTTATCATTATTGATTGCTCTATCCTCCTGAAGACATGTTGTTACATCAGGATTACTCCAGTCTCCTGAAAGCATATCATCAATCTCTCAAGATTGCTCTATCCTCTTGAAATTATATTGTTACCTCAGGACAGCTCCAGCCTCCTGATAGCTTTTCACCCCCCTGAAGACATGCTGTTACATCAGGATTACTCCAGTCTCCTGAAAGCATATCATCAATACCTCAGGACTGCTCCAGACCCCTGACAGCTTTCATTATACCTCCATATTTTGGACTGCTTTATCTTCCAAGAAATATATCTGAAGAGCTTTCCCCTAGTGGCATCTTTAAGCCCACTCAATCATATCACTCTAATGCACTGGTGAGTGCAAATTTTTGGGCTTTTGTGTTCAATCCCCTTCAACCTTCCAGGTCACGACTGGCAAATATACCAATCTAACCCCTCAGGTTTCAGAAAATTGAACAGGGGCAGCTGTTGCACCCCAAAATTTGCCCTCACAATACAAGACTTTGTGTGCTAAGAAGGTTCACAAGGTTCACAAGTTTCTCAATGCTTATATAACCTTTCGTGAGGTTCATGAAGTCTACAAGTTACTTTATGAAGGTTCACAAGGTTCACAAGCTTCTCAACATTTACAAGACCTTTCATGAAGTTCATGAAGTCCACAAGTTACTTCTTGAAGGTTCACAAGGTTCACAAGTTCCATAACATTTTCAATACATTTCATGAGGTTCATGAAGTCTACAAGTTACTTCTTGAAGGTTCACAAGATTCACAATGATTACAAAGCTTTCCTGAGGTTCATAAGGTCTACAAAGTCACTTTATGAGGTTCACAAGGTTCACAAGCTTCACAATACCTCCCATGAGGTTCACAAGACATTTTATGATGGTTCAAAAGGTTCACAAAGTTCACAATGGGTCAAAAGAGTTGACAATTCCCTCAGACAATGCACCTCCTAAGCAGTGCATCCAAAACTAGGGTTTTGACTTTAATCAGGATAAATGGACTTCCAATACCTCAAGAGAGCTTCATAACATCTTATATGTGTGTAAGAACCACCATGGCAAGTTTCAAGACTTTTCTCAAAAGTTTGCTCAGTCAAATGATCAGATAAGTCAAAATTAGTCAGTGCAGTTAAAAAGTCAAACTGAGGTCAACTGTGGTCAAACCAAAGTCAAACTTCATGATTTTTTGCCAACATCAAGTATATGAAGTAAAATTCATCATTTGATCAAGGGTTGATCATGATTCATCAAGGAGATTCCAGATCATCAATAATCAGGAGTTTCTAAATTAGGGTTTCCTTAGTAAAAGTCAACTGAACTTTGACCAGCCATAACTTTCACATACTTCATCACCAAGTCTCCATCCAAAGCTCATTTTGAAGGAAATTGAATTCTCTACAACTTTTATGATGCAAGTTAAGCCCAAAAATGCTTCATTTGGAAGATATGAGCTAAGACATTATAGGTCATTTCAAAAGTCAACAAAAAGTCAACAACTTCAAAAGGGCATGACTTGAGATTGGTAAATGATATGGACCTGAAACCAATGGGGTTGTTTAGAGGACTCTTCAAGCTTTCCAAAATGTCCAAGAACACCCTCATACCTTTAAAATTGAGGGAGATATGCCCTTGCAAAGTTGGGAAATTTTGTGATGGTTTATGTTGAAAATGGAGGTTTAAAACCACTTTTTTCCAAATGGGCTGCCCAAATTGTGATCCAATCCATACACTAGTACTATGCACGACCCAAACCATTTAAAATCTGATTTTTATTATTTTTATTTCTATTTATTTTGATTTAAATCATTAAAAATCATTTTAAATAAAAATAAAATATGAAAATAAGAGATTTTATTTGGATAATGCTTCTAGAAAGTCTTAATTGGTGATTGAAGTTGAAAGAGAAAGAAATCATGTGATTTATCCAAAGATAGTAAGCCTTCATGATCAAATATTTGAATTTTAAACTATGATCTTTTTCAATCTTTTTGGATCCAAATCTCCACACAACCAGTCCATATTTTGACCTAGAATGATTCACATATATATACTAAACACAAACCTAACCTTCATTCACGATTTTCCAGCATCAAAAGGTAAGTTTCATAGCTCAAAATTCAAGCCAAAACACCAATTCGGATTCTTCAATCCAAGGGGTTTCAAGGTAAAATAAGGACATGGTTGGCTTCCTTGGACATCATGGATCATGAATCATCATTCATAAGCATTCAAATCATGCCCTAATGATAAACCCGAAGCTTGTTTATGCTTGACAAAACTTTTTTTCGATTGCATTAATTTGTTGCGTTTCAATGAAATTTGCTTGGCTAATGTTGTTTGTTATGTGCTATAGATCGTTTCTGGACAAAAAAATCGAAGCTTCCTTGCCTAAAACAGATTCGGCCATAGTTAGGGTTTTGACCTCCAAAATGGGGTCCTTTGATTTACTAAACTTAAATGAGTTTTGAGAACATAGGAGTGTTCTATGAATCTCCAGGATCATAAAACTGTAATTAATTTCATAAATCGTTGCTGTTTGGTGTGAGTTTGATTTTCGCAGGTCAAGAACCATGAAAAACTTGTAATAAAATGCGCAGGAAAAAGGGAAGAAGATTTCGCAGGAAAAAGGTTGAAGAAGAAGCCATTCGCGCGCTCAGGACAAATTTAAATTATGTTAACATATTTTATGTTGTTTTGTTATTTTGTTATCACAACAGCTTCGTTGTCCCAGTGGAAAGGCTTGTACGCGTATGATCAAAGGGGAGGGGATCGAATCCTGCCTCCAGCCAATGTTTTGGTATTTTCTCATTTTAATTGTATTCTTAATATATTATTATTGGTGATTGTTTGACTATCAGTTAGGCTCTCCCAGCCAGGCGGATACGCGTGCATGCTTGTAATCAGAAGGTCCTGGGTTCAAGTCCCACCCCAGGCCTTTTGTTTTCATTATTTTTCTGGATTTTTAAGACATTGCATAAAAACAATTGGAGTCATTCTATGATCACCAACGCGTGGTTGGCCTGATGGTATGTTTTGATGCTGGCAAGCTTGAAGACCTGGGTTCAAACCCAGCCAAGGTAAGTTCTTATTTTTTATCACTTTTTCTATTTTCTTTAATTAATTAGTTTCTTTGTTTTATATTCTTAATAAAAAATAAATCATATATATTAAAAATTTAAAATAACATCTTATTCTCTAAAAATTCTAAACTTTCTATTTTTTTTTAATTCAAAAATTTGTTTTATTATTTTATGTAATTATAATATATATGTATATATTAGTTAAAATAATTTTGTATATAACCAAACCCTAATTTTCTAAACAAACCCTAAAATATTTTCTAAAACAAAACTTAATTCTATTTTTTCTAAATAATTTTATTTTCTAATTCTTAATGTAATTATTATGTATATCTATTTATTTAATATGATTCTTGTAAATTTTGTAAATATGATTATTTTTATTTATGAACATGATATTTAAAATTTATTTTCTTTATATAATATGTAAATACCTTTTATAATTTTTGTTTAGAAATAATTAAATTTGATAATGATTTAAATTTGTAATTATATCATATTTAAAATTTTTATATTATAGTAATTATTTAATTATCCATGTTTCTAAATAAATGCTTATATATAAAAATCAAATTTTGTGTTTATTATTCTAATCATGTTATTATAATATTTTTCTATTAATTATTGTTGCTAACCATATTCTTATTTTTTGCTTATTATTATCTTAAATTTTTATCTTATTATTTTTCTAACCTTGTCTATTTTTCTAATTATTACTATTTCATTAAATTTAATTATTTTCACTAACTTTATTCTTGATATTTCTACTAACTTTATTTTTTTTAATTATTATTATCACTAACCCCTATTTATTTATTTATTGTTTATTCATTATTTTTGCTTATTTATTTATATCTTGCTAATTATTTTTGCTATTTATTTTATTTTGCTTATAATTATGTAATTGCTTCCTTGGTGTAATTTTGTAAATATTTTAATTATTGCTATGGTTAGTAAATTAGGGAGTGCAAAACATGTATTCTATTTAAAATTAATCTAGATCACTTTAATCATAAGATAAATAATATTGAACACTCACACACGTAAGTCGATTTTTAATCGCCATCTCACATTTCTAAGGTTATCCCTCAAGTTGCCTAAATCATAAGGTCAAGTGGGGTGTATAAAGCAAGTCCCTTAAAAAAGAAAAATCATCAAGTCCCTCATGGTTGCCTTTACGAATCAAGTCCCTTCGAATAATGATGATAGTCCCTCCTTTATGCTTATTACACCCCACAGTTGCCTTCAAAAATAAATGTCCCTCTCATGTCCCTTACATCCAAGGTAATGACTACCTACTCCTTAATAGTAGGGATAGTCTTACCAATTAAAGGATAAAGAACAAGAAAGACTTAAAACTTTAGGGTAGGTTCCTCTTATGTACTTGCTCACTTCAAAAACTTTTCACACTTAACAAATTTCAAACAAATTTTCAAAAACAAGTTTTTACGCATCCGTACATGGATCATTATTAACTATTCTGAAAATTTTTCTATTCACACACTACACTTTCAAAAACAATTCAAAAGTGAGCTAAGTAACTAAGAGCCCATGGATAACCATGGATGTAAAGGGTGCTAACACCTTCCCTTTACATAACCTACCCCCCGGACCCAAAAATATCTCTTAAGGTCTTTCCTGTTCTTTTATACCCTTTCCTTTTGGATAAAATAAAAGTCGGTGGCGACTCTTGCTATCCGCAACATAACTAAAGTCAGTTCTCCCACCGTGTTACAGCGGCCAGACGTCTCAGGCAGTACATGATTTGTCACACTACTTTGTTGATCTCGAAAATGGATCCAATAAAGTACATTTTTGAGAAGCCTGCCTTGACAGGAAGACTCGCCCGTTGGCACATGTTGTTATCCGAATATGACATCCAGTATGTAACCCAGAAGTCTATTAAAGGCAGTGTTTTGTCTGAATACCTTGCTGATCATCCTGTCGAAGATTATGAACCTTTGAAATTCGATTTCCCGGACTAGGACATTATGTTGATAAAGGATTGTGAAGTTCCAGGTCCAGATGAAGGTCCCGAGCCAGGTTCTCGTTGGAAGATGATGTTTGATGGTTCCTCTAATTACATGGGGCATGGTGTGGGAGCTGTCTTGATGAACCCTGATGGTGGTTACACTCCTTTCACGGCTAGATTGTGCTTTGAATGTACAAACAACATTGCTGAGTATGAAGCGTGTGTTTTGGGTATCGAAGCTGCAATTGATACCAGAATCAAGATTCTTGAAGTATATGGAGACTCAGCTTTGGTAATCTACCAAGTCAAAGGTGAATGGGAGACCCGTGACGAGAAGTTGATCCCTTATCGGGCCCACATTGTGGAGTTAATTAAATACTTTGACGAAGTCACTTTCCATCATGTTCCAAGGGCAGAGAATCAAATTGCAGACGTTTTAGCTATGTTGGCATCTATGTTTCAAGTCAGATTTCTTAATGAAGCTCCACTCATTACAATTGAGCGAAAAACTGCATCAGCCTACTGTCTACTGGTCGAGGAAGAAACTGATGAGAAACCATGGTTCTATGACATCAAGAACTACTTACAAAACCAGGAGTACCCAGCTGATGCAACAACTCTTGATAAGAAGACTCTGAGAAGATTGGCGTCCAAGTTTTTCCTCAGCAACAATGTGCTTTATAAGAGAAATCATGATATGATTCTGCTCAGATGTGTGGACAAGCGCGAAGCAGACTTATTGATCAGGGAAATCCATGAAGGATCATTTGGAACACATGCCAATGGACATGCCATGTCCAGGAAGATTTTGAGAGCTGGATACTTCTGGTTGACCATGGAATCAGATTGTTTCAAGTATGCCAGGAAGTGTCATAAATGCCAAATTTATGCCGACAAGGTGCACGTACCTCCGACCCTTTTGAATGTGCTGTCATCACCTTGGCCTTTCTCAATGTGGGGCATTGACATGATAGGGGCAGTTGAGCCTAAAGCTTCCAATGGTCACCAGTTTATCTTGGTTGCCATCGACTACTTTACCAAGTGGGTAGAAACAGCTTCCTACGCCAACGTGACAAAGCAAGTAGTCGCCCGTTTCATCAAGAACCAAATTATCTGCCGCTATGGGATCCCAAGCCGGATTATCACAGATAATGGGACCAATTTGAACAACAAGACAATGAAGGAGTTGTGTGACACATTCAAGATTGAACATCATAACTCTTCTCCTTACCGTCCGAAGATGAATGGAGTTGTTGAAGCTGCGAACAAGAACATCAAGAAGATCTTGCAGAAAATGGTGAAGACTTACAAAGACTTGCACGAGATGTTACCGTATTCCTTACACGGATACAGAACCTTAGTTCGCACTTCAACAGGGGCAACCCCTTTCTCTTTGGTGTATGGGATGGATGCAGTTCTCCCTATCGAAGTAGAGATACCATCTTTGAGGATCTTGATGGAAACCAAACTGGAAGAAGCTGAGTGGGTCCAGAGTAGATATGACCAACTGAACCTCATTGATGAGAAGAGAATGACCGCCGTGTGCCATGGCCAGTTGTACCAGAAGCGCATCAAGAGAGCATTAGACAAGAAAGTCCATCTCCGAGAATTCAAAGAAGGAGACCTTGTACTCAAGAAAATCTTGCCAGTCCACAAAGACATGCGTGGGAAATGGAGTCCTAACTATAAAGGCCCATATGTTGTGAAAGTGGCATTCTCCGGAGGTTCCCTAGTCCTCACAAATATGGATGGTGAACAACTGAGACACCCGATGAATTCTGATGCAGTCAAAAAATATTATGCCTAAATAAAGCCCGATAGGTCGAAAACCAGAAATGGCGACCTATGCAAAAATGGGTATCCCGGTGGATCATAACCTATGAAGGAGATCCAGGCAAAAGTTAGGGATAAAAATAAAAAATAGAGCCTGCTAAGTTGAAAACCCGAAAAGGGCGGCTTAGGCAAAAAAGAGCGTCCTGGTGGATTGAAAACCCGAAAGGGCGGTCCAGGCAAAAGTTAGGGACAAAGGCATTTGACTGCATCAGATGATGTTTATCATTACTGAAGATCATTACTTGAAGACCAATCCAGTCGTTTTTGTCAAAAGCAAGGCGTTGGGCGGTTTTAGTTATTAGGGATTATAGTGGTCGTTGGATTCAATGTAGACCTTTCCCCATTGCCATTTTCAAATTGTAATTTCCCATGGAGCTTTTGCTATTGGCAAGCTACCATTCTTGAATGAAATACAACCTTTGCCTCTAAATTCTGTCTTTCAACTTCTTATTTTCTTTGTTATGCAAAATGTCTTTACTGAGTTACAATTTAACTTTGAAAATGAAAAAAAATTTAAACAGTTTTTGAAAACATACTGGAAAACATTCAAATTTCTGACTTTATAAAAATTAAAAGATTTTCTGTCTACTAAAAGCCCTCTGGCTTGCAGCAACACTCCCATGCAAATATTACAGAAATCCCCACAGAGGGTTAACAGCTGGTAGCACTCTTGGATGGACCCTTGGATCAAGTATCAATTTCCAAGTTTGAAGACATCTCCCCAGCATCTTTCTTTTTACTCGTCTAAGTATTTGCGCTGAGATCCTACTTTTCTCCCTTTATCAAAATTCTCTGTCTCTCCATAGAGTCAGCATTTGCATATCATGGTCATTCGCATCATGTTCATCGCATACGCATTTGGCATAATCATTTGTCTTCCCCCAGTCGTCGTCTGCCTAAATCCAGTTCCAGATTACTGTCTTTTGTTATCCACTATTGTTGGTACCCCGTAGTGTGGTTGACCAAGATTTCTTTCCCAGCAACGTTGGTATCCCCTGCAGAGGCCTTTCTTGATGTACCTTAATACAACCAATACTTCTTTTTAAGCCCGATCATCATTGGCACAAATCCTTCAAGTTCTTCATTTAGGGAATTTCCTGAAGTTGGTCGTTTATCTCGCTGAAAACCCCAACATTTATTCTTATTTGCCAGCTGGTCGCTTGGAGCCATTTGATCTATCTTTAAACGCTTCGCATACTACTCCCAGTATCAGTGTGTTTGCACAGAGCCACTGCCTGAATACTATTTTCATCTTCCAATCCTCGGTTATCAACAGTTACACTTGAACTTGTTGATTTACTATTTTAGACTTATGACAGTTATTTGTTTCTCCAACCGCCGTGTTGAATTTTATTTTCCTGACCACCGCGTCTCTGTCTGTTATTTTATTTCCAGACCACCGCGTCTCTGTCTATTATTTTTATTTCTATTTCCAGACCACCGCGTCTATGTCTATTATTTTTATTTCTATTTCCAGACCACCGCGTCTCTGTCTGTTATTTTCCGACCACCGCGTCGTTGCCTGCTATTTTATTTCTAGACCACCGCGTCAATATCTTTTTTTTTATCTCCTGACCACCGCGTCTATGCCTGTCATTTTATTTCCAGACCACCGCGTCTTTGCCTGTCATTTTATTTCCTGACCACCGCGTCTTTGCCTGTTATTTTTATTTTCTGACCACCGCGTCTTTGCCTATTATTTTATTTCCAGACCACCGCGTCTCTGTCTGTTATTTTATTTCCAGACCACCGCGTCTCTGTCTGTTATTTTATTTCCAGACCACCGCGTCTCTGTCTGTTATTTTATTTCCAGACCACCACGTCTCTGTCTGTTATTTTATTTCCAGATCACCGCGTCTCTGTCTGTTATTTTTATTTCCAGACCACCGCGTCTCTGTCTGTTATTCTATTTCCGTGACAACCGCATCGATGTCTGTTATTTTATTTCCCGATCACCGCGTCGATGTCTGTTATTTTATTTCCTGATCACCATGTCGATGTTTGTTTATTCTTGACTGCTGTGTCAGTGTCTGCTATTTTTGCTCTCTCGGCTGCAGAGTCGAGATCATTTCTATCTTTCTCAATCACTGAATCATTGCATTAGGATCCCCAGCGACCACCTTGAACTTGCTAACTCATCACTTCAGATAGTTTGTCTTCAATCTTACATTTTGTTGTCCGTCTTATATCGTTCTTAGTGCCAACAGTTACACTTGAACCTGCTGATTTATCACTTTGAACACTTCCTGTTTCTGTCTTGTATTCCCTGGCATATTGTTATCCCCAGTGAATCTTCACCCTCGTTTTCATTTCTGTGGATTACTATTTGCATTTGTCCTCATCATACCATGTTCAGCATATTCATCATTAAAAATCATCAGCATGTCAGGTCACTGCATCTCGCATATCATATCCCTAAGCATCAAGTCCCTCAGGAGTTCATAGCATGTCATTGCATTTAGGGGCAAAATTTTCGGTTAATTCTATATTTAAATACCTTTCACTTCGATTTTATGAGGATCAGCATCCCTCATTCTATCAGGTAAAGTTATTTAAATAGGGGCAACTGTCACACCCCAAATTTTCCCCCTAACCTTTCACATTATGCATTCGTTTAATTGTTTACATATTGGATGCGTTTTAGAGTCGCAACAATTTTCGGAAGTTTGGCCCCTTTGAGTCGTGCGATTAAGTTTTTTAGGTATTGTTAATCCAATTACAAATTAAGTTTCACGCTTTCAGTTCGTTGTTAAGTTTTGTCTCTAAATTTAATTTCAATTTCTTTTCCTATTTTTTGTTTTTGAATTTAAGGTTTCTATTTCTAATTTATTTTCAATTTCTAATTTTATTTTTAATTCTTTTTTAAGTTTCTATAAAAATTCATAAATCTTAATTTTCTATTTTTTTTTTCAAATTCAATTCTTTTCTGATTTCCAATTTTTATTTGAGTTTCTATTTCCAATTCAACCATTTGTATTACCACATAAGCATTCAAGAGCATATCATTTCTTTATACACAATCCATAAACTCTTCAAGCATTTCATAATTTAACATTGTTTCAATTCAAAATTTATTCATAAATTTAGATTCAATCATATTCATATATGTTCATAACCATGTTTATCACAATCTATTAAGTTTAGGCATACATATTCATATCTTCATAATCAAGCATTTTTCCATTATCTCATCTCAATATATTTTTGTTTGTATATTAGATTTTTGTTTCATTTTAAAATTAGAATTTTGTCTCATCTCATCATCTAATTATTTTCTATCTTAATTTTTGTTTAGATATTTTTCTGAGACTATTTGGAAATAATTTAAATTTTTCTTCTTTTAAAAAAATCAGTGTTTTATTTATAATTAATAATGTTTAAGTTAGCTTAATTCATTCTAATTCTTTTAGTTTAATTTTTTTCATTTTCATAGGAGTTTTAGATAAGAGTTTTAGATTATTTAAAAGTGGTCTTCTTTTTTTTTTCCAGTTTTTTTTATTTGCCTTATTTAGTTTTATTTAGACAGTATATTTGTAATTACATTTTATTTTATTTTAAGTTATCTTTTTCACAATCACTTATGTTCTAAAAAAACTCATACATCCCATAAGCATTCCATCTCCAGCAAATAAGTTCACATTTTTTAAAAAAAAACTCATAAATAAAGAGTATTTAAATTACACAAAAAGGATGATAAAAGAAGACAGTCTGCAGTTTTACTGCATTTGTTTTTACACCAACAAGACCAAATATTGCCTTCACAGCACCAATACATCACAACAACCATAAGCAAACCTGCAGAAAGTAGAGAAACGAAAAGAACTTGTCAAACACCAAAGGGCCAAACCAAAAATGGTACCAATGCCATGTCTGAAAACGTACACACTTACCAACAAACACTCCAACCCAATTTTGTGCAATTTTTTTCCCTGCAACCAACAGCAACAATACAGTCTTGACCTGCACTTCATTTACACCAGTTTGTGAAAGAGCTTGTCCAAGCCCAGCCAAACCTGCACGCTGAAAAGGACCCCTCAGCTGGGTTTTGTTTGCTATCACCTTTTGCAGGTCCAGACCTGTAAATTGCAGAGGCAGGACAGCAGCAGTTTTAGCATTAATCCGGATAAAAGTTAAGGGTCAACACAAAAATAATAAAAAAGGAGAGCAACATGTTTTCAGCTTCACAGAAAATTCACGATTTTAGTAAAGAAATTGTGAACATCAAAAAGCAACAGAAGAAGTTTCATGGTTTTGGAAAGGAAAATTACTTTTCAAAATCATAAAGAACACATAAGCCGAATACTTCAAGGGGGGGGGGGGGTTCTTAGTAGAATTTCAAAGGGAAGTCCTAACGTTCTTACACTATAAAAACAGGGCTCATGTTCATCAGAGGGGGGATTTTTTTTCGAGTTTTCTGTTGAAATTTCAGAAGAGAAAGTTTTGGCTTGAACTTTGAAAATTCAAAAAGGGGGCAACTTTCAAGCGATACACATCTCAGCCATACGAAAAAGCACAGAAAATACCTTTGAGTGCAAAACGGTTGTGTTTGGAGACTTGACTTCCTCTTTATACCAACGTCAAGGATAAGCATCAAATCACCCATAAACTCCCATCCGCACCGCACAAACCTCTTCCACCGTCGACCGAAACCAGACCCTCCAAATACAAAAAAACCAACCGAATCCGTAAACACAGTAGACCATCACCGTCTTCAAATACCCTCACATCGCATTGAAAGCGGTCTTCGGGTCCATCCCTTCGTCTTCCACCTTTCGACACTGACGAGCTTCTCCACGACTTATCCTCACCGCAACTGTATGGTAAAACAAAGGAAAGATTTTGAGAGGGTAGTCGAAATCGAAGATTGAAAGCGCAGAAGGAAGAATAAAGAGACAACTCACCTTGAAGGTTATACTTCACAGTCGGTAATCTCGCCGGAAACTCCTTTTTTTTTCTCGACGAGCTTTATTTCACTCAGTTTTACCTTCGCTTCTTGTTTTCTGTTGTAAATTTGATAATCCTCATGGTTTCTTCGAATCATTCATAATATGTTAGTGTTGAGTAGCTTAGGGTTTTCAATTAGGGATTTGATGTTGTGCTTGTCGCTTTGCCTCATCCATGTCTTTGTGCGCTGATTTCCATTGTTGCTTTTGTTCACTTGTTCGTATTCGCTGATCTGTGAGTGAAAACAGAGAGACAGAGAGATGATCGAAATTGGAGAGGCAGAGGGTTGAACGAAAATGAGATGCTCTTTCTCTTCTCTTGTTTTTTTCTTGTAAGACAGCTAGGGTTTTCTAACTCGTCATGACCTAACGCCCAGCCGGGTCGGAGCTGACCCGCTCCAGGCTTTCAGGCCCAGCCCAGCGCCCTTTGGCCCTTTTCAAATGCACTCTCCTGTTTTGTTTCTTACAACCCATTCCATGGTTTTTTTGTTTATTTATTTATTTTCTTTATTCTTTGTTTGTTTAATTAAGTTTTCTTCCTTTCCATTACATCAAAAAAAATAATAGATAAAATTCTAAACTCTAAGATAGTTTTTTTTAACAACTCTACCTAAATTAACTAATTAAATCGTTAATTGTTTTTGCTAGGTGATTCTTTTTGTTTATTCTATTTCTATTTTATTATTATTAATTTTTAAATTAATGTTATTTTGTAAAAGGTGTTTATGTATTAGTCAAAATCCGTTGCTTATTATTTAATTGAATGACGATGTATGACTTGGTTGAATTAGAACGTCTCTTCCGCATTACAATTCTTTCTAAATCGTCAAAGTAAATAAAGAATTTTGGTTATCTTAAGAATAATCATTTCAAAATGAATTTCCTGGTCCAACGCCAAGTAAGCAATTCTCGCCTATACTTGGCACACACGTAAGTCGATTATCAAATAATCGCCATCTGTACGACTTTTTACGCATCTTAAATAACTTAACAAGGAATAGAGCTCCGGAGTCTAGCACTCCGCACGTTCTAGAATGAACTGCAACTGGGCTAGCCCCACGCGTATTGTTCGTTCAATCCTTCGTTATTAATATCGTATCGATTCTAAAACATCTAAAAACAATTAATCATTTATTTAAATTAAATTACGAAAACAGAATTCCGGAGTCTAGCATTCCGCACGTTCTGGATTGGACCGCAACTGGGCTAGCCCCACGCGATGTGTTCAATCACTATTCGTATATCAAATATTCAAATCATTTTTATAAATTAAATTACGAAAACAGAATTCCGGAGTCTAGCATTCCGCACGTTCTGGATTGGACCGCAACTGGGCTAGCCCCACGCGATGGTTCCATCATCAGTCGTATACCAAATTATTCAAATCATTTTTATAAATTAAATTACGAAAACAGAACTCCGGAGTCTAGCATTCCGCACGTTCTGGATTGGACCGCAACTGGGCTAGCCCCACGCGATGGTTCAATCATCATTCGTATACCAAAATATTCAAATCATTTTTATAAATTAAATCACGGAAATTGAACTCCGGAGTCTAGCATTCCACACGTTCTAGAATGGATTGCAGCTGGGCTAGCCCCACGCAACGTGGTTCATTCGCCCTTTCGTTTAAAACATCTTAACAAAATTCAAACACCTTTTCTCTAAAACGAACATTGTTTAAATCATTCTATCTCTCGAACAAGCTAGCGCTTCAGCCTCCACCGCGAGTATAAGCCAATGCTTAACAGTAGAATGCATTTCAAACAATCGTTCAATTAAAAAATTGAAAACCGTAGTCGCACGAACTACGGAGCTCTGACTTTCCCATTGCACAAGGGAATACGTAGGCACGAGGATTTTAATCCTTCGCGAGCACAATAATAAAAAATTAATCATTTCTCCACCCTAATAAAAAATTTAACTATTTCACCCCTAAAAAAAATTTAATTAATCTGTTCTCCGTCGTAATAATTTAAAACTTTAATTCCCTTTAAGAACAAACATATTTAATAATCATTTAGAAGACATAGACTTAAGATCAAACATTTAATCGCATAGTTAGCTAAGAGGTTCCCGTTTAGTACAACGGACGTGAGGGGTGCTAATACCTTCCCCTTGCGTAACCGACTCCCGAACTTAGAATTTGGTTTCGTAAACCATTTCTTATCCTTCCTTTAGGTTGTATCTATATCTCTCTTTTCTCTCGTAGAATAAATAGAATTAGGTGGCGGCTCTGTTGTTTTGTTTTAGGAGAGAAGGATAAGAAACATTATTTTGGAGCCATAAATTGGTGAAACAGAAGGACTTGAATATGTAAAGAGATTATACGTGTTATCTTTGAATAAAGGCAAATACGAAAAATATGAAGGTATCATGAGAGACTTGGAGTTGGGATTTTTGATAGAGAAGATACATTTGAACACATTTACAACCAAACCTTATTCCACTAAGTGTGATCAATGCATACATGTTTCTATCCAATTTGTACACATGAATGAAGGGTTTCTTTGTTGACCCAGTGACTATTCTGTGTTCACTGGATATGTTGATCATGTGGCATTCAGATTATGGCAGGGAGAGGTATGTATATGATATGTTGATCATGTGATTTTATTTAATATTGATACTTTGAAATTAACATATGCTTTTTACTTTGTTTGTTATAGGACCAAATTTTGTTGAATGTGCCCACCCATAGTGCGGAGCTGAAGAAGTTCTTGGATGTCGAGATTCTAGAGGAGTTCAAGGTGATTGTTGATGATTGCGGTCTCCTTTAACTAGTGGAATGTTCGTTGAACATGTTTGACGATAAGTTATTGATGACCTTTGATGAGAGATGGCATAAAGAGACATCTTCCTTCTATCTTCCGTTTGGTGAGATGACAATTACCCTGGATGATGTTTCGTCTCTATTCAATCTTCGCCATTGT
Organism: Lathyrus aphaca; assembly: GCA_963966055.1. Lineage (NCBI taxonomy): Eukaryota > Viridiplantae > Streptophyta > Magnoliopsida > Fabales > Fabaceae > Lathyrus > Lathyrus aphaca. The sequence continues at coordinate 195,579,482 of OZ014524.1, forward strand.
TAGCTCCTAATTTCGACACCTAGTTGACTTGAGAAAACATTAACTTTAGCATCATGTTTTGGTGGAAAGGAAAAGGCTTCGACTAAAGTAAATCTGAGGAGGCCTGAGTCAAAGACGCAAGGAAGTATAAGGACGTGGACTTAGAATATTTTCTAAGTATAAAAGAATCAACTTCGACCACGTATCCTTGGAATTGCAAACGTGCAAAAGTTAAGATCTATGTTGGAGGGAAAGTTATGTTTCTTTCAAAATTTGAATAAAGAAAAATGATGCTCAATGGAAGTTGAAGAACATGCAAAGTGCCAAGTGACATATTTTTAGGAGTAAACTGCCAATAGCAGTTACTTTCGACTAGTATAAATAAAGTAGTTCTAGTGTTAGAATTATGTGTGAATCATATTGTACAAGTTACTCCATAAACACTCAAAGTACCCGTGTGTAGAGAAACGAGTGAAAGTGAGAATGTACGTGATGAGATCACCACCCTTTTTCATATCAATGCAATTTATATTCAAGTTTTTACTTTGAAGTCTTTTTATCTTGCATCCTCTTTACTTTCAAGCAAGTTTATTATTCAGGCTTTTATTTTTCTTTTTACTCGCTTTCTCTACATTTCCTTGTCATTTATACTTTATTGCACTTTACTTTCGACTTAAACTGTTTTGAGTCTTGTTTGTTTTGTTTTCTCTTTTTTACCAAAATATTTCATAAAGTCTGTCGAAGAGTTTATGACACTATTCCTGAAAAACCAATTAAAACATATTTATAGCACATGTCCATGGATCAATTTGGCCGATCCTGTAAGTGACTGAGAACATTGTGTTGTTTTTAGAGGACCAGCGGTTTTTTTTATATAATTTTTAGGGTAAACAAATTGGCACATCCAGTGGGACAGTGCTATAAGTAAACAACTTTTGGGAGTTTTATTAACTTCCTTCAATATAACCAACTTTTAGAAGTTTATAACTTCCTTTTCTTTACGTGTTCGATTGATCAAAGTGTGGTATAATCTTTTGTTGCATACATTTGAGAAGTGGAAAGGTAGCCACCACATACAAATACATACCAAAGAAAAAATACGAGGAAAATGGAATCTAGTCAAGGGAATAGAGGTAATCCCAATCCCCAGGCGTTTGGGTCGAATCCTCAACCAAGCAGTTCGACTGCTCCAAGCACCAACTTCACTCCACAAGATATTAATAGGAATTATGTGGTGCCTTCCCCAATTCCTTCGACCAGAGGATCAACAGTGTCAACCATGGCATCAGAAACGGTTCCTTCAATGGCATGATCCAGGGGAACAATGTTTAGACCTTATACTCAACCATTTTTGGAATACATTGGAGCAACTCCTCAAACTCCACCACCAAACTCATCAATGTTTAGGTATTTCCCTCCTCTAGGTTTTTCACAACCTTTTCCTAAAAACCCACCCTATGGCATTCCGACGGAGGTGATACAAACCCTACACAATGCGCCTGCAGTATTTTCAGAAAATGTGATGGCTTCACCTTTGTAGGAATCAGGATTCCGAGTGAACATAGGTCGAAATAGCCAAACCATAGGGTTAGGGTATTCTGCCCAGGGTCCTCGCTTGAAAAATGAATCTGCAAATTATTTGAGGCAGCAAATGGATGAAAGCAATCTGCAAATGGTACACATTATGTCTCAAACTATGGGAGAGGTCTTTCAACTCCTAATTCAAAGTACCACTCAAACTAATCAGTAATTAACATCCTAGATGGCTCGAATAGAAAAATTCATGGGGGTACCTTCCCCTCCTCGACACCCCACTAGATAATATATAAGAGAAAATCATGGTGTCAAATTCAGGGAGAACATCCAACAGGCGAACCCAGAATATCAAGTGATAGTCGACCCACATAGGGTCGAACCCCTAGAAATAAAATTATTGTTGTTGAAGAAGAAAAACCAAGGGTGATAATGATAAATAGGAACCAAAATGCATATAATATGTTGCAGCAAGTTCGACATAATAATATGGTTGTAGAGAATAATCTTACAACCATTGTTGAAAGGATAATGGCTCAAAATGGAATGAATACAGGTTCTGCTAGGCCAAATTTTATCTCACCCATAGTAGACTACAGACTTCAATCTGAATTACCTCCAAGGACGAAGGTCCCAAAGTTTTCCAAGTTCTCAGGTGATACAACTGAATCCACCATCGAACATGTGGCATGTTACCTGATCGAAGCTATGGAAATTGCAAATGATGAGAGTCTAAAGATTAAATAGTTCCATAGTCCTCTCACTAAAAATGCTTTTACATGGTTTACTACCTTACCACATGGTTCGATTTGTAATTGGACTCAGTTGAAATGTTTATTCCATGAGAAATTTTACATGGGTCAAATTAAAATTAGTTTGAAAGAGTTGAAGAGAAAGTTTAATGAGCCAATTGATAATTATTTGAATATGTTTCAACTCCTCAAGGCTATATGTTTTACACAAGTACCTAGAAGCGAACTTGTCGAAATGGCCGCTGGTAGCCTCGATTACTCTATTAGGAAGAAACTGGACACTCAGTACTTGAGAGATATGACCCAATTGGCTGATAGAGTTCGACAAATAGAGCGTCTATGAGACGAAAAGGCTAGGGCAAATAAAAACAAGACAATAGCCTACATTGGATTTCATGAGGGGGTCGAAGAAATATATGATGAACCCATAGATTTCAACGAAAGTGAAATAGACCTGGCTGAACTAAAGCAGGGTCTCCCCTATTCATGTAAATTGCTAGTTCCTTCAAATGGAAAAAACAAAACCCTGTCGAAAATGAAAAGAATGATAAGTTTCCAAAGAAAACATACACTTTTGACATCACTAAATGTGATGAAATTTCGATTTGTTAGTTAAGGATGGGAAGATATTGGTGCCTCTAGGTGCTAAAGTGTCACCTTTAGAATAAAGAAAAAAGAGAGTTTTTTGCAAATACCATAACTATTTGGGCCATAAAACTTCTCAATGTTTTCTTTTCAGGGATTTGGTGCATAACACAATTCAAGAAGGGAGACTCAAGTTTGGTGAGAAGCCCAAGAACCAGATGAAGATCGACTCAAATCCTCTTCAAGTTGCAGAAGCTAACTTCACTGAACTTGGTAAAGTTAACATGCTCGAGTAACAGAGCATTCTGACAACAGCGTGAACAACGTCGACACTAGTGAATCTATGGGTCAAAATTTTGTACGGAGCAAAATGATTGAGTAGTTCATCAATGATGTTGTGTTCTACAGTTTCACTGAAGAAATTGATGACTTTCAGATGGAACACTTCGTCTGCATGGTGTTGTACCCCAAAATTTGCTCTCCCACAATCAAGGCAATGTGTCTCAAGAGTTCTTTCAAGGTTCACAAGGTTCACAAAGCTCACAATTGGTCTAATGGATTGAAGGTTTCATTAGACAAAGCCTCCTCCTGAACAATGGATCCAAAACTAGGGTTTTGAGTTTATTTAAGCTAAATGGACTTCCAAGGCCTCAATTGAGCTTCATAACATCCCACATGACTTCAAGAATCCCCATGTCAAGTTTCAGGGCTTTCCCAATAAGTTTGACCAGTTAGATGATCAAATGTTCAAAAATCAGTCAATTGATTAAAAGGTCAAACTGAGGTCAACTGAGGTCAACTGTGGTCAAATTATAGTCAAACTTCAAGAGTTTTTGCCAACATCAAGGTTATGAAGTAAAATTCATCATTTGATCAAGGGTTGATCATGATTCATCAAAGATATTTCAGATCATCAAGAATCAGGAGTTTCTAAATTAGGGTTTTCATAGGAAAAGTCAACTGAACTTTGACCAGCCATAACTTTCACATGATTCATCAAATATTTCCCATCCAAAGCCCATTTTGAAGGAAACTGAGTTCTCTACAACTTTGTGTCTCATAAGCCAAGCCTAAAAATGTTTCATTTGGAAGGTATGAGCTAAGACATTATAGGTCCTTTCAAAGGTCAACAAAAAGTCAACTTTTTCCAAGTAGCATAATTTGAAAATGGTAAAAGATATGGACATGAGACCAAAGAGGTTTGTTAGAGGACTCTCTAAGTTTTCTAAAAATTCCAATATTACTCTCATAGACTTAAAATTGAGGGAGTTATTCCTTGGTAAAGTTGGGAAATTTTCAAGGGGTGCATTGAGCAAAAAGGGTCTCAAATCCAAAATTTTCCAAATGGGCTCACCAAATTACAACTCAATCTCAAAGATAACATCAAACACGACCCAATGATCATTTTTTCAGATTTTTATATTTTATATTTTATTATTTTGGATTTTATTTAATAAAATTCTATTTTAATTAAAATAAAATATAAAAAGTCAAATAAAAAATCAGATCTTTGTTCTAGAAACTCATAAACAACCTTAAAAGTGATTTGATACTCTCAAATTTCGTGCTAGATCAAAATAGCAAGAGTATATTTGATTTTTTGCACATTTATGGTTGATTTTTTCTTCACCATCAAGTTATCCAAAAGCCCAAACAATCCACCAATTTTTTAACCTAAATTCATTCTATTATAAGAGTACAACTTAACACAAACAAGGGACGATTTTCCAGCAGCCAAGAACACACATCCAAAGTTCAAAAACACAAGGAATTTCAAAATTCGGTTTAACAAATCCAGCCATCCAAAAGGAGTTTTGAAGGTTGAGAAAGCTTCTTTGAGGCCACTAGAACATGTTTGTACAATCACATTCATCAAAGGCATCATAAAACATGGATCCCGATTTCATTTTTTGTTCTTGAATTTCAAGTTTTCGATTTCACTAATATATCCATTATGAACTGTTTTTAATGATTGTTATGTGTTTGTTATGATGCGTAGAACGATTCTGGACGTTTGGATTGATGTTTCATGGCCGGAACCATAGATTGCCATTGTTAGGGTTTCGACCTCAAGAATGGGGTTTTGCATTTCACACCATTAATGGACTTGTTAAAGACATGGCTAAGTCGTATAAACCATGGGCAATCAAAATATGTCATCAATTTTAAGGATTGTAATGGTTTATGTAAGGTTTAAGAAACATAGGTTTATCTGCCAAATTTTGTTCGCAGGAAAAGTTGAAGAGAAATTCGCAGGAAATTTGGGGAAGAAGATGAAGCATGCGCGCAAAATCTGATTTTGAATTCTAGTTTTATTATTTAATCAATTATTTGTATCTTAGTTCAAAAAAGCGCAGGTGGCCTAGTGGCTTTTGGTGTACGCGTATGAACCTCAGGACCTAGGTTCGATTGCTAGGTCCTCCATTCTTTATTTTTTAATTTGTTTTATTTTACATGTTTTATATATAATACATGTGGTTCATTCCAAAGTCAGGACGCGCACGTAGCACAGCTGGTCAGCGCAAGAGTATGGTAATGGGGAAGTCCTGGGTTCAAAACCAGGTCTCCCCCATTTATCTTTTATGCTTTTTCTTTCTTTTCTTTTCTTTTTTAATTTATTATATTATGTGTTATATTAATTAAAAAATTATTATTTATGTTAATTACTTTTGACTATTTTCTTAATTATAAAATAATTTCTAAATAACACATACTTATCTTTTTATTAAATTATATTATTATTATTTTTATTAAAATTATAAATCAATAATAATAATTGTGCATATAATTAAAAAAAATTAAATTAAATTTTGTATATATATATATATATATATATATATATATATATATATATATAGTTTTGTATATTTTTCTAAATTAATTAATTGGCTTAATATTTCTTTTAATTAATGTATTTTTACATATCATATAAATAATTGCAATTAATTTGTAAATAAAGTTAATTAATTAGATTTAGATTTAAGTAAATCCTAATTTTTAATTTAAATCCTATTTTTCCTAAAAAAAAACCTAATTATATAAATTAACTCTAAAATCTAGTTTTTTTAATCCTAATAATTTTGTTTGTATTTATAGTTATGTTATTTAATTATTTATTTATTTTTTCTTTATTTTAAGTTATTAGAAAAATTGTATAGGTTATCATTATTGTAATTAATTTTTCTGCTTATATAATTATGTATCTGCCCCAAAGCGATGTAATAACGTATGATTTACTGTATTTTTCGCATTTTATTTATTTTATTTTATTTGCGTGGTTAGTAAATAGGGAGTGGAAACATAATTGTAATTAATTGGACTTAGAGAATTAATTGAAAGAATAAATATTTAAAATAATCACTCACACACATAAGTCGATCTATGATCGTTATCTGCACCTCCTAGGATATCCCTATTGGCTGCCTTCAATATAATGGTCAAGTCCCTCGAAAGTAGGGTGTCTTAAGCAAAGCCCCTCCAGGAAATAAATCATCTTGTCCCTCCATTCGGTTAAAAGATCAAGTCCCTACGATGTTGCCTACAGTGTTGCCTAATTGATCTTGTCCCTTCAAATTAAAAGATGATAGTCCCTCCCAAATTGCTAAAGACATCCTACAATTGCCTTCGCTGATCATACGATGACCCTACGCCCGTCCCTTAATGAAAAAGGTAATGACTACCTATTCCTTAATAATAGGGATAGTCTTACCCTTGAAAGGACATATAAGAACATGCCTGATTTAGTCTAGGGTAGGTACCTCATAGTTACTTGCTCACTCTTTAAAAAGAAAATACTTTTCACACCTCACTATTTTCAAATATTTTCAAACAAGGCTTAGTATACATCCATACGAGGATCATTACAAAGTACTTAGAAAAATTTCTAATCACACACTTCACCTTTTCAAAAACATTTAAGTGAGCTAAGTAACTAAGAGCCCATGGATAACCATGGATATAAAGGGTACTTACACCTTCCCTTTATATAACCTACCCCCCGAACTCAAGTCTTTTAAAATAGGTCTTTCCTATTCTTTTATGCCCTTTCCATATGGATAAAATAAAAATCGGTGGCGACTCTTGCTATCCGCAACATAAATAGAAAGTCAGTTCTCCCATCGTGTTACACATGGCTGCTGAATACTACTTCAAAACATCACCAGATGTCGAGAAGTTTGGTGTGGGAACAACCGTTGAAACTCATGAGGATGTTCAAGGGTCGAATCTCCAGCTGGTAACTAAGGAAACTGCCGATGGTTTCATTAGGATGGACAAGGCTACTGAAGGCCTTGGCATTGACTTGTCCAAAATGAATTTGAAGGATGAGGTCGATATAAACATGGTCGAAATCAAGATTGAACAGAATATAATTTCTAAGGACTTAGGTCATCAAGAGGAATACAACAAGGTGGCATATCCTAAGGAGGACGAGACTATTGTCGAATTCTTACAAAGATGCCAGAAGAAAAATTCTGAAGTGATGTTGTGCCCTAGGTGCAGTTCCATCTTCGATAAAAAGGTTACCCACAACATTCAGGGAGTGAGGGAAGCTAAAGCTAACCAAGAGCGAAGGAATGCTCAAAAGCCAAGGGGTTTCGACTCAAGGCAAACCACCCAAGGGCAACATATTGCTGCAAAGCCCCAGGTTCCTAAAGCAAGGCAACCCACTTTCAAGCCTTGTGGAGAAGTGCCCAAATAAAAATAGATCAAGCATGTCGATGCCAAAGTAAAAGGGAAGTCAAAATGGACTAACTTCTATGTAGAGAGAGGTTCCTCAATGGACTATAGGAATGAGTATAAGTCATTAAAAAAGGCTTATGTCTCTGAGAATTACAAGGGTAAAAGTCCTATGTCAAGGTCACAATGGCGAAGGGAACAAAGGCTAAGAAAGGCACAAAGGGATGCATTAGTGAAAGACCAAGCTCAATATAACATCAAGATGCTAGCAGGCAATGCTGGAGATTATGAAGACAAGACAACTTACAAGGTGCCTGTGGGGCGCAAATTATTCAATAAAGAGGAGGCTGAGCTAAAATTTGAAGATGAGAATATGACAAACAACTTTGACTCAGATTCAGTAGCCTCCCTCGACATGATAATGAATGTGGTTTCAGTCATGCCATGAGAGTACGACAGGATAACTAAGGTCACAAACTTGGATGCTAACACTAAAGTTGAGATGGTAGCACATAAACCAGTGTGCTACCATGTGATGAACGATGGTTGCATCGAAGAGCAGAATTCTTTCTTTGAAAGGACAACTGACGCCATGAGGGGAATTTAAAACCTCTTTATATCACTAAAAAAGTAGTAAATGTGGTTGTCAATAAGATATTAGGGGATTGTGGTGCAATTGTTAAACTGATGTCGTATTACTTGCTGGCAAAGATTGGCAAGTTCGACACCAATCTGAAGCCTCATAATATGGTTCTTTCCAATTATGAAGGGAAAATTGGTGCTACTTTGGGAGTCATACAAGTCGATTTGACTGTTGGGACAGTGACTAGACCTACCTTATTTATGGTGGTCGAAAGCAAGGCCAATTACAACCTTCTGCTGGGAAGGGAATGGATCCATGGCATTAGGGCAATGCATTCCTCCATGCACTAAAAGGTAACCATATGGAGGCCTGATGGGATAATGGAGAACATTGAAGGGGATCAAGGGTACTTCAAAGTACCTATGAATCATGTTGATGGAGTTGAATTCGACAAGAACTTGGCACATATCGCGCCATGTACCCCAACAAAGTTTGAATTTACCCCTGACGACCATGTATTATGCTCATTGTACCTGCATCCTATGGAGGGTTTTCAATGGGATAAAATGGTTCGCCCCAATAATCCTCTCCAAAATAAAGGAGGAAATTGAAAGGCTGCTTCGTTGCAAGTTCATCCGTACGACCAGGTATGTCAAATGGTTAGCTAATATTGTACCAGTTATAAGAAAGAATGGATCTTTAAGGGTTTGTATTGATTTTAGAGATTTAAATTCTACAACCCCTTAAGATGAGTATTTGATGCATATGGCACAAATGTTAGTCGACTTTGTTGCAGGACATTAGTACCTTAGCATGTTAGATGGTTATTCTGCGTACAATCAAATAATCATTGCTGAAAAAGATGTCCCAAAGACTGCTTTTCAATGTCCATGAGTCTTAGGTACCTACGAATGGATAGTGATGCCTTTTGGTTTAAAAAATGTTGGGGCAAATTATCAAAGGGAAACGAATTCGATCTTCCATGATTTTATAGACACTTTAATGCAAATTTATATTGATGATATTGTTGGTAAGTTTATTTCAGGGAAATATCACATATACCATCTTCGACATTCCTTTGAAAGGATGAGAAAGCATGGTCTTAAAATGAATCCTCTTAAGTGTGCTTTTTGTGTACAGGCTGGGGACTTTTTAGGCTTTGCGGTCCACAAGAAGGGGATCGAAATCAACCAAAATAAGACCAAAGCCATTATGGAAGCAAAAGCACCATCCACAATGAGGGAGTTGCAATCACTGTTAGGGAAGATTAATTTCTTGAGGAGATTTATATCCAACCTAAGTGGCAAAAAGCAAGTCTTCTCACATTTGCTTCAGATCAACAAAGAAGGGTTCAACTGGGGGCAAGCACAACAACAAGCCTTCGACAAGATCAAGGAATACCTGATCCACCCTCTTATTATCTCAACACCTTGTAGGAGGAAAAATATGAGGTTGTATATAGCTACATCAGATAAGACTTTGGGGAGCATGTTGGCTCAAGAGGATAATGATGGTGTTGAAAGGGCCATTTATCACCTTAATAGAGTTTTAAATGATGCAAAAACTAGGTATAACACAGTAGAACAATTATGTTTATGCTTATACTATTCATGTACACAATTGAAGCAATATATAAAACTAGTTGGTGTTTATGTTTCTTCTCATTTCAACGTTATTAAACATATGTTATCTAAAATTATTTTGCATAGTCGAATTGGTAAATGGGCATTGGCATTAACTGAGTATTCTTTGACATATAGGCCTTTAAAGGCAGTTAAAGGACAAGTAGTGGCAGACGTTATTGTCGACCAGTCTGTTAATGAAAATGCATTGAACTATCTTGAGGTCGAACCTTGGAAGTTATACTTCAATGGGTTTAGCCATAAAGACGGGACATGCTTAGGGGTACTTGTTATTCCTCCTCACAAAATTCCACAACACTCAAGTATAAAATCGAAGGTTGTTGTTCAAACAACGAGGCATAATATAAGGCTTTGATAGTTGGACTTGAGGTATTGTTGGAATTAGGGGAAACTCATGTCGAAATAATGGGAGATTCTGAGTTGGTTATAAAAAAAAGTTACCAAAGAGTACAAGTTCGTAAAAGAAAATATAATCATGTACTTTGTAGTAGTAAATCGAATGCTTAAGAATTTTGAAGCAGTCAGTTTTTGACACATACCAAGACTGGAAAACTAAGTCGCAAATGACTTGGCTCAGATTGCATCACGATACATAATATCGAAGGAAAAATTGTAAGATGAAATCGAAGTCAAAGGGAAAGTAGTATCAGTTAGGTTAGCCCCATCAGACTTAGAAGAAACAAAGCTTGGATACGCTAACAAAAACAACTTCGACATTCTAGCAGTCGAAACTCTAATAGACAAGGATTGGAGGAAACCTAAAGTAGAATATCTCCAAAATCCAACATCCTCGAAAGGTCGAAAGTCAGGTATCAAGATTTAAGTTATGTCTTGTTAGGTAATATATTATTTAAAAAGACTTTTGAGGGAGTGTTGCTCAAGTGCCTTAGTGAGTCAAAATCATATTTGGCTCTTTCGACTGCACACACTGGGGCATGTGGATTACATCAACTAGGTCACAAAATGAAATGGCTTTTTTTCCGACAAGGCATGTATTGGCCTACTATGTTAAAATATTGTATTGAATTTGCTAAGGGCTATCAAGAGTTCCAAATTCATGCTGGCATCCAACATGTCCCTTCAAGTGATCTACATTTTATTGTCAAACCATGGCCTTTTAGAGGTTGGACTTTGGATTTGGTTGGATAAATTCGACCAGCATCTTCTGAGAACCAGAAATACATTTTGGAAGGTATTGACTATTTCACCAAATGGATCGAGGCAATACCTTTTCCAAATGTTGACCAGGAAGATGTGATTGAGTTTATTCAAAAGCATATCATCTATAGGTTTGGAATCCCATAAACTATCACAACAGATCAGGGGTCAATTTTCACTGGCCGAAAGATGCAAGAATTTGCTAGGGAATGGGTTTCAAACTTCTAACCTCTACGCCTTATTATGATCAAGCAAATGGCCAAGTCGAAGCAGAAAATAAGGTGGTTATTGGATTGATAAAAAAGAATGTGGGAAAAAAGCCAAAGAATTGGCATAAGACATTGGACCAAATTCTATGGGCATGTTGAACCTCCCCTAAAGAGGCAACCAATACCACCCTATTTAGACTTACATTTGGCCATGATGATGTTTTGCCTGTAGAAATTTATCTTCAGACAACAAGGGTTCAAAGACATCATGAGATTCCTTCTGAAACATATTGGAACACGATGTTAGATGAATTGGTAGACCTAGATGAGGAAAAGCTCCATGCTTTGGAGTTGCTTAAAAGGAAAAAGAAGAGGGTAGAGATTTTTTACAATAAAAAGGTGAAGGTCAAAACCTTCTCGAACGGGGAATTGGTATGGAAAGTCATATTATCTATGGATCAAAAGACCAAATCTCTAGGGAAATGGTCCCCAAAATGGGAAGGTCCTTTTAAGGTTATCAACACCTTTACCAACAATGCATATGAGATTCAGGAAATTGGTGCTGATCAAAGAGTCTTAAAAGTAAATGGTAAGTATTTGAAGAAATATAGGCCTATCCTACAAGAGATTTAGATTAAAGCATAACTTTATTATTATAAGAAGCCAAAATAGGCTGAAATTGCCAAAATGGCATACACGAGCTTCAAAGAAATAAAGATGCATAAAGTACATAGAGAGGATAAATTATTAATGTCTCTTCCAGTGTCTTGAACAAAGATAATTCATCCAGTCCTCATCAGGCTCACCGTAGGACTCCTCCCTTTTGACATGAAAGTCTTCTTTTTTAACACAACTCTTAGAGGTCCCTACTTTGTTACCAGGTTTTTTGTTGGTTGCAGTAGACTCCATGGACGTGTTCATCTCAGAGGATGACATGATTGAGGCATAAACACTTGCCTCATTTTATTCCACTTTAACAACCTTCTTGTTGGTAGAAAATTTGGTGGAAATTCTCATGTTGAATGTCAAAAGTGATGAGTAAAAGACTAGTTAATATTCCCTTTTTTAAAGAGAATTTTAGGGTCATAAATACTAGTCAAATTGGACCTTGGGAACATATGGAGTTTTTCTAGAAATTTGTTCCAAGGCTTTGCTATTTATATTCCCAAAATATGGGGACTTGTACCATTGGAGCACATGAATATTGTACCGTTGATGCGAAATATGCTCTAAAAATTAAAGTTTGGCTGAATAAGGAGAAATCTCTATGATTTATAGACAACACCTTTGGGACAACCGTCAAAATACTTAGCCATGAGTTTGTCTGAGAGAGGAGTGTCAAAACCTGGAAGAAATATAAAAATGTAGATCGAAGGTTGAAAACATAAATGAAGACAAATAAATAAAAGGTGCAAAGAGCACCAACATTGTCATAATTACATAAAGACCACGAAAGGGTCATTAGAAATTGTTCTTGAATGCAAAAGGATGATAGACAATCCGTTAAAAGGGAAGCTTCACCTTTAGACTGAGGAAAGCTGTCTTTTGAGTCTAGAGACGCATTTCGACCAGCTCTTTCTCCAACCTTATTGCGACAAAATATTTCTCCAGGCATTGGGCTTCATCGACATACCTCATGGCTCATCCCATTTCTAGGTCCAGCTCTGTGTCAGGCGACTCCTTCAGCTCTTTGATCCTCTTCTCAGCTCTGAAGATCTTGGTCTTCAATTCTTCGATTTGTAGCTTCCAAGCATTAATATCCTTTCTGAGAGAAGTCAGTTCCGTACGCCCATCAACTTTAGCCTTCTCCATGGATTTTGATAATGCCCCCCTTAAAGAATTTCTTCTTGATTGTTTGAAGAATTTCTTCTCGACCAAGCTGAAGCCTCAAGTCCACAAGTGGCCTCAATGGATTTTTGAATATTGGGAGGCTTTTTAAGATCCTCGGTTAGCTAATTCACAACTAAGGTTAGCTCCAACAGGAAGCTAGAAATAGCTGGTGCAAGGGTTGAGAAGTCGAATTTCTGAAGGGTATCCTTCAAGAAAATATGGGCAGTTCGATCAGACTCTAAAATTTTGATAATGCCCCCTTAAAGAATTTCTTCTTGATTGTTTGAAGGATGGGACTAACAAAGTCATAAGAAGTTGGAGCCTCAAAATGGGTCGAACCACTCACATTCTGCTCAGAGGAACTCTCTCTCTCTCTCTCTCTCTCTCTCTCTCTCTCTCTCTCTCTCTTTCCTTGCAAACACCAATCTGATAAATTCTCTAGGATTAGAGATTCTGAGGTTTTCCAGCTGAGCATCAATCATGGTGCTGCAGAAGTGGGAATCATATTAGTTCTTGGGGGAGTGGTTTCCTAGGCATGTTCTACCTCCACACCCTCCAAAGGAGTTTGCTCATCAATTCCAACATCACTTTCACCCCATTCATCTTCCTCATCATTCTCAACATCCTCTCCTTGGTCACCTGTAAGTTCAGACTGAAGTTGGGGCTCTCCTTCACCATCCATGAAACCCTCCAAAGGTTGATTGACAAGGATATCATGAGGGGAGTGTTAATTCTCAACAAGAGTATGTTCTTGTTCCATGTGAGTGGGTTCTTTAACCAATGGGTCCTGCTTGTTTTGAAGAGTTTTCTCTTCATGATCAGACCCAACTGTGTGGGACTGTTCAGTGGCAGTCTTGGCAAGTGAGCCTCGATGCACCACTTGAGGAGAGATAACTGAAACAAAATCAAGTTTGTTAATCTTACTCAAAGAGCTTCGCCCATAACCTGGATCAGACGTAGGGTGATAAGTGGGCTTACCTCTGCTGTTCAGAAGAACAATTGGAGTAGTGGTTTTTGGTTGTGGTGGAGTGGATCCACTAATATTGGCCTGGAATAGAAATTCGAATGATTAGGCCAATGAGAGGTCAACCAAAGAGTTCATATGGAAAGTAACTCAAGAGCAAGATTTATCTGAATACCATCAGCATTAGGGCTTGAATTGTTGCTTTCGTTTGGGCCAGCGGTCACCTTTGATATGGCCCCTGGATTTTGTCTTTCGACACCCTGAGGAGAGGGCGTCTTCTCTAAAACCTTGGCCATCTTAGAAGAAGATTGGCCAGTGGTATCAGGAGCTTTGATAAGCTTCCTTTTCTTCTTGATGAGTTTACCCTCTTCAGGAGGAGACAGTTCCTCACCATCATCCTCGTGGATGGTCAATTGGGCACCCCTCTTTGGCTTTCTTGTTAGAGTGGGAGGAGGCTTTCAAGTTGCTTGAGGAGTCTCAGGCATAGCCTTCGCAATGGTGCTCTTTAACGAGCCAATATTCTTGGACACTGCTGAATGTAAAACATAAATATGGATTAGTAAAGAAGTGGTTAGGTAAAGATCACTCAATCGAAGGCCGTAAACCTTCATATATTTTGGATTCAATGTGAACATCTTCAATCCCTATATGAAGGTGCCCTTTGAAACCGTCCAGTGTTTTTTTAGTCGCAACCACCCTTTGAGCTTTGGGTTGAGATTGCCGTCGAAGGATTTTAATAGAATCCCCATAGACAAACCAGTCTGGAAATGGAGGGGTAAGAGCCACTCCAAACTCAGCAGTAGGCAGTGGAGGAACTTTGGGAGGAAAGAGTTTAAATGCTAGTTCATAGCGTTTCTCAGGAGCAATATTGGAAGGAAGTTTTAATTTCTCCATTTTTTGTAAGAATTTCTCCTTCAAAGTGACAGTAACCTCACTAACGGTTCGACTAAGATCATCTGGTTGATAGACAATTTCAAAGTATTTTTGGAAAGCTTGAATCACTTTGACATGAGTAGAGTTACCTTTCTTGACCTTTTCCTGTACATTAACAAAAGATTGGTTAAGTAATTGGGAAAAGGTAGAAGCATCAAAGAATTGCTCATAGTAGTACTTTGACCACCATTGATGGAATTCTTGTGTGCAAATAAAGTTGAGGTCGAACAATTGGACCAAAGAAAGTTAGGATGGACTAAAAATGCGAGCAAGTCGAAGAGAGGTGAGCTCTTCGTCAAAGATAACATCAAAGAGGCTGATATGTCCTTTCTTGTCATATAGACATTTAGGATAGCTTTGAGCCAACCCAAATTGTCTAGAGACTAGATTGGGCTGGTAGGAAATTAAAGATGATGCTTCTCTTTGATGGTTCAGTTTGTGGACCAACAACCTAGGAACTAAAAAGGCTTCCCAAATTTCTTTCGAATCCTCTTGGAGATTTTTGGATGTTAGGGGAAATGACCTACTGAACCATTATGGTCCATACTTTCTCCTAGAAAAGGGAGCCATAGTGGGACTGAATTTGTATCTCTTGGCAAACATCATAATGTAGCTAGAGAATGATTCTTGAAGGGATCTCCCCTCATCAAAAGGGGTTAGCTATGCCAGGAAAGTCCCTTCGACTCTCCTGTTTTTAATTTCATCGGAGTCTTCATTAATAACTCCTTTAGTGGGTAGGTTTTCCTCGAAACTGGCATTGAGCCATAATTGAAGTAACCAGAGAGGTCCAGCCAATTGGAGAGCCCCAGTCGAACCCATGTTTTTTAGGCCAACAACACTCTCACTGATTGTTTCGTAAAGTGAGACCAAAATCACTTCACTAAGGCGCACTCCTGCGTTGTTATGGATTTGGTTGGCCAAAGGTAAATATTTCCTTGCCACCTGCAGGGATTTAGAGCAGAAAACATATTTACAGAGCTATATGGTTAAAAAGGCAATGTTCTCTTCGTCTGAAACGGTTTCGACTGAAGTTTGGAAGTAATACTTCATGAAATTGTCGTAAGTAGGTTTTCATGAGTCAAATCTTATAGTGTCTTTGTTGTTAACCTCTGGGTTATAGGTGTTACCAGTAGGTTCAATCCCTGTGAAAACGGATATGTCGAAGAGTGTAGGAGTCACCATCCCACAAGGTAGATGGAAGGTATAATGGGTGTTGTCCCAGAAGTGCAGGGAAGCCATCAACATGTTTGAGCAATAAAGGAGACTATACTTCGAAAACATTAGAAGGTCATAAATCCATATCCTTTTCCATTCGTCAGCCTTGACCTTTTCCACCTTGGCCAACCAACGGTCGAAACCTGGAAAAGAGGGGACAACTCTCACTAGTCGAGTGTTTTTGTTTAGAAAGGAAAAATTTAGGGCAGATGGTTCAGTTGAGGGTCCTCCTTCGGTGGTTTTTGTCTTTTTCCCTAAAGGTTTGGTCCTATGGTAGGATGGAAAGAATTCACTCAACTTGGCGTCATCGGCAGGAACATTGGACAAAGGCTCAGAAATAACAGTTTGTTTATCAAAAATGGTGAGAGGAGTTATTACCTAGGACTCATAGATGTGTCTATTCTCTTCTTGAAGAGGTTTCGGTACAAACTAATGGTTCCTCACTAGCTTAGGCCTAGAAATCTAGGTAAAAAGAGGCAATGGAGCAGTGCTAGAAGAGCTTTGGTTCTTTGGAGTCTTTTTGTTTTGGGGAGATGATTGGTTTGAAGCCATTGGAGAAATTTTGGAAAGTTGGAAGATTTTCTGAGTTTTTGAAGTTTTGGGAGAAAAAGATTGAGTTTTCAAAGGTTTGGAAGCGTAAAAGTTCTCAAGTGTGGAAAGTGGGGGGTATATATAAGCTTTCGGAAGACTAATAATGTTCAAATCACCATTAAGACAAAGTGTGTTAGTGGGACGCGTGTCTTCTTGAGGTGTATTTCTGGGCGGTGGCAGTTATGATATGACTGTAGAGGTATGTTTTCAAGAGAAAAGCACAATGATGTCTAGTAATAGAGTGGTTGTTGAAGAGACGTTTATAAAAAAACCATTATGATGGGACGTCATGAGCGTGGTTGGTAGAAACTGAATAGTTGTTTGATTATGGGTTGGTCAGTTATGACCATACTTTTGTGCTGTCGAAAGATGGGTGTCGAATGTTATGATCAAAAAATGACTTTTCTGTTTGTTAGATCGAAAGGCCATTTTTGGGGGGCAATTTGTTAGCTCCTAATTCAGATACCTAGTTGACTTGAGAAAACATTGACTTTCTCATCATGTTTTGGTAGAAAGGAAAAGGCTTCGACTAAAGTAAAGCTGAGGAGGCCTGAGTCGAAGACGCAAGAAAGTATAAGGACGTGGACTTAGAATATTTTCTAAGTATAAAAGAATCAACTTCGACCGCGTATTCTTGGAATGGCAAGCATGCAGCAATTGAGATCTACGTTGGAGGGAAAGTTATGTTTCTTTCAAAATTGGAATAAAGACAAATGGCACTCAATGGAAGTTGAAGAACATGCAAAGTGCCAAGTGGCATATTTTTAGGAGTAAACTGCCAATAGCGGTTACTTTCGACTAGTATAAATAATGTAGTTGTAGTGTTAGAATTCCGTGTGAATAATATTGTACAAGTTACTCCATAAACACTCAAAGTACCTGTGTGTAGAGAAACGAGTGAAGGCGTGAATGTACGTGATGAGATCACTACCCTTTTTCATATCAATGCAATTTATATTCAAGTTCTTAATTTGAAGTCTTTTTATCTTGCATTCTCTATAATTTCAAGCAAGTTTATTATTCAACCTTTTATTGTCTTTTTACTTGCTTTCTCTACATTTCCTTCGTATTTACACTTTATTGCAATTTACTTTCGACTTAAACTGTTTTGAGTCTTGTTTGTTTTGTTTTCTATTTTTTACCAAAATACTTCATAAAGTATGTCGAAGAGTTTATGATAGTATTCCTGAAAAACCAATTAAAACATATTTATAGCACATGTCCATGGATCAATATGGTCGATCCTGTGAGTGACTGAGAATATTGTGTTGTTTTTAGAGGACCAGCAGTTGTTTACAATTTTCAGGGTAAACAACCATGTAGGTGCTTTTTTCATCGCTCCTCTTAGCTAGAATGTTGCACATATGACTGTTGTACATAGGTTGCACATATGACTATTGTACAGGAGTCAGGTACTAAGGAGCATATGATATAAGAGTTTGAGTTTAATATAGGTGCTCACTTTCACCTATCTTGGTTGCAGGATATGTATAAATATCTAGTTTATAAGGGTATGTATGAGGCAACCGCTAGGGTATACATGTTACATCTTATGGGATGTACTATCTTAGCGGATAAGTCTCATGTCTATATCAATGTAAATTACAAGTGGTTGTTTAGTCACCTTGAGCATATCGGTTGGGCATAGGGGTGTGTTGCATTCACTATTATATATGTTGCACTTGGAGAGGCGACTGCCTTTGAGACGAGGAAATTAACTTGTTATATAAGTCTATTTCATATATAAAAAATTATTATTTCTTATTCATATTAGTTCTTTTTATGACATTTCTTGATTTTCATATGTTCTTGTGCAGTGTTGGATATACAAGCATTTCCCCTCCATTTGCGAGAGACGGGTTATTCCCATTGTTGCTAGGTCCGCATGGGCCAAGAGATAAAGGGCCAAACATATAAACTTTGAAGGTGTTGTAGAGTACATGAGGAGGATTGATGCGTTGACTATAGACAATGTCATCTAGACACCATACACATACCATAAAATGCAACACGAGTTCGATGACACTTCATTGTTTTATGGTTATTTGCGATGGGAGAAATTGGTGGCTAAACACTTACCTTAGAGGTGTTTGCGCCAATTTTAATATGTCCATGAAATCCAATGACCAGTCCCTGCTATTCCATTTGAGGTCGTTGATAGATGATCTGTTAGTCATGTTTTGGGGTCTACCCGTGCAATAGTAGATCATTTAGTGGAAGTTCAATTCACAATGGATTATGTGGACGAGTACTTGGAGTGGTACCTTGTTGTATCACACCCTCATAACATCCCACCTAGGTATCATGTAAATGATGTCAGATCATCTCATGCTAGACCTTCTTATGCCAGATCTTCTCATATTGGACCTTCTCAAGATGGAGTACCTTCTGATGTTATGGTACCTTCTAATGACGTGTTGCCACCTCCACCGCCTCCAAATGGTGCAGATGATGTTTAATGCCTCCATATATCATTATGAATAACCTCATGGGTTTTGTGAACCTAGATGGTGAGGTTTATATTTTGTTATCGCAGGCAGCAAACAACCCACAATGACCTATTTAGACCTTATTATAATTTTTTGTATTATATGCATATTATGTGTAGTATTACTCAAACATTTGCACAACATTATTTATTAGATAACATTTTTCCACTTCCATTGATGAATGATGAACATAACTTAACATTTGAAAAACGGTTACATAACTTAGAAAAACGATTGCATAACTTAAGAAAGCAATAATAAATTAGAAAATCTAAATACTACCAGATGATTCTGGATGTTTCAACATCTTGATTATGTCATCGACAGATCTAGAAATTATTGCATCAAACTTTATCAGTCCCTTAGTTAGTCTACGATGATATGTTCTTCATATAACTTACAAATCTTCATTGTTATCCAACTTAATAAGATTGTATTTCACCTTTTCATCAATATCAATATAGACTTCACAAAACTCGATCTTACTAACCTTTCTATTCTCGATATCTGTCAACATATCATTCAATTTGGATCTCAGAAGAGCGAGACATGTGGTACCCTCGGGGAGCCGAAACTCTACAGGAGATTTCACCCCAATAAAATACACTTAGTCAAAATCTCATATTTTCAATTAACACTACCGGATTTTTGCATGACACACCAAAAATCCGGTAATTGAAAGTTGATTTTAAGAAACCGGTACTTGTTGCACTATCAAAATTTTCACCTTTAATAAAAAATCTGATAAAAAACAACATCTTTTAAATAATCAACTTGTGACATAACGTACCGATTTTTTAAAATACTTGATACTTCAAATTTTTCAGATACACAACCGAAAATTTTTATTTGTACCAAATTTTTTATATGCTCTACCGAAATTTTTGTTAAACCTTTTGATAATTTTTTTACAAAAATAACAAAAGTATTATTGAAATATGTGGGGTGCCAAATATAAATAGGGTGGCGAGAAATTTTCTCCTTGAAAAGACCCTTGTACATTCTAGCCCAATCCAAAATGGACACGGGTCTTTTTGGATAAATATGCTTCTTTCTTTTGTTAATAAAAACAAATCTTTGCCACATATTAAAATTAATAAAATTTAATTAATATATTTCGCCTATATATAAGGAAAGTGACAAATATTAATACTGACAAGGATCAGACATTGTTTAAGGCTGCCGAGTGTAAGCAGAAAACAAGGACAGTGTTGGGTGGTGCAAGGGCTGAAGTTAAGTCATAGAGTATTAGAAAATGAACAAATCATGTAGGTTTGGAATAGGCTTGTAGTGTAGTAATAATGGTGCTGGTGGAAACAAGAAGTAGATTGAAAATTATTGTCACATATTAGTCTTGTGATTGTAAAAAGTAATCTTGCACATTGTGGTATTGGGTTTGAAATTGAATGTGGATCACAGTTGGGATGTCGAGTGTATTAGCTTAACCTTGGTGAAGTGATGTAAATGGAGTTAGTGGTTGGAGTTTTGTAGTGGTGCAAGGTTCAATATGTTGGTGGGGTGTTGGGATTGGGACAATACATGCTTCAGGTGTGCAAAGAATAGTAAGAAAAATGTCAATGTTATTATACTATACAACATCCCTTAAAAAAATCCACTAGAACTAAGCAAGGCATGTGAATGAGAATTCAAAAAGCTAAAAACAAACTATAGTGAATTTTAATAAAGTTCCACTTCTGAGTCTCATAATAATGAAAGAGATAAATCACCTTAATCCAACTACTAGTTTGTCCTTGAAAAACTAAGTTGACGTGAAAAGGCCATTCTGGGTAACTCCATTACATAACATGGGTAACTCCATAACGTAACACTAAAGTTCGATAAGGTGTCTCGAGGATATTGGTATAAATTTATCCGTTAGTTATAGGGTTGTTAAAAAAAATGAATCGATCTGACAAAACTGAACTGAAGTTAAAATAATTGAATCGTTATATTTGGTTAGTGAATCAAATCATATTGCTCAAACAATTCTAGTACTGAAATCGATCCAAATCGAAATTGAAATCGAACTAAACAAAAATTGAAAATGAAAAACACTAAAAACAAGTTTTTAAATTTTTTTTTAAAAAAAATTTAAAAATAGTTTAACGGTTTGATTCTTTAATAAATAGCTCGGTTTGCAAAAAAATTAACTTCTAACTATTTGGTACGATTTGGAATTTCAAACGGTATTCCAAACCAATAATTTTGGTTCGATTCGATTCTGAGTAAATTGAAATGGAATTTCTGAGTGAATTACCAAATCCTATTGATGGCTATACTATTAATCTGATAAGGTACTACAATGATAAAGATGGGTAGTACTACTTTTTGGATATATATATATATATATATATATATATATATATATATATATATATATATATATATATATATATATATATATATATATATATATATATATATATATATATGAGTCTGATTTATGAGGACGGTATTGTAAAACTCTATGTTGAAGGGGTAGGTTCATCGTCTACTGATTTGCTTTCTCGTGATTTGAAAGCCTATCTTGATGAATTATTTGGAAGGATTTTGGGTGGTAATCAAATGCGGGAAGAAAGGATCATGACAAGAATTAAAGGGGTTGCAAAGGAAAGTGAAGATAAAATGATGAATCTTAATGAATAATTGAAGACAGGGATGCAGAGTAGTGAAGCCTGAATCATTGCTCAGGTTGATTATGTGAAAGTTACAGTTTAGCACCTTGGTAGATCCTCTATAGTCTTTCCTCTTTGTTCTCCTAATCTTGATACAAATCCTTCTAACCCCTTTTAAGATCCTACTACTACTCCACCTCCTCATGATATAGTTTTCTTTTCTTTTTCATGCATATCATATCATTAGGATATATGGATAATTATGTTATTTCGGTTGTCTGACTATTTTGTGATCTTTGGCTATATTTTGGATTATGTATCTTGTGATATGTCTTTTAGTCACGTATATATATGATATCTTTGTGATTTTGATTATGCTGCCTTTTTCTTGATATCTTTATTAAATTGTGTGTTTGCGATAATTGATTTTGTATGTGATTTATTTAGAGCTTGTTTAATTCACTAAGTATGACATTCTAGTTTTGACTTTTGTATTATCTTGGATTCAACTCTTTTGGCGTGTGTTTTCTCTCTATCTTCTCTCTCTTTTTGATTATTTTTCAAAGGAGGAGAAGGTATCAAAATATTATCAATATTTACACGCATTAAGTGTTTAATGTAGAGGGGCTTTACAACTTTTACAACTCAAGCAAAGTGTAGTACACTAATCACATGAACACTAAGGAAACTCAACGAGTTAATTTCATCTATCAAATTCCAAATAATGCACAAATAGATTGATCAACAATATAATATATCTAAATTTGCAAAATATCAAAAGGGGGAGACTTAAAGTTCAGTCGCGTTATTGTAAGGTATTGTTTACTTGTTTTGATGTTTTTGCTAACGTGAGTGTCGTTGTTAGAGTTTGTTTATTTATTTGTAATTTGCTTGCCGTTTAATATTTGTGTGATTGTACTTTATTCACATTCGAATTATATTGTAATATCTGTGTGTTTGTTTGTTTATTACCATTTAGCATGTTGTACCATTAAGATCCCTCAATATTCAATATATTTAGACAGTTTGATTCCTTGATAATGTCTCTTTTTGAGCCTAGCAAGTTGTCCTTTTTTCGTTTCCTCAAACTTGACTTGATAATAAGTTAGAAACAATAAAATCAAATCATGTACAAATGTGAGTCGAAACATAAACCTGTGAATATTGGGATTTGCTTATGGACTACTTGATTCGAATCATAAAACAAACCTGATTCTAACCACAAACTCTTGTGACTCGAATTAACTATTATCCATGAGTTGAATCATATGACTGAAAGAATCCATATTTGGGGTTTGCTTTCATTGACTCGAGTCAGGAATCTAGCCCTATTTGAATCATGATTTTTTTCTTGACTCAAATCATGACATCACAAAACCATATATTTCCCTATTTGATGTTGTAACACCCCAAAATTTGCCCTCTCATTTTCATGCCATTTAGCATATCCTTTCATACATTGCATTGCATTTAGATCACAATTGCATCATAAACATACATGAATATACATCTCCATTTGAGCTTTCACAGGTTGCGACTGGCCTTTATTTCTTCATGCGGCACATGCACAAGAATCTCAGAAGAAGCCAAAAGTTCTCGGTTGATTCAGAGGAGTTTAAGCAGAATATCAGTTTTATGGTGCAGTTTGCAAAAGTTGTAACTTATGCTCGGAAACTCATTTTGGCTTGAAACTCAATAGTTTAGACTGTTTCGGTATTCTCTACAACTTTTGTGTTCGGCTCGGAGGCCAATTCATCAAGGAAAATGGCGGGAATTATTTGTTTTTGAAATTTCAGTTTCGTCGATTAACTGTGCTAGCGGTATTCAAGAGTTCGTTACTTCTGATTGGGTCAACATGTCTGAGTGATTCATATGCCAAAAGTTCCGTCTTGATATCCTCTCCAACTTTTGGGCTTTGGCCGAGAACTAATTATTTGAAGAAGATCTCAGAATGTGCGAGTCTTTAGAGTCGACATAGTGAAAAACAGTGCTGAACCGGTGAGTTTTGAACACTAAAAAGTTCATAACTTTTGGCTCGTTCATCGAATTGATGTCGTTTTGGTGCCTAAAATTCCATTTAGATGTTATATTCCTTATATAAATTCAGTTTGGGTTAGATCCGAGCAGAAGAATCTCGAAAATGCGAATTACCAGTAAGGTTCTTTGATGCAGTGCACTGTCTGTCAGATTTTGTAAAATTCATAACTCGGTCAATTTTCATTGGATTTCACCCGTTCTTGAAGCGTTGGTTCACAAATTTTATCCTCTTCAAGTTCAAAGACAAACGCGAGTTTGAACAGTGCTCCAAAGATTGTCGTTTTGGTTTATTTCACAAAACTGAAGTGCTGAACCGAAGAAAAAGGGTGAAAGTGGTTTCACGAGAAAATTCATATCTCCCTCGTCGTTTGTCCAGTTGAGCTTACATTTTAACATCAGGTCACTGACTCATAGATCTACAACTTTGCTGACAAAGTCGAGTCGAGATTATGCTCCAGAAAGGTTGATCTAGTCACATTTTCGAGTAGCGGACACCAAATAAGCCGAAAAAACAACTTATTCAATGACGTCTTACAGCTTAAACGTATCGATCACACTCGATTTTGATCGTGTGACGTTCGTTCTTTTTGCATTGCAACCGTGCTTCAGAGACGAAAGATGTTGTGGAAGGCTCAGAGTCGAAATTTCTTGCCGAAGATATTGTTATTTTCACTTAAGCCGAAATTCTACCTTTTGCCTTTCATTTTACACTCCACTATATATTCTTTTAACACACAATTTGTCTCATAACTTCAATCATAATTTACAAACACCAAAAAACTCTCACAAACCCTCTCTAAAGGATCAAATTTCATTCTCTCAACTCTTTCTCAAGAACACAACAACAACTTCATCAAGAACTCAAGAACTCAAGAACACAACAATTCCAATCAAGCTTCCGGTAGCCGAGCCGCCACGAACCACCACCTCCGGTCAACTTCACCACCGTGCGACCACCATCTTCCGCCGCCGGCAGCCACGCGGCCTCTCCTCCTCTCCTCCGTTCATGATCGCGTCTCACTTCCTCCGGATTCACAATTTCTTCGTCGATTCTTCATTCGGTAAGCTTCTTAAACTTTAATTCATGAATAATTGTTGCATTGTTTCTTGAATTGAATTTTGAAGTTGAATTAATATTGTGGAGATTATGTGCATTGATTCTTGATGTGGTTGTTGATTGATGCTTGATTAATTGATCCTAATAATTGTTGTTGTGTATAATTGGAAATGATTGTTAAAATTGACATAGACTAATCGATGCATGTTAGATGTTTGATAAAATTCTTAAAAGAGTTAATTATTGTGACTTGATATTGATTGAAGTGCTTGACTTTTAAATTCATGCTTGTTTCAATGTGCAAATTTGAAATAGGATATGTTGAGGCTTAATTGTTGATGTTGTTAATGTATCGCGTGTCGAGAATATGTTTTGGTCATAACTTCCTAACTGTAGCGCGTTTTCGCGAATGTGAATAGTGTAAATTGACTTTGTTGATTATTCCGGAGCCATTGGTGATATTTTTAGTCGATTTCGGACAATTTTTTCCGGCTATTTTGCTACTGCCAACCGATGAAATTGGCCAAAAAGTATCACTTCCGAGCGGAATTTTCAAAAACCGATTGCATATTTGAATCCGTTGGCACGTTTGCAAGTTACCATGCAATTTTCGTTCAATTCCGAGTCGGTGATTTTTGACGCGTTTTTTTGTTTTAAGGCTTTTTAAGTTCGGTTTGGTGCGATTTTGATGCATTGATCTTGTTTTGACTTGTACTTATGTTTGTTGATCATTTATCATTCATTGCATGTAAATTTGTTCGATTCCGGTTTGAGTTTGCATGTTGTTTATGTTAGAGCATAAGTGCTGCCCCGTTTTAAAACGTAAATTTCAATGCATGTCCATGACTCGTATATTCATATTTCTACTTGATTTAGAGTTGTGAGGCATAGGTGCAACTTCCGGTTGCACCTCTTTTTGGTTTCTAATGCGTTTGTTGAGTTCATGCAAGGTTCTCGCAAAGATCTTAACGACGGTCGTTTGGTTGGTATTCCACTTTATTTGTGGGATACCTTTGGATTCAAATGATATTTTGTGCCGTTGTTTTTGTTTCGATTATGGGGAATCTTCACAAAGCAATTATGGAAGATAAGCATTTATTTTGCTCATGGGAGATTACAAGGCTTGACTTGAAGTTTTTTTGGATTTCTTTTATGTGAAAGAATCGACACTTCGACCAAGTAAGTAATCTCGATTCTCCACTTTAATGCATCATTCTAGTTGTATGCGACTTAGGATCATATAACTTAAGGTGCATATTGAGCCCTCCCACCTGAGGCATTGGATTTATTTGTGATATATATTGATATGTGTCGATTTCGGAGTTTAGGGATTAGGTTACGGATTAGAGAATTCGATTCCTTTCAATTTCCCTTAAAATATCGATTTTTGCCCGTTTCGTCGCAATTATTAAAAATAGTTTCGGGTGTGATAAAATTCTGGAAAAATTCATGAATGATCCTCATCCTCTTAATTAATTTTTCATATTTTTTTATTCCAGGTTTGGGTGATTTTAATAATTAATTTGGATTTTAGATCACAAGCTGTCCCAAAACGGAGGATTTTGACATAAGGGACCGAAAACAATTTTTTCCCATAGGTGTGAGACCTATTTTTCCCACTGGAATTTGTGACATTATGATGCTCATTAGGCATTTTTTCCATAATTTTAGATGCCCTTTTTGATCCACTTTGTGGAGGTGTTTTTCGGCGATCATGCCTTGCTATACCAATCGTTAAGTAATTGTTTTGGCACTTTGGTGCATAATTTTGTAAAATCCTTTTAGACCATATAAGATAATGACTATATCATTCCAGGGATTTAATTTCATAATTTTTAAAGCCTTTTTGCTATTTTTCCATGTCACCTAGATCATAGGTTGATTCATGTGTCTATTTGCTCCATAACTTAAATGATAGGAAGGCATTCATGCCATTTGCTTGGAATACTTTTTGGTAACTTTTAAGATTTAATTATAGGTCACTTTAGGTCCTTAATACCAGTTATAGGCCACTTTTTTAACCATGCTCATTTGGTTTGTTTTAGTGTTTCAAAGTGCATCTTTACTTGAACTAATTTTGCCTTAAACTTGTTTCTCTTCTCCTCTAATTGTTAACATGAATTATGTGGGAATAATTAATGTCCATCCATGCATCATAATTACATATAATATCTTGTATGCTACTGGTCCATAATCATTTCATGCATATTCACATGTCATTCATCTTTAATTTGCATCCTTTGTGATCTTATGCGATGTTTGTTCACTTCTTTTCACATCTTCTTCTCCTTGCTCCATAGGACTAAACCATTGCATCCATGATGGTATGTTCATTCATCTACATTCATAAGCATTCACTACTGACTTTTATACTCATTTCATGTATTAATTCATGCTTGTAAGTCATACACATTCATACTTCATCCATGAACCCTAACTTGCATTTAGGTGAACTTAGGTGAACCTTTTGTACATAGTTTGACATAGTTTGATCTTGTGAGGTATCCTAGCATACCTAGGGACCTATATCATGTAGCTACTGACTTTAGAAGTCATATAACCTTTAGGTACCTTCACCTTTATACTTAGGTCTTGTTTCGAACCCTAGTTCCATTCTAGGACGTTTATGGTACTTAATCGCTTGTATGCTTTGATTCTACTTTCAATATGTATTGTCATGCTAACTTTTGTTTTGTAGGGGGGAAGATTGAGGTAATCCTCACTTCATTCCTATCTCTTATGCATTTAATTTTCACTTTCCTTACATTTCATATTTGTGCTTGTATAGACTTTCCCTTTCTTTAAAGACAACTTAACTTCCTTAGGAACTAAGTTAGTTTCTAACTCTCTTTTCTTCTTTTCCTTTTCTTTCTTAGGATTAGAATACCTCATTAACCATAGGACCACCATTTTAATAAATAACTTAGGGTTGTGTCTTAGTCCCCCTTAGTTTTTCCCTTTTACCATTTGAGTCTTCTTTCTCGTCTTCAAGTAAATCCAAAAAGACTTAATAAATAAATGAAAGGTTTCCTTGTGTATAGCCTTATTCCATGATGCACTTGCACTCATTCCATCTTGGAGTGGTGTAAGCTCGTCTATCATGATGTACAAGTCTCATCAAGGGGTTGTTTCATAAAACAAACAAATTCAAAACACTTCTCTTAAAAGACAAAAACAAATAACAAGCGACTATCCTGCGGGAACTTATTTTCTCATCTCATTCACTCACAACGCGAACTTGCGACGACTTGTCTCGCATGCAAGACGGTAAACGCACTTGTACCAGACGAGCCTGCAACACCTAAGCATAGACATACGCAATTCCAGTCATAAAAAACACAAATAAATAGTTCCCGCCTTAGTTAGGCGAACTACGTCGACTCTGATCCTCATTATCCCGATGAGGTACGTAGGCAACGGGGTAGGGCCCGTTCGAGTACAATCTTTCTTTTCCCTACATTTTTTTCCCTTTATTCCATTTGTCAATTCCATTTCTTTTCTCATTTCCATTCCATTCCAGATAGCCATTATTTCATTCAAACATCATATTATTATCTCACCCTTTGAAACAAACAAGCAAGCGTGGATCCCGTCGGGTACGGCGGACGGTCTGGGGTGCTAATACCTTCCCAGGTCGTAACCGACTCCCAAACCCAGATCTTTGGTTCGCAGGACCTTGTCCTTTCCTTCTTCCTCAGGTTTGTGCAACATTACTTTTCCCATTCATTCGGGATAAAAATGTCTGGCTGGCGACTCTACCTTTTCCGCGCCACTTTCGCGTTTGTACTAGGATGAAAATCCCGGGAGTGATAGATGTATATAGTTGTTTCTTTGGTGAAAGTAACAAGTGTGTGAAAAACCAAAAAGGGTGAAAAACATTTTGAAGACAAAATACTATTTGGATTTTCCTCTTTAGTGTATATATACCCACACCATTATTATTTCTCTTCTTCTCTAGAACAACTTCGTATGAGTTAATGTGTATCAGATCCACTTCTCTTTGTTACACTTTGATCTTGTGTAATTTTGTTGTTGTTTCTTGTGTGAGTTGATTGATCTCGTGTGTTCATCATGATTAATCAAGCTTATGATATCAATCAAGAACCAAGACCCATTTACCTAGAAATTAGAGAAAACCTTGTATGTGTGTTCTTATTTCACCCACATCTAATTACTTGACTAACACCTTGTGAATTAGAGTGTTTGTGAGATATTCTGGCACTTCTCATCATCTTCATCCTTAGTCTTTTTCCATTGTTGAGGACATTCATCTCTAAAGATTCAGTGTTGAGGGAGACTAGTGGTACATTAGGGTGTCTAATGTTTTCGTGTGAAGTCGGTTGTTTGTAACAGGTGAAGATAACATTTCTTGAATGCAATTTGGTTCTTATTATTATCTATCAAGAAGAAAGTTTCAATATATTCCAAGGAAGACTTTTGCAAGATCAAGTATCAATGGTCCATAAGGCGAAGTTGTAAAATTTTATTCTTTGGTGCCGTTGGAGAAAGATGGTTCATAGAAAAGTTAAGAGTTATCTAATAAAATCTTAGCTAATGGAAATTTCTCAGACAAGAAATCGGTGGGATCAGGTGGATTTCCATAAATGAATACTTGGAGCAAGTAACTGTGAATAGCAAGATTATGGGATCAAGATCTTTAGTGATCTTGTTTTTGTTAGCAGTTTAAGTGTCTGCATCAACATAGGCGATTATCATGTGATAGTTCATTATAATCAAAATGCTTGTATATAACTTATCAATATAGTTGAAAATTATGATTATTTTCCAATGGTTATTTAACACCATTGAAGAGTGGAGTAGGCAAAGCAAGGAAAAACTCTGAACCACTATATATCTTTGTGTATCTTTTCTTTTTCCCTATCTCCTTTCGATTTTATAGTATATATTAATATTACTATTGTATTAGTGCATTATCGCATTGATTGTATGTCGTATAAGTTAGAATTTGCTGATAGAGTTTTAATGTATAAGCTTAGGGTTGTGATGCATCAATCTTATCAGATTATCATAGACATGATTATGTCTTGAATGAACACCTATGTAAAGTGTTTTTAAATCGCTTTGTTTAAAAAGGCTTTGGTTGTCTTGTGATTGAATTGCATTTGAAGAAATAAATTCTTTAGTTATATCATGTATTACTTCATTTGGTTGAATTCATTGAGATGCTTTCAAGCTCTCCAATTTTGTGTTTGATTTTGCGCTTCTTAAAATCTCTGATTTCGTTTATAGAACCTAATTTTTTCTGAAATTATCTTAAAGGGAGAAGGTCTATTCAACCCAATTTCTATACTTCTTTGTGTCCAGATTCTCACCCAAAAAAATCATAATTGGCACTAATTTTGAGAATTACTACTACTCATCACTTGTTATTGATGCTATGGAGGTTATGAATGATGAAAGGTCATGAAAAATTCCCAAAAATCATAAGTTCATAACTACCTGAGGACTGGAACAAGCCATGTCAAGGAACACGGGCTGATTGTGTTCCTCAGCTTGCTTGTATGTAGGTGGCTTAAAAGGGCAAACACTACCTGTTTCATGGGACACGGTCAGACCGTGTTGGTCTTGTAAAATTTGTATGGGAAGAACTCTTTTTCGCTCGATCTTTTGTTTTTCTTGCACTAATTTGATCCAATACCTTCTTATTACCTAAAAGCAAGAAGAAGAAAATAGACAAAAATGCATAAAATGGAACTAAAACGATGCAAGCACTACTGAAAACAAAAATAAAATAAACAAGAAGCACAATGATTTTACCGCTTATCAACTATAGACCATAATACATTACTTGATGCACAAAACCAACACACAATATCTAGAAAAACTCAACCTTTACCTCAAGAATTACTAAGTAGTTTATCTCATGTGTCATATACTTTTTGACCTACACCCAGTCTCTTTACTCCACCTATCATATCTCTATCACCATCTGTGTCTGTTACACCTTTTGGACAAAACCCTTCCACAACATTACATACCATTCAACCATCTAATGACACCTTAACCAAAATGTCTGAGTCACTTTCACCATCATTTCATATTCAAATCATCAATCCCCTCTTCTAATTAATGATCATCCCATGCTAAATAGGGCTAAGACGTGGAAATCCAAACCTAAGACATTCATAGTTCATTTAAAACCTACCAGAACTAAATAAGACTTGGCCCAACCTTAGTGGTTTCAACCAATGAAAATGAATATGAGTCTCTTATAAAGAATGGTATTTGGGTCTTGAAAACTTTACCACTAGATATGAAAACAATTGGATGTAAGTGGCTTTTGAAAGTTAAAGAGAATTCATATCAGAGAATAAATAAGTATAAAGTACATCTTATGGCTAAGGGATTTCACTAAAAAAAATGGATTTGACTTTCATGAGACATTCTCCCCAATCGTGAAAATCACCACTATCAGAATCATACTCACACTAGCAATAACCTATAAGTGGGAGATACAACAAGTAGACATTAACAACAATCTGATTGGCGATCTTCAAAAGGAGGTTTACATGCATCAACCACTGGGGTTCACTACTACGGAAAACCCATTTAACAACGATTGGGAAAAACATATAATGACGCGGGCGATGGAGTTGTTATGTAGAGTGTTGTTATATATGTGTTACTTACAATGACGGTCCTGAGACTGTTGTTGTATTCTAAAAAGCGCGCGACATATCACAACGATTATTTTAAATGCCCGTTGTTTTAGAGAACTACCTATAACAGCGGTTATTTTAAATAACTGTTGTTGTATGTCTTTTAATAAAAAAAATTGCAGCAACAAGAAAATTAAGAACATTAACAACAACAATAACAACAACAACATCAACAACAATAACAACAACAAGAAGAAGAACAACAACAACAACGACGACGACGACAATAACAACAACAACAACAACAATAACACCAAGAACAACAATAATAAAAAATAACAACAATAATTTAAGAAGAACACCAACAACTAACATTGCTAACTCAAATCCATACTTTCCTGGGAGTTCTGAAATTTGGTTTAGATTTCAAAATAGAGTATCGTAAATGAAAGATGATGTTTGGAGGTAGAAGATGTAATTCGTCTAAGTATTAGGTTTCACGCGGATCACTAATAGTTGTGTCTTAGACGTTGATAATCGCTAAATGGATGGTCACAATTTATTTAAGGACAATGAATAAACTCAATAAGCGCGCCACCTATAATGTTGGTACAGGGACTTGGAAAAATAAGTAAAAAACAAAAAATGTTGGTGTTGGGACTTGAACCCATGCCCAGACGCTATATATGATCACAATTATTTTAAATACCCGTGGTGAAAGGTTTGTTAGAATTTTGAAAAAAAAGTAAAAAATGCTACCTATAACAA
This sequence comes from Lathyrus aphaca, assembly GCA_963966055.1. NCBI lineage: Eukaryota > Viridiplantae > Streptophyta > Magnoliopsida > Fabales > Fabaceae > Lathyrus > Lathyrus aphaca. The sequence continues at coordinate 195,611,720 of OZ014524.1, forward strand.
CGATTTTTTAAATTTCTGTGGTGAAAGATCTGTTAGCATTTTGAAAAAATGTGAGTAATATGATTAAAATAAATTCAGAAAAATACAAAAACACGATATTTAATCTAATTAAGTAAAATAAGAATTTTTAAATTTTTTTTTGGAAATTTTTGAGACTCTGAAAACAGTAAAAAAATTCATTAAAAATAGAAAAAAGATGAATTTTATTTTTTCTGCTTCAAATACACGAAACAAATTTCAAAAAGGAGACGATTTCCTCTAAAACCGGGTTTTCTGACCAGCAACTAAACTACAGGCTATCATAACATTTGTCTAATTTAATCGTTGTAAAATCATTTACAATTTAATTTTTAAATAATGGACTTAAGTGACACACTCTTAATGTACTCTAAAAAATGGAAGAAAAAAAATGTAGTTGCAGGGAATCGAAGTTTGCTACATTTCATTTATTACTACAGTGGCTTAAGTCAACCATCATAATACATCCAACTATTGACTAGGCACAAATTTTTTAACCTATTACAACGGTTTAATGGGTCCGTTGCAAGCCTAGTGTTGTTGTTTGCGCGTTTTGTAGTAGTGGTTCCTTGACACCTATGCCGCCTTAGTTTTTCAAATGAAGAAATCTATATATGCTTTAAAACAGACACCTCGTGCATGGTATGAAAACCTACACCAAGCTCTAATTCAGTTTGGTTTCATCTTAAATCAATGTGATCACTCTCTTCATCTATCATCATCACAATGTCCTAATGCATGCATTAGTGTATGTAAATTATATTTTACTTACAAGATCATCATTATCTCTGATTCATAAACTTATTGACACATCACATACAACATTTTCTCCTAAGAAGCTAAGAATTCCTCAATATTTTCTTTGAATTGAAATTCACTATCAGCCTAGTGAAGCCATTATTCTTACACCAATAAAATATATCAAGGATTTGCTTGCTAAGGTTAATATGGCAAAAGAAAAGGGTGTGGGTAATCCAATGTTCAACACCTGTAAACTGAGTAAGCATGGTGATGACAATCTTCTTAATCCCTTCTTTTACAAATATCTACAATTGGCGCGTTACAATATGTCACATTGACTCGACCATACATTCCTTTATTTGTCAAAAAAGCATGTAAATACATGTCTGGCCCTCTTGAATCTCATTGGAGTGTGGTAAAATGCATGTTAAGATATCTTAATGGCACAAGTACTCATGGACTACTCTAGCACCAACAACCTCCTTGCACAAACTTTCACTATGTGCATACAACAACACTGACTTGGACAATGTTTAGGACGACATGCATTTAACTTTAGGATCATGTATGTTTCTTAGCCGTAATCTTGTAGCATGGAGTTCTAAGAAACTATCATTAGTATTTGGTTCTAGCATGAAGGCGGAGTATCGAGCATTGGCGCACGCAACTTCAGAAGTTTTGTGGATAGAATAATTATTGCATGAACTTTCCATCTCTTATCTTCCACAAAATCTTCTTTGTGATAATCTTAGTGACGTCATGCTATCACATAATGTAGTTATGTAGGGTTGAATGAAACACATTGAGTTGGACATTCCTTTTGTTCATGAACATATTTTTGCTAACAAATTCCATATCCCACATGCTCCAGCTCAAGCTCAGATTACGGACATCCTTACAAAACCTTTGTCCAGTAATCTATTTGTGAACTTTAGAGAAAAACTCAAGATAACTTACTTCAAACCATCATGAGTTTAAGGGGGGTATTAGAAAATATAAATTAGTTATAATAAAAGGTAGATATGAAGTTAGTTATAGAAATTACAAAAGCATAAATATATTCTCCTTTGAATGATGTGTATAAATATAAAAGTTATAGACTTCATTCATCCATGAAAAATAATCATTCAACAAGTTAAGCTTGATCTATCTCTTATCAACCTTCACCATAAATACATTCATCTACATCATGAGAGTTTTCTCATCAAACACTCACTAGTTGGGGGTGTTCACGGTGCATTTTGGATGGTTTTGACGCTAAAAATTACCCGAACCGCAAGAGAAAAACATGTGGTTCGGTTTGGTTGGTTGGCTTTTATAAAAAAAACGAACCAAACCAAATCAAATTGATGTGGTTTGGGTTCGTTTGGTTTATTCGGGTTTTAACATGATTTTTATTGAGCTATACATACACCTATAGAGAACAACATAACGTTGTGTTTAGTCATTCATACATTACCAAATAACGTTAAAACTCATCATATTTAGACAAAAATTTATCATTCAATATAAAATAATCAGTTTTAAAAAAAAAGTAGAAAAATAGTAGCATTAAACAATATCAAAATCATTATAGTAAAACATAAAATATAGAGGAGAATGGAGATTAGAGAAGATGAAAAAGAAAGAAAATAAGAGATGTCAAATTAGAGAAGAAAGGTACGATAAAAATGTAATTAGAAGAGAAAATAGTAACATGAAAATGAGAAGATGAAAAATAAAGAATATATGAGATGAGAGATTGATGTAGAAGAGGCGAGACGTACATGACAAATAAGATGAGAAGAATTCATAATACTATTATGAGAGATTTGAGAAGGTTAAAATTGAAAACCTAAGTGTGAGTAAGAGAAAATATTTCATAATTATAAGGTTAAGGCATAATAGGTTTGAGTTTTTGTTTTAATGTGTGATAAGTGAAGTTTGGGTTGTAACATAATGCAGTTTGGTTTGGTTTATTTCGATTTGTAAAATACAAACCGCAAACCAAACTGAACCGAGCGGTTTTGTTAACAGATTGTCCGAACAAATCTGAACCAAATACGATTTTTTACAATTTCAATTTGATTTGTAATTTTCTATTGGATTGATTCGATTTTCAATAATTTCACTATGCCAAATAAAGGCTACGACAACGCTTTTTTTGACCTTTAACAGCGCTTAAAAGCGTTGTCTAAGGTGGCGCTGTCGTAGGTAAAGACAACACTTTTTTTAAAGGAAAAAGCATTGCTAAAGGCCTTCTTTAGAAAGTGCTTTACTTTTAAAAGCGCTTTCTATAGTAGGCCTTTAGCATCGCCTTTTCCTTAAAAAGTGCTCTCTAACGTAGACCTTTAGAAATCGTTTTTAAAAGTGCTGTCTAATGTATACGTATAAAATTTTAATGAATTTTTTTATATACCTTTAGAGAATGCTTTTTGAGGAAAAAGTGCTTTCTTTTATCCCCTTTAGACAACGCATTTGAAAACGCTCTCTATTGTATACCTATAATTTTAATGAATTTTTTTCTATACCTTTAGATAGCGTTTTTTAGACATAGTGCTTTCTTTTGTGGACTATAGGCAACGTTTTTTCTAAAAAGCATTGTCTTTTCTATACGTATAGTTTTAATTAATTTTTAAAAAATCTCATTTTAACCATTTTTTTATGTAGAAACTTGTATAATTCAATCTATTTCAATAAACTTGTATAATTCACATTTCAATAAACCTGTATAAACCACAAATACCATTTCAATTCAAACCTATACAATTCAAGTCATTTACATCTCAAAACTAATACCATTTCACTAATACCATTTCAATCCAAAACTATACAATTCATGTCATTTACATAAACCACAAGTCATTTACATAAAACACAAGTCAATAACATTCACACAATCTCATAATCCTATACCTTAAACTACTCTATTTTCAATAAGATATTCACACAATTCCTTTGTAATTTCTTGCAATTTTGAGGCGTGTAATGAGAACACGTGTATTCATCAAAGTACTACATAACAAAACAAAATATGCATTAGTTAGTTTAAAATAATAAATCATTACATATCCGATATATATTAAAATAAATCCTAAGTTATAAATCCATGCATACCTAAATAGGAATCTCTAATCGATCCAATTGAAAGATTTCTCTTAAAAACCTCAAAACATAATACCTGCAGTCTATGCCATTTTTCTGTTGAGGACGCTACACATAGAAAAACAAATAAGAATTAATATATAATTGTTTTGTGTTATCAAGTAGAATCACTAATAAGCAACATTATGAAAATTAATATACCTGCACTTGGACCCATGGAATAGTACATGAACTTTATCAGCATAGATTTGACACTTGTGACAAGTTCTGGAGTGTTGATAGCAATCAGCTTCCATGGTAGACCAATAGTAACCTGCTCTCAATATCTTCTTTGCCATAGTATGACCACTAGAATGAGTGCCAAAGGTCCCATCATGCATCTCTTCCATAATCTCAGCTGCCTCCTTCTTATCCACACAACGAAGCATAGTTGAATCATGATTGCGCTTATACAGAATGCCATTACTCAAAAAGAACTTAGCAGAGAACCTTCTCAGAAACTTCCTATCTTTGACAGATGCCCCTTCAGGGAACTCCTGAGCTTCAAGATATCTTTTCACTTCATAGAACCAAGGCTTCTCCTCTGCTCCTTCTGTGTCAATCTCATTGCAGTATGCAGGCTTTTCAAATCTCTCTTTGTGCTCGGTATACTAGTATAAATCTATAAAAGAAAAATATAAATTTAGAACAATCTCACAGAAATAATTAAATATACAAATACACATGAATATTTCGAACAATCTCACTTACGTATCAACCACTTCCTTCATACTCAGATATGTTGACCAATCATGCTCCAATGAATTCATATAATATACCACTTCTTTTGTAGGATTAATGGCAACCAACAACTAGTGTCCACTGTAAAATATAACAAAGTTTTAGATGGATAATTTCTATGCAAAAGATGCAAAGATTAGAATGAAATTAGAACAAAAATCTTATTTGTGTCCAGTATTATATGGTAAAAAAACAAAGTTTTTGTATTGGCCTCCGTAAATCTCTCAATTAAGTGTTCTCTTACTGAAACTGAATTCAAACCAATTGTCATTACATTGACACAGGTGGAAGCAAAGAACGAAATTTGTTTGACAATTGCGTCTCGCGCATAATTTTTTCATACAAGAACCTTAAATAAAAACATATATAATAAACATTAGACTATTTTCATTGAAATATGTAAATAATTGTTAAACTAAATAAATAAGAGATTGATCAGAGTACCAGATGTATGCATGCATAACACCAATGCCGAATTCAAGATGCCTGAAAATTTGTTCCATGTCCTCTCTTCCGATTATCTCGGAATGAGGAAAACCAAAAACACCATCGTCCAGTCTATTTGACGAATACAACCTTGCATCACATTTGATGTTACCACAAGCGTCTCAAGACACAACCGAAAGCGATTTGCAGGAGCTCTTTTTGCCTGCACGGTCCTTGCAGGAACCTTTTTTTCTTGCTGATGACCTGTTGTGAAGCTTGAGCAGGAACCTAACAATCATATAAGTTAGGTAAAGTAGAAAATCATGAAACTTTTGAATTCGGATCATAGAATAACACTTTAAATGTACCTCTCTTTGTGATGCAACATAATCTTTTTCCGGAAAAATCCCTTTATCCTTAGTTGCGGGTTTTGCAGGAGTCTAACATTACCATGTAAAAAAATGTATGTAATGGTTCAGAATGATTTTCATAATGGTTCAGATTTGACATTTGAATACTAAGATATTCGTAATGGTTTTTTACATACCTCATTATCTGTGGAAATGAGGTCTGACGGCCATGCAACATGTGAACCTATTACATCTCGCGGCAATGTAACCTCTGAAACCGAGTCAGGCATAGGTAGTGCCGCATCCGTATCTAAAATGATATCAACCGACAATTTCAGATATCTATGAGGGAGAGGATTATTGTGAAGTAATTCTCCCACTATGTTATGCACTTTTCCCTTGCCAACCATGCGATAAATCGGTAACGACAAATACAATCGACAAGATGAAATGCCCTGAAGCAATAGTGAATACATAATTGTTAATGTGTACAAAGGTCAATTAAAATAAATATGTTAATTTAATTAAAATAAATATGTGCTAATTACCTTAGGAATTCTATTTTCACAATTGATACTAGCTTTGTCACTAGTATCTTTCAACCCGGAACCTCTCTTTTTCGCCTCATATCTCTCTTTATCCTTTTGCAATTCACAGATTTACGCTTTTAGTTCCTCCAATGATTGTGTGAATTCTTGGTTGCTGAGATTTTTCCTCTTTAGTTTCTTATACAATGAAGATGGAGTCACACCAAATCCTTTACCCCTCACCTGACCGGAATACTCAGGAATATTTAGTACTCAACTAAGAATGCTCCTGCAATCCTCCTCACCGGTGGTTAAGGATTTAGAATAAGTCTCCTGAAATTCATTGACAATTCGAAAATTATTAGTGGGGATTAAAAATTAATTATATTTTAATAAAATTTCGATTAACTTAAATACATAATGATATACTTACACATTCGTCATAAACATGATGAACATCTTCATTAACAACTCCATCCTTGCCCACACGAGCAGCCTTCCACAAAATATGTTCCGGAAGAGATGTTTCTTCACTTTCTCCTCTTCTAACTACACATTGAGACAAATAACAAGATCGTAAATTATAACATATTGAGACAATTAATAAGATCATATCATTTGTATATTGTTACCATTTGTTGATGTAAGCGTGCATATCCCAAACGCCCTTTTCTGTATGGATATGCGGGTTTTGATGCTCTTTGGCGATTAATGGCGCTCAAATCCTGGATAAATAAGTTTAAGTCATATCAGAACAAACTAATGCAACAAGTATATAATACAATTAATAGAAATAAAAATATAACAATGCATAGAATTTTTCGGTTTTCGGTTTGGCTAAAAAAGTGCCCGATTCTTCTGGTGTAATCAAATTTGCATACAAGTGTGGAAGTTCTGCTTCAACAAAAAAAAATCCTCATCCCTCAGATATTTTTTTGATGATAAGGCTCAAAACCCTTTATACCTCTTTCCGGCCAATTGGAGACAATACTTACATCGGCTTTCATCAATATTAAAGGACATCTACAAAAAAAACATGCACATATAAACATAAAGTGTGTTAATATAAGTCATAGAAAATCTAAGTACACGTATCTCAGTCCATATCTTATCTTTACCAGCTTTCAACAATGGATTCTTCCAATTATCACTGGTAATTGAAATGTGTTGGCAGACAAGTGAACCAATGTATGAAGACAATATTGAACTGTTAGGCTCAATTAGTTGGTTCTCCTCACTCCTATTTACATCAAATTTCACCCCTTTGTCTCTAGCACGGATGATTGACTTCATAATTGTTAGTCCATGTTTTATTTCACTTTCTACCTTCGAAGCTTCATTCTGAGCTTTATTTGTATCATGTGTCTCGTGTGTGTCTTCCTCATTACTAGCCATTAGACCTGTAAGAAAGAAAAAAAACAAAAATTAAATGACAAATTATAAAAAAAAACCATAATCTATAATTCATTGAATGATATAACATGAAAAATTAAATGAGAAATAGAAAAATTCATAATCTATTTATAACTAGTACCTTTTTTAGGCACGTCTCTTTCTTTTCTTGGTTGAAATATGTTCTACTCGTCTCTTAACAACACGGACGGTTGGATTGATCCAAATACCCTTATTATGATCATTTCTAGTATATGATGCATTCACTATAATATTTTTATCTTGATCTTTTCTAGTATAGGATTCAATATCAACATCAATATCACCTTGATCTCCAATGTTTTCATAAATTACTTTGTTAGATAAAAGCATTATAGACCATTTTGTACTTGTCGGATCAGTGACATAGAACACTTGTTTAGCTTGACAGGATAGAATAAAAGACTCATCTTTGTACCCCACCCTATTAAGATCCACTCGAAAAAATCCTGACTTATCCATTCGTACGCCATTATTGTTTTTAACCACTTGCAACAAAATATAGGAATCTGAAACTTCTCATAATCAAACACCCAAATGCGCTCGATAACCCCAACATATGACAGATTTATAAATTTGAGGTTTAAGTCTTTCACACTTGAAATGTGCATTGCTTCAGCTACCACGGTGACACCACTATTTTGCATAGTAATTTTATCATCTTGTTCTTTGGTATAAAATGTGTATCCATTAATTGCGTATGTGCTATAACAAAACACAACCAAACTTGGACCATATGCTAAACATCTCAATCTTTCTGTTATTGAAGCGAGATCTGAATAATACTTTGAGAAAATGTGATGATTAAACCAAGGTATGAAACTTTGATTGTGCTCTCGTACTATCCAATTCCCATTTCTATTCGGATTTAAACCTCAGAGAACATCCTAGTGCATTTCAACATACGGCTCAACTTCATTCTCATTGTGCAGAACATACAAATGCACTTGATCCCGTTCGACCCTTGATACTATCACAACTTCATTTCCAATTGACTTTTTTCTTGCTTTTTTTTACAATATGAGATTTGGGGAGTCCAATTGATTGTACATTGGACAAATATTAAGTACAAAACTCAATCGCTTCTTCAACAGTGTATCATTCAGAAATACAACGCTCCGGTCGACTTCGGTTTTTCACATACCCTTTTAATATTTTCATATAATGTTCAACATGGTACATCCATCTCATATAAGCCGGTCCACACAATTGTGTCTCTTTCATCAGATGAACAACTAGATGAACCATTATATCAAAAAATGAGGGAGGAAAATACATTTCAAGATCACACAAAGTAATAACTATTTTGTTTTGCAATGTTGGTAAGATCTCAGGATCGATCACCTTACTGCAAATTGACTTGAAGAAATAACACAATTTAGTTATTGTGTTTCTTACTTTTTCAGGAAGAATAAAACGTATACCTATTGGTAAAATATGTTCCATTATAACACGGCGTCATGTGTCTTTAAACTCTTTAACTTGAGGTCTTTCATAGAAACAAGTCTTCTAATATCTGAAGAGTATCCTTTTGGAACTTTAACTTCACTTAGAAACTTACACAATACTTTTTTCTCCTTTCTAGATAGAGTATATGCAGCAGGTGGTAGATATGTTCGTTTTTCCTTTCTTCAAAAGTCTTAATTCAGTTCTTATCCCCATCGCTATCAAGTCCTTTCTTGCTTTAAGGTCATCCTTAGACTTTGATTGTATATTGAGTAACATACTAATAACATTGTCAAACACATTTTTTTCAATATGCATAACATCGAGAAAATGTCTTACATACAACGACATCCAATATGGTAGTTCAAAAAAAATTGACCTCTTCTTCCACCCTTTCTTGACAAGTGTATGTGCAAAAGGCTTGCCAAACTGAGTACTCACATCTTTCACCTTTTAAAAATTTGATCACTTGTCAATATAGGTGGAGATCTACCTTGTTTTGTGTCTCCATTGAAGGCTTTTCTCCACCCACAGTAGTGGTGTTTCGAATTTAAGAATCTATGATGACCGAGAAAGACATTCTTCTGACTAAACACCAATCGCGTTCAATCTGTTTTATCTTCACAAATAGGACACGCACATTGACCTTTTATGTTGTACCCTGATAGATTTTTGTATCCTGGAAAATCATTAATTGTGCCAAACAACATCGCCATCAAGTTGAAACTTTCTTTCCTATACCCATCATAAACCTCCACACCGTTCTCCCACAAAATATTAAATCTTAGATTAAGGGTGTAAGTGTACGTCTATGTCATTCCCTGGTTATTTAGGCCCATAAATTAACATAGATAAAAACATGTACTTACGCTTCATACATAGCCATGGAGGTAGATTATAAATAATTAAAATCATAGGCCAAGTGCTATGTGAGATACTTTGAGGACCGTGTGGGTTCATTCCATCAGTAGATAATGTCAAGCAAAGGTTTCTTGCTTATTTTTCAAATTCAGGATAATCATCATCAATTTTCATCCACTGTGGTGAATCTTCCGGATGTCGAAACTTTCCATCAACAATTTTTTCATCTGTATGCCAAGTCAAGTGACTTGAATCAGTTTCACTACGAAACATGCGTCTGAATCTCGGAATTATAGGAAAATACCATAAAACTTTTACTGGAGACAACTTCTTTTTATATCGAAAAACACCACATTTAGGACACTCATTTAACGATGCATACTCGTTTCGAAACAAGACGCAATCATTTGGACATGTATGTATCTTATCATAGCTCATGCCAATAGAGCACAACATCTTTTTGGACTCATATGTTCGATTGGGAAGAACATTATCCTCTGGAAGCATATCTTTCATAAGGGTCAATAACTTTGTGACACTTTTATCCGACCATCCATTGCCCGCCTTTAAGTTGTACAACTTTAATACCGCAAACAATCTTGTGAATTTAGTGAAACCATTATACAATGGTTTCTCTACATCGCTTACCAACCTCTTAAACATTTCAGGACAATCCTTAAGATCATCTTCAAGTGCTTCTGCAATCTCTTCGACTCGATCATAATCGTATGTATTTGTGCCATTGTCGTTTGAAGCATATGTCATATTATCCCCCGGTTCAACATTCCTGTTACATTTCTCACCATGAAAAATCCAACATGTATAACTTCGATCAATTCCATGCCTCTTTAAATGTGATGCCAACTGAACTGCGTCAACCCGACCCACAAAACATCAACCCAAGCAAGGACATTCCATTCGACTGGGGTCTTTGGCGTGCACAATAGCAAACTTAACGAATTCCGATACCCTATTCTCGTACTCTTTTGACAATCGACTTGAAGATATCCATTTCTTATCTATAGTTAAACTAATTAAACTAAACAAAAACAAAATTAACAATATTTACCTGTAGGGAAACAATCCGACTTTCACACTTGATCACAAGTAACCCCTATATATAGAAAATTCAATAAGTTAGTAACCCCATCATATCATTTCATTCAAAGCACTACTAATTACAGTGACGAGAAAAAACATCTAATTACCTGTAGAGATGTAAACATCTTCTAGACCCATACAATGTCCAGATATGTTAGAATTACCAAGACCCCCCTGCACACGTATCATAAAATGAAATATCATTAATTGACCAATTATGAGTCATAACTTGATAAGTGGCAACATGTAATCACAAACAAGCACCTATTCTTCACGAACTATTACTTAACCAAAATGTTTGGGTAATTAAATGTCTAACCAAATATTAAGACTCGTTGCTCACTTCAAACACATAGTCAAGTTCATAAAACTCAATCCATTTTCATCTTTAATATAAACTAATTCAAGAACACCAAATATAATTAAGATTACAATTGACAAGTAGAATATGACTTTTGAGAAAGATGAATCACCATTAAGACTTTAGTTAGAACTTTTGTGCATAACAAAATATAAAGACTGAGAAGATGATTACTGAGAAAGATGAATCACCGCTAGGGAAACTGAGATTGAATCAAAATGGTAATTAATACCATAATAGGAAAGGATGCAACATAATATTGTTGAAGATCTCATTATCATTTGTTATTTCAAACAGTTACAAGCCACTCATATTTATGAGATGTTCACCATTGCAAACTGAAACTCATATTTAAACAATTTCTATCTAACTCAGTTAAGCTGATTATAAAGGATGAATCATAACTAGAAATAATTTTCACCTAATTAATTCTATTGATTAACAAGCACAAAACAACCTCCCTGTAACAATTCATTTTTAGCTCAATTAATAGAAAATGTGTCATTTGCATAAGAACTTTCTCGGTACCTTAATGGAAACAACATAACAAACAACAACAACAACATTCCCCAAAATCTCATCAAAATCAAACAAGAACAAAAATAAACAAAACAAACAACATAAACAACATCAACAACATTTTAAACCCTAACAACAAAATCAGCAAGCAACAAAAAATCTTAAACTTCTGTCAACGAAAATCTTAAACCCTAACAACAATAACATCTACAAGAACAATATATAACAAGAACGAAAACAATGTAATTCTTCTTCTTCTTCACGCAACGAAAACCATCAAGCAACAAAATTTCTTCTTCACGCAACGAAAACAACAATGTATAACTAGCAAACAACAATGTATAACGAAACGAAACCAACAAGCAATAATGTATAACAAAATCTTTATACTTCTTGAACTCAATCACGAAATGCAAGAGAAGAAACGGTCGGAAGAACGCGAGAAAATGATTAGAAATGAATAGGGTTTCTGAAAGGCATTGTACAAACGCATTAACCACTGGGGTGGTGATATATTCATGAATTAAAATGCTAAGATAAATATATATGGGTATCTGAAAAGAATATTATTATTTTTTTATATTTTTTATATTATTTTTCAATTAATTATTTAAACACTCAAAATAAATCATTTTTGAATAATTTTTTGCACATAATTTATTCATACATTCAAAATATTATTTTCATAAAAATAACAAAAAAATATTATTATTTGATTAACTTTAAATATTTTAAAGAATTTTAAATATTATACAGAATTTTAAATAATAATAATAATAATATTTGATTAATTTCTTTAAAATATTAGATTAATTTATTTAAAATATTTGATAATTTTTTTAAAAATATTTTAAAGAATTGTAAATCATAATAATATTTGATTAATTTTAAATATTTTAAAGAATTTTAAATAAAATATTTGATTAATTTCTTTAAAATATTTAAAATTAATCAAATAATAATATTTTTTAAAGAAAATATTTGATCAATTTCTTTGATTAATTTCTTAAAAATATTTTTAAGAATTTTAAATAATAATAATATTTGATTAATTTTAAATATTTTAAAGAATTTATATAATAATAATATTTGACTAATTTCTTGAAAATATTTGATTAATTTCTTTAAAATATTTGGTTAAATTCTATAAAATATTTTAAAGAATTTAAATCATAATATGTTTTTAAAGAAAATATTTGATTAATTTCTTTAAAATTCATCGAATAATAATATTTTCTTTTTGTTATTTTTGTGAAAATATTATTTTGAATGTATGAATGAATTATGTGCAAAAAATTATTCAAAAATGATTTATTTTGAGTGTTTAAATAATTAATTGACAAATAATAGAAAAATATATTAAAAATAATAATATTTTTTTTCAGGAACCTCAAGGGTGTGGATTTGATCCTCTGTCATTTTTGTGATTATGAAAATATTATATATTTTAATTAGTAATTGACCTTAGAGAGCGCTTTTTAAAAAACGTTTTCTTAAGGCTACCTATAAGGGTTAGAAAACAATTTCTAAAGTGGGATCTGTAGCAGCGCTTTCTAGAAAGTGCTTTCAAAGATGAGGCAAACTTTAAGCCTTTAACAACCCTTTTTAAAAGCATTTTCTAGTTAAAATTACTCTTTAAAAATGCTCTTTTTGAATGAATTTTTTTAAAAATATATAAAAACACTTTTACATAAAATTGTTATCTTTGTTGTGCTGAGAAAAAACAATTTTGACGTAGTAATGTTTGTCTTTTGTTGTGCTGAGAAAAATCAATTTTAACGTAGTAGTGTTTGTCTGGTACACTGATTTTTCCCACAACATTAACCTCACTTATGTTTAAGATGAATGGAGCATAATTGGTAAGTTAACACCACAAGCAAACAAATATATAAATATACATACTTTGATACTACTATCTAATTTGTATGGCGATTAACACGTGTCCAAACCTTGGTCACTACATTTTTCCAATAAGGTTGCTAAATGAGTTTGACCAATTCATTCAACTCTTACTCTCAATTGTTGCTGGTTGTTAGGTTCTATAATAACAAATATCATGAAAATGACATGCATTCAAAAAGTCTAGTGGTGGTCACACAATAATTTAGCATCTTTGTCAATTAGAAATTTTAATAAAATTCAACCAGCATCTTACTTTTCTTTTGAATATTTGAAACCAGCACTAACAAACAAAGTCAGCTTTTCACACACGATGTCGACTTGTTTGTTCTTCCGAAACATCATGGCTTTCTTCAACCTCAGCTTTCATGACAAAGATAACATAAACAATTGTCTGAACTATATAAAGCTTAAAAAGCATCTCAAAAGAGCTATTATTCAAAGGAAAAAAGTAATAAAGATAGATTCATCACGATGGAAACTACTCTATGATTTTTTAAAAATGGTCACTACTTTGTTACCTTTATAAAAACGTATATTTCCATTATAACATATTACCCCGTTACAAAAATACTAGGTTATCTTTTTTTTAATGGGAATACTAGGTTATATGTACTAATATTAATACTTTATAGTTCAAATGTGGTTTTAAATATTTATCTTAACTAATAGGTATAGGATTGGGTATAATTGGAAGTGTTAGGTTTCTAAAACGTGATTGTGTGTGGAATGGCTACGTGTCAAAACAATGGCTGTGAGAAATGAGGAGAGAAAAAAATACAAAATGGGTGAGACTTACCCAAAAAATTAAGAATAAAGTGTTGGAAAATTGATAACGTGATTCTCTTAAAAGAAAAATCAGTCTTTGATTTCTTAGACTCGTCAATTTGAGTAGTATAGAATATTAACAAAAATAAACTATAATATCATATTGTGATTGGATGGTTTATCTTATAATAAATTCAAAGAATCAAGGATATTTTTGAGTCAGGTATTAATTATCATAGATTAATACAAAATAAATGTGAGAAAAGTAATTTTTTACACGAAAATTATTATCTTAAATATTATTTAAAGTAAAAGTATGATTATTTATTTTAGAACAAATGATAAATATATCATTTAATAAATAGTATAACTTTTTATTTCTTTAAGTACATCAATTTTTATTTCTCTCTTCTCTATTTCTTTGTGAATTCAAACAAAATATTTAGAGGTATAAATAATATTTTTACTTCAAAACCACAATAAAAGCATATATTTAAAAAATATTATGATCTAATTTAAAATTCAATTTGTCAAGCTCCAACGACATTATATTCATTCAATGATTCTATGAGACAATTGACGGCTCTATATTTGAAGAACCATTCCCATAACACTATAATAGATTGAGGTCAACTAAGTACCCATAAATTGTTGGACCAGATAAACGATTATATCCATTGACGTTAGCTACCTAGGGTAGTTGTCCACGTATAAGAATAAGTACTTTGAAAATTTATATAAATCTCCTCTAGAAGTACACTTGTTCATAGCATACAGGGCCCTGGAGACCGTCAAATAATACTCAAGGGATCTTATGATATATGTCATTTGGAACAACTGTGACTATACATAAGGTGTTAAGGCCTCTAAACCCTAAAAGCTCTCTATAAAAGACAAATTGTAAATCAGTCTTGGGTACATATTTTTCTAACCTAGAACATCTCATTTACAATAATTATTGATAAAAGTGTCATAGTGTTTGTAGGTAATTCCTAGTCTCCTTACACATCTAAAATATATTTCCACAGTTCGTCATCAGATTTATTGTCACAAATAACACTTGAACAAGACTTATCCAATATCAGATCATTTGGTGTTGTATGTGAGAGCTATGCTCTGACGTTTCCATGTTTCTATCTAATTTAGATCTGATGGGAACTCACAAACACAAACGAGCAACAATCATAACTACGAAAAGAAAGAACCTTTGATCTCACCCTACTTTTTCCAATGAGGTTAAGAGGGTGAACCTAGATACAAAAGACTAATTAACCTCTTCATTTTCATCCCATGAAGTATTGACACCATAAAAAATCTAAGGTCCTCCTTAAGACAAGGAGGTCCATAGGGTTCAGACGATGAACCAATGGACAAATAAGTTATTGAGAGGCTTTCTTCCCTCCATTCCTATACAGTCCGAGGAGGCCGACAATACTCCCAAGGCCACATTGTGAGGCTCCAAAATGTATATCTAGGTGTAACCTAATAGGATGAGGAAAACGTATTTTTTACTAATGAAGATCAACAGACACCTCTGAGGTATTCTTTTCCAGGCACACCCCTGTAAAACCTAGGTCCTTATCTCCTTGGAGGAATATGACCTTAATGCCTCATCACCACCATCGATGTCAAGTCAAGGTACACAAAAGTTGGATTTCGCTGTCATTTTTAAAAGATCACGGGGAGAAATGAATACCACTAAGAAGGATATGTGTGTGTGTGATGACTATAATTATTTCAATTGCCTTAATTCGATTGTTCGAACAAAATGGAAGGAAAAAAAGAGACTTAAATCCAAACCATAATTAGAGAGGTGACCGAAATAGGAAACTTTTGTTTGTATATCTTTTACAGTCTTGTGTTCTTGTCATTCCTTTGGTGTCAATAAGTATGGGAGAACCTAGATCTTAGTCGGCCGAAACAACAAGGCACATACACTACTACAAAAAAGCCATACCACAACGGTTATAAAGGGGATACCAAAATTTCTGACCATCCGTTGTGAGGTAAGGGGTGATTATATGTCTGGTGCTTTCTACCACGATTGTGAGATCGTGATAGTAAGAAGGACACACGTTACCTGCCACAACGGTTATTATAAATAACGGTCGTTGAAAAGTACTAGAGTTTATTATAAAATATGTAGATTGCTTGTTTTTCAATAAACCTTGTAACAACATACAACCATTCAAATTGATGAAGAAGTATATAATCTGAATATTAAACTATTCTTGAAAACTAACTTAAACAAACCATTATTTTCCAAATTGTATGCATTTTGTCATTCATCTCCCGCTATTTAACATATATAATGTGGTTCAATGGTCTAAGTCCTTCATGACATCGATTCCTTCTAGTCTAGTTTAATTTGAATGATATCAATAAGTTAATGTTATTCAAATTAAACTATAAGAGAAAATATGGATGTGATGAAATAATCAGGTCATTGAACCACATCCTATATGTGAAACAATGTGAGATGAACGATGATATGGATGCAATTCGAAAAATATTGATTCATATAAGTTGGTTTTCAAATACAACTTAATTTTCATATTATAAGTTTCTATGTTAATTTAAATGAAATGTATTTTCAGTGCAGGATTAGTGAAACAAATAATCTACATAACATATAATAAACTCAACATCATCTACATAGCATATAAGAATTTAAAGAACAAAACATTGCTAAGTCATAAGAAACTTCTTTCTTGTGACTTAGCAATGTTTTGTTCTTGTTCTGATAACATTAATCAACAAAAACAACAACAACAACAACAACAACATACAAAAACATACATCAACATACAACAACACAAGATATTATGTAATGTTTCAAGAATGCACATTTTTTAAAATAATCGTGAATTTGGGACAAATTATAATGTTCATCTAGGTTATAAAGCAATTAAGAAGAAGTATAAGGTGAACGAAGTTTACGCAATAACTTCATACTTGTATTTTTCTTCATATCTATACAAACCATATGTATCATAGCCCAAGTATGCGCTTTGTTAAAGTGGTGAAGATGAATCTAAAAAATTGAGAACATTCATCAAATGAAAATAATGAGAACCCATTTTTAACAAGAAATGTAAACGAAATCGAAACATAAGTTTAATGAACGAACCTCAAGTTAGGAAATCACGTTATAGATATTGTTGAAGACAAATCTGAAGATGAACCTTATTTAGGGTTATGTTATGAGAGAGAAGAGTGAAATATGTTAGGTTTTTTTTTGTTGAGAAAAATGACTATTATGTACTGAACGATAAATATCTTCACTTATATACTAAAAATTATCAATTTTCATCACAGTTGTATAGTAAAATTGTTATGAAAAAACATTATTAATTGTTGTTATTGTTATTCTTCATATTATTGTTGTTATTGTTGTTATTTTTGTTAGCTTGTAATATTTTTTTTTGTAAAGGCGAAAGAGTATATAAAGGAAATAATATATAAAACAAAAATAAATAAGTTCATTAAGAAGCCTAAAAGGGAAGAGTACATAATTTTTCATTACATAATTTATCAAGTTTGGAACAATATCCCCCAGCAGTAAATCAATCTTCATAATATATGACTCTCTCCTCACTACTCTCATCGGAATCAGAGTAAAACATCTTCCTCGACACCATTTTCTTCTTCTTCTTCAACTTCTTCTTTTTCTTCTTCTTGTCCTTCCTCACCCTTCGTGTATCCCTGACAGCATACGATCCAGATGGTTGGACCACCTCAATTGACTTCTAATCATGGTGTTGTATTATGGTAACTTCAGTTGTGATATTTTTGTTAGCATTCTCAGATGGAGAACTCATGTTGATATAGGAAGTTAAGAAGAATAGTTTGAAGAAGTGGAAATTCATTTTATGAAAATGTGCATTTATAGAAGAGGTTGAAGATGAAACATATGATGATTTAATTCTTACAATGATTAGTTATAATAGATGATATTCTTGAATGACTTGTGACTGTCTTGAGAAATGGAGAAAAATTTCAATCATCATTATAGTTGTTTCTCTCTTTTGGGAAGAGAAAAGGTTGTAAAAATCATATTAAAACGATTGAAAATTAAAACAATGATTAAGTAATAGGAAAAATGGAAAAAATGTGGTTTCTAGGATTCAAACCTTGAACCACTCACTTTAACACCACGATTGTTTATCTCAACCATGATTAAATAACATTCAAATAAATAATTATACATTAGGCGCATCCAGTTTACAGTAATACAACATTGGAAGGTTAATTGAGGTAATATTATGTTACCGAAGGTGTTTTTTGTAGTAGTGATATGAGTATTAGTGATTTCATTCTTTTAAGATTTTGAAAAGTTGAACCACTTGATCCTAAAGTTATCATAAGCAAGCTTTTTTCTTGAGGACATGCAACAACTTAAGTTTGGGGTATTTAATAAGTGATGATCGCATCATATTTTTAGCTTATTTTCTTTTCTCTTTCTTGTTTGTTTTCATCATTTTGTATCTTGTTTATGTGTTTTTGCTTGTTTTTATTAATTCTAGCTAATAAATAATTGTCAGGCAAGATTAAATCGAAAAAAGATGGAAAATTGTGTATTTGTGTGTGTTCTGGACTGGCCTAACGACTAGGTATGACCCAATCCTCTCTTGCCTATGGAACGATCTAATAGCCCAAATGTCAAAGGGACCCACCAGATTCATGCTCCCCTAGGTCGGCCGAAATTCGTTGACCATGCATGCTCCTGGTCGATTCTCTCTATTCGTTCTTGATCTCTTCCCGACATCAACAGAGATCACCCAGATTCGACCAAGATGACTCTTGCTCGGATGGTCATGTGCTCGACGCACTATTATCACAAACCGGCTTCTCGTCAGACGGTTAGTTTCTAGAAGTTACCTATTTTTTGGGGGATCCATGATCAGGGCCCAAAATAGGAACCGTTAGCCACGCGTTGAGGGCTCTCTGTATAAACCCTATCGCTTGAGAGGGTCAGGTATCGAATATTCATTCCTTAAACACTTTTACTTGTACTTGATAACTCTTTTGCCCGTTCTGAATTTGGCATGGGAGTACCTTGCAGGTACACCCCCGTCCTCCTCAGCATCTGAGCAGACTTCAAGATCCACGTCAGCAGCCATTGAAGATTATGATCTAGGATACGGTCAGTGGCACCGTCTGTAGGAAACCTTGTTGCCATGTTTTCTCATCCTCAGTTCGTGAAAACAAAATCATCACCGTTCAATCTCCTTCTCGATGGCTCACCAAGACGATTCCATCAGTACTCGCGTCCTCATCAGTATCCCCGTTAAGCAACGAGGGAGTGACGGAAACAACCCTCCCCTTGGGGAACCTGATCGTCTCTAGGACAGTCGAACTGCTTCCCCAACCCCAGAGCCGTCCCTGCAACAAGAGATTGGGCCCGCTGATCTACCCCTGATCCTCATTCTGGAGGGGATAAATCAAACACTGGCAGCGTTGGTCAAAGCGACCAACAATATTAACATCCTCCTCCTATGCTAAAGAGAAAGGTTGGACGTTCTTGAAGAATCAAGACACACCAGGTCCTCGTCCCCTACGAGGAGGCCTCGTCGGTCCCATAGTAGGTCACCCAGGAAGAAGAAGGACCAACCCCCAGAGGCTTTTGGATCTATCAAGAAAAGGACTCGTTTGTCCCCTAGACGAAACAAGTCCCCACAAACGAAGAAAACTCGCAGGAATATCCAACTGAGAACACGATCATCCCTCAAGGGTGTGCGAAATCGGTTAAGATCTCCTCCTTGCAAACACAAGGATGACCGCTCTTGTTTCGTCTCCCCGTTCTCTAGCTATGAGGATGAACCTCACGGCCCCCTATCTGAAGAAATCATGTTCACCAGGCTTCCGAAAGGGCTCGAAAAGCCCCCACCCCTGGGAACATATGATGGCACCACGGATCTGGACGAGCACATCGAAAACATCGACGCTCTGTTGGACTACAGAGATGTCCTGGTAGCTATGAAGTGCCGCATTTTCCCCACAACCTTGAGAAAGGGGGCAATGTCTTGGTACAAGAGTCTCCCTCACGAGTTTATCACCTCATGGAGGCAACCGGGGAGAACATTCTCACAACACTTCATTGCCCCGTGATGCCATCCCAAAGACGATGCCTATTTTAAAGATATTTTTCAAGGGAAGGATGAGCCCCTCCGAGCATATATCGAGAGGTTTAACAAATAAGTTGTCCAGGTTTCGACCACGAACGACATGAAGAAATACCTTTTGGAACGAGGATTCCGCCCCCAAAGTGATTTTAGAAGAGTCGTGGGAATCGAAACACCGGACACGCTTGACGCCTTCCTCCTCAAGGCACAAGCGTATATATAGTACGAGGAAAAGGAGGAAGTAAGCTCTACCCGTGACACCAGGTGTAATTAGGACGCCAAACTTTCCAAGCATGACGACTCCTTGACGTCCCGTTGGGGAGGAGATAAAAGAAAGGAAGATCGGTCCCGTGAACTGCAGGAGCACAAGGGTCCCATTGGGAGGTTCCACGACTACACGCCTCTCACGGTGAATAGGGAAAAAACTTTGTCTGAGTGCGCGAATTCCGAATTTCTCCAAGAAGGGGTCAGATTCCCAAAACACAAATAAACCAAATACTGACAAAACAAAGTATTTTCACTTTCATAAATCTCACGAGCATAATATTGAGGATTGCATTCACTTGAAAGACGCCATTGAGATGCTCATCCGGGACGGTCATCTCAAACAGTTCACTAAGAGTAAATATGCTCCTCGACATGAAGTACAAGAGGTCCGAAAAGCTGAAGACATCACTCCACCGGTCGTGGAAACACACCTTCAGGTTGCTCTCAACATCACGTGACCAGAAGATTTCTATATTCTCGAGCCATACACCGTCCCTGCATACTTCGCCGTATACATCCCGTGGGAATCTTTCTCGTCAGCAATGGCCATCTCCGGAGGAGGGCCTAATAAGGTGACGGTAGGATTAGTGAAGTGACGATTCGACCAGCTGATCAACACCAGTTCTAACCAGAGCTCGACCCTCCTTGTGGAGGATCTTCTCTCATCTCTTTCTGTAAATAAGACCTCCTCGGAGGGGCACCTAATGCTAGCACTCCTTTTCTAGTTCATGCACAGATGGCGAATTTCGATGTCTGTAGGATCCTAGTCGATCAAGGAAGTTCCTTTGCCATCATGTATTTCCAACTACTCACGACCCTCCAACTGAACGAGACGCACTTGACACCATACGTAGGCTCGGATATCCAAGGGTTAAATGAGACCATTTCCAGGTCTTGGGGTTATGTTAATTTGATCTTTAGTTTTTGGGCAGGAGAAACCGCAAGGTCCATTAAGGTGTAATTTCTTGTGATAGACTGCCCGTCCTTGTACCAATGCATCTTGGGACGACCTACTCTGGCCGAACTCATTGCAGTGCCTTCCATGGTGTACTTGAAAATGAAGTATTATACATCATCGGGACAGGTAGCCACCCTCCACGGGGACATAGAAGGTGCTCGTAGGTGTTACGAAGCCGCATCCAAAGGCCTCAACACCATCACCGCCAAGCCTAAGCCGGCCAAAACCATCCTCCCCTACACTTCTGAAGAGCCAAAGGTGCTACCCCGTGTGGATTCCGTAGATCTCGACAACAGATTCACCGATAAAGAAGAACAAGCGCATCTAGTTGCAAAGCTTTCTTCATCCACTCGACCCGTCCCCGACGGCGATTTCGAGCAGGTTGCACTAGGAGAGGATCCGTCGAAGGGAGTAAAGATTGGAGCAGACCTCCCCGACCTGGCGAGGAAGCAACTTAAATCCTGTCTCAGGGAAAATGTTGATTTGTTCGAGTGGAGCGCTACAGAGATGCTTGAGGTTTACATGGACGACAAGATCGAGGTTTACATGGACTACATGATCGTTAAATCCCACGAGGAAACCGATTACACTCTCTACTTAAAGAAAATCTTCGATCAGGCACGCAAGTGCAAAATGTCATCCAACCCTGAAAAGTGCATGTTTGGAGTACAAACGGGTAAATTCCTCGGTTTTTATCTAACCGAAAGAGGGATAGAGGCTAACCCCGACAAATGTCGAGAATTCGTCGAAACACCCACGCCAACTTCTAAAAAATCCATCCAATCACTAAACGGGGTGCTTGCATCTTTGTCACGTTTTGTAGCAAAATCTGCTCAGGATGTACTCCCCTTCTCCAAGCTCCTCCGCAAGGAGGATGCCTTCGAATGGACAGAGGAGTGCGAGCAAGCCCTGACACACCTTAAAAAGGCTCTGTAAGAACCCCCAGTCCTCTCTTGACCAGAGGTATGGGAAATCTTATTCCTTTACCTTGTCGTTGCTAACGAATCCATAAATGTTGCTCTCGTGCGAGAAACCAATCTATTTCACAAGAAAAGCCCTACAAGGGCCCAAGCTTAGGTATCAACAAATTGAAAAGGTTTCCCTGGCACTCCTTCACGCAGCAAGGAGACTTAGACATTATTTTCTCATGCACTCAATCATGGTGCGTATCGACCAGTCCATCAGGCATGAGGGCAGATCAGCTATCAAAACGCATGCCCTTGCCGATTTCGTACCCGAAATGAACGCCCTGGAAGGCCAAATCTGTGCGTCCAAAAGATGGACCATTTTTATGGATGGCGCTTCGAGCTTAATGGGAAGCGGCACTAGAATCATCTTAGAATGAAGAGGGAATCCTGATCGAAGCATCCATCACCTTATCATTTCCCACGTCCAACAACCAGGAAAAATACGAAGGATTCCTTGCAGGCCTGAGGTTCACTGACGACCTTGGAGTGGAAGAGAGAATTATCTGCACATACTTCCAACTCGTAGCCATGCAGTTCAAAGGCGAATACCAGGTCAAAAATGACAATTTATCAGAATACTTAGCCCATGTCAAGGAAAGGATCGCAAAATTCATGTCCGTGGAGGTTAAACATGTACCCCACGAGAATAATATATGAGCAGATGTGCTCTCGAAACTCGCAAACACAAAGAAGAAAGGAGGTAATAAATTTGTCATTCAAGATATACTTCCTCGTCCCAGTATCATAAAGTCAACCCCGACGGTAGACATAAACGTCATTGGCGACGCCAACTGCTGGATGACCCTGATATACAAATATCTAACAAATTATGAACTGCCCGAAGATCCAAAAGAAGCCAATATTGTCATACGACTTGCCTGTTTGTATGTCTTAGTCGAAGGAAAACTATATCGACAAGGATTCTCCATTCCCTTCCTAAAGTGCGTCGAGGAGGAACTAATTCCCTATATCTTGCACGAGATCCACGAAGGCATCAACGCCCAACATTTTGGGGGAAGATCCCTCGCAAGGAAAGCCCTTCGGGTAGGATATTAGTGGCCCACTATGCAGAATGACGCCAAAGAGCACGTGAAAAGATGCGATAAATGCCAAAGGCATGGAGACATGCACCTCACACCACCCAACGATCTCAAAATGATGTCATCCCTGTGGTCATTCACATGGTGGGGCCTGGATATCCTCGGGCCTTTCGTCGTCGGTTCAAACTAAAAAAAATACTTAATCATCGGAGTTTACTACTTCACGAAATGGATTGAAGCTGAAATTCTAGCCAAAATCATAGCCCTCAACATATTGTGTTTCTTCAAACGTAACATTCTCGCTCGCTTCAGAATACCCTAGTCTATCGTTACCGACAACGGCACCCAATTCACGGATAAGAACTTCCAAGAATTCTTCGCCAACGTCAGAACCAAACAACACTTCGCATCTGTTGAACACCCGCAAACCAATGGGCAAGCTAAAGCGGGAAATAGGGTCATCATCCGAGGACTCAAGTGAAGGTTGGATGAAATCAAGAGACGATGGGTCGAGGAACTGCACAACATCCTGCGGGCATACCAGACTACCCCCCATTCGACCATTGGGGAAACCCCTTTTCGACTATCATATGGGACCGAGGCCGTTATCCCCCATAGAAATGCACATCCTGTCCAGGAGAACAGAAGCCCCAATGTACAAGGATACCAATTCAGAGATATTACGCGAAGAACTCGACCTGGTCGAAGAAGTCAAATTCGGGGCAGCCCTATGCGAGGCATCTCTTAAACAAAATATCTCCAGAAGACACGATTCCAAATTCATAAAATGAGCATTCGTGGTTGGCAACCTTGTCCTTAGGAGGAACCACAAGGACTCCAGAGAAGGAAAACTAGTCGTGAACTGGCAGAGTACATACCGGGTCCGAGCAAAAACGGACAACGGGTCATATTACTTAGAAAATTTGAATGGGGAAGAACTTGCTCGTCCTTAGAATGCCGAGAAACTTAAACAATACTACAGTTAAGGCGTCATCCAGAATTAGTACCGGCCTAACATGCATACTTAGATACAAGTATCGAATACCAAACTTACATTTCGATGATATCCTCTTCAAGAACGAGGAAAATCATCATCACACGATTGGATCCTCAAAAGAGTCCATCGTCGTCTTCGTACCACGACCAAGAAAAACACCCAGCTCATGATGGGACGTTCACAACACGAAGCACGAATCATTAACATGCTCCGAGCTTTGTTCCCCAGCCAAACATAAGATAACATTCTGCTCGGTTCCCTAAACCGACAGACAAATAAATCGAGCATCATTTACCAAACTTATAAACATAACTCAAGTCCTACCTAGGCACATTAAAAAAACAACGCACGCACATGCCAAGTGAACATCATTACATCAAAACATCTCAAAAACATTTACTGAAAATATTAAACAAAGTATGTCCTCCGACGGACATACGAGCACACACATCAATTAAGAGAATAAACGACCGCCAAGGTCGCAAAACTTTCAACATTAAAAGGGTGCGACCACAAGGGACGACTTGTTCTCATTTTACATAAAAGGGGAACAAATCCCCCCACCAAAAGCTATGGCGCGCAGGCTGGCTAACAAAATACAAAGTAAATTAATATATAACGAATTAACATTGACTTATGGCTGGGCGTCAACAGGGGTCCCATGCTCCTCTTCCATATCGACATTGTCTAGCTCGGACTGCTTGAGGTAGTCAGGAATGAGGATCACACCATCCTTAGCCTTGTACAAAAAGTTGGTATCCTCCTCGTTGAACGTCAGCCAGGGGTTAACTATTTTCAGCTGGTCCACCGCGTTTTTAAACTCCATGCTAGCCATCTCCTCGAGATCCTTCTCCCCTTCCTCGACCTTAGCGACGAACTTAGCCCAGGATTTTAGAGGCTTTAGCTCCTCAAGTTCATCCACGAAAGGAGCCCAATCATCCTTTAGACGGGCAATCTCCTCTGCCGCAGACTTCTTATCGGCGGCCACAGAATCTTCCAGCACTTTAATCCTGTTGGAGGCCTCCTTAAGGGATTTCGTGGAAGTCTTGGCCACATCCTCAGAGGCAGACAGTTTGGCCTTTAGCTGCTGGATCTCTTGCTCTTGGGCGTCAGTCCCCTCCACAAACATCGAGGCCATGGTAAGGACCCGCATCACTGAGCTCGCATCTTGAGCTAGCCAAGATCTTATGTCTGGTCGATTTGACCCCTCCAACTGAAGCGTCTCCTCCCTATGGACTTGGATGGAGTGCTCCTCGAAGAAATTGGGCTTAAGAAAGCACGTAGGGATCTCGTAGGAAGGCTTTAGGGAAACATTCTCCAGATTCACAACCTCATCGGCTCTAGACCTTTTCCCTGTTCTAGAAGTCCCCCTGGGGGAACCATGGGAGGCTGGCGAAGAGGTACCCGATCCCGTGACCAACCGCTCATTGAGGCAAATCTGGAAAAGACAAAGGTAAAAATGGAAATGACAAAGGTAAAAATGGTCAGATCAGAGCATAAATCATAGACGAGCATAATACGGAATACGAGCAAACAAACACTAAAACTACCAAGGTAATGAGAAACGTCCTCGTCTATTTCACAAGCTAAGAGCTTAGACACCTCTATAAACCTAGGGGTCACCTTGGCACCCCCATCCTTGTCTAAGACCGCATAAACATGTTCATCAACATGCACGGTCATAGTGATCTGTAAAACGTAACTCATCAAGGCCTTATAGTTGGCCTGATCGCTCTCACTCAGCTTGAAGGAAGGAACTCGTCCATCCCGCGCAGGAAATGATCACGCAACCAAGAAAAGTGAAATTTTAACAGCAACTAGGGAACCTCTTTCCCATCCTTATCCAGTAAAACATTCCCCTGATCATATGTGTCCAATACCCAAAATTTGCAGGAATTCAAAGCATGCTCGGAAATTGGCTTAACCAGGTAAAAACGATCTTTGAAATCTCTGATTAACTTAGAGTACGCGTTAAAAATATCCTTCTTTTGTTTCAAAGAGACCTAGACGAACTTCCCCTGAACCACCTGGCGCTGAAGGTGAAAGATGTGGAAAAACAAAGGGAGTGTTGCCTCTATACTCAAGTACCTACATATCATCTTGAAAGCCCAGATGAAGGCAAACAAGTTCGGGCGCAACTGGGAGGGAGAAAGTTTTAAGTGCACAAACACGGATTGCTAAAAATTCGAGAATGTAAACCTGAACTTGAGATCCTTGAACAATATGTCAAATAGAGGAAATATGTCCATACTAAAAGACCAACAGATACGGTCCTCTGAACCCGGGTACTTCACTGTCCAGTCTTCAGGGTTTTCGACTACAAGATCTGGGCCCTCCAAGTCCTGGGTATAAATAGAAGCGACATTTATTGGCTTGTCGGCATCTCACTCGTCGAGGGGTATATCATTGTCCTCTTCATCATCCTCCTCCCCAAAGCTGGTGGAGTTGTCTCCAGGTGAGGTAGTTTCTTTTGAATCATCGGGGGATGTGGAACTCCTCCCCGTCGATGAAGATTCTTCAAATTCAGCAAAATAAGGCACAATATCGCTCGATAGGTTCACAACTTCCATGTTTATATGCTCGTTGTTGGATATCGTGACACCTAAGAAGCAGCGAAAGTAACTGTGAATTCGATGAGTCAAATCAAATCCACCCTTCCACTGCTGATCAAGTGAAAGGGTGCTCTAAGGAACGATGACGCTATCCTCGGTCAAAGTCCTTATTCAAGGAGAGGTCACAGTCGTAGTAACGACCAGACAGTAACGCGAGGAAGGAAGCGATACTGATGTGGCGAAGCTATCATTTTGTAGACGCGAGCATGTTATTACCCAGAACACCGATTGAAGTTCAACTGTAGTCCCAGAACAGAGTTGCCGTGGACGGCGAATGCAAACCTAAACATCGCATCAGTAACGGTGTCAACACAAAAACCGCCACATAGAGGCGGAAGATATCGTACCAGAACCCTAGAAGTTCAAAAAATCAGTCCTATTGACACTAAAACACATCCTAACCGCATGCAACTACTCTAGATACGAGAATCAGAAGCTTAATCAAACAAATAAGAGCAAAACTTACAAGTTTAAGAGAGGTTCTTGCGTGTTCAGTTGGTCTCCTCGGAAAGTACGGTGGCTGACGGTGGTTGGTGGCTGAGTTCGAGCACTTCGTCACAGCAAGCAGTGAACCAAAGAGCGAAAAGTGTGAAAATGAAGCTCAGCTCCATATTTATACCCTCCTCCAGCACGTGTACGAGCACGTGAAGCCTATGAACCTATAAACGGCGCACTCATTACCTAGGGATGGTCGTAGAGTAGTCATCATTACGCATTAAATGCACATGCTTCCCCATACGCAGGCGTGACGCAATGTTTTCACTAAACAATTGGGGTCCTTGTTCAAACGATCATGTTATAATGACCAATCTTATGTATGATCAGCTGCGCCGGACCAGGAATAATGAAGTGTCACAAACTTCAAATCCATCTTGCGGATAGTAGGCTAACCTTAAGTCATCACTTCTATGACCAGAAGCAACGACTTGGGGGAATCCTGTTCTGGACTGGCCCAACGACTAGGTTTGGCCTAATACACTCTTGCCCATGGAACGACCCAATAGCCCAAGTGTCAAAGGGACCCACCAGATTCATCCTCCCCTAGGTCGACTGTAATTCTTCGACCATGCCCGCTCCTAGTCGATTCTCTCTATTCGTTCTTGATCTCTGCCTGACATCAGCAGAGATCACCCATATTAGACCAAGATGACTCTTGCTCAGATGGTTATGTGCTCGACGCACTATTATCACGAACCGGTTGCTCGTCTAACGGTTAGTTTCTGGAAGTTACCTATTTTCGGGGGATCCACGATCAGGGCCCAAAATAGCAACCGTTAGCCACGCGCTTGGGCTCTCTATATATACCCTCTCTCTTGAGAGGGTCAGGTGTCGAATATTCATTCCTTAAACACTTCTACTTGTCCGTTCTGACTTTGGAATCAGAATACCTTGTAGGTACACCCCCAGTCCTCCTCAGCATTCGAGCCGACTTCAAGATCTACTCCAGTAGCCATAGGAGATTTTGATCTAGAGTACAATCAATATGTCATCCTAGCATGAAAGACTTGTGGCCAACACGGGCTGTGTTTTCCCTAGAAGGCGCCCCCATAGTAAATTCCTAAGGAGAACAAGGTATGACTCTATTTCCTTAAACGAATGTGTTCCTCTACAAGACCACCTTCCCTCCCGATGTGTCAGAGAACACTTCTCTTGTCATACCCAGTTTCTATTGCGAACTTTGGCATTCCATAACATTCTCTTGACTTGAGAACTTCCAAAACCACATCTTTTGATTAATAAGCGACCATTTATGTTAGTGTTCGAAATTATAAGGCCTTAATGCTCATCTTCTTGTATAAATAATGGTCAATTATTATGATTAAGGGGGTTACATTATTATGAGAATTTTTGCATTATTTCCAGTTTTAGCTTTTTCTCCATTGTAATTTCTCTGCCATGTATTTTTATTATCTAGTTTTCTTTTATTAATTCAAGCTTTTTACTACGATTTAGGTTGTTTCCATTTTATCGCAATTCTTTCTACTTATTTTTTATGCATGTATGTCTTTATTTGGTTTAATTTATGTTGATTTCATCATGAGTGAATAGTCCGTTAAGGATAAGGGGTCATGATATCTATGTCATGCCAAACCCTTGATTAATTTATAAATTAACAAATTATGATTAAAAGAGCTTAAAAGTTTTTAGGACCTGAGTTCTTAATTATATTTGTGCCGACTAGAGAAAGCATAAGAAAATCAGATGTTGATAATGTACCGAAAGGTATTGATCGACATCGGACTGCATTTCTAAACAACCAATAACGAGACGCAACTGACAAGGTGTCTTGTTATTATTTGAGATAGCCGATTAGTTGTGCTAGAAACATGTCTAGACACGCACACCATGAAAGTGGGTGTAGTGCATTTTTATCTACTTTTCTAAAATTTGCTCTAATTTCTCATAATTGAAATCGGAAAGTTAATTGGACAATTTAGGATAGATACCATGTACCCCACATCCTACTTTGTTTTATTGTTATTATCAATTTTATTTCATTAGCACAGAAAACCTTGAATATTCGATCACTTTAGCTACACATCGCTAGGATAAATTAATTACTCATATATGTCTCCCTTTGGGTTCGATCTTATTATATTACTTCGCATTGTAGTGCACTTGTGGCCATGTAATCACTAATACCAAGAATTCTTCCTTTGTTGTTGTCTCCATATGTCACAAATCCTTAGGATTTTAGAGTAAGGGGTGAAAATTTTGACTTGTCTCAAGACATGTTCTTGGAGCAATCGCTATATAGATATCATATATTGGTAGTGGTTTTAACGCATACCTAAAAAACAAATTAAACTTTGTTAGATACCCGATGTGTTTTGGATCCTTGTTGGTTAGTTCCTTTCTTGAACCATGCATACTCACCATTATGAATATCATAGTGTTTTTTATATAGTATGCATCAGGGGTATGATATTTTGTATTGCAATAAAAACATGTAGGTTTAAATACATTATTTTCTTTATAAACATACAAATTATTTCAAACATACGACCTCTTAGGATGAATTACAACATTCACTTTCTTTGGTTCCATATTATTGAATTTATTGTTAGCCTTTACAAAGATAGTTTTACTTGTACTTGGTTTATGAAATTTAGAGAAACTAATCTCACATTTATCATTTGAGTATCATTTTTTACTTATCATATTTTCCAAACCAATTTTACCTTTCTCTTATTTCTTTAAGACTTGGTTTAGTTAAACAAATTCAGATTTAAGTGATTGACATTTATTGCATGCTGAATTTTTTACTTTGTCTAACTCCACTTTAGTTTCACTACACTACTACGAAAAACCCATCTAACAAAGGTTGGGAAAGATATATAATGATGTAGGCACAAACGTTGTTATGTAGAGTGTCGTTGTATATATGACACTTACAATCATGGTCCAGTGATCGTTGTAATAAATTGGAAAGCGCGCACCCTATAACAATGG
The DNA here is from genome assembly GCA_963966055.1 of Lathyrus aphaca. Lineage (NCBI taxonomy): Eukaryota > Viridiplantae > Streptophyta > Magnoliopsida > Fabales > Fabaceae > Lathyrus > Lathyrus aphaca. The sequence continues at coordinate 195,642,452 of OZ014524.1, forward strand.
TTTAGTGTAATAACTGTTGTGATATTCTTTATGAATAAAAAACAAATGTATCATACCAGAATCAACAATACACCATTTGTGAAATGATATCAAAACCATTATTACATCAAAATGTATGTTATTACGAAGGAATTTCAAAGGATGAAAAATGAAATTTCAAAAGACAAAGAGATATAATCATTAATTAAATAGCTCGAGGTTAACAGAAACTTATCCAACTTCCAAGAGAAGATAAAGAATTAGAAGAAACAATATAAAAGTGTATAAGACCCAAAACATAAAAACAACTTAATCCAAAAGAATCAAAATGAGTTTTATTGCTCAAGCTACTAATAATGTTGAACGAAGTTGTTTCTGTAGAGGGGGTGTAGTTCAAAACCTTCCTCATAATCAACATGTTGCAGTAGAGGGTCTTGTTGTTTAAAACCTTCCTCGAAATCAATAAGTTGTTGTTATGGAGGGGGTTATTGCACCACCATCCTCAGAATCAAGATGTAGAAAGAAGGAGAGCTCTGAGGGTGGGGAGAAGAAGGAGAAGAATTTTGAGAAGGCATGTGGTTTTGTTCGATTCGGATGATGATGAGGAGGAGGATAACTAAGATTGGTCAAACTTCCTTTCTACCAGAGCATTTAGATTTGATGATTAAGTTTATGTAATGAAAGTTTTGTAAGAATAAGAGTTGTTTATGCATTCTATCTCTATGTTTTAATGATAACAATGGAGCTTTTATGAAAGAACCATTTTATGTTCTGATGTTTGTTAAAGTGCATATCATGAATATTACATATATTAAGATCAAACAAACATTATGAATGATTATGCAAATAATAACACAAGAATTTAATATGTGTAACATTAGTCGTAAGCATGCTGAAGAAGCAAGTGTGCTTCTGAATCTGAACACAATCAGAAAGATCCAAGGATGCGGATGTTACGTTGGTAATGCTCTTGTGGATATTATTTTGATCATGGTTCTGATCAGATAGCAAAGTGGAGCTTCTGAAATTAATCTTATGAAGAACTAAGTTATAAAAACTCTTATGACTTGAAGTTCTGAAGACTTAACGTCTAAAGACCAAGTACCTGAAAGATTCTGAAGACTTACGAGTTCTGAAGATTAAGGTTCTGAAGAACCAAGTGCTGAAGACTCTGAAGACAATGTTCTATGTGAACAAAGTTCTGAAGACTCTAAGACTTGAAGTTCTAAAGATCGTGGGTTTCAAGCCAAATGTTAAAGTCTTGAGGAATATAGTTCTATGTGAACAAGTTCTGAAGACTAAATACTTAGGTTCTCTGAAGACCCAAGTATCATTGTCTCTAGCTCATGCATCATTCATTGATTTATAATCAGAAGCCTTTGAAGTTCAGATGACAATGTTATCGTTTGCAAGGATAGTACGTAGTATGATAATACTTTATCCCACTACATATCCACTTGAATTGTGGAAAAGGACAATATGTGGTTGTACTATTGTATTCCTTGTGTAACGGATTCCTCAGTAGCCGAATTGGGATGTAACTACTCTTTTATGTTTGGCTATAAAAGGAAAACATCACATGCTTTATGATGTTGTTGGTTCCGGTGAATCCAATCGTTGATAGTCCTAATAGGATCCCAACTATTGTTGGTTTTCCTGAAGCACAACCTAGTTGAATATCCAAAAATTGAATATTCTTCTATGTGAAGTAATCAAGGATATAACCATTTGGTTTATGTGTTAATGTTGATTGATATAACCGAAAGGATTCTGAACACACATACAACTAAGTTATCAAATGGTGTTTGAACCATGTTGTTGATGTTGTTATACAATCACATAAGGTTGATGATAAACAAATATGACATTTGTACAAACCACAAAGAGTTTGATTGAATATGCGGCTTTTCTAGCTGATTACCCTTTGAAAACAATATGTTGAAAGAAGAGAGATCTTAACTCACAAATGTGCTTAACTTCATATGATGCAGAAATACTTACAAAGTCGTAGAAGATAATGAAGATGGTCATGGAAACTTCAACTACAAATCAACTATTGGAGTGATCTTTGGATTGAAGAAGAACATGAGCTACTGTCCAGAAATGTTCTTATGTGAATCAATATGAAGAATTCATTCTTGTGCCTCAATGAAGATCAAGCTAGCAAAGCTTTTGAAGAATAAGAATAAGACTTCAACCTTCAAGTGCTCAGCAACTTGAAGAAACAGAAGACCATGCAACGGAGCAAGAATAAAATGTAATATTATTAATGTGTATTTAGGTTCTTCTGATGTACTTAAGTCAGTTTACAATCTACTTATTAAGAAGCACAACCTTTGTAAACAACCTTTTCCCTAAAGGACCGAGTGAAGGTAAGAACTTTAGGAAGGCACGAAAATTAGTTGCTAGCGTATTCATAGAACTATGTATTTTGATGATATGTTTTGGGGGATAAGGTTCTGGTGCAGCTTAGAACAATTGGTTCTGAAGCCTGAAGTTACAACAGGTTGTTGTGCAGTTAGTCACGGTTGTAAGTCGCGTAGGAAGTCACAACATGTGATGTTGTGCAGTTAGTCGCGGTTGTAGGTCACGCAGGAAATTCTTGCAGAGGTTCTGTTGGGTCAATGAATGTTATATCCGGTTGGATCTCTGAATGGTTCATTGAGTGAGTCACAATGTTATTGTGGGATTGTAATCATGGCTTCAATTATAGTGGATTAAGTCCTCAGTTAAGGAGAAATCACCTTGGCGGGAGGACTGGATTAGCTTGAGAAGTTATCAAGTGAACCAGGATATATCAGGTGTTCTTTACTCTTGCTTTATGCTTTACATTCTTTTATGCTTCCGCAACGCATTCATAGTATAGCTTGACGTATCTCATCAAAGTGCAAAAAGTAGCCAAGAGTGAAAACCTCAATTGAATCCCCCATTTCTTGTGTTTTTATCATACCTTCAATTGGCATCAGAGCTTCGGTTCTGTTATTGATGGATATCAAACACTTAATAGTGTCAGATAAATATCCAATGCTGTATGTTGAAAACACCTGAGGTGAAAGTTAATCCACTTACAAGTTTAGTCCCATATCAGTTGATGATATTGAGAGTATATTGAATTGTAGCCAAATGGATTACATTTGAGCAAGTCATTAATTTTGCAGAATGAGCTGACAAGATAGATTCTTCAGATAAGGTTATATAGATGTTGAATGTTTATCTTAAATACGATTGGTTGATCAACATATTTTTCTCAAGAATCAAATCATCAGAAAACAAGAAATCTTATTTTCTAAAGATTATTTCTAAATGAGTATGGGATGTTTTTAAGAAACGGATTAGTCCACCATTGACTTTCTCATATTAAGCTCATTGAAATTTTTTCTAAAGTGAAAAGGATGATTGTTAACTTATGATTCTGATTCATAAGTTCTTCGAAATGAGTCTGCAAAAGGAATGTCAGAAATCATAATCAGAAGGATGAAATGTCTAAGTGGTTATTCTCTGACAAAACTATTATAGATGCTCAGATGCCTAACAGAAGGAACAGAATATGTTTTGAAAAAGCATGAGAACCCATAACACATCTCATCAAAACCTTCAAGATTTCAGGTATGAAGAAAAGAGGAAGAATGGTCAGAAGAAAAGGTCAAGTCAAAAGAAGAACAAGAGCGGATCAAAATCAACAAGGAAGGAGTTCTGAAATTCTAAGGCATATTCTTTTATCTTTGATGCATTCTTTGGAATATTCTGATAAAAATATTTCTACCAGATAGAAGTTGTTTTTAGTCAGAACAATAGTTATCTTAATGTTGTGAAATGTTTAAGTCAGTACTTTCTGATTGAGTAAAAGTGTCATGATCAAAACGATTCCTATTCACTAAGTAAATATCTTGAGTAAAATCTTTTGACTTATTTTCTGATTAAAGAATAGTCACTACATTAAATGTGGTCATTTCATTTGATATCATGTGAACGTGATTATGACACATGTCCCACTCACTAGACATGCATATTTGGGAAAAGACATATTTAGGTTTTAATTGAGTGCTTTGGTAAATGTTAAAATTGTATATCTATCTAATTGTGCATTGCATATTGATTGTTAGTGGTGTATTTAAAATCTATATATAGACATCAGATCTCACTACACACACTACGTTACCTCACGACTACACTATATTTTTGTTTAGCACGCCTAAAACCCTAAATCCTAAAAATATCTTCGAGTTCTTCCATGTTGTCTATTTCTCAACAACTAGAGCAAAGCAATTCAAATGTTTTCCCGACCACTCTTCAAACTCCTATTGAACAACTTTTGGTTAGATGTGAAACATCAGTTAACTTTGACAATTTGAAGAATAATAGATGTGACCTAACACACTCAGTAAATTTCCAAGGATGGAAAAACTACTTTAACCGGTTATCTGGACCAGTCTATCTCAACTTAGTCAAAGACTTTTGGATTCATGCAACCATTGAAGAAAATCTTATTAAGTCATATGTGTTTGGAAGAAGCATTACCATCTCCGAAAATACCTTCTCAGATCTTATTTCCTTTGATAAAAATGGAATAAGAATCATCAATGCTAAGCTAGATGAGCAACGAGATGAATTTATCATGAGTTCTATCCTACGAGACATAGTAATGGCTAACCCCAAATACTTTTTAGCATCCCTATTAAAAGACTCTATAAAAGGTTGGTTTAACATTTTAACTGAATCGGTGTTTCATCGGTGCTCTCCAAATAAGTTCAATATCATTCAAAATCTAGTCCTGTTTTTCTTGATGAAAGGGATTAAGATTCATCTTCCAACCCTTCTATTTAATTTCTTACTGAACTTTATCAAAAATCCCGAATTACTATTGAACATTAGAACATTCCATGTGGTAGAATCATTTCAGGTATTCTGGTTGAAATAGGTGTAGTAGAAGATCTCATTATTGCCGAAGGAAATTTAGATAATTTGAGAAAAGATAATGGAAAAGTGCTCAAACTGAAGAAGGGAAAGTTCATCAAAGTGGATTGTGATAGTAGCACTATTGATGAACGAATTACAGTTACTGGAATTCCTAATTTCATTCTCTCACAAATTTTAACAGAGGATCTTCAAAATTACCTTGGAAAGTTTGAAGACAAAAAGGTAGAATAATGGATAGATATGAGAGATATTCCTGATAAACTTCTAGAGAAATTGTTCTCTAAGAAAAGAGGAATTGAACTTAGTATTGCTGATGACAAAGGATTGTCCTCTATGAAACCCAACCTGGATAACATCCTCTGTGAAGACAGTTTTTGGTCTCCCTCATAAGATTGGCTATGAACCTTAAGTAATTTTAAATACTAAGTTTCAGACCAGTGTATCGGTTCCCTCTCTTACTCAATCCCCGTCTTTTGGATTCATGACCCCTTTACCTCATCGAAGTCTTTTAACTCAAAAATATTTGAAGGTACCTATCCCTCTTGAAGGAACCTCTAGTAGAGACCCTGCTCCCTCAAAAGTGACTCAGGTTGAAATATCTTCAACTCAAGACAAAGAAGGGTTAAACGTATTGGGGATAATCTTATCATCCACTCAAGAAGATTAATCCATTATTACTTCATGTGCAACCTTTGATGAAGCTCTCAACTTTCTTAAAGAAGAAGTACTTGTAGAATTTCAGAAGCTAGCATGTGAAACTACATCCAGTATTGATCCAATTGACTTGGAAAACCGCTGGACTCAGTTCTGTAACTAGATATCTGAAGAATTATCTAAATTCAAATGGTCAACTATTCAACAAGGTGAGGACAAGATAAAAGCTATTCAAGAAGCCAAAGAAAAGGAAGATTTGTTTGTTTCAAGTCTATCTCTTGGATCAATTATGGAATTTTTCAAAGATCTAAAATCCATACAAGACTCAATGGGAGCGGGTATAGTTGAAAATCGCTTAGCCATAGAAGAGCTCAGTAAATGAATGGCAGAACTACTTAGAAGGATTCCACCTCCTCCAAACCCCAAGGCGCTACTAGGATAAACCTTAAGATTTATTTTGTTTATTTTGTTTTTAAATTAATGTTTTGCAATTTTGTTTTGATGATCTTTTATGAATGATTTTATTTTCTGCAAAATGTTCTTGATTTATGTGTGTGTGTGTGTGTGCGCGCGCTTTGCACAACTTAACTGTCATAACATACATGTGCATTAAATCAGAATCATTATCATATTAACAAGCTTGCTAAGATTCTCTAACTTTTTGATGATGTCAAAAAGGGGGAGAAATGAAAATATGATTTTGATAATATTTTATATAATCTTAAGAATACAAACCCAAATAAATCAAATGATATAAAATTGTTTATCAATAACGTTTGATGTTTGATGTTTATCCAAGGAAATTAACAAGTTCACAAGGCATTCTTAGAACATGTTATTTGTAAGAACTCTATTTAAGTTCTTAAGAACTGTTTGTTCATATAATCGAAGTTGTACACTTCGTGAACATATGTTCAGAATCAGATAGACCCATTACTATTCAGAAGTTGAGAACTTTCTGAAAGTCAAAATTATCATGATTTTGGTATCATAATGTTCAGAAGATGTAAATTGTCTGAGAATATGATATTTAGAACATAAGAATATGAAACATACGTCTTCTTGAAAGCAGTCAAGACAAAGTCTACATTCAAAGACACTTTTCAGAATAATGAGCTAATCAGAAGTCTCAAGACTGTCCGAACATCTGGATATGAAGATCCAAGAGAGAAGTTTTATCAAGACAAACTCTGCTACTCTTGAAGTGTATTGTTTTGTACTTGAAGAACTATGATGAAGTTCTGATAGACCAAGAAGTGATATTGGATTTGGTATTAGACTAAGAACAATCATATAGTTTTAGTAATAACAAGGTTCTAAGATGAAGGCATGTGTTCTAGTAAGACTCTGATGAGTATAGGGAAGTAATCTGTCTCTATCATATGTTCTGAACAACTCAAAATTTTTATTTTGTAAGTCTTGGAATCAGGGGGGAGACTCCAAACAAGCATTAATAAAATGTTGGGGATAACACCTTCAGGGGAAGTTGTTCCTCGGAAACTAATATGTTTTCACTGGTGTTACCCGGTTATTACCCTATTACAAATGGTGATTGCATGTATAAAAGGTTCTATCAAAATACATGCTTTTGTCATCATCAAAAAGGGGGAGATTGTAAGAATAAAAGTTGTCTCTGCATTCCATCTCTATGTTTTGATGATAACAATGGAGTATTTATGAAAGAACCATTTTATGTTCTGATGTTTGTTAAAGGCCAGATCATGAATATTATATATATTAAGATCAAACAAACATTATGAATAAGTACACAAATGCTAATATGCGAAGTTATTATGTGTAACATTAGTCGCAAGCGTGTCGAAAAAGTAAGTGTGCTTCTGAATCTGAACACAAACAGAAAGATCCAAGGATGAGGATATTGAGTTGGCAATGCTCTTGTGGATGTTGTTCTGAACATGGTTATGATCAGATAGCAAAGCAAAGCTCCTGAAATTAATTTTCTAAAGAACTAAGTTCTGAAGACTCTAATGATTTGAATTTCTAAAGACTTAACATCTGAAGACCAAGTGCCTAAAAGATTCTGAAGACTTACGATTTCCGAAGATTAAGGTTTTGAAGAACCAAACGCTGAAGACTCTGAAAACAATATTCTATGTGAACAAAGTTCTGAAGACTCTAGGACTTGAAGTTCTGAAGATCATGGGTTTCAATCCAAGTGCTGAAGTCTTGAAGAACGTAGTTCTATGTTAACAAGTTCTGAAGACTAAATACTTAGGTTCTCTAAAGACCAAAGTATCATCATCTCTAACTCATGCTTCATTCATTGATTTATAATCATGAGTCTTTGATGTTCAGATGACAATGTTACTGTTGGCAAGGATAGTACACAATATGATAATGCTTTATCCCACAACCTCTCCACTATATTTGAATTGTAGAAAACGACAATACATTGCTATATTATTTTATTACTTGTGTAACGGATGCCTCAGTAACCAAATTGGGATGTAACGAGTCTTTTATATATGGCTATAAAAGGAAAACATCACATGTTTTGTGATGTTGTTGGTTCCGGTGAATCCAACCGTTGATGGTCCTAATAGGATCCCAACTATTGTTGGTTTTGTTGAAGCACAACCTGGTTGATTATCCATAAACTGAATAGTCTTCTATGTGAATTAATCAAGGATACAACCATTTGTTTTATGTGTTGATGTTGATTGATATAACCGAAAGGTTTTTAAACACACATACAACCAAGTTATCAAATGGTGTTTGAACCATGTTATTGATGCTGTCATACAATCACATAAGGTTGATGATAAACAAATATGACATTGGAACAAGCCACAAAGAGTTTGATCGAATATGCAACTTTTCTAGCTGATTACTCTTTGACAACAATCTGGTGAAAGCATAGAGATATCTGTTTTATAGCATCGGTTTGTAACAATGGTTTTAAGAAACAACCGTAGTAATATCCTTTTTAATTTTTAGTTAAATATAAATAAAAATAAAAGGGGAACTTTAACGTCAAAGGAATAAACTATTTGAGGGCGATAAGGTTCAAATCCATGAAAGCTTGATTGTATCACCACGGTGCTCCCAACAATAGTTATTATACCTAATTAAAATATTAAAAAAATGTTAGCGCATGAGTTTTGAAGTATCACCATGGTGTTTGGAAATGCGTGATAAATTTAGCATTGTTTTAAGTGTGTTTTGTAGTAGTGTTAGCCTTGATTTCTAGAGACAACATTTTTTTGAACATGTTTCAGAAAGTATCAAACATTCCTTAAGTAATACTCGAAATGCATTTTGTAATTCATTGTATGAAGGTTTATCATTAATTTCAAAATCACTAATCTCGTGTTCATCATCTGAATGGGAGTGAGGATATCAATGCAAAGTTTAAATATTCTTTATTTTCTGAGTCAGAAGATGAACTCACTTCGATGTCATCCCAAGAAATGTAGGCCTTATTTTATCTGAAATCTTTCTTTCCTTTGAAACTACTTTTCTTTGTAAGAGACAGGTAATACACTTGCATGTAACATTGCTTCCCGCATTCAAAACAACTGAAATTCAAGTTTGATGTTGAAGCCTCCTTTTTCTTGAAATTTTTTCTTCCTTTACCAAATCTTATAGTATTCTCTTTCTGAAGGAATTTTCCAAACTTTTCGACAATAATGTAATATTTTTCTCTTCATTTGAATCATCGTCTTACATTGCTTCCTTTGACTTAAGACAATACTTTTAGGTTTATTTTCTTTATCTTCATGTTTTTCTAGCCTTCCATGTTCTAACTCGTGTTCTTCAAGTTTTCCGAACAATGTCGACGAAGATATTTTAGATAGAAATTTCTTCTCTGATATAGTTGTTACCTTTGGTTGCCATGCTCTTGTCAATTATCTAAGGACTTTGATATTAAACTCATCATTTATGATTTTTTTCTAGGTGTCATCAAGGGATTTGTCAAGTGTGTAAAATTCTTTTGCAAATCAAGAGTTATTTAAGTGTATTGCATTCCAAACATCGCATATACTTGGGATATAGTGTTTAGTTTGGATCTTTTTACATCCATTGTGCCTTCATCTGTTACTTCCAATGTATCCCAAATTTCTTTGGCTATTTTGCAAATTGATACTCGGAAAAATTCATCAATTCCTAATGTCGATGCAAGTATGTTCTTTGTCTTCTCTTCATATAAGACTTTTGTAAGATATGGGATCAAAATCTAGTTTCAACATGTCATCGAAGTTTGCTCACATGTTGATGTCAAAATAATGCGTGTTGTAATCGAAGTGTATTATAACATGCATTAGTCAATATTTCTAGGTTTGTTAGCATGTTGAATTGGGCATTTCTTGTAAGCCCAATTGTTTAAGTTAGCTTGTTGTTGGTTGGAGATTTTGACCAGGTCAGACAAATATGTTTAGAAGCAAATCCATGAAAATGCCAAAGGGAAGGATTTCGACCCAGCCAAAGAAAAGGGAAATACATATATGGATCGAAAGGCAGATGTAGAATTCCAGGAAGAAGTCGAAGCACTTCGACGCATCCCAAAGAAACCACTAGGTCGAAGACCTTTCGACGAGGTCATTTAGAAAGTTGTGAAGAAACTGCTCCAATGAGTGGGACAAAGTAGTGGATAGTTACCTAGAGAGTGGGATGAAAGGTGTCAAAGCCAGATTTGTTGGAGAGTGTTTGATAGTTTATTTTTCATGTCTATATAATTATATTACCTTTTCATTATTCAAGGTATCATTTCTTTACATTGTAAATTGGACACACTCAAAGTACCGAGCGTTAGAGAAACGAGTTAACCCCCTACGCAAAATGTATTATAGCGTCCAAACACTTATGTTTTTAAAGTTATTTTAATTCCAATTAAATTTAAATACTTGCATTTGTCTTTATCTTATTTTATCCCGCTTTTGTTTTCTCTTTTACCTTTTCATTCAAGTTGTACATAAATAATCCAGACAGGTCCTCGTGGCCTTCAGCTGGGATTATGATGGTGTTTGTGGGAGAAGGGGTCGTGTACCTGCAAGGTACTTCGACGCTCAAGTAAGTTTCAGCGTAAGAAAAACTAAAGCGTAAGAAATTGGGTGATTAGAATTGAATACCCGACCCTCCAAGGATGGAGGGTATTTAAAAGGGTACATGCTCGTGGATTGAGGGCGCGCAACCTTTGACTGAGCATAACTGCCCTCTGTAAATCTGGAAGGCAGTTGGTCGCGTGAAAGGCGTTACGACGCGTGGGGGAGGTCCCCAAAGGCTATATGCCAATGTCTTTTTCTCACAACGATCATATATTCACTAATATCTTATTGGGCTTATGCCCAGTCGAATACTGGATTGGGCCTCAATTTGGCGTAGGGCACTTGCTAGGCCAGTCCAGAACAGGAGCCCCCAAGTCACTGTGCTCGAGCGAGGATAGTGACTTAAGGTGTCGAGGATCCTGGTCGACGTAAATTCCTTGTAGATGTTACGAGTAGATGTTTCCTTTGGATTTTCATGTCGGGCATCTATCTGTGAGAGTAAGTTATATAGACACCGAAAATATTCTCTTGTTTTTTGAGAAGACAAAATGCCCTAGAGCTTTAGTGGCACGTGTTGAAAAGCGCCATAATTCATTTATGACACCTAGGGGATAGCCCTAGGTAATAATTACCTGGATTTTGTAATTTCCCATGCGAGCTTAAGGCATTATAAAAGGGGGAATAAAGGATTCATTTGTTCATTTCGCACGAACTCTTCCTCTCACCGTAAAATCTTTTCTCTGCAATTTTTCGCCGGACATTCATCGTCGCCACCGTTAACTTCCAAGAAATCATCCATAGATCAAGGTAATCTTCATCCCCTTCCTTATTTTTTGTAGTTTTAAATGATGAACATTCATTAATCTCCTATGAAGTTCATAGGATCTTCATAGTTTATAGGGATTCCTACGAATGTCTGGAAATTTTGATGAATGTTCATCAGATGCATATGAATGTCATGAAGAACTAGGGTTAGCTTTAGGATATAAATAGACTAGTGTTAGATCCATGCTAGATTCTGGTTAGGATAACTTAGTATTAGTAGACCAGGCAAAGGGTCATTGTAGTTGGTGGTAGTGTAGGGGCTTATCCCTGATGGACTTTAGTTTGAAAGTGGCAAAGCTCAGCTCAATGCGACGGCTTCATCCTCGTAGTATTTTCCTTGGTTAAAGGGACGATGCAGGTAACGCCCTCGGTCCTTATTGAAGCCCTTTCACATGATCTGCAGTGGAAGGGTGGATTTGAGATCGTCGAATTCACTATGTTTCCTTTGCTTTTCATGTGAAAGGAGTCAGAAGGCGCTCATGGAGTTGAGGAGAACCCTTTGGGGGATATCACTAAGGTCGTAGATGTCCCCTCCACTGATCGACTGTGATTCATGGATAAGCCGCTTGACATGGTGTCTCAATTCGCTGTAGATGCTTCTAATGCGTGGGGCAGAATTGAGAAGAAGAGGAAAGGAGAACCGGTAAATTGGCAGGTGTTACCTCCGAAGCCCGATCAAAAGATTTGCTCGTGTTATCCTGCCCTTCGTTTCCCGATGTATGAATTCGCCTTTCGCGAGGTTGGGTACCGTCTGCCCTTCACTGACTTCCAGGGAGCGGTTTTCACCCATCTTGAATTGTCACCCTCTCAGTTGCACTCAAACACCATGTCCTTTATAAGGGATTTCGATCTGGTGCGTCGTTACCTAAAGATAGGAGCGACTTCTAACTTGTTCTTCGGGATCTTCCATCTTCAGAGGAAGTCCCAAGATGGTCGACACAGCTGGGTATTGTTAAAACAAGCGAGCAGACTTTTCAAAGCCTATATGGATTATGTTCGTGATTTCAAATATTGCTTCTACGTTATTCAACCATGTTCGCAGACGGCAAGGGATTTGCTATATGATAGGGAGATCATCGACGACAAGGAGAGGCTGGTGTCCCATTTCCCGTTGTAATGGGTGGATGTTCATTTTTGACACACTAGCGAACACTACATTACAAAACCCGAGGATCTCGGCGCGGGCGACACAACGATGTTCAACTTTGTCGTTAGCTTCCGTCCTTCAGAACTTATAGACTCTAACAGGAACGTACTTTTTAGGTCTGATGGAACTTTGGCCACTCAGGCCAGGTTAATAAATGTGAAATCGTTGCTCAGTTGTCCGAACGAAAAGGCGGAGATGCGAATCTTAGGAGGTTTTTTAGCTTTTCAGGTTTTTTATCCACATACTTGTTCGATAATTGACTTTTTTCTTTGTTTTTGCAGCACAAATGGTCGAGATGCGTGAATTTCTGGTGAAGACCGACAAAGGTAACCTCAAGAAGGGTCCCAAAACTAGGGTTGAAACTGTCAAGGATCATGCTACCCTTGACGGGTTTGTTGCTTCTGGTAGTTCTACTCCGGGGAGCACCCCGTTGGGCAGTTCTCCATTAGGAAAGAGGCTTAGGGTCGAGGATCCCTATTCTCCTCCAAAAACAGATGTAGTGTCCTCGGGGTCGTTTGTTCTGCCCCTTTGCATGACACAGAGGTTGCTGTTTGTTGAAGGTTCATCCATTCGGGTCCCAAATCTCGATGTTGCAGCCATCTTATCTACTGATCGCAAGGCTTTGAAAGTTGAGTTGTGTCAAGACGCTGCGGGAATGATATGGATCCTCAAGACTGCTCTTTCTTTCAATAATGTTGATCTGGTGTTTAGGAAGGACCTGTTGGCAGCCCAAAAGAAGATAGTCGACCTTGAGAAGGAAAGTGTGAAGCTCTACAACAAACTGTGTAAGCTCGAAGGGCACCTGTAGGCGAAGAAGGAGCTACTAATTACGTTGATGTTCGAGCAAGAGAAAACGAAGGCAACCATCACAGAGAATGAAGGGCTGAAGGAAAAGGTCTAGGAGCTGGAGAATGCATTGGCTTGTGGCGAGAATGAGACCGAGGAGAAGAGCATGGCGTCTAGGGCAGACTTGATTGCTCATATCTGTATGCTGGTGCAGGATAACCTGGCCATGGCCTCACTTGGTTACTATAACTTCGTAGAGCAGCTTAAAGTGACCAACCTCAGCGTGGAGCTGATCATTGAAGGTACTGGTCCCCTACACCGTGTGGAGAACGGTGTGGTTGTCCCTCTTGACGATGAGTAGTCATTTGGCCTGTGTGCCGTAATTAACTTGGCCTGCGTGCCTCTTTTTTTATGAATTTTTTACGGGGCTTTGTCACTTTTTTATGTAAATTATGACAATGTACGGCCTTATGGTAGGTATTTTATGATAATATAATGGTATTTTTTGTGGAAATAATTGGTTCTAAGATCCCATTTGCTCAATAAACCCCTAAAAAATTTCCAAACTTTGCAAAGACACAACTTCCTCAATTTTAAGGCTATCGAGGTGTTCTTGGACATTTTGGAAAGCTTAAAGAGTCCTCTAACAAACCTCTTTTGTTTCATGTCCATATCCTTTACCATTCTCAAGTTATGCCCTTTGGAAGATGTTGACTTTTTGTTGACTTTTGAAATGACCTATAATGTCTTAGCTCATACCTTCCAAATGAAGCATTTTGGGCTTGGCTTGTGAGACACAAAGTTGTAGGGAATTCAATTTCCTTCAAAATGAGCTTTGGATGGGAATTTTTTGATGAAGCATGTGAAAGTTATGGCTGGTCAAAGTTCAGTTGACTTTTCCTATGAAAACCCTAATTTAGAAACTCCTGATTCTTGATGATCTGAAATCTCCTTGATGAATCATGATCAAACCTTGATCAAATGATGAATTTTACTTCATATAATTGATGTTGGCAAAAAATCATGAATTTTGACTTTTGTTTGACCACAGTTGACCTCAGTTTGACTTTTTAACTACTTTGACTGATTTTAGCCTATCTGATCATCTGACTGAGCAAACCTTTTGGGAAAGTCTTGAAACTTGACATAGGGATTCTTAAATACATATAGGATGCTATGAAGCTCACTTGAAGCCTTGGAAGTCCATTTAGCCTGATGAAATTCAAAACCCTAGTTTAGGATGCATTGCTTAGGAGGAGGCTTTATCTGAGGGAATTGTCAAACTTTCTGACGAATTGTGAACCTTGTGAACCTCTTGAGATACCTTGTGAACCTTGTGAAACTCTTGGGACACCTTAGTACACAATGTCTTGTCTAGGTGAGGGCAAATTTTGGGGTGCAACAACTGCCCCTGTTCAATTTTCTGAAACCTGAGGAGATAGATTGGCATGCGTGCCATTCGTGACTTGGAAGGTTGAATGGGATTGAACACAAAATCCCAAAAATTTGCACTCGCCGGTGCGAAAAGTAACACTGCTGATTGGTTGTATATGCTTGAGTGGGCTTAAATATGCCATTTGGAGGAACTAGAGATGGGCTTATAGATGTCATCCCTAATGTTAGAAGGTGATAGTATCAAAAGGTTATTACTGGATATCAGTACTAGGTCTTCGTATAGGCCGTCTCTGAATCATTTATGTAACATGGTTTGAGTTGAATGTCAGCACTAGATCTTCGTATAGATCGTCTCTGCATTATCTCTGGGGGAAAAGAATATCCTTCATTAGGTGTCAGTATTTAGATCTTCGTATAGATCGGCTCTGAACCTTCTTTAGGAACATACTTTAATTTAAGCATCAGAATCAAATCTTCGTGGCGAACTTTTCTGAATTGCTTTTGGTGATATCTTGGGCTAAGTACAAGATCTTTGTATCGATCCTTTATGTACCATTTCATAAATAAACTGCTGAATAGACCATTAGAAATAAATCTTCGTAGCGATTATCTCTTCTGGAAATGTCCTGGATTAGGTAATAGATCTTCGTATAGACCATTTACCTACCATCCCAAGGATAGAAAGAATATCAGGATTGAATCTTCGTGACGATTATATCCTTTGGAAATATCCTGGATTAAGCACTAGATCTTCGTATAGATCATTTACGTACCCCTCCAAGAACAACTTGAGTATTGATCATCAGATATGAATCTTCGTAGCGATTATCTCTGAATTAAGTATTAACACTAGACCTTTGTATAGATCGTTGTAAACACCCCAAATTTGCCCTCACTAAGTTCACACCATGGCTTGTGATCTTTCATATTTTCATTAGTTCAATCATATCATATCATGTGGCATTTTTGCTTCACTTCATTAGTTCAAGTTCATTTGCATCTAGGGTTTGTGATCTTAGCAATCCAAGGATCTATCTGAGCCACTCCAAAGGTCTCCAATCATTCCAAGAGGGTCCATGTGTGTTCTATCATCATATTATATCCCTCAAAGATCAAGGAAGTCAAGAAATCACAAGAACTGACAAAGCATGGAAGCAGAGCTAGGGTTTAACTGCACAGATGACCTAAAATTAGGGTTTTGGTTTCAGAGGCCATAACTCCAAATTTTTTGGTCATTCTTGTTTCTATTGGTCTCAATATGTTATAAGGATCATACATACCAAGTTTGATGAAGAAATTCATTGTGGAAGTCATTTGATCACTGGGTAACTTCTTGAACAAGTCAGAGCAAAATCAGGGCATCTGAGGCCCCCATCCATGGAACCAAAGTGGATTTTTCATCAAATTGAAGTTGTATGGTCTTTATTTTATCATTGAAGTGCTTAGAAGTTCAAAAATTTGAAGAAAAGTCAGCTAAACCAAAAGTTGCCAAAAATGGAAATGACTTGTTATGTAAACTTTCCATTTTGGGAAAGTTTTTCAACCTCCTCTTTCTCAACCAAAAATGCTTCAAATGAAAAATTGTTGGTCATGAAAGTTGTAGATTGGATCATTCCCTTTTCAAAAAGTACAAGAGCAAGATCTAATTCATTTTGGAACTCAAGTTATGGCTTTTCAAAGTTGGCAAAAATCACATAATTTCAAGTTTCATGCCAAAGAGGGATTTTTGCAAATTCACTTACCAAGCTTCTAAGTGACCTCTAATTGACTTCAAAACATCATAACAACATCACATGACTCATTTTGCTTCAAATTTCCCAAGAATTCACAAGATTTCATGCCTTGGTTCACAAGAAACTTCAAAGAGGGCAAAATGCAAAACCTATGCCATTTTGCTATCCAAGCCATCCAACTGCATTCTTTTGATCCTAGGGCTCACCATAAACCATGCTGAAGCAAGACACCCCATTGAACCACTTCTGTTCCAGCCCATGCTTGTGGTACACATACTTTTGACTTTTTGCATTTTCACCCATACCAATCAAGCTGTGACATTACCAAGTCTCTGGCCAATCAGCATACATTATATGGACCTCATGGACCTAAAAGAACACCACACACAAGCTGAGAACCTCCCACAACTCAGGATTCACAAAACTTGCAAAAAACTTCATTCCTTCGAAACTCTCTGCCCAGCCATCAAACCTCCAAACATACTTCACCATTCATTCAGAAAAGCTTCATAGAGCATAAACCACCCTTCACTTTGCTATGAAAGCCCCTAAAACTCAAACACGATTTCTGGTGCAGCAAGAACAAAACCCTCAAACCAATCCATACAAACTTGTTCTAAGCTTCACATCATCCTTAGGAGGTTCATAAGAGTTGACTTACACCAAAAAAGGGTCCAGAAATCCCAGAATCAGAAGGTTCAATCTCAGGTATACCTCAAGAACGTTTTTTCCAGAAACTCTATTTTAAGTTCTTAAATGATTCTATGTATTCCCCTGAACATGCTGATATGATTATTTTTGAAAATGGTTGAGGAACCAGGATGTATGCTTGCTCTGAAATTATTTGACCTAAAGACATTTTTCTTCGATTCACCAATTTGATGCATGATAAATGTTTTTCGTGGCATGAATCTTGTTTAGGATGGTGTGGGGATTGTTTCTGGAAAGTTTGGGGGTCTGGGGTAGCCTAGGGAAGAAGTTGGGATGAGATGCTCGCCGGAGAAGATGACCGGAACACTGTTCCGGTCACCTGAAAGTCATTTGCCCTAATCCACGTAATTAGCCAAGTTTAAATATAGGCCCTTAGATGATGTGATTCCCGCGTGAGTGAATGACCAGGATTGCTTCATTAGCCCTAATTCTCATTTAATTAGTTTAATTAGGATTAATTAAATTAATTTAGTCAGGACAAATCCCAACCATTGGATGACGCGCCAGTCAACCAAAAACTCCCAACTTTGAATCTGGAGCCTTGGATCAGCATACCTTCCATTTATTTTAATTTTATTTCACATTTTTCTTATTTATTTTGTACGAATTTTTAAAAATAGTAAAAATCATCAAAAAATTCTGAAAATTTTTATCAAGCATTTTATTAATTTTCAGAAACCAAATATATATATATATATATATATATATATATATATATATATATATATATATATATTTGCATAAAAAGGGTATTTTTAAATCATTTAAATGTTTTATTTAATTAATTAACGAGAATTAATTAATTAAAAATACATTTAAGTATCTAAAAATCACAAAAAAAAAATCAGAGAACATTCTTAGACATTTAGAAACATTTACAAACATTTACAAACTCACCATACAAATTTCTTTTTGGTTTTGATCTTGCTTTGACATTTTTCAATGAATTAAGGTTCTTAAATTGATCATTTTTTTAACCCTAACTTCAAAAAATCATAACTTTTAAACCAAGTTGAGTTTGTGAATGATTCTTTTTGCATTGTTCTATGCATGACTTCTAGTTTCTAAAAACATTTTTGTTTCATTTTTATCTTGCATTTTCAAATTATTTGGCATGTTACATTAAGGATCACCCAAAAAACCCTAGAAACTTAGGAAATTCATAACTCCCTCTAGGTTTAGCTTCTGACCTCCCCCTTTGTATGGTAACCTAGTATAGGTTTAGGGTTCCTTTGAGTGCATTTTCAATTTTTTATCCTGTCATTTGCTTCTGTTTTTGAGTTTTGCATCTCATGTTGCATGAAAACCCTAATTTCTCATCTTCATTTGCATACATCTTGTATATGCTTGCATCCATGAACTTGCCATGACATTTTATGCATTCAGATGACATATAAGACATCTTAGGACACATTGGAGTCATGTTTGATCATTGCATCATCCATTTGTCATGTTATGCTTTCATCTCATTCCATGTGCATACATGAACTTTCATGTTCCTTTCATGCCTCATTTGCATCCTCATCACTTGTATGATCATCCATTGCACTTGACATGCCATTGCATCATCTCATAACATCATTTACAACATGAATATGCTTCTGGTTTTGGTTTGCATCTTTGCATTTCATTTCCATTTCATTTTATTTCCTTTTGCTAACTTTTCAGGTGGTAAGTACTTTGAGAAGTGAATTTGCCTTCACTTCTCATAATCTCTTCCCATCTCTCTTATGCATCCTTGCTGCATTTTGTATTTGTATTAGAGTGAGCTTGCTCATTCATGTTCCTTCCTCAATTTCTTTCTTCAAGCAACTTATCTTCTTAAATGAAGTAAGTTGATTTGCTTCTTTCTGTTTTTCCTCCTTCCATCTTTCTTCTTCCTTAGTGGCTTTTCCTGAAGATCTCTTGCAAGCCTCATAAACCCTAGGAATACCCAAGCATGAAAACAATTAGGGTTTGATTAGTCCCCCATTAGTTTTACCTTTGTGTCATATTTTGTGTCTTCTTTTCTCATCTCATAATCATGGACTAAACCTTCAAGGTTTTAAGGCTTTGTGATTAAGTTTATGCCTGCATCCTTCTATTAGGATGGAGTGTATAACTTTAATCCTAAGTGTTAAACCCTTAATGTGTTTAAATCCTTTAATAAATTCATCTAATAATCACTAAGACATCAAGCTTGTAACTTGGGCCATGCATTAGGGTTCTAATTCTTCCTTAATTGGTTAAGAAGGACTAACCCTAGTGTTAATGGACAAGTCCCTCTCAAGTTGTCTTACAAACCATAAAATCCATTTCTTAATCTTACCATTAACTAAAATCCACTCTAATAAAGGCTTTGTTTTGTCATGAGGTTAATCTCTAATCATGGATTAAGTTGAGGAGCCTTTCTCAGCTTAAATGTTCTCATCTATTATCCTTCTATTAGGATGGTGTAATGGGTCCATTAAATCCTTGATTATGGCTTAAACTCATTACTTAACACTAAACAAAAACTCCAAAAATATCTAAATAAATGCAAGTAGATTAATGATCTTAATCCTACATCATGGTGATTAAGTGTGAAGTGTTTACTTCACACTTAAGGTATTCTCATTACCCCTAATCAGAGGGAGGATGTGATGAGTTTACTAACCCTTGGTTCAGGCTTAAGCTCATTAACTTATGACAAACACAAAAAAAAAAGCAATAAAAGACTGAAAACATCAAAAACAAACAATAATCGTCTCCTTCGGGATTCTTTTCTCATCATCTTCACTCACAAACGAGAACTCGCTTCTTCCGTCTAATGCAAGACAGTTAGCACCTGAGCCAGACAGGTCATACACTTGAGCATAGTCAAGTAAGCAGTTCATCAGTCAATTTATCCTTCAGTCTCTTTTAGTCGAACTACGGTATTCTGACTTCCTCATTGCACGAGAGGATACGTAAGCATAACTTAACTTTTATCGAACAAAAGTTTTTGTATATTCCCCCTCTTCCAGCATCATTCTTTTAAAGCCTTATTCATGAGCAATTCATTTCACATCTCTTTTGCACTGACACTTGCATTCTTTTCCAGTTTTTGCACACAGATAGCACTGACACTACCCCTTTAAACACATTTCAAGCATGGATCCCGTCGAGTACGGCGGACAATCTGGGTGCTAATACCTTCCCAGGTTGTAACCAACCCCCTTTCTCAGTTTCTATGGTTCGCGACCATCTTATCCATCTTTTCTTAGGTTTATGCAGCATTACCTTTCCTTCGGGATAAAAATGCCTAGTTGGCGACTCTTTTCAGTTCATCTTCATGTTCTCTCCTTTCGCCGACCGTTCGCGTCTGTACCCCTCTTGGCCCTGTGTCATTTGGTGGGAGTGACAGCTTGGCGACTCTGCTGGGGACCCTTATACTGCAACCAGGGCTTCTGGTTCTTTTTGTGGGTTCCTCCTAGCGCTTGTTTGATTTCACTTTACTGGGGTGTTATGTTCTATTTGTGTTTATTTATTTTGCTTTATTTATTGCTTTATGTACAGCTTTATTTTACTGCTTTCTTTACAGTTTTTTTATACATCATACTGTCATTATCATTGTTGGAGCTGGTTTTCTGTTTTGATGGGTGGGGTTCCACTGAGTGATTAAGGTCCTATACCTGGGACCTGAGTGACACCTAGGCTAGAGTGGTTCATGTTCTTTCCCATTCCATTTCGGTCTGGTGCGGGAATATGAAACACTGTTCAGATGTGGGTTTCTTCTTGAGAACTCTGTGCTACAGATTTCCTGTAGTGCTAGGGCTATCTGGGAAGCCTGCTAAGTCTGGATGACCTTTATTATGACCTTCAGAATCTGGGGTGAATTAGAGGAGGAACTTTTATGGTTATTGTAAACATTGTACCTCCGGGTTAGAAGTGTTTACACTTCTCATAATTAATCCAAGTCTGAGGATCCTTGTTCTAGAACATTACATGTGAGGGGGTTGGGTTGTTTACAGGTTTGCAGGAACCCTTTTGCCACATCATACCCCGTTACTGTTTTGTTTAAGAATACTTCACTTTGGACAGTTCTTGTGATTAACCCTGGACATGTGACTCTTTATTTGAGTCCCCCACCCTGGTTACTGGATTTTTGAGCCTCCATCCGGACCTTTGAACATACACGAGCCTTATATCAAGACAGATAATCAAATCCAGCTCTTGATCACAAACCCTTGCATATCATTTGCATATAGCATCATTGCATCATTTAACACTTGCTTATTTGTTTTTCAGGGTATCCACCTCATTATATCTTGGTTTGGTTTTGACCCCTTCTATTGCTTAGACCTCAGCTTTAGTTATCTTCTTCAGCATCTGCTTAGCTATCTCCTTCAGCACCTGCATCAGTCTGTCAGAGACTTACTTCCAGCTTCTCAGTATGTGATCTTCATCAGCATTTGACTTCAGCTTCTTCACCAGCCCTCATGGATATTCCAAGAAAAAGCAACATATCTTATCACTTCTTTGAGCCTTCTTTGACTGGTATCAGGCAGGTCCAGTCACTCATCACACCTAACCACATCCCATTGTTTAGAGAGCACTATGGGGGTATTTTAGACATGGTCATGGATCTTGATTCTTCTCAGAGAAGCATGATCCACACATGCTTGCAGTTCTATGACCCCCCACTCAGATGCTTCACCTTTCCAGATTTTCAGATGGGGCCTCTATTGGAGGAGTTTTCTTTGTTGATTGGAGTGCCTATCAGAGGAGGGATCCCCTTCAACCCAGAGATGAATGCTCCCAGAAGTGAAAAGATAGCTAGGGCATTGCACTTGGAGCCTGCCCTTATTGAGCAAAATATGACAACAAAAGCTGGGATTCCTGGTTCACATTTGGACTTCTTGATTTCTCAGGCCATCCTGAAGGCTGCAGTGGGAGAATGGAGGGCAGTCTGTGCACTTTTAGCCCTCAGTATATATGGGGCTATATTGTTTGTAGATGAGCCTAAATTTGTCAGTAAGAATGCCATCCACTTGTTCCTGCTTAGGAACCCAGTGCCTACATTGCTGGGGGATTTTTACTATTCCATCCATCAGAGGAATGAAAAACAAAGGGAGAAGTTGGTCAGATGTTGTGCTCCCCTGTTCTACTCTTGGCTACTCAGACACCTGCCTAAATCAGATGCTTTCTTAAACCCACACCAGCAGAAGAATTGGGCCAAAAGATTCATTGCCTTAACATCAGATGATATCAGATGGTGCACCCAGAGCACCAAAGGTAAGGAGATTATTACCAGCTGTGGGCAATACCCTAATGTGCCTCTGATAGGAGTAAAAGGTTGCATCAATTACAACCCTTTACTGTTTAAGAGACAATTGGGATATGCCTTAGTTCACCCTCCCAGAGGACAGGATTTAGCTGAGACCATATACTGTGAAGTGCAACCTAATTCAACTGTTGTCAGGCAAGCTTCCTGGGCTTGGGACAACATCCAGACCAAAGGGACAACCATCCTTGGAAGATGTAACAATGTTGCTTCAGCTCAGTACTCTGACTGGTCCCATACTAGAGCTCAGATTACCAGGATGCCTTTCACCTTGGAAGACACACCTGGACCATATACAATATAGCCTACAGCAACTGTTAGCCTGGAGGAATTTGAAAAGCTGAAAGAGAGGAATAATCAGCTATCTGAAGCCCTGAAAAAGACTCTTTGGGAAAGAAATGACGGTCGTCTGGACATTGAAAGATTGGAAAGACTCAAGACTGGGCATCTGACCAAGATTGAGAGGACAAATGACTACATAAGGAAAGCAAGAGCCGGGGAACAGATATTGAAGAATGCCTGTAAGGAGGCCAAGATTCAGAAAGCTAGGGCTGAGCATTACCTGGAGGAAAGCCAGGCTAGGTGGATCAGGATCACCGAAGCCCGTGCACAAGAAGACCAGAGGACTCAGGCCAAGATTGAGCAGCTGGAGGCTAATGAGAAGAAGCAGCAGGAAGCTTTGTTGGCAGCTCAGAAGGAGATATCAGAATTGAAGCTCCGAGCGGGGTTAAAGAGATCAAAGGATCAGGACAAGCATAAGAAGCTGACTAATGTCATTGCTACCAGGAACCTCCTCATTAGGACCATTACAGAGCACCCAGCTGGTTCGGTGACTGAGGCACTCCTGAAGGAGGTCAATGAGGATGATTATGGACTGGATGTCTGATTCTTTTTGCTTGTATTTCCTTTCTTTTGATGTACTTTTCCCTTTGTTGTATTTTTGACCCACCATGGGCTTGTGTTTTAAACAGACTATGTATTTTCATTATTTGTAATATATCAGTTTGTTTTATTTTGGTGGGCTTTCTCTCAACATCATCAAGCATCCCCTCGAGGTCTGGAAAGGTCAAAACCAAGAACCAAACCGGATACCTTGGAAAACAAATAAGCATACTGCATTGCATACTAACATTCTCTTTGTTTTGTAGGTTTTTGTTTATTATTTGTTTCTCACTTTGTTGTGCTTTCAGGAAACATTGCTCGTCGCCGAGTGTTCCCTGTCAACTGCACACACCGGTACCCAACACGTAACAACCTTCCAGGCATTCGGATGGAGCAGGTACAACAGGACCTGAATGAAGTGAGAAATCAGATGGTAAATGAAAGGGTCGAGATGAGAAACCAAATGTCTCAGTTTATGGCAGTGATGACTGGCTTAGCCCGGAGCCAAGAGAGGCTGAGAGAGCTGGTAGAAAGACAGACACCTGAGGAGCCCCATCTTGGAACATGGGGAACCAGCAATAATGAACGAGGGAAGCCCCGTATCGACCCACCAGAGTATGGGCCCCATTTGAATCTAGATGTTAATGGCACAAGGAATGTTCAAGGTAATACTGCTGGGGGCAGAATCCTGCAAGAGGATCCCCAAGAAGAACAATTCACTGTTATTGGGGCTGGGGATGAGGTGTATGACAGAAGACTGGATGAGATTGCTGAAAATTTAAGATCTTTGGAATCCCATAATTCTTTAGGCTTCGACGTGATGGATATGGGGCTGGTAGATGGGGTGAGCATTCCCCACAAATTCAAACCCCCTTGCTTTGAGAAATATAATGGTACCTCTTGCCCGCGTACTCATCTGCAATCTTTCTTAGGGAGACTCAAGGCCTATACCATGGATGAGAAGTTATGGATGTTCTATTTTGAGGACAGCCTGACTGGAGCTTCAAGAGAATGGTATTCGCATCTGACAAGGGCCACCATAAGATGTTGGAAAGACTTGGCCGAGGCCTTCATCCGTCAGTACCAATACAACCTAGACATGGATCCCAATAGAACTCTTCTAATGGGCATGTCTCAGTCTTCAAGGGAGAGCTTTCAGGATTATGCTTAGAGGTGGAGACAGCTTGTTGCTGCTGTCCAGCCACCCATGTCAGAAAGAGAAATGGCTGACATGTTTATGAACACCTTGTAGGGAACTTATACTGATAGACTTGCTACTTTCACTTCTACCAGTTTCGTTGATGTAGTTATAGCTGGTGAGAGAATTGAGAGTCTTTTGAAGATGGGCAAAATCTATGACAACGGTGCAAGCTCCTCCAACAACCCCAGAAAACCTTTTGCAGGACCCCGAAGGGAGGGTGAAATAAATGCTATCCATGCAAGCAGGGGCAGACCCCAGTACTCTCACAGATCAATAGCAGCTGTTACCATTCCGGCTCCAGTTCCACAACAACCACTTTATCCTCAATAACAACAACAACATTATCAGCAACAGTCTCATTTTCCGCAACAAAGAACGTACAACAATAACAAAAATAACCAACAACAGCGCCCCTTTCAACAGAGTCCATCTCAGGCAAATAGGGTGATTGACCCCATTCCTATGCCTTATGCTGCTTTACTGCCACAACTCCTGAAACTTAACCTGGTTGAGTTAAGGACGTTGGCTCCACCAGATCCTCTCAACCTCCCGAAGAATTATGATGTTAATGCCAGGTGTGCCTTTCACTCCAACGCACCTGGTCACAATACTGAGAAGTGTAGAGCCTTTCAAATGAAGGATCAAGATCTGGTCGATTCCAAAGCTCTCAATTTCGCGCCTCCTCCAAATGTTAACAGAAATCCTATGCCTAATCATGGTGGGCCCAGGATCAATACCATAGAGGAAGACCAACCATCTACACTGATTGACAATGTTGCACAGATTCAAACACCGTTGGCAGAAGTCAAGACTCAACTCTTAAGATGCCAAGTGTTCCCGAGCTGTGGGGCCTGCTGGAAATCGTGCAAAACTGCAATTAATGGGTGTGAGAAACTAAGGTTTGGCATAGATGGCCTTATCAGATATGGAATTTTGCAAATTACTACAACAGCTCCTTCAACAACTCTTGTTTCAGCAACAATGGATTCTCCTACAACATCAACAATTCTTCCTTCAGCAGATCCTCCTACAACAGCAACAACTATCATTCCCACTGATTCATCCACAACTCCAAAAATCACTCCATCCATTATTTCAACAGATCAGAGTTCAGTAACATTCACTTCTACAACATCAGAACCCATCTTATCAACGGAATCACCTACAACACCAGCAAACATTAATGAAGATGTCTCAACGGTCACGATCTATTATGACCCGGCAAATGTTCATCCCAACAACAAAATGCAACACCTCCTGTCAGATCTCCAGTCACAATCTACTACGACCCGCATACTATCACAGTTCCTTCTGCTGCAGCAATCAGTCCGGTCACCATTACGGTGCCTGGACCTGTTCCTTATGAAAGCAGTAATGCCATACCTTGGCACTACATCTCTGATCTCTACTGCGACGGGAAGAAAATCACTCTAGATTCATCAACCTCTTCACCACAAGTTGACAATGTAGGGGGAGGCGGAGGCTTCACTAGAAGCGGACGCCTTTTTGCCTCACAAACACCAAGACCCAATGCTGAGGCAGAAGCTGCTGCTAAAGCCAAAGGGAAGAATGTGGTACTAGAAGAGCCAACTGTCAAAGAAACTCCGAAGACATCTTTTGAGCAAGAGGTAGACGAATTCATGAGAATAATAAAAAAAGTGATTACAAAGTGGTGGACCAGCTTCATCAGACACCCTCCAAAATCTCTATATTATCATTGTTAATGTGCTCCGAAGCCCATAGGAATGCATTGTTGAAGGTCCTGCACGCAACATATGTGCCAGAAGAGATTACGGTTAATCAGCTGGAAACAGTGGTTGCGAATGTAAACACCAGTCATGGACTGGGCTTTACAGACGTTGATTTAACAACAGAGGGACGCAATCATAATAAGGCTTTACACATCACCTTAGAGTGCAAAGGTGCTGTTCTTTCTCATGTACTGGTAGACACTGGGTCTTCGCTCAATGTCCTCCCAAAGAAAGCCTTGGTGAAGCTGGAGTATAATGGTTTGGCATTGCGTCCAAGTAACTTGGTGGTGAGAGCATTTGATGGCTCTAAGAGATCAGTGCTTGGAGATATTGATTAGCCTGTGTTGATTGGCCCACAGACCTTTAAAACTACCTTCTTCGTGATGGACATACAGCCGGCCTACAACTGTCTGTTGGGTAGACCCTGGATTCACGCCGCTAGCGCTGTTACATCTACCCTTCACCAGAAGTTAAAATTTGAGTGGGAAGGCCAGATAATCACAATTTGCGGAGAGGAAGACATTTTTGTTAGCCAGCTGGCTACTTACAAGTATATAGAGATGAATGGGGAGATCCATGAGACTATTTGTCAGGGGTTTGAGGCCCTTAACATCAATGAAGCCACTGCTGTATCTGGGACTTCCATCACTTCGTATCAACAGGCCCGGAAGGTTGTTGAGGAGGGTACCGCTCAAGGCTGGGGCAAGCTGCTGCCAGTAGAAAAGAAAGAAGACAGATTCAGGTTGGGTTACAGACCAACTCGACAAGATCAACCAGAGGCTGCAATAGAGCCTAAATTTGTCAGCGGGGGAATGCTAACCCCGGATGCTGTGAACAGTTTGGAAGATGAGGAAGAAGACGAACGCAACCTGGAAAACTGGATACGTCCAAGGATCTCGGGGAACCAAGTCTCAAACTGGTCTTCCCAGGAAATTATAAGAGTTACTCCTGCAGAGTAATTATTATTTCCTGTCTTTAAGCATGCATCAAGTCCTGCATCTTGCCCAAGATGTCAGGGCTCATTTTGTAATCGGGCCATCTTGTATTTTGTGCAAACGATCAATTAATGAATATCAGGACATCTTTTGCAAACAAGTCTTTTTTGCTCACTATTTTTCATTTTTCATTTTTTGTACAAAACAATAAAATGGCAATGTTTTTCAAAATAATAACTTCATTTTCACTTTTTCTAAACAAGATAAAACTGATCACTAAAATGAACCAATTTAAACCCTTGCAGAGAGTGCCCTTCAGACTACACCGACAACGACACTGCTATGACTTTGTATGACTTCGACAATCCGATTAATCAAGCCGATGAAGGGGTTGAAGAAGATTATGAGCTACCTGAAGAACTAGCAAGGTTGTTAAGGCAAGAGGAGAAGGTTATCATTCCTCATCAGGAGGAAGTTGAGACAGTTAATCTTGGTACCGAAGAAGATCTGAAAGAAGTAAAGATCGGGGCGCGTCTGCAAAATTCAGTGAAGGAACAACTTATTGACATGCTTCGATAATATGTGGATGTTTTTGCTTGGTCTTATCAAGATATGCCAGGTCTGGTACCGACATTGTTATGCACAAGCTGCCTCTAAAAGAAGACCGTCCTCCAGTGAAACAGAAGCTGCGCCGTACTCGTCCAGATATGGCCATGAAGATAAAAGAAGAAGTACAAAAATAGTGGGACGCCGGTTTCCTTGCTGTAACTAGCTACCCGCCGTGGGTTGCTAACATTGTACCTGTGCCTAAAAAGGATGGCAAAGTGCAGATGTGTGTGGATTACCGGGATCTGAATAGAGCTAGCCCGAAGGATGACTTCCCATTATCTCACATTGATGTATTGGTCGACAACACGACTCAGTTCTCGGTATTCTCCTTCATGGATGGATTTTCAGGATATAATCAGATTAAAATGTCACCTGAAGACATGGAAAAGACAACTTTCATCACACCCTGGGGAACATTCTTTTATAAGGTAATGCCATTTGGACTGAAGAATGCTGGTGCCACTTATCAATGGGCTATGGTAACATTATTCCATGACATGATCCACAAAGAAATTGAATGTTATGTGGATGACATGATTGCCAAGTCCCTCATTGAATAAGACCACCTGGTGAATCTGTTGAAGCTGTTCAAGCGTCTGAGAAAGTACCAATTGAAGTTGAACCCCAACAAATGCACATTTGGGGTACGTTCCGGTAAACTGCTGGGGTTCATTTTAAGTGAAAAGGGAATTGAAGTTGACCCTGATAAAGTCAAAGCCATCCAAGAGATGCCTGCACCGAAGATTGAAAAAGAAGTTTGGGGGTTTCTAGGTAGATTTAACTACATTTCAAGGTTCATATCTCATCTTACTGCAACCTGTGAACCCTTGTTCAAATTGTTAAGAAAAGAACAAACGGTCAGGTGGAATGAAGACTGCCAGAGGGCTTTTGACAAAATCAAGGAATACTTACAAGAGCCTCCGATCCTTATGCCTCCAGTTGAAGGAAGATCTCTAATAATGTACTTGACAGTATTAGAAGAGTCAATGGGGTGTGTGATGGGCCAGCATGATGAGTCTGGTCGAAAAGAGTATGCAATATACTACCTAAGCAAAAAGTTTACCGACTGTGAACAACGTTATTCACTGCTCGAGAAAACTTGTTGTGCTTTAGCGTGGGCTGCTCGCCGACTAAGACAGTATATGTTGACCCACACTACCTTGTTGATTTCAAAGATGGACCCAGTCAAGTACATATTCGAGAAGCCAGCACTTACCAGAAGGGTTGCAAGATGGCAAATGATTCTGACAGAATATGACATTCAGTACACATCTCAGAAAGCCATCAAAGGCAATGTATTGTCTAACTATCTAGCTGAGCAACCCATTGATGATTAGCAGCCTATGAGATTTGACTTCCCTGATGAAGACATCATGTTCATAAAAGCAAAAGATCATGAAGAGCCTGTTCACACTGAAGGGGCTGACCCAGAAGAAGAATGGACAATGATGTTCGATGGGGTTGTTAATATGAATGGTCGTGGTGTTGGTGCAGTACTCACTACACCTAAGGGAGTTCACATGCCTTTCTCGGCAAAACTCACCTTTAACTGCACTAACAACGAAGCTGAATACGAAGCCTGTATCATGGGTCTTGAGGAAGCCATTGACCTCAGGATCAAGACTTTAACTGTATTCGGAGATTCAGCTCTGGTAATCAATCAAACCAACAGCAAATGGTACACTCACCAGGAACATCTGATTCCATACCGGGATTATACGAGGAAACTACTGACTTTCTTTACCACAGTCAAACTTGAGTATATCCCTCGAGATGAAAATTAGTTTGCAGATGCTCTGGCTACCATTTCCTCCATGATCAAAGTTCAAGCTGCCAACTTTGTGCCTCGGATTTCAGTGTCCAGACTTGACAGACCAGCATACGTATTCTCAGTAGACATTGCTAAAGATGATAAGCCTTGGTTCTATGACATCAAATGCTTCTTAGAGGATCAAACATACCCACCTGGGGCATCATCCAATGATAAGAAGACATTAAGAAGGTTGGTTGGTAGTTTCTTCCTGAATACTGATGGTTCCTTGTACAAGAGAAACTTTGACATGATACTTCTCAGATGTGTTGATAAGACAGAGGCAGACTTGTTGATGCACGAGGTGCATGAAGGATCTTTCGGTACCCATGCTGGGGGACATGCAATGGCTAAGAAATTGTTGCGATTAGGTGTAACACGGTGGGAGAACTGACTTTAATTATGTTGCGGATAGCAAGAGTCGCCACCGACTTTTATTTTATCCAAAGGAAAGGCATAAAAGAACAGGAAAGACCTTTTTAAAAGATTTTTGGGTCCGGGGGGTAGGTTATGTAAAGGGAAGGTGTTAGCACCCTTTACATCCATGGTTATCCATGGGCTCTTAGTTACTTAGCTCACTTTTGAATTGTTTTTGAAAATGTGAAGTGTGTGAATAGAAAATTTTCATAAAAGTTAATAATGATCCATGTACGGATGCGTAAAAACTTGTTTTTTGAAAATTGTTTGAAATTTGTAAAGTGTTTGAAGAGTTTTGAATGAAGTGAGCAAGCAACTATGAGATACCTACCCTAAAGTTTAAGTCTTTTCTGTTCTTGATCCTTAAATGGTAAGACTATCCCTATTATTAAGGAATAGGTAGTCATTACCTTGGATGTAAGGGACATATGAGGGACATCTGTTTTATGAAGGCAACTGTGGGGTGTATTGAGCATTTAGGAGGGACTATCATCATTATTCGAAAAGGGACTTGATCTTTAAGGCAACCATTAGGGACTTGATGATTTTTCTTTGAAGGGACTTGCTTTATACACCCCACTTGACCTTATTATTAGGCAACATTGAGGGATAACCCTAGAAAGTGAGATGGCGATTAAAAATCGACTTACGTGTGTGAGTGTTTAATTTTTATTTATCTTTAATTAAAAATGATCTAAATTTAATTTTAAATAGAATACATGTTTTACACTCCCTATATTACTAACCATAGCATAAAAATTAAATAAATTACATATTTACAAAATTTACACCAAGGAGCAATTACATCATTATAATAAGCAATTAAAAATAAATAGCAAAGATAAATATAGAAGCAAAATATAAATAATAAGCAAAAATAATAAATAAACAATAAGTAAATATAATAGGGGTTAGTAATAATAATAATAATAAATTAAATAAGGTTAGTGAAATAATAATAAGCAAAAATAAATATTAATAATAATATGGTTAGTAATAATAACAATAATTAAAATAAATAGAATTAGCAAAAATATTATAATAACATGATGAGAATAATAAACACAAAATTAAATTTTTAATATAGATTTTTATTTAAAAATATGAACAATTAAATAATTATTATAACATTTTAATTTTAGGTACAAATTATTAAATTATTTCTAAGCACATATTAAAAATTATTTATATATAACAATTTAAAAAAAAAATATTTACATATTATATGGAAAAAATAAGTTATAATTATATTTAAAGATTATATTTACAAAAATTAATCATATTTACAAAATTTTATATTAAGTATTATATTTACAAAAAATTAATTATATGAATATGTATAAATATTATATTTACAAAATTAATAATAATTATAATAATAAAGCTAGAAAAATAAAATTAGGTTTTCTTTTTTAATATTTGTTTAGAAAATAATAAATTAGGGTTTATAAAATTTTAAGTTTTATTTAAAAAAAATAGTTTTGAGTTTTACAAAAAATATTATAATTTAATCACACAATAAAAGAAAATAATTTGAATTGAGAAAAATAAAAGTTTAGAAATTTTTTTAGAAAAAAAAAAAAGAATATAAGTGTTGTTTTAGATATTTATTAAATATACATATTCAATTTATTTTTTGTTTATTAATAATAAGTGAATAATTAATTAAATAAATTAAACAGAAAAATTGGTAAAAAGGAAACTTACCTTGGCTGGGTTTGAACCCAGGTCATTCTGCCTGCAAGCATCAAAACTCACCACTAGGCCAGCCAAGCGCAGGTGATAGAGAATGGGCTTCAGTTGGTTTTGTTTCTTGTCTGGAAAAATTACAGAAAATAATGAAAACCAAAAAGGCCTGGGGGAGGATTGAACCCAGGACCTCTTGAATACAAGCAAGCGCGCATGACCATCCGGCTGGAAGAGCCCATCTGATATTGTGATGACTACAATTGATTATATATCAAACCTGTAAAATAAACAAAATAAAAGAACAAAATGCCACAAACGGGGAATCGAACCCCAGACCAAGCCACTGTATACGCACGCCTCCAACCACTGGGACAACACATTTGTTGTGATTTCAAACAGCAAACAATTCATAAAATATAATACTAAATATTTGAATTCAAAAACGCGCGCGAAGAGGTCTTCTTCTTCCTTGAGACTTGCCAAATTTCCTGCGATTTCACATGCGAATTTACCTGCGAAAAACAAACTCCAGCAAAACCTACGAAACTCAATGATCAACCAAACTGTGAAATTTCACAAAATTGAAAGCATAAACATAATCCAGAGGTCCATTCGAATCAAGCCATGGTCTTAGAAATCATTTATGTTTCGTAAATCACAAAACCCTAATTCTTGGCCGAAACCCTAACTATGGTGAATTACGTTTCAGGCCATGAATCTTCAATCCAATTGTCCAGAATTGTTCTAAGCATCACAATAAACACATATCAGTCATTAAAAACAATTTATAATGCACACATTATTGAATTCGAAAAATTGAATTTCAAGACAAAATTTGATTCGGTTAGAGCCATATGGGATGGTATTGATGCATATGATTGATGGTTTATGATCAGAGAAGTCCCAAGAAGCTTGCTATGTGCTTGTTTTACCTTCAAATGCCTTGGATTAAAGAATCCGAATGTGACTTTTTGCTTGAATTTTTTGAGTATGAACTTACCTTTGAAGCTGCTGGAAATCGTCCCTTGTGCATTGGTTTCTATTGTATACTTATAAGAGATGTAATTTAGGTCAAAAGATGATGGATCTATGGGCTTTTTGGATGACTTGATGGTGAAGGAATGTCATGATCTTAAAATGTGAAAAAAATCAAATATTTGCCTTCCAATTTGGTCTAGCACGAATTTGTACAAGATCAAATCATGTTAAACAGCATTGATTAATTTCTAGAAGAAGAATCATGTCCAAACTTTGATTTTTAGATTTTATTTTGATTTAATTTGATTTAAAATAAATAAAATTCAAATAAATATCAAATAAAAATATAAAAATCAGAATTTCTTGTCATTGGGTCGTGCATGAGGTTATTGTATGGATTGGGTCATTATTTGGCAAGCCCATTTGGAAGAAATTAGTTTTAGACCTCCTTTTTCATCATAAACCAACTCAAAATTTCCCAACTTTGCAAGGGCACATATCCTTCAATTTTAATGCTATGAGGGTGTTCTTGGACATTTTAAAAAGCTTGAAGAGTCCTCTAACCAACCCCACTGGTTTCATGTCTATATCATTTACCAATCTCAAGTTATGCCCTTTTGAAATTGTTGACTTTTTGTTGACTTTCAAAAGGACCTATAATGTCTTAGCTCATACTTTCCAAATGAAGCATTTTTGGGCTTGGCTTGTGAGACACAAAGTTATAGAGAATTCAATTTCCTTAAAAATGAGATTTGAGTGGAGACTTGGTGATGAAGTATGTGAAAGTTATGGCTGGTCAAAGTTCAGTTGACTTTTACTAAGGAAACCCTAATTTAGAAACTCCTGATTCTTGATGATCTGGAATCTCCTTGATGAATCATGATCAACCCTTGATCAAATGATGAATTTTACTTCATATAATTGATGTTGGCAAAAAATCATGAAGTTTGACTTTGGTTTGACCACAGTTGACCTCAGTTTGACTTTTTAACTGCATTGACTGATTTTGACTTATCTGATCATCTGACTGAGCAAACTTCTGAGAAAAGTCTTGAAACTTGTCATGGGGGTTCTTATACATATATAAGATGTTATGAAGCTCAATTGAAGTATTGGAAGTCCATTTAGCCTGATTAAAGTCAAAACCCTAGTTTTGGATGCACTGCATGGGAGGTGCATTGTCTGAGGGAATTGTCAACTCTTCTGACCAATTGTGAACTTTGTGAACCTTGTGAACCATCATAAAATGTCTTGTGGATATCATGGGAGGTATTGTGAACCTTGTGAACCTTGTGAACCTTCATGAAGTGACTTGTAGACCTCATGAACCTCATGGAAGGTCTTGAAAGCATTGTGAATCTTGTGAACCTTGTGAACCTTCATGAAGTGACTTGTAGACTTCATGAACCTCATGAAAGGTCTTGTAAGTGTTGTGAATCTTGTGAACCTTGTGAACCTCATAAAGTGTCTTGTAAACTTCATGAACCTCATGAAAGGACTTGTAAGTATTGTGAACCTTCTTAGCACACAAAGTCTTGTATTGTGAGGGCAAATTTTGGGGTGCAACAGCTGCCCCTGTTCAATTTTCTGAAACCTGAGGGGTTAGATTGGTATATTTGCCAGTCGTGACCTGGAAGGTTGAAGGGGATTGAACACAAAAGCCCAAAAATTTGCACTCACTAGTGCATAGAGTGATACAGGTGGTTAGTTGAATATGTTTGAGTGGGCTTAAAGATGCCACTTGGAGAAAAGCTCTTCAGATACATTTCTTGGAGAATAAAGTAGTCCAAAATATGGAGGTATAATGATATCTGTCAGGAGGATAAAGCAGTCCTGAAGTAATGATGATAGTGTCAGGGGGATGGAGCAGTCCTGAGGTATTGATGTGCTTTCAGGAGGATAAAGCAGTCCTGATGAGATAATAAGCTTTCAGGAGGATGAAGCAGTCCTGATGTAGTGATATGTTTTCAAGAGGATGAAGCAGTCTTGAGAGATTGATAATATGCTTTCAGGAGAATGAAGCAATCCTGATGGTAACTTTCAGGAGGATAAAGCAGCCCTGATGTAGTGATGATAACTTTCAGGAGGATAAAGCAGTCCTGAATATGAAGATATAATGATAGCTTTCAGGAGGATAAAGCAGTCCTGAAGTAATGATGATAGCTGTCAGGAGGATGGAGCAGTCCTGAGGTATTGATGTGATTTCAGGAGGATAAAGCAATCCTGAGGTATAAGAAGCTGTCAGGAGGATAAAGCAATCCTGAGGTAATAATAAGCTGTCAGGAGGATAAAGCAGCCCTGAGGTAATAATGTGATTTCAGGAGGATAAAGCAATCCTGAGGAGATAATAAGCTTTCAGGAGGATGAAGCAGTCCTGATGGTAACTTTCAGGAGGATAAAGCAGCCCTGATGTAGTGATGATAACTTTCAGGAGGATAAAGCAGTCCTGAATATGAAGATATAATGATAGCTTTCAGGAGGATAAAGCAGTCCTGAAGTAATGATGATAGCTGTCAGGAGGATAAAGCATTCCTGATGTAATAGGAATTTTCAGGAGGATAAAGCAGTCCTGATGTATGAGTAGCTGTCAGGAGGATAAAGCAATCCTGAGGTATGGATAATATGTTTTCAGGAGGATGAAGCAGTCCTGATGTAATAAAAAGCTGTCAGGAGGATGAAGCAATCCTGAGGTAGCAATAAGCTGTCAGGAGGATAAAGCAATCCTGAGGTAGTGATGTGATTTCAGGAGGATAAAGCAATCCTGATGTAATAGGAATTTTCAGGAGGATAGAGCAATCCTGAAGTAATGATAATAACTATCAGGAGGATGAAGCAGTCCTGGTGTAGTGATATGTTCCCAAGAGGATGAAGCAGTCTTGAGAGATGATAAGTCTTCAGGAGGATAAAGCATTCCTGATGTAATAGGAATTTTCAGGAGGATAAAGCAGTCCTGATATATGAGTAGCTGTCAGGAGGATAAAGCAATCCTGAGGTATTGATAATATGATTCCAGGAGGATGAAACAATCCTGGTGTAGTAATATGTTCCCAAGAGGATGAAGCAGTCTTGAGAGATGATAAGTTTTCAGGAGGATAAAGCAGTCCTGATGGATGATATGTTTTCAGGAGGATGAAGCAATCTTGATAATCATAAGTTTGTTTGTAGGATAATTAACCTGAAACAAGGTAGCATTTGTATAATAATATTAGTTTATGCATTATGTATGCATGTATGATATGATGCACGTAAGTAATGTATTATGTATCTATGGATATGTATGTTATGGTATGATGTAAATGATGTATGTATGATATGATGCTTCCTGAAGCGTCTGGATATCTTCATATAACAACTGCTGGCCAGGGAAAATAAATCCCGATTCGTTGTTGAAGAATATGAGGAACTCGTTCCCGTCTTGCTTGATAATATATACATAACCTTCTGTATGCTGGGGATGGCAAAGTATATAACCTCCCGTCTGCTAAGGATAACAAGGTATAGATAACCTCCCGTCTTCGTTTGATAGTAGGATAGATATAACCTCCCGTCTTTGTTCGTCGTACTCTTATTGGAAAGTAAATTCCCGAATATCCGTATGAGGATAAAAGAGATGGATATAAATTCCAAGGGAGACATGACTTTATGAAGATGGATTTGTCCTACTGAGAGTTTTGTAACTGTCTTGTAGAGATGAACCGGCGAAGCTTCGTTGAAATCCTTCCCTCGTTCGTCCTTAGTAAATACTATTACTGCATTTTCATGCATTTCTGGTAAACATCAATCATATTAAGCACACATGCATTCAAGCCCAACTAATGGACGTTTCGCTTATGTAAAATAGGGTAAAAGTAAATCTGGATTCAGAGGGAAAAGTAAAGCTGAACTTGAAAATAGAATCATTTCAACTTCGAGAGTGTATAACCAATTGGATTTGGAGCTTCTGAAATTTTTGACTTTCCTGAATACCTTCCCAGAAATCCTTATAGCTGGATCTGAAGACATGATACTGACACCATCTGATGGTTTCTGCTAAGAACTCCAAATCAAGGTAATATAACGAGAGGAATGTGTCTTCAAATTGTAATGGACCATATACGCTCCGGCTACTAGATTTGAAAAGAAAGCATTGCCCCTTGGTTGAGGATGGATTGTCCCAAAAGGGAAGTATCTGAATGTAGTTACCTCAGGAGAACTAAGCAGAATGCCCCACAATAATATGCCCTTGACATCATGAACTTTGCAGTGTTACCCTTGGTAATTCAAATATATGAGAAGAGCTGCCCCTGGCTATTAAGCACTGTTGGATCTGGAATTGATTGCCCCGAATGATTTGAACAGTAACTTGGTATGCCCCCTTGATTAGGAAACAATGACCATGCCCCTGGTATTATGAATTCTGTAATGTTACCCTTGGTAATTTAGACAGATGTGGAGATCTGCCCCTGGATACTTAAACATAACTGCATCCTGTCCTGATTGCCCCACATGAGCTAGGCGGTATCATGGCTTGCCCCCTTGATTGGGAGATAATGACTATGCCCCTTTGTATACATGGACTTTGATCTAGGAAGCAACTTTGTTCATCGGAAGGACTTTGGTTCATTGAACATCCATCCTGTAAGTTTCTCCATTTGTCAAACACTCAGGTATATGCAAACAAATATGTTCAAAAATGCAATGCTTATGTCTGTCTTGAAGTTTTCAAAAAGAGTTATTTTATAAAAACATTTTTTTGTGAAAACTGTGATATTAACTCAAGTTTTATGATAAGCCCTAAAGGAGTCAGGATACCCTTTTGCAGCAGTATGTTTTCGAACTAACCATGCTTCAGTTAGGACTTTTAAAGGGTTGTAACGTGGCCTGGTTCATGGTTTAAGAAACAAAAGATAAAGGCTCAAATTTATTTGTACCCAACCCATTCTCCATGATGTTCTTCAGTCCTATACTCAGTTAACTTATGCATTGAGGCTCAAAGGAGTTTGGAATTGTAACACTGACATTTATGATGGTTCAGAAACCAAAAATTTATTTGAACATTCAGTCATCTTTCTTTGTTGAGGATTCATAGTGACCTCTTTTTCTTTTGACTTTGTTATCCCTTCTTTTTGCTTGAAGGTTACAGTCAGCAGAATGTCTTAATTTTTTACTAAGTCTCCTTCATAGGTTTTGACTTAGTAAGCTTTTCTTTTGCTGGATATTGACTGTCAGGTTTAATGATTACAGAGAACCATCATTAGTTGTGTACAACACAGATAATTGACATATTTGAGTTAACCGAGTAACTACCCTGCCCCGGGTTATGAATAAGGGTTTTAATTTGCGAGAATAAAAACTCCTACTTCATAGGCTCAAAAGGGTTGACTAGGGATTAACTTCCTTATATCTCCACTGTTTAGGAATTGAAACAATGCCTGTACATCGTCAGCATAGTCTGTTCAAAAGTATACTGCCTAATATTATGGTATTGTTTTCGTCATCCTCCCTCTACAGGCTTATAGCTTTATCAGGAGTTAAATATCACAAGATACAAATAAGAAGCGTAGTTTTAAAATATAGTGAAACGAATGGATTAATTCAAGACAAACATACGCAATGCATTAATGAAAACAAAAATTTAACATAATAGTAAGTGTTTAAACAAAACAAAGAAATTACAAATGAAAATTTAAATGTTGTCCCATCCAGTTGGTTGAATGTCCTCAATTGCAATCTGTGAACTTTGAGGAGCAGTATACTTCACCATGAAATCAAATTTACCACTTGGATGTCCCAAGGTGCCCCATATCTCAACAGGAATAGGTAGGCTTCCTTTCTTGCTACACTGGGCAACTTGTTTTGCAGCTTCGTTGTTTGATGGACGATAGTAAAATTCAACTTGACCTTCTGGAGTAACCTCTAGGATTCCTTCGTCAATCAGATCTTGAACCTTCTTATTCAATGCCCAATAGTTATTAGTATCATGTCCAGGACTGTTGGAGTGATACTTACACCTTGCCTTGGGATTATAGCGAGGAGAAGAGGTGTTAGGATTTTTAGGAGAATTTCCCAAAGAAATTAGCTTCATTTCCAACAGGCATTGCAAAACTTGTGACATTGGTGTGCTGAACTTGATGAACTTCCTTCTACATTCCTTGTGTTGGGGTAGATTAACCTTATCAGGCCTTTCTTCTTCAACTGAAGAACAATCAATGGCAACCGGTTTCTTACCTTCTTTTATCCTCATCTTCCTTTCATCCAAATCAGCTTATTTTAATGGAGGTTGACCGACAATTAGATCCCTGACTCTATCACTTTGAAGTTTGTGGACAAAGGTTCTCAACTCTTCTTGCCCCTGAGCTAAACTTTGAATAAGAGCCACCTGTTCATTCATCTGGGTCCTCATTCCTGTCATCTCAGCTTGTAGTTGTTTCAGCTGATCATCCTTGTTGTCCTCAGGACTCTTCTTCTTAGCCAGCAGTGTTTTCAATTCATCCTGCCCCTTGGTCAGGTTCAGGATCAGCTCTTGGAACTGTACATTTTGTGTCTGGAGATCCTTAACTGATTGTTCAAGAGCCATTGCTGAAATAAACAGCGAGAAGATGAGAAACCTGTGCACAATTATAAACCTGTGATGCAATGAAATGATATGGGAATGTATATGCAATGTTTTCAAGGACCGCAGGATTTAAATTTGCTTAGACAAACACGAAAGTAAACTTTTATTAGTAATAACTTTTGTTTTGCCTTTTAGGCTTACAAAAAATGAAATGTAATAAGTACAAAAGATGGGGTTTTAAGTCTCCCATGGACGTTTCCTCTTTGTGTTGAGGTATGAGTTGAGGTTCCGTTCCTCGTGAAGTTGCTTTGCTAGTTCCAGGATTCTTTCTTGGCTTGCTTTGTAATGAGCCTCGAAAGTATCCCTTTGCTCCTTCAGTTGGATCCATGATCTCTGCAAGTCTTCCATATCAGTAGGCATGTCTGGGTGAAGGATGGTATAAGCTGTGTCTCCTTCAGCAACAGGTTCCATGGTAACTGGTAGGATGGCAGGATATGACATCATGAGAGTCTGAGCATGAGATCGTACCCATCTGAGATAAGCTTCCATAGGAATAGTGTACTTAGGCTCCAGTGTCTTGCTGTCAACCCTGTTTACTTTTCCCCAGGCTCGTATGAATCTCTGACGGTAACCTTGAAGATCGTTGTCGTAATCAAACACAATGCCCTGAATCAACATGTCATGTGGACCATCGCTCCGAGCGTAACCAAACTGTCGTAAAGCTAGAGAGGGGTTGTAGGTGATGCCTCCTCTTATGCCTAGAAGTGGCACATTAGGAAACTCCCCACAACGGTCAATGATAGTGACATTCTCCATAGATCTGGAGCACCAATGGATATCTGAGTGAGAAAGTGACATGATCCTCTTGGACCATCTGAACCCTTGCTCATTCTTCATTACTGAGCGGGGAAAGTGAGAAATAAACCACCTAGAAAGCAAAGGTATGCAGCACATCAAAGTTCCTCTTGCCCTTGTAGTACGAGTGTGAAGAGAATGCAGGATGTCTCCAAGCAATGTAGGCACTGGATTGTGACTCAGGAATATGTTGATGGCATGAACGTCTATGAACTGATCTTGATTGGGGAACAATACTAAGCCATATATCAGCAAGGCTAAGATTTCCTCAAAAGCATCATAGCTCGTGGCCTTCAAAAATACCTGAGCTTTTTCTATCAACACCTTGGCAAGAATACCCTTAACTCCGCTTCTCGTTTCTAGAACAATATCAGACTTCTTCAGATGTAGAGCTGCAGCAATAATCTCTGGTTTAAGCTCCTTCTCCAAGCCTGTGAAGGGTCTTTGATCAAGAACAGGTATACCCAGAAGTTTAGAGAACTCCTCCATGGTTGGAACCAGCTGATAATCAGGGAATGTAAAGCAATGGTGCTTAGGGTCAAAGAACTGAAACAGGACACTCATCATGTCTTCATTGAACCCTGAAGTGACTAGATCCAATAGGTGCCCATGTCTCTTGATGAACTGGGAATGATCAGACACTTGAGAAACCAACTCTTTAAGCTTAGCAGGTATCCCTACAAAGTTGATCCTGATAGTGTTTCTACGGGCAGAAGCCATGACCTGCAACAAAGAACAAAGATAAATCCTTTGGTCCTTGAAATGGTTAGTGAAAATGCTATGCTTATGATGCATGATGATGTCATGATGTTATGTTCAATCACAAACATGTGGCACACACAAACAAGTCACACAATAGCCCTAGGTTTGAAGGCTTGCATGAGGTTTAAAGGTAAGTACCCTCCCCTAAAATTAGTTGGTTCATCCTGTCCTACAAAAGTAACCAGGTTCTAAGGGATCTCAATATCATTGATCCTTCACAAGGGTGGTTGTTCAGTAGGCAACTTACTTGCCAACCAAAACCCTCCAAGTTTAGAATCTCAATGAGCGTAGTATCGAGTATCAACCAACTTCAGTCTGCACCAAAGCCGGTTATCTCACTACTTTCTAAAGGCCAAGATGGGATAATTAGGGTTCTAAAAGTTAGTTAGTGCATTGACAACATATGGCAGCCTCATATTATCCTCAACTTGACTTAAGGAACATAAGCACCAACCAAGAAGTCACACTAACTATGGCCACCAGATCAACCATATCGGTATACGCCGTACAGTTTCCTTGGTCTATTACCATTTACCTAAGGTACACTAGATCCGGGTTAGGACCTTTCACACATAAGAGCCCAACAAGTAAGTATAAAGCAAACAAGGCAAACAAAGTTAAAGTGATCTAATTCCTAAGGGTACCCCTCTTTAATATTAAGTCCCCAGCAGAGTCGCCAGTTCTGTAACACGGTGGGAGAACTGACTTTAATTATGTTGCGAATAGCAAGAGTCGCCACCGACTTTTATTTTATCCAAAGGAAAGGCATAAAAGAACAGGAAAGACCTTTTTAAAAGATTTTTGGGTCCGGGGGGTAGGTTATGTAAAGGGAAGGTGTTAGCACCCTTTACATCCATGGTTATCCATGGGCTCTTAGTTACTTAGCTCACTTTTGAATTGTTTTTGAAAATGTGAAGTGTGTGAATAGAAAATTTTCATAAAAGTTAATAATGATCCA
The DNA here is from genome assembly GCA_963966055.1 of Lathyrus aphaca. NCBI lineage: Eukaryota > Viridiplantae > Streptophyta > Magnoliopsida > Fabales > Fabaceae > Lathyrus > Lathyrus aphaca. The sequence goes on from OZ014524.1 coordinate 195,684,271, forward strand.
TGTACGGATGCGTAAAAACTTGTTTTTTGAAAATTGTTTGAAATTTGTAAAGTGTTTGAAGAGTTTTGAATGAAGTGAGCAAGCAACTATGAGATACCTACCCTAAAGTTTAAGTCTTTTCTGTTCTTGATCCTTAAATGGTAAGACTATCCCTATTATTAAGGAATAGGTAGTCATTACCTTGGATGTAAGGGACATATGAGGGACATCTGTTTTATGAAGGCAACTGTGGGGTGTATTGAGCATTTAGGAGGGACTATCATCATTATTCGAAAAGGGACTTGATCTTTAAGGCAACCATTAGGGACTTGATGATTTTTCTTTGAAGGGACTTGCTTTATACACCCCACTTGACCTTATTATTAGGCAACATTGAGGGATAGCCCTAGAAAGTGAGATGGCGATTAAAAATCGACTTACGTGTGTAAGTGTTTAATTTTTATTTATCTTTAATTAAAAATGATCTAAATTTAATTTTAAATAGAATACATGTTTTACACTCTCTATATTACTAACCATAGCATAAAAATTAAATAAATTACATATTTACAAAATTTACACCAAGGAGCAATTACATCATTATAATAAGCAATTAAAAATAAATAGCAAAGATAAATATAGAAGCAAAATATAAATAATAAGCAAAAATAATAAATAAACAATAAGTAAATATAATAGGGGTTAGTAATAATAATAATAAAAAATTAAATAAGGTTAGTGAAATAATAATAAGCAAAAATAAATATTAATAATAATATGGTTAGTAATAATAACAATAATTAAAATAAATAGAATTAGCAAAAATATTATAATAACATGATGAGAATAATAAACACAAAATTAAATTTTTAATATAGATTTTTATTTAAAAATATGAACAATTAAATAATTATTATAACATTTTAATTTTAGGTACAAATTATTAAATTATTTCTAAGCACATATTAAAAATTATTTATATATAACAATTTAAAAAAAAAAATAATTACATATTATATAGAAAAAATAAGTTATAATTATATTTAAAGATTATATTTACAAAAATTAATCATATTTACAAAATTTTATATTAAGTATTATATTTACAAAAAATTAATTATATGAATATGTATAATAATTATATTTACAAAATTAATAATAATTATAATAATAAAGCTAGAAAAATAAAATTAGGTTTTCTTTTTTAATATTTGTTTAGAAAATAATAAATTAGGGTTTATAAAATTTTAAGTTTTATTTAAAAAAAATAGTTTTGAGTTTTACAAAAAATATTATAATTTAATCACACAATAAAAGAAAATAATTTGAATTGAGAAAAATAAAAGTTTAGAAATTTTTTTAGAAAAAAAAGAAAGAATATAAGTGTTGTTTTAGATATTTATTAAATATACATATTCAATTTATTTTTTGTTTATTAATAATAAGTGAATAATTAATTAAATAAATTAAACAGAAAAATTGGTAAAAAGGAAACTTACCTTGGCTGGGTTTGAACCCAGGTCATTCTGCCTGCAAGCATCAAAACCCACCACTAGGCCAGCCAAGCGCAGGTGATAGAGAATGGGCTTCAGTTGGTTTTGTTTCTTGTCTGGAAAAATTACAGAAAATAATGAAAACCAAAAAGGCCTGGGGGAGGATTGAACCCAGGACCTCTTGAATACAAGCAAGCGCGCATGACCATCCGGCTGGAAGAGCCCATCTGATATTGTGATGACTACAATTGATTATATATCAAACCTGTAAAATAAACAAAATAAAAGAACAAAATGCCACAAACGGGGAATCGAACCCCAGACCAAGCCACTGTATACGCACGCCTCCAACCACTGGGACAACACAGTTGTTGTGATTTCAAACAGCAAACAATTCATAAAATATAATACTAAATATTTGAATTCAAAAACGCGCGCGAAGAGGTCTTCTTCTTCCTTGAGACTTGCCAAATTTCCTGCAATTTCACATGCGAATTTACCTGCGAAAAACAAACTCCAGCAAAACCTACGAAACTCAATGATCAACCAAACTGTGAAATTTCACAAAATTGAAAGCATAAACATAATCCAGAGGTCCATTCGAATCAAGCCATGGTCTTAGAAATCATTTATGTTTCGTAAATCACAAAACCCTAATTCTTGGCCGAAACCCTAACTATGGTGAATTACGTTTCAGGCCATGAATCTTCAATCCAATTGTCCAGAATCGTTCTAAGCATCACAATAAACACATATCAGTCATTAAAAACAATTTATAATGCACACATTATTGAATTCGAAAAATTAAATTTCAAGACAAAATTTGATTCGGTTAGAGCCATATGGGATGGTATTGATGCATATGATTGATGGTTTATGATCAGAGAAGTCCCAAGAAGCTTGCTATGTGCTTGTTTTACCTTCAAATGCCTTGGATTAAAGAATCCGAATGTGACTTTTTGCTTGAATTTTTTGAGTATGAACTTACCTTTGAAGCTGCTGGAAATCGTCCCTTGTGCATTGGTTTCTATTGTATACTTATAAGAGATGTAATTTAGGTCAAAAGATGATGGATCTATGGGCTTTTTGGATGACTTGATGGTGAAGGAATGTCATGATCTTAAAATGTGAAAAAAATCAAATATTTGCCTTCCAATTTGGTCTAGCACGAATTTGTACAAGATCAAATCATGTTAAACAGCATTGATTAATTTCTAGAAGAAGAATCATGTCCAAACTTTGATTTTTAGATTTTATTTTGATTTAATTTGATTTAAAATAAATAAAATTCAAATAAATATCAAATAAAAATATAAAAATCAGAATTTCTTGTCATTGGGTCGTGCATGAGGTTATTGTATGGATTGGGTCATTATTTGGCAAGCCCATTTGGAAGAAATTAGTTTTAGACCTCCTTTTTCATCATAAACCAACTCAAAATTTCCCAACTTTGCAAGGGCACATATCCTTCAATTTTAATGCTATGAGGGTGTTCTTGGACATTTTAGAAATCTTGAAGAGTCCTCTAACCAACCCCACTGGTTTCATGTCCATATCATTTACCAATCTCAAGTTATGCCCTTTTGAAATTGTTGACTTTTTGTTGACTTTCAAAAGGACCTATAATGTCTTAGCTCATACCTTCCAAATGAAGCATTTTTGGGCTTGGCTTGTGAGACACAAAGTTGTAGAGAATTCAATTTCCTTCAAAATGAGCTTTTGAGTGGAGACTTGGTGATGAAGTATGTGAAAGTTATGGCTGGTCAAAGTTCAGTTGACTTTTACTAAGGAAACCCTAATTTAGAAACTCATGATTCTTGATGATCTGGAATCTCCTTGATGAATCATGATCAACCCTTGATCAAATGATGAATTTTACTTCATATACTTGATGTTGGAAAAAAATCATGAAGTTTGACTTTGGTTTGACCACAATTGACATCAGTTTGACTTTTTAACTGCATTGACTGATTTTGACTTATCTGATCATCTGACTGAGCAAACTTCTGAGAAAAGTCTTGAAACTTGTCATGGGGGTTCTTATACATATATAAGATGTTATGAAGCTCACTTGAAGTCTTGGAAGTCCATTTAGCCTGATTAAAGTCAAAACCCTAGTTTTGGATGCACTGCATAGGAGGTGCATTGTCTGAGGGAATTGTCAACTCTTCTGACCAATTGTGAACTTTGTGAACCTTGTGAACCATCATAAAATGTCTTGTGGATCTCATGGGAGGTATTGTGAACCTTGTGAAACTTGTGAACCTTCATGAAGTGACTTGTAGACCTCATGAACCTCATGGAAGGTCTTGAAAGCATTGTGAATCTTGTGAACCTTATGAACCTTCATGAAGTGACTTGTAGACTTCATGAACCTCATGAAAGGTCTTGTAAGTGTTGTGAATCTTGTGAACCTTGTGAACCTCATAAAGTGTCTTGTAAACTTCATGAACCTCATGAAAGGACTTGTAAGTATTGTGAACCTTCTTAGCACACAAAGTCTTGTATTGTGAGGGCAAATTTTGGGGTGCAACATTAGGCTACTACTGGATCACAATAGATGCAGACTGTTATGCTTATACTAGAAAGTGCCATAAATGCCAGATCTATGCAGATAAGGTGCATGTGCCTCCGAATCCGTTGAATGTGATGTCTTCACCCTGGCCCTTTGCCATGTGGGGCATTGATATGATTGGAAAGATCGAGCCGACTGCTTCAAATGGCCACAGATTCATCTTGGTAGCCATTGACTATTTTACCAAGTGGGTTGAAGCTTCCTCGTATGCAAATGTCACCAAGCAAGTGGTAGCCCGATTCCTGAAAAGAGACATCATCTGTCGGTATGGAGTGCCCGAGCGAATCATTACGGATAATGGTTCCAATTTGAACAACAAAATGATGACAGAACTGTGTCGGGACTTCAAAATCCAACACCACAATTCTTTTCCTTACATGCCAAAGATGAAAGATGCTGTTGAGGCAGCTAATAAGAACATTAAGAAGATTGTGCAAAAGATGGTGGTTACATACAAAGACTGGCATGAAATGCTACCATTTGCCCTGCACGGGTACCGTACATCAATCAGAATGTCCACTGGGGTAACACTGTATCAGCTTGTGTATGGTATGGAGGCAGTCCTACCTGTTGAAGTTGAATTACCTTCCTTGAGGGTGCTGATGGATGTTCAGTTGAATGAAGCAGAATGGGTCCGATCTCGGTACAATCAACTGAATCTGATCGAAGAAAAGAGATTAGCTGCAATCTGTCATGGGCAGTTATATCAGAAGAGAATGAAGAAATCCTTCGATCAGAAAGTCAGGCTTCGGGAATACCAAGTAGGAGATCTTGTGCTGAAAAGACTCCTCCCTCCTCATATAGACCACAGGGGCAAGTGGACTCCGAATTACGATGGTCCGTTCATAGTGAAGAAGGTTTTCTCTGGTGGAGCACTGATGCTCACTACTATGGATGGTGAAGATTTCTTATCCCCTGTGAATTCAGATGCAGTTAAAAAATATTTCGCATAAATGACCCGCTGGACATAAAAACAGAATGTAAGTCCAGGCAAAAATAGGGCATCCCGGCGAGTCAAAAAACAGAATAAAAGACTCGGGCAAAAATAAGGGAAAATAAAGAAAAATGTACACCCGCTGAGTTGAAAAGCCGCATTGGACAGCTCAGGCAAAAATGGGTATCCCGGTGGATTGAAAACCCGAAAGGGCGATCCACGCAAAATAAGGGAATAAGAGAACAACTGCATTCTGAATTCGTCTGTATCACTTACAACGTGGCAAACTTCGAAAGGTCAAAGCATCGGTCAGAATCAACCTTCTTCAGAAAGCAAGATGAGAAGAACGTCAATGTCATACGGGTCATAGCAAAGGGAAGCTCACTGAAGCGTCTTCAACATTGCAGACACCTTCATTTTTTTCAATTTGTAACAATCTCCTCATTTCAGGGGATTTGTTTCTTTGACTGTATTTGTCAATTCAGGGCACACAAATTAATAAAATCAGATTTTCAGTCACACTCCGTCTTGTACATTTTATTTTCATTTGCAAAAATGTCTGATATCTTTGATATAATGTTTGCATAAAAACAGATGTGACTTTCTAATCACATGCTTACAGGAAATATTTTACTTACTCCTAGGAGTGTCTGAATTCCTATGATGGAATCCGGTAAGGGATGCCTCGGGGAACTTGTGAGTTTCTTTGTCATAACAGGATTGCAGGTATTCAGAGCGCAACATGGGGAATGAAAGGTTCTCCCCAGCAAAGTTTCTAAATCATTGTTTCCTCATCACATCTTCCAGACAGCACCAGAAATGCTTTCTCCCCATCAAAGTTGCCAGGCATCACTTCTCCAGCACATCTTTCAGGGCAACACCAGAAAATGCTCATTTCCCCAGCTGAGTTGTCAGATATTATCATCCTCAGCAAGATCCCCACAGAAATCTCCAGGAAGATCGTTCAGTGGTCCTTCCTCTCCCAACAGAGTGCTAGACAGGGAACCATCTCCCCACAGAGCTCCAGCCTCCTCCCAGAAGAGCAATGTCTGAATTTCCCGCACAACAAAGTGACGAAAGCTTCCACATCCCCAGCTGGGCTCCTCATTACAAAGATAGGTCTATCAGTGACCTATTTCCCCAAGCAGAGTCATACATCTTATCAGATCTACCAATGATCTTGTCCCCATCTGGGATTTTCTTTCAAGCAGATCAGTCAGAGATCTCCACGGCAGCGGGATCCGAGTCCCGGATCGGTATCTTTTGCATAATCATAGCATTTACATTATATTTCCCCTCAGAGCGTAGCATTCCGTCTAATACAGAGCATTACGGAAAAAATCAAACATATTGCATAATCACAAGTCAGGTTCGAACCAGTCGCCTGTAAATATCAACGGTACTTCATCAGCAATATACAGAATGCATCCCTTGTATATAAAGACTCAGAGTCCCCGCAGCACGCCAAAGCATCCCCTTTAATACAGATACATGCTCCTTTTGGCACTCGTCCATGTCATTTTTCCCCAGTAGAGCCGCCAGAATACTCTCTACAAACAGATACTTATACATAACTTGCTTGTCCTAACACTCGCCCGTGTCATCTCAATTTCCCCAGCAGAAAGCCAAAGCGTCCTCTTTGCACTCTCAAACACAAATACATGTTTATATACACTCATTCAACACTCGTTTGTGTCATATCACCCCCTGCAGGTATAAACCACATATAGAAACTTCTATACTCTTTTGACACCCGTCCGTGTCACCATTCCCCAGCATAGTTGCCTAAACACTTATTGTAAACCAAACACTTGTTTATAATACACTTCTTTCGACATCCGTCTGTGTCGTCTTATCCCCACAGATCAATGGGTTACCCTTTACACTCATAAGTTCATAACTTATACATTTCCTCTTATGACACCCATCTGTGTCATACTCTTCCCAGCAAGTCGAATACTCGTCTGTGTCTCACTCATGTTTATTTTTACTCATACAGATACTCGTCTGTATCTTGTATACCCACTTATTTCCCCTCAGATTCAACACTCATTCGTGTTCTTTGTTAACCAGTTGGTACTCGTCCGTACCATCATCTCTGAACATACGTCAGCGTTGTTTCTACCGATACTCGTCTGTATCATAGTCTTAAGGATGCTCGTCCGCATCTTTAATCTATACAGAGCATCAAGCACTTATACCTTTTATTTCTCGGATGTAAACACTCGTTCGTGTTTACTATTCCCCAGTAGATCCCCAGCCAAACTTCTTCTCTATCTGACATTCGTCCTATGTCATGATATCTTTTGGCAGCCGTACCCTGCTAGGTGATCGTCCTTCACCTTTGGATGACCGTCCCTCATTCTTCTCACAGCGGAGTCTCCATTATTGGAATCCCTTTCTATCCGACATTCGTCCTATGTCGTGATATTTTAGCAGTCGTCCCCTGCTAGGTGATCGTCCTTCACCTTCGTGATGATCGTCCTTCATCATTTTATTCGATGGTCGTCCCCATCGTTGATCTTGTTATTTGACATTCGTCCTATGTCATGATAAACCCCTAGAGCATCCGTACCCTGCTAGGTGATTGTCCTTCACCTCCTGATGATCTTCCTTCATCATGCTTATCCGATGGTCGTCCCCATCGTCGACCTTTTCTATCTGGCATTCGTCCTATGTCGAGATACTTTCGGCAGCCGTACCCTGCCAGGTGATCGTCTTTCACCTTGGATGACCGTCCCTCATCCTTATCCCCGACAGAGCAGTCGTCCCCTGCTAGGTGATCGTCCTTCACCTTTGATGTCCGTCCCTCATCATTTATTTCATTAACCCGATGACCGTCCCTCATCATTACTTCATTTATTTCCTTAAACCGATGACCGTCCCCGTCATTGCCTTTACCTTAATCCCTAGAGAATCTTGATACTTTGCTTGATGGTCGTCCCCATCATGATCTCTTTATTTCCCCAACATGTCGGCCGTCCCCGTCATTGCTTTATCCCTAGAGTCGTCCTCTGCTCGATGGTCGTCCTCCATCGCCCTCACTTTATAATCATATTATATTTTCTTTTAACAATCTATATCCCTTTTCTTCTTTTCCTCAGTGAGTGCAAATTTCGAACTGTTTTTGATATTCAACCACAAGTTATCTTGTTGGCCTGTTAAGCCGTCGCTTACATCCTGCACAGTTAACTCATGCTTGAATAGGGGCAGCTGTAAACACCCCAAATTTTCCATCACTAAGTTCACACCATGGCTTGTGATCTTTCATATTTGCATTAGTTCAATCATATCATATAATGATGCATTTTTGCTTCACTGCATTAGTTCAAGTTCATCTGCATCTAGGGTTTGTGATCTGAGCAATCCAAGGATCTATCTGAGCCACTCCAAAGGTCTCCAATCATTCCAATAGGGTCCATGTGTGTTCTATCATCATATTATATCCCTCAAAGATCAAGGAATTCAAGAAATCACAAGAACTGGCAAGGCATGGAAGCAGAGCTAGGGTTTAACTACATAGATGACCTAAAATTAGGGTTTTGGTTTCAGAGGCCATAACTCCAAATTTTTTGGTCATTCTTGTTTCTATTGGTCTCAATATGTTATAAGGATCATACATACCAAGTTTGATGAAGAAATTCATTGTGGAAGTCATCTGATCACTGGGTAACTTCTTGAATAAGTCAGAGCAAAATCAGGGCATCTGAGGCCCCCATCCATGGAACCAAAGTGGATTTTTCATCAAATTGAAGTTGTATGGTCTTTATTTGATCATTGAAGTGCTTATAAGTTCACAAATTTTAAGAAAAGTGAGTTAAACCAAAAGTTGCCAAAAATGGAAATGACTTGTTATGTAAACTTTCCATTTTGGGAAAGTTTTTCAACCTCCTCTTTCTCAACCAAAAATGCTTCAAATGAAAAATTGTGGGTCATGAAAGTTGTAGATTGGATCATTCCCTTTTCAAAAAGTACAAGAACAAGATCTAATTCATTTTGGAACTCAAGTTATGGCTTTCCAAAGTTGGCAAAAATCACATAATTTCAAGTTTCATGCCAAAGAGGGATTTTTGCAAATTCACTTACCATGCTTCTAAGTGACCTCTAATTGACTTCAAAACATCATAACAACATCACATGACTCATTTTGCTGCAAATTTCCCAAGAATTCACAAGATTTCATGCCTTGGTTCACAAGAAACTTCAAAGAGGACAAAATGCAAAACCTATGCCATCTTGCTATCCAAGCCATCCAACTGCATTCTTTTGATCCTATGGCTCACCATAAACCATGCTGAAGCAAGACACCCCATTGAACCACTTCTGTTCCAGCCCATGCTTGTGGTACACATACTTTTGACTTTTTTCATTTTCATCCATACCAATCAAGTTGTGACATTACCAACTCTCTGGCCAATTAGCATACATTATGTGGACCTCATGGACCTAAAAGAACACCACACACAAGCTGAGAACCTCCCACAACTCAGGATTCACAAAACTTGCAAAAAACTTAATTCCTTCGAAACTCTCTACCCAGCCATCAAACCTCCAAACCAACTTCACCATTCATTCAGAAAAGCTTCATAGAGCATAAACCACCCTTCACTTTGCCATGAAAGCCCCTAAAACTCAAACACGATTTCTGGTGCAGCAAGAACAAAACCCTCAAACCAAGCCATACAAACTTGTTCTAAGCTTCACATCATCCTCAGGAGGTTCATAAGAGTTGACTTGCACCAAAGAAGGGTCCAGAAATCCCAGAATCAGAAGGTTCAATCTCAGGTATACCTCAAGAACATTTTTTCCAGAAACTCTATTTTAAGTTCTTAAATGATTCTATGTATTCCTCTGAACATGCTGATATGATTATTTTTGAAAATGATTGAGAAACCAGGATGTATGCTTGCTTTGAAATTTTTTGACCTAAAGACATTTTTCTTCGATTCACCAATTTGATGCATGATAAATGTTTTTCGTGGCCTGAATCTTGTTTAGGATGGTCTGGGGATTGTTTCTGGAAAGTTTGGGGGTCTGGGGCAGCCTAGGGAAGAAGTTGGGATGAGATGCTCGTCGGAGAAGATGACCGGAACACTGTTCCGGTCACCTGAAAGTCATTTGCCCTAATCCACGTAATTAGCCAAGTTTAAATATAGGCCCTTAGATGATGTGATTCCCGCGTGAGTGAATGGCCAGGATTGCTTCATTAGCCCTAATTCTCATTTAATTAGTTTAATTAGGATTAATTAAATTAATTTAGTCAGGACAAATCCCAACCATTGGATGACGCGCCAGTCAACCAAAAACTCCCAACTTTGAATCTGGAGCCTTGGATCAGCATACCTTCCATTTATTTTAATTTTATTTCACATTTTTCTTATTTATTTTGTATGAATTTTTAAAAATAGTAAAAATCATCAAAAAATTCTGAAAATTTTTATCAAGCATTTTATTAATTTTCAGAAACCAAAAATATATATTTATTTATTTTGCATAAAAAGGGTATTTTTTAAATCATTTAAATGTTTTATTAAATTAATTAATGAGAATTAATTAATTAAAAATACATTTAAGTATCTAAAAATCACAAAAAAAAATCAGAGAACATTCTTAGACATTTAGAAACATTTACAAACTCACCATACAAATTTATTTTTGGTTTTGATCATGCTTTGACATTTTTCAATGAATTAAGGTTCTTAAATTGATCATTTGTTTAACCCTAACTTCAAAAATTCATAACTTTTAAACCAAGTTGAGTTTGTGAATGATTCTTTTTGCATTGTTCTATGCATGACTTCTAGTTTCTAAAAACATTTTTGTTTCATTTTTATCTTGAATTTTCAAATTATTTGGCATTTTACATTAAGGATCACCCAAAAAACCCTAGAAACTTAGGAAATTCATAACTCCCTCTAGGTTTAGCTTCTGACCTCCCCCTTTGGATGGTAACCTAGTATAGGTTTAGGATTCCTTTGAGTGCATTTTCAATTTTTTATCCTGTCATTTGCTTCTGTTTTTAAGTTTTGCATCTCATGTTGCATGAAAACCCTAATTTCTCATCTTCATTTGCATACATCTTGTATATGCTTGCATCCATGAATTTTCCATGACATTTTATGCATTCAGATGACATATAAGACATCTTAGGACACATTGGAGTCATGTTTGATCATTGCATCATCCATTTGTCATGTTATGCTTTCATCTCATTCCATGTGCATAAATGAACTTTCATGTTCCTTTCATGCCTCATTTGCATCCTCATCACTTGTATGATCATCCATTGCACTTGACATGCCATTGAATCATCTCATAACATCATTTACAACATTAATATGCTTCTGGTTTTGGTTTGCATCTTTGCATTTCATTTCATTTCCATTTCATTTCATTTCCTTTTGCTAACTTTTCAGGTGGTAAGTACTTTGAGAAGTGAATTTGCCTTCACTTCTCATAATCTCTTCTCATATCTCTTATGCATACTTGCTGCATTTTGTATTTTTATTAGAGTGATATTGCTTATTCATGTTCCTTCCTCAATTTCTTTCTTCAAGCAACTTATCTTCTTAAATGAAGTAAGTTGATTTGCTTCTTTCTGTTTTTCCTCCTTCCATCTTTCTTCTTCCTTAGTGGCTTTTCCTGAAGATCTCTTGCAAGCCTCATAAACCCTAGGAATACCCAAGCATGAAAACAATTAGGGTTTGATTAGTCCCCCATTAGTTTTACCTTTGTGTCATATTTTGTGTCTTCTTTTCTCATCTCATAATCAGGGACTAAACCTTCAAGGTTTTAAGGCTTTGTGATTAAGTTTATGCCTGCATCCTTCTATTAGGATGGAGTGTATAACTTTAATCCTAAGTGTTAAACCCTTAATGTGTTTAAATCCTTTAATCAATTCATCTAATAATCACTAAGACATCAAGCTTGTAACTTGGGCCTTGCATTAGGGTTCTAATTCTTCCTTAATTGGTTAAGAAGGACTAACCCTAGTGTTAATGGACAAGTCCCTCTCAAGTTGTCTTACAAACCATAAAATCCATTTCTTAATCTTACCATTAACTAAAATCCACTCTAATAAAGGCTTTGTTTTGTCATGAGGTTAATCCCTAATCATGGATTAAGTTGAGGAGCCTTTCTCAGCTTAAATGTTTTCATCTATTATCCATCTATTAGGATGGTGTAATGGGTCCATTAAATCCTTGATTATGGCTTAAACTCATTACTTAACACTAAAAAAAATCTCCAAAAACATCTAAATAAATGCAAGTAGATTAATGATCTTAATCCAACATCATGGTGATTAAGTGTGAGGTGTTTACTTCACACTTAAGGTATTCTCATTAACCCTAATCAGAGGGAGGATGTGATGAGTTTACTAACCCTTGGTTCAGGCTTAAGCTCATTAACTTATGACAAACACACAAAAAAAGCAATAAAAGACTGAAAACATCAAAAACAAACAATAATCGTCTCCTCCGAGATTCTTTTCTCATCATCTTCACTCACAAACGAGAACTCGCTTCTTCCATCTAATTCAAGACAGTTAGCACCTGAGCCAGACAGGTCATACACTTGAGCATAGACAAGTAAGCAGTTCATCAGTCAATTTATCCTTCAGTCTCTTTGAGTCGAACTACGGTGTTCTGACTTCCTCATTGCACGAGAGGATACGTAGGCATAACTTAACTGTTTTCGAACAAAAGTTTCTGTATATTCCCCCTCTTCCAGCATTATTCTTTTAAATCCTTATTCATGAGCAATTCATTTCACATCTCTTTTGCACTGACACTTGCATTCTTTTCCAGTTTTTGCACACAGATAGCACTGACACTACCCCTTTAAACACAAATCTTTCAAGCTTGGATCCCGTCGAGTACGACGGACAATCTGGGTGCTAATACCTTCCCAGGTTGTAACCAACCCCCTTTCTCAGTTTCTCTGGTTCGCGACCGTCTTATCCATCTTTTCTTAGGTTTATGCAGCATTACCTTTCCTTCTGGATAAAAATGCCTAGCTGGCGACGCTTTTCAGTTCATCTTCATGTTCTCTCCTTTTGCCGACCGTTCGCGTCTATACCCCTCTTGGCCCTGTGTCATTTGATGGGAGCGACAATCGTCTCTGAACTATTTTGAGTTGTTGATAGTGTTTATCTGCCTGTAACTATCCTGAAATGAAAAGGTTAGTTTATGCAATATGTATGCATGTATGACATGATGTACCTAAGTAAATGTATTATGCATTTATGGATATGCTATGGTATAATGTAAATGATGTATGTATGAATATAGCAGCCTGAAGCGTTTGGGTATCTCTGTATAACAACTGCTGGCTAGGGAAAATAAATCCTGGTTCGTTGCTGAGGAATATGAGGACCTCGTTCCTGTCTTGCTTGATAGCATGGTACTTATAACCTCCCGTCTTCGTTCGTCGTACTTCTTATTGAAGGAATAAGTTCCTGAGTATCCCGACTGAGGATAAAAGAGATGGACATAAGTCAAAGGGGAAATGTTACTCGAAGTATCTATAAAGATTACTCTGCTGGGGATTTGTGGTTGTTTTATGGGGATGAACCGGCAAAGCTTCGTTGAACTCCTACCCTCGTTCGTCCTTAGTAAATACTATTACTGCATTTTATGCATTTCTGGTAAATATCAATCATATTCAAAAACATACATACATTCAAACATAACCAATGGACGTTTTCGTTTAGGTAAACAAGGTAAAAGTAAATCTGGATTCAAAGACGGGACTTTATTTATTTTAGAAAGTAACCTATACACAGACAAGTTTGTACAAGGAGACATAAGTCCTAGTAAGAAGAATTTGTCATAAAAATTTTACAAAAACAAAAAACAGCTATGTGAGAAATAATCCTATTGAGTTTCAATTCCACTATTGCCACTATCTTCGATTATCTCATCTTTTGCCGTCGAGATGGAAATGATTGGATTGATCTTTTATCTGTTTGAACTTGAGTCAGGTAACACAACTGGTTGGGGCTACATGAGTGATCCAAACGAGACATAGTCATACGCTTTAATCTCTAACTTTTGCCTAGATTGCCCTTTCAGGTTTTCAATCCACCGGGATACCCTTTTTTGCCCAAGCCGCCTTTTCAGGTTTTCGACTTGCCGGGTGTACATTTATTTTCATATATATCCCTAATTTTTGCCCGAACCCTTTTGGTTCGCCGGGATGCCCTTATTTTTGCCTAGGCCAGTCAACCTAGAGGGTCTCTTTTTATGCGTAGTCTTTTTTAACTATGTTTGCGTTTACAGGTTGTGGGAAGTCTTCACCATCCATAGTAGTAAGCATCATGGTACCTCCTGAGAATACCCTCTTGATTACAAATGGTCCTTCATATGTAGGAGTCCACTTGCCCCTAGGATCACCCTGTGGTAGTATGATACGTTTGATTACCAAGTCACCAGCCTGATATATCTTTTGCTTAACCTTCTTATTAAAAGCTTTGATCATCCGTTTCTGGTACATCTGACCGTGACAAACAGCTGCCAGCCTTTTCTCATCAATCAAATTTATCTGTTCAAGTCGAGTCTGAATCCACTCATCTTCATCCAAGCCTGCATCCTTCATGATTCTTAAGGAGGGGATCTGAACCTCAATGGGTAGAACTGCTTCCATACCATAGACTAAGGAGAATGGGGTTGCCCCTATTGAAGTGCGTATTGTAGTACGATAACCATGAAGAGCAAATGGTAACATCTCATGCCAATCCTTATACGTAACAGTCATCTTCTGTAGAATCTTCTTGATATTCTTATTAGCAGCTTCTACTGCCCCATTCATATTTGGACGATACGGAGAAGAATTGTGATGCTTAATCTTGAACTGCGTGAAAAGATCAGTAATCATTTCAGGGATGCCATACCTACATATGAGATTATTCTTAATGAATCGAGCCACAACATTCTTGGTAACAGATGCAAATGAGGCTGCCTCCACCCACTTTGTAAAGTAATCAATAGCAACCAGGATGAAATGATGCCCATTAGAAGCAGTAGGTTTGATCTCACCAATCATATCAATGCCCCACATGGCAAAAGGCCAAGGATCATTCAACACATTCAATGGAACTGGAGGTATATGCACCTTATCAGCATAAATCTGACATTTGTGACATGTTTTAGCATGTTGATAGCAGTCAGCTTCCATGGTATACCAATAGTAACCTGCTCTCAATATCTTCTTTGCCATGGTATGACCACTAGAATGAGTTCCAAAAATCCCATCATGCATGTCTTCCATAATCTATGTTTCTTCCTTCTTATCCACACAACGAAGCAAAGTCGAATCATGATTGCGCTTGTATAGAATTCCATTACTCAAGAAGAACTTAGCAGAAAACCTCCTCAGAAACTTCTTATCTTTGACAGATGCCCCTTCAGGGAACTCCTGAGCTTCAAGATATCTTTTCACTTCATAGAACCAAGGCTTTTCCTATCCTCCTTCAGTATCAATCTCATTGCAGTATGCAGGCTTCTCAAATCTATCAATAGTGATCTTGGGAGCTTCATCATCCCAGCTAATCTCAAACATAGATGCCATGGTGGCTAGTGCATCTGCCAACTGATTCTCTCCTCTTGGAATGTGTCCAAAGGTAATCTCTTCAAAGAATGGGATCAAGGACAACACATGCTCTCTGTAAGGAATGAGATTTTCATGCTTGGTATCCCAATCTCCTTTAATCTGACTAACTACCAGGGCTGAATCTCCATATATATCCAGGAACTGAATCTTCATCTCAATGGCAGCTTTGATACCCATGATACATGCCTCATACTCAGCCATGCTATTGGTACAATAGAAACAAAGTCTCACAGTAATTGGAGTATGAAAACCTTCAAGGGAAATGATCACAACACCAACACCATTACCAAGCGCATTAGAAGCTCCATCAAAAACCATAGTCCATCAGGATCCTTGTTCAGGTCCATCATATTGGCCAGGTTCTTTGGTAATAATCATAATGTCTTCATCAGGGAACTCAAAACTCATTGACTGATAGTCATCCACCGCCTGATGAGCCAAATGATCAGCTACAACACTTCCTTTAATGGCTTTCTGAGTAGTGTATTGTATATCATATTCTGTTAAGATCATTTGCCATCTTGCTATTCGTCCAGAGAGAGCAGGTTTCTCGAATATGTACTTGATTGGATCCATCTTTGAAATCAATAAGGTAGTATGAGTCAACATATAGTGTCTTAGTCGGCGAGCAGCCCATACCAAAGCGCAGCAAGTTTTCTCGAGCAGTGAGTATCTTATTTCACTGTCGGTAAACTTTTTGCTAAGGTAGTATATTGCCTGCTCTTTTCGACCGGACTCGTCATGTTGCCCCAATACACACCCCATTGAGTTGTCTAATACTGTTAAGTACATAATCAAGGGTCTTCCATCAACTGGTGGCATCAAAATTGGAGGTTCTAGGAGATATCTCTTGATTTCATCAAAGGCTGTCTGGCACTCGTCATTCCATTCCATTACCTGATCTTTCTTCAACAACTTGAAGATTGGCTCACAGGTAGCAGTTAACTGGGAAATAAATCTTGCAATGTAATTCAATCGTCCCAAGAAACCTCTAACTTCCTTCTCAGTACGGGGAGCAGAAACCTCTAACCACTGATAATGAAACCCAGTAGTTTGCCAGACCTAACTCCAAAAATACACTTATTTGGATTCAATCACAGCTTGTATTTCTTCAACCTTTCAAACAGCTTATGCAGATGATCAAGGTGTTGCTCTTCATTCTGGGACCTGGCTATCATATCATCCACATATACCTCTATCTCATGATGAATCATATCGTGAAACAAAGTCACCATAGCACGCTGATATGTTGCCCCAGCGTTCTTCAAACCAAATGGCATCACCTTTGTCGCTCCCACCAAATGACACCCAAGGTCAGAAGGGGTACAGACACGAACGGTCGGCGAAAGGAGAAAGGAAATGAATAGAGTCGCCAGCTAGGCATTTTTATCCCGAAGGAAAGGTAATGCTGCATAAACCTAAGAAAAGATATGGATAAGACGGTCGCGAACCAGAGAGACTGAGAAAGGGGGTTGGTTACAACCTGGGAAGGTATTAGCACCCAGATTGTCCGTCGTACTCGACGGGATCCACGCTTAAAAGATTTGTGTTTTAAAGGGGTAGTGTCAGTACAATTTGTGTATCAAAGCTGGAAAGAATGCAAGTGTCAGTGTAAAAGAAGTGAGAAGTGTATAAGTGAAGTGTCAGTGTAAGAATAAGAATGAAGGTCAAGATTATGAGGCTTAAAGAATAATGCTGAAGGAGGGGGAATATACAGAGACTTTTGTTCGATAACTGTTAAGTTATGCCTACGTATCCTCTCGTGCAATGAGGAAGTCAGAACACCGTAGTTCAACCCAAAGAGACTGAAAGATGAATTGACTTGTGAACTGCTTACTTGTCTATGCTCAAGTGTATGACCTGTCTGGCTCAGGTGCAAACTATCTTGCATTAGACGGAAGAAGCAAGTTCTCGTTTATGAGTGAGTGAGATGAAGAAAGAATCCCGGAGGAGACGATTATTGTTTGTTTTTGTGTTTTCAGTCTTTTATTGCTTTTGGATGTTTGTCATAAGTTAATGAGTTTAAGCCTAAACCAAGGGTTAGTAAACTCATCACATCTTCCCTCTGATTAGGGGTAATGAGAATACCTTAAGTGTGCAGTCAGCCTCTCACACTTAATCACCCTGGTGTAGGATTAAGATCATTAACCTACTTGTAATTATTTAGATGTTTTTGTTTAGTGTTAAGTAATGAGTTTAAGCCATAATCAAGGATTTAATGGACTCATTACACCATCCTAATAGAAGGATAATAGATGAGAACATTTAAGCTGAGAAAGACTCCTCAACTTAATCCATGATTAGGGATTAACCTCATGACAAAACAGAGCCTTTATTAAAGTGGATTTTAGTTAATGGTAAGATGAAGAAGTTATTTTTATGGTTTGTAAGACAACTTGAGGGGGACTTGTCCATTAACACTAGGGTTAGTCCTTCTTAACCAATTAAGGAAGAATTAGAACCCTAATGCAAGGCCCAAGTTACAAGCTTGATGTCTTGATGTTTATTAAGTGGATTGATTAAAGGATTTAAACACATTAAGGGTTTAACACTTAGGATTAAAGTTATACACTCCATCCTAATAGAAGGATGCAGGCATAAGCTTAATCACAAAGCCTTAAAACCTTTAGGGTTTAGTCCTTGGTTAAGAGATGAGAAGAGAAGACTCAAAGATGACACAAAGGTAAAAGCTAATGGGGGACTAAATCAAACCCTAATTGTTATCATGCTTGGTCATCCTAGGGTTTATGAGGCTTAAGAGAGATCTTCAGAGAAACCACCAGGAAGGAAACAGATGAAAGGAGCAAGAAGCAAAGAGAAGCAAAACAACTTGCTTCACTTAAGAAGACAAGTTGCTTGAAGAAAGAAAGTAAGATGAACAAGAATGAGCAAGCTCAATCCAATACACATACAAAATGCAGCAAGGGAAGTATGAAAGAGATGAAAAGAGATTATGAGAAGTGAAGGCAAATTCACTTCTCAAACAACTTACCACCTGAAATGTTAGCATAAGAGATGAAATGCAATGCAAATAAGATGAAATGCAATGAGGGAAACCAAAACCAGAAGCATAAACACGATGTTAATGATGCTAAGAGATGATACAATCATGAGGCAGGGCATGAGAATGATCAAACAAACATATGGATGCAAAAGAAGCATGCTTTGAACCATGGATGTTCATGAAAAGTTATGAAATGTAATGGACATACAACATGGCAAATGAAAGATGCAATGATCAAACATGATTCTAATATGTCCTAATATGTATCATGAATCAAGTGAATGCACAAAATGTCATGGCAAGTCAATGGATGCAAGCAAATGAGAAATGGATGCAAAGGAAGGCACAGATTAGGGTTACATGCATCACACAAAACAAAAATCCAAAACCAGAAGCAAATGACATGATAAAAATTTTAAAATGCAATCAAAGATACCTTAAGCCTATACAAACTTACTGCCCAAAGGAGAGGATCCAACTCTTAACCTATTAGAAGTTATGAATTTCCTAAGATTGCTAGGGTTTTGGGGTACTTCAACAAGAAAAATGCTAAACAAATTGAAAATGCAAGATCAATTCAAACCAATTTTATCCTATAAACTACATGCTACACAAGATGCAATGCAAAAAGAATCATCATCCAACTCTCAATGGTTAAGCAGAAATGAATTTTTGAAGTTTGAAGCAAAATATTGCCTAAAAATGAAATTAAATCCAATGAAAATGATCAAAAGGCATCAAGAACAAAAAAGAAATTTGGTATGAGAGTTGGACAATGTTTCTAAATGTTTCTAAATGCTATGTGAATTTTTTTGTGATTTTTAAATACCTAAATGTATTTTTAATTAATTAATTTTCATTAACTAATTAAAAATAAACATTTAAATGATTTAAAAATAATTTTAAATGCAAAAATAAAAATAAAAATATTTTTGTGTTCTGAAAATTCATGAAACTCTTGAAAAAAAAATTCATAATTTTTAGATGATTTTTGCTATTTTTAAAAATTCATACAAATTAAATATGAAACAAATGAAAATAAAATGAATTTAAATGAAAAATGAGAAAGTCAGCCAATCTGATGGCTGAGATTCAAACTCACAGGGGCGGGAATTGACCTGGCGCGCAAACGGACGGCTCACATTCAAACTCACGTAATTATGATTAAGCCCTAATCCAAAACCCTAATTACTTTCAGATGACCGGAACAGTGTTCCGGTCATCTTCTCCGGCAAGCTCCTCACTCAATCTCTCTCAATACGCCATGAAACTCCACTAATCTCTCCAGAATCAATCATTAGACAACTCTAAACAAGAATCCAGCAATCAAAATCATTTATTTTCACTCAAACTCAAGAATCAAACCAAAAAGCATTTCACGGGCAAAGTTTCAGAACAAGCATACATGGCCATTTTTCACTCATTTTCAAAACAAATCACATCATGGTAATCAGTGAAGCATAAGGAAGCATTTAGAAACTAAAAATGGAAGTTCTGGAAAAATAAATGCCATGGCTACCTGAGCTTGAGCTTTCGAAACAGGGACTTTCTGGCTGCTTCTTTGGTTCAAACAAGTTCCAATGATCCTCCTTTGAAGCTTTTGACACTTAGCTGGAGTTTATCTGGCCTTCAGAGAGAGTTGGCAGAAGCTCAGGCCAAGGGAGTGTGGAAGTCGTATTTGTGATGTGGGAGGTTTCAGGCCAAAACAATGGTTGGGAAATGATCAGAGGATCATGGTGAGTGATTTGGTGGAGTTTGTTTTTATGTTTGAAGGCTGTGTTGTGTGATTCGAAGAAAAATGCATAAGGGGGCAAAGCTTGGTGCTATGTCTTGGAGAGAGTTTCAGGCTTGTGTGTGTTATGAAAATGAACCCTTGGAGTGTGTTTGTAAGGTCTGGATTGGGCAGAGAGTGGGTGGTGGACTGTTGTGATTGGTATGGGTGTTTTTGCCAAAAAGTCAAAAGTGTTGTACTTGAGGTATGGGCAATGGTGTAGCTGGCTCATTGGCTTGTCCTAGCTCAGCTGAGATTAAGGATGTCCATGGAATTGGTTTTGAGACAAATCAGCAAGTTGAGTGAAGTTTATGTAGTGTTTTGCAAATTTGTGAACTTTTGGCCCCTTTGGAATTTCTTAATGCACAAGCCATGAAATTGGACAAATCTTTGGTGCATTATGATCTTTAGACCTTGGTTTATGTTTGTACAAAGATTAGAAGTCACTTTTAGGTCTCATTTCACCTTGGCAAGGGATTTTGCAACTTTGCCTCTTTGGTACACAACTTGAAATTATGTGATTTTCCCCAACTTTGACAAGCCATAACTTTTGATCCAAAATGAATTAGAATGAGTTCTTATACTTTTTGAAAAGGGAATGATCCATTCTACAACTTTCATGACCAAAGTTTTCCCATTTGAAGCATTTTTGAATCAAAAAGAAAGGGTTGAAAAAGTTTCCCAAAATGGCAAGTTTCCATTACAAGTCATTTTCCCAAAAAGGCAACTTTGCAAATGGCTTGAAATTCTTCAATTTTGTGAACTTCCAACATCTTCTATGATCAAATAAAGATCATAAACAATCAAAATGATGAAGAACACCCCTTGGTTGGGTCATTGGGGGCCTCAGATGCCCTGATTTTGCACTGACTTGCTCAAGAAGTCAACTCTTGATCAGATGCCTTCCTCATTGAATTTCTTCATGAAAATTGATATGCATGATCCCCATAACATATAGAGACCAATAGAAACAATAGTGGCCAAAAAATTTGGAGTTATGGCCTTTTAAACCAAAACCCTAATTCTAGGTTATCTGTGCAGTTAAACCTGGCTCTGCTTCCATGCCATTCTCAGTTCTTGTGATCCTTTGACTTTCTTTGATCTTGAGAGGATATAATTTGATGCTTAAACACACATGGACCTTTTTGAAGTGATTGATGACCTTTGGAGTGGCTCAAATAGCTCTTGGATAGCTCAGATCAAAAACCCTAGATGCAGATGACTTGGGAACAATGCAGTGAATCAAAAATGCAATATGAGATGCTATATTTGAACTTATGCATATGAAGATATCACAAGCCATGGTGTGAATGGGTGAGGGAAAATTTGGGGTGTTTACAGCTGCCCCTATTCAAACATAAGTTAACTGTGCAGGATGTAAGCGACGGCTTAACAGGCAAACAAGATAACTTGTGGTTGAATACCAAGACAGTCCAAAATTTGCGCTCACAGAATGAAGAAGAAAAGGGATATAGATTGCAAATGAAAATAAAGTATGTTTATGAAGTGCGGGCGATGGAGGGCGACCGTCGAGCAAAGGACGACTGCTGGGGATAAAACAGTGACGGGAACGACCGACACGCTGGGGAGGATGCGGGAAGTAAAGCAATGACGGGGACGGCCGACAAGTTGGGGATATAAGAGATTATGATGGGGACGACCAACAAGTTGCTATAAGACTCTCTGGGGATTAGAGGTAAAAATAAATGGTGAGGTGCGGTCATCAAAGGTGAAGGACGATCACCTAGCAGGGGACGGCTGCTCTGTTGGGGATAAGATGAGGGACGGTCATCAAAGGTGAAGGACGATCACCTGGAGGTGAAGGACGATCACCTAGCAGGGGACGGCTGCTCTGAAAATATCACGACATAGGACGAATGCCGGATAGGAAAGGTCGACGATGGGGACGGCCATCGGATAAAATGATGAAGGACGATCACCTAGCAGGGTACGGCTGCTCTGAAGGTATCATGACATAGGACGAATGTTAGATAACAAGATCAACGATGGGGACGACCAACGGATAGAATGATGAAGGACGATCATCAGGAGGTGGAGGACGATCACCTAGCAGGGGACGACTGCTAAATATCACGACATAGGACGAATGCCGGATAGAAAAAGGTTCCAATAATAGAGACTCCGCTGGGGAAAGGATGAGGGACGGTTATCCAAAGGTGAAGGACGATCACCTGGAAGGGTACGGCTGCCGAAAGTATCATGACATAGGACGAATGTCAGATAGAAGAGAAATAGTTCACTGGGATTTGCTGGGACAAGTAAACACGGACGAGTGTCTATATCCAAGGAATGAGAGGTATAACTGTTTGGGTACTGTGCATAGACTAAAGATGCGGACGAGCATCCTTAAGACTCTGATACGGACGGGTATCAGGTAGAAGCAAATGTTGACACATGCTCTGAAATGATGATACGGACGAGTATCAACTGGTTAACGAAGAACACGGACGAATATTGATTATGTGGAGACTCTTCTGGGGAATAGTAGACACAGACGATTGTCTAAATTCAAGAAGACATAAGTGTTTGACACGGTGTGTATGGATTAAAGATGAGAACGAGCATCCTGAAGACTATGATACGGACGAGTATCGGATAGAAACAAATGCTTGGCGCATGTTCTGAGATGATGATACGGGCGAGTACCAACTGGTTAACAAAGAACACGGACGAGTATTGATTCTGAGGGGATTTGAGTGGCATATACAAGATACGGACGAGTATCTGTATGGGTGAGACAGGAGTAATATGTATGAGTGGTGTACAGATGAGTGTTTAACTTGCTGGGGAGAGTATGACACGGACGAGTGTCGAAAAGAGACAAGTGTAATACAAACAAGTATATGATTTACAAAGTGTTTAGGTGGCTATGTTGGGGAAGGTGACACGGACGGGTGTCAGGGAACTGTATATATATGTATCTGTGAGTGCAAAGAGGACGCTTTGGCTTTCTACTGGGGATATGACACGGACGGGTGTCAGGAAGTATCTGTATCTTTAAGGAAAGTGCCTTGGCTCTCTGCCGGGGAATCCGGGGAATTTTTCTGTATATCTCTGACGGATCGTCAGTATTCACAAGTGTTTGATTCAGAACATGGCTTATGATTATGCAATATGTTTGATTTTTGTCGTAATGCTCCGTATTAGACGGAATGCTACGCTCTGCGAGGAGAATATGGTGCGAATGCTATGATTATGCAAAGATACTGATCCGGGATTCGGATCCCAATGCTGCGAAGATCTCCTGGCTGAGCTGCTTGGAGGGGACATCCCAGCTGGGGATGAGATCATTGATGGATCTGACATATATGACTCTGCTTGGGGATATAGGTCACTGATAGACCTATTTTGGTAATGTGGGACCCAGCTGGGGGTTCGTAGAAACTTTCGTCACTCTGTTGTGAGATCTCCAGGCGTTGCTCTTCTGTATAGAGGCTGAAACTCTGTGGGGAGATGGTTCCCTGGCTTTTGTACTTGGCTGAGGAGGAAATAACAAATGGCAACTCAGCTGGGGAGAAAGCACCTCCGGTATTAAGACTGAGTAGATAATGATTTGCCAGCTTGCTGGGATGAAGCTTTCATGCCCCATGCTACGCTTTGAATACCTGCAACCCTGAAAAGTCAGAGAAACACACAAGTAATCCCGAGGTATCCTTTACCAGATTCCGTCATAAGAGTTTAGGCACTCCTGGGAGTGAGTATATTTCCTGCAAGCATGTATTTTTTTAGAAGAGAAGCATCTGTATTTATGCAATCAGTATCTTAAATACATCAGACATTCTTGCAAATGAAAATAAAATGTACGAGACGAAACATGACTGAAAATCTGATTTTATTAATTCGTGTGCCCTGAATCGGCAAGGTACAGTCAAAGAAACAAATCCCCTAAAATGAGGAGATCGTTACAAATTGAGAAATAAAAGGTATTGGCAATGTTGATGACGCTTCAAGGGGCTTCCCTTTGCTATGACTCGTATGACATTTGACGTTCTTCTTATCTTGCTTTCTGAAGAAGGCTGATTCTGAAAGAAGCTTGGGTCTTCCGAAGCTTGCCATGTTATAAGTGATACAGATGAATTCAGAATGCAGTCGTTCGCTCATTCCCTTATTTTGCATGGATCGCCCTTTCGGGTTTTCAATCCATCGGGATACCCCTTTTTTCCTGAGTTGTCCGATGCGGCTTTTCAACTCAGCGGGTGTACATTTTTTTATTTATTTTCCCTTGTTTTTGCCCGAGTCTTTTATTCTGTTTTTGACTCGTCGGGATGCCCTATTTTTGCCTGGACTCACATTCTGTTTTTGTGTCCAGCGGCTCATTTTTATGCGAAGTATTTTTTAACTGCATCTGAATTCACAGGGGACGTGAAGTCTTCACCATCCATAGTGCTGAGCATCAGTGCTCCACCAGAGAAAACTTTCTTTACTACGAATGGCCCTTCATAATTTGGAGTCCACTTGCCCCTGTGGTCTGTATGAGGAGGGAGGAGTCTTTTTAGCACAATATCTCCTACTTGGTACTCTCGGAGCCTGACTTTCTGATCGAAGGCTTTCTTCATTCTTTTCTGATACAGCTGCCCATGACAGATGGCAGCCAATCTCTTCTCTTCAATCAAATTCAGTTGTTCATATCGGGATCGGACCCACTCTGCTTCGTTCAACTTAACATCCATTAACACCCGTAAGGAGGGTAATTCAACTTCAACAGGTAGGACTGCCTCCATACCATACACAAGTTGATACGGTGTTGCCCCAGTGGATGTTCTGATTGACGTTCGGTACCCATGCAAGGCAAACGGTAGCATTTCATGCCAATCTTTATAGGTAACCACCATCTTCTGTACAATCTTCTTGATATTCTTATTAGCTGCCTCAACAACGCCATTCATCTTTGGCCTGTAAGGAGAAGAATTGTGGTGCTGGATTTTGAAGTCCCGGCATAGTTCTGCCATCATTTTGTTGTTTAAGTTGGAACCATTGTCAGTAATGATTCGCTCGGGCACTCCATACCGACAGATGATGTCTCTCTTCAGAAATCGGGCTACCACTTGTCTTGTAACATTTGCATAAGAAGCTGCTTCAACCCACTTGGTGAAATAGTCAATGGCAACCAGGATGAATTTGTGGCCATTTGAAGCAGTCGGTTCAATCTTGCCAATCATATCAATGCCCCACATGGAAAACGGCCAGGGTGAAGACATCACATTCAAAGGATTGGGAGGTACATGCACTTTATCCGTATAAATCTGGCATTTATGACATTTTCTGGCGTAAGCACAGCAGTCTGCATCCATTGTGATCCAGTAATAACCTGATCTCAACAACTTTTTAGCCATTGCATGCCCTCCTGCATGGGTACCAAAGGATCCTTCATGCACTTCGTGCATCAGTAAGCCTACTTCCGTCTTATCAACACATCTGAGGAGTACCATATCAAAGTTTCTCTTGTACAGGGAACCATCGGCATTCAGGAAGAAACTACCAGCTAGCCTTCTCAAAGTCTTCTTATCATTGGAAGATGCCCCGGGCGGGTACGTTTGATCCTCCAAGAAGCATTTGATATCATGGAACCAAGGCTTATCATCTTTGGTACCATCTGCTGCAAATACATATGCTGGTCTGTCAAGTCTGGACACTGAAATCCGGGGTACAAAGTTGGCAGCTTGAACCTTGATCATGGATGAAATGGTGGCAAGAGTATCTGCAAATTGATTCTCGTCCCGAGGGATATACTCAAGCTTGACCGTTGTAAAGAAAGTCAATAACCTCCTTGTATAATCCCTATAAGGTATCAGATGATCCTGGTGTGTGTACCATTTGCCGTTGGTTTGATTGATTACCAAAGTTGAATCTCCGAATACAGTCAAAGTCTTGATCCTGAGGTCAATGGCTTCCTCAAGACCCATAATAGAAGCTTCGTATTCAGCTTCGTTGTTAGTGCAGTTAAAGGTGAGCTTTGTCGAGAAAGGCACGTGAACTCCTTTAGGCGTAATGAGTACTGCACCAACACCACGACCATTCATATTAACTGCCCCGTCAAACATCATAGTCCATTCTTCTTCTGGGTCAGGCCCTTCAGTGTGAACAGGCTCTTCATGATCTTTTGCTTTTATGAACATGATGTCTTCATCCGGGAAGTCAAATCTCATAGGCTGGTAATCGTCAATAGGTTTCTCAGCAAGATAATCAGACAGTACACTGCCCTTGATGGCTTTCTGAGATGTGTACTGGATGTCATATTCTGTGAGGATCATTTGCCATCTTGCAACCCGTCCGGTAAGTGTTGGCTTCTCAAAAATGTACTTAACTGGATCCATTTTGGAAATCAACAAGGTAGTGTGGGTCAACATATACTGTCTTAGTCGGCGAGCAGCCCACGCTAAAGCACAACAAGTTTTCTCGAGCAGTGAATAACGTTGTTCACAGTCGGTAAACTTTTTGCTTAGGTAGTATATTGCATACTCTTTTCGACCAGACTCGTCATGCTGGCCCAGCACACACCCCATTGACTCTTCTAATACTGTTAAGTACATGATTAGAGGTCTTCCTTCAACTGGAGGCATAAGGATTGGAGGCTCTTGTAAGTATTCCTTGATCTTGTCAAAAGCCTTCTGGCAGTCTTTGTTCCACCTGACCGTTTGTTCTTTTCTTAACAGCTTGAACAAAGGCTCACAGGTTGCTGTGAGGTGAGATATGAACCTTGAAATGTAGTTCAATCTACCTAGGAAACCTCGAACTTCTTTTTCAGTCTTCGTTGCAGTCATTTCTTGAATGGCTTTGACTTTATCAGGGTCAACTTCAATCCTTTTTTCACTTACAATAAATCCCAGCAACTTACCGGATCGTACCCCGAATGTGCACTTGTTGGGGTTTAACTTCAACTGGTACTTTCTCAGACGCTTGAATAACTTCAACAGATTTACCAGGTGACCTTCTTCTGTGAGGGACTTGGCAATCATGTCATCCACATAACATTCAATTTCTTTATGGATCATGTCATGGAATAATGTTACCATAGCCCGCTGATAAGTTGCACCAGCATTTTTCAGTCTGAATGGCATCACCTTGTAACAGAACGTCCCCCAGGGTGTGATGAAGGTTGTCTTCTCCATGTCTTCAGGTGACATCTTGATCTGATTGTATCCTGAAAATCCGTCCATGAAGGAGAACACCGAGAACTGAGCCGTATTATCAACCAATACATCAATGTGAGGTAAAGGGAAATCATCTTTTGGGCTGGCTCTGTTCAGATCCCGGTAATCCACACACATCCTCACCTTGCCGTCTTTGTTAGGCACAGGTACAATATTAGCAACCCACGGCGGATAGCTAGTTACAACAAGGAAGCCGGCGTCCCACTGCTTTTGTACCTCTTCTTTGATCTTCATTGCCATGTCTGGGCGAGTACGGCGCAGTTTCTGTTTTACCGGTGGGCAATCTTCTTTTAAGGGTAGCTTGTGCATGACAATATCGGTGTCCAACCCTGGCATATCTTGATAAGACCAAGCAAAGACGTCCACGTACTCCCGAAGCATATCAATCAGTTGTTCTTTTACCGAATCTTGTAGGCAGGCCCCGATCATAACTTCTTTCACATCTTCTTCGGTACCAAGATTAACCACTTCAACCTCCTCCTGATGAGGAGTGATAACCTTCTCCTCTTGCCTTAACAACCTGGCTAGATCTGCAGGAAGCTCATAATATTCTTCAACCCCTTCATCAGCTTGATTGATTGGATTGTCAAAGTCATACAGAGCCATAGCTGTTCTGTTGTCGGTACAGTCTGAAAGGCACTCTCTGCAAGGGTTTAGATTGTTCATTTTAGTGATCGATTTTAATCTTGTTTAGAAAAAAGTGAAAAGAAAGTTATCATTTTGGAAAACATTGCCATTTTATTTTTGTACAAAAAGAAAAATGAAAAACAGTGAGCGGAAAAGGAAAAGACTCATTTACAAAAGACGTCCGATATTCATTGATTGATTTGTTTGCACAAAATTACAAGATGGCCCGATTACAAAATGAGTCTTGTCATCTTGGGCAAGATGCAAGACTTGATGCATGCTTAAAAATACAGGAAATAATAATTACTCTGCAGGAGTAACCCTTATAATTTCCTGGGAAGACCAGTTTGAGATATGGCTCCCCGGGGTCCTTGGACGTATCCAGCTCTCCAGGTTGCGCTCATCTTCCGACTCATCTTCCAAGTTGTTCACTGCATCAGGGGTGAGCATCCCCCCGCTGACAAAATTGGGCTTCTTAGCAGCCTCTGATTGATCTTGTTGAGTTGGTTTGTAACCCAACCCAAATATGTCCTCCTTCTTCTCCACGGGCAGCAGCTTGCCCCATCCTTGAGCATTACCCTCTTCAACAACCTTCCTGGCTTGCTGATAAGACATCATGGAAGTTCCTAGTACAGCAGATGCTTCATTAATGTTCAGGGCCTCAAACCCTTGGCTCATGGTTTCATGGATCTCTCCATCCATCTCAATGTACTTATACGTAGCCAGATGGCTAAAAAGATGTCCTCTTCACCACAGATGGTGATGATCTGGCCTTCCCACTCGAATTTCAGCTTCTGGTGAAGGGTAGACGTAACAGCGCCAGCGGCATGGATCCAAGGTCTACCCAACAAACAGTTGTAGGCCGGCTGAATGTCCATCACATAGAAGGTAATCTTAAAAGTCTGCGGGCCAATCATCACAGGCAGATCAATCTCCCCAAGCACTGATCTCTTAGAGCCATCAAATGCTCTCACCACTAAATTACTTGGACGCAGTGCTAAGCCATCATACTCCAGCTTCACCAAGGCTTTCTTTGGTAGAACATTGAGTGAAGACCCAGTGTCCACCAGTACATGGGATAGAACAGCACCCTTACATTCTAGAGTGATGTGCAAAGCCTTGTTGTGGTTAGGTCCCTCAGTTGTTAAGTCAACATTGGTAAAGCCCAGTCCATGACTGGTGTTGACATTTGCTACCACAGTTTCTAGTTGATTAACAGTGATCTCCTCTGGCACGTATGCTGTGTGCAAGACTTTTAATAATGCATTCCTGTGAGCTTCAGAACACATCAACAGGGATAATATGGAGATTTTTGAGGGAGTTTGGTGAAGCTGATCCACCACCTTGTAATCACTTCTTTTTATAATCCTCATAAACTCGTCTACATCTTGCTCAAAAGATGTCTTCTAAGTTTCTTTGATAATTGGCTCTTCAGGTACCACACTCTTTCCCTTTGCTTTGGCAGCAGCTTCTGCTTCGGTATTAGGTTTTTGCATTTGTGAGGCGAAAAGGTGTCCGCTTCTGGTGAAGCCTCCGCCTCCCCCAACATTATCAATCTGTGGAGCAGAAGTTGAAGAGTCCAAGGTGATTTTCTCCCCGTTGCAGTAGAGGTCAGAGCCATAATGCCAGGGTATGGCATTACTGCTTTCATATGGAACTGGTCCAGGAACCGTGATGTTAACTGGACTGACTGCTGCAGAGGAAGGTACTGAAATGGTGTGCGGATCGTAGTAAATGGTGACCGGCGATCTGGCAGGAGGTGCCACTGTTTGTTGTTGAAAGTTGTTGTTTGGAGGAACATTTGATGGGTCGTAGTAGATGGTGACTGCTGAGATATCTTCATTAATTTCTGTTGGCGTTGTAGAAGATCCTGTTGAATAAATGGGTGCTGATGTTGTAGAAGAAATGGTTGTTGACATCTGGTTTGCTGAAGTGATGGATGGAGCCATTGTTGATGATATTGATGAATTGGTCGGAATGATTGTTGTTGTAGTTGTAGAAAAGTCAGGAATTGTTGTCAAAGGGATTGCTGGGTTTGTAGGCGCCGTTGTTGTGATCTGAAGTATGCCACTTTTGATAAGACCATCTATGTCGCTTCTCAAGTTATCACACCCGTTGACCGAAATGTTGCAATAACCGCAACCGAGCTCACACCCGGGGAACATCTGGCATTCCAGGAGCTGAGCTTTAATTTCTACCAGAGGTGTTCGAATCTGTTCAACACTGGTGATTAAGAAAGATGGCTTGTCTTCCTCAATGGCATTAATTCTTGGCCCTCCATGATTAGGCATGGGATTCTTGTTGACATTTGGAGGGGGTGCAAAGTTGAGGGCTTTGGAATCCACCAGATCTTGGACTTTCATTTGTAAAGCCCTGCATTTCTCAGTATTGTGGCCAGGTGCATTGGAGTGGAAGGCACATCTGGAGTTGACATCACAATTTCTTGGCAGATTGGAGGGATCTGGTGGTGCCAATGTCCTTAATTCAACCAAGTTGAGTTTCAGGAGTTGTGGCAATAAAGCGGCATAAGGCATAGGGATTGGATCAATCACCCTATTTGCCTGTGATGGTCTTTGCTGAAAGGGTCTCTGCTGTTGATTGTTGTTGTTGTTGTTGTAGGTCCTCTGCGGTGGATACTGAACTTGTTGCTGATAATGTGGTTGTTGTGGTTGTTGATATGCTGATTGCTGAGGAATTGGAGCTGGGATAGTGACAACTACTACTGATCTGTGGACATACTGAGGTCTACCCCTGGTGGCATGAATAACATTTGTCTCTCCAGTTCTTCTAGGTCCCACAAAAGGCTTCCTGGGGTTACTGGATGAACTTGCACCATTATCAGAAATCTTACCCATCTTCAGAAGGCTTTCAATTCTTTCCCCGGCTATAACTACGTCTGCGAAGCTGGTGGAAGAGAAGGAAGTTAGCCTATCAATATATGCTCCTTGCAGGGTATTCATGAACATGTCGGCCATTTCTCTTTCCGACATGGGTGGCTGGACAGCAGCAGCAAGCTGTCTCCACCTTTGGGAATATTCCCTGAAGCTTTCCCTGGAGGATTGAGACATTCCCATCAGGAGGGTCCTGTTAGGGGCCATGTCCAGATTATATTGGTACTGCTTGATGAAAGCTTCAGCTAGATCCTTCCAGCATCTGACAGTGGCTCTGGTCAAGTGTGAGTACCACTCCCTTGAAGCCCCAGTCAAACTGTCTTCAAATTAAAACATCCACAGTTTTTCATCCATGGTGTATGCCTTAAGTCTTCCCAGAAAAGACTGCAAGTGAGTTCGTGGACAGGAAGTTCCGTTGTACTTCTCGAAGCACGGGGGTTTAAACTTGTGGGGAATCCTTACCCCGTCCACTAACCCCATATCCATAACATCAAAACCTAGGGAGTTTTGAGACTCCAGAGATCTCAACTTCTCAGCAATTTCATCGAACCTTCTGTCATAAACTTCATCCCCAGCTCCCATCACAGTGAACTGCTCTTCTTGGGGGTCTTCCTGTAAGATCCTTGCTCCAGTAGTATTTCCTTGCACATTACCCGGGATGATGACTTCCGGATGTAGATGAGGCCCATATATTGGTGGATTAACATGAGGCTGACCCCTTTCATTGTTACTTGTTCCTCCAGTTCCCAGATGGGGTTCTTCTGGAGTTTGTCTCTCTACCAATACCCTCAACCTTTCTTGACTTTGGGCCAAGCCATTCATTACTTCCATGAATTGGGTCATTTGGTTTCTCATTTCCAACCTTTCGTTAGCCATCTGATTTCTGACCTCTGTCAGATCTTGCTGTACTTGATCCATTTGGATACCAGGAAGGTTGTTGCGGGTAGGATACCGGTGCGGACGGTTGAGAGGGAACACCCGGCGGCGAGCAATAATTCCTGAACCACAACAGAGTTAGAAAATAAAATAGTGACAAAACCTACAAAATAAAACAAGAGTTAGCATGCAATGCAGTATGCTTATTTGTTTCCAAGGTATCAGGCTTGGTGCTTGGTTTTGACCTTCCCAGACCCCGAGGAAGATGTTTTGATGTTGCTTGAGAAAAGAAACTCATTGAAACAAACTAACAAATACATTACAAATGGTGAATAATACATAGTCTTTTTTACAACATATGCCCCTGAAGGGTCAAAAATACAACATAAAAGAAAAGTACATCAAATGGAAATAACAACAAGCAAAGTAGTCAAACATCTAAGCCAAACTCATCCTCCTTAACCTCCTTCAAAAGTGCTTCAGCTACAGGACCAGCCGGATGCTCTGTGATGTTCCTGATAAGAAGGTTTCTGGTGGCAATAGCAGTGGTCAGCTTCTTGTGTCTGTCCTGGTCCTTTGACCTCTTCACACCAGCCCTAAGCTTCAATTCTGAAATCTCCTTCTAGGCTGCCAGCAAAGCCTCATGTTGCTTCTTCCCATTGGCCTCCAACTGCTCAATCCTGGCTTGAGTTCTCTTATCTTCTTGAGTGCGAGCTTCAGTGATCCTAACCCACCTAGCTTGACTTTCTTCTAGATAGAGATCAGTCCTAGCCTTCTGAAACTGGGCCTCTTTACAGGCATTCTTCAATATTTGCTCTCCAGCTCTTGATTTCTTGATGTAGTCTTCTGCTTTCTTAATCTTGGCCAGATGCTCCACTTTAAGCTTTTCCAACCTCTCAATGTCTAGACGACCATCACTCCTCTCCCAGAGGGTCTTCTTCAGAGCTTGAGACAGATTCTCATTTCTTTCCTTCAGCTTCTCCAATTCTTCCAGGCTGACAGTGGCTGGAGGTGGTACTGTGGATGGTCCAGGTACATCCTCAATGGTGAAGGGCATCCCAGAAATCTGAGCTCTAACATGAGACCATTCATAGTACTGAGCTGAAGCCACATTATTGCATCTCCCAAGAATGGCCATCCCTTTGGTCTGGATGTTGTCCCAAGCCCAGGATGCTTGTCTGACAACAGCTAGATTAGGCTTTATCTAACAATACAGGGTTTCAGCTAGATCTTGCACTCTAGGAGGGTGGACCAAAGCATAGCCCAATTGTCTCTTAAACAGCAAAGGATTGTAGTTGATGCAACCCTTCACTCCTATTAGAGGTACATTAGGGTACTGCCCACAGCTAGTGATTATGTCTCTGCCCTTAGTGCTCTGGGTGCACCATCTGATGTCATCTGAAGTCAAAGCAATAAGTCTTTTAGCCCAATTCTTCTGTTGGTGAGGATTCAGGAAGGCGTCTGTCTTGGGCAGGTGTTTGAGCAGCCAGGTGTGGAATAGAGGAGCACAACATCTCACCAACTTCCCTCTCTGCTTCTCATTCCTCTGATGAATGGAGTAATAGAAATCTCCCAGCAAGGTGGGTACTGGGTTTCTCAAAAGGAAGAGATGAATGGAATTCTTGCTGATAAACTTGGGCTCATCTGCAAATAGTATAACCCCATATATACTGAGGGCTAACAATGCACAAACTGCCTTCCATTCTCCCAAGGAGGCCTTCAGGATAGCCTGAGAGGTCAGAAAGTCTAAGTGTAAACCAGGGATTCCAGCTTTTGTTGTCATGTTCTGCTCAATTAAAGTAGGTTCCAAGTACAGTGCTTTTGCCACTTCTCCATTGCTGGGAGAAGTCATCTCTAGGTTGAAGGGGATCCCACCCCTGACAGGTACTCCAATCAATGATGAAAACTCCTCCAACAGAGGCCCTAGCTGGAAGTCTGAAAATGTGAAACATCTCAAAGGAGGGTCATAAAACTGTAGGTAGGTGTGGATCATACACCTCTGAGAAGGGTCTAAGTCCATGACCATATCAAGGATACCTCCATAATGCTCTCTGAATAATGGGATGTGGTCTGGAGTGATAAGTGCCTGGACCTGCCTGACGCCAGCCAGCACAGGCTCAAAGAAATGGTATGAAATGTTGCTCTTCTTGGGTGCCATGACTGCTGATGAAGAGCATAAAACAAATACTGATGATGAGGACTGATACTAGAGATGGACCACTGATAGGCTGGTGATAAAAGTAGCTGAAGCAGGCAACTGATGAAGATAGCTGTAGCAGATAACTGGTGAATAGGGGTCTATGCAGATGAAGGGGTCAAAACCAAGCCAAAATATAATGTGGATACCCTGAAAAACAAATAAACAAATGTTAAATGATGCAAATGATGAGTATGAAAATGATATGCAAGGGTTTGTGATCAAGCTGGATCTGATTACTGCTTTGATACAAGGGTCCATGTATGTTCAAGAAGTCCAGATGGAGGTTCAGAAATCCAGTAACCAAGGTGGGGGACTCAAATAAAGAGTCACATGTCCATGGCTAAATCACAAGAACTGTCCAAAGTGGGGTACTCTTAAACACAATAAGTAACAGGGTATGATGTGGTCAAGGGTTCCTGCAAACCTGTAAATAGCCCAACCCCCTCACAGGTGGTGTTCTAAAACAAAGATCCTCAGACTTGGATCAGTTATGAGAAGTGTAAACACTTCTAACCCAGAGGTACAGTGTTTACAATAACCATAAAAGATCCTCCTCTAATTCACCTCAGTTTCTGAAGGTCAACAATAAAAGGTCATCCAGACTTAGCAGGCTTCCCAGATAGCCCTAGCACTACAGGAAATCTGTAGCACAGAGTTCTCAAGAAGAAACCCACATCTCAACCGTGTTTCATATTCCCGCACCAGACCGAAATGGAATAGGAAAGAACATGAACCACTCTAGCCTAGGTGTCACTCAGGTCCCAGGTATAGGACCTCAAACTCTCAGTAGAACCCCACCCAACAAAACAAAAACCAGATCCAGCCAGATGACAGTATGACAGTATGATATATAAAGCTGTAAAGAAAGCAATAAATAACTGTACATAAAGCAGTAAATAAAGCAACTACATAAACACAATTAGCACATAACACCCCAGTAAACACAAATCAAACAAGCGCTAGGAGGAACCCACAAAAAGAACCAGAAGCCCTGGTTACAGTATAAAGGGTCCCCAGCATAAGCTTAATCACAAAGCCTTAAAACCTTTAGGGTTTAGTCCTTGGTTAAGAGATGAGAAGAGAAGACTCAAAGATGACACAAAGGTAAAAGCTAATGGGGGACTAAATCAAACCCTAATTGTTATCATGCTTGGTCATCCTAGGGTTTATGAGGCTTAAGAGAGATCTTCAGAGAAACCACCAGGAAGGAAACAGATGAAAGGAGCAAGAAGCAAAGAGAAGTAAAACAACTTGCTTCACTTAAGAAGACAAGTTGCTTGAAGAAAGAAAGTAAGATGAACAATAATGAGCAAGCTCAATCCAATACACATACAAAATGCAGCAAGGGAAGTATGAAAGAGATTAAAAGAGATTATGAGAAGTGAAGGCAAATTCACTTCGCAAACAACTTACCACCTGAAATGTTAGCATAAGAGATGAAATGCAATGCAAATAAGATGAAATGCAATGAGGGAAACCAAAACCAGAAGCATAAACACGATGTTAATGATGCTAAGAGATGATACAATCATGAGGCAGGGCATGAGAATGATCAAACAAACATATGGATGCAAAAGAAGCATGCTTTGAACCATGGATGTTCATGAAAAGTTATGAAATGTAATGGACATACAACATGGAAAATGAAAGATGCAATGATCAAACATGATTCTAATATGTCCTAAGATGTATCATGAATCAAGTGAATGCACAAAATGTCATGGCAAGTCAATGGATGCAAGCAAATGAGAAATGGATGCAAAGGAAGGCACAAATTAGGGTTACATGCATCACACAAAACAAAAATCCAAAACCAGAAGCAAATGACATGATAAAAATTTTAAAATGCAATCAAAGATACCTTAAACCTATACAAACTTACTGCCCAAAGGAGAGGATCCAACTCTTAACCTATTAGAAGTTATGAATTTCCTAAGATTGCTAGGGTTTTGGGGTACTTCAACAAGAAAAATGCTAAACAAATTGAAAATGCAAGATCAATTCAAACCAATTTTATCCTATAAACTACATGCTACACAAGATGCAATGCAAAAAGAATCATCATCCAACTCTCAATGGTTAAGCAGAAAGGAATTTTTGAATTTTGAAGCAAAATATTGCCTAAAAATGAAATTAAATCCAATGAAAATGATCAAAAGGCATCAAGAACAAAAAAGAAATTTGGTATGAGAGTTGGACAATGTTTCTAAATGTTTCTAAATGCTATGTGAATTTTTTTGTGATTTTTAAATACCTAAATGTATTTTTAATTAATTAATTTTCATTAACTAATTAAAAATAAACATTTAAATGATTTAAAAATTTTTAAATGCAAAAATAAAAATAAAAATATTTTTTTGTTCTGAAAATTCATGAAACTCTTGACAAAAATTTTCATAATTTTTAGATGATTTTTGCTATTTTTAAAAATTCATACAAATTAAATATGAAACAAATGAAAATAAAATGAATTTAAATGAAAAATGAGAAAGTCAGCCAATCTGATGGCTGAGATTCAAACTCACAGGGGCGTGAATTGACCTGGCGCGCAAACGTATGGCTCACATTCAAACTCACGTAATTATGATTAAGCCCTAATCCAAAACCCTAATTACTTTCAGATGACCGGAACAGTGTTCCGGTCATCTTCTCCGGCAAGCTCCTCACTCAATCTCTCTCAATACGCCATGAAACTCCACTAATCTCTCCAGAATCAATCATTAGACAACTCTAAACAAGAATCCAGCAATCAAAATCATTTATTTTCACTCAAACTCAAGAATCAAACCAAAAAGCATTTCACGGGCAAAGTTTCAGAACAAGCATACATGGCCATTTTTCACTCATTTTCAAAACAAATCACATCATGGTAATCAGTGAAGCATAAGGAAGCATTTAGAAACTAAAAATGGAAGTTCTGGAAAAATAAATGCCATGGCTACCTGAGCTTGAGCTTTCGAAACAGGGACTTTCTGGCTGCTTCTTTGGTTCAAACAAGTTCCAATGATCCTCCTTTGAAGCTTTTGACACTTAGCTGGAGTTTATCTGGCCTTCAGAGAGAGTTGGCAGAAGCTCAGGCCAAGGGAGTGTGGAAATCGTATTTGTGATGTGGGAGGTTTCAGGCCAAAACAATGGTTGGGAAATGATCAGAGGATCATGGTGAGTGATTTGGTGGAGTTTGTTTTTATGTTTGAAGGCTGTGTTGTGTGATTCGAAGAAAAATGAATAAGGGGCAAAGCTTGGTGCTATGGCTTGGAGAGAGTTTCAGGCTTGTGTGTGTTATGAAAATGAACCCTTGGAGTGTGTTTGTAAGGTCTGGATTGGGCAGAGAGTGGGTGGTGGACTGTTGTGATTGGTATGGGTGTTTTTGCCAAAAAGTCAAAAGTGTTGTACTTGAGGTATGGGCAATGGTGTAGCTGGCTCATTGGCTTGTCCTAGCTCAGCTTAGATTAAGGATGTCCATGGAATTGGTTTTGAGACAAATCAGCAAGTTGAGTGAAGTTTATGTAGTGTTTTGCAAATTTGTGAACTTTTGGCCCCTTTGGAATTTCTTAATGCACAAGCCATGAAATTGGATAAATCTTTGGTGCATTCTGATCTTTAGACCTTGGTTTATGTTTGTACAAAGATTAGAAGTCACTTTGAGGTCTCATTTCACCTTGGCAAGGGATTTTGCAACTTTGCCTCTTTGGTACACAACTTGAAATTATGTGATTTTTCCCAACTTTGACAAGCCATAATTTTTGATCCAAAATGAATTAGAATTAGTTCTTGTACTTTTTGAAAAGGGAATAATCCATTCTACAAATTTAATGACCAAAGTTTTCCCATTTGAAGCATTTTTGAATCAAAAAGAAAGGGTTGAAAAAGTTTCCCAAAATGGCAAGTTTCCATTACAAGTCATTTTCCCAAAAAGGCAACTTTGCAAATGGCTTGAAATTCTTCAATTTTGTGAACTTCCAACATCTTCTATGATCAAATAAAGATCATACACAATCAAAATGATGAAGAACACCCCTTGGTTGGGTCATTGGGGGCCTCAGATGCCCTGATTTTGCACTGACTTGCTCAAGAAGTCAACTCTTGATCAGATGCCTTCCTCATTGAATTTCTTCATGAAAATTGATATGCATTTTCCCCATAACATATAGAGACCAATAGAAACAAGAATGGCCAAAAAATTTGGAGTTATGGCCTTTGAAACCAAAACCCTAATTCTAGGTCATCTATGCAGTTAAACCTGGCTCTGCTTCCATGCCATTCTCAGTTCTTGTGATCCTTTGACTTTCTTTGATCTTGAGAGGATATAATATGATGCTTGAACACACATGGACCTTTTTAAAGTGATTGATGACCTTTGGAGTGGCTCAAATAGCTCTTGGATAGCTCAGATCAAAAACCCTAGATGCAGATGACTTGGGAACAATGCAGTGAATCAAAAATGCAATATGAGATGCTATATTTGAACTTATGCATATGAAGATATCACAAGCCATGGTGTGAATGGGTGAGGGAAAATTTGGGGTGTTTACAACCTTATAACAAAAGGTGCCCCACTGTGTAACAAACGTAGTCTTCTCCATATCTTCAGGTGCCATCGTGATTTGGTTGTAACCAGAGAAACCATCCATGAAAGAGAATACCTTATGCTGAGCAGTGTTGTCTACCAGAACATCAATATGAGGAAGTGGAAAGTCATCTTTAGGACTGGCCTTATTCAAATCTCTGTAATCCACACACATACATACTTTACCATCCTTCTTAGGTACCAGTACCACATTTGCAACCCATTGAGGATAGGAAGTCACAGCTAAGAACTCTGCATCAAATTGTTTCATCACCTCTGCTTTAATCTTTTCTGACATCTCAGGACGCATGCGACGAACCTTCTGTTTCTTCGGACGACAATCTTCTTTTACCGGTAAACGGTGAACCACAATGTCAGTATCCAATCCTGGCATATCTTTATAAGACCAGGCAAAAATCTCCACATAATCACGTAACATCTGAATTAGTCTGATCTTAACACCATCTTCTAGTTCAGCCCCTATCTTGACCTCCTTCTTGTTTTCTTCAGTTCCCAGATTCACAACTTCGATTGGCTCTTCATGTGGCTGTATAGCTTTCTCTTCTTGTTGTAACAACCTAGCAAGCTCTACAGGTACTTCACAATCTTCCTCCTTTCCATCTTCAGCTTGATAGATCGGATTCTCGAAATTATAATTGGCAATAGTAGAACTGTTATCAACAGGATCCAGAGTGGATGAAGATCTGCATTTTAGTGATGTGGGTGTGTGTAAGAACACATAGCTGATAAAACAGAAATATCAATACAAGAAAGACAAGGAGCACAATATTTACGAAAACGAAACGTCCATTGATTTTTATTGAATGAAGTATGCAAATGAAATGACATCCCGAAATAAGCATACCATTGTGCCCCGGGTAAGACACAAGGCTTAAAAGTTTAATTGTTCGAAATTACAAACTTAAAATAAAAACACATTAATAGTATTTACTCCTGACTAAATGAGATAGGAATAACGTCTTCGGTCTTCCAATTGTTGAGCCCATCACCCATGGTAGGAAAGATCCAATCATCCAGGTTGTAGTCTTCAATATAGTCACCCACAACATTAATTTGATCTCTCATGACCCCTTGACTGGTGATACGAACAGCACGAGCAAGACGAACAACCTTCTAAGATTCTGCAGTGAAACCCAAACCAAACTTGTTAGACTTGTAAGGAATGTTGGGAAGCTGACCCCAAATAGCAGAACCATCTTTTGCAACCACAGCCTTAGCATCCTTGAGGGAGGCCATTGCAGGAGGTATATTAGTAACCACAAGAGCTCTTCAGAAGCAGGGACAGACTGAGGAACAGGAGCAGAGCAAGGAACAACTTCAAATGTTTGACACGAAGTTTCAACCAATTCACCCTTCATTTCTACATATTTGAAAGTATTCACATGGCTAACCATGTACTCTTCTTCACCATAGACAGTGACAATTTTGTTTTTCACTAGATATTTCAACTTCTGATGCAAGGTGGAAGTCACAGCACCTGCCCCATTGATCCAGTGGCGCCCAAGCAAACAAGAATACGCAGGACGGATATCCATCACATAGAAAGTAGAGTTGAAGACTTGAGAGCCTACTTTGATCGGGAGGTCTACTTCTCTATGTACCACTCTTTTTGAGCCATCAAAGGCCCTCACCACTACATCACTTGGTCTTCACACAACATCTTCAGGACTGAGCTTGTCCAAAACCTCTTTAGGGAGCAAATTTAATGAAGAACCATTGTCCACCAATACATGAGACAAAGTAGTGCCTTTACATTCAATGGAGATTGTAACACGGTGGGAGAACTGACTTTAGTTATGTTGCGAATAGCAAGAGTCGCCACCGACTTTTATTTTATCCAACGGAAAGGCATAAAAGAACAGGAAAGGCCTTTTAAAAGATTTTTGGGTTCGGGGGGTAGGTTATGTAAAGGGAAGGTGTTAGCACCCTTTACATCCATGGTTATCCATGGGCTCTTAGTTACTTAGCTCACTTTAAATTGTTTTGAAAAGTGTAGTGTGTGAATAAAATTTCCTTTAAGCACTTTATAATGATCCATGTACGGATATATATAAAGTCTTTGTTTTGAAAATTTGTTTGAAAAATGTGAAGTGTTTGAAATGTTTTTGAAAAGTGAGCAAGTACATAAGAGGAACCTACCCTAATTTAAGTCTTTTCTGTTCTTAAATATCCTTAAAGTGGTAAGACTATCCCTATTATTAAGGAATAGGTAGTCATTACCTTGGATGTGAGGGACAAGTGAAGGGACAACTGTTATTTAGGCAACTGTGAGGTGTATAAGCAATTCGAAGGGACTTATCATCTTTATTCGAAAGGGACAAGATCATTACGAAGGCAACCATTAAGGGACTTGATCTTTTTATCTATTAAGGGACTAGATAATATAAGATGAGGGACTTTGCTTTATACACCCTACTTGACCTTTTGTTTAGGCAACTTGAGAGGTAACCCTTAAGAAGTGAGATGGCGATCCAGGATCGACTTACGTGTGTGAGTGTACCAATTCAAATATTTATCTTGAGATTAGTGATTTATATTCAATTTTTACATACAAACATGTCTTGCACTCCCTATTTTACTAACCATAGCATTTAAAATTAAATATTAAAAATTACTACAACTATTACATATTGGATACAATTACATAATAATAATAATTAAAATAATTAAATAAGCAAATTAAAGAATAATTAAGTGGGTTAGTAATAATAATAATAAAATAA
Organism: Lathyrus aphaca; assembly: GCA_963966055.1. Lineage (NCBI taxonomy): Eukaryota > Viridiplantae > Streptophyta > Magnoliopsida > Fabales > Fabaceae > Lathyrus > Lathyrus aphaca. The sequence goes on from OZ014524.1 coordinate 195,725,715, forward strand.
ACAATCATATAATATAAAAATAAATAAATAAAGGGGGTTAGTAGTAATAAAATAAATAAGAATAAGATGAAATAATTAACATAATGAAAATAAATAAATTTAAAGTTAAAAATTAGATAAATAATATTTTTCAAGAGAATTTAATAAAAGCAATAAATAATAAGTATTATGTACTAAATTATTCTAATGATTTAAATTTATATACATATTATAAAAATATTGGTTAATTATAATTAAATAAACATATTATAAAAATAAATTATATTTATAAGATCAAATTAGGATTTTTAATTGTTTTATAAAAAAAAATAATCTAGGGTTTACTATTTATGAAAATAAATATACATAACTAAAATTTATATACAAATATTAATATTTATAAATTAGGGTTCATGAATTTAGAAAATAAAATTAGGGTTTTATATGAAATATTAAGTTTTATATAAAAATAATTAGGTTTTAATATAATTAATTTATTTATACAAAGTAATATAATATATATAATAAGATAAATATTAAGTAATTTTAATAAAGTTTAATTTGGAGAAAACAAAATATGAATTTGAAATCATACAAAATAATATAAACATTTTAATTATTTATCATTTAATTAAATCAATTATAATATATATTTAAACAAAAATAAAATGAAAAAAATATGAACAAAACATACCTGGGGCTGGGATTCGAACCCAGGCCCTAGGCAATGCACCCTCCAAGACCAGCAGTCCATCCACTAGGCCAGCGCACGTCTGGTGTTAACAAACCATCCTCCTATGTTTTTGTACGTATCCTGAAAAAAACAAAATAAAACAACAAAGCAAAAAAGGCCTGGGGGGTTCGAACCCAGGACCTTGAGCATCACATATACGCGCATCAACCAACTGAGCCAGGCTATATCAGTTGAAATAATATCAACACTAAATCATAAAATATTATAACAAATTTTTAAAAACAAATTTTGGCGCGCTGACTTCATCTTCAACCTTGGAATTTCGCAGGTTTTCCTGGGAAATTTACTGGGAAATTTCCTGCGAACCTTCTTGCGACTTTTGTTCCTGCGAATCACAAACTTCAACCAAACAGCAAAATTTCACAAAATTAATTACACCATTGAATTCCTAATGAGATTTGCAACCATCCTATGTCTTTAGAATTCATTTATCTTGATTAAACAATGAAACCCTAAATGAGGCCGCAAACCCTAATCATGGTGAGATTTGCTACCTGCACAGAAAACTCAATTAAATAGCCCATAATCAATCTAGGGTTCATCATAATCATCATCAAACAGTCAAAAACAGTTTAAATCCAGTCAATCAATGGAATCGAAAATAAAAAAAAATCTTGAAGAACATGATTCGGTTTATGTATTATAGCATGATTCAAAGGCATATGATGATTGGTTTCGATTCAGGGATGTCCAGAGAAGCTTGTGATGTTCTTAAAATACCTTGAAACCTCCTCTAGGGTTGAAACCGAAAATTGACTTTTGAAGGATTTTTTGAAGTTTGAAGTTATGGTTTGAGGCTGCAAAATCGTGTCCATTGCATTGTGATGTGTTTATGTACTTATAGTAGATGAAATTAGGTCAAAATATTGTTGGGTTGTTTGGACTTTTTGATCATTGAAGATTGAAAAAGATCATGTCTTAAAATTCAAATATTTTTGAATGTAACCTTGCTATTTTAAGACAATCACCATAATTCTCATATCAATTTAATCTAATTAACATTCATGACCTTCTAGAATCAAAATATATTTTAAATCTTCATATTTTATATTTTATTTGAATTTAAAATGATTTTTAATATAAAAAATCATAATAAATAAAATAAAATAATGAAAATAATGAAAATATTAAATAAATTTCGTGCATGATGTCATGGAACCTCTTGGGTCACAAAAAGTTCAGCCCATTTGAAGAATTATGGTTTTAAGACCCTATTTACTTCATAAACCACCCAAAAATTTCCCAACTTTGCAAGGGCACAAATCCTTCAATTTTAATGATATGAGGGTGTTCTTGGACATTTTGGAAAGCTTAAAGAGTACTCTAACCAACCCCATTGGTTTCATGTCCATACCTTTTACCATTCTCAAGTTATGCTCTTTTGAAGTTGTTGACTTTTTGTTGACTTTCAAAAGGACCTATAATGTCTTAGCTCATACCTTCCAAATGAAGCATTTTTGGGCTTGGCTTGTGAGACACAAAGTTGTAGAGAATTCAATTTAATTCAAAATGAGCTTTGGATGGGGAAAAATTGATGAAGCATGTGAAAGTTATGGCTGGTCAAAGTTCAGTTGACTTTTCCTGAGGAAACCCTAATTTAGAAACTCCTGATTCTTGATGATCTGAAATCTCCTTGATGAATCATGATCAACCCTTGATCAAATGATGAATTTTACTTCATATACTTGATGTTGGCAAAAAATCATGAAGTTTGACTTTGGTTTGACCACAGTTGACCTCAGTTTGACTTTTTAACTACTTTGACTGATTTTAACCTATCTGATCATTTGACTGAGCAAACCTTTGAGAAAAGTCTTGAAACTTGTCATGGGGATTATTGAACACATATAAGATGTTATGAAGCTCACTTGAAGCCTTGGAAGTCCATTTAGCCTGATTAAAGTCAAAACCCTAGTTTAGGATGCATTGCTTAAGAGGATGCATTGTCTGAGGGAATTGTCACATCTTCTGACTAATTGTGAACTTTGTGAACCTTTGGAACCTCATGAGAGGTCTTGTGAACCTTATGAACCTCATTAGAGGTCTTGTGAACCTTATGAACCTCATAAGAGGTCTTGTGAACCTTGTGAACCTTGTGAACCTCTTAGCACACAAAGTCTTGTTTTGTGAGGGCAAATTTTGGGGGTGCAACAGAGATATGCAGAGCTCTGTTTTGATTCCTCTTGGCAGGAGTTAGATCAGCATCAGAAAATCCCAACCCATTATCACAAGTCAGATGTGCCACACAATTCTCAAATTGATCCACAGAGAACTCATTTGGCACATGAGCAGTCTTCAGGAACTTGATTAAGGCTTTAGCATGAGCCTCGGAACACAGCAGTAAAGATAACATGGAAATTTTGGAGGGAGTATGCCCCAACTGGTCAATAATATCATAATCACTTTTGCGAATGATCTCCAGTACTTCTTCCATCTATTTAGAAAGACTTTCAGCAGCTGGTGCCTCAGCTTGCACAGGTTCAATTACAGGACCTTTGCCCCGAGCATCAGTATTTGGCTCAGAAGTGGAGGTAGTAGTTGGAGTAACTTCACTTTTGGAGGTAGCCTGAGGAGAGAAGATTCTTCCACTTCTGGTGATCTTACTAGATCCTGCAATATTATCAACATCAAGATTATCATCAGTAACAGGTGCCTCAGCCAGAGGTTCTTGTTTGACACCATGGATGTAAACATAAGAACCATAATTCCAGGGTATAGCTTTATCAGAAGTATAAGGAACAGTGCTAGGAGTGATAATGATCATGGGAGCCACCCTAACTTCAGCAACAGTCTTCACAAGGCCTTCAGCAGTAATCCTGACAGGACCCTTAGAGGTGATCCTGACAGGACCTTTGGAGGTAATCTTCACTGGTGTTTTATCAACCATAGCTACATCTTCAAGCTTCGTACTTCGAGTCAGATGCTCACACATACTTTCCACAGAAGGAGTCTTCTCAAACAATATGGTGTAGTTGTCCATGAGGTGTTGAATACCATCCTTCAACTTCCAGCAACTATCAGGTTTGTAGGCACAATAAAAACAGTCTTCATTGCAACCTGGAAAGAACCCAGCCTGCACCAATTTCTTCTTGATAATGGATAATGGAGTAGTCACATCTGCTATTGAGGAAGCATAGGAAACCTCATCAAAAGCATTAACAGTCTTCTCATGGTTGGGCATGGGAGCAGTGATCACATTTGGGGTCCCAGGAGGGTCAAATTCAATCTCCCCAGTTTCAATCATGTCTTGAATCTTGTTTTTCAACACCCAGCAGTTGTTGGTGTCATGTCCCGGACTATTAGAATGATAGGCGCATCTTGCATTAGGATTGTATCGAGGAAAGGGTGTATTAGGATTCTGAGGAGGATCCCTCAAAGTAATTAGTTCCCCCTTCAACATGTGTTGCAAGGCTTGGGCTAGTGACATGTTGATCTTGGTGAACTGTCTTCTAGGTTTCTGTTGATTGTTTTGTTGTGACTCTGGTGCTGTAGGAGTAGGATTAGAGATGTGAACTGCTCCCACAGATTGGTGACTCCTGTTACGACTATGTTGAGCATACACAACATTGGACACCTTCTTCCCATTAGGGGGCTTCTTTGCAGTGCTTGGTAAAAAGGCACTCATTTGTATCTTACCACTTCTTATACCACTTTCCACGTGTTCTCCAGTCATTATCAGCTCAGTGAAACCAGATGATGAGCTTCCAATGAGGTGACTATAAAAAGGACCATTCAGTGTACTCATAAACATATCCACCAGCTCCCTGTCAGTCAGAGGAGGTTGAACTCTGCTATCCAGGTCTCTCCATTTTTGGGCATACTCCTTGAAACTCTCCTTAACACCCATAGACATGCTTTGGAGTTGCATGCGAGTTGGTGCTAAATCAGCATTATATTGGTATTGCCTATAGAAGGCCTCAGCAAGATCATTCCAATCACGAATATTAACACTTTCTAGTTGATAGTACCATTCCAATTGAGCTCCAGACAAGCTCTATTGGAAGAAGTGAATCCATAACTTCTTATCAGCAGTATGTGGTTGAATCCTCTGGACATAGGACCTTAAATGCAGCTTGGGACATGAGACACCATCATACACTACAAAAACAGGAACCTTGAAACCAATAGGTATAACCACTCCAGAAACTAAACTCAGATCTTCAAAATCAAGCCCAGAAGATTTTTGCAATTCCATGGCATTCATTCTGTCCACCAGCATCTTGTACTTCTCGTCGCTAGCGGGATCATGATAATAATTTGCCTCAGAATCAGAATCTCCTACAGTATCATGGAGACTACCTCCCTCTTTCTCAGAATTTTCAGACTCAGAATCCTCAATTTGTTCCTTTGTCCTGATAGGATCTCTGAACCTTCTTCCCAGATTAAAAAGGCCTCATGATTTCCTGGTCTTCTTCTTCTTCTTAGCCAGCAGTGTCTTCAACTCATCTTGCCCTTTAGACAAGTTCAGAATCAACTCTTGGAATTGTGCATTCTGAGCCTGGAGATCTTTGACAGTCCGTTCAAGAGCCATTTCTGCTGAAATAAATAGCGAGAAGATAAGATACTCGTTCATAAGAAACCTGTGATGCAATGACATGGTATGCATATGCAATGTTTCCAAGGACCGCAGGATTTAAATTTGTTTAAACAATCAGAAAGTAAACTTTTATTAGTAATTAATAAACTTGTTTTCCCATTGGGCTTACAATAAAAATGAAATGAATACAAAGATGGGGTTTTAAGTCTCCCATGGACGTTTCCTCTTTGTGTTAAGGAATGAATTGAGATTCCGCTCCTCGTGAAGTTGTTTTGTTAGCTCCAAGATTCTTTCTTGACTAGCATTGAAATGAGTCTCAAAAGTATCCCTTTGCTCCTTCAACTGGATCCAGGATCTCTGTAACTCTTCCATGTCAGTGGGCATGTCTGGATGAAGAATGATATAAGAAGTATCTCCTTCAGAACAGGCTCCATGGTAACTGGAAGGATAGCAGGATATGGCATCATAAGAGTCTGAGCACGAGATCGTACCCATCTGAGATAAGGTTCCATAGGAATAGAGTACTTTGGTTCCAGAGTCTTGCTGTCAACCTTGTTCACTTTACCCCAAGCTCGTATGAACCTTTGATGGTAACCTTGCAGATCGTTGTCGTAGTCGAACACAATACCCTGAATAAGCATGTCATGAGGACCATCACTCCGAGCATAACCAAACTGACGTAGATCTAAAGAAGGGTTGTACGTAATTCCCCCTCTTATGCCAAGGAGTGGCACATTAGGGAACTCCCCACAACGGTCAATGATAGTAACATTCTCCATAGATTGAGAGCACCAATGAATATCTGAATGAGAGAGTGACATGATCCTCTTGGACCACCTGAACCCTTGTTCATTCTTCATCACTGATCGAGGAAGGTGAGAAATAAACCACCTAGATAATAGAGGTATGCAGCACATCAGAGTTCCTCGTGCCTTCGTAGTACGGGTATGAAGAGAGTGTAAGATGTCTCCAAGTAATGTAGGTACTGGATTGCGAGTCAGAAATATGTTGATGGCGTGTACGTCTATGAACTGGTCTGGATTATGGAACAACACTAGGCCATAGATTAATAAGGCTAAGATCTCCTCAAAAACATCATAACTCATATCCTTCAAAAACTCTTTAGCTTTCTCCATCAATACCTTAGCACGGATACCCTTAACTCCACTCCTTGTTTCTAGAACAATGTCTGATTTCTTCAAATGTAGGGCTTCAGGAATAACTTCAGGTTTAGGCTATTTCTCTAAGCCTGTAAAGGGTCTCAGATCAAGGATAGGTATACCCAGAAGTTTGGAGAACTCTTCCATTGTAGGAACCAGCTGGTAGTTGGGAAATATGAAGCAATGATGTTTAGGATCAAAGAATTGAAATAGGACACTCATCATGTCCTCATTGAACCCTGAAGTGACTAGATCCAGTAGATGACCATGCCTCTTGATGAACTGGGAGTTTTCAGAAACTTGAGAAACCAATTCCTTAAGCTTAGGAGGTATTCCTACAAAGTTGATCCGAATAGTATTCCTACGAGCAGAAGCCATGACCTGTAACAAAGAACAAAGATAAATCCTTTGGTCCTTGAAATGGTTAGTGAAAATTTTATGCTTATGATGCATGATGATGCTATGATGTTATGCTCAATCACAAACATGTGGCACACACAAACAAGTCACACAATAGCCCTAGGTTTAGAGGCTTGCATGAGGTTTAAAGGTAAATACCCTCCCCTGAAGTTTGGTTGGTTCATCCTGTCCTATAAAGTAACCAGGTTCTAAGGGATCTCAATATCACCGATCCTTCCCAAGGGTGGTTGTTCAGTAGGCAGCTTACCTGCCAACCAAAACCCTCCAAGTTTAGGATCTCAATGAGCGTAGCATCGAGTATCAACCAACTTTAGACTTCTCCCAAGTCGGCTATCTCACTACTTTCTAAAGGCCAAGATGAGATGACTAGGGTTCTAAAAGTTAGTTAGTGTAGTGACAACATATGGCAGCCTCATATTATCCTCAACTTGCTTAAGGAACATAAGCACCAACCAAGAAGTCACACTAACTATGGCCACCAGATCAACCATATCGGTATGCTCCATACAATTTCCTTGGTCTATTGCCATTTACCTAAGGTACACTAGATCCGGGTTAGGATCTTTCACACATAAGATCCCAACAAGTAAAGTAAAGCAAACAAGGGAAACAATTTAAGTGATCTAATTCCTAAGGGTACCCCTCTTTTATATCCTCCCCAACAGAGTCGCCAGTTCTGTAACACGGTGGGAGAACTGACTTTTAGTTATGTTGCGGATAGCAAGAGTCGCCACCGACTTTTATTTTATCCAAAAGGAAAGGACATAAAAGAACAGGAAAGACCTTAAAAAGATTTTGAGTTCGGGGGGTAGGTTATATAAAGGGAAGGTGTTAGCACCCTTTATATCCATGGTTATCCATGGGCTCTTAGTTACTTAGCTCACTTTGAATTGTTTTGAAAAAGGTGTAGTGTGTGATTAAAACTTTCTAAGTACTTTGTAACGATCCTCGTATGGATGTATACAAAGACTTGTTTTTGAAAATTTATTTGAAAAGTGTGGTGTAAAGAGTATTTTTGAAATGTGAGCAAGCAACTAAGAGGTACCTACCCTAGATTAAGTCCTTATTGTTCTTATGTTCTTTCAATGGTAAGACTATCCCTGTTATTAAGGAATAGGTAGTCATTACCTTGGATGTGATAAGGGACATGTGTAGGGACATCTGAATGTAGGCAACTGCAAGGTGTCTTTAGCAATTCGTAGGGACTTATCATCTTTTATTCGAATGGACAAGATCATTTATCGTAGGCAACCTCGAAGGGACTTGATCTTATAAACTGAAGGGACTTGATGATATTTGTGAAGGGACTTTGCTTAAGACACCTTACTTGACCTTTTGAAATAGGCAACATGAGAGGTAACCTTAGAGAGTGCAAGATGGCGATCAAAGATCGATTTACGTGTGTGAGTGTTCATATTCAAATATTTATCTTTTAAAATTAATTATTCTAAGTTAATTTTAATTACAAGTATGTTATTCACACCCTAAAATTACTAACCAATAAATATATTCATGATAAAAATAAAGCAAAAATATAAACTAAACTATTACAAAGCTTCGGGACAATTACAATATAATCGAGAAATATGATAACGATAAATAATAATAAATAAGCAATAATAAACAATAATAATAAGAGTGAAGATAAATGGTTAGAAAAAAAAAGGAAATTAGCAAAATAAATTAATATTAGGAAATATTTTAAATATTTTAATAAAGAAAATAGGTTTTTAATAATAATAAATAAATACTAAATTATATACATGTTTAATAAATGATTAATGATTAATTATTAATTATAATTTATAAAAATATTAAGTTAAATTCTAAAGTTAAGAAAAAATTAAGGTTAGAGTTAGGGTTAGAAAAAATTAGGGTTAGGGTTTTAATTATTAATTTACAAAATAATCAATTTATTTACAAAGTATATATAATATTAATAATATGAACATATAATAAAATAAATATAAATAATTTGATTTTTTTTGAAAATAAAGTTTGAATTTTAAAATATGAATTTTTGTATAAGAAATAATATGAACATTTTATTCTAGAAATTTGTTATTTAAGAAATTAATTAAGTGAATATAATATAAATAAAAACAAAATAAAATGAAAAAAAAAAGAGAAAAATAACATACCTGGGGCTGGGATTCGAACCCAGGCCCTAGGCTTGCCACACGCAGGACCAACAACATCACCACCAGGCCAAGCGCGTCTTGGTGTTAGCATCAGGGGTTGCAATCCTTTTGTGGTAGTCCTGTAAAAATCATAAAAAAATACAACAAAGCAAAATGGCCTGGAGGGATTCGAACCCAGGACCATCAACCTCACACGCACACACACAAACCAACTGAGTCAATGTTGCTTTCGTGAAACATTTTACAAACAATACATAATAAAATAAACTCAAATTTCAAATCAGATTTTCGCGCCAAGGCTGCTTCATCTTCAACCTATTACCTGCGAAATTTCTTTCGAATCTTCCTGCGAATTTACCTACATTTGAAACCTGCAAATCTCATATCATCATCAATATGTAACGATTCATCAAATTGATCACATGGTTATGATCCACAACCATCATACAGTTCATTTACAGCTTTAAAATTAATTTATAATGGCTAAATCGAAGAACCCTAAATTTTGCTCAAGAACCCTAACAATGGCAACTTTCGGTTTAGGTCATGATTCTCCAATCTTTTTGCCCAGAAATCATCTAAACATCACAACTAACACAAATATATGATTAGAATTCATTATCATTGCACAAATAATCATAATCGAAAAAAATAAGAACAAGAACAATATTGATTCGGTTTATGCTATATGTCATGATTTGAATGTTGTAAATGATTCAAATAGGTTCAATGATCATCAAGGAACATGTTGCAACCTTCAAAACCTCTTGGTATAGCCTCTAAGTCAAAAACTGAATCTCACTTTTTGGATGAAAATTTGAAGTTTGATGAATGTTCTTAGAGGCAGGATTTCGTCCCCTTGCACTTGTGATCAGTTTGTGTATATGTAGGGAGTTGAATTAAGTCAAAAGTTTTTGGATTTATGGACTTTGTCTTGATTGCTTGATCATGAAGTTTCACAACTTTCAAATATTGAAAAAATCTCATCAAACCTTTCTAATTTAGGCTCACACGAATTTGTTTGATTCCAATACACTTTAAATGACTTTTAAGATTTTCTAGAAGAAGAATCACATTCAAATATTGAGTTTTCATATTTTATTTTGATTTTAAATGATTTTAAATGAATAAAATTACAATAAATAAAATAAAATTAATAAAAATCTGAATAAATGATTTTTGGTTCATGCATGATGTCATGGTAGTGATTGGGTCATAAAAATGCAAGCCCATGTGGAAAGAATTGGTTCTAAGATCCCATTTGCTCAATAAACCCCTCAAAAATTTCCCAACTTTGCAAAGACACAACTCCCTCAATTTTAAGGCTATGGAGGTGTTCTTAGACATTTTGGAAAGATTAAAGAGTCCTCTAACAAATATCTTTTGTTTCATTTCCATATCCTTTACCATTCTCAAGTTATGCCCTTTGGAAGATGTTGACTTTTTGTTGACTTTTGAAATGACCTATAATGTCTTAGCTCATACCTTCCAAATGAAGCATTTTTGGGCTTGGCTTGTGAGACACAAAGTTGTAGGGAATTCAATTTCCTTCAAAATAAGATTTGGATGGGAATTTTTTGATGAATCATGTGAAAGTTATGGCTGGTCAAAGTTCAGTTGACTTTTCCTGTGAAAACCCTAATTTAGAAACTCCTGATTCTTGATGATCTGAAATCTCCTTGATGAATCATGATCAACCCTTGATCAAATGATGAATTTTACTTCATATACTTGATGTTGGCAAAAAAATCATGAAGTTTGACTTTGGTTTGACCACAGTTGACCTCAGTTTGACTTTTTAACTTCTTTGATTGATTTTAGCCTATCTGATCATCTGACTGAGCAAACCTTTTGGGAAAGTCTTGAAACTTGACATAGGGATTATTGAATACATATAGGATGATATGAAGCTCACTTGAATCCTTGGAAGTCCATTTAGCCTGATGAAATTCAAAACCCTAGTTTAGGATGCATTGCTTAGGAGGAGGCTTTGTCTGAGGGAATTGTCAAACTTTCTGACTAATTGTGAACCTTGTGAACCTCTTGAGATACCTTGTAAACCTTGTGAACCTCTTGGGACACCTTAGTACATAATGTCTTTTCTAGGTGAGGGCAAATTTTGGGGTGCAACATGGTCCCATAAAATCAATTCCCCAAACATCGAAAACTTCTACTTCAAGAATGCCTTTTTGGGGCATCTCATCGCGCCTTGAGATGTTACCAGTGTGTTGGCATCGGTCGCAATTTAGAATAGCAAGTTGAACATCTTTCCAAATAGTGGGCCGAAATAGGCCTGATTGAAGGATCTTCGCACAAGTCTTAGAAGTACTTGCATGTCCACCGTAAGGAGCAAAGTGACAATGGGAAATTATGTTTTCCATTTCTTCATCTGGGACCCATTGACGGTAAATACTACCGGATCCTCACTTGAAAAGAAATGGTTCATCCCGGTAATATTTTTTTAAATCATGGAAGAATTTCTTCTTTTGCTGATAAGTAAGATCTGGTGGAAGTACTCTGGCAGCTAAATAGCTGACTATGTCAGCATACCATGGAAAAGTGGTTTACGCACAAACTTCTTACATTGTTTCTTCTTCATTATGTTCGTCTAGAGAATATATCTCATGTTCTATTTGGGATATAAGACGGTCATCAGGGAAATCATCGTTTATTGGTATTGGGTCAGGTTTAGTTCCTTCCATACGTGATAAGTGGTTTGCTACTACGTTGTCAGTTCCTTTCTTATCCTTGATTTCTAAATCAAACAATTGTAGTAATAAGATCCTTCTTAGTAATCTGGGGTTTGCATCCTTTTTACTTAGAAGGTATCTGATGGTTGTGTGATCGGTATAAATGACGATTTTGGTTCCTACTAGGTAAGAACGAAATTTATCAAGCGTGAATACTACGGCTAAGAGTTTGTAATTCATCTGAGCATGGTCCAATGTTCTACTTGCATAATATATTGCATGGAGTTTCTTATCTTTTATTTGGCCTAAGATTGCTCCTACAGCGTAATCACTTGCATCGCACATAATCTCGAACGGTAGCGTCCAATCTTGTGGTTGCATGATGGGTGATATGATAAGAGTTGTTTTGAGTGTTTCAAAAGCTTTTAAACAGTCTTCGTTAAAGATAAACTTGGCGTCTATCATAAGTAAACGCGTCAATGGCTTAGTGATTTTGGAGAAGTCCTTAATGAATCGTCGGTAGAAACTAGCGTGTCCTAGGAAATTTCTTATATCTTTCACGGTTTAGGCGGTTGAAGGTCTTTTATTACTTCTATCTTTGATTTATCTACCTCGATGCCTCTGTTGGATATTACATGACCTAAGACAATCCCTTGTCTGACCATAAAGTGGCATTTTTCCCAATTTAGTACAAGGTTTACTTGTATGCATCTTTCGAGTACCATTTCTAGGTTAGATAAACATCCTTCAAAACTTTGTCCGCATATGGAAAAATTGTCCATAAACACTTCCATGATCTCATCTATGAAATTAGCAAAGATTAGCATCATACATCTTTGAAATGTCGATTGGGCATTACATAAACCAAACTGCATACGCCGGTAAGCAAATGTTTCGTAAGGACAAGTGAATTTTGTCTTTTCTTGGTCATCAGGGTGAATAGTGTTGCACCCCAAAATTTTCCCTCACAATACAAGACTTTGTGTGCTAAGAAGGTTCACAAGGTTCACAATACTTACAAGACCGTTCATGAGGTTCATGAAGTTTACAAGACACTTTATGAGGTTCACAAGGTTCACAAGGTTCACAATACTTACAAGACCTTTCATGAGGTTCATGAAGTTTACAAGACACTTTATGAGGTTCACAAGGTTCACAATACTTACAAGACCTTTCATGAGGTTCATGAAGTTTACAAGACACTTTATGAGGTTCACAAGGTTCACAAGGCTCACAAGGCCTCCCATGAGGTTCACAAGACATATTATGAGGTTCACAAGGTTCAAAAGGATCACAAGGCCTCCCATGAGGTTCACAAGACATCTTATGAGTTTCACAAGGTTCACAAAGTTCACAATTGGTCAGAAGATTTGACAATTCCCTCAGACAATGCATCCTCCTAAGTAGTGCATCCAAAACTAGGGTTTTGACTTTAATCAGGATAAATGGATTTCCAAGACTTCAAGTGAGCTTCATAACATCTTATATGTGTCTAAGAATCCCCATGACAAATTTCAGAACTTTTCTCAAAGGTTTGCTCAGTCAAATGATCAGATAAGTCAAAATCAATCAAAGTAGTCAAAAAGTCAAACTGAGGTCAACTGTGGTCAAACCAAAGTCAAACTTCATGATTTTTTGCCAACATCAAGTATATGAATTAAAATTCATCATTTGATCAAGGGTTGATCATGATTCATCAAGGAGATTTCAGATCATCAAGAATCAGGAGTTTCTAAATTAGGGTTTCCTCAGGAAAAGTCAACTGAACTTTGACCAGCCATAACTTTCACATGCTTCATCACCAAGTTTCCATCCAAAGCTCATTTTGAAGGAAATTGAATTATCTACAACTTTGTGTCTCACAAGCCAAGCCCAAAAATGCTTCATTTGGAAGGTATGAGCTAAGACATTATAGGTCCTTTTGAAAGTCAACAAAAAGTCAACAACTTCAAAAGGGCATAACTTGAGAATGGTAAATGATATGGACATGAAACCTGTGGGGTTGGTTAAAGGACTCTTCAAGATTTCCAAAATTTCCAAGAACACCCTCATAGCATTAAAATAGAAGGATGTGTTCCCTTGCAAAGTTGGGAAATTTTAGGGAAGTTTATGAAGCAAATGGAAGTTTAAAACCAAATTTTGCTAAGTGGGCTGAACTTTTAATGACCCAAGGTGATCCATGACATCATGCACGAAAATTATTTGATATTTTCATAATTTTTATTTTATTTAATTTATTTATTATGATTTTTTATGTTAAAAATCATTTTAAATTTAAATAAAATATTAAGTGTGAAGATTTAAAATTATTTTTTGTTCTAGAAAGTCATGAATTCAATATGGATCAGAATGATACAAAAATAATGGTGATTGGCTTGAAATAGAAAGTGTTTATGCAAGAATATTTGAATTTTAAAGCTTAATCTTTCTCAATCTTTTTGGATCAAATCTTTCACACAAGGTTCAAGTTTTTTGACCTAGAATCATCATACTATAAGTACATAACTCAAACCTAATCATAGAACACGAATTTCAGCCTCCCAAGAGTAAGTTCATATTTTCAAAAAAAACTCACAAAAAGTCAAATTCGGTTTTCACATTACAAGGCATTTGAAGGTATTTTAAGGACATAAGAATGATCCCTAGACTTCACTGATCATGTACCAATGTTCATTTGCATCCAAAACACCCTAAATCACTCAAACCGAATTCATGTTCTTCATCATTTTTCAATTTTTCGATTTCATTCATTCAGCCATTATAAATTGTTTTTGTGTTGTTAATCTTGTTTATTATGATGCTTAGATGATTTCTAGGCAAGAACATTGGAGAAACATGCCCTAAACCGAAAACCACCATTGTTAGGGTTTGAGTTCTCAAATTGGGAATTCACGATTTAGTTGAGATAAATGAATTTTAAGAACATGGTTATGATGTATAAGCTTCATATGTTTGATCTGGACTGTCAATTTGAATTAATGTTGTTGTTTGCTTGATGTTCCAAAAACCTAGGGTTTCTGGTTTATGAACACCCAAGAAATTTCGCAGGAAAAATCGTATCAATTTTCGCAGGAAATTCAAGGAAGAAGAAGTTTCGCGCGTTTGAAATTTCAAATATTTGAAATTATATTTTATGGATTGGTTTCTGTTTTGTTTAACAGTTGTGTGGTAGCTCAGTTGGCCAAAGGATGCGCGTGTATTGTTGAATGACTGGAGTTCGAATCCTGGCTGTGGCAGTTTTTCATATTTTTCTCTTTTATTCATTAGACATAATATATTATGTATTATAGTTGTAATATGGACAGATGCGCCCTCCCGGCTGGAATGGTTAACGTGTTTGTGTGATGTTTGAAGGTCCTGGGTTCGATCCCCCCAGGCCTTTTGGTTTTGTTTATTTTTCATGATTTCTTCAGGAACATCAACAAAAGCAATGGAATCCTCCCCCTTGTCACCTGCGCGCAGGCCAGCCCAGTGGATGGAAGCTTTTCTAGGTATTGGGAGGTCCTGGGTTCAAAACCAGGCCTCCCCTTTTTTTCTTTCTCTCCTTTATTTCTTTGTTTTAATTATTATTATTATTTGTTTTCTTAATTAAAATTAGTTGATAATTAAATTCTAAACCTAATCTTCTTAGTTTTAAAATTTTCATAAACCCTAATTCATTTTGATTAATTCTAATAACTTTTTTTTTATAAACTTTAATTATCATACAAATGTTAGTTTATTTTATTATATATATTATAATTTGAAAATAATCCTTATTTGTAAATAATTAAGTTAACCCTAATTTTATTTTTTATTTTATTTTTTATAACCCAAAATTTTCTTTTATTTAAAATATAATTTCATTATAATTCTCAATTTTGTAAATATAATAGTATGATCATATTTTATTTAAATCATGTATATATTTTATTTAATATAATTAAGTTTGTAAATATAATTATAATTAACCCTATTTTTATAATATGTAAATATCCTATAAATTGTTTAGAATTTAATTTAGTATATAAATAATTTTTATTATATGTTTAAAATAGTTAAAAATTGCTAATTTAATTTTATAATTATAATTCTATTTTTATAATATGTTTATAATTAATTTAATTTTATAATTTGCATATAACTTAAATTTTATAATAATTAGTATAATTGCTCATATTTTCTCATTAATCTTAAATAATAATTGTTTATAAAATTGAATTTTTTAATTATTATAATATGCTTGTTTATTTCATTATTATTATTAATTATATTCTTGTGACATTTATTTATTACTAACCCCATTTAATTTTATATTATTATTATTATTTTCTACTAACCCAATTACCTATCATTATTATTTTTGATTATTCACTTATTATTATTATTTTTGCTTAATTATTATTTTGTAAATGCTTCCTTCATGTAATATTGTATTATTATTATTATTTATTTTATGCTATGGTTAGTAAATAGGGAGTGTAAACATACTTGTATTTTAAAATTAATTTAGATCATTTAAATTTAAGGATAAATATTAAAATTGTACACTCACACACGTAAGTCGATCTTGGATCGCCATCTCACTTCCTTAGGGATACCTCTCATGTTGCCTAATCAAAAAGGTCAAGTAGGGTGTATAAAGCAAAAGTCCCTCAATTTAACATCATCTAGTCCCTTAATAGATAAAAGATCAAGTCCCTTTCGAGTGTTGCCTTCGTGATGATCTTGTCCCTTTCGAATAAAGATGATAGTCCCTTCGAATTGCTTATACACCCCACAGTTGCCTAAATAACAGATGACCCTTCACTTGTCCCTCACATCCAAGGTAATGACTACCTATTCCTTAATAATAGGGATAGTCATACCATTTAAAGGATTCAAGAACAGGAAAGACTTAAACTTAGGGTAGGTTCCTCCTAGATACTTGCTCACTATTCAAAAACTTTTCAAACATTTCACAATTTCAAACAAATTTTCAAAACAAAGGTTTATACGCATCCGTACATGGGTCATTATAAACACTTAAGAAAATTTCTATTCACACACTTCACACTTTCAAAAAAAACATTTTAAAGTGATTTAAGTAACTAAGAGCCCATGGATAACCATGGATGTAAAGGGTGCTAACACCTTCCCTTTACATAACCTACCCCCCGGACCCAAAAATCTTTTAAAAGGTCTTTCCTGTTCTTTTATGCCTTTCCTTTGGATAAAATAAAAGTCGGTGGCGACTCTTGCTATCCGCAACATAACTAAAGTCAGTTCTCCCACCGTGTTACAGAACTGGTGACTCTGCTGGGGACTTAATAAAAGAGGGGTACCCTTAGGAATTAGATCACTTTAAAATTGTTTGCCTTGTCTGCTTTATATTATTTGTTGGGCTTTATGTGTGAAAGATCCTAACCCGGATCTAGTGTACCTTAGGTAAATGGCAATAGACCAAGGAAACTATACGGCGTATACCGATATGGTTGATCTGGTGGCCATAGTTAGTGTGACTTCTTGGTTGGTGCTTATGTTCCTTAAGTCAAGTTGAGGATAATATGAGGCTGCCATATGTTGTCAATGCACTAACTAACTTTTAGAACCCTAGTTATCCCATCTTGGCCTTTAGAAAAGTAGTGAGATAACCGGCATTGGTGAAGACTGAAGTTGGTTGATACTCGATACTACGCTCATTGAGATTCTAAACTTGGAGGGTTTTGGTTGGCAAGTAAGTTGCCTACTGAACAACCACCCTTGTGAAGGATCAATAATATTGAGATCCCTTAGAACCTGGTTACTTTATAGGACAGGATGAACCAACTAACTTCAGGGGAGGGTACTTACCTTAAACCTCATGCAGGCCTTCAAACCTAGGGCTATTGTGTGACTTGGTTATGTGTGCCACATGTTTGTGATTGAACATAACATCATGACATCATCATGCATCATAAGCATAGCATTTTCACTAACCATTTCAAGGACCAAAGGATTTATCTTTGTTCTTTGTTGCAGGTCATGGCTTCTGCTCGTAGAAACACTATCAGGATCAACTTTGTAGGCATACCTGCTAAGCTTAAAGAGTTGGTTTCTCAAGTGTCTGATCATTCCCATTTCATCAAGAGACATGGTCACCTATTGGATCTAGTCACCTCAGGATTCAATGAAGACATGATGAGTGTCCTATTTCAGTTCTTTGACCCTAAACATCACTGTTTCACATTCCCCGACTATCAGCTGGTTCCTACAATGGAGGAGTTCTCCAAACTGTTGGGTATACCTATCCTTGATCAAAGACCCTTTATAGGCTTAGAAAAAGAGCCTAAACCTGAAGTCATTGCTGCAGCTCTACATTTGAAGAAGTCAGACATTGTCTTGGAAACAAGGAGTGGAGTTAAGGGTATTCTTGATAAGGTGTTGATAGAGAAGGCTCAAGTGTTCTTAAAGGCTATGAGCTATGATGCTTTTGAGGAGATCCTAGCCTTGCTGATTTATGGCTTAGTGTTGTTCCCCAATCCAGACCAGTTCATAGACGTACACGCCATCAACATATTTCTGACTCATAATCCAGTGCCTACATTACTTGGAGACATCTTACACTCTCTTCATACTCGTACTACAAAAGCAAGAGGAAATCTAATGTGTTGTATACCTCTGCTATCTAGGTGGTTTATTTCTCACCTTCCTCGCTCAATAATGAAGAATGAACAAGGGTTCAGGTGGTCCAAGAGGATTATGTCACTCTCTCATTCAGATATTCATTGGTGCTCCAAATCTATGGAGAACGTTACTATCATTGACCGTTGTGGGGAATTTCCTAATGTTCCACTTCTAGGCATAAGAGGAGGCATTACCTACAACCCTTCCTTAGCTTTACGACAGTTTGGTTACGCTCGGAGTGATGGTCCACATGACATGTTGATTCAGGGCATTGTGTTTGACTACGACAACGATCTGCAAGGTTACCGTCAGAGATTCATACGAGCATGGGGAAAAGTAAACAAGGTTGACAGCAAGACTCTGGAGCCTAAGTACACTATTCCTATGGAGGCTTATCTCAGATGGGTGCGATCTCGTGCTCAGACTCTCATGATGCCATATCCTGCCATCCTGCCAGTTACCATGGAACCTGTTGCTGAAGGAGATACTGCTTATACCATCCTTCACCCAGACATGCCTACTGACATGGAAGATTTACAGAGATCCTGGATCCAATTGAAGGAGCAAAGGGATACTTTTGAGGCTCATTACAAAGCAAGCCAAGAAAGAATCCTGGAACTAACAAAGCAACTTCACGAGGAACGAAATCTCAACTCATACCTCAACACAAAGAGGAAACGTCCATGGGAGACTTAAAACCCCATCTTTTGTATTTATTTCATTTCATTTTTGTAAGCCCAAGAGGCAAAACAAATTTATTACTAATAAAAGTTTACCTTCTTGTTTGTTTAAGCAAATTTAAATCCTGCGGTCCTTGAAAACATTGCATATGCATTCACATGTCATCTCATTGCATCACAGGTTTATAATTGTGCACAGGTTTCTCATCTTCTCGCTGTTTATTTCAGCAATGGCTCTTGAACAAACAGTTAAGGATCTCCAGGCACAAAATGCACAATTCCAAGAGCTGATCCTGAACCTGTCCAAGGGGCAGGATGAATTGAAGACACTGTTGGCCAAGAAGACTAAGAAGACTAGAAGGTCAGGTGGCCTGATCAATATGGGAAGAAGGTTCAAAGGTCTTGCCAAGACCAAAGAACCAGTTGAAGATTATGAGTCTGAAGAGTCTGAAAAAGAGGGAGGCAGTCTCCACAACACTATGGGGGACTCTGATTCTGAGGCTAATTACTACCATGAGCCTAATGAAGACAAATTCAAGATGCTGGTGGATAGAATGGATGCTATGGAGTTGCAGAAGTCTTCTGGGTTGGATTTTGAAGATTTGAGTCTGATATCTGGGGTAGTCATACCCATTGGTTTCAAGGTTCCTACTTTTGTTGTTTATGATGGGGTCTCTTGTCCCAAGCTGCATCTGAGGTCTTATGTCAGGAGAATCCAAACTCATACTGCTGATAAGAAGTTGTGGATCCATTTCTTCCAAGAGAGCTTATCTGGAGCTCAATTGGAGTGGTACTATCAGTTGGAGAGTGTCAACATCTGGGATTGGAATGATCTTGCTGAAGCCTTCTATAAGCAGTATCAATACAATGCTGATTTAGCTCCCACTCGCATGCAACTTCAGAGCATGTCTATGGGTGATAAAGAAAGCTTCAAGGAGTATGCTCAGAAGTGGAGAGATTTAGCTGGAAGAGTACAACCCCCTTTAACTGACAGGGAGTTGGTTGATATGTTCATGTGTACATTGAATGGCCCATTTTACAGTCATCTCATTGGAAGCTCATCATCTGGCTTCACTAAGTTGATAATGACAGGAGAGCGCGTGGAAAATGGTATAAAGAGTGGCAAGATCCAAGTGGGTACTTCTTCATCAGGTGCTGCAAAGAAGCCTCCCACTAGGAAGAAAGAATCCAATGTTGTTTATGGTCAACCTGATCGTAATAGAAGGCATCAGTCTGTGAGTGCAGTTCATATCTCAAATCCAACTCCTGCAACAATAGAGCAGCCACAGGGCAACCAACAGAGGGCTAGAAGGAAGTTCACTAAGATCAACATGTCAATGGCTCAGGCATTGCAACATTTGTTAAAGGCTGAACTTATTACTCTGAAAGAGGCTCCTCAGAATCCCAATGTTACCTCTCCCAGGTACAATCCCAATGCACGATGTGCATATCATTCGAATTGTCAGGGACATGATACTAATAGTTGCTGGGTCTTGAAGAACAAAATTCAAGATATGATTGAGGCTGGAGAAATTGAGTTTGACCCTCCAGGTACTCCAAATGTGATTACTGCTCCCATGCCAAATCATGAGAAGACTGTCAATGCAATTGATGAAGATTTACATATCTATTCAGTTGCAGAGTTGACCACACCATTGTCTGTTATCAAGTAGAAGTTAGTGCAAGCTGGGTTCTTTCCAGGTTGTCGTGAGGATTATTTGTATTGTACCTATAAGTCGGATAGTTGCTGGAGATTGAGAGATGGAATTCAACGTCTCATGGACAAGTATACCATAGTGTTTGAGAGGACTCCATCGTCTGTAGAGAGTATGGTGGATCATATTACTCAAGGTAGGAGGACTGAAGAGGTTGATATGGTTGATAAAGTGCCGGTGAGGATCACTTCCAAAGGTCCTGTTAAAATCACTCATAAGGGTCCAATTAAGATTACTGCTGAAGGCCCTGTGAAGATTGTTGCTGAAGCTAGAGTGGCTCCTATGGTCATTACCACTCCTGGTCTTATTCCGTATACGTCTGATAAAGCTGTGCCTTGGCATTATGGGTCTGATGTTTATATCCATGGTGTTAAGCAGGAACCCTTAGCTGATGTGCCTGTTGATGCTGATAATATTGCTGGGTCTAGTAAGATCACACGAAGTGGAAGAGTCTTCTCTCCTCCAGTTACTTCCAAGAATGCAGTTACTCCTGCTGTTACCTCCACTACTGATGCTTGGGGCAAAGGTCCTGTTATTGAACCTATACCTACAGATGTGCCAGCTGCTGATGATCTTGCTAAGCAGATGGAAGAAGTATTGAAAATCATTCGCAAGAGTGATTATGACATTGTTGATCAGTTGGGGCATACTCCCTCCAAGATTTCTATGCTGTCTTTGTTGTTATGTTCTGAGGCTCATGCCAAAGCTTTGATTAAGTTTCTGAAGACTGCTCATGTACCCAATGCAATTTCTGTTGACCAGTTTGAGAATTGTGTTGCCCACCTGACCTATGATAATGGGTTAGGTTTCTCTGATGCTGATTTGACTCCTGCCAAGAGAGATCATAACAGGGCTCTGCATATCTCAATTGAATGCAGGGGCACTACCCTGTCACATGTATTGATAGACAATGGTTCCTCTCTGAATGTGTTGCCCAAAGAAGTCCTGAATAAGCTGAGTCCTGAAGATGCTGTGCTGAAGCCCAGTAATATAGTGGTGAGGGCTTTTGATGGTTCTAGAAGAGTGGTGCATGGAGAAATTGATCTCCCAATCAAAGTTGGTTCTCAGGTTTTCAATGCTACCTTTTATGTTATGGATATTCGTCCCTCATATTCCTGTTTGCTTGGGTGTCCTTGGATACATGGGGCAGGTGCTGTAACCTCTACATTACATCAGAAGCTGAGATATCTGGTAGAAGGAAAGGTTGTTACTGTCTATGGAGAGGAAGAATATTTTGTTAGCCATGTAAACACTTTTAAGTATCTGGAAGTGGAAGGTGAATACGTTGAAACTCCGTGTCAGACATCTGAAGTGGTTCCTTGGATTGTTAATGATTATGAAGCTCCTCCGGTTGTCAAGAAAGTTCCTGTGGTTACCAGAGTACCTCTCACAATGGCCTCCCTCAAAGATGCTAGAGCTGTGGTGGATGAAGGTGGTTGTACTATTTGGGGTCAGCTTCCTGATATCCCTTACAAGTCTGAAAAATTTGGTTTGGGTTTCACTGCAGAGTCCCAGAAGGCTGTTCGTCGTGCTCATGCTGTTCGTATCACCAATCAGGGGATTATGAAAGACCAGATCAATGCTGTGGGTGACTATGATGAAGACTACAACTTGGATGCTTGGATTTTTCCTACTGTGGGTGCTGGACTCAATAATTGGAAAGCTGAAGATGTTATCCCTATCTCCTTTAGTCAGGAGTAAATACTAGTACTGTGTTGTTGCTTTTTAAGTTTGTAATTTCCTGAACAATTGAACTCTTAAGCCTTGTGCCTTACCCGGGGCACAATGGTGTGCTTGTTACGAGCTGTCATTTCATTTGCATACTTCATTCAATAAAAATCAGTGGACGTTTCGTTTTCGTAAATATTGTGTTCCTTGTCTTTCTTTTCTTTTATTTTTGTTTTTGTTTTATCAGCCATGTGTTCTTACACACACCCACATCACTAAAATGCAGATCCTCATCCACTCTGGATCCTGTTGATAACAGTTCTACTATTGCCAATTATAATTTCGAGAATCCGATCTATCAAGCTGAAGACGGAAATGAGGACGATTGTGAAGTACCTGTAGAGCTTGCTAGGTTGTTACAACAAGAAGAGAAAGCTATACAGCCACATGAAGAGCCAGTCGAAGTTGTGAATCTGGGAACTGAAGGAAACAGGAAAGAAGTCAAGATAGGGGCTGAATTAGAGGACAGTGTCAAGAACAGGTTGATTCAAATGCTACGTGACTACGTGGAGATCTTTGCTTGGTCCTATGAAGATATGCCAGGGTTGGATACAGACATTGTGGTTCACCGTTTACCAGTAAAAGAAGATTGTCGTCCAAAGAAGCAGAAGGTTCGTCGCATGCGTCCTGAAATGTCAGAAAAGATCAAAGCAGAGGTAATGAAACAGTTTGATGCAGGGTTCTTATCAGTGACTTCTTATCCTCAATGGGTTGCAAATGTGGTACCGGTTCCTAAGAAAGATGGTAAGGTACGTATGTGTGTAGACTACAGAGATTTGAACAAGGCCAGCCCCAAAGATGACTTTCCACTTCCTCATATTGATGTTCTGGTTGACAACACTGCTCAGCATAAGGTATTCTCTTTTATGGATGGTTTCTCTGGTTACAATCAAATCAAGATGGCACCTGAAGATATGGAGAAGACAACATTTGTTACACAGTGGGGCACTTTTTGTTATAAGGTGATGCCATTTGGTTTGAAGAATGCAGGGGCAACATATCAGCGTGCTATGGTGGCTTTGTTTCATGATATGATACATCATGAGATAGAGGTATATGTGGATGATATGATAGCCAGGTCCCAGAATGAAGAGTAACACCTTGATCATCTGCATAAGTTGTTTGAGAGGTTGAAGAAATACAAATTGAGATTGAACCCAAACAAGTGCACTTTTGGAGTTAGGTCTGGTAAACTCCTGGGTTTCATTGTCAGTGGAAAAGGTATTGAAGTGGATCCTGCAAAAGTGAAAGCTATACGAGAGATGCCAGCTCCCCGTACTGAGAAGGAAGTTAGAGGTTTCTTGGGACGACTGAACTACATTGCAAGATTTATCTCCCAATTAACTGCTACCTGTGAGCCAATCTTCAAGTTGTTGAAGAAAGATCAGGTAATGGAGTGGAATGATGAGTGCCAGACAGCCTTTGATGAAATCAAGAAATATCTGCTAGAACCTCCAATTTTGATGCCACCAGTTGATGGAAGACCCTTGATTATGTACTTAACAGTGTTAGACAACTCAATGGGGTGTGTGTTGGGGCAACATGACGAGTCTGGTAGAAAAGAGCAGGCAATATACTACCTTAGCAAAAAGTTTACCGACTGTGAAACAAGATACTCATTGCTCGAGAAACTTGCTGCGCTTTGGCATGGGCTGCTCGCCGGCTAAGAAAGTATATGTTGACTCATACTACCTTGTTGATTTCAAAGATGGATCCAATCAAGTACATATTTGAGAAACCTGCTCTCTCCGGAAGAATAGCAAAATGGCAAATGATCTTGACAGAATATGACATACAGTATACTACTCAGAAGGCTATTAAAGGAAGTGTTGTAGCTGATCATTTGGCTCATCAAGCAGTGGATGATTACCAGTCAACGAGTTTTGTGTTCCCTGATGAAGACATTATGATTATTACCAAAGAACCTGGACAATATGACGGACCTGAACAAGGATCCCGATGGACTATGGTTTTTGATGGTGCCTCTAATGCACTTGGTAATTGTGTTGGTGTTGTGATCAGTTCCCCTGAAGGTTGTCATACCCCGATTACTGCCAGACTTTGTTTCTATTGTACCAATAACATGGGTGAGTATGAGGCATGTATCTTGGGTATTAAAGCTGCTATTGATATGGAGATTCAGTTCCTTGATGTGTATGGAGATTCAGCCCTGGTAGTTAGTCAGATTAAAGGAGATTGGGACACCAAACATGATATCCTCATCCCTTACAGAGAGCATGTGTTGTCCTTGATCCCACATTTTAAAGAGATTACCTTTGGACATATTCCACGAAGAGAGAATCAGTTGGCAGATGCATTAGCTACCATGGCATCTATGTTTGAGATCAGCTGGGATGACGAAGCTCCCAAGATTACTATTGATAGATTTGAAAAGCCTGCATACTGCAATGAGATTGACACAGAAGGGGAAGAGGAGAAGCCTTGGTTCTATGAAGTGAAAAGGTATCTTGAAGCCCAGGAGTTCCCTGAAGGGGCATCTGTCAAAGATAGGAAGTTTCTGAGGAGATTCTCTGCTAAGTTCTTTTTGAGTAATGGCATTTTGTACAAGCGCAATCATGATTCAATTTTGCTTCGTTGTGTGGATAAGAAGGAAGCAACTGAGATTATGGAAGATATGCATGATGGAATCTTTGGCACTCATTCTAGTGGTCATACTCTGGCAAAGAAGATTTTGAGAGCAGGTTACTATTGGTCTACTATGGAAGCTGATTGCTATCAACACTCCAGAACATGTCACAAGTGTCAAATTTATGCTGATAAAGTACATATACCTCCATCACCATTGAATGTGTTGACTTCTCCTTGGCCTTTTGCCATGTGGGGCATTGATATGATTGGTGAGATCAAACCTACTGCTTCTAATGGGCATCGTTTCATCCTGGTTGCTATTGATTACTTCACGAAGTGGGTAGAGGCAGCTTCATTTGCATCTGTTACTAAGAATGTTGTGGCTCGATTCATTAAGAATAATCTCATATGTAGGTATGGCATCCCTGAAAGGATTATTACTGATAATGGCTCTAATCTGAACAACACTATGATTACTGATCTCTGCACGCAGTTCAAGATTAAGCATCATAACTCTTCTCCGTATCGTCCAAAGATGAATGGGGCAGTTGAAGCTGCTAATAAGAACATTAAGAAGATTGTACAGAAGATGACTGTTACTTACAAGGATTGGCATGAGATGTTACCATTTGCTCTTCATGGTTATCGTACTACAATACGTACTTCAACAGGGGCAACCCCATTCTCCTTAGTCTATGGTATGGAAGCAGTTCGGCCCATTGAAGTTCAGATTCCCTCCTTAAGAATTATGAAGGATGCAGGCTTGGATGAAGATGAGTGGATTCAGACTCGACTTGACCAGATAAATTAGATTGATGAAAAGAGGTTAGCAACAGTTTGTCATGGCCAGATGTACCAGAAACGAATGATCAAAGATTTTAACAAGAAGGTTAAGCCAAAGGTATATCAGGTTGGTGACTTGGTAATCAAGCGTATCATATTACCACAGGGTGATCCTAGGGGTAAGTGGACTCCTACATATGAAGGACCATTTGTAGTCAAGACAGTATTCTCAGGAGGTGCCATGATACTCACTACTATGGATGGTGAAGACTTTCCGCAACCTGTAAACGCAAACATAGTTAAAAAATACTACGCATAAAAAGAGACCCGCTAGGTTGACAGGCCTAGGAAAAAATAAGGGCATCCCGG
Organism: Lathyrus aphaca; assembly: GCA_963966055.1. Classification (NCBI taxonomy): domain Eukaryota; kingdom Viridiplantae; phylum Streptophyta; class Magnoliopsida; order Fabales; family Fabaceae; genus Lathyrus; species Lathyrus aphaca. The sequence goes on from OZ014524.1 coordinate 195,751,884, forward strand.
CAAACCAAAAGGGTTTGGGCAAAAATTAGGGATATATATAAAAAGATGTACACCCGGCAAGTCGAAAACCTGAAAAGGCGGCTTGGGCAAAAAAGGGTATCCCGGTGGATTGAAAACCTGAAAGGGCAATCCAGGCAAAAGTTAGGGATTAAAGCGTATGACTATGTCTCGTTTGGATCACCCATAAAACTGCAACCAGTTATGTTACTTACTCAATGCTCAAACAGATAAAGCTCAATCCAATCGTTTCCGTCTCAACAGCAGAAGATGAGATACTCGAAGATAATGGCAATAGTAGAATTGAAACTCAATAAGATTATTTCCCACGTAGCTGATTTTCTTTGTTTGTAAAACTTGTTATGACAAATTCCTCTTACTAGGATGTCTGTCTCCTTGTATAAACTCACCCATGTATGGGTCACTCTTTGATATGAATAAAATTCCAGCTTTGAATCCAGATTTACTTTTACCCTATTTACATAAGCGAAACGTCCATTGGTTGTGTTTGAATGTATGTATGCTTTTGAATATGATTGATGTTTACCAGAAATGCATGTATGCTTAATATGATTGATGTTTACCAGAAATGCATGGAAATGCAGTAATAGTATTTACTAAGGACGAACGAGGGAAGGATTTCAACGAAGCTTCGCCGGTTCATCTCTACAAAGCAGTTACAAATCCCCAGTAGGACAAATCCATCTTCATAAAGTCACATCTCCCCTGGAATTTATATCCATCTCTTTTATCCTCATACGGATATTCGGGAATTTACTTTCCAATAGGAGTACGACGAACGAAGACAGGAGGTTATATATACCCTACTATCGAACGAAGACGGGAGGTTATGTATACCTTGCTATCCCCAGCAGACGGGAGGTTATATATACCCTACTATCGAACGAAGGCGGGAGGTTATGTATACCTTGCTATCCCCAGCACACGGAAGATTATGTATATCCTACTATCAAACGAAGACGGGTGGTTATGTATAATATATTATCAAACAATACGGGAACAAGTTCCTCATATTCTTCAGCAGCGAATCGGGATTTATTTTCCCTGGCCAGCAGTTGTTATACGAAGATATCCAGACGCTCCAGGCTGCATGATGCATACATACATCATTTACATCATATCATACATATACATAGATACATAATACATTACTTAAGTGCATCATATTATACATGCATACATAATGCATAAGCTAATATTACCATACGGAATGCTACCTTGTTTTTCAGGTTAAATTCTCCAGCAGACAAATTTTTGTGACTATTGGGACGTTGTTTATCTTCCCAAAAGTTATCACTTCCTCAGGACGTTGTTTATCTTCCTGAAAGCTATCATCACTTCCTCAGGACGTTGTTTATCTTCCTGAAAGCATATTATTTCCTCAGGACGTTGTTTATCCTCCTGAAAGCATATTATTACCTCAGAACGTTGTTCATCCTTCTGAAAGCATATCATCACTTCCTCAGGATGTTGTTTATCCTCCTGAAAGCATATTATTACCTTGGGCCGTTGTTTATCTTCCCAAAGGTTACCACTTCCTCAGGACGTTGTTTATCTTCCTGAAAGCTATCACCCCTACCTCAGGACGTTGTTTATCCTCCTGAAAGCATATTATTTCCTCAGAACGTTGTTTATCCTTCTGAAAGCATATCATTTCCTCAGGACGTTGATTATCCTCCTGAAAGCTATTACCACTACCTCGGGACGTTGTTTATCTTCCTGAAAGCTATCATTATACCTTCATATCTTGGACTGCTTTATCCTCCAAGAAATGTATCTGAAGAACTTTTTCTCCAAGTGGCATCTTTAAGCCCACTCAAGCATATTCAACTAGTCATCAATACTACTCTACGCACCGGTGAGTGCAAATTTTTGGGCTTTTGTGTTCAATCCCCTTCAACCTTCCAGGTCACGACTGGCAAATATATCAATCTAACCCCTCAGGTTTCAGAAAATTGAACAGGGGCAGCTGTTGCACCCCAAAATTTGCCCTCACAATACAAGACTTTGTGTGCTAAGAAGGTTCACAAGGTTCACAATACTTACAAGACCTTTCATGAGGTTCATGAAGTTTACAAGACACTTTATGAGGTTCACAAGGTTCACAAGGTTCACAATACTTACAAGACCTTTCATGAGGTTCATGAAGTTTACAAGACACTTTATGAGGTTCACAAGGTTCACAATACTTACAAGACCTTTCATGAGGTTCATGAAGTTTACAAGACACTTTATGAGGTTCACAAGGTTCACAAGGCTCACAAGGCCTCCCATGAGGTTCACAAGACATCTTATGAGGTTCACAAGGTTCAAAAGGCTCACAAGGCCTCCCATGAGGTTCACAAGACATCTTATGAGGTTCACAAGGTTCAAAAGGCTCACAAGGCCTCCCATGAGGTTCACAAGACATCTTATGAGGTTCACAAGGTTCACAAAGTTCACAATTGGTCAGAAGATTTGACAATTCCCTCAGACAATGCATCCTCCTAAGCAGTGCATCCAAAACTAGGGTTTTGACTTTAATCAGGCTAAATGGATTTCCAAGACTTCAAGTGAGCTTCATAACATCTTATATGTGTCTAAGAATCCCCATGACAAATTTCAGAACTTTTCTCAAAGGTTTGCTCAGTCAGATGATCAGATAAGTCAAAATCAATCAAAGTAGTCAAAAAGTCAAACTGAGGTCAACTGTGGTCAAACCAAAGTCAAACTTCATGATATTTTGCCAACATCAATTATATGAAGTAAAATTCATCATTTTATCAAGGGTTGATCATGATTCATCAAGGAGATTTAAGATCATCAAGAATCAGGAGTTTCTAAATTAGGGTTTCCTCAGGAAAAGTCAACTGAACTTTGACCAGCCATAACTTTCACATGCTTCATCACCAAGTTTCCATCCAAATCTCATTTTGAAGGAAATTGAATTCTCTACAACTTTGTGACTCACAAGCCAAGCCCAAAAATGCTTCATTTGGAAGGTATGAGCTAAGACATTATAGGTCCTTTTGAAAGTCAACAAAAAGTCAACAACTTCAAAAGGGCATAACTTGAGAATGGTAAATGATATGGACATGAAACCAGTGGGGTTGGTTAAAGGACTCTTCAAGCTTTCCAAAATGTCCGAGAACACCCTCATAGCATTAAAATTGAAGGATGTGTGCCCTTGCAAAGTTGGGAAATTTTAGGGAAGTTTATGAAGCAAATGGAGGTTTAAAACCAAATTTTGCTAAGTGGGCTGAACTTTTAATGACCCAAGGTGATCCATGACATCATGCACGAAAATTATTTGATATTTTCATAATTTTTATTTTATTTAATTTATTTATTATGATTTTTTATGTTAAAAATCATTTTAAATTTAAATAAAATATTAAGTGTGAAGATTTAAAATTATTTTTTGTTCTAGAAAGTCATGAATTCAATATGGATCAGAATGATACAAAAATAATGGTGATTGGCTTGAAATAGAAAGTGTTTATGCAAGAATATTTGAATTTTAAAGCTTAATCTTTCTCAATCTTTTTGGATCAAATCTTTCACACAAGGTTCAAGTTTTTTGACCTAGAATCATCATACTATAAGTACATAACTCAAACCTAATCATAGAACACGAATTTCAGCCTCCCAAGAGTAAGTTCATATTTTCAAAAAAACCTCACAAAAAGTCAAATTCGGTTTTCACATTACAAGGCATTTGAAGGTATTTTAAGGACATAAGAATGATCCCTAGACTTCACTGATCATGTACCAATGTTTATTTGCATCCAAAACACCCTAAATCACTCAAACCGAATTCATGTTCTTCATCATTTTTCAATTTTTCAATTTCATTCATTCAGCCATTATAAATTGTTTTTGTGTTGTTAATCTTGTTTGTTATGATGCTTAGATGACTTCTGGGCAAGAACATTGGAGAAACATGCCCTAAACCGAAAACCACCATTGTTAGGGTTTGAGTTCTCAAATTGGGAATTCACGATTTAGTTGAGATAAATGAATTTTAAGAACATGGTTATGATGTATAAGCTTCATATGTTTGATCTGGACTGTCAATTTGAATTAATGTTGTTGTTTGCTTGATGTTCCAAAAACCTAGGGTTTCTGGTTTATGAACACCCAAGAAATTTCGCAGGAAAAATCGTATCAATTTTCGCAGGAAATTCAAGGAAGAAGAAGAAGTTTCACGCGTTTGAAATTTCAAATATTTGAAATTATATTTTATGGATTGGTTTCTGTTTTCTTTAACAGTTGTGTGGTAGCTCAGTTGGCCAAAGGATGCGCGTGTATTGTTGAATGACTGGAGTTCGAATCCTGGTTGTGGCAGTTTTTCATATTTTTCTCTTTTATTCATTAGACATAATATATTATGTATTATAGCTGTTATATGGACAGATGCGCCCTCCCGGCTAGAATGGTTAACGTGTTTGTGTGATGTTTGAAGGTCCTGGGTTCGATCCCCCCAGGCCTTTTGGTTTTGTTTATTTTTCATGATTTCTTCAGGAACATCAACAAAAGCAATGGAACCCTCTCCCTTGTCACCTGCGCGCAGGCCAGCCCAGTGGATGGAAGCTTTTCCAGGTATTGGGAGGTCCTGGGTTCAAAGCCAGGCCTCCCCTTTTTTCTTTCTCTCCTTTATTTCTTTGTTTTAATTATTATTATTATTTGTTTTCTTAATTAAAATTAGTTGATAATTAAATTCTAAACCTAATCTTCTTAGTCTTAAAATTTTCATAAACCCTAATTCATTTTGATTAATTCTAATAACTTTTTTTTTATAAACTTTAATTATCATACAGATGTTAGTTTATTTTATTATATATATTATAATTTGAAAATAATCCTTATTTGTAAATAATTAAGTTAACCCTAATTTTATTTTTTATTTATTTTTTATAACCCAAAATTTTCTTTTATTTAAAATATAATTTCATTATAATTCTCAATTTTGTAAATATAATAGTATGATCATATTTTATTTAAATCATGTATATATTTTATTTAATATAATTAAGTTTGTAAATATAATTATAATTATCCCTATTTTTATAATATGTAAATATCCTATAAATTGTTTAGAATTTAATTTAGTATATAAATAATTTTTATTATATGTTTAAAATAGTTAAAAATTGCTAATTTAATTTTATAATTATAATTCTATTTTTATAATATGTTTATAATTAATTTAATTTTATAATTTTCATATAACTTAAATTTTATAATAATTAGTATAATTGCTCATATTTTCTCATTAATCTTAAATAATAATTGTTTATAAAATTGAATTTTTTAATTATTATAATATGCTTGTTTATTTCATTATTATTATTATTAATTATATTCTTTTGACATTTATTTATTACTAACCCCATTTAATTTTATATTATTATTATTATTATTTTCTACTAACCCAATTACCTATCATTATTATTTTTTATTATTCACTTATTATTATTATTTTTGCTTAATTATTATTTTGTAAATGCTTCCTTCATGTAATATTGTATTATTATTATTATTTATTTTATGCTATGGTTAGTAAATAGGGAGTGTAAACATACTTGTATTTTAAAATTAATTTAGATCATTTAAATTTAAGGATAAATATTAAAATTGTACACTCACACACGTAAGTCGATCTTGGATCGCCATCTCACTTCCTTAGGGATACCTCTCATGTTGCCTAATCAAAAAGGTCAAGTAGGGTGTATAAAGCAAAAGTCCCTCAGTTTAACACCATCTAGTCCCTTAATAGATAAAAGATCAAGTCCCTTTCGAGTGTTGCCTTCGTGATGATCTTGTCCCTTTCGAATAAAGATGATAGTCCCTTCGAATTGCTTATACACCCCACAGTTGCCTAAATAACAGATGACCCTTCACTTGTCCCTCACATCCAAGGTAATGACTACCTATTCCTTAATAATAGGGATAGTCTTACCATTTAAAAGATTCAAGAACAGGAAAGACTTAAACTTAGGGTAGGTTCCTCCTAGATACTTGCTCACTATTCAAAAACTTTTCAAACATTTCACAATTTCAAACAAATTTTTAAAACAAAGGTTTATACGCATTCGTACATGGGTCATTATAAACACTTAAGAAAATTTCTATTCACACACTTCACACTTTCAAAAAAAAACATTTTAAAGTGAGCTAAGTAACTAAGAGCCCATGGATAACCATGGATGTAAAGGGTGCTAACACCTTCCCTTTACATAACCTACCCCCCGGACCCAAAAATCTTTTAAAAGGTCTTTCCTGTTCTTTTATGCCTTTCCTTTGGATAAAATAAAAGTCGGTGGAGACTCTTGCTATCCGCAACATAACTAAAGTCAGTTCTCCCACCGTGTTACAAATATGTATATGGAAAAATCTTGAGTAACTATCTAGGTATAAAAAATAAGAGTGTTTGGACAATGTTTCCAACATTTGATATATGAAGGGCAGAGGAAAATGATCTTTACGGGTAGCTTTGTTTAGATTTCGGTAATCGATTCACATTCTACTTCCGGTTACTACTCTTTGCGTTATAGACTCTCCTTTTGAGTTCTTAGTGACTATAATGCCTCCCTTCTTTGGTACGACATGCACTGGGCTGACCCACTGATTTTCGGATATTGGATAAATAATTTCGGAGTCTAACAACTTCTTTACTTCATCCTTGACTATGGTACTTAAAATCGGGTTAATTCTTCTTTGAGGTTCTCTAGAGGTTTTACAATCTTCCTCTAGCATAATGTGGTGCATACATATCGAAGGACTTATTCCTTTTAGATCGGATATGTTATAGCCTAACACAGTCGGGTATTTTCTTAAAACGTCTAAAACTTATTCGCTTTCGAGTTGTCCTAAGTCTGCATTTACTATACCTGGTCTTTTAAGTTCCGAATTGAGAAATTCGTATCTAAGATTGTTAGGTAATGTCTTGAGTTCAACCTCGGGTTTCTTTGGGCATGGAATATGGTTAGGTGTAAGAGCTAAGTATTCATTTAGGCTTTCGTCCTGATAAGGTTCTTTCTAATTATCATCTTCGAATATTAAAGGAGATGGGATCTTCATTATGTCAGAATAGGTAGTCTCTTCCTTTTCCATTTCTCTTCTGCACTCATCAATGACGTCTATAAGGTAACATGTATCTTCTATGGCTGGAGCTTGAAGGAATTGGGTTAGAATGAATTCGAATTTTTCTTCTCCTACCTCGAATGTCAGCCTGCCTTTTTTTACATCTATGATTGCTCCGGTTGTGGCTAAGAATGGTCTTCCTAGTATGATAGGTGTCGTAGCATCTTCTTTGATGTCCATGATTATGAAATCAGTTGGGATGTACAACTGGCCTATTCGTACATGAACGTTCTCTAAAATACCAATCGGGAATTTAACTGAGCGATCGACTAGATGAACTGAGATCTTGGTCGATCTAAGTTGTCCCATATCGAGTTTCTTACAAATTGATAACAGCATAACGCTTATACTGGCTCCTAGGTCGCATAGAGCTTTGTCTATGACGAACTTTCCTATTACACAAGGAGTATAGAAACTTCCTGGATCCTTCAGTTTAGGTGACATATTATTTTGAATAATAGCACTACACTCAGCAGTAAGTGTAACTGTTTCGTTTTCTTCCATTTTCTTCTTGTTGGATAAGATCACCTTCAAAAATTTAGCATACAAAGGCATCTAAGTAATAGCTTCTATAAAGGGTATGGTAATGTTTAATCATTTTAGAAGCTTTACAAATTTCTTGAATTGTCCCATTGTTTTAGAATTTGTTAATCGTTGGTGGTACATAATTGGTGGTTTATATGGTGGTGGAGGTACATAAGGTTTTTCCTTTTCCTCTGCCTCTTTCTTATCGGTTTCCTTTTCCTGGGGTTTGTCATTTTTCTCAGTTGATTGTTCAGCTTGTTGGTACATGGTTAGGTTTTCGGTTCTAGGATTGGCAGTTTTGTCCAACTCTTTTCCACTTCTTAGTATAATTGTGTTTGCATGACCCTTAGGATTTGGTTGCGGTTGTCCCGAAAAAATTCCAATTGGAGCAGTAGTGGATGCCTGTTGTTGGGCTACTTGAGAAATTTGAGTTTCTAACATCTTATTATGAGTAGCTAAAGCATCTACCTTGGTCACCAATTGCTTTAATAATTCACTAGTATGATGTTCTGATTTAGGAAATCCTTGTTTGTTTGATCTTGAGTGGCAATGAAGTTTTCCATTATCAATTCGAGGTTTGATTTTCTAGGAACATTTGGGTTGGGTGCGACAGCTTTCTGATATCCTGGTGGTGCAATTGGTGCTTGAATTGGCGCATACAAGGTCTTGTTATTCTTGTAAGAGAAATTGGGGTGATTCTTCCATCCTGGGTTGTAAGTATTGGAATATGGGTTTCCTTGAGCATAGTTCACCTAATTTGTGGTTAATCCGGCAAAAAGTTGACATTCAGGCGATTGTGTCCTGGGATTCCACAAATTTCGCAATTCAGAGTTACGGCAGCCATGGTGGCTGGTGCTGTTATGGACAAGTTATCGATTTTCTGAACTATGGCATCCATCTTGGCATTTACGTGATCGAAACTGCTCACTTCATACATTCCTCCCTTAGTATGGTACTTCCCTACAGGTTTTATTTCTCCTCTCCATTGGCAATGGTTCTAAGCCATGTTCTCAATGAGGTTATAGGCTTCTTCGTAATGTTTATCCATAAGAGCGCCGCCCGCGACAACGTCTATCGTCATCCTAGTGTTGTATAGAAGTCCATTACAGAAGATTATGATGGTTACCCAAATTTTAAACCCATGGTGTGGACATAATATTAACAGGTCCTTGTATATTTCCCATGCTTCATAAAGTGATTCGGAATCTTTCTGTCGAAATCCGTTAATTTGAGCTCTCAGCATAGCTGTTTTGTTTGGCGGGAAATAACGAGATAAGAATACTTTCTTTAGTTCTGCCCATGCTGTGACAGAGTTGGCTGGTAACGATTGTAACCAGGCCCAAGCTCTATCTCTTAAAGATAACGGAAAGAGTCTTAGTCTAATTGTGTCTTGGGTTACACCATTTGCTTTAACAGTATCTGTGTATTGTACGAACTTCGTCAGGTGTTCATTTGGATCGTCCGTCGGATTTCCAGAAAATGAGTTATGTTGTACAGCTTGCAGTAGTGAAGGTTTTATTTGAAAATCGTGTCGGGTTATTGTAATACCCCGTATTTAATTAAATGCTCCGGATAATATTAATTGAGATTAATAAGGTTCGGTTGTGCTCTTAGAGTTTTCAATTAAAATAAATAGAGCAACTAATGAACTTAAATTAATTAATTAAGTATTATCTGACTCAGAGGTTTTATTAAATATTTGACTTAGAGACATTTTTGGATACTCTCAATTTGGACCCGTTAGAGTACTAACTATTGTATATTAGTGTAATATACTTTATTTGTTATAAAGATAGAAAAAAGGGTTTTATAAGAAAGAATAAGAAAGTTGGTAAGAGGAAGAAAGAAATGAAAGAAGAAGGAAACCTATAAGAGAGGAAGAAGCTCTTGGAAGAGGGAGAAGTTCATGGAGAAGCTTGCCATGATTCTCAAATCATCATCTTCGTCAAACTCCTCGTCGTTTGCAAGGTGGGTTCATAGCTAGAAACTTTTATTTTAGTTTTGAATGAGTTATGATATTTAGGGGGTTGATAGAACATCTTAGAATCAGAAGTTTAAACGGTTGAAAATCGATAAAAATGCTTGAGCATGCTGACACTAGGCATATGAACCTTAGTTGAGATTGTTTAGAGGTTTGGTGATGTTTTGAAGTGAAATAGGGAGGTTCTGTTATGTGAAAACGTGTTTTTATTGCCACTGGTTTCTTGTTAACTAGTTAACCCAGGGTGTTAACCGATTAACGCAGCTGATATATGCCTCTGAATTCTGTTTTCTGGTGTGGTTAACCGGTTAACCCCGGGCGTTAACCAGTTAACACTGTAAGTGTTGGAAAATGTTATTTTGTTTCAAACTTTGAAAATTCATAACTTTTTACTCGGGTATCCGATTGAGACAAACTTTATATCATTTTAAAGCTAAAAACATGTACTATCTTATGATGCCGAGAAATATTATTTTTACCCGACTTTTCTAATTAACCGTAATTATGTTAGTTGGGAAATTACGGTGTTAATCGAATTGTGATATATATATATATATATATATATATATATATATATATATATATATATATATATATATATATATATATATATATATATATATATATATTGTGTGTGTGTGTGTGTTTAATCATGAGGATTGAATGAAAGTAGAGACAATGAGATCATTGTGAGATTAGTTTAATTGTGATAATTAAATTAAAATGTTAGAATTATATGTTTGAAAACTATATAATTAAAGGCATCAAGAATAGAGAAAGAGTGAGGAAATCCTATCATAAACCAATAGTGTGGCCTAGTAATGTAACTAGAAATATTTAAATAGTATGACTTGTGAGATGACTAGGATTACCCTAGGTCGTTGTGAATTATTAGTGTGCTATACACTAGGCCTCCGTAATAGTCTGGTGTAAGTCTTGAGGTGGGTAGATCTGGGTCCCACGGGAACCGTCCGTAAAGGATAGAGGTGTGTATTCGCGAGTAGGCTTCTGTAAGTCTGGTGTAAGTCTTAAGGTGGGTGGAAATAGGTACCACGGGAAGCATCCGTAAGACTTAAGGCATATACGTACATTATCCTTCTGAGAAGTTTGAGTAAGTAGATCTTGGTCCCACGGGAAGCATTTGTAAAGGCTTGAAGGAGTACTACACGGGGTTCTTTGGGGAGTCTTGTGTAAGTCTTAAGGTGGGTGGATTTAGGTCCCACGGGATGCATCAGTGTAATTCTTGAGGTGGGTGGATTTAGGTCCCACGGGAAGCATCCGTAAAGACTCCAGTTTAGTATCACATCGGGTCCTCTGTATAGTCTAGTGTAAGTCTTGAGGTGGGTAGATCTTGGTCCCACGGGAAGCATCCATAAAGTCTTGAGGAACCGTTGGTGAGGCTGGTAGTGACTTGAGGTGGGTGGATCTTGGTCCCATGGGAAGTCTTACCGATAACACTTGAGGTGGGTATTCCTTTGAGTCCCATGTGAGTTGTTGAGAGTGTTGTATAGACGTGTCCATCTTGTTTGGTTCCTTGTATAAAAGTGACCAAAGACCTGAGTAGTATTAGAATTAAACCCTTATAGTCGAGAGAACTCTAAGATAGGTAACCCACTGAGATGTTGTTATCTCACCCCACTATTGTTGTTGCTTTTCAGGTTTCTTTTATAGGTTTTACTTACAAGTGGAGCTATGCTCAGGATGTTTCAAGAGAAGCATAGATTTAGATTTCCATTATGTATTTTATCTTTATACAATATTAGATATTGTATTGATCTTATCTTTTTGTTTTAGTATTATTTTCATGTCTTGCACCATAGTTTGTATTGTTTTTAGTATTGGTCAAGACTGAGAATTATGCTATTAGGCATTTATGATGGTGTCAGTACCAAAAATAACACTTGTATGATATTATTCTAGATATATATTATATGGCATTACATTTGGTATCAGAGCAGGTCGTATCCTCGACCTAGCCTTGTAACATCATAAGTAAATCTTTCCTGCCTCTTAAGTGTGTCTTGTCGGCATGGTTCTTAATATCATATTATGTAGTATTAGGTCTGATCAACCAAATGCTATGTATGTGATGGGTAGAACCATGGTTGTGCGACCATGAGGACTCTAAATATTTGTCGTAACTTGTGTTGTAGGAGTAGGCTCAAGCCAAGAGTTAGCATATGGAGCTTTGGTCAGCTCGGTTGGAGTCTTCTTATGAGTTGTACTTCATGTAACATGGAGTTGCATATTAGTGTATTGCTCGAGAAATCCCTTGGAATGGATAGAATATGAAGGGTAAAAATATCTACAGGATGAGTGGTCAGTGCATCAAGGAATATGTAAAGTCACTGGTAGAGCAGTATTGGTCACTGTTATGGACAAGAGTTTTGAGGAATCTCGTTCCACGAAAAGAGAAGATGCTTTGTGGAACGTGTGATGTAAAGTTCGGGGATGAGTAAATTGTTGGTGTTTCAGTTCTAAGATTGTGGTGGCATCGTAGAAGAACGGGAGTACTTTAAGGAATGTATTTGGATAATACCTTACGGATGGATAGAAGTTAGATAAGAATGTTCATTTTCTTTTGAGAACCAAGAGTCGTGGTGAAGTGTGAAGAGAAACACAAGGATGTGATTACACGTTTCTAATGAGACAAGTATACCCTAGACAAAGAGTAGAAGTTCGTTGTTGTATTTTTTATTATGATCGAGGAGACAAGGTTTAGAGTAATACATCAGGATGTTGTATTTTGTAAAGGATCAATTCGGAAAGTGTTGAATTACCCAAGGAATGGTATGAGGTATAATACTGGAGGAAGAATAAGTTTTACTTAGTAACTCGAGGTGTATTTGGAATGGACCAGATAAATTTGTGTTAAGCGTTAGAGCAAGAACCTTGGATTTGGGAGAACTATAGTAAGACAGATTATGTTTGGTATGAGAGGATTACCGCAGAGCATGAAGTGAACAAGGTATGAAGATAGTAATAACAGTGCATTATGAGAAAGTGATAACGGAAAGTATTCTTAGACGAATGTACTATGGGGTTGTTAAGTTGTTATTGAAAATAAAGCTAAGAAAGTGTAAGCAATGATGATTCGCCCATTAGGAATCTGGTAGTGTGATTACTATATGGGTATAATCTCCTGTTGGTATGGTTGTAACTTTTGGACGTGATTGGAATGAGTTTGGGAGGTTTAGGTAGCAATGAAAACCAGAATTGTGCTTATGTGTTTGAAGGGATCGAATTACCCTCTAGGTAGTACCCGGTTACAAAATTGTGTTTCTAAATCTCTTTTGGCTACTGGAATTTAAGTTTTGCACAGAGTAATCGGTTACCCTCCTGGTAGCAGCCGGTTATCATTATTAAGTTTTAGAAACTTGTTTTATAAGATTCTTACATTTTGACTGGAGTGCCCGATTGAAGCGTTCTTGGTACCGATAGGAAGCTGTGGACTCTTTCTATGCAATGATTGGTAGAGGATAAGGGAACTCGGGTTAATATGTAAGTATAGATAGCAAGGTCTTTCAGAAGAGTGCATTACCTTAGTTTTCAAGTTTAAGGGAAAGCTCCTGTAATTTGTGAATGATCGGAATATATTTGGAATTTATCTCTAGATGGATTAAGAGTGTTGTTGTTTTAATTCTCGCCAAGGAATTAAAGGGAGAGGACAATGTTGTGTACTAAGAAATGGGATGTCCATTGTTTTATTTTACCCGATAAGGATTGTGTGTTGGATTTCGCTTATGGATGAACCAAGTGTTAACTTGTGACTAAAAACCCTTTTGAGATCGTCTTTGTCGTTTTCCTACTAACTCCATTGTGCGAGTGGAATCGAACTATTCTATTGAGTACTCATGGTGTGACCGTGACAGAAATGGTAGTTCTACTTAGTCGCTTGTTGTAGTATGTGATCTGCATGTTGTGCCCGTTTTGTGTTACCTTGAGTTGTGAGCGGTGGGTGATTGTTACACATGTCTAGAAACCGCGAGTGGGAATCATTTTTCAAGTTAGTGAGGACTGGATTGATAATTTGGAATTGGTTCGTTTGTCAACAAAAAGGAACAAGTTTAGTGGTGTTCGATCGTTTAGCCTCGGATAGGTAATCGATTGATACAAGACTGTTGCACCCCAAAATTTTCCCTCACAAAACAAGACTTTGTGTGCTAAGAGGTTCACAAGGTTCACAAGGTTCACAAGATTTACAAGACATCTTATGAGGATACCAAGGTTCACAAGACATATTATGAGGTTCACAAGGTTCACAAGACATCTTATGCGGTTCACAAGGTTCACAAAGTTCATAATTAGTCAGAAGATTTGACAATTCTCTCAGACAATGCATCCTCCTAAGCAGGGCATCCAAAACTAGGGTTTTGACTTTAATCAGGCTAAATGAACTTCCAAGACTTCAAGTGAGATTTATAACATCTTATATGTTTTTAATAACCCCCATGACAAGTTTCAAGACTTTTCTCAAAGGTTTGCTCAGTCAGATGATCAGATAAGTCAAAATCAGTCAAAGCAGTTAAAAAGTCAAACTGAGGTCAACTGTGGTCAAACCAAAGTCAAACTTCATGATTTTTTACCAACATCAAGTATATGAAGTAAAATTCATCATTTGATCAATGGTTGATCATGATTCATCAAGGAGATTTCAGATCATCAAGAATCAGGAGTTTCTAAATTAGGGTTTCCTTAGGAAAAGTCAACTGAACTTTGACCAGCCATAACTTTCACATGCTTCATCAAATTTTTTCCATACAAATCTCATTTAGAAGGAAATTGAATTCTCTACAACTTTGTGTCTCACAAGCTAAGCCCAAAAATGCTTCATTTGGAAGGTATGAGCTAAGACATTATAGGTCTTTTTGAAAGTCAACAAAAAGTCAACAACTTCAAAAGAGCATAACTTGATAATGGTAAAAGGTATGGACATGAAACCAATGGGGTTGGTTAGAGAACTCTTTAAGCTTTCCAAAATGTCCAAGAACACCCTCATAGCATTAAAATTGAAGGATTTGTGCCCTTGCAAAGTTGGGAAATTTTTGGGAGGTTTATGAAGCAAATAGGGCTTTAAAACCAATTTCTTCCAAATGGGCTTGCAATCTTGTGATCCAAACTTCAACATGACACCAAGCACGACCCAACCCATGTAATTTCTGATTTTTATTATTTTATTTAATATTTATTTGAATTTTATTCATTTAAATACATATTAAATCAAAATAAAATCAAAAAATCAATATTTAAGTATGATTCTTCTTCTAGAAAATCATAAAAGCCATTTAACATGAATATACACTGTCCAAATTCGTGCTCACTCCTTGAAGCATGAAAAGATTTGATTTTTGGCCAAAATTGGAAAGAGATTTCTTCATCACCAAGGTATCCAAAAAGCCCAAAGAGGGAGCACATTTTTTGACCTAAATCAATCCACTACATATACACAAAGAGAACACAATGCATAGGGACGATTTTTGCAGCCTCAAACCATAATACCAAACTTCAAAAAATCCTTCAAAAGTGAATTTTCGGTTTCAACCCTAGAGGAGGTTTCAAGGTATTTTAAGAACATCACAAGCTTCCCTGGACATCCCTGAATCGAAACAAATATTCACATGCTTCTGAACCATGACCTAATGCATAATCCGAAGCATACATGTTCTTAATATATTTTTCTTCGATTCACTGCATTTACTTGTTTATAATGAATTTTAGATATGTATTGATGTTTGTTGTTGTCTATAGATGGTTTCTGGACTGTTTGGTGAAGAACTATGGCCGAATCGTGAAAACACCATAATTAGGGTTTTGAGCTCTAAATTGGGATTCTGCGATTCACTTAATTTAAATAGATTCTAAGGACATGGTTTTGTTGTATGAGTCATGAGGAATTCATTGACATAATCGATTTGATAAAACTGTACTATTTGCTTGCTGTTTGAGATTCGCAGGTTGTAAACATGTGAAAATTCGCAGGTAAATGTGTATGAAAAAACGCAGGAAAATTCATAGGTACCAAGGTTGAAGACGAAGACCAGTGGCGCGAAAATTAATTCAAAAAAATTGATTTAAAATATTATGTATTGTTTCTGTTTCTGTTTCAAAGTGAGCGCGTGGCTCAGTTGGTTTTGACGCTTGTATGTAATGGTAAGAGACCAGGGTTCGATTCCTTGGTCAGGTTCTTTTTGTTCAAAAGTTCATTTAATTATTAGGTTTACTATATTATTGCTGGAGCCTATTTCATGGACACGCAGCATGCGTGGCTCAGTTGGTTGATGATTAATGGAAGAGGCTGGGAGACCTGGGTTCGACCCCAGGCTCCAGCAGGTAAGTTTTTTGCTATTTTATTTCAATTGTTTTCTATTTTCTTTTATTTCATTAATTTTAATTAAAAATAGTTTATATTTTCTATTTTCTTTTATTTCATTAATTTTAATTAAAAATAGTTTATAATAAAAATAATATAATAGGATCATATATGTTTGAAAATTAATTTGTATGTCTATATTATTAAATACATAATTTGTGAATAATTAAATTTGTTTTGTAAATTAATAAATAAAACCTTATTTTTTCTAAAAAAAATCATAAACACTAAATTATTTATGCTAATATTTTCATAAACCCTAATTTATTGTGATTAACCCTAATAATATTTTTTTCTAAAACCCTAATTATTTCATATAAATGTTAATTATGTTTCTTTATTTTTATTATTTGTTTATATTATCATTCATGTAAATAATTTTAGATTATGTTTAAAACAATTAAAAACTCCTAATTTGATCTTATAAATATAATTTATTTTTATAATATGTTTATTTAATTATAATTAACCATTATTTTTATAACATGTATATAAATTTAAACCTTTATAATAATTAGTATATAGTATGAATTGCTTATTTTTCTTCTTAAAATCTTAAAAAATAATTATTTATTAAAAATTGAACTTTTAATTTATTATACATTATTATGCTAATTTCTTTATTTTATTCTTATTTATTTTATTATTACTAACCCCATTTATTTATATATTATATGATTTTTATTTATTGTTATTGTTACTAACCCAATTATTTATTGTTATTTATTTGCTTGTTTATTTATTATTATTATTATTATTATGTAATTGTATCCAATATGTAATAGTTATAGTAATTTTTAATATTTTATATTTTAAATGCTATGGTTAGTAAAATAGGGAGTGTAAAACATGTTTGTATTTAAAATTGAAATTAGATCATTAACTTAAAGATAAATATTTGAACTCGTACACTCACACACGTAAGTCGATCCTGGATCGCCATCTCACTTCTTAAGGGTTACCTCTCAAGTTGCCTAAATAAAAGGTCAAGTAGGGTGTATAAAGCAAAGTCCCTCATCTCATATCATCTAGTCCCTTAACAGATAAAAAGATCAAGTCTCTTCGTGGTTGCCTTCGTAATGATCTTGTCCCTTTCGAATAAAGATGATAAGTCCCTTCAAATTGCTTATACACCTCACAGTTGCCTAAATAATAGATGTCCCTTTACTTGTCCCTCAAACATCCAAGGTAATGACTACCTATTCCTTAATAATAGGGATAGTCTTACCATTTAAAGGATATTTAAGAACAGAAAAGACTTAACTTATGGTAGGTTCCTCTTATGTACTTGCTCACTCTTCAAAACATTTCAAACACTTCACATTTTTCAAGCAATTTTCAAAACAAAGTTTTATATATATCCGTACATGGATCATTATAAAACACTTAAGAAAATTTCTAAACACACACTTCACATTTCAAAAACAATTTAAAGTGAGCTAAGTAACTAAGAGCCCATGGATAACCATGGATGTAAAGGGTGCTAACACCTTCCCTTTACATAACCTACCCCCCGGACCCAAAATCTTTTAAAAGGTCTTTCATGTTCTTTTATGCCTTTCCTTTGGATAAAATAAAAGTCGGTGGCGACTCTTGCTATCCGCAACATAACTAAAGTCAGTTCTCCCACCGTGTTACAGAACTGGCGACTCTGCTGGGGATTTAAATTAAAGAGGGGTACCCTTAGGAATTAGATCACTTTAAAATTGTTTGCCTTGTTTGCTTTATACTTATCTGTTGGGGTGCTCTTATATGTGAAAGATCCTAACCCGGATCTAGTGTACCTTAGGTAAATGGCAATAGACCAAGGAAACTGTACGGCGTATACCGATATGGTTGATCTGGTGGCCATAGTTAGTGTGACTTCTTGGTTGGTGCTTATGTTCCTTAAGTCAAGTTGAGGATAATATGAGGCTGCCATATGTTGTCAATGCACTAACTAACTTTTAGAACCCTAGTTATCCCATCTTGGACTTTAGAAAAGTAGTGAGCCGGCTTTGGTGCAGACTGAATTTGGTTGATACTCGATGCTACGCTCATTGAGATTCTAAACTTGGAGGGTTTTGGTTGGCAAGTAAGTTGCCTACTAAACAACCACCCTTGTGAAGGATCAATGATATTGAGATCCCTTAGAACATGGTTACTTTTATAGGACAGGATGAACCATCTAAACTTCAGGGGAGGGTACTTACCTTTAAACCTCATGCAAGCCTCTAAACCTAGGGCTATTGTGTGACTTGTTTGTGTGTGCCACATGTTTGTGATTGAACATAACATCATGACATCATCATGCATCATAAGCATAGCATTTTCACTAACCATTTCAAGGACCAAAGGATTTATCTTTGTTCTTTGTTGCAGGTCATGGCTTCTGCTCGTAGAAACACTATCAGGATCAACTTTGTAGGCATACCTCCTAAGCTTAAAGAGTTGGTTTCTCAAGTGTCTGAACACTCCCAATTCATCAAGAGACATGGTCACCTATTGGATCTAGTCACTTCAGGGTTCAATGAAGACATGATGAGTGTTCTGTTTCAGTTCTTTGATCCTAAACACCATTGCTTCACATTCCCCGACTATCAGCTGGTTCCTACAACGGAAGAGTTCTCTAAACTTCTGGGTATACTTGTCCTTGATCAGAAACCATTAACAGGTTTGGAAAAGGAGCCTAAACTTGAGGTTATTGTTGCAGCTCTACATCTGAAGAAGTCAGACATTGTTCTAGAAACGAGAAGCGGAGTTAAGGGTATTCTTGCTAAGGTGTTGATAGAGAAGGCTCAAGTGTTCTTGAAGGCTATGAGCTATGATGCTTTTGAGGAGATCTTAGCCTTGTTGATTTATGGCTTAGTGTTGTTCCCCAATCCTGATCAGTTCATAGACGTGCATGTCATCAACATATTTCTGAGTCACAATCCAGTGCCTACATTGGTTGGAGACATCCTACATTCTCTTCACACCCGTACTACAAGGGCAAGAGGAACTTTGATGTGTTGCATACCTTTACTATCTAGGTGGTTTATTTCTCACCTTCCTCGCTCAGTGATGAAGAATGAGCAAGGGTTCAGGTGGTCCAAGAGGATCATGTCACTCTCGCATTCAGATATTCATTGGTGCTCCAGATCTATGGAGAACGTTATTATCATTGAACGTTGCGGGGAGTTTCCTAATGTGCCACTTATAGGCATAAGAGGAGGCATTACTTACAACCCTTCCTTAGCTTTACGACAGTTTGGTTACGCTCGGAGTGATGGTCCACATGACATGTTGATTCAGGGTATTGTGTTTGACTACGACAACGATCTGCAAGGTTACCGTCAAAAGTTCATACGAGCATGGGGAAAAGTGAACAAGGTTGACAGCAAGACTCTGGAGCCCAAGTACATTATTCCTATGGAAGCTTACCTTAGATGGGTGCAATCTCGTGCTCAGACTCTCATGATGCCATATCCTGCCATCCTGCCAGTTACTATGGAGCCTGTTGCTGAAGGAGATACCTCTTATACCATCCTTCACCCAGACATGCCCACTGACATGGAAGACTTACAGAGGTCCTGGATCCAGTTGAAATAGCAAAGGGATACTTTCAAGGCTCATTACAAAGCAAGTCAAGAAAGAATCCTGGAGCTGACAAAGCAACTTCACGAGGAGCGGAATCTCAACTCATACCTCAACACAAAGAGGAAACGTCCATGGGAGACTTAAAACCCCATCTTTTGTATTTATTTCATTTCATTTTGTAAGCCCAAAAGGGCAAACTAATTTATTACTAATAAAAGTTTTCCTTTCTTGATTGTTTAAGAAAATTTAAATCATGCGGTCCTTGAAAACATTGCATATACATTCACATATCATATCATTGCATCACAGGTTTCTTATGTACAGGTTTCTTATCTTCTCGCTGTTTATTTCAGCAATGGCTCTTGAACAAACAGTTAAAGATCTCCAGGCATAAAATGCATAGTTCCAAGAGCTGATCCTGAACTTGTCCAAGGGGCAAGATGAATTGAAGACACTGCTGGCCAAGAAGACTAAGAAGACTAGAAGGTCAGGAGGCCTGATCAACATGGGAAGAAGGTTCAGAGGTCCTGTCAAGACCAAAGAACAGGTTGAAGATTATGAGTCTGAAGAGTCTGAGAAAGAGGGAGGCAGTCTCCACAACACTATGGGGGACTCTGATTCTGAAGCTAACTACTATCATGAGCCTAATGAAGATAAGTTCAAGATGCTGGTGGATAGAATGGATGCTATGGAATTGCAAAAGTCTTCAGGGCTGGATTTTGAAGACCTGAGTTTGATATCTGGGGAGGTTATACCCATTGGGTTCAAGGTTCCTACTTTCGTAGTTTATGATGGGGTCTCTTGTCCCAAGCTGCATCTGAGGTCTTATGTCCGAAGAATCCAACCTCATACTGCTGATAAGAAGTTGTGGATCCATTTCTTCCAAGAGAGCTTATCTGGAGCTCAATTGGAATGGTACTATCAGTTGGAGAGTGTAAACATTCGTGATTAGAATGATCTTGCTGAAGCCTTCTATAAGCAATATCAATACAATGCTGATCTAGCCCCTACTCGTATGCAACTACAAAGCATGTCCATGGGTGCTAAAGAAAATTTCAAGGAGTATGCCCAGAAGTGGGAAGACTTAGCTGGAAGAGTGCAACCCCCTCTAACTGACAGGGAGTTAGTGGATATGTTCATGTGTACGTTGAATGGTCCCTTTTACAGTCATCTCATTGGAAGCTTATCATCTGGATTTACTGAGTTGATAATGACAGGAGAGCACGTAGAAAGTGGTATAAGAAGTGGCAAGATCCAAGTGGATGCTTCTTCATCCAATACTGCAAAGAAGCCTCCCAGTGGGAAGAAAGAGGCAAATGTTGTTTATGGTCAACCTGATCGTAATAGGAGGCATCAGTCTGTGAGTGCAGTTCATATCTCCAATCCAACTCCTGTAACACCAGAGCCACCACAGGGAAATCAACAGAGGCCTAGAAGGCAGTTCACTAAGCTCAACATGTCACTGGCCCAAGCCTTGCAACACTTGTTGAAGGGTGAACTCATCACTTTGAGGGACCCTCCTCAGAATCCCAATGTTACCTCTCCCAGGTACAATCCTAATGCACGATGTGCATATCATTCAAATTGTCAGGGACATGATACCAATAGTTGTTGGGTATTGAAGAATAAAATTCAGGATATGATTGATGCTGGAGAAATTGAGTTTGACCCTCCGGGTACTCCAAATGTGATTACTGCTCCCATGCCAAATCATGAGAAGACTGTCAATGCCATTGATGAAGTTTCACATATTTCCTCAGTCGCAGATTTGACTACACCATTGTCTGTTATTAAGAAGAAGTTGGTACAAGCTGGGTTCTTTCCAGGTTGTCGTGAAGATTGTGTCTATTGTGCTTATAAGCCGGATAGTTGTTGGAGATTGAAGGACGGAATTCAACGCCTCATGAATAATTACACCATAGTGTTTGAGAGGACTCCACTTTCTGTGGAAAATATGGTGGATCATATAACTAAGGGTGCGAAGGTTGAAGAGGTGGATATGGTTGATAAAATGTCGGTGAGGATTACTTCCAAAGGACCTGTCAAAATTACTCATAAGGGTCCAATTAAGATTACTGCTGAAGGCCCTGTGAAGATTGTTGCTGAAGCTAGAGTGGCTCCTATGATCATCACCACTCCTGGTCCTATTCCGTACACTTCTGATAAAGTTGTGCCTTGGCATTATGGTTCCGATGTTTATATCCATGGTGTTAAGCAGGAACCCTTAGCTGATACACCTGTTGCTGATGAAAATATTGATGTTGATAATATTGCTGGATCTAGTAAGATCACACGAAGCGGAAGAGTTTTCTCTCCTCCAGTTACCAAGAATGCAGTTGCTCCAGCTACTACCTCTACTGCTGATGCTCGGGGCAAAGGTCCTGTTATTGAACCTATACAAAATGATGTACCAGCTGCTAATGATCTCTCTAAGCAGATGGAAGAAGTATTGAAGATCATTCGCAAGAGTGATTATAACATTGTTGATCAATTGGGGCATACTCCCTCCAAGATTTCTATGTTGTCTTTGATGTTGTGTTCTGAGGCTCATGCCAAAGCCTTGATTAAATTTTTGAAGACTGCTCACGTGCCAAATGAGATTTCTGTAGACCAGTTTGAAAATTGTGTTGCACACTTGACCTATGATAATGGGTTAGGTTTCTCCGATGCTGATTTGACCCCTGCCAAGAGGGATCATAATAGGGCTCTACATATCTCTATTGAATGTAGGGGCACTACCCTGTCACATGTGTTAATAGACAATGGTTCCTCTCTGAATGTGTTGCCCAAAGAAGTTCTGAATAAGCTTAGTCCTGAAGATGCTGTGTTAAAGCCCAGTAATATAGTGGTGAAAGCTTTTGATGGCTCGAGAAGAGTGGTGCATGGAGAAATTGATCTCCCAATCAAAGTAGGTTCTCAGGTCTTCAATGCTACTTTTTATGTAATGGATATTTGTCCGTCGTATTCTTGTTTGCTTGGGCATCCCTGGATCAATGGGGCAGGTGCTGTAACCTCTACTTTACATCAGAAGCTGAGATATCCAGTAGAAGGAAAAGTTGTCACTGTTTACGGAGAGGAAGGATATATAGTTAGCCATGTGAACACCTTTAAATATCTTGAAGTGGAAGGTGAATATGTTGAAACTCCGTGCCAGACATTCGAAGTAGTTCCTTGGGTTGTTAATAATTATGAAGCTCCCCCTGTTGTCAAGAAAGTTCATGTGGTCACCAGAGTACCTCCTACAATGGCCTCCCTCAAAGATGCTAGAGTTGTGGTGGATGAAGGTGGTTGTACTATTTGGGGTCAGCTTCCTGACATTCCTTACAAGTCTGACAAATTTGGTTTGGGTTTCACTGCAGAGTCCCAGAAGGCTATTCGTCGTGCTCGTGCTGTTCGTATCACCAATCAGGGGATTATGAAATATCAGATCAATGCTGTGGGTGACTATGATGAAGACTACAATTTGGATGCTTGGATTTTTCCTACTGTGGGTGCTGGGCTCAATAACTGGAAGTCTGAAGATGTTATTCCTATCTCCTTTAGTCAGGAGTAAATACTATTACTGTGTTGTTACTTTTTAAAGTTTGTAATTTTTGAATAATTAAACTCTTAAGCCTTGTGCCTTACTCGGGGCACAATGGTGTGCTTGTTACGGGATGTCATTTCATTTGCATACTTCATTCAATAAAAATCAGTGGACGTTTCGTTTTCGTAAATATTGTGTTCCTTGTCTTTCTTTTCTTTTATTTTTATTTTATCAGCTATGTGTTCTTACACACACCCACATCACTAAAATGCAGATCCTCATCCACTCTGGATCCTGTTGATAACAGTTCTACTATTGCCAATTATAATTTCGAGAATCCGATCTATCAAGCTGAAGATGGAAATGAGGACGATTGTGAAGTACCTGTAGAGCTTGCTAGGTTGTTACAACAAGAAGAGAAAGCTATACAGCCATATGAAGAGCCGGTCGAAGTTGTGAATCTGGGAACTGAAGAAAACAGGAAAGAGGTCAAGATAGGGGCTGAATTAGAGGATAATGTCAAGAGCAGATTGATTCAGATGTTACATGACTATGTGGAGATTTTTGCTTGGTCCTATGAAGATATGTCAGGTTTGGACACAGACATTGTGGTTCACCGTCTACCAGTAAAAGAAGATTGTCGTCTAAAGAAGCAGAAAGTTCGTCGCATGCGTCCTGAGATCTCAGAGAAGATTAAAGCAGAGGTGATGAAACAGTTTGATGCAGGGTTCTTAGCTGTAACTTCTTATCCTCAGTGGGTTGCAAATGTGGTGCCGGTACCTAAGAAAGATGGTAAGGTACGTATGTGTGTGGACTACAGAGATTTGAACAAGGCCAGCCCCAAAGATGACTTTCCATTTCCACATATTGATGTTCTGGTAGACAACATTGCTCAGCATAAAGTATTCTCTTTCATGGATGGTTTCTCTGGTTACAATCAAATCAAGATGGCACCTGAAGATATGGAGAAGACTACATTTGTTACACAGTGGGGCACCTTTTTCTATAAGGTGATGCCATTTGGTTTGAAGAATGTCGGGGCAACATATCAGCGTGCTATGGTGGCTTTGTTTCACGATATGATTCATCATGAGATAGAGGTGTATGTGGATGATATGATAGCCAGGTCCCAGAATGAAGAGCAACACCTTGATCATCTGCATAAGTTGTTTGAAAGGTTGAAGAAATACAAGTTGAGATTGAACCCAAACAAATGTACTTTTGGAGTTAGATCTGGTAAACTCCTGGGTTTCATTGTCAGTGGAAAAGGTATTGAAGTAGATCCTGCAAAAGTGAAAGCTATACAAGAGATGCCAGCTCCCCGTACTGAGAAGGAAGTTAGAGGTTTCTTGGGACGATTGAATTACATTGCAAGATTTATTTCCCAATTAACTGCCACCTGTGAGCCAATCTTCAAGTTGTTGAAGAAAGATCAGGTAATGGAGTGGAATGATGAGTGCCAGACAGCCTTTGATGAAATCAAGAAATATCTGCTAGAACCTCCAATTTTGATGCCACCAGTTGATGGAAGACCCTTGATTATGTACTTAACAGTGTTAGACAACTCAATGGGGTGTGTATTGGGGAAACATGACGAGTCTGGTCGAAAAGAGCAGGCAATATACTACCTTAGCAAAAAGTTTACCGACTGTGAAACAAGATACTCACTGCTCGAGAAAACTTGATGCGCTTTGGCATGGGCTGCTCGCCGACTAAGACAGTATATGTTGACTCATACTACCTTGTTGATTTCGAAGATGGATCCAATCAAGTACATATTCGAGAAACCTGCTCTCTCCGGAAGAATTGCAAGATGGCAAATGATCTTAACAGAATATTATATACAGTATACTACTCAGAAGGCCATTAAGGGAAGTGTTGTAGCTGATCATTTGGCTCATCAAGCAGTGGATGATTATCAGTCAATGAGTTTTGAGTTCCCTGATGAAGATATTATGATTATTACCAAAGAACCTGGACAATATGACGGACCTGAACAAGGATCCCGATGGACTATGGTTTTTGATGAAGCTTCTAATGCACTTGGTAATGGTGTTGGTGTTGTGATCAGTTCCCCTGAAGGTTGTCATACCCCGATTACTGCCAGACTTTGTTTCTATTGTACCAATAATATGGCTGAGTATGAGGCGTGTATCCTGGGTATTAAAGTTGCTATTGATATGAGGATTCAGTTCCTAGACGTGTATGGAGATTCAGCCCTGGTAGTAAGTCAGATTAAAGGAGATTGGGATACCAAGCATGATAATCTCATTCCTTACAGAGATCATGTGTTATCTTTGATCCCACATTTTAAAGATATTACCTTTGGACATATTCCACGAAGAGAGAATCAGTTGGCAGATGCCTTATCCACCATGGCATCCATGTTTGAGATCAGCTGGGATGATGAAGCTCCCAAGATTACTATTGATAGATTTGAAAAGCCTGCATACTGCAATGAGATTGACACTGAAGAAGCAGAGGAGAAGCCTTGGTTTTATGAAGTAAAAAGATATCTTGAAGCCCAGGAGTTCCCTGAAGGGGCATCTGTCAAAGATAGGAAGTTTCTGAGGAGGTTTTCTGCTAAGTTCTTTTTGAGTAATGGGATTTTGTACAAGCGCAATCATGATTCAACTATGCTTCGTTGTGTGGATAAGAAGGAAGCAACTGAAATTATGGAAGATATGCATGATGGGATCTTTGGCACTCGTTCTAGTGGTCATACTATGGCAAAGAAGATATTGAGAGCAGGTTACTATTGGTCTACCATGGAAGCTGACTGCTATCAACATTCCAGAACATGTCATAAGTGTCAAATTTATGCTGATAAAGTCCATATACCTCCATCACCATTGAATGTGTTGACTGCTCCTTGGCCTTTTGCCATGTGGGGCATTGATATGATTAGTGAGATCAAGCCTACTGCTTCTAATGGGCATCGTTTCATCCTGGTCGCTATTGATTACTTCACAAAGTGGGTAGAGGCAGCTTCATTTGCATCTGTTACCAAGAATGTTGTGGCTCGATTTATTAAGAATAATCTCATATGTATGTATGGCATCCCTGAAAGGATTATTACTGACAATGGCTCTAATCTAAACAACACTGTGATTACTGACCTCTGCACGCAGTTCAAAATTAAACATCACAACTCTTCTCCGTATCATCCAAAGATGAATGGGGCAGTTGAAGCTGCTAACAAAAATATCAAGAAGATTATACAGAAGATGACTATCACTTACAAAGATTGGCATGAGATGTTACCATTTGCTCTTCATGGTTATCGTACTACAATACGCACTTCAACAGGGGAAACTCCATTCTCCTTAGTTTATGGTACGGAAGCAGTTCTACCCATTGAAGTTCAGATTCCCTCCTTAAGAATTATGAAGGATGCAGGTTTGGATGAAGATGAGTGGATTCAGACTCGACTTGACCAGATAAATTTGATTGATGAGAAGAGGTTAGCAGCAGTTTTTCATGGCCAGATGTATCAGAAACAAATGATCAAAGCTTTCAACAAGAAGGTTAAACCAAAGGTATATCAGGCTGGTGACTTGGTAATCAAGCGTATCATATTACCACAGGGTGATCCTAGGGGCAAGTGGACTCCTACATATGAAGGACCATTTGTAGTTAAAACAGTATTCTCAGGAGGTTCCATGATACTTACAACTATGGATGGTGAAGACTTCCCAAAGCCTGTAAACGCAGACATAGTTAAAAAATACTACGCATAAAAAGAGACCCGCTAGGTTGACTGGCCTAGGCAAAAATAAGGGCATCCCAGCGAACCAAAAGGGTTCGGGCAAAAATTAGGGATATATATATATATATATATATATATATATATATATATATATATATATATATATATAATGTACACTCGGCAAGTCGAAAACCTGAAAAGGCGACTTGGGCAAAAAAGGGTATCCCGGTGGATTGAAAACCTGAAAAGGCAATCCAGGCAAAAGTTAGGGATTAAAGCGTATGACTATGTCTCGTTTGGATCACCCGTGAAACTACCACCAGTTGTGCTACTTACTCAAGCTCGAACATATAAAGCTCAATCCAATCGTTTCCGTCTTAACAGCAGAAGATGAGATATTTGAAGATAATGGCAATAGTAGAATTGAAACTCAATAGGATTACTTCCCACATAGCTGATTTTCTTTGTTTTGTAAAAAAATTTACGACAAATTCCTCTTACTAGGATTTCTGTCTCCTTGTACAAACTTGCCTATGTATAGGTCACTTTTTGATATAAATAAAATTTCATCTTTGAATCCAGATTTACTTTTACCCTATTTACATAAGCGAAACGTCCATTGGTTGTGTTTGAATGTATGTATGCTTTTGAATATGATTGATGTTTACAAGAAATGCATAAAATGCTTAATATGATTGATGTTTACCAGAAATGCATGAAAATGCAGTAATAGTATTTACTAAGGACGAACGAGGGTAGTAGTTCAACGAAGCTTCGCCAGTTCATCCCTACAGGACAACTACAAATCCCCTAGTAGGGAAAATCCATCTCCATAAATACTTCGAGTCATATCTCCCCTGGAATTTATATCCATCTCTTTTATCCTCATAGGATAGTCGGGAATTTATTCTTTCAATAGGAGTACGACGAACGAAGACAGGAGGTTATGGATACTATACTATTAAACGAAGACGGGAGGTTATGGATACCTTACTATCGAACGAAGACAGGAGGTTATGGATACCTTACTATCAAACGAAGGCGGGAGGTTATGAGTACTATACTATCAAACGAGACGGGAACAAGTTCCTCATATTCTTCAGCAACAAATCGGGATTTATTTTCCCTGGCCAGCAGTTGTTATACAAAGATATCCGGACGCGTCAAGCTGCATGATGCATACATACATCATTTACATCATACCATAACATACATATCCATAATTACATTACTTAAGTGCATCATACTATGCATGCATACATAATGCATAAACTAATATTTTCCTTGCAGGATAGTTATATGCAGATAAAACAATATCAATGACTTATACCTCAGGACGTTGTTTATCCTCCTGAAAGCTATCATGACTTTGGGCCGTTGTTTATCTTCCCAAAAGTTATACTTATACCTCAGGACGTTGTTTATCCTCCTGAAAGTTATCATGACTTTGGGCCGTGGTTTATCTTCCCAAAAGTTATACCCTTACCTTGGGCCGTTGTTTATCTTCCCAAAGGTTATCTCATTATCTTGGGACGTCATTTATCTTCCCGAGGGCTATCTTGAGACGTTGTTTATCTTCTCAAAAGGCCGTATTGTTACCTTGGGCCGTTGTTTATCTTCCCAAAGGTAATGTTGGGACGTTGTTTATCTTCCCAAAAGCTATATCTTCATACTTTGGACTACCTTATTCTCCAAGAAGTATATTTGAAGAACTTTTCTCCAGATGGCATCTCTAATCCCATCTCCAGTTCATTCTGATGGCATCTTTAAGCCCATTTCCTTTTTGCCAAGTGACATCTTCAAGCCCACTCAAGCATTTACAGCTAGTCATCAGTATCACTCTACGCACCGGTGAGTGCAAATTTTTGGGCTTTTGTGTTCAATCCCCTTCAACCTTCCAGGTCACGAATGGCATATATACCAATCTAACCCCTCAGGTTTCAGAAAATTGAACAGGGGCAGCTGTTGCACCCCAAAATTTGCCCTCACAAAACAAGACT
Organism: Lathyrus aphaca; assembly: GCA_963966055.1. Classification (NCBI taxonomy): domain Eukaryota; kingdom Viridiplantae; phylum Streptophyta; class Magnoliopsida; order Fabales; family Fabaceae; genus Lathyrus; species Lathyrus aphaca. Next base: position 195,780,696 of record OZ014524.1, read on the forward strand.
TTGTGTGCTAAGAGGTTCACAAGGTTCACAAGCTTTACAAGACATCTTATGAGGATACCAAGGTTCACAAGACATCTTATGAGGTTCAAAAGGTTCACAAGACATCTTATGAGGTTCACAAGGTTCATAAAGTTCACAATTAGTCAGAAGATTTGACAATTCTCTCAGACAATGCATCCTCCTAAGCAGGGCATCCAAAACTAGGTTTTTGACTTTAATCAGGCTAAATGAACTTCCAAGACTTCAAGTGAGCTTTATAACATCTAATATGTGTTTAAGAACCCCCATGACAAGTTTCAAGACTTTTCTCAAAGGTTTGCTCAGTCAGATGATCAGATAAGTCAAAATCAGTCAAAGTAGTTAAAAAGTCAAACTGAGGTCAACTGTGGTCAAACCAAAGTCAAACTTCATGATTTTTTACCAAAATCAAGTATATGAAGTAAAATTCATCATTTGATCAAGGGTTGATCATGATTCATCAAGGAGATTTCAGATCATCAAGAATCAGGAGTTTCTAAATTAGGGTTTCCTTAGGAAAAGTCAACTGAACTTTGACCAGACATAACTTTCACACGCTTCATCAAATTTTTTCAATCCAAAGCTCATTTTGAAGGAAATTGAATTCTCTAAAACTTTGTGTCTCACAAGCTAAGCCCAAAAATGCTTCATTTGGAAGGTATGAGCTAAGACATTATAGGTCTTTTTGAAAGTCAACAAAAAGTCAACAACTTCAAAAGAGCATAACTTGAGAATGGTAAAAGGTATGGACATGAAACCAATGGGGTTGGTTAGAGGACTCTTTAAGTTTTCCAAAATGTCCAAGAACACCCTCATACCATTAAAATTGAAGGATTTGTGCCCTTGCAAAGTTGGGAAATTTTTGGGAGGTTTATGAAGCAAATAGGGCTTTAAAACCAATTTCTTCCAAATGGGCTTGCAATCTTGTGATCCAAACTTCAACATGACACCAAGCACGACCCAACCCATGTAATTTCTGATTTTTATTATTTTATTTAATATTTATTTGAATTTTATTCATTTAAATACATATTAAATCAAAATAAAATCAAAAAATCAATATTTAAGTATGATTCTTCTAGAAAATCATAAAAGCCATTTAACATGAATATACACTGTCCAAATTCGTGCTCACTCCTTGAAGCATGAAAAGATTTGATTTTTGGCCAAAATTGGAAAGAGATTTCTTCATCACCAAGGTATCCAAAAAGCCCAAAGAGGGAGCACATTTTTTGACCTAAATCAATCCACTACATATACACAAAGAGAACACAATGCATAGGGACGATTTTTGCAGCCTCAAACCATAATACCAAACTTCAAAAAATCCTTCAAAAGTGAATTTTCGGTTTCAACCCTAGAGGAGGTTTCAAGGTATTTTAAGAACATCACAAGCTTCCCTGGACATCCCTGAATCGAAACCAATATTCACATGCTTCTGAACCATGACCTAATGCATAATCCGAAGCATACATGTTCTTAATATATTTTTCTTCGATTCACTGCATTTACTTGTTTATAATGAATTTTAGATATGTATTGATGTTTGTTGTTGTCTATAGATGGTTTCTGGACTGTTTGGTGAAGAACTATGGCCGAATCGTGAAAACACCATAGTTAGGGTTTTGAGCTCTAAATTGGGATTCTGCGATTCACTTAATTTAAATAGATTCTAAGGACATGGTTTTGTTGTATGAGTCATGAGGAATTCATTGACATAATCGATTTGATAAAACTGTACTATTTGCTTGCTGTTTGAGATTCACAGGTTGTAAACATGTGAAAATTCGCAGGTAAATGTGTATGAAAAAACGCAGGAAAATTCATAGGTACCAAGGTTGAAGACGAAGACCAGTGGCGCGAAAATTAATTCAAAAAAATTGATTTAAAATATTATGTATTGTTTCTGTTTATGTTTCAAAGTGAGCGCGTGGCTCAGTTGGTTTTGACGCTTGTATGTAATGGTAAGAGACCAGGGTTCGATTCCTTGGTCAGGTTCTTTTTGTTCAAAAGTTCATTTAATTATTAGGTTTACTATATTATTGTTGGAGACTATTTCATGGACACGCAGCATGTGTGGCTCAGTTGGTTGATGATTAATGGAAGAGGCTGGGAGACCTGGGTTCGACCCCAGGCTCCAGCAGGTAAGTTTTTTGCTATTTTATTTCAATTGTTTTCTATTTTCTTTTATTTCATTAATTTTAATTAAAAATAGTTTATATTTTCTATTTTCTTTTATTTCATTAATTTTAATTAAAAATAGTTTATAATAAAAATAATATAATAGGATCATATATGTTTGAAAATTAATTTGTATGTCTATATTATTAAATACATAATTTGTGAATAATTAAATTTGTTTTGTAAATTAATAAATAAAACCTTATTTTTTCTAAAAAAATCATAAACACTAAATTATTTATGCTAATATTTTCATAAACCCTAATTTATTGTGATTAACCCTAATAATATTTTTTTCTAAAACCCTAATTATTTCATATAAATGTTAATTATGTTTCTTTATTTTTATTATTTGTTTATATTATCATTCATGTAAATAATTTTAGATTATGTTTAAAACAATTAAAAACTCCTAATTTGATCTTATAAATATAATTTATTTTTATAATATGTTTATTTAATTATAATTAACCATTATTTTTATAACATGTATATAAATTTAAACCTTTATAATAATTAGTATATAGTATGAATTGCTTATTTTTCTTCTTAAAATCTTAAAAAATAATTATTTATTAAAAATTGAACTTTTAATTTATTATTCATTATTATGCTAATTTCTTTATTTTATTCTTATTTATTTTATTATTACTAACCCCATTTATTTATATATTATATGATTTTTATTTATTGTTATTGTTACTAACCCAATTATTTATTGTTATTTATTTGCTTGTTTATTTTTTATTATTATTATTATTATGTAATTGTATCCAATATGTAATAGTTATAGTAATTTTTAATATTTTATATTTTAAATGCTATGGTTAGTAAAATAGGGAGTGTAAAACATGTTTGTATTTAAAATTGAAATTAGATCATTAACTTAAAGATAAATATTTGAACTCGTACACTCACACACGTAAGTCGATCCTGGATCGCCATCTCACTTCTTAAGGGTTACCTCTCAAGTTGCCTAAATAAAAGGTCAAGTAGGGTGTATAAAGCAAAGTCCCTCATCTCATATCATCTAGTCCCTTAACAGATAAAAAGATCAAGTCCCTTCGTGGTTGCCTTCGTAATGATCTTGTCCCTTTCGAATAAAGATGATAAGTCCCTTCAAATTGCTTATACACCTCACAGTTGCCTAAATAACAGATGTCCCTTTACTTGTCCCTCAAACATCCAAGGTAATGACTACCTATTCCTTAATAATAGGGATAGTCTTACCATTTAAAGGATATTTAAGAACAGAAAAGACTTAACTTAGGGTAGGTTCCTCTTATGTACTTGCTCACTCTTCAAAACATTTCAAACACTTCACATTTTTCAAGCAATTTTCAAAACAAAGTTTTATATATATCCGTACATGGATCATTATAAAACACTTAAGAAAATTTCTAAACACATACTTCACATTTCAAAAACAATTTAAAGTGAGCTAAGTAACTAAGAGCCCATGGATAACCATGGATGTAAAGGGTGCTAACACCTTCCCTTTACATAACCTACCCCCCGGACCCAAAATCTTTTAAAAGGTCTTTCCTGTTCTTTTATGCCTTTCCTTTGGATAAAATAAAAGTCGGTGGTGACTCTTGCTATCCGCAACATAACTAAAGTCAGTTCTCCCACCGTGTTACAATGACTTTTGTGGAAAGCTTTGGAGGATCGTACTTTCTGAACTGTAAGTCCTTTTTAGGTTCCGTTCAAAGTGCCAGAGGATAAAGTTTTGAAACTTCTTTTGAGCATGCTTTGGTAGACAGTATATGATCTGAATTTTTGATTTGTTGTTGTTGCGACTACTGAGGATCTAAATGGAGAAGTTATAAGAGACTCATGAAGTGTGATCTTCCAGGAAACATTTTGGTATCTGAATTATTGTGTGGATAAGAGATGAACAATTGGTCAGTTCTTATATCGTTAATTTTTAATGTTAGTTATGGACTCCGTAAATAATACCAGATGTGTGCAGTTGAGCCGCACTCAGTGTTATGGATTTTTAAGTTACCTTCTAGGTAAGAGTGAGAGATGAATGTTCTAAAGTTAAGCATGTAAATTGGATCGTTCAAGGAATGAGACCCTTGAGAGAAATGGATTTGAATGATAAGTTTTATGTGATCTTCAAAGATGAGTATATGGAATATTGTATGCAATAGGCAAGTGTTATGGAAATACACAAGTATATAAGGATCATTTAAGTTTGGTACGAGTGACTCACTAATGATTGTAAGCTCTGTGACGTTACTACGTTGTTATTAATGAAGACCTTGTGTTAATATAAACCCTGAGTGAATGGAATCCTCTGAAGAGGATTGACATGGAGTATAGTAACCATGGTCAGATTCATTAAGCTGAATTGGATGAATTATTTCGAGTTTAGAATGGAATTGGAATTGTATAAGTTTTGATTGCAGCAGTACAACACATATATCTATGTAGTTGGAGAGTTGGACCGACATTATTATTGTGTGGTTGACAAGTAAGTTGTTATATCCCTGAATGTCTGCGAGTATAGTTTCATCCGTTGGTGAGAACTCCAAAGGATGAGTGTGTTCTCCGCGGACTATCCACTACCTAGTGTCGCTTGAGGAATTATGGTATCTCCACTGTTAGACTTGAGAACATAGTGTAAGGAGACAGATGAAAGAGTTCAATCGAATTATTATGAATTAGAAGAGAATTCTTTGTAAGTGTTGAGTTAAGAGAATTTTTGTTCTAAGTGTGTTGTTCTTAAGTAAGACACTAAAAGGATGAAGTGTCAAACGTAAAAGGTCACAGCGTATAGTATCAAACCAAGTAGAATTGGTACAGAAGTTGTTTGACAACTTTTAGATGATCTTAGTAATTGAAGGATTTTAATAAGTGTGTTTGCTGGAATTTGTGTGTAGATAATATTTCGCTAAGATACCTTGTGGAGTTTTGTCGGGTATGGTTGTCCCGAAATTAAGTTGGAGTGTTATGCTTTTGTGTTGCGACTCAATAGCAGAAATTAGAGTGGTATGATTCTCCGAAGGAGAGATGAGCCTAAGTGATTCAGTATGAAACAACAGATGAATTACGTAAATGGTAAGTTAGAAGTTAACTTAATGTTGGAACAATCGTATGAGTAAGAACGTGAAGTTTACTTGCTAGGAAGCAAGGACTTTAGATAGTGGAGTCAAGAGTTAGATTTGAGTATGTCAGATTATATGGAAGAAGTAAGGATAAGTATGGATCTAAGACAGTGTTGTGAACTGTCGTTGTTGTTGAGTAAAGGAAATTCGAGGACGAATTTCAATTTAAGGGGGGGATGTAATACCCCGTATTTAATTAAATGCTCTGGATAATATTAGTTGAGATTAATAAGGTTCTGTTATGCTCTGAGAGTTTTCAATTAAAATAATTAGAGCAACTGATGAACTTAAATTAATTAATTAAGTATTATCTGACTCGGAGGTTTTATTAAATATTTGACTCATAGAAATTTTTGGATACTCTCAATTTGGACCCGTTAGAGTACTAACTATTGTATATTAGTGTAATATACTTTATTTGTTATAAATAAAGAAAAGAAGGGTTTTTTTAGAAAGAAAAAGAAAGTTGGTAAGAGGAAGAAAGAAAGGAAAGAAGAAGGAAACCTAGAAGAGAGGAAGAAGCTCTTGGAAGAGGAAGAAGTTCATGGAGAAGCTTGCCATGATTCTCAAATCATCATCTTCTCCAAACTCCTCATCATTTGCAAGGTGGGTTCATAGCTAGAAACTTTTATTTTAGTTTTGAATGAGTTATGAGATTTAGGGTTTTGATAGAAAATCTTAGAATCGGAAGTTTAAATGGTTGAAAAGCGATAAAAATGCTTGAGCATGCTGACACTAGGCATAGGAACCTTAGTTGAGATTGTTTAGAGGTTTGGTGATGTTTTGAAGTGAAAATGGGAGGTTCTGTTATGTGAAAACGTGTTTTTATTACCACTGGTTTCTGATTAACCGGTTAACCCAGGGCGTTAACCGGTTAACGCAGCTGATATATGCCTCTGAATTCTGTTTTTTGGTGTGGTTAACCGGTTAACCCCAGACGTTAACTGAATAACACTGTAAGTGTTGGAAAATATTATTTTCTTTCAAACTTTGAAAATTCATAACATTTTACTCGGGTATCCGATTGAGGCAAACTTTATATCGTTTTAAAGCTAAAAACATGTACTATCTTATGATGCCGAGAAATATTATTTTTACCCGACTTTTCTAATTAACCGTAATTATGTTAGTTGAGAAATTGTGGTGTTAATCGAATTGTGATATATATATATATATATATATATATATATGTGTGTGTGTGTGTGTGTGTGTGTGTGTGTGTGTGTGTGTGTGTGTGTTTAATCATAAGGATTGAATGAAAGTAGAGACAATGAGATCATTGTGAGATTAGTTTAATTGTGATAGTTAAATTAAAATGTTAGAATTATATGCTTGAAAACTATATAGTTAAAGGCATCAAGAATGGAGAAAGAGTGAGGAAATCTTATCATAAATCAATAATATGGCCTAGTAATGTAACTAGAAATATTTAGATGGTATGACTTGTGAGATGACTAGGATTACCCTAGGTCGTTGCGAACCATTAGTGTGTTATACACTAGGCCTCCATAATAGTCTGGTGTAAGTATTGAGGTGGGTAGATCTGGGTCCCACGGGAAGTGTCCGTAAAGACTAGAGGTGTGTATTCGCGAGTGGGCCTCCGTAAGTCTGGTGTAAGTCTTAAGGTGGGTGGAACTAGGTCCCACGGGAAGCATCCGTAAGACTTAAGGCGTGTATGTACATTATCCTTCTAAGAAGTATGCGTAAGACTTGAGGTGGGTAGATCTTGGTCCCACGGGAAGCATCTGTAAAGGCTTGAAGGATTACTACAAGGGGTTCTTTGGGGAGTCTTGTGTAAGTCTTGAGGTGGGTGGATTTAGGTCCCACGGGAAGCATCAGTGTAAATCTTGAGGTGGGTGGATTTAGGTCCCATAAGAAGCATCCGTAAAGACTCCAGTTTAGTATTGCATCAGGTCCTCTGTATAGTCTAGTGTAAGTCTTGAGGTGGGTAGATCTTGGTCCCACGGGAAGCATCCGTAAAGGATTGAGGAACTGTTGGTAAGGCTGGTAGTGACTTGAGGTGGATGGATCTTGGTCCCACGAGATGTCTTGCTGATAACACTTGAGGTGGGTATTCCTTTGAGTCCCACGTCAGTTGTTGATAGCGTTGTATAGACGTGTCCATCTTGTTTGGTTCCTTGTATAACAATGACCAAAGACCGGAGTAGTATTAGAATTGAACCCTTAGAGCCAAGAGAACTCTAAGATAGGGAACCCACTGAGATGTTGTTATCTCACCCCACTATTGTTGTTTCTTTTTCTGGTTTCTTTTGCAGGTTTGATTTACAAGTGGAGCTATGCTCGGATGTTTCAAGAGAAGCATAAATTTAGATTTCCGTTATGTATATTATCTTTATACCATAATGGATATTGTATTGATCTTAGCTTTTTCTTTTAGTATAATTTCCATGTCTTGCACCATAGTTTGTATTGTTTTTAGTTTTGGTCAAGAATGAGAATTATGCTATTAGGAACTTATGATGGTGTCAGTACCAAAAATAACACTTGTATGATATTATTTTAGATATATATTATATGGGCGTTACAGTTATGGTTGGTGCGATAATACTGTTGTGCGGTTCTTGTTGGTTTAGATTCGGATAGGACTTTAGTGAACGTGGTGGTCCTTCGTTTTCTTCGGCCATAATTGGCTCTTCAACTGGTTCCGGTATAATAATTTCAAGAATAAGGGTTTCGTAGGGTTCGGTTCGGCGTCTCGAACTTATGAAACATTCTACTTCGTCGATCTGGGGTTGTAAGTCTTTGCCTCGGGAGTGAGTATTGGGTATACAATCGACAAAGGCTAGCTAAATTTGTTGCCTTAGTCTTAGTGTAGACGACACAACAACGAAATGCACTATTGACTAAATCTAAATCCCCGGCAACGGCACCAAAAACATGGTGGCAGACTTCTGAGTCTAACGGTTACTAATTGCAAGTACACAGTCTATCACGTAGTAATAAAAGATATCGATCACACAGAGACTCGATAATCAACCTAGTGTTGTCGGGTGTTGCTATTCTTAGCTAAGGCGAGCGATGTTTTTAGTTTTAAAAGGGTTAAGAATTAATTAAATTAAATTAATGATATAAATTATCGGTACGTAATTGGTTTCGCCTTCGCAAATTCAATAGAGGGTCAGCTTGTTAAGGTTTATTAAGTTATCTCTGTGTAGAAACTCTCAGTTTAAAAGTCTTTGACTCACACTCTCGTGGTCTTGCCTATTACTATACTCCTAAGTTCAATTGAGAGCTCTCATTGTGTCAATTCAAGTTAGAAATACTTTTTGGAAACCTAAAGGTTCTAATTGGTTTTAAAGCGCTTCCACTATGTTTAAAACTAATGCTCGATTTTCAGCTATCTGATTGTGATCTCACACTCCCGTGGTCTTAATCCTAATCTTTTATACTCTTTTACTCTCGTAACGAAAGTTAATTAAAACAAGAAATCGAAACCAGATTATAACTTAATTTAAGGTTTTATCCTAATTCTATCGAATTCGTTCCAGTTTACACAATTACATACCGATTAACGGTTTAGCCAGACATATTGAATAAAGAAAGCTAGAAGGCGGAGAAATACATAATATAAATAAATGCGGTAATAAATAAATAAATAAGCATTAAAATCAGAAACATGGTTGCTATGTTCTTGATCAAGCAAACTTCGAAACTTGAAACGAAAACAATAATGTAGTGGATTGAAACAATTAAAATGGTGATAATTTCCTAATGATGGAAACTATCATTAAGGTTTGGTAAAGGAAAATAAAAACCAACTAATACTGAAAATAAATGGCGAACTTCGAATGAAAAAATGCAGAAATTGGACCGAACTAAGCTCTCTGGTGCAAATGGAAGAGAGCTCTATTTATAGGCAGTGGCATAGGGTTTGTTGAGAAGTTATAGGCTTGGAATCCGATTGGGTTCGAGACTGAGTTGCACGAACTGAGCTGATTAGGGTTGAGTGAAATTCTATGTTGAATGAAAAAACTTCTCATAACGGATTTCTCTGCATTTGATTCTGATTTCTTAATTAGGTTTCTAGAACTTTCATTTGAAAAGTCTGTTTTGTAATTGAGACGTGCAACTTGGGCATTTGACATGAGACGCCCAACTTGCAAGTAAGACGGGCGTCTCACTTTTGAGACGATCAACTTGCATGTGAGATGGGCGTCTCACTAGTAAGTTGTGTAGAATTTATTTTTCTGTTGTTTTCCTTCTGTTTTTCCATGGTTTCTTATTCAATAAGCTTCCTTTTGCACTTTTGCCTCCAAATGACATGTCTGATCAAATGTCTGCAAAATAGATACAATTCACGCATAATATCGTCCAAAATAGATAAATAAACATGATAAACAATCGGAAATCACATTAAATAATCGATATGAATTCAAGTTATCAACCACCTTACAGGTGTAAGGTATTGAAACCATCAAGCGGAAAAGACCCTGTCGAAATATGGAAATCCGACAAATATGTCACTAAGACATATACCTTTGATATATCTAAATGTGATGAAATTTTCGATTTGCTAGTAACAGATAGTCAAATTGTTGTTCCACCTAGTTTAAAAGACCCCCCTTTATATCAAAAGAAAAAGAGGGGATTTTGAAAATTTCGTAATTATCTTGGTCATAAAACGTCTCAATGTGTTCTTTTTAGGGATTTGGTGCAGAAAGCTTTAAAGGATGACAAACTTCAATTTGGCGAGAAGCCGAAGATGCAGATTGACACTGACCCTCTGAAAGTCGAAGAAGCATTGTATTCTGAGCTTAATGATTGTATGATGGTGGAAGTTATTGAGGATTTCCCTAACACACCCCATGTCAAAAACATAGAGTGCATGATGGTCGATACTACTGAAGGTGACGACAAAAACACTGAGGAGAAACTGGAGTCAATCTACCCTAGGGCTGGAGAAAGTTTGAATGAATTCCAAGAGAAATGCCAAGTGAACGGATCAAGGGCAATATTGTGCCCAAGATAATATGTTGTGTTCGGCGATATGGCAGCTGAAAAATATGAAGTTGGCAAAAAGGAAGCTTTAGTCGCTAAGGGGCCCCGTATCCCAAGGTCCGTGTTCGACCAGGTGTTGCACCCCAAAAAATTCCCTCCCCTAATCAAGGCATTGTGTACCAAGGTATCCCAAGAGGTTCACAAGGTTCACAAGGTTCACAATTAGTCAGAAAGCTTGGAAGTTCTCTCAGACAAAGCCTCCTCCTAAGCAATGCACCCTAAACTAGGGTTTTGAATTTTATCAGGCTAAATGGAATTTCAAGGATTCAAGTGAGCTTCATAACATCCTACATGTCTTCAAGAACCCCTATGTCAAGTTTCAAGGCTTTCCCAAAAGGTTTGCTCAGTCAGATGATCAAATATGCATAAATCAGTCAAAGTAGTTAAAAAAGTCAAACTGAGGTTAACTGTGGTCAAACTAAAGTCAAACTTCATGATTTTTTGCCAACATCAATTTTATGAAGTAAAATTCATCATTTGATCAAGGGTTTATCATGATTCATCAAGGAGATTTCAGATCATCAAGAATCAGGAGTTTCTAAATTAGGGTTTTCACAGGAAAAGTCAACTGAACTTTGATCAGCCATTACTTTCACATGCTTCATCAAATATTTCCCATCCAAAGCTCAGTTTAAAGAAAATTGATTCTCTACAACTTTGTGTCTCACAAGCCAAGTCTAAAAATGCTTCATTTGGAAGGTATGAGCTAAAACATTATAGGTCATTTTAAAAGTCAACAAAAAGTCAACATCTTCCAAAGGGCATAATTTGAAAATGGTAAAGGATATGGACATGAGACCAAATAGGTTGGTTAGAGGACTCTTTAATATTTCCAAAATGTCCAAGAACACCTTCATAGCCTTAAAATTGAGGGATTTGCGCCTTTGCAAAGTTGGGAAATTTTTGGGAGGTATATGAAGCAAATGAAGCCTTAAAACCAATTTTTGTCAAATGGGCCTACCAAATTACCATCCAATCTTCATGATATACTCAAGCACGACCCAAACCAAGTATTATCTGATTTTTTTTTATTTAGTATTTATTTGAATTTTATTCATTAAAATGAAAATTAAATCAAAATAAAATATATAAATCAAATATTTGGATGGGATTGTGATTCTAGAAGGTCATAAACATCATTTAGAGTTCATTGATCACATCCAAATTCGTGCATAATCAATTTGGCATTGTTAGATTTGATTTTTGGTGATTTTCAAATATTTGATTTCTTCATGATCAAGCTACATCATAAAGCCCAAATATCCATAAGATATTTGACCTAATTCACTCTATGACATAAGGACAACAAGACCATTGCATCGAGGACGAATTTTTGCAGCCAAGGACAAAGTAACAAAGCTCAAACTTTTCAAGAAAAGGTGAGATTCGGTTTTGAACCTAGAGGCTATTTCCAAGCTTTCTCAAGGTTGAAACACTTTCTTTGAGGATCATAGAACGCATTTGCATCATTCACATTGTCCAAAACCTTCTCATATGCCCTAACCGAATCGTTCTTGTTCAAGATTAATGTCTTTTTCGATTTCCTATTTTGATGCATTATTAATTGATTCTAATGGCTAGTTTGTGTTTGTAATGACCTTAGGATACTTTCTGGACAATTAGATTGAAGGTTCATGACCTGAATCGTGAAACGCCATTGTTAGGGTTAGAGCTCTCGAATTGGGGGTCACGATATAATAAATATAAATGAAATATGACACCATAGTCTAATTGCAAATAACATGAGGATTGTATATGTATGATCAATTTTGAGAATCGTTACAGGTTTGATGCTCATTGAAGAAAACTAGTAGAACCTATGAAAACTGGTTTGCAGGTAAATTCGCAGGAAGAATCGTATGAAAATTCGCAGGAAATTCAAACGAAGAAGATGAAGTTTGGCGCGGAAATTCAGTTTGAAAATTTGTCTTATTTTATTATGATTTGTGTTGGTTATATTGTCAAAGCAGGCTGGTAGCTCAACTGGTGGTGCGTGCGCGTGTGAAGACCAATTGACCTGGGTTCGATTCCCAGGTTTTGCCATTTTGTTGTTTTATTTTATCGTATTTAACAGGTTTCATATTTATTGATTTGGATTCACTTTTTGTTCACTAGCGCGTGCTAGCCCAGTGGTCTGGTTTTGTTGTGGTAAGGGGGAGGTCCTGGGATCAAAACCAGGCCTCGCCACCTTTCTTTTTTATCACTTATTTCATTTATTTTATATAATTAAATCTTAATTAATTTGTTTTATATTAAAACTATTAATTTTATTTAAAACATTGATTAAACTTTATATTTTCATTAATCTAATAATTTTTCTTGATTAGTCATTTTAATTAATTTCATAAATAATTTTGTATATAAACTTTATTTTTATATAATTTGTAAATAACTTATTTAAATCTTATTTAAATTATAAACCTAAATTCTTAACCCTAATTTTCTTAATTAAAATGTTAACCCTAATTTTTCTATTAACCCTAAAAAATTAACTTATTTTTTTCTAAACCCTAATTAATATATTAATCTTTATCTTTATTATTATGTAAATAATTTAATATTTTGCTTATTATTATTAAATTTGTTATATTTTCTTAATTAACCTTTAAAAAATTTATAATATTTGTCTAACCTAAAAATAATTTTATTTTCTTTTTAAATTTTTATTTTATTTATTTATTATTCTAATCATTATTATTATTAATATTTTATTATTGCTAATATTTTGTGGTTTATTTATTATTCTTATTATTATTATTTTTATTTGATTATTGTGTATCTGCTAAAGCCATGTAATATTTATAGGTTTATTTTCCGTCTTTATTTTATTTCGAAAATATTTTATTGTATGGTTAGTAATCTTAGGGTGTGCATAACCTATATGTGATTAAAAATAATTTAGAAAATTAATTTAAGATAAATATTTAAATATAAACACTCACACACGTAAGTCGATCTTTGATCGCCATCTTGCACTTCCTAGGTTATCGCTCTCAGTTGCCTTAAAAATGGTCAAGTCCCTCGAATATAGGGGTGTCTTAAGCAAAGTCCCTTCATAAAATCATCAAGTCCCTACAGTTTAAAAGATCAAGTCCCTTCGAGGTTGCCTATGATAATGATCTTGTCCCTTCGAATAAATGATGATAGTCCCTACGAATTGCTAAAGACATCCCTTAAGTTGCCTTCTATGACCATACGATGACCCTACGCTTGTCCCTTAAACATCCAAGGTAATGACTACCTATTCCTTAATAATAGGGATAGTCTTACCATTGAAAGAACATACGAGAACATGAAGGACTTAATCTAAGGTAGGTACCTCTTAGTTGCTTGCTCACATTTCAAAATACTTTTTATACCTCACTTTCCTAAACATTTTTCAAAACAAGGCTTTGTATACATCCATACGAGGATCATTACAAAGTACTTAGAAAATTTTCTAATCACACATTACACTCTTCAAAAACAATTTAAGTGAACTAAATAACTAAGAGCCCATGGATAACCATGGATATAAAGGGTGCTAACACCTTCCCTTTGTACAACCTACCCCCCGAACTCAAGTCTTTTAAAATAGGTCTTTCCTGTTCTTTTATGTCCTTTCCACTTGGATAAAATAAAAGTCGGTGGCGACTCTTGTTATCCGCAACATGACTAAAAGTCAGTTCTCCCACCGTGTTACACCAGGGTGGTAATCCTCGTCGAAATGAAGATTTCCAAAGACAGGTTAAGTCAGCTAGACCTAGAAATTTTGTACCACCATCTGACACCCCACGTGAGAAATGGGTCGAACTAGTCAATCAGAAGGGAAACAAAAGGCCAAAATGGAGGATACTGGAGTTAGAGAAAGAGTCTGGGAAGAAAGAAGAACATATGGGTTACGTGGTTTCTCCCAATTACAAAGGAAGAAATTCTATGACCAGGACCCAGTGGAGGCATTACCAAAGAAATAAGAACGCTAGAAAATTGGCATCGACATCTTGACCAAGGCAGGGAGAAGCCCTTAGACCAAAAGAGCAACACCCAAAGGCAAGGTGGGTCGAAAAAGGAAAGATTGTGACGAATCAGTCTTTGACCGTTGGAACCTCTGAAGGGAAAGAGGTAATCTCCAAATAAAGTGCAGAATGCACTCCTACTGTCGAAAAGGGGAAGGAACCTGAATACATCCCCCAATCTGACGAAGAAGAACCTACATATTCACCTCAGTATAACGAAGAATATACTCTGTCACCAGAAGATGACTTCGACGAGGACATGTATGATGACACCTATAACGCCCGATTATTTATTTTATTATTTAATTTAAATAATTGAAATGGTTGTGTATTATGTGTGGTGCGAAGTGATAATATCTGAATATCTTCATCTTTCACTTTAATCTGATGATAGCCCGATCTCAAATCGATATTGCTAAACACATGAGCACCTACCAATTGATCCATCAAATCATATATTCTTAGTAAAAGATACTTATTCTTAATCGCCATTTTATTCAACAGTCTATAATCCATACAAAGCCTCATACTTCCATATTCCTTCTTAACTAGTAACACTGGAGCTCCCCACGACGATACACTTGGCCTCACAAACGTTTTCTCAAGCAACTCTTCCAACAACTTTTTTAATTCAGCCAACTCAGATACAAACGTATTATACGGTGCCATAGACACATTTCTAGTACCAGGTACAAGATCAATCACAAACTCAACTTCTTTTTCAGGCGACACATCAGGAATTTCATCAGGAAAAACCTTAGGAAATTCACTCACTACTTGCAACTCTTCAATCTTAGCTTTACTCTCTACTGACAATGACGCCATCAACATAAACATCTGGGCTTCTTCTTTCATTTACTTCTGCAACTCTCTAAACGACAACAATCCAACTCCTTCTTCTTCTGGAGTAGAAAAGCTCACCGACTTACGAAAACAATTTATATGAACATAGTTATACTCTAACCAGTTCATACCTAGGATTACATCCATCCTAGTCAATGGAAAACACACCAAATCAACATAAAATTCTATATCAAAGATAGACAACAGGTAACTCAAAAAAACTAGAGAAGTAGTCATTGATCCCTTAGCCGAAATCTCTACGACCATTTCTCCTTTCATCTCAGACAACTTAAGACCCAACTTCTTAACACAATCAGCAGCAATAAAACAATGCGTAGCACGCGGGTCAATAATAGTAATTAAAGGAATACTATTAATGAAGCACGTACCTCTGACGAGCTTGTCGTCATTAGTTGTCTGAGTCCCAGCTAGAGCGAACATTTTCCCTCCAGACTTTGTTTTCTTTGGCTTTTGGCACTGGCTACCAATATGCCCTTCTTCACCATAGTTAAAATTGATCATCTCTTTGTGCGTGCAATCAGATATCGCATGCCCAACTTTTCCACAATGGAAACAACGCTTCACCTCAGTAGTGCACACATTGCTCTTGTGTCCCGGTTGCCCACACTTAAAACAAACAATACCAGCAGGAGCATCTCCCCCACTAGTTCTCTGACCCAGAGTAACCGTCTACTTACCCTTACTAGTTGGAGTATCATACGGCTTGCCACAATTTTGCTGGTTCTTACCCCTCTGATCAGTAACAATCTTGTAGTGAGCATTATTATCTTCCTCGAAGATTCTGCAACTATCCACCATATCAGCAAAAACACAAATCTTCTGGTACCCTACAACTTTCTTAATCTCGGAGCGGAGCCCGTTCTCAAACTTGATTCACTTCGAAAATTCAGCAGTCGCTGCATCATGGTGCGTATAAAACTTAGACAATTCCATGAACTTCGCAGCATAATCCGTCATCGACATATTCCCATGCTTCAGCGCAAGAAATTCAATATCTTTCTTACCACGCACATCTTCAGGGTAATACTTCCTCATAAACCCCCTACAGAACACAACCCAAGTGATCTCTTCACCTGCAGCTTCCAACCTTTCTCTAGTTTCCAACCACAAGTCATCAGCTTCAACTGCCAACATATGAGTTCCATAACGAACTTTCTGTGCTGGAGTGCAATCCATCATATGGAAAATTCTCTCAATCTCTTTCAACCAAACCAATGCATCATCAGGGTCATACTTTCCCTTGAAGGTAGGGGGCTTCTCCCTCTGTAAAGTTGCAAAAGTGCGAGACTCATCATTCCCTCCAGCATTCGGCAAGTTCTGCACAGCCTGAGCCATTGCTTGCATTGCAGCAGCCATCACAACATCATTTCTTCTAGCCATCTCAAATCAACACTACAACACAACAAAAGTTAGAACCTCATAACAATACTCGATTATTAGACAACTAAGACTTGACACTTGGTCAGACAGACCGACCTGCTCTGATTCCACTAATGTAACACCCCATTTTTACCCGACTTTAATTATTAAATCAGAGTTATAAAATTTCATCAACAAACACGGGATATCACATTTTTCCAACTTTAAAATCAAATAACAACTTCATTAATATAAGAAATTTTAAAAACAACGCAGCGGATCAACATGTTTCAACTTTAATTTAACTTTGAATAAATCAACTTCAAACATCTTAAATTGGTTCTTCAACATAAAACAACTTGAGACTAGTTCATAAACTTATACAAAATCACAAAGATAAAACATGTGTTCATCCCCCCAAAGTGTTATGTATCAGAGCGACAAACACCGACTCGAAGCTACTAAGTACTGGACTCTTCATTACCTGCACGTTACCAACAGAGGGCAACATTCAAACAGAAGGGGTGAGATATTGAATAACATAAACAGGATACGATAATCAATATGTAAATGAGATAATCATATAATCACACCACTTCACACAACAACAACATCAACGTATAACTTACATCCAACAAACAACATAATCATTATGCAACTTGATTCGACTCAACTTATATGCATGTGGTACCATTTGGAGTAAACTCCCAACTTAAAACATTTCCAGGTTATCGAGGCATTATCAACTTATTTGCCAATCCAGGGCAACTTGAATTGACCATACACTCCAACTTAAAATATGCACATGTATGCAAATATGAATGGCATACAAAAACAACGAAATAATCATTAACTTAACAACATAACAACCTGAACAACATAATAACATGAATCAACATTGGTCATAAGACCTACAACATATTAATCTTCCCAAAAATCGGGACAACACAACTTATAACAACTTCAACGTGAAAACGATAAAATTACGGTTAAATTGACTAGATTACCAATTTAATTATTTTAAACTCTCAAATCTACTATAAACAACTTATTTTATCTTTACTTTAAGTCTAAGATTAATCCAACTTGAATAAGATGCAAAAACAGGTCGAATCGCCAAAAACTGCATTTTTCTGCACTTGCCCTGCCCATACGCGTATAGTCTCCTTAGTACGCGTATTGGCCATGAGTGATATGCGTATGGCCTGCGTAATAAGGATTGTTATGTGTAATGCCTTGTTTGGTACGAGTAACACCAGATCTGTTACACAAATGACCAGAAAGCTTCTAATTCCAACTCTGTTATGATTTCTCACACTTTCACCATTCTATTCAATCTTACTTGGGTTTCTATATTGATTTTAATCTAAAAAACTCATGTATCTACTCATCTATCAAATTCTATGATCGATTTTACAAACTCTAACTTCTCCTACACGAATTATGCAACAACAATCCAATAACAACACAAACAACAAAACACAGTAACATTCATATCAGCAATACAACAAGACCAACATGCTTATTCATCAGATATTAACACGAAATCGACAACAACAATCATATACAAAAACATAGCAATGGAACTACACTAAAATCCCAACCTACATACGATAATCTAGTCCCGATTATGGAATTCGAACCCCACCCTTACCTTGGATTGAAGGCAACTTGAATTCACCGCAAAAAATCCCGCAAAAATCTCCAACCTAGCCTCTTCTTGATCTTCCTCTAAGACTTTTTTTCCTTCTCTCACCAAATTCTGATTATTCTATCTAATTAGGTTTTTAGCTTGTTTTTACTAAACTTTCACTAGTTAACGTAATTACTAATGGGTCCAACTTAGCACCCCCAACTTACTACTCTTACATCATAAAACTAAGCCCACTTAATATTATCTCAATAACACTTATTTTATTTATTCAACTTTATTTAATTAATTAAACCACCCAACCATGACTTAATCCCACAACATACAAGTCAACTTAACAGCTTAAACGACTTAACGACACAAACGATAAAACAACACTTAACAATCTATAATCGTAAAACATACGCAATAATATTTAATTAAATTGATTGATTAAATACAAGCGTTACATTGACCATACACCGTTTATTTAGGTGTGACACAGGCCACCAAAATGGAAACAGACATGTGGCGGATGCCACATGATGAAGTGGCGGAAGCCACCTTGGCCTTTTAGGTGGCAGGAGCCACATTTCATGTGGCTAGCAAACTTAGAATGTGGCTAGAAAAATTAGAATGTGGCAGGTGTCACATTTTCAAGTGGCTGGAAAGACTAGATGGCGCAAGCCACTTTCCTTTCTAGTGATGGGTGGCGCAAGCCAGCCTTAAATGGGGGAAAACTTAGTTTTTCATTTTTTACCAATTATTTTAATAATAATAATCCATTAACCTGTGTAATGTTTTAATGATTTCTAATTGATAAACAAACTAATATTTTATTAATTGTACTTTAAAAATAATATTAAGAAATCCTTAGAAATCAGTAGTAAGTATCAGTAGTAAGAAAAATTATCAGTAGCGAAGGAATACGTTTTGATATCAGGCTGTGTCTAAGTTTGACAGAAAAAGTAGTAATTTTAAAAATTGACAGAAACATAATTTTGTTAAAATTGTGTTTTTCTATGACAGAAGAATTTACAAAAAATAATAGCTTTTGACATAATTTTCAGAAGAATTTGTAATAATCGCATAATGATAAAGACAGTGTCGGTTTAGTCGGTTTAGCTGAATTAGGCGAAAAACTTAGTTGCCCGGAATTTAACGAAAATTGTTGGGGTAAGTCGGGTAGTTTAATAGTTGATTTTTGTTGCGTTGTTTTGTTGAAAAAATGTTGTAAAGTTGAGTTGCAGGTACTAGTTGAGTTGGCAAGTCGTTCCGGTTTACGGAACGTTCTAAGTTGATTATGTGGGAGGCCTTACAAGCCAATGTTGAATGTATATTGTTCACGTCATATAAGTTGTTTGTGTTGATTGTTGATGCCATTTAAGTTTTTCAAGTTGTTTAAGTTGTTATGTGTTGTCGAAGTTGTTATGTTGTTCACGTTGGAGTCTTAATAGCCAATGTTGATTTAAGTTGTTCAAGTTGTATAAGTTGGTTGTGTTGTTTGATGTTGTATGCTGTTATGTTGAAAAGTCGTGCATGTTATGTAGATCATTTGCATTTTTATGTCGGAGCCATTACTCATACCATGTTGGCCTGGATTGGCACTAAGTTGAAAGTTGAAGTCTTACACCTTGATTTCCTCGATAACCTGGCAATAATTTTAAGTTGGGAGTTTTAATCCAAATGGTACCATATGCATTTGCATAGTCGAGTCGTATATGTGTTGCACTATTTATGTCGATTATGTTGTTTATGTTGTTTAAGTTGATTAGTTGTGTATGTCGTTCAAGTTGATAAGTTATTTATGTTGTTTTCAAGTTGATTAAGTAAATTGTGTTGATTAGGCTGATTAAGAAGTTAATGTTGAATATATGATTATGTGGTTTATGTAGAAATGTTGATGGATATAATAAGTAGTAAAATAAGTTGATAAAAGGTGGTTGATGGTTAAGTTGTTGGTTTGGTTGATGTTGTGAAGTGGTGAATTGTTTATGATCCTTATCTAAGTATTGTTTATCATATATCGTTCATAATTATCGATATCTCACTCCTTCTGTTTGAATGTTACCCCTATGTTGGTAACGTGCAGGTAGCTCGCATGAAGATGGTTATCTTTATTAGTCAATGTCGGTGCTCTGATACGTAACACTCGGGGAACAGATGGTTAGTTATTTTGTTGTTGTTTTTAAGTTGTTGCAGTATGAATATGTTGTTATTAGTTTTTTTAGTTGAATAATATGTAATACCGTGTGTAGTTGAATAATTTGAGAATCCGTTGCGTAGTGGTAAAAGTTGAATTTGGTTTTATAAATGAATAAAAGTTGTTGTTTTTAGTTTCTTACGAACCGAAAGTGTTATGTATCAATTCTCGTGAAATTAAATGAAGTTTTATAAGTTGAAAAATGTAGCATCCTATTTTGTGTACTTGTTGATTGAATTTTTAATACTCTGATTTTTTATATAATCGCCGGGTAGAAATGGGGTGTTACATTAGTGGTATCAGATCAGATCGGTTCGTCCAGCTAATATTGTTAATGTCGTTTATTCCTTAGTACTTGGCATGCGTGTGAAACACTGTCGATACTTGTTTGTTGGGTCTAGTCATTTTTTGCATGTGTTGGTTTGGAATTAAGTGGGGGAGAGACTTGTCTCCCAAATGTGTTGTTGGGATGTAGAAGCTGGTTCAAGTTGATGTTAGCTACAAGAGTGCAAGGTAGTTGAAGCGACGTGGTTGTGGACTGACAAGAGTATGGACTCATGAATTTGTATCGGTCGAGTTTAAGATGTGCGTAGATTATGGATGGCGAATTGATTGAGAATAAGGAAATGATAAGTTGATAAGTTGATGGACCAAGTCGGTAGATTATTATGCCTTGGGTATAGTTGGATTTAAAGTCGAGTAATTTCATGGTTGTATGGAGAGCAAGGATTTTTGGTAGATCTTGGAAGCAAGAAGGAGAGGGATGAACTTATGTTCATCAATCTCAAATTCTGTTTTTGTAATTTTGGAGCAGCAGTCAGTAAAAGAGGTATAATATTTTGCTCGTAATTCTGATTGAATCGATTCTGGAGTTTTTGGAAAGCTTACAAAATTCCCTACAGTTTGCATATAAGATTTACCTTCAGGGGTTTTATGAAAAGGGAGATAAGTGTGTTTTAATAGTTGGATCTGCTGCTGATTTTTGGAAAATTATGCATACGGGAATTATTGACCAGTCCCATTGCAAGGAGGATAACTTTTCACTTGTTAGTCGGATTCAGGCGATTATTGAAATTCTAGAATCTGAACACAATTATCTTCAAGTTGGAATATAATTTTATGATTGGGAAGTCTTTATTGGAAGAGATAATTGTGTTCGAATTTGAGAGTTTATTGCTGAAATATTTGGAAAGATGAAGACGAGTGTGAAATGTTGATAAGGAATAAAATGCTGGTGTTAGAAGGAATGCAAAGGTATTGGAGAATGCATAGAGATGAGATTTATGTAGAATGAGGATGATTAAAGTGCCGATGTTAGATGATGTTAATGTTGAGAGGAAGACTGATGTTTGATTAGTGTGTTAATAATTTTAACTTAGATGAAAGTTGTATTTGGAGCGAACCGAATTGAATTGTACTCGATGTTGTAGCGACTCCGATGTTAGGAGAATATTTAAAGTTGTGTTGTACTACGAGCGTGTATAAGAGATTGTCTATTGGATTTTGTATGTTTTGATATAATTGACGAAGTCGGAATTAAGGAAGCTAAAAAGATGTCGATGAGCCTTAGGGAGTTGGCAGAGCATTATGCTTACGGACTTTGAAAACAAGTTGAGGTACACTATTGTGTTGGGTAAAGATGATTTATGCCACCGTTATGGTTGTCGGATGTCTATTGAAAAATTGAGGAAGTGATCACCCTTAATCTATTGTTGATAGTAGACGAAATCATAATTAATGGATATATGTGTCATGCCAACTAGTATAGTATGTACGTTGAATTGGTTGAAGTCAAGCTGAGTGCATGAGTATTGTTTGTTTTGTCGATGCAGGTTATTATATTAGAGTTTTAGTTGGATTTAAAGATGATAACATGAATTTGCATTTGGATTAATAGTCATGAGGAAATTCATAGTTGAACTCTGGTAATGGGAATATTGTTTGGTAATGAATTAAGTGGCATGAGACTTGAAGCTTTTTTTAGATGATTCGAGAGGAAAGTATATGGAATGTAGGACCATGATTGACAAGAATGTCAGATAGAGTTGAGTTGCAAGTATTAGAAGAAGAGAAATTATAAATTGGTTTATTAAAGCACAAATTTGGTTGGAACAAGAAGAGTTAATTGATTGTGTTGATTCGGATAAGGATTTATGAAGGGTTGTGTCGGTATGAGTAAGAATCAAGGATTCGGTATGTTGAATTAGTTGGAAGCGGAGAATATGAGTTATCTTGTGGATATTCGTTGGACCCTTGTACCTTATGTTGTTGCAATGATGTTGTGTGTTTATGATGATTTTAGAAGGATGTGTTGTTAATAGATGGTAAAGTTGTAGTTGTGTTGAGGATAATTGAGAAGTATAGGTATAACTTATCCAAGATTTGGAAGTAGTCGCGGTTGTAATTGTGTTGGGTGTTCAGAGGCATTGTCATGTGGATCTAAGTTGGAAGTATTCGGTAACTACAAGAGTTAGAATACCTGTTGGAATGAAATTCCAAAGGATTAAGTTGGGGGCTTTGTTGATATGTCGATTTTGGTGATTGTAAGTTGGAGTTAAACTCGGTAGACTTGGTAATTTGCAAGTAATCAGAGTGCGCAGTGAACGTGTGGTGTAGTGCAGTTATTCTTATGTGAATGACAATGATGTTGGTAGCTTGGTTGTATTAATGTTGTGTTTAAGTTGTGTGTTTCTATATTTTTGTGGTCGAGTCCTTAAACCGGTGAATTTGTAAGTTGGTTATTCGTCTTGTTGTGTTGATAGTTGTTAAGTGAATCGCTTGAGGGTTGTTCGTGTTGTTGTTGCCATTAAAGTTGTGAATTATTGTTTGTAATATAAGTGGGTTGCCTTCGGAGATGAAAGTTGATTAGTCTGATGGAATAAATAGTTGGAGTAGTTGAATCAGATAAATTTTCGAGGACAAAAATATTCTAAGTGGGGGAGAGTTATAACGCCCGTTTATTTAATTAAATATAATTGTGGTATGTTGTGGTAATTCATGTTGGTTTGAGTATTTGTATTGATTTGCGTTACTTTGTATGGAATTGTGTCGATTAGTGTTGATGGCCGAATTTATCAGAATATTATGTTGATGGTTATAAGTCGGTTTAAGTCGAATTTAATTAATTAAGTCGATATAAGTTGTGGAAGATGTTACGCAGTATTCTTCCGTTTATTGTTGGATACGTTGATTGGATTGTTTGAGCCATTTGGTTGATAATCGGAAGTTAATTTATTAAGTCGGGAGAAAATAATTAGTCATGAATTATTAAATTGATTTTAGTTGTTATGGTGAATTAATTTGTTAAGTCGGATTATTAGTCGGAAAGTCGAGGAAATAATATTAGAAGTGATATTATTGATTATTGGAGCGTGTTGGTTAATGGGCTTGGATTGCGTCGAAATTAGGAATTGAGGGGTGTATGGCTTAGGCCCATTGGTTGTTATATTGGATTATTATTATTTTAATAAAAAGAATGAAAATAAAAAGAATTAGTCAGAAGAAGGCATCAGTAAGAAGGGGAGGATCGTGAGAAAGCGGAGAATGAAGAAAAGTTGAAGAAAATGGTTACGAGAAGTTGTCGTCGGAAATCCAAATCGAAAGAGTCGATAGGAGATTCGAGCGGCAATTGATTAAGGTAAGGGTGGGGTTCGATCTGTATAAACGGGTTTGATAAATGATACTAGGTTTGGGTAGTTTTATGATGTTGAGGTTGATTTATTTGATTATGATCTTGTGTTGATTAATGGAGTTATTTTGATTGATTCACTGAAAATGTTGATTTGTCGATTTTGAGAAAAATTATTGTCAGGTTGGTTTTATGAGCATTGCAGTGAAGTTGTTAATTGCTGGAAAAATTAGAATCGGGACGTTGTGTGCACAATTTCACGGGTGACGCCGGCCACCCACCATTTATTTAGGGGTAGTGCAGGTCATCCAAATGGAAACAGACATGTGGCGGGTGCCACATTATGAAGTGGCGGAAGCCACCTTGACCTTTTTGGTGGCAGGAGCCACATTTTCATGTGACTAGCAAACTTAGAATGTGTCAGGTGCCACATTTTCATGTGGCTGGCAAGATTAGATGGCGCAAGTCACTTGCCTTTCTAGTGATGGGTGGCGCAAGCCACCCTTAAATGGGGGAAAACTTAGTTTTTCATTTTTTACCAATTATTTTAATAATAATAATCCATTAACTTGTGTAATGTTTTAGTGATTTCTAATTGATAAACATACTAATCTTTTATTAATTGTACTTTGTAAAGAATATTAAGAAATCCTTAAAAATCAGTAGTAAGTATCAGTAGCAAGAAAAATTATCAGTAACGAAGGAATACATTTTGATATCAGGTTGTGTCTAAGTTTGACAGAAAAAGTAGTAGTTTAGAAATTGACAGAAACATGATTTTGTTAAAATTGTGTTTTTCTATGACAAAAGAATTTACCAAAAATAATAGCTTTTGACAGAATTTTCAGAATAAGTCGTAATAATCGCAGAATAATAAAGACAATGTTGGTTTAGTTAAATTAGGCGAAAAACATAGTTGCCCATAATTTAACAAAAATCGTCGGGGTAAGTCGGGTAGTTTAATAGTTGATTTTTGTTGCGTTGTTTTATTGAAAAGATGTTCTAAAGTCGAGTTGCGGGTACTGGTTGAGTTGGTAAGTCGTTCCGGTTTATGAAACGTTCTAAGTTGATTATGTGGGAGGTCTTACAAGCCAATGTTGAATTTATGTTTTTCACGTCGTATAAGTTGTTTGTGTTGCTTGTTGATGCCGTTTAAGTTGCTCAAGTTATTTAAGTTGTTATGTGTTGTCGAAGTTGTTATATTGTTCAAGTTGGAGGCTTAATAGCCAATGTTGATTTAAGTTGTTCAAGTTCTATAAGCTGGTTGTGTTGTTTGATATTGTATGTTGTTATGTTGTAAAGTCGTGCATGTTATGTAGATCATTTGCATTTTTATGTCATAGACGTTGCTCACACCACGTTGGCCTGGATTGACACTAAGTTGAAAGTTGAAGGCTTACGCCTTGATTGTCTCGATAACCTGGCAATAATTTTAAGTTTGGAGTTTTACTCCAAATGGTACCACATGCATTTGCATTGTCGAGTTGTATCTGTGTTGTGCTATTTATGTCGATTATGTTGTTTATGTTGTTCAAGTTGATAAGTTGTGTATGTCGTTCAAGTTGATAAGTTGTTTATATTGTTTTCAAGTTGATTAAGTGAATTGTGTTGATTAGGATGATTAAGTAGTTCGTGTTGAATATATGATTATGCGGTTTATGTAGAAATGTTGATGGATATAATAAGTAGTAAAATAAGTTGATAAAAGGTGGTTGATGGTTAAGTTGTTGGTTTGGTTGATGTTGTGAAGTGGTGAATTGTTTATGATCCTTATCTAAGTATTGTTTATCATATATCGTTTATAATTATCGATATCTCACCCTTTCTATTTGAATGTTACCCATATATTGGTAACTTGCAGGTAGCTCACAGGAAGATGGTTATCTTTATTAGTCGGTGTCGGTGCTCTGATACGTAACACTCGGGGAACGGACGCTTAGTTGTTTTGTTTTTAAGTTGTTGCAGTATGAATATGTTGTTATTAGTTTTTTTTAGTTTAATAATATGTTATACCGTGTGTAGTTGAATAATTTGAGAATCCGCTGCGTAGTTGTAAAAGTTGAATTTGGTTTTATAAATGAATAAAAGTTGTTGTTTTTAGTTTCTTACGAACCAAAAGTGTTATGTATCAAATCTCGTGAAATTAAATGAAGTTTTATAAGTTGAAAAATGTAGCATCCCGTTTTGTGTACTTGTTGATTGAATTTTTAATACTCTGATTTTCTATATAATCGTCGGGTAGAAATGGGGTGTTACAGAAACCATCGTCAAAATAATATATCCATTTGATATAAGGGTTGTAGAAATCGCCCTCCATATGAATGTTTTATCAGTTCCACCATAGCCATATGGGAAGAAAATTCTGCCACAATTTTCATTCAGGCTACTTATGATTGTGTCATATATGTTTATTTGTTCTTCATTCATTGTGGAAGTTAATGTTTGTTACTTTAAATGTAGACTTTGGCGATCATAATTAAGCTCGTCGTAAATAAGGCGATTATGAGTTGTAGAAATCAAAGACATGTTTGCTTGAGGAATATTTGGGAAATCTTTCAAGCTTTTGTTGTTTCCCTGAAACATTAATTCAATCTCCATCAAAGTTAAATTCTTTAATTCATCTTCTGACAAAACTAAATCTGTAAAAAATAATGAAATCATAAGATGTATATAATAATAACTAAATATAATTTATGTCTGTAAATTAATACAATGTAATTTTAAAATGTGAAAATAAAGATAATTTGATTAACAAGAAATTGTAAAAGGCGTCGTTGTCTATGCAAAATGTCATCACTTAAATATTGCCAAATATTATTCCAAGTAAATTCCGGACTTTCATTTGATTTGACAATAATAAAGTTGTGAACATCTTTCTTAAAAAGATATTTGCTCCCCAGTGAGATGCTTCAATAATAGCATCAATATCTTCTCTCTCATTATGTATAAGACCCCTTGCATAGCAAGCATCTTTAAAAGAGTCAAGTATTACATTGTTGATAGTCTTTATATCTTGAAAATAAGACGGACCTTTACAATAATTCAACAAATTTTGTAAGTAATAAAAATGACCACTCCTTGGATGAACAAAATATAGTCTTCCAATTTGAAATCCTCTTTTTCTTGGATACCATTGATGTTCTTGTTTGATTTCAAACAAATTTAGAAAGAAAATCCCTATATGTAAGCTCTTTTGCTTCAACATATTTTCTATTTGCATTCATCCATGCCATGTTTGATTAGATAATGTATTTTAAAATTCTGAACGATTCAAATTTTCAAATTTCCAGACCATGTAATTGATTACAATATTTATGTAACTGAATATCATCTTCATTTTTTTTTAAATTGAGGCAAAAAAATTGTGTAACCGGTTACTACATTAGTGTAACCGATTACATTGTATTGAAAATGACTTTTTGACCTATGTAATGTTTGAAAATGATGGTTATTTGTGTATTAATGCTTAGACACTTTTAGAGATAAGGAGAAGGATGATTTTGTGAACATCTAACAATGTTATATAATGAACTACATTGTGTACCTTTTACCTTCATGATGAATGTCTGTTTTCATCATTGGGTTGTGAATATTTCTGAGTGGTAGGAAGATAAAGCTTGGATGGTGCGAGCTTTTTTGGGTGTTGTTGTGGTGATGATGAAAAGATGAGGATAACATTACTCAAAAAACACTAAGTAATGCAAAAAAGGATGGTAGAATGGGATGAAAAATAAGGAGAACAACTTTTTTTTAGTCATTTCCTAATTGATTAGAAGGGGGTTCTAATTGATTATCTCTTGCCCCTAATCGATTATTTGGTGTACCATATTTGAAAATTTGAACTTTTCTAATCGATTTGGCCATGAGTCTAATCGATTATCTCTTGCCCCTAATCAATTATTTGGTGCGCCATATTTGAAAATTTTAACTTTTCTAATCGATTTGACCATGAGTCTAATCGATTAGTTAGTGCATATTTAGCCATTTTGGTCCTTCTGGGCACTAGGTTGATTTTTATCTATTTTTTGCACCATTGCTCATTATGTTGCACTTTTTCTTGACAAATGCTAAAACTCATATATTTTGTTAGTGGATTTTTTTTTTAAATGAGTAAATAATAAAGTACTTATTTAGAGAGTTAGTCAAAGTTTTCGGTTTTTCAATCTCTTAAAAAGTGTACTACCTTAACTATTAAGTAATCTTGATAAAACCTCTCATTTTTCTAAACCCTAAATCATCCTAAATGTTACTTCATCCGTCTCATAAAAAGTGTCTTATTTGTATTTTTTTTATGTCTTAAAATAAATGTCTCTTTAGAATTCCAACACAACATTTATTATTTTTTTCCACTACTATACCCCTATTTATTAACTTTCACGTTTTTCAACTACTTTATTACTTACTTTTAATAGGGGTATTCTAGTAAAAGATATTAGTTTTTTCACTAAAACCAACTCATCCAATCATTTTCTTAAGAACCACGCATTGCTCAAATAGAATATTTTTTATGAGACGGAGGGAGTAAATCCTAAACTCTAACTCTACGAATTTTTGGATAAGATAGTTGGTTAAATGCATGAGATAGATGATTTCATTACAAACTTATCTTCTCATCTTACTAAAAGTTCAATTGATCATCACATAATAACACGAATGTTGGACCATGCTCAACTAACATTGTATACTTGAAGGTATAGACTAGTTGCAAAACATCCTTGCAAAACACTAATTTTTTATCTTTGACATCCAAATTTTCTTGAATCCTAATACGCTAACCGTTTTAAAAAATATGAGTTATTATCCTTAAACCTTCTTCATTTATAAAAACAAAATGGCTTTAGACCTTAAGTTATTAAAATTTTATTGACAATATGATATTTTTATTTTAATATTTAATACAATTTTGTTGAATTACTTTATTCTACATATCTCCTGAATATTTTATATACAACCTTGAGTATTCTAGGAAGAACGTCTACACAATGAATTTTAATCTATAAACCAATTAAAGCAGCAAAGGTTGTCAAATGAGGTATTTGAATTGTGACCACTAAAAAATAAAATAAAAGATGACCTCAAAGTGATAACTTGGATAAATATAAAGAGACATACAAATCTCTATACGATAGAATGTTCTCTACATATAATAGCAAGAGAAAAAAAAATAGATGCAGTTATATGTCTCTTTATACGATAGAATGTTCTCTACATGGTTCAAGTTTAAGTTTTAATTTGAACCATGTAATGTAAGTACACAACTCTACGTTCAATTAATATTTGTCAAAATCAAAAGAAAATTTAATCATCCTTATATATGGAAGCAAGTAGAGAGATTCCAGTGGGTGGGACCAGTAGAGTATTAGATCATAGAGGTCAAATTTTGAGGCATAACATCTTTGGCCACGTGATATGACTTTTCCTTTAAGATAATTCACGTGAAAATATACTAAAGATATTTTACTTATTCTTTAAATTGGTCCCCAAGGCCAGAAATAGATTAAAACTACAGTACAATCCTTCATAAAAAAATGGTAAATATACTTAAAATATTTTAATTATTGTATAAATGGGTCCCTAAGGCCAAAACTAGATTAAAATTATAGTACAATCATTCATTAAAAAAAAAGGTTAAATATACTATAAAAAAAATAAAAAAACTCCTATCAGATATTCTATCCACACAAATATCCTATTATTAAATTTAAAACAAGAGCTATCCATTCCTGCCAAAAATTTCTACAAATTAAAGCCAAATTTGTCACCATTTTGGCCTCGTGTGTCAACATGGTTGGTCATAAATTCTTCATAGTTGACTGGAGTAGTATTAAATTTTGATGGAAGAAGAGTGTGGTAGTTAGGGATAGGGTCACAAAAATCTTGTTGCAGCGGTGAACATCCAAATTAAATATATAAAAATCGGGTGTGAAATTATTTTAGTAATATTTAAATTTGTGTACATACCAAAAAAAGATTTTGCATGGGTTTTCTTCATTTAATTTAACTGTCTAAAGATTTTTCTCTTTTTTTGGTTAAAAAAGTTTTTTATTTTTTTTATTTAACAAGATTTTTCCTTTTGTTAAAGGGTTGGCATGACTAAATATATAGTAATAAATCAATTAAAAAATGAGCGGAACGTTTGTAAATTCTAAAAATATACATATTTACAATGATTTATTTTGTCAAATTATATTTAGTAATTTATAAAGCACAACTGCCCAAGTAGTTAAAAATAAATACTTTTTTTTGTAAAAAGTAAAGTAGAAAATATGAAAATTTTGGTATTATGCCAGGCTTTTAGTAATATATTAACTAAAAAAACACGGTGTATGATTGGTTGATCACCATTGGTTATGTTGAATGGCTATGACTGCAAGGGTTTATAAATAGAGGAGAGATATTAAAGCCTCTCTATTAACGCAGTTTGCAACAACAACGAAAATAAGTTTTGAATAATCCGGTGGAGAAAAACAGCTTATCGTGACGGCAACCCTGGCGTTTGAAAGTTCAGCAACGACAAGAATAACATTTAGCCACCGCCAGCAGCACCACCTCCGTTAAGAACAATGGGAAAAGGCGGTGAGATTAGTGATCCTAACAAGGTTCATGATGATTCTGTCGAAATTCCTGATACTGCACATCAAATCAGTAGCGGTTCGTACCTTGTTCCTTAAACCTTTTGTCTTTTGTTTTTGTTTTTCAAGGGTTTATTTATTTATCGTTTTCATTCACGAGATTTTTGGAAAATTCCCATGTTTATGGAGTCCAAGGGTCATAGTTCACATGTGCGTTTAAACGTTCCAGCTGAAACATTTTGAGACATAGGGAGGGAACGGACATAATTCTTATTTCTATTTTAGACGCACCTTTTTCTTTTTAGTTTTTGAATTACTATCAGACACGGATACATTTTTTTGAATTTTCAAAACTACCCTTTGTACTTTGCCATAAGAGTCCATTTCACTATGAATTTTGACTATTCAAATTCTTTTATTTTCATGTGTCGGTCTTTAAGGTCGAAATTCTCCTTTAATAAGTGATGATTTTTTATCATTAAATATTTTGTAGAATTTTTTTTTCAACTCCTTTCTATCACACTTTGGGAAAATTTTAAGAAACTAGCGCTGATTTTATATATTTATTGAAATCAGTAGTTTTTTTGTAATAAAAGAAAACTTGTAGAATGTGAATTATGGATGATTTGATGGAATATTATTGAAAATAGTTTATTCTTTTGACAGTTCACTCTACCTTCTTTTGGTTTCAGATTCACACCCCCTTTAATATCCTTTTATTTATCTATGTTCTTCGGGCTTTATTGAAATTTTATTTTGTAATGTTCTGTTTTTGCAGATTCATGGTGGCAAGGGGCATTTGTGCTCACCAATGGAGTCAACAGTGCTTTTGTTCTTGGATATTCCGGGACTGTCATGGTTCCCCTGGGCTGGGTAGGGGGTGTAGTTGGTCTCATTCTTGCTGCTTTGGTGTCACTCTATGCTAATGCCCTTATTGCTAATATCCATGAATTGGGAGGGACAAGACACATCAGATATAGAGATCTTGCTGGATATGTATATGGTACACATGGCCAACAAAACTTATCAACATAAAAAAAACCTTATGTTATGTTGTTATTTTGCTGCTGCATATGTTAATTTTCATTTTCATTTTCAGGTAAAAAGGCATATAAACTCACATGGACTCTTCAGTATATCAATCTTTTTATGATAAATACTGGATTCATTATTTTGGCTGGTTCGGCTTTAAAAGTAAGAAACTAAACAATTCAATCAAAATTGCACCTTCACCTTTTTCTCAGAGTTATAGGACTTGTGAAATCTCAATCTCAAATCATATAAAACTAATTTTTTTCTCTTTTTAATATGTTGCAGGCTACTTATAAATTGTTTAGGGATGATGCTCAGATGAAGCTTCCATATTGTATTGCTATAGCTGGCTTTGTGTGTGCATTGTTTGCAATTTGTATTCCTCATCTTTCGGCTCTTAGAATTTGGTTGGCAGTTTCAACCGTCTTAGGCTTGATATACATTGCCGTAGCATCTATCTTATCAATTAAAGATGGTAATATCTCATGTTTGTGATTGAAAATTCATAGAAATCCATCTATCTGAATACTGGAATACATTGTTTGATTTTAGTTGATACATTTCTAGAACTAACCTGCAGTACATTATCAGGAATGCATTCACCGCCTCGAGATTACAACATTCCATTAGAGGGGGCAAATAAAGTATTTGAAACGATCGGGGCATCTGCTAACCTAGTGTTTGCATATAACACCGGCATGCTTCCCGAGATACAGGTTGGATAGAAAGCTTATAAAAAATTTAATATCTTCTAAAGTTTCAAGTTGATACAATTCCTTTTCATTTAAGCATAATATTAAACTGGATTTTATTTGGTAATGTAACTTGCAGGCAACAATTAGGCAGCCAGTAGTCAAGAACATGATGAAAGCTCTGTACTTTCAGTTTACCGCCGGCGTTATACCATTGTACTTTATCACCTTTTCAGGATACTGGGCTTATGGATCTTCCACAGAAACATATTTACTGAATAGTGTGCACGGTCCAGTCTGGGTGAAGGCTTTTGCCAATATTTCAGCATTCCTTCAATCAGTCATCGCACTGCATGTACATAAATCTTAGAACTTTTCTACGCTAATATGCTTTACTTAAATTTGTTTAGCTGGCCTAATAACCTGTGGTTTACTTTTGTTAGATATTTGCGAGTCCCATGTACGAGTATCTGGATACTAGACACGGGATCAAAGGAAGCGCAATGAATATCAAGAACTTGTCATATAGAATTGCAGTAAGAGGCGGATACCTGGTATTTAACACATTCGTAGCGGCTCTCCTGCCTTTTCTTGGAGATTTCATGAGCCTCACAGGAGCGATCAGCACATTTCCCCTTACATTTATTCTGGCAAACCATATGTACATGGTGGCAAAGAAGAACAAATTAACAAGTTTACAGAAGCTCTGGCATTGGATCAACATTGTTTTCTTTAGCTTCATGTCTATTGCAACAGTAGTTGCAGCACTGCGGCTTATTACTGTAGACTCCAAAACATTCCATCTCTTTGCAGATATTTGATGAAACTCATAACATTTTTACAGAAGTTGTAATAAAGCCAGCATGTTTCAAATGCTTTTATTGTTGGAAAAGAGCATAGGATTTTCTTCTAGAAGATTGTATCATTGTATCATTGGAACATTCAATAACAATCATTAATGTTGGAACAATTTTACATTGGAAATGTCAAAGTTTCAATGTGGGGATGAGTTTGAAAAAACTCCATAAGTCCTACATTGTAGGATAACTGGATAACTGTGTTGTTGTGAGATTTGACTCAAATCATACATTGCTTAGTTTACATGGTTAGTTTTTAACGTCATATATGAAAATAAAATTTTAAGTCCCACATTGCTTAGTTACCAATTTCATTCCTAAGGACATCGAAAACTATGAATTATGTCGAACAAACCACTCTTAATATTAGTTACTTAGTTTTGGCACAAATTAAGCAAAGCAAGATGCATCATATTGTTCGAGTGTTTTTCAATCGGGTTCTGTTAGTCATACTTTAAAGAATAATTACCAAAAGAAAATTGTGAAAGAATAACTAATACCTCAAAGTTT
This sequence comes from Lathyrus aphaca, assembly GCA_963966055.1. NCBI lineage: Eukaryota > Viridiplantae > Streptophyta > Magnoliopsida > Fabales > Fabaceae > Lathyrus > Lathyrus aphaca. Next base: position 195,814,369 of record OZ014524.1, read on the forward strand.
AAATGCAACATTGAATTCACACTAAGAATGTGCAAATTTTCCTTAGTTTACTACAGCAGAGACATTCCTGAAGTCACACTAAGAATGTGCAAATTTTCCAAGTTTACTACAGCAGAGACATTCTAGAACCTGCATAAGCTGCGATAATTTAAGAAACAAACACACTGTAAAGTGTAAACAAATGCTGTTTTCACTAATCTTCTTTAAAAATATACAAAGTCTAAACATATTGAGACAAAGATAGAGAATTGAAAAGATACGAACCAGGTACTGAGTAGCTGCCACACATTTGGTTTGGCATTATCAATGTCCGTTCATCTTTCCCAGTTCAGATATCACAACTCAAAAACAAACCACACTCCAACATCTATTTTCACATAGATATAGGATAATCAAAATGAAAGGAAGTAAAATACTATCATCCCCATCACTAAAATCAGTACCTCCAAAACTAAATTCAGTTGCATATATGAGTATTAAGTTAATACCAAGTTAGGTGAAAGCTTGGCACAAGGAGGCACCGTCTAAAGTTTAGTGTTTGGTGTGGAGACTCTTTCAAAACAGATTAGCTACTAAAAACAACCTAATCAAGAGAGGAGTGTTGGGTCATGGGTCACCACTGTGCGAGGGAGGGTGTGGTTGCGAGGAATCGGTATCTCACCTCTTTTTCGAATGTCCAATTTTTGCAGGTATTTGGTACTCAATCTGTCAATGGATTGGGATTAAAGCAGCATTTCAGAATAAAAGTTTGGCACATTTGGAGCAGTTTTCTGGTATTGTCAAGCCTGGTAGAGTATCTCAAAAGATCTTCATTACAATCTGGTTCGCTTGCATATGTAATATCTGGAAGGCTAGGAACAATAAGGTGTTTCACTAGAAGGAAGTGTGCTTCAAGAGGATGGTGGAGAGTTGGTCGGATCTCAGTTTTGCAGAGAGCAGCAGGCAGCAGGTTTTTCATTCTTTTGCAACTGAATCGGGTGGCTAATCAGGTCGTCAGCCCGTCCTATGGTGCGAGTTGGTGCTAGTTCTCTTGCTCGTTGTCTGTCGCAGGGATTCTATTTCTGCAGCAGCTGAAATCAGTATCCCAAGGTTTTTTTGAAGCTCGAAAGACATGAGAGTGCGGCATTCAAAACAATGTCAGCGATCAAAATTTCAGTTATTAGTTTCAGCTGTAGTTCTGTTTCTTGTTGGATTAAAGACTGTACTAGTATCTTTTGTGGCATGACTGTTTCTGGTGTTGCAGAGCTAATAGTTCAATCTCGCTATGCGTAAGGTGGCAGTACCATTTTGGCCTGTAGTTTTATGTTGTCTCTCGCAGGCTGTATCTGTTGTTTTTGCTGCTATTTTGGTGCTTTAATATGGGTGGTCATATTAACTTTGCAGTGTCAGTTTGATGTAACTTTGTAACGGTCTGGTGCCTTATTATTTTTGGCGTTGATTACTGAACTGTATTGGGAGCTGTTTTGAATTTTGGTGTTTCAAGTCTGTTGATTCTATGCAGAAACAGGATGTAACTTTAAGTCAATACCAAGCTTATGATATTATAAGAATAACAACCAGATTTGATTCCATTAAATAGGGTCGGGTACATACATCAACTTTTGCATGTTCTATCCCGGACACAAAATATGATATATTGTGATAACAAAATACTATTTGTTAAAATATATAATGATCCTACTTTCATGTATTTTCTTTCAACTATGGAAACATATGATAAGCTCAAGGAATGTGCAAAAATCTCACTAACAAGTCCCAAATTTATTGTCAATCATATCATAGTATAACTAAAGTAGCAGGATTATGGATTCATGAGCTGAAAAGTTAAAAGAAAACATAGATTTGAAATTCATAGTGAATCATATCATAGTATAACGAGTTGAAAATGATGCAGAATTACCGAATCTGAGATCTACCATTAAGTGCTAAAGGAGAAATAAATATAGTGAATAAAGAGAGGGATGACCTAATAACGGAACGGTGGTGGCGTCGACGTGGAGCGGAGGGGTGACCCACAAGTAAGAGAAATATCGCGATCATAGCCAATTCAGAAACTCCCGAGTGCATGGAAGGATAACCTAATCTTAAAACGCACCGTTTTGCTCTTCTTTAACGAAACCCAGATTAGTTACCTCTTGCCGGATATAACAAGTATATTTGGAAATGAAATATTTGATTCATACGAGATATTTAATGGGTGTTGTTGTTCACTACACTTTCATTTAATCTACTGGATTGTCGACCCATTATCTCCAATATTATTTTAAATAGATATATTTTAGTAAATATAGTTATATATTAATAATAATAATAATAATAATAAATATTATAAATTTATACTATAATATTTCTTGTAAAATTTTATGAATCAAAGAAGCTACATAATGAAATTATGGAAATCAATATTATCCAAAAGGTGATTATTTTCTGTTGTTGATGCTTAAATGAAATTCTAAGGTTTATGTGATGGTTTGACATAATCCGAAATACAATTGTTGTTGCTTGCTGTGTTGTGTGATGATGGTATTGGACTTATGTTATATGTTGTGGCTGTAGTAGTGTGATACTTCGATTTCATGGGAGTTATTGTATGTTGTTGATGATATGCATTAGTTGATTGCATGAGTTGTGAGATAAGTTGTGTACTCATTTGGGGTGTGAGCGCTTTATCTGGATTCTAATTGTAGAATCATGTTGTTATTGAGATGATCATGTGTCCATGTGGGGTGTGAGTGACTGTTAAGTTCCAAATTAGAGCTTTATTTCATATCATTTGATGGAACTTTACAATGCTTTTCTATTTAATTTGGTTGTTTAAACCGTCGCTTTTAGTATAAATGCGTATTTTACCGTTTTCGCTTTCTATTTCTCGTATTATGATGTTTTCTTGCCTTTTGTAGGTTTTTTTATGCTAAAGTGGATGCCTAAAGCCTTTTAGTGGAGAAGGAAGACTGAAAATAGCAAAAGGAAGAGTTTTTGAATGTAATACCCCGTATTTAATTAAGTGCTATGGATAATATTAATTAAGTTCAATTGGGTTCTGGTGTGCTCTGAGAGTTTTCAGTTAAAATAATTAGAGCAACTGTTGAACTCATAGTTAATAGATTAATATTATTCGATCCTGAGGTTTTATTAAATGGTACATTAGAGACTTACTTTGGTAACTCTAATATTTGAGCAATTGGTGTTGGACGATAAAATATCAATTAAAGATATTTTTTATATCATTGTATTATATAATAATAAGTATTATATATATATATATATATATATATATATATATATATATATATATATATATATATATATATATATATATATATATTAAGAGAAAGAAGAAAAACAGAAACAAGTTATGAAGAAGAGAGGAAGCGAAATGAAGAAAAAGAGAGAAGAGGCAAATGGAAACCTAGAAGCAAGGAACCATGGATCTTCATCAATCTTCATCTTTATCATCTTCCTCAAACTCCTCTTCTGGATTAGAGGTGGATTCTAGATAGAAACTTTTGTTTTAGGGTTTTGAAATTCTAGAGTTTTAGGTTAGAAACAATTAAATCTTGATAAATCGATGTTTCTAATGGTTGAAATGCTGAAATAATTGGGTAGTATAGTCGGGTTGCACGTATGTTGAACCTACTATGATTGATTGGATGATCCATTATGTTATGAATGAGTTCCAAGGGGTTTTATGTGTGAAAAACAGAGTTTTTCAGCTTCTGGTACAACGGTAACCGATTACCCACCTGGTAGTAACCAGTTAACCTTTGAAAAACTAGGTTTTTGGGTGTATTTTACACTGGTAATCGGTTACCCTCCTGGTAGTAACCGGTTACCACTGTTGTGTTCAGGAAAATAATATTTTTTATAAGATTCATAACGTTTTACTCGAGTGTCTGATTGAGGCAAACTTTATATCGTTGGAAAGCTATGACAACGTACTATCCAATGGTAGAGGAAAATATTACTTTTGAAGTGGAAAATATTTATTTATTGTATGCCGATAAAAAATGTTGTTTATGTATTTGTATTATGTCATATGAGTATGCATGCTAACCAATAATAATCATGAGATTACTTAATTAAAATGAGTTAAGTAGAGTGAGAAAGACTTATCCTATTGTAACACCCCAAAATTTTCTCAATCATTTCATATCATATAGCATACATATCCTAACATTTTTGCATAGAAAGATGAGGCATAACATCCATAGCTTAGAACATGGAGCATGGTAGGGATTTCGCTTCAGATGTGGTCGTTCAGTTATGATCCGTTTCAGATGGATATTTGATCTAATCTTGGTCAAACTATCAAGGAATTGCTTCAACTGCAAATTACCCATGCCAGTGGGTTATTCCTCAGATAGTGTGTATCAAAGGTTGCGGTGTGGAATTCTTCAGGTTTCAAACAGTGGTTCGTTTGAGGTTTATCTCAGAAATTAGGTTTATCATGATCAGAGGTCGTCAGTTCCGACTATGGTACCTCTGTGGATTTATTTTCCCAGAGATTGATTCAGACGAATTCAAGTAATTCAGGACTAATTGATCAGAGAATTAAAATTAATGGTTGTTCCAGTTGTGGATTGAGCAGTGGTAGTTGTGTTCACTATAATTAGTAGTTTGTGTGGAAAGTGCAAGTTTGGTTCTGAATTGATGATTGAGGTTTTATGGCCATGTTATTGGAAAGTATTAGTGAAGGTTCAAATCATTTTCTAAAGTCCATTATCCATACCATTCATAATAATCAAATCCATATTCGTAACCCACATTTCTATCAATTTCATTAACTTTCATCCTTATCCATTTACCCGATTTTTTGGTTTAATTCCATATTCATTTTTCTAAACCAAAATCCAAATAAATCATATTACGTTAAATAAACCATTTTTCTTTTCTTTAATTGTCTAAATTTCAAGCATTTTCATATCCAAGTTCCATAATTCATATTTACATTTTATCCATATTTTAAGCCATTTTATCCAATATCCATATTCAAAGTTATAATTATTAATCATTTTCATTATCTAGAATATCCCAAACAATTTATCCCCTTTCCAACTTCATTTGAGCCCAATTACATTACAAACCCACTTCTCATAGTTGTTACATAAACCAAATAAATATCAGATTGAACCAAAATGAAAAGATGATAGAGCCTAGTCCTCACGTGACTTTTGTTTGCAACATCAGATAATACCATTTCACACCATCATCAGCTTCACACGAGTCAGCCACGCATATATCACACACCAACAAAAATCATTGCATACAAATGAAGGCAACACAAGGCTATCACACGTTGTTCACACATCAGCCAAAACGCAGAAATAAAACATCAAAATGCAACATATCACACCAAAAAAAATGGAGGAAAAAAGCTGACTAACAATAATTCACAAAAAAACTGAGATAAAAAGTAAAAAGAAGAGAATTCAGTGGGAGAGAAAAAAAACCATAACAAAATTTTTCTTTCTTCTTTGAAATGAAAAAAACGAAAATCCCTCTTCATGAGGAGGCCATAATAGAAAAGAAAAATGGAATTCACTCGTCATCATTCTCACAGAAAAACTGAACAAAATCCGAATTCACACTTTTCATCATGAGAGGATAACATATTTTTTTGGATTCCTCACACTCCAATTAAATAAAGCCAATGCTTCATCATTCTCCTTCATAATCGAGAATATAAAAAAACTTGATCGATAAAAGAATCGACTTCATTATCTTCATCAACAGAATTCAATCTTCATCACTCTCCTTCAAACCGAATCAACAATATCATTGGATTTCGTCCATCAGAACCGATTCAATTTCATCATCCTCCTACATCAACCGAGCCAAGTCTTCCCCTCTCTTCAATTTTCAGTGTTCTTCGAACCGAACACCAATCTTTGTTAATATTCAAATTAAATCATTGATCATCATCTTCCTCGCTCGAGAAACGTCTCACTCTTTGTCGACTTCGAAACCTGTAAATCGCTACAGACGCGTAAGAATCTGAAAAAAGATTCAAGAACATCAAGAAATAAAATAGATTCACAACATCTGAAGAAGAGGATTGATCGATTCGAAGAGGACGAATTCACCGGATTGCGTTCTTCGATGTTTCAGGTGATTTTTTATCTCGATATCTTATGTGTTGTTTCGGATTTGACATGAGTCTGTTGTAGGTTGGATTTTGCATTTTGTTTTTTTTTTTTAATTTGAAGTTTGACCTTAGATTCGTTTGATTGAGTGGTTTGTTTGAAAAATTGTGTTCGGATTCGTTAAAAGGATAGGATTTAAGCTAGGACAGCGGCGTGTTTAAGGTGAAGAATACAGAGCATGGAAAAGAAAGAGACCGTGAGTGTGTATTTGGTGGTATCTCATTTGATTTTGTATTAAAAATAAAGATCTTAAGAGAATAAATAGGAGATAGGATAAGATTGGTGTCCTTTGTTTTATTCCCGTCCATACCGGTGGTGACACCTGTCACCGTCCAGTAGGACCTCTCTGTCTATGCATGCAGGAAAATTTTAACTATCGTACTCCTTCGTCACCATAACCGTTAGATGTGAGGACTTTGCAAGTCTCTGAATCAAACGACCCAGACAAAGTCAATAATGTTGACTGAGTTTTCACCGTATACCCTCAGCCTCTAGTGCGTTTGGGCCTCACATCCCTCTTCTATCTGCACCCCCTTAGGCTCACTTAGTGTAGAAGCATGCTTCAACCTCAAGTATTTTGATGAAGACAACAAGCATCTATGCATTTCATGACTACAAAAAGTTAAGAGCTTCCAATGATATCAAGCAACAAGGACATGATCTATCAAAGGCAATGGAATATTTTGATCAAGCTTCATTTGAAAATTCTTAAAGTTTCAAGCTTGGGACACAATCTTAAGGTATATCAAAACCTCACTTTTGAATTGATATACAAGTGTTCAAATATTATTCTTTATGTTAGCATGGTGCATATAATCATTTGGTATATTTTTCGAACTGGTTTAACACTTTAAAACTAATTTTTTTCTGGTTTTGTAACAGTGTTAACCGGTTAACCTATATGGTTAACCGGTTAACGGGCGTGATTTCAAAATTTCCACTTAACGTTTTAATGCGTTAACCGGTTAACCCTTTTGGTTAACTGGTTAACACTATACGTTTTTGAATATTTTGGCCTCTTTTCATGAAAAAACATTTTAAATTTTCATACCTTTTGGTTACTTTTCATGAACAAAATGATACCTCTTTGAATAGGTGTTTTATAACTTATAAATTCTGAAAATTTAAAATTGAGAAACACCTCCTAAAATTTTCATAAAACTCATATTCAATCACTCTCATATAATCCTTCATAGTTTTTAATAAAAATGTTCATATTTGTTTCATCTCATTTCATTTTAAAATTGAACACTTGTATACATTCATGAGTGATTTTGAAAGGCGCGCTTCCATCTTCCGCACCAAGAAATTCCAAGAGACAATCCGTCGCGGATTTAAACCGATTGGTATAGCCAGAAAAGAGAAATTTTGTCTTGTATCTTGCAAGAAAGAAAAGAAGTTGCTGCATCAAGGAAATGGGAATTAATATTAACACCTATAAGTTTGATTTTCGTATAATTTACACTGAGCTCCAAAATGACTTCGAAACCCCTCAAAATCACTTTAAGTGGCCAAAGATGCTTCCAACTACCCACCCCCACCAACAACATATCATTGGCGAACTGAAGGATATCCACATCACAATTGTCTTTAAACTTAAAACCAGAAAATTCACCATTCAGTTTTGAGCAACTAACCAATCCCACAAGAGCTGCCGACACTATAATAAATAAGAAAGGAGACAACAGGTCGCCTTGTCTAAGCCCCCTTTAGACCTTGAATTCTTTTGTTGGACTGCCGTTAACTAAAACCAACAAAAAGCTGGAAAATATTGTGTTCTCCATCCATTTCATCCATCGATCGCCAAAATGTATCATTTTCATCTAATATCTAAGAAAATTCCACGAGACCTTGTCATAGGCTTTTTCGAAATCCACCTTGAATACTAAGCACCCTTTATTTTCCCTCTCAGCAAAATCAAGGGTTTCGTTTGCCACCACGGCCCCTTCTAATAAAAATCTATCCGGAACAAAAGCAGTTTGACTCGAAGAGATAATGGACCCTAGAACCATCTTTAATCTGGCAGCAAGCAGTTTCACAATAGCTTTGTAAATGCATCCTACTAGACAAATAGGATGATATTCGTCTAAACTCGAAGGATTGTTCTTCTTAGGAATTAAAGTAAGGAAGAGGAAATGAAAGCCTAAGCGAAGACAGTCTTACTGGAAAAATCAGAGAAACACCGACATATATACTCTTTAAAAATGTGCCAGTAATTCCTTAAAAATAAAAAGTTATACCCATCTAGCCCCGAGCTCTTCGATCCTTCACACCTCCAAAAAAACATCTTTAATTTCAAGTTCAGAGAATTCTACTTCAAACGCCATTCTATCAATTTAAAAAATATACTTAAATGAATACCACCAGGGTAGACCGGTCTCATGAAGCATGTAATATCACTAAGTCAAATTATGATTATTTTACTTATTCTTTAAATTGGTCCCCAAGGCCAGAAATAGATTAAAACTACACTACAATCATTCATAAAAAAAAAAAGTTAAATATACTCAAAATATTTTACTTATTGTATATATGGGTCCCTAAGGCCAAAACTAGATTAAAATTATTGTACAATTCATTCATAAAAAAAGGTTAAATATACTAGAAAAAAGAAAGATAAAATATCTCCTATCAGAGATTCTATACACACAAAATTCCTATTATTCCATTCCTGCCAAGAATTTGTACAAATTAAAAGTAAATTTATCACTAGTTTGGCCTCGTGTGTCAACATGATTGGTCTTAAATTCTTCATAGTTGACATGAATATTAGTATTAAATTTTGATGGAAGAAGAGTGTGGTAGCCAGGGATGGGTCACAAAAATCATGTTTGGAGCGGTGGACATCGAAAATAAATACTCCATATAAAAATCGGGTGTGAAATTATTTTAATATTTAATTTATTACTCATGAAATTTGTGTACATTACAAAAAAAAAAAAATTTGGCATGGGTTTTCTTCATCTGATTTATTTTTCTTTTTTTTGGTAAAAAAATATTTTTCTTTTTTTTTGGTAAAAAAAGATTTTTCTTTTTTCTTTTTTGATTTAATAAGATTTTTCCTTTTGTTAAAGGTTGTCATGACTAAATATATAGTAATAAAATTCAATTCATTCCACATTTGATTAAAAAAATGACCAGAACGTTGTAAATTCAAAAAATATACATATTTACAATCATTTATTTTGTCAAGTTTTGAATGCATTGAATTTTGTATAATTTTAAGATATTGTATTAATGGAATGAATGAATATTATTTGACAGAGAATAAAAAAGTCTTAATATAATTAAATTTATTAAAATTATAAGCACATGCAGTTAAAAATAAATATTTTTGTCGAAAAAGTAAAGTAGAAAATATTAAAATTTCGTATTATGTTATATTATTATTTTTTTACAGTATTATTTTATATTATAGTTATATAATAACCAAAAAAACAGCTTTGCAACAACAACAAAAGTGAGTTCAGAATAATCCCGGTGGAGAAAAAACAGTGTGACGGCAACGCTGGCGTTTGAAAGTTCAGCAACGAGAAGAATAGCATTCAGCCGCCGCCACCAGCACCTCCGTTAACAAGAATGGGAAAAGGTGGTGAGATTAGTGATCCTAACAAGGTTCATGATGATTCTGTTGAAATTCCTGAAACTGCACATCAAATCAGTAGCGGTTCGTACCTCGTACCTTAAACCTTTTGTCTCTTCGTTTTATGACGTTTGTGTTTTTGTTTTTCGAGGGTTTATTTATTTATCGTTTTCAGCTGAAACATTTTGAGACATAGGGAGGGAACGGACATAATTCTTATTTCTGACGCACTTTTTTTTTTTGAATTACTATCAGACACGGATACAGTTTTATGAATTTTCAACACTATCCTTTGTACTTTGCCATCAGAGTCAATTTCACTATGAATTTTGACTATTCAAATTCTTTTATTTTCATGTGTCTGTGTCTTTAAGGTCAAAATTCTCTTTTAATAAATGATGATTCTTTATCATTAATATTTTGTCAAACAAAAATTTCAACGCCAAGGACCAATAATCCAATTTAAGGTGAATTTTGATATCAAGTAAACATTTTAATTGAAAAAATACACAATTTGTAGCTGAAAAACTAGTGCTGACTGAGTGTATATATTTATTGAAATCATATAGTATTGAATTATGAATGATTTGTTGGAATATTATTGAAAAAAGTTTATTCTTTTTGACAGTTCACTCTACCTTCTTTTGGTTTCAGATTCACACCCCCTTTAATATCCTTTAATTTATTGTAATTTTATTTTGTAATGTTTTGTTTTTGCAGATTCATGGTGGCAAGCGGCATTTGTGCTCACCAATGGAGTCAACAGTGCTTTTGTTCTCGGATATTCCGGGGCTGTCATGGTTCCCCTGGGTTGGATAGGGGGTGTAGTTGGTCTTATTCTTGGTGCTTTGGTGTCACTCTATGCTAATTCCCTTATTGCTAATATCCATGAATTGGGAGGGACAAGACACATCAGATATAGAGATCTTGCTGCCCATGTATATGGTACACATGGGCAACAAAACTTAGCATCATAGAAAAAACATTATGTTATGTTATTTTGCTGCTGCTTATGTTAATTTTCATTTTCATTTCAGGTAAAAAGGCATATAAACTCACATGGACACTTCAGTATATCAATCTTTTTATGATAAATACTGGCTTCATTATTTTGGCTGGTTCAGCTTTAAAGGTAAGAAACTTAGGAACCATTCAATCAAAATTGCACCTTCACCTCTTTCTCAGAGTTATAGGACTTGTGAAATCTCATATAAAACTATTTTCTTTTTCTCTTTTTAATGTGTTGCAGGCTACTTATATCTTGTTTAGGGATGATGCTCAGCTGAAGTTTCCATATTGTATTGCTATAGCTGGTTCTGTGTCTGCATTGTTTGCGATATGTGTTCCTCATCTTTCGGCTCTTAGAATTTGGTTGGCAGTTTCAACCGTCTTCGGCTTGATATACATTACCATAGCAACTGTGCTATCAATTAAAGATGGTAATATCTCATGTTTGTGATTGAAAATTCATTGAAATCCATCTATCTGAATACTGGAATACATTGTTTGATTTTAGTTGATACATTTCTAGAACTAACTTGCACTACATTATCAGGAATACATTCACCACCTCGAGATTACAACATTCCATTAGAGGGGGCAAATAAAGTATTTGAAACGATCGGGGCGTCTGCTAACCTAGTGTTCGCATATAATACCGGCATGCTTCCTGAGATACAGGTTGGATAGAAAGCTTATCAACTTTCATATCTTCAAAAGTTTCAACAAGTTGATATGATTCTTTTTCATTTAACCGTAATATTAAACTGAGTTTTATTTGGTAATGTAACTTTCAGGCAACAATTAGGCAGCCAGCTGTCAAGAACATGATGAAATCTCTGTACTTTCAGTTTACCGTCGGCGTTGTACCATTGTACTTTATTACCTTTTCAGGATACTGGGCTTATGGATCTTCCACAGAAACCTATTTACTGAATAGTGTTCATGGTCCAGTCTGGGTGAAGGCTTTCGCCAATATTTCAGCCTTCCTTCAATCAGTCATCGCACTGCATGTACATAAATCTTAGAACTTTTCTACACTTATATGCTTTATTGAAATTGTGTTTAGCTGGCCTAATAACCCGTGGTTTACTTTTGTTAGATATTTGCGAGTCCCATGTACGAGTATCTGGATACTAAATACAAGATCAGAGGAAGCGCCATGAATATTAAGAACTTGTCGTTTAGAATTGCAGTAAGAGGCGGATACCTGGTTTTTAACACATTCATAGCGGCTCTCCTGCCTTTTCTTGGAGATTTCATGAGCCTCACAGGAGCAATCAGCACATTTCCCCTTACATTTATTCTTGCAAACCATATGTACATGGTGGCAAAGAAGAACAAATTAACAAGTTTACAGAAGCTCTGGCACTGGATCAACATTGTTTTCTTTGGCCTCATGTCTATTGCAGCAACAGTTGCAGCACTGCGGCTTATTACTGTAGACTCCAAAACATACCATCTCTTCGCAGATATTTGATGAAAACTCATTACATATTTACAGAAGTTATAATAAAACCAGCATGTTTCAAATGCTTTTATTGTTGGCAAAGAGCATGGGATTTTCTTGTAGAAGATAGTATCATTGGAACATTCAATAACAATCATTAATGTTGGAACAATTTTTCATTGGATATGTCAAAGTTTCAATGTGGGGATGAGTTTGAAAAACCTCCAGAAGTCCTACATTGTTGGATAACTGTGTGGTGTTGTGTGATTTGAAAAATTCTCAAATCCTACATATCTTAGTTTACATGGTTAGTTTCTAACATTATATATGAAAAATAAAATTTTAAGTCTCACAATGCTTAGTTACCAATTTCATTTCTAAGGACACCGAAAATTATGAATTATGTCGAACAAACCACTCTTAATATTAGTTACTTAGTTTTGGCACAAATTAAGCAAAGCAAAATGCATCATATTGTTCGAGTGTTTTTCAATGGGGTTCTGTTAGTCATACTTTAAAGAATAATTACCAAAAGAAAATTGTGAAAGAATAACTAATACCCCAAAGTTCAAATGCAACATTGAACTTAGAGTCACACCATGAAAATACTTCCATAGATATTTCTACACTAGAATGTGGCAAATTTTCCTAAGTTTACTAAAGCAGAGACATTCCTGAAGTCATGTGATTTTTTTTTTCTAGAACCCGCATAAGCTGCGATAATTTAAGAAACAAACAAAACTGGAAAGTGTAAACAAATGCTGTTTTCACTAATCTTTAAAAATATACAAACTCTGCTACGTGTTTGGTTTAACATTATCAATGTCTCATTCATTCGTCTGTCCCAGTTCAGATACCGCAACTCAAAAATAAACCACATTCCAACAGCTATTTTCACATAGATATAGGATAATCAGAATGGAAGGAAGTAAGATAAAATCATACCCATCACTAAAATCAGTACCTCCTTAATTAAAAAATAAAAAATAAAACAACCTCGTTTCATACCTTAGGCATTATCCAAACTCCAACAACAACAATAACAACATAGTCTTATCCCACTAAATAGGATCGGCGACATAGATCAACTTCCACCATAATATTCTATTCAAAATCATCTTTCTATAGAAATCGTTAATCGAGATCTTTCTCAATGATTTTTATTATAGTTGCATTTGTTGGATCTGATGTGTTAACGTACTAGATACAATTTAGGATTTCTGTTGGTTATTCAACTTAACCTAGTGTTTTTTGGATGTGCTGAGCACCTTCTCTTTTAGTGGGTTAGTAGGAGTTAATTTCACAAATTTTCTGCTTTCTGTTCATGTTTTTCAACAGTTAGTTTTACTCTTTCAGTTTTCATTTTGTAGGCTATTTAAGCCATGTTTCAGTACTCAATAAAGTAGTGTGTGATTTTACATAAGCATGCTTGCATTTCTGTTTTAACATTTGGTATAAGAGAAGAGGGTCTGATTGAGTGATTAAACAAGTTATGACAAGGCTACTAATGAATGTTTTAGGTGTCACAAGCTGGGACACTTCTAATATGAGTGTCCTAGTCTGAAAAGGGAAGCAAACTATGTTGATTTGATGATAGTGAATTACTTCTGATGACACAAGCAGAAATTGAAGGGGATGGAAACAAGGGAGCTTGGTTTCTTGATTCTGGTTGTTCAAACCACATGACAGGTAACAAATTGGTTTTGTGAAATAAATGAGAGCTTCAAACACACTGTAAAATTGGGAAATATCTCAAAGCTGGTTGTTATGGGAAAAAGAGATATAAGATTTGAAGTTAAGGGCATAACTCAATTTATATGGGAAAAAGAAATATAAGATTTGAAGTTAAGGGCATAACTCAATTGATATCTGATATTTTCTTTGTTCCAGAATTATTCAGCAACCTTTTGAGCATTGGACAACTACAAGAAAAGGGAGTAGACATTCATATTAAAGGAGGGGTGTACAAAATTTACCACCCTCAGAGAGACCTAATTATGAACCTATGAAGCACGGACTCCGACACGGATACCGGAACACGACACGAACACTCCGACACGGATAATGTTAAAACATAGGACACGGACACCGCTATATATAAGAGAGTATCTGAGGTTTATTTATCCATCTATGATTAAAAAAGTTGAAAATATTTTAATCAAATCAATGTCTTTAATTCTTTATGGCTAACATAACTTAAAAACATGTTTTAACAATTTTAAATTTGTGTGAGATTTGTCCAAAATATATATATTTAAAGGTGTGCTGAAGCAGAAAAAAAAACAAATTTTTGTTTGAAACACTTGTCTGAATTGTCTGACATACATGTTATGAATGTCATACGAGTGTCAACAATTGATTCAAAGAGTGTCGAATAAAGAAAAAAATTATTTTTTAGTGGACACTTGTCTGACTTTTCCGACACTTCTTTGATTTTTCCGACACGTGCCGTAAGGGTGTCGTATAAGTGTCGAACACCGACGCGTGTCGGACACCGCGACACGCCTATTCCTAGAGGCGTCCATGCTTCATAGTTGTGAACACTAAATGACTACGAATCGACTGTTCATGGTGTTTGCACTTAGGAAACCTCTCTCGAGCAAGTGCATGAAGGTAGAAGGAGCAAGTGCATGAAGGTAGAAGAAAGGGAAGTTGTAAACCTCTGGCACAAGCGCTGTGGGCATTTAAACAACAAAGCCATTCAGACCATGCAGTATAAAGGAATGGTCAAAGGGATACCACAACTCAAAGGTGCAGATGGGGTGTGTGAAGTTTGTAACATTGGGAAGCAACATCGAGAGATTATATCAAATAGGAGCAAGTAGAGAGCATCAGAGCAACTCCAACTAGTTCATGCAGATTTATGTGGACCTATATCCCCTACATCTCATAGTGGTAAAAGGTACCTCTTAGTGTTTATTGATGATTTGTCTGGCAAGACTTGGATATACTTTCTTGCAGAGAAATGTGAAACTTTTGACAAGTTTAAGTCAAAAAAGAAGTAGGAAAATATATATGTTGTTTAAGGACAGATAGGGGAGGAGAATTCCCCTCAAACTCCTTTAACCAATTCTGCAAGGAACATGGGATTAGACGACAATTAACTACTGCCTACACTCCACAACAAAATGGAGTAGCTGAAAGAAGAAATCGCACCATAATGAATATGGTTTGATGTTTGCTCATAGAGAAAGAAATGCCAAAGAAATTTTGGCCTGAAACTGCAAGATGGACATCGCATGTGCAAAATAGAAATCTCACAAGTGCTGTAAAATACATGGTGCCAGAAGAGTGTTGGAGTGGGGTCAAACCAAGTGTTGATCATTTCAGGGTGCTTGGTTGCATTGGTCGTGTACACATCCCTGAACAACAAAGAATAAAACTTGATAATAAAAGTCACAAATGCATTCTACTTGGAATCAGCGAGGAATCAAAGGCGTATCGACTATTTGATCCAATCTCAAATAAAATAATCATAAGTCGAGATGTTATATTCAAAGAGGAAGGGAAATGGGACTGGAAAACAGCCGAAACTGAGTCAAAATCTGATAATCTGGTCTGGAATGATGAGGGAACAACAAATGAGGGAGGACACGAAGAAAAAGTGGAGATTGAGCGCGAAGAACAACCAGAAGAGTAGCCTGCAACTGGTGAACTAGATTCTGAAAATTGTGGTGAACCAGATTCTGAAAATTCTGATGAACCAGATTTTAGAAATTTAACCGATCCAGAATGCATCAAAGAAGAAATAGAAGAAGACCCGCATGGATGCATGACTACAAGAGTGGAGCAGAATTTTCGAATGAAGAAATAGGCGCAGGTATGGTGTTGTTTTCTTCTCATAATGATCCTCTAAATTTTGTAGAAGCTGCATAAGAAGAAAAATGAGGCAATGAAGCATGAATTACAAGCTATCGAGAAAAACAAAACTTAGGAGCTTGGGGTTCTATCAGCTCAAGCAAAAACTAGAGGGGTCAAACGGGTTTTCAAAACAAAACTTAAGGAGGATGGGCAGGTCGATAAATACAAGGCAAGGCTGGTTGTAAAAGGATATGCTCAAAAGGAAGGGATCGATTAGGATGAAGATTTTGCACCAATAGCTCGATGGGACACTATAAGAATTATGCTCGCTATTGCCGCACAAAGGATGGAGAGTATATCAGTTGGACGTAAAGAGTGGTTTCCTGTATGGAGAGCCGAAGGAAGTCGTGTATGTGGATCAACCAAAAGGATTTGTTAAGAAAGGTGAGGAAGACAAAGTTTATCGACTTAACAAAGCTCTTTACGGCCTGAAACAGGCTCCTAAAGCATGGTTTAGTCGAATTAAGAGCTATTTACGTGAAGCTAGTGTTTTGTGAGACTGCAATGTATACATACTGATTGAGAGTATAGAGCAAAAATGATGGTTCAATTTCCAAGGAATTGTTTCATTATCAAATTGGTTGAATCAAAAGTCTTAGTTACAAATATACAGTTAATGATATTAAGTAATAGATTAAAGTAGCACAATTATGGATTCATGAGTTGAAAAACATAGATTTCAAATTTTATGATAGTTTCTATTTTCGAACATAGAAGGTATAAATAATTAAGTGAATAGAAGAAGAAAACATGTAATCTAACCTGATAACGGAACGATGAAGCCGAGGGATGACCCACAAATCAGAGAAAGATCGCGATCATGCCCAATTCAGAAACTTCTGAGGATAACCCAATCTAAAAACGCACCGTTTTGCTCTGTTTACTACGCCTTTGTTTAGTCTATTATTATTTTAAAGTGCTTTTTGTGTATTTCAAATTTTAAAATTTAGACGTGTCCATTCTACAGCACAATCATTTCATGATTGAGGCACCACTATTTTTGACAAAAATATGTTTGGAAATTAATCACCGAACAGCATCAGAATTACAATATTCCGAATTTCAAGAGAACAAACGAATTTGGCTGTTAGCTTGCATATATACTTTTCTTCATGTTTTTTTATGATAAAAACGCCTTATTTTGAAAAAGTCTAAAAAATCTCATTTCATTATCACTCAAGAATTTTACTTTAAAATTGCTGAGAATATAATTTATAATGTCGAAAAATCTTATTGTCGAAGTGTCGAGTAATTAATCTCCACATGGATTTTACTTAGGTCTAATTTTATAGTTTTAACAAAATTAGATATTTTGGGTCTTGTTTGAAGAACAAGTAAGTCCAAAATCTATAAATAGGGAGTAATCCTATAATAAATTGGAACAGATAACAGAAGTGTGGTTGCACAGTGGAATAAAGTTCTCAATTTGAGAAGTAGAGAAAAAACTTTGCATAAATAATTCATCTGCTTTCCTCTCTCGATAAACCCTAACTTC
The DNA here is from genome assembly GCA_963966055.1 of Lathyrus aphaca. NCBI lineage: Eukaryota > Viridiplantae > Streptophyta > Magnoliopsida > Fabales > Fabaceae > Lathyrus > Lathyrus aphaca. The sequence goes on from OZ014524.1 coordinate 195,831,900, forward strand.
GTCTTCTTCCCCCAATTCAATTTTCTTTTCTTGTTTCATCACCATTATGTAGTAATACAATCTTGCAACTTAGGTTGGTTGATTCACTCGAGTGAAGAGTGAAGAACAAGCGAGAATTTGATCAGTTGATTGAATCTTGATTCAAAATTAATCAAAGTCTTGAGTTTAATTCCAACATCTAGTATCTAGAGCACTGGCTGAGCGATTCGTGGGTGTTTATTGTGAAATTTGGTAAACAAAATAAATTTATATTAATACCTAAAGGATGAAACTCGAAAATCTCTCTGAACACATTGGTGTGCATTTATGATTTTGAAAATTATTGTACTGTCAAAATCGAAATGTATTACATGAAATTGTTTGATGTGACTTCTGAATGAAACTTAAAATAAAATGGTTTTAAGGATGAAAAGGCTTGAAATCGAAAATGCAGAAAAAGTAAAGTGACAGGAATCATAAAGTGCAATCGAAAAGTAACTTAATGCAGGAAAAGTGCCTGAATATGAAAATGCTTGAAATGTGTAAATGGTGGAACGCATACGTACTTTTTCCTCACTCGTTTCTTAACACACTGATACTTTGACTTTACAGAAATGTGTGCACAATCGTGCACCCTTTACAATATGAACATGAGTCCCTTTATATACTACTCTAAAATAGCTACCTAAGAACAGTGAATTGTAACCCTATCACGACATGTTTTAGTCTCATGCAGCAGTTTCCTTCGACGAGCTTCCACGAGTCTTCGAATAACCATCTGCGTTAAATCAGTTCCCACTCTTTTAACCCCATTCAAATATCTTAATTGTCTTTACTGGTCACCAGGAACTGATAACCCACGTTGAGGCCTTTAAGATCGACCACGCTACGACAACACACTTTGTAGTACTTTCCACATGTAGTGCCTAAGTCGACATTATTTCCATTGTAATGATGAACTTCAACCTTAGCCAACATAACATAGTACTCAATTTCACTAAGTCTCCAAACTCTTGCAATGTCCTTCGATTTGCTACCTTCTCGACTGATATCACTTTGTGTGACCTCCGACCTTGAATTAATGGTAACTCTTATTCGTATTTTGAATCAATGGGTTGAATATTATAACCATATGTTGTGTTAGAGTGTTTACCATGTCATGGTTACTCTCATCCATCTATTTCTGCATTTCCATGACATAATTCGTCGTCAAAGTGGGCATTGCTTGAGACCCAAATCTCATTCCCATGTGGGGTGGCATAGTTCCATCAGTCTCCAGCCTCTTCAGAAAACACGTGGGTACTAAATAGTACCTTCTGCGCATCCGTACACGTCATCACCCTAAAGATCTTCTAAATTTCCTTGAGACACTTTTGTGCACTATGTGGTTCATGATCACCTTCAAAAACTGGCGGATTGTTACTCTAAAACTTCTCCAAAGCACGGAACTCGTCTTGTTCATTGTTTCGAGTCGTAGCCTCAGCCAGCGCCGCAACAACTTCCGCAAGAGCACACATGTTGTTTCCAGCCATTCGGCACAACACTCACAACATTAGAAAAAGAATCATTATTAACAAATAACGGCCGAAAACAGACCGACAACAACGACACACGACCTGACAGACCGACCTGCTCTGATACCACTAATGTAACACCTTTTTACCCCACAACATATTAAAACATATTATTTACGAAAAATCAGAGTTCAACATGAAAGGGCATCACATTTCAACATAATCATCAATTAAACTCATGTATGTGTCATGTCCCGTAACACGAGTTGTAACATGCATCATTATATACACGAACATCATTTAAATATGCAACGAATCATCATTATCAATTCTATTCAACATAGTTTAAGGATTCAATTTAAATCCAAAACATAATTAATCACGTGTTAAAAACAACCAAAACAACAAAAATAATCTCAGTGTTCCCAGTGTTACACGACACAGAGCAGGACACCACCTAGACTTTATAAACAACAAAGACGCACTCCAAGCTATCTCCAAACATCGAGTTATTCTTAAGTATCTGCAGGATGGCATAATAGACCATCACGAAAGGCATGCAAGGTGAGTAAATTCATATTCAATACAAATAATATAAGGACAGATTATGCAACAAAGCATCATTTACATCAAGTTTCACCCACATACAACAAAAACAATCACATTACCATAAACAAATGCATCATGTAATGCCACTAATAATGAAATTCATTCTTCTTAATATGCATGTGGTACCGAATCATCATCATGGATGGACACTGGACCATCAACCCTCCAAAAGGGAGCTCAACATAAACAACAACACCTAAATCCACACTATGGGATTGAAGCCTCAATCATCATAAGAATGACATGAATGCAACGATGCAAAAACATCAACATAATCGTTTTAATCAACATTTGCATTAAAATTCATCATTATTCATCATACATTCATCTACTAATTTATCTACTCATCTCATCAATACTACATATCAACATAATACCACCTAATCATATAAACACCATTTTCATCATAATTCTCACACATATAACATGTTATAGCATGGTAAGAATTCACAACAACATCATAGTAACACAGGGCAATAAAACAAGTCATTTTGAGTCATCCAAGAAAAGAAATTATTTTTCAAAAAGCTACAAGTCTCGCTAAGCGGGTCACGCGCTCACTAAGCGAGCAACTCTCTGTTTTCGAACTTCTCAAATTCTCACTCGCTCGCTAAGCGAGCTCCTGCTTGCTAAACGAGAAGGTGAAAATCAGTAGAAAACCATGCGATTTTCCACACATCCAGCCACAACCAAAACCCTCAAAAATCACCAATTGACAGCAGAAAAACATAGAAGATCACTCTTCCTACCTATTATCATCCTAGCATCATCATCTACAACATCTAACAACATCGAATCATAAAAAACCTACCAATAATCCCCCTAACCCTAAGGTTTCCCTAAAAATCCCTTTTTCTCATAAGACAATCGATACATTATAGATATTGAAAGAGAACTAATCCCCATACCTTATACGATTGAGCTTCTTCGGTTACTTCTGAGCAATTTCAACCTTTGTCTCCTTGTTCTTCAGAGCAACCTTCAGTCTTCACTAAAAACACGATTATGAGAAATTGATCGTATTCCTTTTTCTCATAAACTTCTCAAAAGACCATCATACCCCTAAGACCTTCCAACTTCTTTTATTTTATTTTTAATAATAATATTTAAATAATATCCAATTATTCTAATATCACTATTTAATAAAATAATTCATTCGTCTTAATATTCCACAAAATACCACAATTTACCACATGTTCATAAATAATTAAATTATGAAATTGGGGTGTTACAGACGACGACGTCAGGGTTATGGTTGAAACTTGAACGTTTGTACATTATCAAATCATTGATGAATCGACTCTACCTGAAGCAAGCCTTGTATTCATTCAAGATGAGTGAAGACAAAGTGTTGGCTGAGTAGTTGGATATGTTCAACAAGCTGATTCTTGATCTTGAAAATATTGATGTGAAGATCGATGATGAAGATCAAGCGTTATTGTTATATGTTTTGCCCAGAACACATGCTCACTTCAAAGAAACCCTCTTGTATGGAAGAGAGTCCCTGGCCTTTGAAGATGTTCAATCTGCCTTGTACTCTAAGGACTTGAACAAACGAAAGGGACATAAACTTTCAACGGTTGGTGAAGGTTTGGCCACTAAGGCAAAATTCTTGCGAAAGGATGGTAAGTTCGACAACAAGAAGGGTAAAAGTCAGCAGAAGTCTTATAGTGGTGAAGTATCTTGTGTTCGATGTTATCATTGAAAGAAATAGGGTCACATTTGAAAGGTGTTCCCTGAACTCCTGAAAGATCATGGAGAAATTTGAAATACTCACTTTACCTTTGATTTTGAATAACCCACTTTTAGAGCAATCAAGCCAAGTGAAAAAATAAGAGTAAAAAAATGAGGAATGGATTAGTGGGGTTTAATTTGAGAAGATGGCGGGGTTAAAATAATTTAGGGTTTTATTGTTACTGTGTGTGTGTGTGTGTGTGAGAGAGAGAGAGAGAGAGAGAGAAGTGAAAAAGAAATATTGAAAGTGAGAAAGAGAAGTGGTGGGACATGTTGTGGTATTTTTTTATTAATTAATAATAATAATAATAATAATAATAAAATTTAATACTACTATAAAAAAAATTGAAAAATCTGGTGTGGCTGGGACATGTTGTGGTATTTTTTTATTAATTAATAATAATAATAAAATTTAATACTACTATAAAAAAAATTTTGAAAAATCTGGTGTGGCTATAGCCACACCTAGCCTAAGTGTGGGTCCGCCCCTGATCCCTTGATTACATCCATGCTGGTCTTTGGGGGCCTGCAAGGAATCCTTCTGTAACGCCTCATATAATATATATCTAGAATAATATCATGCAAGTATTTATTTGGTACTGACACCATCACAAGTGCCTAATAGTACAATTTATATTCTTGACCAATTCTAAAAAACGATACAATTTATGGTGCAAGACATGAAAATTATACTAAAATAAAAATACTAAGATCAATACAATATCCATTATTGTACAAGATAAATACACAACGAAAAAATTAAGACTATGCTTCTCTTGAAACATCTCGAGCATAGCTCCACTTGTAAATCAACCTGCAAAAGAAACCTGAAAAGCAACAACAATAGTGGGGTGAGATATCAACATCTCAGTGAGTTTCCTATCTTAGAGTTCTCTCGGCTCTAAAGGTTCAAATCTAAACATTATAAAATCTTTGGTCACTTCTCTACAAAGAAGTCAAAACAAGATGGAACAAAAGTCCATACACACTCTCGACACTAAACGAGTGGAACATCTACCTCAAGCCTTTGCGAATGCTTCTTGTGGGACTCAGAATAACCCACCTCAAGACTTACTCAAGACTTTATGGAGGACTCAATATAACACTCACACAAGTCTTTACGTATGATTCCCGTGGAACTCAGAATAACCCACCTCAAGACTTACTCAAGATTTCATGTGTAATCCAGTGTAGTACTCACCTCAAGACTTTACATATGCTTCCCGTGGGACTCAAAGCAACCACCTCAAGATTTACTCAAGACCTTATGGAGGATCTAGTAACATACATACCTAAAGTCTTTACGGATTCTTCCCGTGAGACTCAGTATCACCCACCTCAAGGCTTACTCAAAACTTCACTGAGGATCTAGTGTAATGCATAACTCAAACCACTACCCACGCCTCACCAACGGTACCTCAAGCCTTTACGGATGCTTCCCGTGGGACTCAATGTAATACCCACCTCAAGACTTACTCAAGACTCTACGGAGGACACCGTGTAATACACACCTCAGACCTTTACGGATGCTTCCCGTGGGATTCAAAATAACTCACCTCAAGACTTTACGGAGGATCCAATGTATTATGCGCCAACGGTTTCGCATCAACCTAGGGCAGTCCTAAACATCTCACAAGTTATATCATCTAACCATTTCTAGTTACATTATTATGCCATACTATTGGTTTATGGTAAGGTTTCCTCACAATACTTTAAATTACATGTTTTAGGGTTCACAAATTACATTTATAATATTGGTACGTTTAGTCGGCATAAAATAAATAAATGTTTTCTACTTTAAAAGTAATATTTTCCTCTACCATTGGATAGTAAGATGCCATAGCTTTTCAACGCTTTGAACGAGGACCAAAACAGACTTACGGTTCAAAAGATACGAGTTTTTAAACATTTTTCCAAAACTGTCCCAGTGTTAATCGGTTAACCATTTGGTTAACCAGTCTAAATTTCACGTAAAACACTATTTTTCATTGGTTAATCGGTTAATCATTTGGTTAATCGATTAACCCTGTTGCAGAAGCTCGAAAATCATTTTTTTCATCACAAAACTCATCCAAAATCAACCCAATTCATACCAAACATCAAAATAATTTTAAATGGCTATTCTCACACATATTGCTGACATATTCATGAATTTAATCTATATTTCAACCGTTCAAACTATCGATTATATGATTTCTAGCATTATGCCCTAACCTTAAGAAAACTATAACTTCTAGAAATAAAAGTTTCTAACTAGAACCCACCTTTACATTGATGAAGAGCTTGATGAAGATGAAGATTGAAGAATCATAGCAAGCTTCTCCATGAATCTTCTCATTCTAAGAGCTTTTTCCTTTCCTTTTTTTCTTCTCTTCCTTCTTTCCTCTTTCTCTTCTTTTATTTCTCTTTACCAACTTTCCTCTCTTTCTTATAAAACCCTTCTTTCTCTTTTTTTATTTATAAAAATCACAATTATCTATCAGTTAGTAACACTAACTTGTCCAAATTGAGAGTATCCAAAAAATATCTCTGAGTCAGTTATTTAATAAAACCTCTGAGTCAAATAATACTAATTAATTAATTTAAGTTCGTCGGCTACCCTAATTATTTTAATTGAAAACTTTCAGAGCACATCGGAACCCTATTAATCTTAATAAATATTATTCAGAGCATTTAATTAAAATGCGGGGTATTACATCCTCCCCTCCTTAAATTGAAATTCGTCCTCGAATTTCCTTTACTCAACAACAACAACAATTTACAACACTGTCTTAGGTCCATACTTATCCTTACTTCTCCTACATATCCTGACATATTCAAATTCCAATTTGACTTCACGGCTCAAAGTCCTCGTTTCATAACAAAACAAACTTCACATCCTTACTCATACGCTTGTTCCAACATTGGGTTAACTTCTAACTTACTATTTCCACAATTCATTTGTTGCTTCATACTGAATCTTAGTCATGTCTCCCCTTCGGAGAAACATACCACTTTAATTCCTTCTATTGAGTCACAACACCAAGGCATAACACTCCAACTTGATTTCGGGACAACAAACACTAAACAAAACTCCACAAGGTATCATAGTGAAATCTTATCTATGCATAATTACTAACAAAAGCTCTTATTTAAATCCTTCAATTACTAAAACCATCTCAAAGGTTGTCAAACGAATTCTTTACCAATTCCACTTGGTTTGATGCTATACGCTGTAACCATTTACATCCAACATTTCATCTTTTTGGTATCTTACTTAAGGACAACATACTTAGAACGGAATTTCTTACTTCCATACTTAATCTTACAGTCAATTCTCTTTTGATTCCCAACAATCCGACTGAACTCTTTCATATGTCTCCTTTCACTATGTTTTCAAAGTCTAACAGTGGAGATACCACAAATTCTCAAGAAATACTAGGTAATTGATAGTCCGCGGAGAACGCACTTATCCATTGGAGTTATCACCAACCAACGGAATAAAAACTTGCAGACATTCAAGGATAGAACCACTTACTTGTCAACCACACAATAATAACATCGGACCAAACTCTCAAACGACAGAGATACAAAGTTGTACTGTTGCAATTATAACTTATACAATTTTGATTCCATTCTAAACTCGAAACAATTTATCCAATTCAGCTTAACAAATATGCCATGGTTACTATACTCCATGTCAATCCTCTTCACATGATTCTATTCACTCAAAGTTTCTATTGACACAAGGTATCCATTAACAATGACGTAACAATGTCATAGAACTTGTAATCATTAGTGAGTCACCAGTACCAAACTTAAATCATCCTTAGTATACTTTCAGATTTCCATAACACTTGCCTATTGCATACCATATTCCACATACCCACCTTTGAATATCATACAAAACCTCTCATTCAAATTCGCTTCTCTCAAGGGTCTCATTCCTTAAACTATCCAATTTAAATGCTTAACTTCGGAACATTCATATCTCCCTCTTACCTAGAAGGTAACTTAAAAATCCATATCTCTGAGTACGGCTCAACTGCACACATCTGGAATTACTCTTACAAAGTCAATAACTGATGTTAAGAATTAACGATACTAAAACTGACCAATCGTTCATCTCTTATCCCCACAATAATTCAGATGCCAAAACGTTTCCTGGAAGATTAACACTTCATCAGTCTCTTATAACTTCTCAATTTAGGTCCTCAGTAGTCGCAACGACAACACACCAAAAATTCAGATCATTTCCTGTCTACCAAACATGCTCAAAAGAAAGTTCGACACTTTATCCTTTGACACTTCGAACGGAAGCCAAAACGGAATTACAGTTTAGGAAGTACGATTCTCTAAAGTCATCCACAAAAGTCATGTGCCAATCGATTACCCATCTGAGGCTAATCGTTCGAACACAACTGAACTTGTTCCCCTTGTTAACCAACAATCTAACTCAAAATATCAATCCAGTCCACACTAACTTGAAAGATGATTCTCACTCGCGGTTTTTAAACATGTATAACAATCTCCCACCGTTCACAACTCAAGATAACACAGAACGGGGCACAACATGTAGATTACATATTCCAACAAGCGACGAAGTAGAATTACCATTTATGATACGGTCACATCACGAATATTCAACAAAATAGTTCGATTCCACTTGCACAACGATGTTAGTAGGAAAACGACAATGATGACATCAAAAAGGGTTCTTAGTCACAAGCTAACACTTGGTTCGTCGATAAACAAAATCCAACAGACAATCCTTATTGGGTAAAACAAAACGATGGACATCTTATGTCTAGTATACAACTTTGTCCTCTCTCTTTAATTCCTTGGCGATAATTAAAACAACAACATTCTTAATCCCACTAGAGATGAATTCCAAATACCTCGATCATTCACAATTACAGGTGTTTTCCCTACACTTGAAAATTGAGGTAACACACTCCTCTGAAAAACCTTGTTGTCTTTACTTACGTATTAACCGGGGTTCCCTTACCCTCTACTAATCATTGCATAAAAGGTCTCTGCGTATTTCTATTGGTACCAAGAACGCTTCGATCGGGCACTCGAGTCAAAATGTTATGAATTTTAGAAGAATTAATATTTTCCAAGACTTACAATGTTAACTGGTTAACCATATCAACTTTCCAAAGCCAGTGGCGCATCACAGTTTCGTTAACCGGTTAACAGATTGATTAACCGGTTAACCGACAGTCAGTAGCTGAAAAACCAGTATTTTCAAATACAAAACTTCTCCAAACTTCATCCAAATAACACAAATCACCCAAACAATTATCAACAGAGGTTTATACACATATTGCAAACATACTCAGAGTCCTAATGGGTGAACCATCATTGATTACACATCCTTAACTTTAGTTTCAATAACAACTTAACAACTACATTATGCATTCGTCCAAAAATACATTTCGCTATCACCTTCTCATATAGTAATATTAATATTTTTTCCATACCGTGTTCGCTTCACGCTTTGCGGTAATCCTCTCATACCCAAAAATAATCCATCTTACTAGAAATCTCCAGAATCCAAGGTGCTTACTTTGACACTTAACACAACTTCATCTGGTCCATATAAAATACACCTCATGTTGCTAAAATAAAGCTTATTCTTTCTCCGACATTATACCTTATACCATTCCTTGGGTAATTCAACATTTCTGGATCGATCCCTTACTAAATATAACACCCTGATGTATTACTCTAAACTTTGTCTCCTCGGTCATAAACGAATATACAACAACAACCTTCTACTCTTCGCTCGGGGTGCACTTGTCTTACTTAAAACATGTAATGACATCCTTGTGTTTCTCTTCACGCTTCACCACGACTTTAGGTTCTCAAAAGAAACGAACATTCTTAACTTGTAACTTATATCCATCTGTAAGGTATTATCCGAATACATTCCTTGAAGTACTCTCGTTCATCTATGATACCACCGTGATCTTAGGACTGAAACACTAACAATTAACTTACTCCCGAACCTCACGTCACATGTTCCACAAAGCGTCTTTTCTTTTCGTGGAATGAGATTTCTCAACATTCTTGTCCATACCAGTGACCAAAATACTGATCTATCAGTGACTTTACTTATTCCTTGATACACTGACCACTCATCATGTAGATATCTGTACCTTTCAAACTCTACCCATTCCAAAGGATTTCTCGAACAACACATTACTCTATAACTCCATGTTACAGGAAGTACAACTCTTAAGAAGACTCCAATTGAGCTGACCAAATCTCTCTATGCTAACTTTTGGCTTGAGTCTACACTCACATCACAAGTTCTGACAACACTTCAGAGTCCTCGTGGTCGCACAACCATGATTCTACCTATCACAAATATAACATTAGGTTGATCAGACCCAATACTACATAAAATGATATTAATAATCATGTCGGCAAGACACACTTAGGAGGCAGTAAAGATTTACTTATGATGTTTCAAGGCTAGGTCGAGGACACGACCTGCTCTGATACCAACTGTAACGCCTCATATAATATATATCTAGAATAATATCATACAAGTGTTTATTTGGTACTGACACCATCACAATTTCCTAATAGTACAATTCACATTATTGACCAATTCTAAAAAACGATACAATCTATGGTGCAATACATGGAAATTATACTAAAATAAAAATACTAAGATCAATACAATATCCATTATTGTACAAGATAAATACACAGCAGAAAAACTAAGATTATGCTTCTCTTGAAACATCCCAAGCATAGCTCCACTTGTAAATCAACCTGCAAAAGAAACCTGAAAAGCAACAACAATAGTGGGGTGAGATATCAACATCTCAATGAGTTCCCTATATTAGAGTTCTCTCGGCTCTAAAGGTTCAAATCTAAACATTCTTAAGTCTTTGGTCACTTCTCTACAAAGAAGTCAAAACAAGATTGAACAAAAGTCCATACACACTCTCGACACTAAACGAGTGGAACATCTACCTCAAGCCTTTGCGGATGCTTCCCGTGTGACTCAGAATAACCCATATCAAGACTTTCTCACTAATTTACGGAGGACTCGATATAATACTCACCCAAGTCTTTACGGATGCTTCCCGTGGAACTCAAAATAACCCACCTCAAGACTTACTCAAGCCTTCCTGCGTAATCCAGTGTAGTACTCACCTCAAGCCTTTACGGATGCTTCCCGTGGGACTCAAAGCAACCTACCTCAAGACTTACTCAAGACCTTATGGAGTATCTAGTAACATACACACATAAAGTCTTTACGGATGCTTCCCTTGGGACTCAGTATCACCCACCTCAAGGCTTACTCAAGACTTCACTGATGATCTAGTGTAATGCATAACTCAAACCAATACCCATGCCTCACCAACGGTACCTAAAGCCTTTATGAATGTTTCTCGTGGGACCCGATGTAATACACACCTCAAGACTTACTCAAGCCTCTACGGAGGACACCGTGTAATACACACTTTAGGCCCTTACGGATGCTTTCTGTGGGACTCAGAATAACCCACCTAAAGACTTACTCAAGACTTTACGGAGGATCCAGTGTATTATGCGCCAAGGGTTTCACATCAACCTAGGGTAGTCCTAAACATCTCACAAGTTATACCATCTAACTATTTCTAGTTACATTACTAGGCCATACTATTGGTTTATGGTAAGATTTCCTCACAATACTTTAAATTACATGTTTTAGGGTTCACGAATTACATTTATAATATCGGTACTTTTATTCGGCATAAAATAAATAAATATTTTCCATTTTAAAAGTAATATTTTCCTCTACCATTGGATAATACGTTTTCATAGCTTTCCAACGCTTCGAACAGGGACCAAAACAGACTTCTAATTCAAAACATACGGGTTTTTAAACATTTTTTCAAAACTATCTTAGTGTTATTCGGTTAACCATTTGGTTAACTGGTTAACCAGTCTAAATTTCATATAAAACACTATTTTTCATTGGTTAACGATTAACCCTGTTGCAGAAGCTCAAAAATCATATTTTTTTCATCACAAAACCCATCCAAACTCAATCCAATTCATACCAAACATCAAAATATTCTTAAACAGATATTCTCACACATATTACTGATATATTCATGCATTTAATCAATATTTCAATTGTTCAAACTATCGATTCTACGATTTCTAGCATTATGCCCTAACCTCAAGAAAACTATAACTTTTAGAAATAAAAGTTTCTAACTAGAACCCACCTTTCCATTGATGAGGAGCTTGATGAAGATGAAGATTGAAGAACCATAACAAGCTTCTCCATGAATCTTCTCCTTCCAAGAGCTTCTTCCTTTCCTTTTTTTCTATTCCTTCTTTCATTTTTCTCTTATTTTCTTTCTCTTTACTAACTTTCTTCTCTTTCTTATAAAACCATTCTTTCTCTCTTTTTATAAAAACCACAATTATCTATCAGTTAGTAACACTAACTGGTCCAAATTGAGAGTATCCAAAAAATGTCTCTGAGTCAGTTATTTAATAAAACCTCTGAGTCAGATAATACTAATTAATTAATTTAAGTTCGTCGGTTGTGTTGCACCCCAAAATTTGCCCTCCACAAGACAAGTCATTGTGTACTAAGAGGCTCACAAGGTTCACAAGGTTCACAAGACATCTCATGAGGTTCACAAGGTTCACAAAGTTCATAATTTGTCAGAAGATTTGACAATTCCCTCAGACAATGCATCCTCCTAAACAGTGCATCCTAAATTAGGGTTTTGATTTTAATCAGGCTAAATGGATTTACAAGACTTCAAGTGAGCTTCATAACATCTTATATGTGTTTAAGAATCCCCATGACAAGTTTCAAGACTTTTCCCAAAGGTTTGCTCAGTCAGATGATCAGATAGGTTAAAATCAGTCAAAGCAGTTAAAAAGTCAAACTGAGGTCAACTGTGGTCAAACCAAAGTCAAACTTCATGATTTTTTTGTCAATGTCAATTATATGAAGTAAAATTCATCATTTGATCAAGGGTTGATCATGATTCATCAAGGAGATTTCAGATCATCAAGAATCAGGAGTTTCTAAATTAGGGTTTCCTCAGGAAAAGTCAACTGAACTTTGACCAGCCATAACTTTCACATGCTTCATCAAAATTTTTCCATCCAAAGCTAATTTTGAAGGAAATTGAATTCTCTACAACTTTGTGTCTCACAAGCCAAGCCCAAAAATGCTTCATTTGGAAGGTATGAGCTAAGACATTATAGGTCCTTTTGAAAGTCAACAAAAAGTCAACAACTTCAAAAGAGCATAACTTGAGAATGGTAAAAGATATGGACATGAAACCAATGAGGTTGGTTAGAGGACTCTTTAAGATTTCCAAAATGTCCAAGAACACTCTCATAGCATTAAAATTGGGAAATTTTAGGGAAGTTTATGAAGCAAATAAGGCCTAAAATCAAATTTTTGCTAAATGAGCCCACCAAATTGCCATCCCATCTTTATAAAAACACCAAGCACGATCCAACCCAACTATTTTATGATTTTTTATTTTTTATTTCATATTTATTTGAATTTTATTCATTAAAATACAATTTAAATTGAAATAAAATATAAAATCATATATTTAAAAAGGGATTTTGCTTCTAGAAAGTCATGAATATTATTTGGATTAGATTGATACACAAGTTATGAGAATTGTCCCAAAATAGCAAGGTTAGATCAAATAAAAATCAAGTTTTAAGACATAATCTTTTTCAATCTCAAATGATCAAAAAGTCCAAAGGATGATAACTTTTCTTGACCTAATCTCATTCATATATATACAAAGAACATTGAGCAGCCTAGGGGACGAAATTTTGCAGCCTCTAAGACCTATCTCAAACTTCAAAAGTTCATCAAAAAATTGAAATTAGGATTCTCAAATTTTGTGATTTTTCAGGTGAACTAAGGGCAGCAAAGCACTCCTTGATGATCATTGAACATCATTGCATCATTTACATCATCTAAAACACCTCAAATTGCTCAAACCGAATCTGTTTTGTTCTTGGTTTTGAAATTTTCGATTCTCACTATTTATGCGTTGCACACTAATTTTGTTTGTTGATTCATGATTAGTTGAAGCTTGTGATGGATTCTGGGCAAAAATCTTGGAGAATCCGTGGCTAATCCGCTAGATACCATTTTAGGGTTCATACCTCTTGATTTGGGGTTTTCTAATTCAACGACTATAAACTTGTTTTAAGACCATAGATCAATTCAGTGAAGTGTGTGGATCATGTCTGTGTAAATAATTTGATAAGATTGTGTGTATTTGGCCATCTATGAATTTTGCAGGTTTCCTAGGCAAGAAAATTCACAGGAAGATTCATATCTAATTTCGTAGCAAAATTCGCAGATCTAGAGGTAGAAGATGAAGTCTGCGCGCGAATTTGGAATTTTAAACTTTGTCTTATTTTATTATGTTTGATTCCCCTTATAATTACAAAGAAAGCAATTGGTTCAGTTGGCTGAGGCGCGCGCGTGTGAAGCTAGGGTCAAGGGTTCGAATCCAGCCAGGAACAATTTTTGTTTCAATTTCTTTTGTTTTGCAGGATTAGAATAAAACAAGTTTATGCTATTGTCTATCACCAGCGCGCAGCTGATCCAGTGGCTGGTATGTTGGTCTTGGGGATGTGAAGCCTAGGGCCTGGGTTCGAATCCCAGCCCCAGGTAAGTTCTTTTTCCCATTATTTTTTCACTTATTTTGTTTTATTTATCTTATATTTGATTAATTAAATTAATAAAAAATGTTTAAAATAAAATAGTTGTATTATTTTCTTATATATAATTCAAAACTTATTTTCTTTTAAAGATTCAAACTTTATTAATAAAAGTTATTTATATTTATTTTATTGTATATATTTAATATTTGTATATATTTTTGTAAAAAACAATTTAATTATATTTAGATTAATTTATAAACCCTAAAATTTTATATGTAAAAAACCCTAATATTTTTTATAAACCCTAATTATATTATAAATCTTAATTTATTTGTTTGTAAATTTTAATTGTATATATTTATTTTATAATTTGTTTATATTATTATTGTATGTAGTTTTTATATATAAATAATTTAATTAAGTTAAGTAATTAACCCTAATTTATTTTCCTAAAAACAATTCAAAACCCTAATTTTATTTTATGATTTTAATTTCTTATTTTTATATGCTTATTTAATTATAATTAACAAATATTTTTAATATGTATATATAGTTAAATTATTAGAATTGTTAATCATATTATTTAGTATATAATTATTATTATTTATTTTTCTTAAAATTCTTAAAAATAATTATTTGTTTAAATTGGAACTTTTTATTTATTTTTTTATATTATATTGTTATACTAACCTTCTTATATTCATTTTTTATTTATTATTACTAACCCATTTATTTACTTATTTATTATATGCTTATTTATTTAAAATTATTTTATTATTATTATAATGTAATTGTACACATTATGTAATAGTTGTAGAATTTCTTATTATTTATTTTAAATTGCCATGGTTAGTAAAATAGGGAGTGTAAACATGTTTGTATTTAAAATTAAATTTAGATCACTAATTTGTAAGATAAATACTCGAATTTGTACACGCACACACGTAAGTCGATTTTGGATCGCCATCTCACATTCTTAAGGGTTACCTCTCATATTGCCTAAACAAAAAGGTCAAGTAAGGTGTAAAGCAAAGTCCTATCTCTCATATCATCTAGTCCCTTAAAAGATAATAAGATCAAGTCCCTCCATGGTTGCCTTCGTAAATGATCTTGTCCCTTTCGAATAAAGATGATAAGTCCCTTCGAATTGTTAAATACACCTTACAGTTGCCTCATCACAGTTGTCCCTTCATTTGTCCCTTATACATCCAAGGTAATGACTACCTATTCCTTAATAATAGGGATAGTCTTACCATTTAAAGGATATTTAAGAATAGAAAAGACTTAACTTAGGGTAGGTTCCTCTTATGTACTTGCTCACCTTTTCAAACATTTCAAAAACACTTCACATTTTCAAACAATTTTCAAAACAAAGTCTTTATATATATCCATACAAGGATCATTATAAAGTACTTAAGAAAATTTTCAATCACACACTACACTTCTCAAAACAGTTTAAAGTGAGCTAAGTAACTAAGAGCCCATGGATAACCATGGATGTAAAGGGTGCTAACACCTTCCCTTTAAATAACCTACCCCCCGAACCCAAAAATCTTTTAAGGCCTTTCCTGTTCTTTTATGCCCTTTCCTTTGGATAAAATAAAAGTCGGTGGCGACTCTTGCTATCCGCAACATTTAACTAAAGTCAGTTCTCCCACCGTGTTACAGGTTGCTCTAATTATTTTAATTGAAAACTCTCAAAGCACATCGGAACCCTATTAATCTTAATTAATATTATCCAGAGCATTTAATTAAAATGTGGAGTATTACACCTTCACATTCAGGTGCAAGATATTTTCTATCAATAATTGATGATTATTCCAGAAAGTTATGGGTATTCATTCAAAAGACGAAGGATGAAACTTTTGAGAATTTCAATAGTTGGAAGTTTTTGGTCGAAATTCAAACTAGAAGATAACTGATAATGACATTGAATTCTGCAACGAAGCTTTCGACAATTACTGTGTCGAGTCTAGGATTGTAAGACATAAGACTGTAGCAAGTACTCCTCAGAAAAATTGTCTAGCTGAGAGATTCAATCAAACAATCCTCGAAAGGGTTAGATGCATGTTGGTTAGTACTGGATTAAAGAAGGTATTTTGGGTTGAGGCTGTTTCGACAACAACATATCTGATAAACAAGTGTCCTTTGACTGCATTAGATATGAAGACACCTGAAGAAGTATGGTCGGGACATCCACCAGATCTCGACAAATTGAGAGTATTTGTATGTGTGGTCTATGCTCACATTAGGCAAGACAAGGTCAAACCTAGAGCTCTGGAATGCATGTTCATGGGATACCCTGAAGGAGTCAAAGCTTATAGGCTATGATGCCTAGAGCCAGGTCACAAACGGAGTATCACTAGTCGATATGTATTTTTCAATGAAGTTGAGATGACTTACAAGAAAACTGATGATGTTGAAGAAGAGCTGGAACAGGAAGAAAGTTTTGTTGAGATGGAGCATAGTGATGCTGAATTGCATAACCTAGGTGAAGTAAAAGAAGAAGAAGAAGTAGAAACTATTGTCGAAGATGAAGAGACTGATAATGACTACTTGTTGACAAGAGACAAGTCAAGAAGAGTCATCAAGTCACCTCAGATACTTGGTTATGCAGATCTTATAACTTATGCCTTAATCTTTACAAGTGAGGTTCTAGACGAAGAACCTACATACTATAAGGAAGATATGAGAAGTCAAAATAAAATTGAATGGCTGAAAGCCATGGATGGTGAAAACTAGTTTGTTTTCTTGGTGTTATAGAGTCTGCTCCAAGGTGGAGATTTGTGAGATATTGAAACGAACTCTAGGTTTAGTATGTCGTCGAAGTCCGCTCACATGTTATTATTTAATTGGACCTTGTGTTATGGATCCAATTGTTTAAGTTAGCTTGTACCCTAAGTTAGCTTGTAATGGGTAATTGTTAAAAAAAACATTATGCTTGTTAGTTTTCTTATAAATAACATATTAGTCTCTCATATTTTGAATAGGGAAAATAGGAAGATAAAACCCTAATTCAAAAGTGAGAGAGGTTATTTGTTATTCTTGTATACTTGTAATCTTGTTTCAAGAGAAAGGAAAGAATAACAGTTTATAATCAATCTTTTTATCTCTGGTTACCCTAAACCCTAACCCTTGTAGGTTTCTCGATCATAAATAAACCTATTATACTTTTTTTTCTAAGATATCTGATTCACAACAAAAATTTTAGTTGATATCATGATGGTGTTGGAAAGTTTGTTAACGAATAAATTTTAATTATATGTATTTGTGGGGATTTTCTTGTTTATGAGATATATACATGTAACCTACAAGAACTTACTATTTGTTGGTGTCTTTGCTACACAATTCATAGCTAACCAAATAAGTAATGGTTGTATTTTTGTACATGAACCATATCATATACACTCTTTGAGCTACATACATGATATTTCTCATGATGGTTCTATGAAAGTTATGAGTTTGATTTATCTTTCTGCTGTAAATTTTGTTGTTGCTGCTACTGAAGGTTTGCTTTCAACTATGGCATTGAACCTTATACTTTACATGAAAAAGACTAAGAAGTATAATATATCTATTGCAAAGGCTTTTACATGTGGAGAGATCAAAGAGTTAAATAATTCTACCATACCGTATGCTTTCTTTTATGATTAGGTTGAATAATTCATTCTTCACATCGAAGGTGAAATCCTCAAAATTAAATGTGTTATCATCATGGAATCACCACTTGAAATTATTATATTGCTTATTAGTTATTGTCTCCACAAAAAAGGATCCTCGCAATTCAATCAATTGGATTCGGGTGGATGTTCAATTGACTTGGAAGCCAGTCGGGCAGATACTACTATCCCCCAACATTGCTTAGCTTCAACCTTGAGGACAAGGTTGATTTTAATGGAGTGAGTGATGTTATGATCTCAAATAAATAGAAATTAAAGAATTTAAGGGACATATGGCATGTGATCCACAAATGAAGGAGTTTGGGAGAGGAAATGCTAACAAAAAAATTCCTCAACATTTTATAAGAGACAGTGCAAATGATTGTCAAAGGAAGGAAGAAAATTGATCAAGTCACTCCTCTATTTCTCTTTGGTACTCTCTTGTAGAGTATTAGCTTAAATCTTGTACTTAGTTTTCTTCTATCTTGCTAGTATTTCTATTCCCTAAATTGATTGATTCCATCTTACTTTAAATTCTGATTTTAATTGTAATTCCATACTCTTGAATCAAAACTATAGATAGTATTCATCCATTTATTATCATAATGTTTTCTTTTATTGCTCATAAAATCACTAACCCTTACACATGATAAAATTTTAAGTTATCAATATATACATATGTGGATGCTCATGACATGATTCAACATCTTTGTGAAATTTTGATATTAAAACTAGATTATATAGATGTGTTTGTGTATGCATTAGTATTAGACTTCTACATCGATATTTGTAATTATATTTAATTTATTTATTTTTAAAAATTATTATCGGTGTCACTTAATTATTGTCGGGATTGTAATTGGGTGTTCGTGTTTGATAAATAGTTTGACATTATCTTTCCTACTTCATATGTTATCAATAAAAACAAGAACTAGTTGTGTTTGGTCACTAAAGTTGATACTTGTAATGGTTATAGTTTTGGTCTATTGGTGACTTAAAATATGTCTAAATGAGTAAAGATTAAGTAAATTTGTGGCACGTGTGGCTTTCCTATATTTTCAGCCGATGCAATTTTGTCTTGAAGGGGAAGAATATTTTTGAGGATATTCTTAATTTAGTTGTGAAATCTTATTGGTTTTTCTCTATCATCTATAAACCAATCATGGCTTGGTTTTATATTTTTGTTTTGGGGTGTTTGTGGCAGACTATATTTATAGATTTAGATTGAAAAGGGAATATGTATCGACATTATAAAAAATAATGAATAATGAATGATGTATATCCTGCTAAATTACACTTTTATTTTTAAAATATTATATAATATGTCTGAAACAGAATATCTCATAAACAAGAAACACATTATTGTAGAATTGAGATTTGAAACACTTTGTTTCTCATTTTGTTTAGCTTCTATATGTGTTTCTTGAAAGAACAAAACATCACTATCACCCTTGAATAGGTTCCTAATAAGTAGTGCTTTACCTTGTTCTTTCCACTTTCCCTTTTCTCTTCACTCTTGGTTTTGCATCTTCAATGGCTCATCAAATTACTCTCATATCTCCAGCAACTCTCATAGCTATAACTGGCATGTACTATACACTCTTTTTTCAATTCTCTTTGAGCAAAATCAAATGATCATAGATGAAGATTTTATTAATATTATTTAGGTTTTTTTTTTCAGGTAGGAGGAAGAAACTTGGTGAAATATCTGCTGCTGCAACAGGAAGGTACAAATTGAGCTCACTATCACCACAACCACATGTTAATTGGAATATTCAAAAGCATATTCCATGGTTTGGTTTCAATAATTCATCAAATTATTATTATTCATATGGTAAGAATAATACAAGTTCCATGGTGAATGTTTCTGATGGAGAAGCCATCTCTCTCCCTCATGGTTGGCCACTTGAAAAGGTTTGAGAGTTTTTTTCATCTTAACTTAATTTTTCTTCATATTAGTATTTCATTTTTGACAAAAAATATTCTTCTTTATTTTCTACTCATACCCCCTTATATATCTTTCATGTATTGAGTAATCCCAAAGGCCCAACCCAAAATAAATCAATCCCCAAGGCCCAACTCATTTTTTAAATAATGAAAATAATTTTTCAACATTTTTATTATTTTAAATGATAAATTTAAACAAATAGTTTTACAGAATCACTGTATCATCCATTTTTAATCTAGATGGTATATTTACATGGTTAATATTTTTATTTATTTAGTTTTATATCAAATGAAATCATAGTCAAATTTGTTACTATTTGAATTGATGAAAACTTTGACAAAAAGATACATTTCTATCTCCACCTAAATGCAAACCTTCAAAATTCCTCTTACTAGCTAACAATAAAGAAGTACTTTAATGATATATGACTTTTTAAACCTACAATGGGATTTGAGCTGATTTGTGGATGGTGACTTTTTAAATTTATAAAATAGCTAACATACTAATATATAAAATAGCTAATATATATATATATATATATATATATATATATATATATATATATATATATATATATATATATATATATATATATATATATATATATATATATATATATATCATTTATTCAATAAATTTTAAAACTTAATTTTTGTTTATTGTAAAAAATGTACTAATTAGCAAATTTTCAGAAAATTATAAAACTATTATATGGATATATGCTATTTAGACAAACTCTCTTTTGATTCTCATTACTATTATTATAAATAAATAAATTATTATTTCCTTTTTAATAATTAATGTATATAACTTATATATTGAATAAATACATTCTTTGTTAAATGATTAAAAAAATAAAAAAATAAATCATTTATAATATTAAATAAACAAGTGCAATTTATTAAATATAACATTTTGATATTTTTCTATAGAATATTGACTGTGGTGTCTTTTATTTAAAGACAATACTTTTTTATTTAGAATTTAATTTATATACACTATTAATTTTAAAATACTTTACATTATCATTAAATTAAAAAAAATGAAATAAAATGTGTTGCGATATTCTAGAAATCATATATAAATTAAACTCTTTTATTTTTACCCCTATCATGAGAAATAAATTACCAAATAAAAAACAGTTAAATCACTTTTAAGAGCTAAATATCAATCATATTTGAAATTAGAGATGTTAATTAGACTTATCTCCAACGGATACCTTCAAATTTTACTCAACGGTTAGGATAAAAATCTGCAAAATAGATATAAATTTGGGTACGAATAATTATCCATTAAATTAATTGGTTATGGCGCGGCTACTGGTACCTTAGTATTCATCTCGCCCCATACCCACACAATATATATTTATGTATTTTTTATTTTTATAATTATTTATACAAGTTAATTTATCAATTTTATTAAATACATCATTACTAAATTTAAACTTGTATTTATTTCTTAATTCAACAATAATATTATTAGATTTTTTCATAATATTAAAAATATAAAATTATATAAATTATATGATAAATAATAATATCAAATAATTTTATTAAAAATACAGATAAATAGGTATAGGTATGGGTATTTAAGTATTCATAGAGTATGAGTACGGATATAAATATTCATTCTCACGCAAGTATGGACTCGGGTAGGAGAATTTTCTTAAACTACATATATAAAGACAGGTACTGTAATATCTTGTCCATTATAATCCTTATTTGAAACCTACATCATATATTATAATTAAAACTAAAAAAAAAAAAAAAAAAAGTCATATCATTATTACAAACTTAACTAGCAACTGCAAATGATTCCTTTATTACATAAGAAACTCAATTTCAGTAAAAAAAAATATAAAGTAAAAAAAAAAATGCAGAAAAATAAATGTACTCCTTTTACACTATCAAAAATCTTAGCTGTTAATGAGTTGTGTCATAGTCCATAAAAATGTCTGTTCTTGGATTCAATGCATTTAAATTTTCTTTTTTATAATAAAAATATTAACACAAACTATTTAAAAATTAATCTTTTTTCTAACCTAGCTTTATTTTGTTAGGCATATTTCAACTTCCTACCGCTTATATTTTAAAAAAAAAAAATCTAAAATTAATTTAGTTTTTACTAAAATTATTTAAATACAATAATAGACCTAATTTATTGACAAAAAATTCTCTCTCTTTCTCTCTCTCAAATTGATTCCAGCAAACGAAACATAACGCAAGCATTTTTCTCTAACCATCATCATCAAAAAATAAAACCAAAAAAAAAAAAAACATTTTTCCTTAATTCGACGCAACCCACGACTCTCCTCGTTGTTGTTCTGTTCCTTTCCCATTTCTTAGTTTCCCCAAACCCAAGCCATGGATTCTCAGATCCATGGCTTGTACCGTTAAACCCAATTCCCTTTTCCGTTTTCTTCGTACCATTTTCAATGCTCAGATCCGTTTAAACAATTAACATCACAAAATCTATCTCTCTAATCATGAAATTGTCACAGGTTTCTGACGATGAAAAGGGTTCCAAAATGAAGGGTTCAAGCCGTTTCTTCACAATAGGGCTTGTAGCAGCGTGGTACTCTTCCAACATTGGTGTTCTTCTATTGAACAAGTACTTGCTCAGCGGTTATGGTTTCAAGTATCCTATTTTTCTCACCATGTGTCACATGACAGCGTGTTCTTTGTTTAGCTATGTTGCTATAGCTTGGTTGAAGGTTGTTCCTATGCAAACGATTCGATCCAGGGTTCAATTCTTCAAGATCTCTGCTTTGAGTCTTATTTTCTGTGTTTCTGTTGTGTTTGGGAACATTTCTCTTCGTTATCTACCTGTGTCTTTTAATCAGGCTATCGGTGCTACTACGCCTTTTTTCACTGCGATTTTCGCGTATATTATGACCTTTAAGAGAGAGGCTTGGCTCACTTATTTCACCCTTGTTCCTGTTGTTACTGGTGTTGTCATTGCTAGTGGGGTATGTTACTTATCTTTCTCCCTTTGTTTTCATTTCTGCAATTTTCATTTACTTTTCAATTATTGATTGTTCTGCATTGTGGAGTGGAATTGTATCAATTATGAATGGAGACATGTTTTTTAGATGTTGACTTTTTTATGATTTGATCATTGGATTTTATCTGGTTTAGGTTTGTTTTCTGTTGTGGTTTCAGCATGAGATGTTGTGTTCAATTGGAAAGTTGTTAGTTCTTCTTTTAGGCCATTCTGTGTTCAGTTGACTTATGTTGTGTCACCTTACAATGTGGAATTTCTGGCTATTGATCTGTTTTTTGTTCCTCTATTTGATCTTAGGGTGAACCGAGTTTCCATTTATTCGGATTCATTATATGTGTTGCGGCCACGGCTGCAAGAGCCCTAAAATCAGTACTACAAGGAATTTTGCTGTCTTCAGAAGGGTAAGAAGCTTATCGTTGAACTTTTTTGTGGTTTTAAGTTATGTATTCAAATTGGACTGATATTCTTCTTGTGTGTATCAGAGAGAAGCTGAATTCGATGAACCTCCTCCTTTACATGGCTCCAATGGCTGTAGTTTTCCTTCTCCCTGCTACACTTATAATGGAAGAAAATGTGGTTGGCATCACATTGGCACTCGCCAGAGATGATGTCAAGATAATTTGGTATCTGCTATTCAACTCGGCTCTTGCGTATTTTGTCAACCTGACCAATTTTTTGGTCACGAAACATACTAGTGCTCTGACCCTTCAGGTAAGACTCAATTATTAAATAAGTTGTTAATACATCATTTGAAACTATTATGATAGACTTAGAAGTCAATAGTTTGGCTTTAGACATAATCTATGATAGAACATTATAGTTGCCTTTGATCCATATAGTCAATTCCACCAAGTGAGATAAGATTTGTTGTTGTTGTTGTTGTTGTTGTCTTCTCTGTTTTTCTGTATTTAATTTTCACTCCAACAAGTTCTCTCATCTGTTGGTAGTTGAGGCATCAGATTTTGGTGGTTGTCAAATGCTCTTATCTTCAAATCACAATATTAGCATGGTCTTGTTCCTCTTTATTGTTCAATTAACTTGTGCCTTATTCTTTTAGTCTGATTTTTATTATTTAGTCTATACATGAAAGCTTTAGTCTGGTTCTTATGCTTGACGTTTTCTAAATTGACGTTTTAACTAATCTTAGAGTTAATTTTACAGGTGCTAGGGAATGCTAAAGGCGCTGTAGCAGTAGTAGTTTCGATTCTAATATTTAGAAACCCAGTTTCAGTCACTGGAATGATGGGTTACGCGCTCACAGTCTTTGGAGTAATACTTTACAGCGAAGCCAAAAAGCGAACAAAGTGATAGTCAGTTCATCATTCTTGGGAAGTCGGAAGTCAGAACAGAACTTACAATATTTTGTTTTAGTTACTGCAAAGACAACCTCACTTCCTGAGGTGGATTTGTTTAGCATGCTAGTGACTAGAATCAGAATCTTTTACTCTAATATACAATTCTTTTGCCCCACATAGAAAGCTTCTTTGAATTATAGCAATGCTGCAAAAACAGCCCACAGTATAAAAGTTGCAATAAGTGATATTTCTCCTTACTTGTGTCAGGATAATTGAGTAATGTCTTTTTGTCATATATTCTTTGAAGAAAGAGTTGTAAAATTGGATATCCACTCGAATGTCATTCCTACTAGTACTTTTTATATAGTATGGTTCATGAAATTATCTTGATTTTGAAGTAAAAAGTAATAAAATGAATTGAGCAAAAAGAACATATTTAACACAATAGTAATAAAATGAATTGAGCTCAAAGAACATATTTAACACAATAAAACTTTGCTTTATTATGCATCCATTCTTGAGAGTTTCTCCTAGTTAAATTACATGTACCTGCAACTACAAACTCAAATTGTTGCAACCATGTCTATCACCGAAATATTAAAAAATGAATGGCAACTTATCATATTTGAACTATTCCAGCACTCTGCAGACTGTTCTCTGAAGGCAGGGTATCGAGGTTACAATTGTTTTTTCCACTTAATGATAAACTAAGAGTGGTCAAATCTGGATCGGCTAGATGCTTGTCCCAAGCTACATTAAAATATTGGCCTTTGCTTCTAGGGACAGAATAAAGATATGGAATTAGAGAATGAATAATAACTTTATTTGATGAAATTATTCCAAAAATAAAGTCTTACTCTTTAAGTAGGACAAGTATATGAGATATATTTGCTCTAATCTCTTCCCGGGCTGTTCTCAATGCTGCCTCCTTATACACAAGAGCAAGTTCATCTATTGATCTGAAATCAAATCATGTGTTCTAACTGAAATTAGATCAACTGGAAAAATACAGCAAGGAGTCGGTCATTAGATCAACCATGAAAACACAGCAAGAAGTCAGCCGCATAATCACTTCAAAAACCTCGATTTATTGATGTCACTTAATAATTCTCCAAAACACAAATTCCGGAAGAAAACAGATGCATACCAAACTATCACCATTGAAAATTAGTACAAATATTATTCCTAAATGGAATAAATATCAAACACGAATTTCAAGTCGTGTTTTCATCTTCTCTTCATCATTTTAATAACTTAAACTCTATTTTTTAAATATTTTAAAATGAAAGCTACTTTAAAGACTTCATATCATACCATGATGGAAGGAAAAAAAAACATCTTGAGATTAAGTCAATACAAATTTATGTCCGACTAACTTTGTGATCCTTTTTCTTTGAAAAAATAAACACAAAGATGATCATCGACAGAAGCAACAACTGCAACCAGAGTTAATTGAGAAGTGATATCCTGAATCTCAGACCACTTAACACCACTTTTATTTGAAATGAAAATTTCATGAGGTAACGGGTTAACTTACCTTGCAACATAAGGTGAGTTCCTAATCCATGTCACTCTCAAAACCACATAAGTACACTTCATAACCTGCAGAATGACAGTATATCGGAGTTAATCAGAATTATTCTTTTGCATCCAAATATTAAAAGAACAAAATTGAATACTTATCCATCAACGTCAAAGCCCCATAAAGAGAAATGAAAGACAGTGCTGAAACCCCCTTGATGTTAAAACAATAGCAAATATTTTGAATATGGATCTAATTAAACATTGCAAATTCAGATAACGATTTTGGTCGGTACTTACAAAAATAAAGTTTAATCAAATTCATAAAGTTTAAAAAAGTGCTCTCCAAACTTCAGAGTAGTAACCTGGCAAGCTTTAAAAGATTTACCATATGTAAAGATACTCACCAAAATAACAGTATCATCATCATCTGCATGCATCCACTGAAAAAATAATGGAAAAATGCGCCTGAAGTGGGCTAAAAGCACAAGACCAACTCCATTAAATAGTGAATCAACATATTTAAGCCATGCAATGCGGCGCTCTTTGTTTCTTGGTTGCCGCTCCAAGTGACTTAACATCTCATTAAACATCCTTTCAAACCTACTCAAGACATTTATAAATTAAATTCCATACAAGATATGCCAAAAATTAAGGTTCATCATCATCATTGTCCAATTGAAAAGCATGTATGCAATATGCTCATAGCTAAAAGTTAAAACCCAAATGTAGCGCATTGTTACGAAACCTGAGATATTGATGGACACTTCCCAACGTCCATGGGTATGGTTTTGACATACCCAATTTTTACCACAAGGAAAAGGGGAGAAATCTATTTGATTACAACTCTGCAGAACTTTGAGAATCTGCAATCTTTCTGACCTAACGGATCATTTCTTTCTCTCAAATGATAAGATATCTCTCTGTCACACCCCTCTTCTTGTTTTACAGGAACATGCTTTTTTTAATCTAATTATCCCAGCCTTCAACTAACTAACAAACTCTAACTCCCTCAACTAGTCTAATTTCGATCTTTTTCAGTTTGTCCAAACTAAATAACACTTTCAAGTTTTTAATAATAATTTTCACCTACAGCACAATATTCCCAATCTGCCCATATCAGCCAGTATATCTATTGACTCTGCACTCAATGAGATCAAAGCTCACCTTATTGAACTTACTATAGCTACAATAGTCAAAACTTTTTTCCACTTGGTGATCTCTGCTACAGCCTACATGGACCAAACCACATCAAAATGTCCCATCATGAACTAAATCTACAGATCGACTATTAAAACTACAGGCTTACTCCTAGCAGTTTCCTTTGATCTCCCTCTTCATCTAGTTATTTGATTATTCTCCATCTAGTAAAAATAAACATTATCAGCTAATTCAGCTCTCTCTAACACAAGTAAACATAATAACGACGTTGGTAAATAATAACATAATTCGTGCTCTTATTTGTAATAGCCCATTGGTGAAAAGCTGTTACTCTCTTTATTAGCTTCTTGAAAAGCAAAATAGAAAGCACATCTATGTAATTTGTTACTTTCTCTTATAAGTAATAGTCAAGTCAAAGAAATAAGGACCAATCAACTAAAGTCACTGGTTCATACAAAATACCACATTTCTAAAGTGTTTCAAGTTTCAATCTGGAAGATAGTCAAGAACCAAATTCATTTTTTTCTGACGAAAAAAGACATAAGAATTCATAGTTAAACGGGGAGAGGTGAGATGATTAGCAGTTATACGAATAAAGATATGGCTAACCAAACTGAATATGCAGGAAAATAAGAAGAGGGGTGAGACACAGAGATATCTTATCGTTTGAGAGAAAATGAACTCCGATGTCTTTATTTGTTTAACTATGAGTTCCTATGTCTTTATTCTCCCATGAATTCCTATCGCTTTTTATTCTTACATGGTATTTAACATGTGAAGATATTAAAAATTCCGACGTAACTAAACCATTTAAAATAAAATGGGATGTAAACAGATCAATATACCATGGACTGCGTGGATTGCTTTTATGAGTAAGAGACATGAGAGTTATTGATGCTTCAACTACATAATGCCATATTTCATCATCAGAAGCTATATTCTGGCAGCAGGCATCAAGTATCACATCCTCAAACCCACCGAGCTCAGCAGCATCCACATTTTTTCCAAGATGCATAAAGCTAACCATGCCCTGTCCCTGAAATTATAAGCAACAAAACAATAACCACACACTGAACAACTTTCAGATTCAACCCCTTCCATAAAGTAGTGATTTCCAAGTTTCTAAACGATCACAAATAAAACACCATTGTATTCATGAGCATGCCCTTCCCCAGCTTCACGTTTCATTTATAACTCAGTATATTTGGATTGACTTTGAATTTATATACTGACATAAGCACTTGTGATACTACTAGAAAGAGCGTATGGAAATAGCTTATGACATATTCGTAAGTTGTTTTCAGCTTATTTGCATAAGTTCTTCACGATAGTTTATGTGAAAACATTTTCTTTATTTTATCTTTTATTGTGGTAGTAGCTAATACATAAACACTTATAAGTTATATATGGTAAGCATGTATGCTATATGCTGTTAAACTTTTTTATCCAAATAGGACCTAAAGCACATACCTTCACCTCTGGTGACCAATGATCAACAGCAGTCAGTGCACAAGGAATCACCCACCCACACAATTTTCCCAAATGAGGATAATCAACCTATGACAACACATTTCAAATCCCAACATCAATATCTTAGAATAAACATAACACAGGAAAAGAAAAACCTATCAAACACTATTACCTGAGTAACAAACCATCTAAGCTGATGAGCAGCGAGAATCGCAAACCCAACCGGAACTCTAGCAGAAGCGGCAGAGAATTCATCACTCTCATCAGACTTATCAATGGAACTCTCCTTAATTCCATCCTTCAGAAAAGGAAGTACTTCAGGCAACAATTCCAGAAGCAACCTCTTCTGTGCAGGAACCAAATTACAATCCAAACCGAACTCTTCAACCTTCTGAGAGTTCCTATCATCGAAGACTGTGAGGTACGCTTGGGAGAGCTCGAAAAATGAAGTGGTTGCAAGGGAGGAAAGGTGATTGGGGATCCATGAGAGGAACTCTGAATTGGTGTTTGTGGAAGAGGATAACAGAGCACAAGCTAGAGCGAAGTTTTTGATGGAAGCGTGGATGGTGGAATTTGTGGAAGTGAGAAGGGGTTCGAGAAATGCTTTGACGGAGATGTTGGAGGCTTTGTGAGAAGTGTATGGAGTTGCGGCGAGAGAGTCTGCGATTGAATTCGATAACCTAATCAGGTGGAATCAAATGGAGAATTCACTGTGAGAAACGAATGTTGAGAGAGATTGCGAGGGAGATAGAAGTGTCTTACCGCAGGAGAGTGTCTCGGAGAGTGGATGATGATGATTCCGACATTGGCTACTGATTAGGGTTGCGCTTCCAACACCGCCGGCGCTGGAATTTTCCGACAAAAATAACACCGTAACTGGGTTCTGCCGAGTTGGCACTGGATGATTTTAGAAAGAAACACTCATTTTAGAATTTTTTTTCCACAAATATCTCACTTTTTCAAAAAAAATAAATAAATCAAAATAACTCACTTTTCAAACAAATTTTCAAAGTATTTCAGTTTGACCATAAAAATTCAGTTCAATCTCAAGTCGGATTGGTGACTGCTTTGTTGGCTAATAAGGTATCAATTGAATCGGAGATATCATATAATTCATATTATATTCATGTTATTGATGTGAGATTATGGTTTTAAAATATGGTTTTATGCTTGAAAATGTTATTATGAAGTTGGATGGAAGTAGGTTGAGAAACCCCTTTTGAATGAGTTGTTATTTAAGGAAGGAATTTATGGGCAGCTGGGTTTGTACTACGAATTGCTAACAAATACATTAGTTTGTAACGCTCGCACTGTGAGCTGGAAGCGAACTTTCGCCCTGAGTTCGCACAACGAACTTTGTCTCATTTCGCTTCTGCCATCCATTCGCCCAAAGTTCGTGTAGCGAACTCAAGATGAATGAACCTCGTCTGGTCTTTGCATTGCGAACATGACAGTGCACTCAAGATGAATGGACCTCATCTAGTCTTCGCATTGCGAACATGACAGCGCATTTCATGTGTATGTTTATTATTACTATACCTTGTTTAAAATGATCATTAAGGTTTATTATGCATGATTATTTGTTAATTGTAAGTGATGTTAAAATATTAAGAAAACATAGGAAGTGAGGAGAACTTTAACACCATGGAATGAACTAACTTGTAAAGTATTTATAGGATGATAGATGACTTAGAAAACAATACTTAAGCTTTTGATACCTAGGTGTGCATCTTGGGTAAGTGATTGTCTAATGGTGAGGTGAGTCATTATATGGAACATGTGTTGGTTGTGTTACATTGTGAATAAGGTGAATGTGTTACCTTTGGATTGTCGAATATAATCATGTTGTGTGTGAGATCATGTAGTCGGAGACAATCCCTTGAGACGTATCGTTCCAAAAGTTGAGGCTTATATAGAGAGCTCATTTGGAAGGTATGTATTATTACTTTGATAGTAGGGGTGTATATAGGTTGGGTCAACCCACAAAATCCAGTCAAACACACCCAAAAAATCCATAAAAGTGGATTAGGTCGGGTAATTTGGTGGATATGAGTTTAAAAATCAAAAAATCCATTGAAAAATTCGGGCTTCGTGTAAAATCGGATCCAAACTCACAAAACTCATTTACCCACTAATCAAACATTTATTATTATAATTTTGATGAATATTAACTTAATTGTTACAATTTTTGTCTTTTGATTGTTTAATATTTTAGTGAACTATAACTTTAACTAATTTTGAATATTTCACTCTTTAGTTATTTTGATACTAATACAATTTTATATCTTGCAACTTTAATTTGTTTTTAGCAATTTATGATAATTTTTATTAGTTAATGTTGTCATTTGTTATTTTATCATGATAAAAATAATTAAAAATAGATTATCTAATTTAATTTAAGAAGATAAAAATGTTGAATAATTTTTATGAAAAATATGATGATTAATCATTTAGTTATTTAAAATTGATAAAATAGAAAAATAATTTGGGCAACCCGCTATCCAACCCAACCCAACCCAACTTGAAAATTCAAGCTAAAATTTAGTGGGTTTGCGCAAATCGATCCATTTATATTATAGGTGATTATTTTACCTCGCGCAAACCGGAGTGTCTTATATGGGTTGGGTATTGGATTTGGACAAACTCAACCCAAATCGGCCTATGTACACCCCTATTTGATAAGAATTCCTTTAAATGAATAGAACCTACAGGTAAGATACTCGAGATGGGCAGTGGTCCCATGGGAAGTGATGATTCATGTGGGAATAACCTTGAATTTGAATCTATTCATTTATCTTGTGTGTACGAATGGAGCCTACGGGTAAGATAATCGAGATGGGGAGCGGTCCCATGGGGAGTGACGATTCATGTGGGAAGAACCTTGAATCCGAATCAATTTTGTATGTCAAAGTAGGTACAAGGATTCGTGACCCGTGTTGAAACTCTAGACATAGGGTTGGTCGCGGAAATATGCCTTGGTATGATTTCCGATTAGTGATAATTTGAGTTTTGGAATTCAAGCAACATGTTTCCATATAGTGTGAGCTTGTGAACTCAAAGTCTTATCCCTTTCCTTTTGATTTGAGTTAGGATTCGGTTAGAACCTTGTAAAGCTGAGAGAATTCACAAGATAGGAAACCCGCTTGAATTATTATTTCACTTCATGTTGTTGATTGTATTTCAGGTGCTTCAGGTTTCGTGAAGGGTAGGGATAAAATCGTCGGATACCCTTACTTATCTCATTTATTTTGGGGTGGAATTGTTCTGTTGTGAAGACTTTTTTTGGGGATCGTTTTAAACGATCTAGTTCTTAGTGCTTCTTTTATAACATATTGTGTATATGTGCCATTGTTGGAGATTTTCTCATTTTAGGCATGTAATGTATACAATGTGTTGCTAGTAACTTATGTGTATTTCAATACCAAACTTACAATCATGTATAATATGTGATCGTACCTGGAGATCAGGATCCGATACGGCTGGAATCGAGAGCGGGCGGAAATGGTCGTCGAGGAAAAAAAAGGGGTGTACCTGCAACACACTCCGATGCCAAAGTAAGTATCCGAGCAACAGTGAGCAAGTACTAGTATTAGGGTTGAGAATTGAATACCTGACCCTCTCAAATGAGAGAGTTTATATAGAGGACCAGCTAGAAGACTATTGGTTCGTTTTATGAGGTGCAGATCGAGGGGTCCGTGAAGATAGGAAACGGTCAATACTAGCCGTTAGAGGGTCTCTCCATGATCGGATCATTAGTGGTCGACTGAGGGACCATTTTTCATGACTGTGCTCGTTCAGTCGAGCAAGGTGAATGGGTCAGCCTTTTTGGCCCAATAAGAGGAATTGGGCCGGGTCGGAACAGGAGCCCCCCAAGTCATTGCTCGTACTGTTGGGCAGTGACTTAAAAGCAATACTGTGCTCGGCTGGGTATGATGTCATGGTCGAGGATCTCCGCTATCGGTGGTTCGGGCAAAGAATACGTTGCCCGGTAGAGGAATGTGAAACGAAAAGCTGGAATATCTGGATATTCGCGCCTATTAATGATTTGACGGCTAGTCTAGGGGCTAGCGCATAGGGGTCACGCGCGCGCGCACGTGTCCTTTTTCCTATAAATAGGATTTTCAGGGCCCATTTTGACCTTTTCGTTTCATCTTCTCTCTCAACACTCGGCCCGTTCAACCGCCGTTGCCTCAGCCGTCGACCACCGTCATTTCTTGCCGACCACCCTTCGCAGAAGCTTATTTTCTACTAAAATGTCTTCCCAGGCTCAAGGTACCGTTCTTTTCTTCTCTCTTAAGTGTATATAGCAAGATTTTCGTAGAATGCATGCGGTTTAGGGTGATTCCACCGGTAGTTTTAGGATTTAGAATTAGAAACCCTTAAAGTTCTTGCCACCGTAACTGGTCGGCCGCGAACCCTAACTTTAGGGTCGACGAAGACCTTGGTCGACTTAGACTTTAGATTTTTTGATAGATTTCTGTCACCTGTATACTGTTGGGCGTCAGCTGTTGCCTCGAGCAATGGTTAGCCAGGGCTACAGCTCGGAATACAATTTCTGAGCTGAGGCGCGCCCTTTCACTTGTCGAGCGGTGGAAGGGTGGATATCATATTCTTAATCGAATTCACTGATGCCTTTCCTCTGCTTTTCAGGTGAAAACTCGTTCGGAAATCCGTTGGACGTGCTTTCCGAGGATACATCTTCGGGGAATACGGATTCGTTTGCGTCCCTACCTTCAGACTCAGGAAGCACTTCGGACAGTTCTGACACAAGTACCGCGGGGCAGTCGACGGAATCGCCTCAGTGTCCTGCCCAGTCGAGGGTCTCGCCCGAAGAGTGGGTGATGGAAGATTTGCTGGACAAGGTGTCTTCCTTCTCGAGACCTCGATCGGAACCGCTGCCCGTCGTTGGGGATCTTGCTGACTGGGTCGTGACCTGCCCGGGGGACGACGATCGCATCTTCTCAGACTTTCGCGGTCGGGCATTCTCGATGTATGAGTACGCTACTTCGGTCTTGGGAGTGACGCTGCCCTTCAGCGATTTTGTGAGCGCTGTGCTCGGACACCTTTGCATAGCCCCTTCTCAGCTGCACCCTAACTCCTACGCCTTCCTGAGGGCGTTTGAGATGACGTGCGCTTTCCTGGGCGTCGGGGCCACGCTTCCTCTCTTCTTCCGCCTCTTCTCTTTACAGCGTCAAGTCGGGCGGGGAACCGACCGGAAGGGGTTCGTGTCCTTTAAACAGCGAACTAAGATCTTCAAGGCCCACTCAGAATCCATCCGGGCTTTCAAGACCGACTATTTCTTAATAAAGCCTGTGAGTGATGCTGCCGTGCGAACTATGAGTTTTCTCGGAATTGACACCGATGAGAACGACGAACCCAAGTTGGACGACCAAGGTGATGTGATTCCGAGGAGATTATGGATGTTTCCCCTCTCCTGGAGTCATGTGCATTACGAGCGACCAGTGGGGGAATTTGTTCAGGTGGGGGAAACCTTGAACGACGATGATACGGCCAGTTTTGAAGCTTTCAGAAGGTTGATAGCTTCTTTTACTCCGACCCCTCTATTGGACGGGGAAGGGAAAGTTATGGTCGATCAAGATGGGGGAGAAGCTCTGGAGCGTCCTTTGATCAATGTTACTGACCTGCTGGCCTGTAATAACGGGCAGGAGATAGCTGACTTTTTTGGTATCTGTTTGTTTATGCTCGTTAAGTTTTTGATTTGACTTTGTTGCTCGTAGCTAACTTTGGTTTTGTTCTTCTTTTCAGGTTCCTTAACAAATCCGCTGGACAAGATCCACGAGCGTTTGGTCCAACAACAGCGGAAACGGTCGAGGGTCGTGCAGACTAGACTGACCGAGGCGAGCGGTTCAGGTTCAGGTCCTTTGGTCCAGGGCTCTCCGGTGGCATCCACTGGTTCTTTGATGAAGAAACATAAAACGATGGCTACTGTGGACCTGACGGCTGGTGCTCCCTCGAAGCCAAAGCATGGGATACCCCCGTGCTTCGTTGTCCGGAATTTTTTCGAGGGGAATAGTATGGAGGTGGACCGGGCAGACTCTCTGTTCCTGGAAGGGATGAACCGTCCTGCTCGGCGGCTTTCTTTGGCCCAGGACGCGAGCGCCGTTATACGGGTCTTAACCATGGCTTGGATGACGGCCGAGGGGTCCCCTATGCTGGAGCGAGAGAACAGCAAGCTCAAGGAGCAGTTGGCTGCTGCCGAGGCCAAGCTGACGACGGCCACGGAGGAGGTAAAAAAGGTCACCGCGGAATCGGCTGAGCGAGCAACGGTCATTGCCAAATTGGAGGTCGACAAAAAGAGGCTGCTCGAACAGAACAAGAAATTAAAAGATGCCTTCTGCCCCAAGGAGGATGAGGACGAGGACACCAAGCATTTGCTGACGAGGGCTCAATTTCTCGCCCGGATCGACCAGGATATGGAAGATCTGAACGCGTCGACTGAGTTCAGCTTCCTGAATGCGGTGGAGCAAGTGAAAGCTCTTCATCCCGGTCTAGCCTTGGACGTAGATCGGATGAATTACCTCTACAAAGTGGTGGATGGCCAGGTTGTTGTCCCTGCCGACTTGGTGGTGGCCGACTCCCAGCCGGGGACGAATGCCCAACTCGATCAACCAGAGGAGCAGCCGGACCAGGTGGAAGCCTGTGCAGAGGAAACCCGACCAATGGGTAATGATAATTAATTAATGGCTTGCGTGCCTTCATAATTTATGATGTATTTTGTTTTGGGGGGCATGGCCCCCTTTATATGTAATTCCGAACAAGTCGGCCTTTTGATGCCGCATTTTTTTCTAAATGTTAAGTATTTGACCCTGGAGGTCGGTTGCATATATTGTTTGCTCGCAACTATTCGTCCGTCGGAGGACATAATTTGTTATTATTTTTACTAAGTGTTTGACGCTCGTATTTGCATCAATTAGAAGTGATTGGATAGACACGGGGGGTATGGACGACCTGTTGGTTAGGGGAACCAATCAGTCTTGGAGGGTTGTATCCTCGATCGGTGCCCGAGTCAAGGTAATGGCCCGGGCTCCATGGCGTGAACGTCCCATCGCGAGCTGGGGTTCTACCTGGTCGTGGTACATAGGCGACGTCGGACTCGTTCGAGTATCCGTTCGTGCGACAAGTTTTTCTTTTGCTCGAAAAGAGATTTTGCTTTATTTGTGATATTTGGACTGACGTGCTCGTACCTAGGCACGCAGTTAGTCTCTCTTTCTCTTCCCCTGGGAGTTGAGCAAGGTGACTGGCTTAACTATAATATTGTTTAAGTTTCTCGGCGTTCCACGGTCGAGCGAGTTCTTCCCCGTGTAGATTTTCTAGGTAATAGGCACCGTTCTCGGTTTTTGCTCGAACGCGATATGGGCCCTCCCAGTTGGGCGTTAGTTTTCCCTCGCGGGGATCCCTATGGTTTCTCCTAAGGACGAGGCTGCCTACTTCGAACGTCCGCCTGATGACCTTGGAATCATACCGAGCGGCTATATTTTGTTTGAGAGTGGTTTCTCGAAGGGCGGCTTCCGATCGAATTTCTTCGACCATGTCGAGCTCGTCTCTTAAAGCTTCATTGTTGACATCTTGTTCCATGGGGAATTCCGTGCGTCTTGAACGAACATGCATTTCTATTGGAATTACTGCTTCGGTCCCATACGCTAATCGAAACGGGGACTCTCCGGTCGTTGAGTGGGGAGTGGTCCTATACGCCCACAACACGCTATGTAGTTCCTCGACCCAGTGTTTCTTATGCTCGTCTAACCTTCGTTTCAGACCTCTCAGGATTACCCTGTTTGCGGCCTCGGCTTGCCCGTTAGTTTGGGGGTGCTCGACCGACGCGAAATGTTGTTTTGTCCCTATTGACGCGACGAATTCTTTGAAATGTTTATCCGTGAATTGAGTTCCGTTGTCGGTCACAATAGCGAGGGGCACTCCAAACCGGGCGAGGATGTTTCTTTTGAAGAATCGAAGTATATTGAGTGCAGTAATTTTGGCCAGGGCCTCAGCTTCTATCCATTTGGTGAAATAGTCGACGCCTACAATTAAGTATTTGTTCTGACCAGACCCAACGACGAAGGGTCCTAGAATGTCCATTCCCCACCATGCGAACGGCCAGGGTGATGATAACGATTTTAGCTCGGAAGGAGGTGCTACGTGCACGTCTCCATGTCGTTGGCATTTGTCGCATCTTTTTACATGCTCCTTTGCTTCGTGCTGTAGGGTGGGCCAGTAGTATCCTGCCCTCAGAATCGTCCGAGCTAACGAACGTCCGCCCGGATGTTGCGCATTGATTCCCTCGTGGACTTCCCTTAGAACGTGTGGAATGTTTTCCTCTTCTACGCACCTGAGGAGAGGTGTAGAGAATCCTCGACGGTACATGCGTCCGCCTACTAAAGAATACGAGTACGCCCTCCGTCGTACGGTACTAGCCTCTTTCGGGTCGGTTGGTAATTCTCCTTTAGTTAGGTAGTTGAATACTGGGGTCATCCAACAACTCGTGTCGCCCACTAGGTTAATGTGTGCGCAGGGTGACGAATGTCTGATACTTGGTTGGGGGAGTAGTTTTTGTATGACGGACTTGTTGTTTCCTTTCCTTTTAGTGCTCGCCAGCTTGGATAGGATATCTGCGCGGGCGTTGCTTTCCCGTGGAACGTGTTTGATTTCCACACTCTTAAACTGCTTTATTTCGTCTTTTACGAGGGCCAGATATTCGGCCATGCTGTCACTCCTGGCCTGGAAATCTCCACGGACTTGGCTCGTGACCAATTGGGAGTCTGTGTAAATTGTGATCTCTTCTGCTTCTAGGTCGTTCGCGAGCCGTATGCCTGCTAGGAAGGCTTCGTATTCCGCCTGGTTGTTAGAAGTAGGGAAAGATAGAGTCAAAGATACTTCGATGACGTTCCCTTCTTCGTTCTCCAGAATGATACCGGCCCCACTGCCCGTCGGGCCAGATGCACCGTCTACGAAAATAACCCACTTGGACGAAGCTTGCGTGTCTTGCTCGGCGAAGGTAAGTTCAGCCACGAAGTCGGCTAGTGCTTGCGCTTTGAGGGCTTGTCTTCCTTCGAATTTGATATCGAATTCAGATAGTTCTAGTGACCATTTTAACATTCGGCCGGCCATGTCTGGTCGACCGAGCAACTGTCTTATGGGTTGATCGGTCCTTACGATGATGGTGTGAGCCAGGAAGTAGTGGCGTAGTCTTCTAGCCGCGAGAAGGAGGGCCAATGCGACCTTTTCTATCTGAAGGTACCGAACTTCTGGACCGTGGAGAGCTTTGCTCGTGAAATACACGGGTTTTTGCCCTTCGGGTCGTTCGCGCACAAGGGCCGCGCTTACTGCTTCGTTGGCGACCGCGAGGTGGAGATATAGATTTTCCCCTTCCTCTGGTCTGGATAAGACTGGAGGTTCACTTAATGCCCTTTTCAGGTGGGATAGTGCTAACTCGCACTCTGCTGTCCATTCGAACGTCGCTTCCTTACGGAGCAGTTTGTAAAAGGGGAGGGCGTGTTGAGCAGATTTTGCCACGAATCGGGCAAGGGAAGTGATGACCCCGTTTAGTGATTGTATGGACTTCTTTGACGTGGGAGTTGGGAACATCGCGAACGCTCGACACCTATCGGGATTAGCCTCAATGCCTCGTTCGGTCAAATAGAATCCGAGGAATTTTCCCGCTCGGACACCAAAGGTGCATTTCTCAGGGTTGAAACGCATTTTGCACTTTCATGCTTGGTCGAAGACTTTTCGCAAATGGGACGCGTGGTCCGTCTCCCGTTGAGATTTGACGATCATGTCGTCCATGTATACTTCGAGCATGTCCCCGATTTCAGTTCGGAAAACTTTATTCATCATGCGTTGGTATGTTGCTCCTGCGTTTTTTAGACCGAAAGGCATAACGTTGTAAAAATAATTGCCCGACTCGGTCATGAAGGCCGTGTATTTTTTGTCAGACACGGCCATGGGTATCTGATTGTACCCCGAGTATGCGTCCATGAAGGATAATAATTTGTATCCGGACGAGTTGTCGACCAACTTGTCGATGTTGGGTAAAGGGTATGCATCTTTCGGGCATGCCCGATTGAGATCGGTATAATCAACGCACATTCTCCATTTTCCACTAGATTTTTTCACAAGTACAACATTTGAGAGCCAGGTCGTATACCTGGCCTCGGTTACAAATTTTGCCTCTATGAGGTCTTTAACGGCAGATTCGGCAGCTTCAGTCTTCTCGCTCGACTGTTTTCTCCTACGTTGAGCGACCGCTTTATATGTCGGGTCGATAGAGAGGTGATGACAAGCTGTTTCGGGGTCGAGCCCTGGCATTTCTGCGGCGCTCCATGCGAACAAATCTGCGTTCCTTTTGAGGCAAGCTTCCAACTGTCGCTTCACTAACTCGGGCAGGTGTGCCCCAATCTTGACGCACCGGGCAGGATCTTCTCCCAAAGGAATTAGCTCGAAGTCTCCGTCCGGTATTGGTCGGGTTAAGGCCTCTGCTGGTCTCTGGATGCTCTCGCTATTGTTTGAAAACCTGCAGTCTAAGTCGATTGAATCGACTTGAGGGAAGGCCTTGGGCACATCTGGTGGATCCAGTGTCGGGGAGACTGGTTGGTATGATATTGAGTTGAGGCCTTTTGATGCTGCCTCGAAACATCTGCGGGCAGCGTCAACATCTCCGTGCAATGTGGCAACTCTGCCCGACGTAGTATAGTACTTCATCTTCAAGTGAACGGTGGATGACACGGCTATCAACTTGGCCAGAGTTGGTCGTCCTAATATGCATTGGTATAACGATGGGCAATCCACGACAAGAAATTAGACTCTAACCGTCCTGGCTGTTTCGCCTGCTCCGAAAGTGACAAACAGGTCAACATAACCCCATGGTCGGGATACTGCTCCGTTGAAACCTTGCAGGTCGGATCCGACGTATGGAGTCAGATGTGTTTCGTTCAGTTGGAGCGTTGAAAACAGTTGGGAGTACATGATGTCGCATGAACTTCCTTGGTCTACCAATATCCTCCTTACGTCGAAGTTCGCCATGCGTGCTCGGATGAGTAAAGGGATGCTGGCGTTTGGTGCTCCTCCCAGGAGCTCTTCTCGATAGAATGCGAGGGGTACGGAACCTTCCCTCGGAGGATCTAAGGTGGCGCTTTGCGCGGGCCCTTTGGCGATCAGTTGGTCGAATTTTCTCTTCACAGAACCGACCGTGATTTTATTGAATCCTCCTCCTGATATGACCATCGCCGAAGGGAAAGCTTTCCATGGACTGTGAGAGGAAAGGTATCCTGTGCTCTTGGTGTGGTCTGGTAAGAAGAAGTCTTCCGGGCGATAAATGCTCAGGGCGACCTGCATGTTAGCGTCCGCGGGGATGGGCACGACCTCTTCGATTTTCTGGGTTTCTTGCGTGTCCTGCCGAGGATTTTCTCTGGACTTTGTGAACTGCTTCAGATGCCCGTCTTTGATGAGGATTTCGATCGCGTCCTTGAGGTGGATGCAATCCTCTGTGTTGTGCCTGTGACTCTTGTGGAATCTGCAGTATTTCGTTTTATCTGTGCCGGGCTTGGTAGGTTGTTGTCTCGGAAAACGTACTCCTGCTTGTTTGAATTCCGAATTGGCGCACTCAGATAAGATTTTCTCCCTGGAGGCTAGGAGAGGTGTGTATTCGTGGAACCGACCGATAGGTCCTCGGTGCTCCCGCGGTTCACGGGAGCGATCATCCTTTCTTTTGTCTCCTCCCCGACGAGATGTCGAGGGTTCCTCAGCTCGATGTGGTTTGGCATCTTCCCGACGTCGGGCGTCTCTTACTGAACTGGCCGCTTGCTTTTCTTCATATTGGATGTAAGCTTGGGCTTTTAGCACGAATGCGTCGAGGGTCGCCGGGGTTTCAATACCGACCGCCCGATGAAAATCGGTCGAGGGACGTAGCCCCCGTTCAAGCAGATACTTTTTCATGTCGTCGGTCGTAGATACTTGAACCGCCTCTTTATTGAATCTTTCGATGTAGGTTCGTAAAGGCTCGTCCCTCCCTTGGATTATTGCTTCGAGCGAAGCCTCTGTCTTAGGATGTCGTCTTGATGCAGTAAAATGCCTAGAGAACGTGCGCCCAAGTTGTTTCCACGACGTGATGGATTCAGCCTCAAGGCTCTTGTACCATGTCATTGCCCCTTTCCTCAGCGTCGTGGGAAAGAGCCGACATTTAATTGCTCCCCGAACACCTCGATAGTCGAGCAAGGCATCGATGTTCTCGATGTGTTCGTCTGGGTCGGTAGTCCCGTCGTACGAACCTAAAGGAGGAGGTTTCTCCAGGCCTCTCGGGAGTTTGGCCGCCATAATTTCAGAAGATAAGGGGCCCCGAGCGTCTTCGTCGTCACTGGAAGCAAGTGATGATCTGTGATCACGTTTCTTTGTTCCTCGAGGGGAAGCGGATCTTGATCTGCTCCTTCTTGATTTTCTTTTAGGAGAGGGTCGTGGAGATGACCGACGAAAACGTTTGTTGCCTGTTGATTCGTCGGTGTTTCCTCTCCTTTTCTTCGGAGGAGACGGAGTGTGCTCCCCTTGGGGTCTCTTGGAAGAATGAGGTCGACGAGAGTTATCTTCAAGTCGGGCGATCTTTTCACCATGAGCGAGGAGTAACAAGTTTTTTTGATTTAGGATTTCGGCTAGCGCTGCGAAATCTGATCCCGAAGGAGTCGAAGGAACAAGAGTTTCCGGGCGACTCTCCAAGGGTTGATCACGATCGGGTGAAGGCGATGCTGCCTTCCCTTCTGGTTGGTCGTGCGTGGTGTCATCATGTAGGGGGGGTTGGACATTGCTCTCATGTTGCGTGAGAATCATGCCATCATTCGATCGATTTTCCTGGTTGTCCCGAGCAGCCATGGATCTTGTTAAAACTTTTTGTTCTTTGAAGATTTTGAAAGAAGAACGGGGAAGTTAGCAGTTCCCACAGACGGCGCCACCTGATCGTACCTGGAGATCAGGATCCGATACGGCTGGAATCGAGAGCGGGCGGAAATGGTCGTCGAGGAAAAAAAGGGGTGTACCTGCAACACACTCCGATGCCAAAGTAAGTATCCGAGCAACAGTGAGCAAGTACTAGTATTAGGGTTGAGAATTGAATACCTGACCCTCTCAAATGAGAGAGTTTATATAGAGGACCAGCTAGAAGACTATTGGTTCGTTTTATGAGGTGCGGATCGAGGGGTCCGTGAAGATAGGAAACGGTCAATACTAGCCGTTAGAGGGTCTCTCCATGATCGGATCATTAGTGGTCGACTGAGGGACCACTTTTCATGACTGTGCTCGTTCAGTCGAGCAAGGTGAATGGGTCAGCCTTTTTGGCCCAATAAGAGGAATTGGGCCGGGTCGGAACAATATGTATTATTCTAGACATAATGTTATATATGGGCATTATTGTGTGTGTGTGTGATATATATATATATATATATATATATATATATATATATATATATATATATATATATATATATATATATATATATATATGTGCGCATACACACACATTCTCTCTCACTTCATGTGCGCGCGCGTATGCGTGTTGATTTTATGAATATTTTAAACATCGCATAACTACATTTATAATTGCCAAGAACGTTATAAACATCAACAAAGAATGAATCTCCTCTAAAATATATCTCACATTCCCTAAGAATTGAGAAGCAATAATGAAGTTAATTTTGCTAGAGGTTGAAAATGAATTCAGATGCAAATGATAAATGTTAAAAGGTGTTCTTGTGATTCAAGTCAACTTAAAACTCTGATTCGATTCATGAAGGGTCATGATCCGAATTAAGTAGAAATTATGATTCAAGTCAAATTGGACAGAGCCAAATAGAAAAAAGTGGAAAACTTTGATTCGAGTCATGTGTAAAGTGTGATTCAAATCAAATGAGACAGTGAATAGTAGGAGATCTATGATTCAAGTCATGTACAACTTGTGATTTGAGTCACAGTGTTGCATGATTCAAATCATGTGTAAATTGTGATTCGAGTCATAGTCACCAGAATCTTCATGTTTTCCTCTGTTTTATTTGATTCGAGTCATAGATTGTGAGTGACAAGGCATACACAATAAATGTCAATTTTTCAAGTTTTTCAAAATATTTTGAGATTTCACTTCCTACAGAACTTGAACCAACATCAACTATGGTTCTTGTTCCATTAACTCAACCAATTGACTTAAACCATAATAGTCATACTCAAATACAAACACTTTGATTTATGCATGCAAAAATATGATTTAATGCAAAATATCATTCAAAAAGCAAATGCATTCCATTCTAAGATATTTGCAAAGATCTAGCTAGATGAGACTCGATTATAAAAACGATAAATGATAAACAATAATAAAGCAAGAAAACTAAAGCACTACGAATCGGTATGACCCCTTAGGATTTAGGCCGGGCTCAATTTTGGTAAACCATAAAATAATTGAATTAACCTACTTCAACTTTGCGACCCCCCCGGTATTTTTTACCGGTAATTGTGTGAAAATTTTCGGGAATTTGAAATCTCTGGTAGTGGAAAAAAAATC
The DNA here is from genome assembly GCA_963966055.1 of Lathyrus aphaca. NCBI lineage: Eukaryota > Viridiplantae > Streptophyta > Magnoliopsida > Fabales > Fabaceae > Lathyrus > Lathyrus aphaca. The sequence goes on from OZ014524.1 coordinate 195,875,003, forward strand.
AAATTTAAATTGTTATTTTTTAACGGTAATTTCGAAATCTTTGACACTTTTTACCGGTAGTTTTGAAATCCCCGGTATTTTTTAAAATATCTGATATACCCCCAAATTTTATAATTTTCGAAAATTTTAAAAAGGATAAAAATGGTATTTCGTTATAAATGAAAAATATCAGGTATAAGTGAGTGGATGACAAGTAGATTCCTCTTTATTTATATGTGTTGGTGTACCGAACCGGGGTGGATTGTATCAGCCCATTTAACAGCTCTAAAATATACGCATAAATATCATTTTATGCATGTAATTGTATATCATATATATGTGTATGGTTATCATTTTAAGCATATAAAAAAAATTATATTGTGCTATTGTTGCTTCTTTTTTTTTGTAACAATCATAATTTCTATAATAAATATGAAGAACAATTTTCCAATACCTAATACTATAATCTATTAAGGAAAAGACATCGTCAACTACAAACATATAACAGAAAGTGGATATATATTTTTTAGAATAGTTAAGCAAGTCGTACTTAGGGTGATCTCATAAAAGATGATGTTATACCTATAGAACTTGATTTCTCTTGAGAAAGATGACAATGATTCCAAAGTTTAAGACGGATATGATAAAATAAACATATGCAAATATTGTAGCCTTAACAAAGATTAATTAAAATGTATATAATTAAAAACTAAATACATTTATTTACATTATAATTGGTCTTAATTTAGTTATTCATATTGTTTTTCACTTTATTTCTAGTTGATCTCAGTTTGCATGTTTTTTAAAACATTTAGATGTAAGAATTCAAATGTCTAAAAAAACATGCTAAGAATTTTAAAATCCAAATGACATTTTTAGGTTTCTGGACTTCTTGAGACCCAGAAAGGGTGGGAAAAGAAATTCACTATATTCTTCCCATTTGTTCAAAGTTCCATTGCCTGACAGCCTGTCATAGTTCTTTTTAACTCCAATGGTGGTCTTAAGGCCTTTAAATTCAACTAGTCAGACCTAGTTTTCCTTTGTATGTACAAGTTTACCTACACTCAACACAGTTGATTTGCTCCCAGAGGTAGAAGGATGTAATGAAACCTTGTAAAACTTTATCACCATGAACCCACTAGTTATCCAAATTAAGAGAGCTGAAATATATTTCATGAGTCTCCGGGCAATAGTAGATTAATGGAAGAAATAAGTATTCTGTTCACTCAAATTGATCCCATCCTCTACCTTTATGAAACCAATAAGCCTCTTGCACAACCCAACCCAATATTCTCTCTCGAGCTCATCATTGACATCCTCGATAATACAGTGCTAAGTGAAACGGTTAACATTACCATTCCATGAAACAGACTCGTTCCAGGTCATCTAAACTTGATTATGAAACTCTGGGTGATCTATCAAAGGGGTCACTTTTGCACACCCTATATTTTTGGGCACAATGATTTTCGAGAAAAACCATTAACAATATGCTTAGACCCAAGGCAGCAAATCCTCCAATATTTCTGAATCTTCATAAATTATATAAGGAAAAATATATATAATAGCATCAAGTAGAAAATGCAATGAAAAGTTGCATCATCAAATTGGTAAGATACATTTTGCAAGTCAGTCTCTCATTTGTCAGTACTGAATGTGCACTGGACTGGATAAATAAATCACACAAGATTTGCACACCACACATGTATAAATAAAAATCAGAAAAAGGATGAAGTAATGATAGAATAGTTGTTATGAAGAGAGAGAAAAAACCACACATACAAACACTTGCTTGACGGACCAAAACATCCTCGACTTTCAAACAGAACTAAGGCAGTTAGAAGGCACCGGCATTCAAGATTCTGGAACAGAGGCTGCTGCACGTTTGATTGATGCAGACTTGATCAGATGATTATAGCTCCCTTTCTCCTTAAAAAGCTGAGAGAAATGGTGCTTGCAATACAAAATTCCCTCAAGGGCTGCATAATTTGATGGAGTTATAGGACAACCACCGTGGGAACATTTGAAACATGATTTGTGATAGGCCTGGCTTTCCACCGTTACCTACACTCAAAATAAGATATATATCGGAATAGAGCAACAAGAAAACTAAGACATTGTAACTAAGGGTAACTGTGCAGAACTGCGGATTTATAATAATTAGATTTGAAAAATACATAAACTTGAAGATTGGAAGCAGCAGATTCTCCATTTTGATTACATGTTATATTCTTATGTTATATTCTCTTATTTCAAGTGAACTGCAACATCTGTTTCATGTTTTTTAAGGATCATGAACAGAATCAGAGTATAGGCTTTATCATTTTTGGCTCAGAAACAAAATATGAACACAGTTTTCTTCTCCAAATATCTCCCGATAAGATAAGAAAGCCGTATCACAATCTACATGCGGTCTATATATTGAAAATGAAGTTCAGAATCCTAAAATTTTGACAGCATGGCACATGACAGTGTAGGAGGAGAAAACATACTTCACATACCAACAAAACAAGTACCAACAAAAGCAAAAGGTCAAGCTAATCAATATGTTCTCATGCTTCCAATAATTCAGAAAAGCTGTACTGGATACCAGCCTTCTTTACGCTCCATCAATTGTCACAATTTTGGGAAAGACGTTTGATGTTAAATGTTTTGATTACAAAACACCACAGTCAGAGAAGGGGGATACTTTAGTCTACAGGATCTATACGGCAGTAATAACTAGCGATACTTATTCTTATGGTCTGAATGCTTATATATCCAATATGTAACAAAGATATGTCTGACTCCGTAACAAATATCATAAATTAATCTACTTCCAAGATTTTTAATCTTACCTTCTCCAATGGATATGCAGTTTTGCCACATGTTGCACACTTCTCTTGTGTCCCAGAAAACATGCCAGCGGCTTTACTAGCGGACCTTGTCTGGAATAAACAGAAGATACCACCAATAGTTATTCAGTAATACTGAAAGCCATCAACTTGGATCTAAAAAACTCATAAAAATGTAGAGTCAAACAAATTTACCAGCTCAGGAGTTGCTTTGTCAGTTGGTTTTGCAGCTGTTCAAAATGAAATTGTTGTCAACTAAAGGCTTCTGATTAAAAAAAACATTTAAAAAAAATAATCTTATGATACTTGAAGAATGAGAAACATACGTGACTGAAAATTCTTGCTGAAGTTGCCATGCTCCTTGAAGAGCTGCTCAAAATGAGGTTTACAGTAAAGCACACCTTCCATTGAAGAATAATTGCTCAGCTGAAACATAAAGATTGTCAACAATAATCCTTGATAAAAGTTTAAGGTTTAAACTCCGACATAAAATGTTAATTAAGGCCCTGTCTGAATAAACAACTTGTGTGTTTGGTCAACGGTGAAGAAAATTGATTTCAAATAAATTGATTTTGTAAAATTGATTCTGGTTAAACTAAGTTGAAGTTAAAGTGAATTATAATTGGATGAATTATGTAAAAGTGAGATGAAAAGTAAATTTAGTGTAAAAATCATGTTTAGACTCAAAAGCAACAAATCTTAGCTTCAAAGTTCAAATAGAATCAATTCTAGAAAGCATAATCAATTCTACTCGATAGCAACCAAACATACTAAAATCAATTCTACGCATCCAAAATCAATTATGGAGGCGCATAAGCACTCATATAAGTGCTTCCATAACAAAGGATGAAATAAAGTTAAACTCTTTTCAAAAGCTAACCTTAAAAGCTTATGTAAATAAGCTAAAAATAACCGGTGGACATATCATAAGATATTTTCATAAGATCTCTCGAACAGTCTCATAAGTGAATATTAGTCTATAAAAGAGCTCAATTAAGTCGATCCAAACAGCCCTAAAAAGATGCTCAGCATTTCAAATAGGAACTGATCTATATCTACAAAGTAATATTCCACTCTCTAGTAAAATTCCTTATTTCATATATCTATCTACATGCTTTATTTATTCCCCCAACTTAAATCAAATAAAATTCATATAAGAATCTTATATGAATGGTAAAACAGCGTCAAACATAAGCAAAAGCAAAAACAAAGATCTAATCAAAATTCACCAAATAAACACAAACCCAACCTCAACAACATAGAAAATCATCAATGTACTATAAAATCAACAATGCAACATTAACAAAAAAAAAAAAAACCTTTAAAGTTCCTTTGCAGTGAGTGCATCTGAAGCAAGCTTTATGGTAAGAAGTACCATCAGCAGAAAGCTGATCAACAGGATAAACCGTTTTCTCACACGCCTTACACTTAAGCTGAGTACCAATAAACGACATCGCCGTACCTTTCTAGATCTGATTTGACCACAAATTCCAAACGCAATATACAATAGATCAGCTTCAGAGAATAATTTCTTGTTAATTTTTATGTATCAGAAAACGAAATTAATGCTACAAAGATGAAGAATGAAATGAATGTAAGAGAGTATAGAAAGTACCGTGGATCGGTGAAAATAGAGACGCAAAGAGCGAAACGATGAAAGTTCAGAGAGAGATTTTTGAAGTCTCTGGTTAGGACTAAGGATGATGAATAAATAGTGATAACGAGTCATGTCATGGTCACCATTATGTAAATACTTTTCTTTTTTGTTTCATTAAAAGAAATTGTTGTAAATAATAGTAAATACGTTATTTATATAAGGAAAGTGGAGAGATATAATCATTTCGGAAATAAGAAATAAAACCAGAAATGCAAAATCATTTTTGTCAAAATATTAAGTACAGAGATCTATAAATGTTTTTAATTTTTTGTTTGATATGTCCACCAATAATAATTTATTTTTATTTTTATTTTTATTTTTATTTTTGTTTTTGTTTTTTAAATGGTATGGCCCACGGACAACAACTCAATCATGAGAAATAATTTAGGAGAGGGGATACTAAATTGCTAATGCACCCCCGGTTTACTACCCACACGAATTTCCTATTCTAATTTCTCACCTAAACATCCCCACACTTTTGAGCTCCCCTCCCTCTAAAATATTTTATTTTTCAGGGTCTTTAAGTCTTAAAACATATGTTTTTTTCACGAGATTTTTTTCATAATATGGGGATCGACCAGAATATTAGTAAAGGTTGAGTAATTTAGTCAAGATTTGAATTCGAGTTCCCTCGAACAATTTTATTTCATTAGAATTTATTAATCACTTGAATTCAATCACTTAACTGTTTTTATTATTTTAATTTGAAAATATTGTATGTATTTTGATATGGAACCCGGTTCACAATATTGAAGGTGGGTCTCTAGATGATAGTGTGATTGAATGTGACTCGATGATTTGGTTTGACGACGGGATTGTACATGCAAATATTATGATGTCTAAGTTAGTGACTAACATAGGTAGTGATATTTTTATGATTAGAAAGTATGTACCGTGAGTGTTGATAGTGTTAAGTTTATATAACCTTGAAATTGTGGGGTTGGGTTTGGGTCACCTAAACGTCGTGTTGGGCCTTATAACATAGGTGTTTTGTTGGATCTTTTTATCAAACCCAAATAGTGTCTCATCATGCTTAGTTAGTTGACGTAGTTAGGTAGTAATTTGAATTTGGTGTCTCATTTGGGTTTTGGGTTGTAGGTGGAGTCAAATGAAAGTTTGAATATGGCATTTGTTGATTAGGAAATCCCTTAATGGGACGGTTGTCGATCAAATTTGTTGTATTGATGATTGGTATGATGATATAATTGAATTTGAACGTGGTTTTTGGGCTCTAATGTATTTTGTATATGTGTTAAGTTCTTATATGATGTATATTTTTTCAGGATGAGCTTCAATCATGATTTTTTTACCATTTTTTGTGTATTCGGTATTATCAACGTTATATCGTGTCTAAGAACAAGTTGAACAAAACATTAATGTTATTCTATTGAGTAATCATTGGGTTGAGGTGCATGTTGTGCTAGAGCCTGACGACTGATAGCTAGATGAGAAGTGGGCATACTAGAAATTACTGATATTTGTTTCCATCCAAGTGTATGAGCTTGGAAAGGATTCCAGTTTTGCCGAAGATGAAAGTCGTGACTCTCGCTCGACCAAACATAAAAGCTTGTAGGGGCCAGACATGCATAAGATGAGGGTTCTAACTCTTTAGAGAGTTAATGATATGAATCTCGTAATTAAAATGTATTTCTCTTGTAGAAGAGGTTATGTGTGGGGATGGGGCATAACATCATAACCTACGAACTTCCATTCTTTGGACTTGTTGTCTTTCATTATGCTTTGGCTCTTTATTGGAGTGGAGCGCGTTCCTTATGCGATTCTTTGGAGTTAGTTCATGTGAATCATTCAACAAATATAGTATAAACTCATGAATAACTTTTACCAAAATCATTATCTTTGCTTTATTGATTCATGATGTGCATGTATTTAAATCATTATATGTTAATCAACAAAGTCACGTGTGTATCGTGTAAGAATTGAAAAATTAATGGTGTTATCAGTTATTAAAAGTAAAGTAAATTAGTTTTTATTTATCATTATCATTTAGACATTGGATTTTTTGAAATACCGGTGTCATTTTCATATAGGACCGCAATAGGATTTACACAGTGTGTGACACTCTAAATTCCAAAAAAAAAAAATATTGTTTTGTTTTTCATAACATATAAAACATAATTTTGCACAATATTTATTTTATATAACAAACAGGGTCTCACGTGGATAGAAAATAATAAAATGTTTCTCATATGTGAGTAGTTATTCAGCCAATGAATCAAAGATAATAAATTGAAAAACATAAATCTCGACCTCGATGTCACAATACCAGATCCTTATTACAACCAACATACTGGCTAAGTTAACAATTTAGCAAACATAAAAACGAGAGAAAAAAAACTAATAAAGAGGTCTTTTACACCGTCTTCAATAAAAGTATTGCATTATTCCTCAGTCTCGATTTGAGAATACCCTGCATATAGAATCAATCACGGAGACATAGAAATAAAGGGGAAAATACATTCTACAAATTATGAATATAATAACAGCAAATGGTGGCATAAATTATAACACACAATATTACAAAATCATACAATGTTACACAGAGTTACACGACATTACATAGTATACAGTAAATGCTTATGCAATGTTTTTTATCCTCTACTTCATATGCATGTGGTACCAGCCACTGAACTCATAACTTATTTTGGAAGTATAACACCCAATTTTTAATAATTTATTGTCGTGTATTTTTGGTGTATTGTTGGCCTTGTTTTAGGTGTGTGTGTGTGTGTGTGTGTGTCTAATTGTTTTGGTGTAGAGTCCTGGAGGGACGGGTAGACTTGAGGTGTAGGTAGTAATGGTGAGGTGTAGTAATAATAATATGGAAAATTAAACATTATTTTTCTTATTATTATTATTATTATTATTTTAATAATATTAGTATAATAATAATAATAATTATTATTATTATTAGTATGATTTCATTTTAATTAAAATAAGGGCTGAATTAATAAAATATTAGAGTGAGCGTATTAGGGGAATTTAGCCTTAATCTAAAAATTAGAGGAGGTTTACTCATAACAACTTTTGGGAGATCAAGGGAGAGTTAAGAAGAGGAAGAACTCTGCTAGGGCAATCTTTATAGAGCAGATTCGCAGGAATTTCTTCAAGGAATTGAGGTAAGTGGGAGAAAAAGGTTCATAATTGGTTATATTAACATGCTATGGTAGTGAGGGGTCCTTTCCCTCGTAGGATTTATGTGTATAATTGTTGTTATGTGATTTTGTTGCTTTGTGGAATTATTGTTGTGAAATCGATCTGGTTTAATTGAATTCTTGTCTGCAATATTGTTGTTGTTGTTCTGTATACTTCATTGTATGTAAATATTTGTGTTGTTGCAGAAGAAAAGTGACGAATCTAGATCTAGAAAACACATGAAACTGGATTTAGTAATATTAGATGTAAGAATAACATGAATATGAGTATAAAACTGGTGTAGAAATCTTCCTAGGACTGGTATGAAGTGTGAAAACGAGAACCATAGTGAATAGATTCAAAATAAAGAGGAACAAAAATGAGAATTTGGTATCTCTTTGTCCATACGCATAATAGGTAGGCCATACGCGTATGGCATGGCGTGAATCTGGGTCATTACTCGTAATAAAGGATGATTACGCATATGGGAAGCTTTTTGGCACGACCATCTGCCCATTTTTATAGGATACTCATAGGAAAACTTGGCAATACGTGTATGAGGAGGGAATACGCGTATTGAGTTGAAGGTGAGGGAAAATACGCGTATGGTGGGTGTATGGGTGTGTGGCAGTTGGTTATTACGCGTATAACCTTGTGCAATACGCGTATGACCAGGCTTGTAGTTCAATTTTGGTGTTTCGCGATGTTTGTCCTGATTTCGCGTCCGATGGTGATTGTCTTGATCTGAGGTATTGGAGTAGTGTTCGCTGTGATTTCTGGCGAACAACCTCTGGTTAACCAATTTCTTCAGAAAACTGGGTTACTTGCAGGACCAACCAAACAAGTCCTGGGACACATGTGCACTGATTCTGTCGAACTGTTCTTAGTGTTTGTAATTGATTTATGGGTTGTTTTGTCAATACTGTCAAAGTATTAAGAACTTTGATTTTTTACAAGTAAAGTAAACTTTAAGTTAAAAATGAAATAAAGTTAAAAGTTTTAAACAAGAAAAAGAAGAAATGTCGAAGGCTAGAACTTGCAGAAAAGTAAATAAAGCTTGAAAATGACATTAAACTTGATGAATAAACAAGTAATTTAAATAACTCTGAAATATAAATGGTGTTCAAACGTACATGGTTCCAAATATCAAACTCATTTTCTCTCACACTGGGTACTTAGAGTATTTTACAGGAATTTTGTATCAATTTTCACACACTATTCTAAACACAAACTATCCTATTTATATACAAACAAAATAACTGCTTAGAACGGAAAAACTATAACTAAATGACAAGTGTCAGCCTGCATGTAATTTTCTTCTCTGAAACTTCCATGTGTCCAACTGCCAAAGGTTACAACCTTTTGAATTTGAATTCCCTTCTTTGGTGACGAAACCTTGCACCTCTTCAATCTGTCGAAACCTTTTAAAGAAAAAAACAACTCTTTCAGCATCTGCCAAACCCTGTCTTTTTTCAAAACCCTCTTCTGTCGAAACGTCGAAAAGACAACTTTCTTCTGTCAAATACTTGGCTACAAATAACTTTCCAACTCACTCTGCCAGAACAATATTTGCCATTTTGTCGAAGCATTTGAACTTTTGACTTTGCCAGCATCTCTTGAATCTCTTTCTTTCATCATTCTTCGACAAAGATAACCTCATGCTCCAATTTCACCCTGTCGAAATTATGGGTTTACAAATTGCCCCCCAGCAAAGATGTTTTCGACTATTCTTGGAGAAATATCTTTTGCTGTCGAAATGACCTTTGACTTCCTGTCAGTCTCATTTATTGTAAAGTGATTTTGTTGAGTCCCAAGAAAAACATCATGATTTCCACTTTATGAAAACGTCATGTCTAGCCCACGTTTTACACAATCTCCCATGACCCTATATTGTAGGTAAATCATGGCCTCCTACCAACTGCCACTTTCTAACTTCCACTAATAGATCAAAAATGCACGTCTCCACTTCCCCAACTGAAAGTCTTTTTATTTTCCCCTTTTTATTATTAGTCATTTATTTCATCTTCTATAAATACCACCTTCAACAACATTTCATAATTTTCACATTCTCAAAACTCTTCTCTTACCCAAACGCAAAAACTCCATTTCAAGACCTTTTCAAAGCTCCTGCTCCTTCAACCTTTTCATCATATCAATGGCTCCTCCAAAGACTACTACTGGTCGCAGTGCAAAAAAGACAAAGAAGACCGTGGATCTTCCTCCTGCTCACATACTATCTGGGCCCATACAAATGCAGCAACAACAGTATTTTCCAAAACCCCCAAATGAAAGGGAGAAAGCAAGCATTTACAGGTCACAGGTAATGATTCCCATTTCTGTTTCTGGAGTTCATCATGCTATGTTAGGTCCTATTTTTGATCCCACTGTTGACCCTAACCGTCTGAAAGAATTTTATCCCTGTTATTCTGCTTCTAAACCCATAGCTGCTAGCAAAAACCCTAAGCCTGTCGAAACCTCATCAAAAGAACCTGAAATCCTCATGGCTTCGACAGAGATAGATCTGTCTTACCTGAACCAAACTAGGATTTTTAGGAGTCCCCCTTTGACGAAAGATCCCTCCGACTACTTAGCGTGGCTCACTAGGGTCGAAAAAGCCAAAGAAAAGTTTTGGAAGAAAACTGGTATTTATGACCTGATCCAACTGTCGAAGGAGGGTCCCCGTTATTGCCAAAACATGCTGTTAGCCTCTTTGTACTTTTGGGATAGTACTTACAATACTTTCCATTTACCCTGTGGAATGATGACTCCTACCCTATTCGACATAGCAGCCATAACTGGCCTTAGTCCTTTAGGAGAAATCTTTAACCCTGAACACTTAAACAAGGATCCCATAGGCTTCGACACAAAGCATGCTGGGTACTCTGTTTTCATCACTCATCACCAAGGTGAAGACAATGAAGAAGTCTCCGACAGAGAGCACATTGCTTTCCTCACCCTGTGGTTAGCCAAATTTGTTTTCTGTACTAGGTCACTTCAAGTGGCCAGAAGTTATATCATTATGGCCAATCAACTTCATAATGGAGTTGCATTCTGCCTGAGTGAGCTACTTTTGGCAAACCTCTATGAATCCTTGAGTGAAAGTGTAAGTAACCTCAAGACCCTTAAAGACAAAGGCAACATTAGTCTTACAGGTCCTTTCTGGCTTCTACAATTATGGTTGAACGCAACCTTTGAAACCTTCATCCCCATCAAAATGCCAGTTGTCGAAGAAGCAGTAAGAGAAAGGCGTGTCGAATGGCCTAGGCTAGTTCAACTGACCCCTTCTGATGATAACATAACCATTCGACAAGCATTCACTGGTTACATCATGATGTTCGCCAAACGCTACAAATTCTCTCCTTCGATGGCACCATTTGCCAGCAGACAGGTAGGTCCAAGGTGGTTTACCAGACAACTCCCAGTGGAGAACCAGAAAGACGAAGACTCTTATATATCCATTTGGGAAGCTTTTCTTATGCCAAGGCACTTCTTCTCCCACCATAGTCTTAACAACACTAAGGTGTCCCTCATTGTTTACCAACCCAATCTAGTGGCTAGGCAGTTTGGATTGATTCAAACGAAGACGAAGCCTATCTATCACAAGAAGGGCGCCATCATATTCTATAACTCATTTCAAAACTTTGACAAAAGTTTGGAGCTATACAACAAATTCTTCGACTCATCTCTAGAAGTTTACCCCACCATCTTTCAACCAAGCTTCCTCTGTACTGAAGAATTCGACGTCTGGTGGAAGGAATATTATATCAACAAATTCTTTGACGTAGCTACCTTCACTACTCTCCTGACGAATGCTTTTACTTTTGTGCAGGATAAGAAGAAAAAAGGTAAAGACCAACACATTAAGGAAATTCAAAAGTTTCAAAAATATTTTGAAACCATTTACAGGCCCAATGATCTTCGTCGAACCATAGGTGAAGCAGCAGTAACTTTAAAACAAAAGTTTACAGAAAAATTGGATAAATTGTGGATGCCTACATCTCTCCCACCACATGCTAGATACAACTTTGCATTCACAACTTTTCCTCCAAAATTCCCTCCACTCCCTTCTGCAGAATTTGGTGTGGCTTTGAGCCCTCCATTTCCAGATTGGTTTGTGTGTGGATCTGATGTGAAACTGCTTCGCGAGTCCAGCAAGAAACTTGCCGAACGTGTGGTTCCGACGAAGTATCACTTGGGCAACTTCCCTGGGCACCTTCATGTTGGGATAGATCATGTTAGTGTGGAAGAACCCATTCTTGAAGGTGTCGAAGAAATTGCATTCCTCTTTTTATTTCTAACTCCTTTTATTTCTATATCAATGTTCATGCAATTTTTCTCTTTCAGCTGTTAGAATTGTCAGGAAGACTGCTGGCGAAGGAACCTCCTCCAAGACAGTCGAAAAATCTCCCATAACTGCCAAGAAGGTTTCGTCAAAAAATAGAAAATACCTCCTTATTTATGCATTTCAACATTTCCTTATACTGAACACTTCTTTTTCTACTGTAGGTAACTCGTACCCCAGCCAAGAAAAGAAAACCAGAAGAAAAGGAGGTGAGCGTCGAAGAGTCTGAGGACGAATCTCCTGAACCCCAACCTTTGAAAAGAAACAAAGGTCTAAAAATAAAAACAGTAGCATCCCAAAGATCTATGGTCCACAAACGAACTCCCCCTGCCATTCCAGTCAGCAAAATTCCCTCAAGGAGTGAAAGAAGTGGAGACTCAAGTGTCCATACTGAGATCCCTCAGGTATTTACTTCGACCAACAACACTCCTAGTCTTGACTGCATATATCCTTATCTTATACTTCCCTTTTATGTTCTCTGTAGGTTGTTATTGATGTCGAAGAGACTTCTACAATCCAAGAAGAAAATGTCCCTTCTAACTCTGAGAAGACTCTGGCTGAAAGGCTTCAAGATGATGCCACTCCAGATGCAGGTGTCCATAGACCTCAAACTTTGGATGAATTCAACCTCAGTGATTCTGAATCTTTCGGCAATAATTCTCCCTTTCGACCAGACTTCATTGCAGAAGAAAAAATAACTCCAGACCAAGATGCACCACTTCAAACACCAGCTGCTGTACCAGAAACTGACGAAGATGCTCTTGTTCAGGATGTACAAGCTCCAGATCCAACTGACACCACAACAATTGACAAAGAGAATGTCGAAGAAGAGGTTACTCTGTCAAATCAACCAGGAGTCAACTTGAGCTTTGGAGGAACTTCTCAAAACGTTCCTTCTTCATCAAAAGTTCCTGCCGAAACCCCTTTGGGTACTGATTCGACGAGCTTGTCACACGAAGAGATTGAAAGCTTGAAAGTTAGAAAGCCTTTGGAATATTTAAAAGCCCTACTCAACTCCAGGTATAACTTCCAAGACTCCTCTCCCAGTGGTTCGACAGCTTCAGGGGCCACTTCTGACATCCAACCCATCAGTGTCATTATGGATGAGATCAAAGCAAAAATCCTTGGGGTGGACCTGTTTGAGATCTTGGCTGAAAATGCTTCTGCCCAGTATGATTTGAAGAAACTCCTGAAACGAGCCAATTTGTTGGAGGCTTCGACTGAAGAAAGCCGTTTGGTTATGGACTTGATGTCCTTAATTGATTCTGTGAGTGCTGATTTGGTTCGACAAAAGGAGTTTTGCCAAAACATTACAGCCAAGTCTGAAGAACAAGTTTCAGAATGGAACATTGTGGCTTCTTCAACAGAAAAAATCTCAGAACTGAATAAGCTTTCTGACGAATACACTAAAGCTGCTGCTGAATGTGAAAACAACATTCAGACCTATCAGGCTCAGATTGCTGATCTTCAGAAGAAAATCCTCCAAGAAAAGGAACGCCAGGCCTCTCTCCAACAACCCAATCAAGAGGCAATCGACAGTGAACTCCAGAAGGGTCTTCAACATGCAGAATCATCCCAACAACTTCACAGGGAGATTGACGAACTGACTGTCAGTAAGAGTCTCTGTGAGCGTCGAATTCAGCTTCAGAAGAAAAAGTTCGACGAACTCAAAGCTACCTTTTTTCGACAGTAGTTTGTAATAGGACTTAGGAAAATTTATTTGTTTAAGGATACTTTCTTTTATCAATTTCATATGTAATGCTATTTCACGCCATCTGTTTGGCGAAGACAAGTTTTATTTGCAATTTCAATTTGTTCCTATTTTTATTTCCTGCAATGTTGGTTTATACTTCTTCAAGTACTTTCCATTTATTTTCAGCACTCTTCTGTCTTTTTCTATTTCTTCGACTTCGTATGCACCATTCGAAAAAACTCTTAGAATTTTGAAAGGTCCTTCCCATTTAGGGGACCATTTTCCCATCACTCTGTCTTTCTTCTCCATGGGCAAGATCACTTTCCAAACTAAATCATTTACTAAAAAGGCTTTGAATTTTACTTTTTTGTTATAAAACTTTTCGACTCTCTCTTTCTGCCTTCTTATTAACTCTAAAGCATGCAACCTTTCTTCATCTAAATCAACCAACTCATCCATCATCATACTCCAATAGATTTCAGATGGAATCTCATGATGTCTTTGAATTCGTATTGACTGTAAACAGATTTCGACTGGCAATACTGCATCATGTCCATAGGTTAATTTAAATGGGGTAGAATTAGTTGCCTCCTTGGAGATGTTCGACAAGCCCAAAGGATTTGATCCAGAGTCTTGTGCCAATTTCTGGGTTTTTTACCCACATGCTTCTTTATCAGGTTTATTACTACTTTGTTGGCTGCTTCGACCTGACCATTTGCTTGGGCATAATAGGGTGTCGAAGTCAACAACTTAAAACCTGTCTCTTTTGCAAATGCCTGCATATTTCTTCCAGTAAACACAGATCCTTGGTCAGTGGTTATAGTCTCTGGTATTCCAAATCTATACATTATGTGTTTATGGATGAACTCTATGACTGCTTCCTGATCTACATTCGTCAATTTTATGGCTTCAATCCACTTAGTGAAGTAGTCTACCCCTACTAAAATGTACTTCTGCCCTTTTGAAGAGGCTGGTCGAATTTCACCAATCAAATCTAAAGCCCAACCTCTGAATGGCCAAGGCTTTATAATAGAATGTAACTCACTTGCTGGCACATGAGGTATGCCTGCATGAATTTGACATTCCTGACAACCCTTTGCAAATTCGACACAATCTTTCAACATGGTTGGCCAGTACATCCCTTGTCGAAATAATAGCCATTTCATCTTGTGCCCTGCTTGGTGTGCACCACATGCACCACTGTGCACATTCGACAAAGCTATATAAGCTTCAGTCTCTCCTAAGCACTTTAGTAGAACTCCCTCTGCAGTCTTTTTAAACAATTCATTTCCTAAGAGCACATAACTTATAGCTCTATACTTTATTTTTCTTTCGACTGTCTGGTTTGGATTTTGTAAATAATCTTTGATAGGTTTTCTCCAATCTCCAACCTCTAGATTATCTATATTAAAAATCTCAAAGTTTTCTTCATCACCATATCCCAATCTTATTGTCTCCAAATCAGATGGGGACAGTCTGGTGGATAAAACTTTTCCTTTCACTTCGACAATTTTCATCAGATTTTCCTTCGACACTTTATACCCTGAAGCCAATTGAGCCAGGTCATTTGCTTCCTGATTTTCTAATCTGGGAATGTGTCTAAAGACTACACTGTCGAATCTTTTGAGGAGTCTGTTGGCTATCACAAAGTACATGATCAAATTTTCTTTGACACATTTGTACTCTTTCGTCAATTGTTTTATCACCAACTCAGAGTCACCCATTATTTCGACCTCTGTTGCCCCCAGTTCCAACAAAATTTCAAGTCCAGCAATTAAAGCTTCATATTCTGCCTCATTATTTGAACATAATCCTTCTATTTTGTACTTGAACTTTGTTGGAATTTTATTGGGAGAAATAATTAACACCCCAACACCTGTTCCATTTTTATGACTAGAACCATCAAAATATAACCTCCAAGGCTCTTTTTCGACATAATTTGTCTCATCTCCAAGTATGGAGTGGTCAGCTATGAAGTCAGCAACTACTTGCCCTTTAACAGCTTTTAAAGGCATATATTTTAAAGAATACTCAGTCAAGGCTAAAGCCCATTTTCCAATTCGACTATGTAAAATGGACTTAGACAACATATGCTTTATTACGTCGAAGTGAGAAGATATATGTACATCAATGGGTTTTATATAATGCTTTAATTTTGTACAACAGAAATATACACATAAACATAATTTCTCTATCATACTATATCTAGTTTCAGCATCATTTAAGACTCTGCTGAGGTAATAAATGGCTCTTTCGACGCCATGTTCATCTTCTTGACAAAGCATGCTTCCTAATGTTCTGTCAGATGCTGATATGTAGAGCCTTATGCTTCTTTTTCGACAAGGAGATATTAAGACTGGAGGATTTGCCAGATACTCCTTGATCTTGTCGAAGGCATCTTGCTGTTCTTGCCCCCAAGTGAAGCCCTCCTTCTTCAGTCGAAGTAGAGGTGAGAAGGCCTGTGTTTTTCCACTAAGGTTGGAGACGAACCTTCTAAGAAAGTTGATTTTCCCTAGTAGAGACTGCAATTCCTTCTTTGTCGATGGCGCTTTCGCTTCCATTATGGCCTTAGCTTTGTTTTCATTAATTTCAATCCCTTTCTTGTGGACCACAAAGCCTAAGAAGTCCCCAGCCTGCACACCAAAAGCACATTTAAGAGGATTCATTTTCAAACCAAACTTCCTCATCCTTTCAAAGGACTGTCGAAGATGGTTAATATGGTCCAAGCCTGAAGCAGATTTAATCACAATGTCATCTATATAAATTTGCATAAATGTTTCGATGAAATCATGAAAAATAGAATTCATGGCCCTTTGGTAAGTAGCTCCAGCATTTTTCAAACCAAAAGGCATGACTACCCACTCATATGTTCCTATTGCTCCTGGACAACGAAAAGCTGTTTTTGGAACGTCTTCTTCAGCAATGAAAATCTGGTTGTAACCAGAATAGCCATCAAGCATACTTAAATACTCATGGCCTGCTGCAGAATCTACTAGCATTTCTGCTACTGGCATAGGATACTCATCCTTAGGGGTGGCTGAGTTTAGATCTCTAAAATCAATGCACACCCTTAGTTTGCCATTTTTCTTAATCACAGGAACAATATTAGCAATCCATTCGACATACCTTGTTGTACGGATGAATTTGCAATTTAGAAGCCTTTCGACTTCTTCTTTGATTTTCGACAGAATTTCAGGTGCAAAGCGTCTGGGAGTCTGCTTTATTGGCTTCTTCCCTTCCAGTATTGGCAACTTCAATTCAACCAAACTTTTGTCTAAACCAGGCATTTCGTCATAATCCCAGGCGAAGCAGTCTTTAAACTCATTCAGCAGTTGGATTATTTCGACTCTGAGTTGAGGATTCAACTTGGCACTGATGTAAGTGGGCCTTTTCTCTGCCCCCAGTCCCAGATTAATCTCCTCTAAAGGATCCTGTGCCACCATTTTCATATTGGTTGAGGTTGGATCTTTTTCGAACCCCAAAGGTTCGTCATCATAAATGGCATCAAGTCTTTGACTCTGCCATTCGCCATTAGAGTCTTCTTCAAAACTCTGCTCTGCATGTTGTTCCTCAATATTTTCTTGAGGATGTTGTTCTTCGACAACTTGAGTGCTGGCTTCGACAGCCATATTTCTAACTTCAGCCTCAAGGGCCGCTTTGAGTTGTTTTTCGGCTATATAAGCCGAAATCCTTTCCACTGCTGACACTTCAGTCATTTTCACTGAATTCACTCCCCCATCCAGTTGGGTTGACATGGGCAGTTCCCCAAGTGTAATTTGTCTCCCCAATTATTTCTTTATCCCACTGGAAACCATGCGTAGGATGGAGGTACATGGAACAGTAAGCATTGTCGGAAGCTGTTAAGTCGAAATCAGCAGGATTGCATGGTGCTATATGGGCTAGGTTCTTGTCGAAATTACGACTAGTGACATTGTTCACATCAGCTGTGAAGTAACTCTGATCTGCTTCAATGTTTTCGACAATCCCATCTGGCCTCCAGATTGCTATTCTTTGATGCATGGAGGATGGCACCGCCCCAATCCCATGGATCCATTCTCTTCCCAGCAGCAAGTTATAATTTGCCTTTGATGCTATCACCACAAACATTGTAGGCCTGGTGATGGATCCTACAGTCAAGTTCAGTTGAATTACTCCCAGTGTTGTCCCTACTTTACCTTCATAATTGGACAACACCATATTGTGAGGCTTAGTGTCGGAGTCATCTTTTCCAATCCTCTTTATCATGTAATGAGGAATTAAATTCACAGCTGCTCCACCATCTATCAGAATTTTGTTGACCCCCACATTTTCTACTTTTCCTTTTATAAAAAGAGGCTTTAAGTGAGCCTTCATTGCATCATCTGGCTTTTCGAAGAAAGCATTTTGCTCTTCGACACAACCATTGTTCATTATGTAGTAGCATACAGGCTTCAGGCCTATGCTGTCATCTGCCATGTCATCCTCTTCGTCTTCGACTTCCATTATCCTGTCATAATCTCTGGGCAGCACAGAAACCACATTGCAGGTTACGTCGAAAGAGGCATCTGATTCTGAACTAAATTCATCTGTAACCTCTTCGTCCACTGGCATTCTATTGTTTATTATCTGCATTTCTGTGGTGTCACTAGATCCATTCTTCTGAGGGGTTTCTTTTTCTGCCAGAGGTATCCCCTTGTTTGTGATCTGCACACATTTGCTTGATTCAGCCTCCTTCTGCCCAACCCTTTTGTGTTCCACAGTTTCCTTTCCAATTTTCTTCTGCCTTTGGAATCTTTTCCATTGGGATCTGGACATAGGATTCTTCCCTTTGTAGTTTTCAGAGACGTATTTTGGCCTTGCCTCCTTTTTAACTTCCATTGAGGGACCTCTGTTCACTTCAAAGCTCTTCCATTTCTTCTGACCTTGGGCATCCCTTATAGGTTGAACCCATTTGTCATCATTTGGTCTGTTGGATGGTTTATAAGTGTTGAAACGTCTTTCTCCCACTCCTTGGATGTGATGCTTCCCTCTTCTTGGGTCGAATCTTTCGTTTCTGGTTGGTGGGACTGTCCCCCAATTTCTTTTCCTCTGGGTCTTTTCTGCTGCTTCCAAGTCATCAGCTGCTTTCCTGTCGAACACAACACTGCATCTTGGGCAAAGCATAACTTCTGCATTCTTCCTTTGACACCTCTGGATGAATTCGACAAGACTCTCGTTCTCTTCTGGGTAAACCAGCTTCTGATGCTTCTCTTGACGTTTCTTTCCCCTGTTGGTGTCTGGTCCTCCCTTTTGAGTGATTTCCACCATATGAATCCCAGCATTCTGTTCAGTTGTGATTTTCAATTTGTTCATTTTTTCGACTAGCATCATTTCCTCTGGGATAGTCTCCTTTGACTGACTCACACTGCCTTTTGGGTGTAAACCCTTATAGATGTATTTGCAGCAGTGTGCAACACCTTCGACAGAATGTTCTTCAGTTTTGATGGTACTACTGTTTATTGGTTCGACAGTAAGGGCATTGTCATCAATCCCTGTTGTTTTGATCTTATTTTGGTTAAGGCCCTCAGTGGCCTCTTTTTGGACAGTGAGGGTTTGGTTATCCTCCTCTTTGTCATCATTTTTGACAGTATCTCCCCAACCTGTGGGTTTGATTTTGTTGATATCTGCTTTGGAGCTTGGTGGTGCTGAATATTTCACCATGAAGTCGAACTTTCCATTCGACTCTCCTAAAGTGTCCCAGATCACCCCCTGCTCAGCATCTCTTTCATAGTTTTTCTTGTCGAAACTTCTTCCCACTTTGACTGCATTTCTTTCGTCGAAACCTTCAGTAGTTTTAATGGCATTCTCACTGTCGAAGTCTTCAGGAGTTTTGACTTCTTTTTCCTCAGCCTGGTCAGCAAGATCATCACCTTCTTCCACCACATTCACATGGGTGTCGAAACCTTCAGCAGCTTCTATCATGGTGAAGTTGGTGTCGAAGCTTTCACTAACTTCCACTATTTCAAAATTTTCCTCAGCCATGATCTCCATTTCGACCACATTTACCATTTCTGGTTCAGTATAATTGGCCTCCACAACCTGCATGGGATTTGAGTCAATCCTCATCTGCTGCTTGGCTTTGTCCCCAAACTTCAGCCTCCCATTTTGGATTGCGTTCTGGACAAGATCCCTGAAAAGGTAACATTGAGAAGTTTTATGACCCAAGAAATTATGGTATTTACAAAAACCTCTCTTTTTCTGTTGGTCTACAGGAGGCTCTTTAGTGCCTGCTGGTTTTATTAACTGACCATCTTTGACTAATAAATCAAATATTTCATCACACTTGGTGATGTCGAATGTATAGGTTCTTTTAGGGAACCTGTCATTCTTTTCCACTTCGACTGGATTTTTTCCATTCGATGGGGCTAAAACTTTACAAGAATATGGAGGGCCTTGTTTTAATTCTGCAAGATCAATTTCTTGCTGGTCGAAAATGACTGGTTCGTTTTCGTCATAATCATCTTCTTGAACTATTCCTACATAGGCCACTCTTTCCTTTTTGTTTTTATTTGATCTAAATTTTTCATTTTTTAGTCTTTCTATTTGCCTCACTCTGTCTTCCAGTTGTGCCATGTCTCTCAAGTACTGGGTATCCAGTTTTTTCCTTATGGAATAATCTAGACCCCCTGCAGCCATTTCGACTAGTTCTTGTTCCGGCACTTGCGTAAAGCATCTGGCTTTTAATAATCTAAACCTATTCAAATAGTCATCTATAGGTTCAGAAAACTTTCTTTTGACACTTGCCAACTCTTTCAAACTTATCTTGGTTTGTCCCATATAAAATTGTTCATGGAACAATCTCTCTAATTGGGTCCAAGTAAAAATTGAAGTTGCAGGAAGTGATGTAAACCAGGTGAAAGCATTTTTTGTCAAAGAACTTGGGAAATATTTCATCCTTAAGTTCTCATTATTAGCAATCTCTCCTGCCTCTATCAAATAACGTGCTACATGTTCTATGGTGGACTCACTAGTATCCCCTGAGAATTTTGTGAATTTGGGGACTTTCCACCTTGGTGGTAACTCTTGTTGTAAGACAAATTCAGACAAGGGGGAAGTATAACTAGGCCTTTGTAATCCTACGTTTACTCCATTTTATGCCATTATCCTCTCAACCATGGTGGCAATATTATTTTCGACAGGCAGGTTATTGTAACGCATTCTCTGCTGTAATACTTCGTCAGCATTTTGGTCTCTCTGGACTATTATCCTTCTTGGTTCCTGTCGAATAGGCTCTTCTACATTAGGCTGTTCGACTATCACCTCTTGGCCCCTAGGATTTTCATGAGGGTTTCCCAATGGCCTTTGGTTTATAGTAAGTTCCTCTTCGACAGCCCTATTGGCAGGGTTCTGATTTAATTGCATTCTTTGTTGTGCTTGCGGGACTCCAAAAAAGTCAGCAATGCGTGCCATCTGTTCTGCCAATATTTGGTTTGTTTGGGTAGTGTTTTGTATTAAGGGGTTGAACACTTCTCCCATTTGTTGTGTCAAAGCCTGAACCATATCATGATTGCTTTCATCCATCTGTTGACGAATTACTTGTGCAGAATGGTTTGTCATAGTGGGCATATGGAAACCTGGTGGAACTTGATTCATTCTATTTCCATTTCCACCATATCCTGATCCCTGCAGTGGTGATGACATTTGAGCCATAGCATCAGAGAATAATGGTGACGAATTATGTAGGCTTGCCATCATTAAAGTTGGCATTCCATATGGTTGTTCCCTCCCAGTCAAAGGCTGAGAATAATTCAGATATGGCCTGAATGTATTTCCTCCAGGGGGAGGGGTTCCAAAGGGTCTGGCGTGTCCCATGGTGGAAGAACTAGGCGCATTCTGGGATCCTGAACCCGTTGGTATGGCATCTCCCAAAGGAGGCCTAATTTGTTCTAAAACAGGGCCAGACGCTGGTATTGCTCCTGACGAAGGGATAGGATTAGAAACTGGAATGGTTTCGTCAGGGATGTTTGAAGCATTTGGCAAGTTAGCCATGTTTCTTCTTCTTGTTCTATTTGGTCTCTCTACGTCGGTTACGGCTAGTTTACCGCTTCTAAGAATCATACAACGTAGCAAGGAACAATTTGTCTAAGAAGTTCTCTATTAGATTTTATCAAATGCACAAGTCCCACCGGGTGTGCCAATTTGTTCGCTGTGATTTCTGGCGAACAACCTCTGGTTAACCAATTTCTTCAGAAAACTGGGTTACTTGCATGACCAACCAAACAAGTCCTGGGACACATGTGCACTGAGTATGTCGAACTGTTCTTAGTGTTTGTAATTGATTTATGGGTTGTTTTGTCAATACTGTCAAAGTATTAAGAACTTTGATTTTTTACAAGTAAAGTAAACTTTAAGTTAAAAATGAAATAAAGTTAAAAGTTTTAAACAAGAAAAAGAAGAAATGTCGAAGGCTAGAACTTGCAGAAAAGTAAATAAAGCTTGAAAATGACATTAAACTTGATGAATAAACAAGTAATTTAAATAACTTTGAAATATAAATGGTGTTCAAACGTACATGGTTCCAAATATCAAACTCATTTTCTCTCACACTGGGTACTTAGAGTATTTTACAGGAATTTTGTATCAATTTTCACACACTATTCTAAATACAAACTATCCTATTTATATACAAACAAAATAACTGCTTAGAACGGAAAAACTATAACTAAATGACAAGTGTCAGCCTGCATGTAATTTTCTTCTCTGAAACTTCCATGTGTCCAACTGCCAAAGGTTACAACCTTTTGAATTTGAATTCCCTTCTTTGGTGACGAAACCTTGCACCTCTTCAATCTGTCGAAACCTTTTAAAGAAAAAAACAACTCTTTCAGCATCTGCCAAACCCTGTCTTTTGTCAAAACCCTCTTCTGTCGAAACGTCGAAAAGACAACTTTCTTCTGTCAAATACTTGGCTACAAATAACTTTCCAACTCACTCTGCCAGAACAATATTTGCCATTTTGTCGAAGCATTTGAACTTTTGACTTTGCCAGCATCTCTTGAATCTCTTTCTTTCATCATTCTTCAACAAAGATAACCTCATGCTCCAATTTCACCCTGTCGAAATTATGGGTTTACAAGTAGACCTTGGGACTTAATTATTCGAGGATTGGTGATGAGAAATTAATTAATAATGAAACTTAGGTAAATTAACTAGAATATTAATTACTTAAGTCGTGTGAGGAACTTTTGGTGATTGTGTGGATCTTATGTTGCATATGTAATCAGATGAATCGTGAAGATGTATAGCGAAATGCTTATGCATGTAATGTACATTATCATTATCACGCATACATTGAGGTATTATTGGTGGGATAGATCATTGTCGGATGGGCGTATTTGATTCATTTGTACTCCGTTATGGACAATGTTGGAGATAAATCATTGTCGGATGGGCGTATGTGATTTATCTAGATTCTTTATGAATCGATTTTGATTGAATGAACTAAGGAGAATTGGTACCACATGCATTGTGTCATTATTGAGTCACATTGCATTATTATTGTTGTTGAATCATGAATCATGTTGCTAATTGTTATTGTGATGTTTGTTGTGTATGTTAATTGTGTGAGATATTATCCTTGAAATGTTTTATGCTTCGTTAATTATCGAATACGTTTCTCACCCTTTTTGTTGTTGTTGTTGTTGTTGTTGTTGTTGTTGTTGTATTTGTGCTTCCTTGGCAGTGCAGATAATCCAGGTACTTAAGTGTGCGTGGAATGCGTGTTGCATGTTTGAGTCATATGACTGCTCTAATACATAACACGGGACTTGGAGATTTTTGATCTTTTACTCTTTTTAATTACTTTGTTATGTATCGTATTTCCTTTGTTGAAACTTTATGAACCGAGACATATTGATGAATATTGTTGATGTTGGCAAATTGCCATGAGTTGAATAATTCAGATTTTTCCTATGTTTTAATTTAAAGAAGTTTTGTTGTTATTGTTGTTGATGTGGCATTCCACTTTGTTTAAAACTCTGATTTTACTTAATAATTTATTATTTTCTAAATTGGGAAAAGTAGGGTGTTACAATTGGTATCAAAGCATGTCGGTCTAACCGGCCAGATGTTGTAGGCGAGTCAGTCATTAGAATAGGAGTTGTTAGTGTGTTCTAACATTGCGTGTTTGTTGTATCAGTATGGCAGGAAGGAATGATGTTGCTCTCGCTGCTGCTATGCAAGCCATGACACAGGTTGTAGAGAACATTGGTCCAGCTGTTAGGAATGTTGAGTTTCGTGACTTGGATCAGTTTAGAAGTAACAAGTCTCCTACATGTGAAGAGGGTATCCTTGATCTGGAAGCTGCACAGAAATGGCTGAAGGCTATTGAGAAAATCTCTAGGACCATGGGTTGCAATGATGCTCAGATGGTATGGCTTGGTACTCACATGTTGGAAGGCGGAGTTGAAGTCTAGTGGGACAACAGTCTCCAAAAATTGGAAGTTACAGGTTACGATATTACTTGGGCTATGTTTCAAGCTGATTTTCTGGAGAATTATTTTCCAGAGGATATTCACAGTACTAGAGAGGTAGAAATTTTGGAGCTGAAGTAGGGTAGTATGATTGTGGTTGAGTATGTTGCTTAGTTTGAGGAGTTGGTGCAGTATTGCGCTTATTACAATACTGAAGATTCTATGACTTCAAAATGTCTGAAGTTTGAGAATGAGTTGCGTCCCGATATCAAACAGGGCATTGCTTGTCAGAAGATTAGGAAATATCCAGAACCGGTGAGCAGAAGCAAAATTTATGACAATGATAACAGGGCTCGGATTGCTCACTACAAGGCTGTGAGTTACCAAAAGGGTAAGTAGAGATTTTAGGGTACTCCTTATAGTTCCCCGGCTAACAAAGGAAAACAGAAAGCTCCTGCTGACAAGAAACCAAGTGGGGGAGGGGTAAATCCCAATCCTGTGAAATGTTTCAGATGTGGGAACATGGTTCATCATGTTAATACTTGTCAGAATGAAGTGAATAAGTGCTTTAAGTGTGGAGAATAGGTCATGTGGTAGCAGACTGCATAGCTACTATGCCTACCTATTTCAACTATAGTGAACAAAGTCGTAACAGTACAACTTGTCAGAAGCCGAAGAAGTCTCATCTCAAGGAGCTTATGGGAAGGTGTTTTCCTTGGTGGGAGTCCAATCCACTAATGAGGAGCGTTCCATCAAAGGTGTTTGTTTTATTAATAATACTCATTTGATTGTTATTATTGATACGGGTGCAACCCACTCGTTTATTTCTATTGATTGTGTGAAGAATGTAACACCCTGTTTTTTTTAGAAAACAAAATCAAGTTTATATATATTTATATATATATATATATATATATATATATATATATATATATATATATATATATATATATATATATATATATATATATATATATATATATATATATATATATGTTTTCAAAACAATGGAGCGCGGTAGATAAAATGGAAATATGGCTCTACATAATCGAAGGAACTACATCATATAATTTTAAAAGTAGGACAATTGTTTTAAAATTGAATAGTATTATATGCATCAGTAGTGCTTAAGGAGCTCATAGTTCATGACATCTAAACATAAGTGAGTCATGGACTTAGGGCATACTGCATCCAAAACATAATAAACTGCTCACTAGATGTGTAATAATATCAAGTACAATATCCAAAAATTACCAAAATAAACTACGGCTAATCATCATCTACGTCAGCGCCGTCATGTCAGAGTAAGACTATACAAATCAATTGAAAAAGCTAGGGAGGACAAACACAAGGATGTTCTCCACAAAGTAGGCAAGAGCTCTCTGAAGTGACTCATGCTCGAGAGATCACCTCGTACACCTCCATGCTATAATCATCCTCAGACTCACTGGTAACTAAATCAACCGACATAGTTGGGGTGATTGAGGGAGATGGGATCTCGTAGAAACTATCCTCCCCTAAGCCATGAGGAGATACCAAGTGAAGTACCTTTGGACCCCCTAGAGATCCTAGACTCGCAATAGTTATTGCTCTAAGCATCACCTCCTCCAACGTTTCCACGGGTGCTGAAGGTCCTCCCACCTCGAAACCTCCAAGAGTAGTGGCTCCCAACCCACCAAACGGTATTGTCTCTCCCACGGAACTCATCTGCGTCTCAGGATGAGGGTCCACAGGAGCATCCCAAGGAACTCCCCCTATTTCATGCTTAGGAACGAGAAATGGGGGTATTTTCCAGACAACACTTTGATGTATCTGAAGAGTGTCACATCTAGTAGTAATCACAACCTGTCCGTAATAATATGTCGTACTTGAACCCATGTCTAATCTCCAAGCACTAAGACGGCCCCTATCCATAAAATCCCAAGTAGTCATGGTCGTCATCTCGACTCGTGGCATCAGGGGCTCTCCCATGGTCTGGGTGGACGTTAACCTGCAACATATAGGTAATAGAAGGTTCACAAATTAAAAATAACATATATGAAAGAATACACATATGCAAGTACAACATGATATATAACAACTATAACAGTTATTTCAATTCATAGAGCAATTCACAAATATCCTAATGCAGACTCTATATGAGTGTGACCCACATAATCGGGTTCTTCACATGCATGAATTTCGGAACTTAACCTCTCCGCAGAGAGTCGTGATTCCCCCTAACTGGGTTCCTCATTAAAAAGGTGCTAACCCAACATACACCGACTCAATAAAATCTCGCAGGATTAGGTGACGGTACATGCACATTCACCTTGGTGCAGTAGACCCAACTACATACACGCAACTATGATATGCATGAGCAAACCTATGCAAATGCAACAACTCATATAATCTCATTATGTGTAATCACAATTTACAATTAAGTTAATATATTTATCAAAAATCATACGAACAAATCAGTACAATTAGGTGGGCTTTGTCCGCTAGAGTCCTCACCTCGTGCTGTCCCCTCGACATACACATCAACAGGCAAATCATATATTTCTCACAAATCATATGAGAGCACATTCACAAGTTTAACATCATAACAATCAACACATATCCCCAACCGGGCACACAACAATGAATACAATCACACATGCATTCAATCACATATAATATCGTTAGAAAATGCCCTTACCGTAGCGAGCTTCTTGATTATCGCTTCTTTCCATAGACCGAATACTATCAAATCATAAATCACGCAATGTTTTACCATTAAATATATAACTATTAATATTTTCTAAAACTAAACTTATTCAAATACAGTACCTAATTTCATATTATCAAACCAATTTATTATGAAAATCATGTCTCTTGAGATGTAACTTCTTTAATAGGCATAACACTTTAACATTCATTATTATCACCCTCTTGAGATGTAACTTCTTTAATAGGCATACAATTTTTGATTTTTGGCTACATATATCCGATTTAATTTGATACCCAGATAACAAAATTTCCAACATTAATAATAAACATTAAGAAAATGAGTACTTATTATTTTAGTTTACAACACTATATTATCCTCCTATTATATAAGATAATTGGTGCCTATTGTTGCACCCTAAAATTTGCCCTCACAATACAAGACTTTGTGTGCTAAGAAGGTTCACAAGGTTCACAAGTTTCCCAATGCTTTCAAAACCTTCCATGAGGTTCATGAAGTCTACAAGTCACTTTATGAGATTCACAAGGTTCACAAGATTCACAATGCTTACAAAACCTTTCATGAGGTTCATGAAGTCTACAAGTCACTTTATGAGGTTCACAAGGTTCACAAGGTTCACAATACCTCCCATAAGATTCACAAGACATTTTATGATGGTTCACAAGGTTCACAAAGTTCACAAATAGTCAGAAGAGTTGACAATTCCCTCAGACAATGCACCTCCTAAGCAGTGCATCTAAAACTAGGGTTTTGACTTTAATCAGGCTAAATGGACTTCCAAGACTTCAAGTGAGATTCATAACATCTTATATGTGTTTAAGAATCCCCATGACAAGTTTCAAGACTTTTCTCAAAGGTTTGCTCAGTCAGATGATCAGATAAGTCAAAATCAGTCAAAGCAGTTAAAAAGTCAAACTGAGGTCAACTGTGGTCAAATCAAAGTCAAACTTCATGATTTTTTGCCAACATCAAGTATGTGAAGTAAAATTCATCATTTGATCAAGGGTTGATCATGATTCATCAAGGAGATTTCAGATCATCAAGAATCAGGAGTTTCTAAATTAGGGTTTTCTCAGTAAAAGTCAACTGAACTTTGACCAGCCATAACTTTCACATACTTCATCACCAAGTCTCCACTCAAAGCTCATTTTGAAGGAAATTGAATTCTCTACAACTTTGTGTCTCACAAGCCAAGCCCAAAAATGCTTCATTTGGAAGGTATGAGCTAAGACATTATAGGTCCTTTTGAAAGTCAACAAAAAGTCAACAACTTCAAAAGGTCATAACTTGAGATTGGTAAATGATATGGACATGAAACCAGTGGGGTTGGTTAGAGGACTCTTCAAGCTTTCCAAAATGTCCAAGAACACCCTCATGCCATTAAAATTGAAGGATATGTGCCCTTGCAAAGTTGGGAAATTTTGGGTTGGTTCATGAAGAAAAAGGAGGTCTAAAACCAATTTTTTCCAAATGGGCTTGCCAAATAATGACCCAATCCACTTCATAACATCTTGCACGAAATTAAATTAATTTATTCATAATTTTATCTATTTTGTTTTTATTTATTATGATTTTTATATTAAAAAGTCATTTTAAATTCAAATAAAATATAAAATAATGAAAATTAATTTTAATTTTGCTTCTAGAAAATCTTAAATCACATTTAAGCTTGATTGACACAAAAGTTATGAAAATCCTCCCAAAATAGCAAGGGTTTATGCATGAATATTTGATTTTTAAGGCATGATCATTTTGAATCTTTTCATATCAAATTCTACACACAATGACTTGATTTTTCTGACCTAATACATCCTCCTATAAGTACTAAACATAACCCTAATCAAAATCACGAATTTTCTGCCTCCCAAGAGTAAGTTCCATAAGCCAAAAAATCTCTCCACAACTCACATTCGGTTTTGAACTTCCTGGACATTTGAAGGTATTTGAAGCACATAGCCATGATCCCTGACCACCATTGAGTGAAAACCAATACTCATATGCATCCCATACACTCTATAATGCATAACCCGAAGCTTGGTTGTTCTTGAATATAATTTTTTCGGTTTCACTAATTTACTGCATTTCAATGAATTTTGCTTGGCTAATGATGTTTGTGATGATGATATGAATGTTTCTGGACAGTTACATTGAAGCTTGGTACCCTCAATCGTGTTTCACCATGGCTAGGGTTTGAATGGCCGAATTAGGGTTCTACAATTTAGGCAATGTAAATAAATTTTAAGAACATAGGGATGTTGTGTGAACCATAAGGATCATAAAACACTGATCAATTGAAAGAAATTGTACTGTTTTGTGGGTGTTTGATTTTCGCAGGTTTTGAATATGGAAGAACACGCAGTAAATTTCGCAGGAAAAGTGGCATGAATTTTCGCAGGTAATCTGGAGAAGATGAAGCTGGTTGGCGCGTCCTGAAAAATTCAAATTTTATTTAAAATATTTTATGTTTTATTGTTGGTTTAGTATCACAAGCGTGCAGCTTGTCTCAGTGGTAAGGCTGGTTTGTGTATTGCGTGACGGCACTGGTTCGAGTCCTGGCTTGGTGCATTTTTTTTCTTATTTTTTCAGGTTAAACATGAAACATAATATATTATGTATTATGGCCAACATAATAACAGGCTCGCTCACCCAGCAGGATTGGTCATGTGTATGTTTGTGCGTTTAAGAGGTCCTGGGTTCGATTCTACCCCCAGGCCTTTTGCTTTTTTCATTATTTTTCTGATTTTCCAGGTTTTAAAGAACAAAACAAAATGGGACTCTTCTTCTTTGCACCAAGTGCAGCGTGGCTCAGTGGCAAGACTCTTCATTTTCCAGGTAAAGGACCTGGGTTCAAATCCCAGGTCCTGTTTTTTTTTTTGGTTTCTATTTTCTTTTCTTTTATTATGTTTTCCTTTTATTTTATAAATTAAATTAAAATGATTTCTAAATTATAAATGTATATATTATATTTTCTAAGTTCTAAAAAATATGTTTTCTAAATTCCAAAATTAGTTTTTATTATTATGTAATTAAATTATAATATATATGTATTTGTTAAAATATTTTTGTATATTAAATTGTAAACTCTTAAATATTTTTCTAAACAAACCCTAGTTTATCTTTTTCTAAACAATTATTAAAAACCTAATTTTATTTTCTAATTTTTGTAAATATAATTATTATGTATATATTTTATTTAATTATAATTAATCTCATTTTTTTTAATAAATATCCTATAATTGTTTATAATTTAGTATATATGTAAATAATTTCTAAAAAAATAATAATATGTTCATAATTTATTTAATTTGTTTATAATTTTAAATTTTATGATTAATTAATATAATTGTTCTTATTCTCTATTAAGCCATTAAAATTTTATTTTGTTTATTATTATTATTAATCATGCTTATTACTAATCCATTTATTTTTAAATTATGCTTATTATTATTATTTCACTAACCTTATTTATTTTTAATTATTATTACTAACCCCTATTATAATTATTATTGCTTATTTATTATTTATATTTTGCTTATTTATTTATTTTTGCTATTTATTTAAATTGCTTCATTATTATGTAAATGCTCCTGGATGTAATTTTTGTAAATATTTAAATTATTTATTTCTTATGCTATGGTTAGTAAAATAGGGAGTGTAAACATGTATGCTATTTAAAAATTGAATTTAGATCATTTAAATTATAAGATAAATATTTAAGTTAAACACTCACACACGTAAGTCGATTTTTAATCGCCATCTCACTTTCTAGGGTTACCTCTCAATGTTGCCTATATCATAAGGTCAAGTGGGGTGTATAAAGCAAAGTCCCTTAAAATAAAAGTCATCTAGTCCCTTCATGATTAAAGATCAAGTCCCTTAATGGTTGCCTTTCAATATGATTTTGTCCCTTTCGAATAATGATGACAGTCCCTCCTAAATGCTTAATACACCCCACAGTTGCCTTCATTACACAGTTGTCCCTCACATGTCCCTTACATCCAAGGTAATGACTACCTATTCCTTAATAATAGGGATAGTCTTACCATTTAAAGGATAAAGAACAGAAAGACTTAAACTTTAGGGTAGGTTCCTCATAGTTACTTGCTCACTATTTCAAAACAATTTCAAACACTTCACAATTTCAAACAATTTTCAAACACAAGTTTTTTACGCATCCGTACATGGATCATTATTAAACTCTTATGGAAATTTCTATTCACACACTTCACATTTTCAAAAACATTTTAAAGTGAGCTAAGTAACTAAGAGCCCATGGATAACCATGGATGTAAAGGGTGCTAACACCTTCCCTTTACATAACCTACCCCCCGGACCCAAAAATATTTTATAAGGTCTTTCCTGTTCTTTTATGCCTTTCCTTTGGATAAAATAAAAGTCGGTGGCGACTCTTGCTATCCGCAACATAACTAAAGTCAGTTCTCCCACCGTGTTACAGAACTGGCGACTCTGCTGGGGATTTGTATTTAAGAGGGGTACCCTTAGGAATTAAGATCACTTTAAATTGTTTGCCTTGTTTGCTTTATATTACTTGTTGGGGTGCTCTTATGTGTGAAAGGTCCTAACCCGGATCTAGTGTACCTTAGGTAAATGGCAATAGACCAAGGAAACTGTACGACGTATATCGATACGGTTGATCTGGTGGCCATAGTTAGTGTGACTTCTTGGTTGGTGCTTATATTCCTTAAGTCAAGTTGAGGATAATATGAGGCTGCCATATGTTGTCAATACACTAACTAACTTTTAGAACCCTAGTTATCCCATCTTGGCCTTTAGAAAAGTAGTGAGGTAACCGGCTTTGGTGCAGACTGAAGTTGGTTGACACTCGATACTACACTCATTGAGATCTTAAACTTGGAGGGTTTTGGTTGGCAAGTAAGTTGCCTTCTGATCAACCACCCTTGTGAAGGATCAATGATATTGAGATCCCTTAGAACCTGGTTACTTTTGTAGGACAGGATGAACCATCTAACTTCAGGGGAGGGTACTTACCTTTGAACCTCATGCAAGCCTTTAAACCTAGGGCTATTGTGTGACTTGCTTGTGTGTGCCACATGTTTGTGATTGAGCATAACATCATGACATCATCATGCATCATAAGCATATCATTTTCCCTAACCATTTCAAGGACCAAGGGATTTATCTTTGTTCTTTGTTGCAGGTCATGGCTTCTGTTCGTAGAAACACCATCAGGATCAACTTTGTAGGGATACCTCCCAAGCTTAAAGAGTTGGTTTCTCAAGTGTCTGATCACTCCCAGTTCATCAAGAGACATGGTCACCTATTGGATCTAGTCACTTCAGGGTTCAATGAAGACATGATGAGTGTTCTGTTTCAGTTCTTTGACCCTAAGCACCATTGCTTTACATTCCCCGACTACCAACTAGTTCCAACCATGGAAGAGTTCTCTAAACTTCTGGGCATACCTGTTCTTGATCAGAAACCATTCACAGGCTTGGAGAGGGAGCCTAAACCTGAGGTTATTGCTGCAGCTCTACATCTGAAGAAGTCTGATATTGTTCTAGAAACGAGAAGTGGAGTCAAGGGTGTTCTAGCTAAGGTGTTGATGGAGAAGGCTCAAATGTTCTTGAAGGCCATGAGTCATGATGCTTTTGAGGAGATCTTAGCCTTGCTGATATATGGCTTAGTATTGTTCCCCAATCCAGATCAGTTCATAGATGTTCACGCCATCAACATATTCCTGAGTCACAACCCAGTGCCTACATTGCTTGGAGACATACTACATTCTCTTCATACCCGTACTACAAGGGCAAGAGGAACTTTGATGTGCTGCATACCTATGCTTTCTAGGTGGTTTATTTCTCACCTTCCTTGCTCAGTGATGAAGAATGAGCAAGGGTTCAGATGGTCTAAGAGGATCATGTCATTTTCTCACTCAGATATCCATTGGTGCTCCAGATCTATGGAGAATGTCACCATCATTGACCGTTGTGGGGAGTTTCCTAATGTGCCACTTCTAGGCATAAGAGGAGGCATCACCTACAACCCCTGTTTAGCTTTACGACAGTTTGGTTACGCTCGGAGTGATGGTCCTCATGACATGTTGATTCAGGGCATTGTGTTTGACTACGACAACGATCTTCAGGGTTATCGTCAGAGATTCATACGAGCTTGGGGAAAAGTAAACAGGGTTGACAGCAAGACACTGGAGCCTAAGTACACTATTCCTATGGAAGCTTATCTCAGATGGGTGCGATCCCGTGCACAGACTCTCATGATGCCATATCCTGCCATCCTGCCAGTTACCATGGAACCTGTTGTTGAAGGGGACACTGTTTATACCATCCTTCACCCAGACATGCCTACTGACATGGAAAACTTACAGAGATCTTGGATCCAACTGAAGGAGCAAAGGGATACTTTCGAGGCTCATTACAAAGCAAGCCAAGAAAGAATCCTGGAACTAACAAAGCAACTTCATGAGGAACGGAATCTCAACTCATACCTCAACACAAAGAGGAAACGTCCATGGGAGACTTAAAACCCCATCTTTTGTACTTATTTCATTTTCATTTTTGTAAGCCCAAGAGGCAAAACAAATTTATTACTAATAAAAGTTTACCTTCTTGTTTGTCTAAGCAAATTTAAATCCTGCGGTCCTTGAAAACATTGCATATGCATTCACATATCATTTCATTGCATCACAGGTTTATAATTGTGCACAGGTTTCTTATCTTCTCGCTGTTTATTTCAGCAATGTCTCTTGAACAAACAGTTAAGGATCTCCAGGCACAAAATGCACAGTTCCAAGAGCTGATCCTGAACTTGTCCAAGGGGCAATATGAATTGAAGACACTGCTGGCCAAGAAGACCAAAAAGACTAGAAGGTCAGGTGGCCTGATCAACATGGGAAGAAGGTTCAGAGGTCCTGTCAAGACCAAAGAACAGGTTGAAGACTATGAATCTGAGGAATCTGAGAAAGAGGGAGGCAGTCTCCACAACACTATGGGGGACTCTGATTCTGAGGCTAATTACTACCATGATCCTAATGAAGACAAATTCAAGATGCTGGTGGATAGAATGGATGCTATGGAGTTGCAGAAATCTTCTGGGCTGGATTTTGAGGATCTGAGTCTGATATCTGGGGTTGTGATACCCATTGGTTTCAAAGTTCCTACCTTTGTTGTTTATGATGGGGTCTCTTGTCCCAAGCTGCATCTGAGGTCTTATGTCAGAAGAATTCAGCCTCACACTGCTGACAAGAAGTTGTGGATCCATTTCTTTCAAGAGAGCTTATCTGGAGCTCAATTGGAGTGGTATTATCAGTTGGAAAGTGTCAACATCAGGGATTGGAATGATCTTGCTGAAGCTTTCTATAAGCAGTATCAATACAATGCTGACTTAGCTCCCACTCGCATGCAGATGCAAAGCATGTCCATGGGGGCCAAAGAAAGTTTTAAGGAATATGCTCAGAAATGGAGAGACTTAGCTGGAAGAGTTCAACCCCCTTTGACTGACAGGGAATTGGTTGATATGTTCATGTGTACACTGAATGGCCCGTTTTACAGTTATCTCATTGGAAGCTCATCATCTGGCTTCACTGAGTTGATCATGACAGGAGAGCGGGTGGAAAATGGTATAAAGAATGGTAAGATCCAAGTGGGTACTTCTTCATCAGGTGCTGCAAAGAAGCCTCCCATTGGGAAGAAAGAATCCAATGTTGTTTATGGTCAACCTGATCGTAATAGAAGGCATCAGTCTGTTAGTGCAGTTCATATTTCAAATCCAACTCCTGCAACAACAGAGCAGCCACAAGGCAACCAACAAAGGGCTAGAAGGCAGTTCACAAAGATCAACATGTCACTGGCTCAGGCATTGCAACATTTGTTGAAGGCTGAACTCATTACTTTGAAGGAGGCTCCTCAGAATCCTAATGTTACCTCACCCAGGTACAATCCCAACGCACGATGTGCATATCATTCAAACTGTCAGGGTCATGATACTAATAACTGCTGGGTCTTGAAGAACAAAATTCAAGATATGATTGAGGCTGGAGAGATTGAGTTTGACCCTCCGGGTACTCCAAATGTGATTACTGCTCCCATGCCAAATCACGAGAAGACTGTCAATGCCATTGATGAAGATTTACATATCCATTCAGTTGCGGAGTTGACCACACCATTGTCTGTCATCAGAAAGAAGTTAGTACAAGCTGTTTTTTTCCGGGTTGTCGTGAAGATTGTGTCTATTGTGAGTATAATCCAGATAAGTGTTGGAGGTTGAAGGACGGGATTCAGCGTCTCATGAATAATTACACTATAGTGTTTGAAAGGAGACCACCTTCTGTGGAGAGTATGGTGGAGCATATTACTAGAGGTAAAAAGATTGAAGAGGTTGATATGGTTGACAAAGTGCCGGTGAGAATCACTTCAAAGAGACCTATTAAAATCACCCATCAGGGTCCAATCAAGATTACTGCTGAAGGCCCTGTGAAAGTTGTTGCTGAAGCCAGAGTAGCTCCTTTGATCATTACTACTCCTGGTCCTATTCCATATACATCTGATAAAGCTGTGCCTTGGCACTATGGGTCTGATGTTTACATCCATACCTTACTATCCCCAGCAAACGGGAGGTTATCTATACCTTACTATCCCCAGCAGACAGGAGGTTATATTCATCCTTACTATCCCCAGCATACGGGAGGTTATGTATATCTCATCATCAAACAAGACAGGGACGAGTTCCTCATATTCTTCAACAACGAATCGGGATTTATTTTCCCTGGCCAGCAGTTGTTATATGAAGATATCCAGACGCTTCCGGCAGCATCATATCATACATACATCATTTACATCATACCATACCATACATATCCATAGATACATAATACATTGCTTAAGTGCACCATATCATACATGCATACATAATACATAAACTAATATTATTGTACAAATGCTACCTTGTTTCAGGTTAATTATCCAGCAAATAAACTTACGAGTATCAGGATTGCTTTATCCTCCTGAAAGCATATCATCCATCAGGACTGCTTTATCCTCCTGAAAATTCCTATTACATCAAGAATGCTTAATCCTCCTGAAGACTTATCATCTCTCAAGATTGCTTCATCCTCTTGGGAATACATTGTTACATCAGGACTGCTTCATCCTCCTGAAAGCATATTATCAAATACCTCAGGGTTGCTAAATCCCCCTGACAGCTTCTTTACCTCAGGGTTGCTAAATCCCCCTGACAGCTTCTTTACCTCAGGATGGCTTCATCCTCCTGACAGCTATTATCATTATTTCAGGACTGCTTTATCCTCCTGAAAACTCCTATTACATCAGGATTGCTCCATCCTCTTGAAAGCACATCATTACATCAGGATTGCTTCATCCTCCTGAAAGCATATTATCAATACCTCAGGATTGCTTCATCCTCCTGACAGCTTCTCGTATCTCAGGATTGCTTTATCCTCCTGACAGCTACCATTGTACCTCCATATTTTGGACTGCTTCATCCTCCAAGACATGTATCTGAAGAATTTTTCTCCAAGTGGCATCTTTAAGCCCACTCAATCACATTCAACTAGCCATCTGTACCACTTTATGCACTGGTGAGTGCAAATTTTTGGGCTTTTGTGTTCAATCCCCTTCAACCTTCCAGGTCACGACTGGCAAACATACCAATCTAACCCCTCAGGTTTCAGAAAATTGAACAGGGGCAGCTGTTGCACCCCAAAATTTGCCCTCACAATACAAGACTTTGTGTTCTATGAAGGTTCACAAGGTTCACAAGTTTCCCAACACTTACAAGACCTTTCATGAGGTTCATGAAGTCTACAAGTTACTTTATGAAGGTTCACAAGGTTCACAAGTTCCACAATGCTTTCAAAACCTTTTATGAGGTTCAAGAAGTCTACAAGTCACTTCTTGAAGGTTCACAAGGTTCACAAGCTTCTCAACATTTACAAGACCTTTCATGAGGTTCATGAAGTCTCCAAGTCACTTCTTGAAGGTTCACAAGGTTCACAAGATTCACAATGTTTTCATAACCTTTCATGAGGTTCATGAAGTCTACAAGTTACTTTATGAAGGTTCACAAGGTTCACAAGGTTCACCATACTTCCCATGAGGTTCACAAGACATTTTATGATGATTCACAAGGTTCACAAGGTTCACAATTGGCCATAAAAGTTGACAATCCCCTCAGACAATGCACCTCCTAAGCAGTGCATCCAAAACTAGGGTTTTGACTTTAATCAGGTTAAATGAACTTCCAAGACTTCAAGTGAGCTTCATAACATCTTATATGTGTTTAAGAACCCCCATGACAAGTTTCAAGACTTTTCTCATAAGTTTGCTCAGTCAGATGATCAGATAGGTCAAAATCAGTCAAAGTAGTTAAAAAGTCAAACTGAGGTCAACTGAGGTCAAACCAAAGTCAAACTTCATGATTTTTTGCCAACATCAAGTATATGAAGTAAAATTCATCATTTGATCAAGGGTTGATCATGATTCATCAAGGAGATTCCAGATCATCAAGAATCAGGAGTTTCTAAATTAGGGTTTCCTCAGTAAAAGTCAATTGAACTTTGACCAGTCATAACTTTCACATACTTCATCACCAAGTCTCCACTCAAAGCTCATTTTTAAGGAAATTGAATTCTCTACAACTTTGATCTTGCAAGTCAAGCCCAAAAATGCTTCATTTGGAAGATATGAGCTAAGACATTATAGGTCATTTCAAAACTCAACAAAAAGTCAACAACTTCAAAAGAGCATAACTTGAGATTGGTAAATGATATGGACATGAAACCAATGGGGTTGTTTAGAGGACTCTTCAAGCTTTCCAAAATGTCCAAGAACACCCTCATACCATTAAAATTGAGGGAGATGTGCCCTTACAAAGTTGGGAAATTTTGTGATGGTTTATGATGAAAATGGAGGTTTAAAACCAATTCTTTTCAAATGGGCTTGGCAAATCATGATCCAATCCATACAATATCACCATGCACGACCCAATTGATTAAAAATCAGAATTTTTATTATTTTATTTTTATTTATTTTGATTTAATTCATAAAAAATCATTTTAAATAAATATAAAATATGAAAATATATTATTTGATGAAGATTGAGCTTCTAGAATCTCATCAATACTGATTTGAATTGAAAGGGAAGGAAATCATGAGATTGGTACAAAAATAGCAAGCCTTCATGAACAAATATTTGAACTTTAAACCATGATCTTTTTCAATCTTCAAATATCAAAATCTCCATACAACCATTCAATTTTTCTGACCTAAATGATCCTCCTATAAGTACTGATCATAACCCTAGCACTCATTCACGATTTGGCAGCCTCAAAGTGTAAGTTTCAAACCTCAAAAATCCTCCAAAAACTCATATTCGGATTCTTCAATCCAGAGCACTAGAAGGTAAAATAAGAACATGGAGAGCTTCATTGGACATCACTGATCATAAACCATCAATCATATGCATCAATACCATCTCATATGGCTCTACCCGAATCAAACTTTGTCTTGAATTTAAATTTTTCGAATTCGATAACATATGCATTATAAATTGTTTTTGATGACTGATATGTGTTTATCTTGATGCCTAGCACGATTCTGGACAATTGGATTGAAGTTTCATGACCTATACTACCCGCGGCCATTGTTAGGGTTTCACTCTTGATTTTAGGGTTTCATTATTCAAGCCATATAAATGAATTTTAACAACGTAGAAAGATTGTATGAGTCATAAGGAACTCATTGATGTCTTTAATTTCTTGAATCATTACTGTTTTGTGCAAGTTCCATTTTCGTAGGTTTGAAGCATTGAGGAATTCGCAGGAAAACTCATAGCTGATTTCGCAGGTAAAAACGCAGGTACAAGGAAGAAGAAGACCTCCTCCCGCGCGTTTGAGAATTCAAATATTAATGAAAATATTTTATGTTTAATTGTTGGTTTGTTTGTCACACGCGCGTTTGTGTCTCAGTGGTAAGGCTGGTAGGCATGTTGGGTGATGGCATGAGTTCGAATCTGGCTTGTACCACTATTTTTTTCTATTTTTTCAGGATAACAAGGAGATTTAATATATTATGTTGTGTTATCACCATATTACCAGAAGGGCTCTCCCAGCCAGGCGGTCAGGCATGCGTATGTACATTCATGAGGTCCTGGGTTCAACACCACCCCAGGCCTTTTGCTTATTCATTATTTTCCTGATTTTTTTTCAAAGGCAAGGCACAAAACAAATTATCCTCCCTTCATTGTTGCCTGCGTGTGGGCTAGCCTGGTGGAAGGTTTTGTTGCTGGTAAATAGGGCATCCTGGGTTCAAACCCAGCCAAGGTAAGTTCTTATTTTTACCACCTTTTTCTATTTTAATTCCTTTAATTAATTAACTTAGTTGTTTCTTATTATTAATAAAAAATAAAAATTATGTATTGTATATGTATATTCAAATATCTAAAAATAACATTTTATTTACTAAAGTTCTAAACTTTATTTTTCTAATTCAAAAAAAATTATTTTCTTTATTATATATGTAAATATAATATATGCATGTTAATTAAAATAATTTTGTATAATTAAATTAAGAACTCTAAAAATATTTTTCTAAAGCAAAACCCTAATTTTGTGAAAACCTAATTTTATTTTCTAAACAATTCTTACTTTCTAGTTCTTTATATAATTATAATGTATATATTTATTTAATGTTAATTTTGTTTTGTGAATATGACATTTAAAATTTATTTTCTTCATATAATGTATAAATATCTTTTAATAAATAATTGTTTAGAAATAAATTGAATAATTAGATTTTGTAGTTATAATACATTTAAAAATAATTTAATAATTTGTAAATATAATTTGCCTATATTAAAAATTGTTAATCTTTTATTCTTATAACATTTTAGTTAATTTTGTTTATTTCAATTATTGTTACTAACCATGTTATTATTTATTATTTTTGCTTCATTAATCTTATATATTTTATTATTATTATTATTTCACTAACTTTATTTATTTTTATTTACTAACCTTACTTAATTATTTTAATTATTATTATTACTAACTCTTGGTTATTATTATTTCACTAATATTATTTAATTTTTAATTATTATTATTACTAACCCCTATTTATTTATTATTGCTTATTTATTTATTTATTGCTTATTATTTATATTTTGCTTTTATATTTATATTTTTGCTATTTATTATTCTTATAATTATTTTGTAATTGCTCCTTGGTGTAAATATTTAATTATTTAATTTAATTTGCTTGCTATGGTTAGTAATTTAGGGAGTGCAAAAACATGTATTCTATGTAAAATAAATTGAGGTCATTTTAATTAAAGATAAATAATATTGAACACTCACACACATAAGTCGATTTTTAATCGCCATCTCACATTCCTAAGGTTATCCCTCAATGTTGCCTACTAATAAGGTCAAGTGGGGTGTATAAAGCAAGTCCCTAAAAAGAAAAAATCATCAAGTCCCTAATGGTTGCCTTTAAAGATCAAGTCCCTTCGAATAATGATGATAGTCCCTCATATATGCTTAATACACCCCACAGTTGCCTTCATAAAAACAGATGTCCCTCACATGTCCCTTACATCCAAGGTAATGACTACCTACTCCTTAATAGCAGGGATAGTCTTACCAATTAAAGGATAAAGAACAAGAAAGACTTAAACTTTAGGGTAGGTTCCTCTTATGTACTTGCTCACTTCATTCAAAACTTTTCAAACTTTCCACAATTTCAAACAAATTTTCAAAAACAAGTTTTTACGCATCCGTACATGGATCATTATTAACTCTTATGAAAATTTTTCTATTCACACACTTCACCTTTTCAAAAAAAAAAAACAATTCAAAAGTGAGCTAAGTAACTAAGAGCCCATGGATAACCATGGATGTGAAGGGTGCTAACACCTTCCCTTTACATAACCTACCCCCCGGACCCAAAAATATCTCTTAAGGTCTTTCCTGTTCTTTTATACCCTTTCCTTTTGGATAAAATAAAAGTCGGTGGCGACTCTTGCTATCCGCAACATAACTAAAGTCAGTTCTCCCACCGTGTTACAGTGTTAAGCAGGAGCCTTTAGCTGATGTGCCTGTTGATATTGATAATATTGCTGGATCTAGTAAGATCACACGTAGTGGAAGAGTCTTCTCACCTCCAATTACTTCTAAGAATGCAGTTACTCCTGCTGCTACCTCTACCACTGATGCTCGGGGCAAGGGTCCTGTTATTGAGCCTATATCTGCTGATGTGCCAGCTGCTGATGATCTCTCTAAGCAGATGGAAGAAGTATTGAAAATCATTCGCAAGAGTGATTATGACATTGTTGATCAGTTGGGGCATACTCCCTCAAAGATTTCTATGTTGTCCTTGTTGTTATGTTCTGAAGCTCATGCCAAAGCATTGATCAAGTTTCTAAAGACTGCTCATGTGCCCAATGCCATTTCTGTTGACCAGTTTGAGAATTGTGTTGCCCACCTGACTTATGATAATGGGTTGGGATTTTCTGATGCTGATTTGACCCCTGCCAAGAGGGATCATAACAGGGCCTTGCATATTTCAATTGAATGCAGGGGCACTACCCTGTCACATGTATTGATAGACAATGGTTCCTCTCTAAATGTGTTGCCTAAGGAAGTCCTGAACAAGCTGAGTCCTGAAGATGCTGTGCTGAAGCCCAGTAATATTGTGGTAAAGGCTTTTGATGGTTCTAGAAGAGTAGTGCATGGGGAAATTGATCTTCCAATCAAAGTTGGCTCCCAGGTTCTTACTGCTACATTTTATGTGATGGATATTCGTCCTTCATACTCTTGTCTGCTTGGTCGTCCCTGGATCCATGGGGCAGGTGCTATAACCTCTACATTACACCAAAAGTTGAGATATCCGGTGGAAGGAAAGGTTGTTACCGTCTATGGAGAAGAAGAATACTTTGTCAGCCATGTAAACACTTTCAAGTATCTAGAAATGGAAGGTGAATACATTGAAACTCCGTGTTAGACATTTGAAGTGGTTCCCTGGATTGTTAATGATTATGTAGCTCCTCCTGTTGCGAAGAAAGTTCCTGTGGTCACCAGAAAACCTCCAACAATGGCAATGGCCTCCCTCAATGATGCTAGAGCTGTGGTGGATGAAGGTGGTTGTACTATTTGGGGTCAGCTTCCTGATATCCCATACAAGTCTGACAAATTTGGTTTGGGTTTCACTGCAGAGTCCCAGAAGGCCGTTCGTCGTGCTCGTGCTGTTCGTATCACCAATCAAGGGGTTATGAAAGATCAGATCAATGCTGTGGGAGACTATGATGAAGACTACAACTTGGATGCTTGGATTTTTCCTACTGTGGGTGCTGGACTCAATAATTGGAAAGCTGAAGATGTTATCCCTATCTCCTTTAGTCAGGAGTAAATACTATTACTGTGTTGTTGCTTTTAAGTTTGTAATTTCTTGAACAATTGAGCTCTTAAGCCTTGTGCCTTACCCGGGGCACAAAGGTGTGCTTGTTACGGGCTGTCATTTCATTTGCATACTTCATTCAATAAAATCAGTGGACGTTTCGTTTTAGTAAATATTGTGTTCCTTGTCTTTCTTTTCTTTTATTTTTGCTTTATCAGCTATGTGTTCTTACACACACCCACATCACTAAAATGCAGATCCTCATCCACTCTGGATCCTGTTGATAACAGTTCTACTATTGCCAATTATAATTTTGAGAATCCGATCTATCAAACTGAAGACGAAAATGAGGACGATTGTGAAGTACCTGTAGAGCTTGCTAGGTTGTTACGACAAGAAGAAAAAGCCATACAGCCACATGAAGAGCCAGTCGAAGTTGTGAATCTGGGAACTGAGGAAAACAGGAAAGAGGTCAAGATAGGGGCTGATTTAGAGGATAGTGTCAAGAGCAGACTGGTTCAGATGTTACGTGACTATGTGGAGATCTTTGCTTGGTCTTATGAAGATATGCCAGGATTGGATACAAACAGTGGTTCACCGTTTACCAGTGAAAGAATATTGTCGTCCAAAGAAGCAGAAGGTGCGTCGTATGCGTCCTGAAATGTCAGAGAAGATCAAGGCAGAGGTAATGAAACAGTTCAATGCAGGGTTCTTAGCCGTAACTTCTTATCCTCAGTGGGTTGCAAATGTGGTGCCGGTACCTAAGAAAGATGGTAAGGTACGTATGTGTGTAGACTACAGGGATTTGAACAAGGCTAGCCCCAAAGATGATTTCCCACTTCCCCATATTGATGTTCTGGTAGACAACATTGCTCAGCATAAGGTATTCTCTTTTATGGATGGTTTCTCTGGTTACAATCAAATCAAGATGGCTCCTGAAGACATGGAGAAGACAACATTTGTTACACAGTGGGGCACCTTTTGCTATAAAGTGATGCCATTTGGTTTGAAGAATGCAGGGGCAACATATCAGCGTGCTATGGTGACTTTGTTTCATGATATGATTCATCATGAGATAGAGGTATATGTGGATGATATGATAGCCAGATCTCAGAATGAAGAACAACATCTTGATCATTTGCATAAATTGTTTGAGAGGTTGAAGAAATACAAGTTGAGATTGAACCCAAACAAGTGTACTTTTGGAGTTAGATCTGGAAAGCTCCTAGGTTTCATAGTCAGTGGAAAAGGTATTGAAGTGGATCCTGCAAAAGTAAAAGCTATACGAGAGATGCCAGCTCCCCGTACTGAGAAGGAGGTTAGAGGTTTCTTAGGACGATTGAATTACATTGCAAGATTTATTTCCCAATTAACTGCCATCTGTGAGCCAATCTTCAAGTTGTTGAAGAAAGATCAGGTGATGGAATGGAATGATGAATGCCAAACAGCCTTTGATGAAATCAAGAGATATCTGCTAGAACCACCAATTTTGATGCCACCAGTTGATGGAAGACCCTTAATTATGTACTTAACAGTATTAGACAACTCAATGGGGTGTGTGTTGGGGCAACATGACGAGTCTGGTCGAAAAGAGCAGGCAATATACTACCTTAGCAAAAAGTTTACCGACTGTGAAACAAGATACTCACTGCTCGAGAAAACTTGCTGCGCTTTGGCATGGGCTGCTCGCCGACTAAGACAGTATATGTTGACTCACACCACCTTATTGATTTCGAAGATGGATCCAATCAAGTACATATTTGAGAAGCCTGCTCTCTCCGGAAGAATTGCAAGATGGCAAATGATCTTGACAGAATATGACATACAGTATACTACTCAGAAGGCCATTAAAGGAAGTGTTGTTGATGATCATTTGGCTCATCAAGCAGTGGACGATTATCAGTCAATGAGTTTTGAGTTCCCTGATGAAGACATTATGATTATTACCAAAGAACCTGGACAATATGACGGACCTGAACAAGGATCCCGATGGACTATGGTTTTTGATGGTGCCTCTAATGCACTTGGTAATGGTGTTGGTGTTGTGATTAGTTCCCCTGAAGGTTGTCATACCCCGATCACTGCCAGACTTTGTTTCTTTTGTACTAATAACATGGCTGAATATGAGGCATGTATCCTGGGTATTAAAGCTGCTATTGATATGAAGATTCAGTTCCTAGACGTGTATGGAGATTCAGCCCTAGTAGTAAGTCAGATTAAAGGAGATTGGGATACTAAGCATGATAACCTCATTCCTTACAGAGAGCATGTGTTGTCTTTCATCCCACATTTCAAAGAGATCACTTTTGAACATATTCCACGGAGAGAGAATCAGTTGGCAGATGCATTAGCCACCATGGCATCTATGTTTGATATCAGTTGGGATGATGAAGCTCCTAAAATTACTATTGATAGATTTGAAAAGCCTGCA
The DNA here is from genome assembly GCA_963966055.1 of Lathyrus aphaca. Taxonomy (NCBI): domain Eukaryota; kingdom Viridiplantae; phylum Streptophyta; class Magnoliopsida; order Fabales; family Fabaceae; genus Lathyrus; species Lathyrus aphaca. The sequence continues at coordinate 195,919,633 of OZ014524.1, forward strand.
TACTGCAATGAGATTGACACTGAAGGGGCAGAGGAGAAGCCTTGGTTCTATGAAGTGAAAAGGTATCTTGAAGCTCAGGAGTTCCCTGAAGGGGCATCTGTTAAAGATAGGAAGTTTCTGAGAAGGTTTTCTGCTAAGTTCTTTTTGAGTAATGGGATTTTGTACAAGCGCAATCATGATTCAACTTTGCTTCGTTGTGTGGATAAGAAGGAAGCAATTGAGATTATGGAAGATATGCATGATGGGATCTTTGGCACTCATTCTAGTGGTCATACCATGGCAAAGAAAATATTGAGGGCAAGATACTATTGGTCTACCTTGGAAGCTGATTGCTATCAACACTCCAGAACATGTCACAAGTGCCAAATTTATGCTGATAAAGTACATATACCTCCATCACCATTAAATGTGTTGACTGCTCCTTGGCCCTTTGCCATGTGGGGCATTGATATGATTGGTGAGATCAAACCTACTGCTTCTAATGGACATCGTTTCATCCTGGTTGCTATTGATTACTTCACAAAGTGGGTGGAGGCAGCTTCATTTGCATCTGTCACTAAGAATGTTGTGGCTCGATTCATTAAGAATAATCTCATATGTAGGTATGGCATCCCTGAAAGGATTATCACTGACAATGGCTCTAATCTGAACAACACTATGATTACTGATCTCTGCACACAGTTCAAGATTAAGCATCACAACTCTTCTCCGTATCGTCCAAAGATGAATGGGGCAGTTGAAGCTGCTAATAAGAACATCAAAAAGATTGTACAGAAGATGACTGTTACTTACAAGGATTGGCATGAGATGTTACCATTTGCTCTTCATGATTATCGTACCACAATACGTACTTCAACAGGGGCAACCCCATTCTCCTTAGTCTATGGTATGGAAGCAGTTCTGCCCATTGAAGTTCAGATCCCCTCCTTAAGAATCATGAAGGATGCAGGCTTGGATGAAGATGAATGGATTCAGACTCGACTTGACCAGATAAATTTGATTGATGAGAAGAGGCTAGCAGCAGTTTGTCATGGCCAGATGTACCAGAAACGAATGATCAAAGCTTTTAATAAGAAGGTTAAGCCAAAGGTATATCAGGCTGGTGACTTGGTAATCAAGCGTATCATATTACCACAGGGTGATCCTAGGGGCAAGTGGAATCCAACATATGAAGGACCATTTGTAGTCAAAACAGTATTCTCAGGAGGTGCCATGATACTCGCTACTATGGATGGTGAAGACTTTCCACAGCCTGTAAACGCAGACATAGTTAAAAAATACTACGCATAAAAAGAGACCCGCTAGGTTGACAGGCCTAGGCAAAAATAAGGGCATCCCGACAAACCAAAAGGGTTTTGGCAAAAATTAGGGATATATATAAAAAGATGTACACCCGGCAAGTCGAAAACCTGAAAAGGCGGCTTGGGCAAAAAAGGGTATCCCGGTGGATTGAAAACCTGAAAGGGCAATCCAGGCAAAAGTTAGGGATTAAAGCGTATGACTATGTCTCGTTTGGATCACCCATGAAACTGCAACCAGTTATACTACTCATGCAAGCTCGAACAGATAAAGCTCAATCCAATCGTTTCCGTCTCAACAGCAGAAGATGAGATACTTGAAGATAATGGCAATAGTAGAATTGAAATTCAATAGGATTATTTCCCACATAGCTGATTTTCCTTGTTTTGTAAAAACTTTATGACAAAATCCTCTTACTAGGGTTTATGTCCCTTTGTACAAACTTACCCGTGTATGCGTCACTTTTTGATATAAATAAATTCCATCTTTTGAATCCAGATTTACTTTTACCCTATTTACATAAGCGAAACGTCCATTGGTTGTGTTTGAATGTATGTATGCTTTTGAATATGATTGATGTTTACCAGAAATGCATGTATGCTTTTTAATATGATTGATGTTTACCAGAAATGCATGAAAATGCAGTAATAGTATTTACTAAGGACGAACGAGGGAAGGATCTCAACGAAGCCTCGCCGATTCATCTTTACAAGACAGTTACAAATCCTCAGTAGGACAAATCCATCTTCATAAAGTCACATCTCCCCTGGAATTTATATCCATCTCTTTTATCCTCATACGGATATTCGGGAATTTACTTTCCAATAAGGGTACGACGAACGAAGACGGGATGTTATATCTACCCTACTATCAAACGAAGACGAAGGTTATATATACCCTATTATCCCTAGCAAACGGGAGGTTATATATACCTTATTATCCCCAGCAAACGGGAGGTTATATATACCTTATTATCCCCAGCAAACGGGAGGTTATATATACCTTGCTATCCCCAGCAGACAGGAGGTTATGTATACCTTATTATCAAACAAGACAGGAACAGGTTCCTTATATTCTTCAACAACGAATCGGGATTTATTTTCCCTGGCCAGCAGTTGTTATACGAAGATATCAAGACGCTTCAGGCAGCATCATATCATACATACATCATTTACATCATACCATAACATACATATCCATAGATATATAATACATTACTTAAGTGCATCATATTGTACATGCATACATAATGCATAAACTAATATTATCATACAGAATGCTACCTTGTTTTCAGGTTAATTATCCAGCAAACAGAATTATGATTATCAGGACTGCTTTATCCTCCTGAAATATTCTTGTCCCTCAGGATTGCTTCATCCTCCTGAAAGCATATCATCCATCAGGATTGCTTCATCCTCCTGAAAGCCTCTTGTACCTCAGGATTGCTTCATTCTCCTGAAAGCACATCATTACCTCATGTCTGCTTCATCCTCCTGATAGCTATCATCATTACATCAGGATTGCTTCATCCTCCTAAAAGTTTATTATCTCATCAGGATTGCTTTATCCTCCTGAAAACTTCTTGTCCCTCAGGACTGCTTCATCCTCCTGAAATCATATTATCAATGTCTCAGGATTGCTCTATCCTCCTGAAAGCATACCATTACATCAGGATTGCTTTATCCTCCTGATAGCTTCTTGTACCTCAGGACTGCTTCATCCTCCTGACAGCTATCATCATTACTTCAGGATTGCTCCATCCTCCTGAAAGCATATCACTACATCAGGATTGCTTTATCCTCCTGAAATCATTATTACCTCAGGACTGCTTTATCTTCCTGACAGCTTCTTGTACCTCAGGACTGCTTCATCCTCCTGACAGCTATCATCATTACTTCAGGATTGCTCCATCCTCCTGAAAGCATATCACTACATCAGGATTGCTTCATCCTCCTGAAAACTATCATTACACCTTCATATTTTGGACTGCTTTATCCTCCAAGAAATGTACATGAAGAATGTTTCTCCAAGTGGCATCTTTAAGCCCACTCAAGCATATTCAATTAGTCATCTGTATCACTCTATGCACTGGTGAGTGCAAATTTTTGGGCTTTTGTGTTCAATCCCCTTCAACCTTCCAGGTCACGACTGGCAAATATACCAATCTAACCCCTCAGGTTTCAGAAAATTGAACAGGGGCAGCTGTTGCACCCCAAAATTTGCCCTCACAATACAAGACTTTGTGTGCTAAGAAGGTTCACAAGTTTCCCAATGCTTTCAAAACCTTCCATGAGGTTCATGAAGTCTACAAGTCACTTTATGAGATTCACAAGGTTCACAAGATTCACAATGCTTACAAAACCTTTCATGAGGTTCATGAAGTCTACAAGTCACTTTATGAGGTTCACAAGGTTCACAAGGTTCACAATACCTCCCATAAGATTCACAAGACATTTTATGATGGTTCACAAGGTTCACAAAGTTCACAAATAGTCAGAAGAGTTGACAATTCCCTCAGACAATGCACCTCCTAAGCAGTGCATCTAAAACTAGGGTTTTGACTTTAATCAGGCTAAATGGACTTCCAAGACTTCAAGTGAGATTCATAACATCTTATATGTGTTTAAGAATCCCCATGACAAGTTTCAAGACTTTTCTCAAAGGTTTGCTCAGTCAGATGATCAGATAAGTCAAAATCAGTCAAAGCAGTTAAAAAGTCAAACTGAGGTCAACTGTGGTCAAATCAAAGTCAAACTTCATGATTTTTTGCCAACATCAAGTATGTGAAGTAAAATTCATCATTTGATCAAGGGTTGATCATGATTCATCAAGGAGATTTCAGATCATCAAGAATCAGGAGTTTCTAAATTAGGGTTTTCTCAGTAAAAGTCAACTGAACTTTGACCAGCCATAACTTTCACATACTTCATCACCAAGTCTCCACTCAAAGCTCATTTTGAAGGAAATTGAATTCTCTACAACTTTGTGTCTCACAAGCCAAGCCCAAAAATGCTTCATTTGGAAGGTATGAGCTAAGACATTATAGGTCCTTTTGAAAGTCAACAAAAAGTCAACAACTTCAAAAGGTCATAACTTGAGATTGGTAAATGATATGGACATGAAACCAGTGGGGTTGGTTAGAGGACTCTTCAAGCTTTCCAAAATGTCCAAGAACACCCTCATGCCATTAAAATTGAAGGATATGTGCCCTTGCAAAGTTGGGAAATTTTGGGTTGGTTCATGAAGAAAAAGGAGGTCTAAAACCAATTTTTTCCAAATGGGCTTGCCAAATAATGACCCAATCCACTTCATAACATCTTGCACGAAATTAAATTAATTTATTCATAATTTTATCTATTTTGTTTTTATTTATTATGATTTTTATATTAAAAAGTCATTTTAAATTCAAATAAAATATAAAATAATGAAAATTAATTTTAATTTTGCTTCTAGAAAATCTTAAATCACATTTAAGCTTGATTGACACAAAAGTTATGAAAATCCTCCCAAAATAGCAAGGGTTTATGCATGAATATTTGATTTTTAAGGCATGATCATTTTGAATCTTTTCATATCAAATTCTACACACAATGACTTGATTTTTCTGACCTAATACATCGTCCTATAAGTACTAAACATAACCCTAATCAAAATCACGAATTTTCTGCCTCCCAAGAGTAAGTTCCATAAGCCAAAAAATCTCTCCACAACTCACATTCGGTTTTGAACTTCCTGGACATTTGAAGGTATTTGAAGCACATAGCCATGATCCCTGACCACCATTGAGTGAAAACCAATACTCATATGCATCCCATACACTCTATAATGCATAACCCGAAGCTTGGTTGTTCTTGAATATAATTTTTTCGGTTTCACTAATTTACTGCATTTCAATGAATTTTTCTTGGCTAATGATGTTTGTGATGATGATATGAATGTTTCTGGACAGTTACATTGAAGCTTGGTACCCTCAATCGTGTTTCACTATGGCTAGGGTTTGAATGGCCGAATTAGGGTTCTACAATTTAGGCAATGTAAATAAATTTTAAGAACATAGGGATGTTGTGTGAACCATAAGGATCATAAAACACTGATCAATTGAAAGAAATTGTACTGTTTTGTGGGTGTTTGATTTTCGCAGGTTTTGAATATGGAAGAACACGCAGTAAATTTCGCAGGAAAAGTGGCATGAATTTTCGCAGGTAATCTGGAGAAGATGAAGCTGGTTGGCGCGTCCTGAAAAATTCAAATTTTATTTAAAATATTTTATGTTTTATTGTTGGTTTAGTATCACAAGCGTGCAACTTGTCTCAGTGGTAAGGCTGGTTTGTGTATTGCGTGACGGCACTGGTTCGAGTCCTGGCTTGGTGCATTTTTTTTCTTTTTTTTTCAGGTTAAACATGAAACATAATATATTATGTATTATGGCCAACATAATAACAGGCTCGCTCACCCAGCAGGATTGGTCATGTGTATGTTTGTGCGTTTAAGAGGTCCTGGGTTCGATTCTACCCCCAGGCCTTTTGCTTTTTTCATTATTTTTCTGATTTTCCAGGTTTTAAAGAACAAAACTAAATGGGACTCTTCTTCTTTGCACCAAGTGCAGCGTGGCTCAGTGGCAAGACTCTTCATTTTCCAGGTAAAGGACCTGGGTTCAAATCCCAGGTCCTGTTTTTTTTTTTTTGGTTTCTATTTTCTTTTCTTTTATTATGTTTTCCTTTTATTTTATAAATTAAATTAAAATGATTTCTAAATTATAAATGTATATATTATATTTTCTAAATTCTAAAAAATATGTTTTCTAAATTCCAAAATTAGTTTTTATTATTATGTAATTAAATTATAATATATATGTATTTGTTAAAATATTTTTGTATATTAAATTGTAAACTCTTAAATATTTTTCTAAACAAACCCTAGTTTATCTTTTTCTAAACAATTATTAAAAACCTAATTTTATTTTCTAATTTTTGTAAATATAATTATTATGTATATATTTTATTTAATTATAATTAATCTCATTTTTTTTAATAAATATCCTATAATTGTTTATAATTTAGTATATATGTAAATAATTTCTAAAAAAATAATAATATGTTCATAATTTATTTAATTTGTTTATAATTTTAAATTTTATGATTAATTAATATAATTGTTCTTATTCTCTATTAAGCCATTAAAATTTTATTTTGTTTATTATTATTATTAATCATGCTTATTACTAATCCATTTATTTTTAAATTATGCTTATTATTATTATTTCACTAACCTTATTTATTTTTAATTATTATTACTAACCCCTATTATAATTATTATTGCTTATTTATTATTTATATTTTGCTTATTTATTTATTTTTGCTATTTATTTAAATTGCTTCATTATTATGTAAATGCTCCTGGATGTAATTTTTGTAAATATTTAAATTATTTATTTCTTATGCTATGGTTAGTAAAATAGGGAGTGTAAACATGTATGCTATTTAAAAATTGAATTTAGATCATTTAAATTATAAGATAAATATTTAAGTTAAACACTCACACACGTAAGTCGATTTTTAATCGCCATCTCACTTTCTAGGGTTACCTCTCAATGTTGCCTATATCATAAGGTCAAGTGGGGTGTATAAAGCAAAGTCCCTTAAAAGAAAAGTCATCTAGTCCCTTCATGATTAAAGATCAAGTCCCTTAATGGTTGCCTTTCAATATGATCTTGTCCCTTTCGAATAATGATGACAGTCCCTCCTAAATGCTTAATACACCCCACAGTTGCCTTCATTACACAGTTGTCCCTCACATGTCCCTTACATCCAAGGTAATGACTACCTATTCCTTAATAATAGGGATAGTCTTACCATTTAAAGGATAAAGAACAGAAAGACTTAAACTTTAGGGTAGGTTCCTCATAGTTACTTGCTCACTATTTCAAAACAATTTCAAACACTTCACAATTTCAAACAATTTTCAAACACAAGTTTTTTACGCATCCATACATGGATCATTATTAAACTCTTATGGAAATTTCTATTCACACACTTCACATTTTCAAAAACATTTTAAAGTGAGCTAAGTAACTAAGAGCCCATGGATAACCATGGATGTAAAGGGTGCTAACACCTTCCCTTTACATAACCTACCCCCCGGACCCAAAAATCTTTTATAAGGTCTTTCCTGTTCTTTTATGTCTTTCCTTTGGATAAAATAAAAGTCGGTGGCGACTCTTGCTATCCGCAACATAACTAAAGTCAGTTCTCCCACCGTGTTACACCTATTTAATTCCAATAGGTCACAGTATATAACACCACATTACTTAGAAACCCAATTCTAACTAAAGGCTATGTCTAGTATTAAGAAAATTATTTAAATAAGGTTTTAATGTACTGATTAAAATTTTGAATTCAATTCAATCTTCTATATACTCATTTCAACTCCATTTAATGTTTGATATGAGTAGATAAGATTCTCACTATCTCATTTCTAAAGGAAATATAATAATCACTAGCATAATTTGACTGATAGATTTATATCAGTCTGGTTTTACTACTACCACTCTCCAAGTTCATCCTTATGTATCCATTAGAACCCTTTTTTCTTAGAAGGATATAAGATGTCTCAAGTTCATGAATAGTTTCATTTTTAAGAACATAATAAATCTTTAAATTTCTTATTTTATAAGAATAATTTACTATAATTTTATTTCACACTCTAAGTTATTATTTTTCATGTGAATCCATAAATAACAAGATAAATAATAAGTGATGGGTCTAGAGTCATATCATTGTTTACTAGATGGAAAGGAAGAAATTTTACCAATTAAATTTGAGAGCTTTCAATGTGAGGAACTGTTGTAGAGGAGAAAGTAGAATATGAAAGAGTAATATGTGATGGTGTGAATTTTCTGGTTTCCTTTAATAACATGTATTTATAATCCTATGTTATGAATAATGGTCATTAGATTGAATTGTGTTGGGATAAGGGTGTTTCCCTACCCATTAGATTTTCTCTCTCACAAGCATAAGTAATGATGAATTAATACAAAATATCATGATATTTGTATAATAGATATTACTTAGAGGAAACTTATAATCTTAATTATATTTCCATGAAGCCTTAAACGTGAGTGTAACACCCCAAAATTTTCCCTCTCATTTTATATCATATAGCATAACATATAGCATACATATCCTAACATCTTTGCATAGAAAGGTGAGACATAACATCCATGGTTATAAGCATAGGGCATGTGATCAGTCATCTAGTTAGCTATGATTCTTCAGAGTCAAAGTAGGATCCAAGTGGTCTTGCAAGAAGCCTACAAAGGATCCTCATATCTTATACAAGCTTAAGCTCATCTTCAAAGCCCTAAAAGGGGTGAGATTAATTAGAAGCTCAGCAGTGCAACATCCTCCTATACAGGGAAACCCTAATCAGGGTTTTTCCTCAGATCATCATATCCTCATAGCTTTGACCAATTATTATGGTCAAAGGCTTTCATATGTCATACAAGTCCTAGGAATGAAATTTGGTGCAAAAATTCATCAGGAAAGTCAGACATTAGTTCAGTTACTTGTAGTTGAAGAAAAAGTCAATTGTGCAGAAGGAAAACCAACCTTGGGAATTTTAAGGTTTCAATCATGATTTTCAAGTCTATAGACCTTTATAAGGGCAAATAATGACATGAATGATCCTAAAAATCAAGAATCAAGAGTTTGTGGAAGAGTTACTAAAAATGGAAAGTGGCCTATAATGGGAACTTTCTATTTTTGACATATTTTACCCTAACTTCAACCAATTCTTTCATGATCAAGATGACTTCAAATGAATTTTCCTCAAACATGAAAGTTGTAGGGATTTCTCTCCCATTTCCAAAAAGCACAATAACTTCTCCATATCATTTGTGGATCTAAAGTTATGATCAAAATAAGATGGTGTTGTTTTAGGGTTTTTCAAAATGTCAAGTTTTACACCATTTGCAATTTGGCTCAAATTGGTTTTACATGACCTCTAATGAATCATTTTTTATTACCACGTCTAAGTACATCTCACAACACTTATTTTTTCCCAAAGAATCATTCAAATTTGTGGCTTGTGCATTAAGTTATTTCTCATTATGCCATTTTGCAAAATCATGTGAAACTCATGAATCAAACCATTTCAAGCCCTAATATTGATCCAAGGTCATCCAGGGACACAAATGAAGAGTGGTCATGCACATGTATGAGAGTTTGCGTTAGGGATCCACCACATGACCATAATTATGCAATTTTTCATTTTACTCCATATCACACAATTCATGAGTCTCTTGCTTCTAAAACCCTACACAGGTGTATATACTCATCAAATATAAGCTTACAAGCCCTTTGAATCAAACTCATGCACTGTCATTTGCTCCAATTCATAAAACTTTCAAAATTCTTCTTCTCTTCGAATCTCACAATTCTCCCACACATTAGTTCATTTATTCACATAATCACACTCAGTTAAGCATAAGGAAGTTGAATCTACCATCACTGCAAGCTATAGTGCAAGAATCCAGAGGTTTCGAATTTGAAGCTTCAACTTCAAATCTTTATATCTAGGCCAATACAAGTCTTTATTTGCATTTATTTTGCAAATAGAGCTCAAGAGAAGTGGATATGCACATTTCTGGAGGTTTTCTTGAGAATTTTGACAAGCTTCAAGCTCATGTTAGCTTATGAATTTGTCCACTTAGATCTTAATTTAAATGTGTGCATATTGATCTGTGAGCTTCATTGAACATGTTGATGTGTTTAATATGAATATTAAACGTGTATTATGGTTGTATGATGAGATTTCCGTTTTTAGATCCAAATTTGACCTCTTCGATTCTCTTAATGTGTTCATGATATGATGTTTTTGTTGCTGGATTATTGTTCATGATGATGAATGGAGTATATCTGGAGATTTATAGGCTTTTATGGATGTTTTTGTTCTTGCGTATGAATTTACCGGTGACCAGAGTTAGGACTCCATCACCGGCTGTGTTTCAGGTGGCCTGAGGGTGCAAGGTTAAAGACAATGTTTGGACTGTTGGATTAGTTGATCTGAAGGCTCATGTGGTGCCAACGCATTAAAAATGCACCTGAGCCTCACGTGTTTTATATAAATAAAAAATTAATGTGTGTGTTTTCCTGATCATAGTGTTATCATGTGCCTTTTGATCCTGAGCGTTAATCTGGATGACTTGTTTGATATGTTGATTGAGTGTGGTACCTTGGATTGATCTTACATGCATGGTTGTGTCTGACTTTTGACTAGGGTTCACAATAATTTGTTGACTTCACTGATTGATTACATTGGGCCTGGAATGATATTTTCGCCCTCTCCCTTAGTTTGCTTTGATTTTGAACTGAATTGGGCCTCTATTTGCACCCATGACCTCTTTTATTTCATTTTATTTTCTTTTTTTTTTATTTCAGTTCCATTTTTAATTTTTAAAAATAGTTTTATTCTTTTAAAAATTCCACAAAAATTCAGGATAGATCTTTAGGATTTTATAAAAAAAATTCAATTTTTATTTTATTTTGGTCATCTGAATTAATTTTGACTTTATTTTCTTTTGAATTTCTTTCTTTCTTGAGTACTTGATCTTGTAGAATTTATTTCTTGATGTTCATGTATGATATGATTATGGTTCTTTTTGTATTCTCTTAGTAACATGTTAGGGTACCCTAAACCATTTTTGTATGATTTTTTAGGTCATGTTTAATTGAGTGTTGAGACCTTTCTTTGAGCCTAATTTTGTGAAACCATAATTGACTTTAAGTGATTGTTTAAATGCCATATCTTGTGAAAATTTGTGAAATATTTTGGTATGTTTTTTGCTTTTGATTGATGTCTTTTGTGACTTAATTCCATAATTTTTAAAATAGGTATGATATTTCTTTGAGGCATGAACTTTGAGTGTTCCTTTTGTGAACTATTTTGAGTATGTTTGGTTACTTGTTGGAGAGGGCACTTGTGGCATGGTATGAGATCCTTTATTTGACTTCATGAGCATTTTTTAGTTCATTATAGGTCCTTATATTTCAATTATAGGTCCTTTACTTGAGTTTGATGCTTATTTGATCCATGTTTTCTCCTTATGCTTCTTTTTGACCTAATTATCTTCCTAATATCTAATTGCTCCATAATTGTTCAAAGGTGACTAACTTGTGTATCTAATCTCCATCTTAGCATGTAATATGACTTCTAACTTTGGTTTTTGACCTTCATCTTTCATCTTTTATGTTTGACTTGTGTGATAAGTAACATTCCTTTCCATGAATGAATCATGTTCACTTCACTTCACTTCTTCTCCTATCCACTCCTAATGCTTGAACTTTGGTTTGTATGCTTTGATTGACATTTGAATACCATGTTTAAGCACATGTTTAGGTTGTTTAAGTTCTGACTTTGAGTTTGTTTGAATCATTCTTTCATGACTAACTTGTATTTCCATCTATTCTCTGTCCTTTCCTTCTTTAAAGAACTTCTTGGTTGTTTACCACTTGTGGGCATCTTCTTTGTTGAATTTGGTTTGATATTTGTTATAGGTCATTCTTAATGTGTATATTATGACTTTGTGATTATGGATTAGCTTATGAACTTTATCTATGATTTATGACTTGTTTAAGTCTTCTTGACTTCATATTATGCCTATATGAATACTTCTAACTTTTCAGGGGGTTTATGGTAAGTGATGTGTGTGGGAGGGTATCCCACATACAACTTCTTCCTTCATTTCTTATTTAAGTTTTCATACTTGTCTTTGTGATGTTCTTAGGCCATCTATGCTTAAATTTTCTTCCTCCCTCTTAGAAGCAACTTACCTTCTTTTGAGAAGTAAGTTATCTTCTTACTTCTTCTTCTCCTCTTCTTATTTTCTTCTTTTTTCCTTCTTCTTCATTAGGATAGAATTTAAACCACACTAACCTAGGACTCCTATGCATGATAAAATTTAGGATTGTTAATCCCCCTTTTAGTTTTTTCCTTTGAGATCCTTTTGGTGTTCTCTTTTCTCATCTTCAAACAAAAACATAAAAAACATTTAATAATGGTTGAGATAATCTTGTGTGTATGAACTTATTCCATGAGGAACTTGTAGTCTTCCCATCTTGGGATAATAAAATCTTGTCTAGCATGATATATAAGTCTAATTATGAGACTACTTTCACAAAGAAAATCATAAAAAAAACACTTCTTCATGTCAAATCACAAAAAAATCGAATAACTTCAACGAGTTAGTGAGCTTATACCCTAATCTCTGGAACCAAGTTTTGGGGATCTTCCTCTCACTTGGGTGTGCTTGTTCTTCATTCCATCTTGGGATGTAGTAACAAGTACACATTCCATAGAAAAGGATCTGATTTCACTTTCTTGTGCCAAACTCAGAAAAGCTTCTAAAATCTACAAACAAATAATAAACGTCTCTCCTTCGGGACTTCTTTTCTCATCACCTTCATTCATAACGTAAGAACTCGCTCCTATTTGTCACTTTGCAAGATAGTAACACACAAGTTCCAGACAAGCCTGCAACACCTGAGCATTGACATAAGCAGTTTAAGCTTCTAAAACACAAGTCATTTTCCTCCCTAGTTAGGGGAACTACGATGACTCTGATCCTCATGTCCAGATGAGGTACGTAGGCAGCGGGGTAGGGCCCGTTTGCGCACTATATTATTTTCCCTACATTTTCCCCCTTTATTTTCTTTTCTTATCCAGTTTCAGTCTTTCTTTTTGCAACAACTTCATTCTTTTATCCTTTGAAACAGTTTCTTTGCAAGCATGGATCTCGTCGGGTACGGTAGACGATCTGGGTGCTAATACCTTCCCAGGTCGTAACCGACTCCCGAACCCAGACTTTTTGGTTCACATGACCTTTGTCCTTCCTTTTCTTTTCTTCGGTTTGTGTAGCATTACCTTTTCCGTTACTTCGGGATAGAAATGTCTGGCTGGCGACTCTACCATTTTCTGTGCCACTTTCGCGTTTGCACCATGATGGAAATCCAGGGAGCGACAGTTGGCGACTCTGCTAGGGAACGAACCCAAAATCTTTGGTTTCCCCTTTGAGAGTCTCTCCTAGCACTTGCGTGTTTCTGTTTTACTAGGTATTTTATGTTTGTTGTTGTGTGTTTATTTTACAATTTTATTTACAATTTTATTTACAACTTTGTTTATCGCTTTCAGTATTTATTTCCATGCATAATATTACAACTGGACTGTCTGGACTAGATTTTCTATTTGGTGGGTTGGGAACTGTTACTGTGATATGAGCTCAATACCAAGGCTCGAGTGTACCCTAAGACTTAGAGTGGAGACACTTTGGCCTCATGAGATATTGTCATGGGGGTAGTAGTGAGTTTCACACCCAGATTTGCGACCGTCTTGGAAATGTCTTGATTTAGGGATATTCCCTTCTCATTTCACGACCTCGATAGTTATGTGCAGTTGGGGACCGATCATTGAGGACCTTTATGGAAACATCCTTCTCCAGTGGTGACAGTGGCAGACCACATTTTGTGCCAAACCCATTCGCACCCGAGGGCCCACTGGAAACTCGCATAGGATGGTCTGGTTCTCTTATAGGAACTCAGTCAAAGCATCTGGTCGTATGACGATAGTACTGTATCCTACGGGCTGAATGTACTATTGTTTCTCGATTTCAACGCTCAAAGCTGGGGACTTATAAGGGATGCTTGGTTTTCCCAGACTCACGTTGAGCCCTCCCTGAGTAGTACATAATGTTTAACTGATTCCCTAATTTGGTCATGAGCTATTTCTCGGAGATGGTGAATGTATTATTGTTATTAGGCTTTGAGAGTCTGTGATGTTTGACCCGGAGCACACCCGTTAGATTGGAGGGGTTTACAGGTTTGCAGGAACCATTGACCTCATCATACCCTCATTATTAGTATGGTTTTATGTTCTGATTTGGTTACTGTGGTCTTGGAATTCTTGATTATCTAGTTCTGAGTTATTATCTGAGGGGTTATTATTCAGAGGACCTTTTGGGTTCCAGATCACTTGGATCTTGGTTCTAAGTATCCTGTATCCAGATAATTCCAAACACTAATCACATGCCTTGAATTGCATTTATATTGCATCATATTATCATTGACCGTTTGTGTTTTCATTTTCTCAGGTTATTATTTGCATCTTGCACCCAGTTCCGGTAACTGTTCCTCATCCAGATGGCAGAAATCAGAAAATTTCCAAGAAAGAGAAATGTCCATTACACTTTTCTTCAACCAGAGGTTAGGGGCATTCAGAAACTGATAGGTTTGATGAACGATCGGGTCTTAGGTGATTTCAGAAAGAGATATGGTCAGATTTTGAAGTATGTGGACAAGTCAACTGCAAATCAGAGAGACAACCTGCATACTTTGCTACATTTTTATGATCCTCTATTGCGGTGATTTGTATTTCCAGACTACATCCTGGCTCCCACTCTATAGGAGATTTCCAGCATCCTAGGTATTCCTATAAGAGATAACTTGCCTTACTATGGTTCAGAGAGAGTTCTTCGGGAAGAAGAGATAGTTAAAGTGTGACATATACCAGCTGATAAGGTTAAGTGGGGCTTGAAGGTCAGTGAAGGTAGAGGACTCCAGTGGGATATACTCATAGCAGAAGTTGAGGGTTACGCTTGAGAGGACAAGTGGGTAGATTTCAGTGCTTTGTTGGCTTTAATGGTGTATGGGGCTAGCCTTTGACCTGAAGAAAAATAGTTTGTGAGCATGGATGTGATTTCTATTTTTGCTAAAGGATACCCCATTCCTACTTTGCTAGGAGATTTCTACTATGACGTTCATTACCGGAATGAGAAGGGAAGAGGTGGACCAGTGAACTGTTGTGCTCCTCTATTTGTTGACTAGTTTGCTAAGCAACTCCCAAAGTCAGGACCTTTCAAGGACCTGAAGGAAGAGTGGATATGGTCCAGAAGGTTGATGCGATTAACTTTTGAAGATTATCTAAGGGATGTAACAGGGACTTGTTGGGAAAAAAGTTACTTACTAGTTGTGGTGATTTTCCTAATGTGCCTTTGCTCAGAAGGAAAAGGGTGATCAACTATAATCTGGTACTAGCAAGGAAACAGTTTGGCTATCCTTTGAAGAATCCACCATCTGCTGAAGAAATAGTTGAATCTTTGTATTTCCCGGTAGAAGGAAGTAGAGGGTTGGTTATCCAAGCATCTCAAGTTTAGGCACAGAAGGTGAAGAAAGGAAAGTAAGAGTTTGGAAGAGTGGATCCCAAAACGTATCCTCCTTTTGCTACCTGGCTACAGAATCATGTAGAGATCTTACTTCTTCCATTTTCAGTAGAGTCTTCGTTGTATCCGAAGGAAGTGCTACCACAGATTACTGTTCCTCTTGAAGATTACAAGAATTTGGAAGCCCAGTTGCATGAGGTACGGGTGGAGAATTCTGAAGCCACTAGCTTGTATCATTGTATGGTTCATGCTAACAAGGCTTTAGAAGAGAAGATGCACCAGATGCAAAAGAGATAGAAGTTAAAGAGAAAGAATTTGCTGGAAGGGAGGCTTATTTCAGAAGTAAGGGCTTGATGGATATCAGAAGGGAAGTTGAACGTAAGAAGACCAGAAAGTCTCTGAGGGAAGCTAATCAAGCCATTAATTTATGGAAGGATAAGTGGGATCAAAGTCAGAAAAAGCATGAAGAAAAATAGAAGGATTACAAGCTGCAGATTAAATACCAGAAAGAAGATTTAGAGTCAGCTCACAAAAGTCGTCGGGAGAAGTCCCGGCAGCTGAAGAAAATCCAGAAAGCACTAGAAAAAGTATTTAAGGAGATAACAAATCTCAAACTAGTGGCTGGAGTCAAGAATATTAGGTGTGAGACAGGACCTAGTGGAGAGAGCATTGACGCGCAACTTTAGATTTTAGTTTGCTTTCTTTTTATGTATTCGGATTACCTACAGACATGTTGTAGGAGTCTTGGTTTATATTTCTGCATTTTCTCTCTGTTGATTTGTAAGACTTGTAACCCTAGGGGGAATTTTGTTACTCTTGCCTTGAAGGTTGTTTTATGCTATGCAATTTTGTTCAGTTCCTTAATTATTGTATGCACTAATATTTGGTTGTTCAAAGCCATCTGAATCTGAATACCTTGCAAATAATCCTTCTCAAGAATCAGTTTCCAAAAAGAAAAGCCATCTGGGATGCTTCATTAAATACCGGAACTGGGGTATTATTGACCTTGAGATCGGAAACAAAAACATTTGCATCGCATGAATATCACCTTTTTTCTCTGTTTTGCAGGTACCGGTTATGGGTTTCTAACGTCTCTTCCCATTTCACGCATTATTGCTGCAAAGAGAGTTCACAGGTACCCGACCAAGGAGAATCGGGGAAGAATCATGGAGCAAATGCAAATAGAGCTTTTGGAACTGCGCAACATAATGGATCAATTCATGAACCTAATGACTGGTATGCACCAGAGGTGGCCCTGAAGGTACTGGTAATGGAGGTCCTGAAGGTACTAGTGTTCCTGTTCATGTTAATGTTGGTGGCCCAATTGCAGTCCTTATAGATGGTCAGGAGGACCAGTTTACTTTTCTTAATGGTGATATAGGTAATCAGAATGCTGATGTGCATCGTCGTTGTGACGAACTGGCAGAGCATATCCATGTTATGCAGTCTCAAAGTACTCTAGGTTTTTATGTTGTTGATTTGGGGTTGGTTCATGAGGTGAGAATCCCACACAAGTTCAAGCCTCCAACTTTTGACAAGTATAACGGCTCCACCTGCCCAAAGACTCATCTACAAGCCTATGTAGGGAGAATTGTTGCATATACCAAAGACGAAAAATTGTGGATGTATTACTTCTAAGATAGCCTTACAGGGCCATCTCAAGAGTGGTATATGAAGCTCAGTCGGGCAGCTGTCAGAAATTGGAAGGAATTTGTTGAAGCCTTCGTAAAGCAATATCAGTACAATACGGACATGGCTCCCAATCGCACTCAGTTGAAAAGCATGTCCTAAATGTCTAAGTAAAACTTCAAAGAATACGCTCAGCGGTGGCGTCAATTGGCTGCTAGGGTTCAACCGCCTCTATTGGACAGTGAAATGGCAGACATGTTCATAGGAATGTTACAAGGAGTGTTCATGGACCGTTTGGCTTCGTTGCTCAGCCACAAAGTTTATAAACCTAGTAATTTCTAGAGAGAGGGTCGAGAATCTGTTGAAGATTGGTAAGATTCAAGATGTGGGTGTGAGTAGCTTGTCTGGAGCTAAAAAACCATTTGTTGGACCTCAAAGGAGGAGGGAAGATGAAACTAATGCGGTGTACGACATATGAAGAGGTCGTGGTCGTCAAAATCACTATGATCAAGTGACTAATATTACTATTCCATCAGGGCTTACTCCACAACATCAGCAGCAACGTGCTTAATACAACAACCAATAGAGGCCATATCAGCAGCACTAACTTATGCATTCTGACCGTAACTTTGACGCCATCCTCATGACATATGTTGCCCTCTTGCAGAGATTATTGGATTTGAACATGGTACAACTTAGAACCCTGGTTCCACTAGTTGGCAATCCTCTCCCAGGATATGATGCTAATGCACGTTGTGTGTTCCATTCGGGCGCTCTAAGTCATTCTACGGAGAAGTGCAGAGCTCTGCAGATGAAAGTGAAAGACTTGATTGAATCTAAAGCCTTCAACTTCGCTCAACCATCTAATGTCACCAGTAACCCGATACCTAACCATAATAGTGGGGCAAGGGTAAATGCTATTGAAGACAGAGAGAAGTTGAATCTGATTACTAATATTGATGATGTCTAGACTCCATTGGCAGTTGTGAAAGACCGTTTGCTGAAGGGACATGTGTTTCCAGGTTGTGATAGTGAATGTGAGGATTGTTTTGTGTCTCAGAATGGTTGTGTCAAGTTAAGGGTTGAAATTCATTGTTTGATGGATGAATGATCCTTACAGTTCGAGAAGATTAACAACAAAAGTGACGACGTGTCTACAATGACCATTTATTTCACTCCTAAGGATATGTCAGTGCCTCCCAGGCCGGAGCCTATTACTATATATATACCTCAGGAGGTGAGCCCTGTCACCATTATTGTTCCAGGTCCTGTACTGTATGATAATGAAAGGGTTGTTTTGTGGCACTATGGCACAAACATATACGTACAGGGAAAAAGAGTTGAAGAGAAGCTTCCAATGATGATTGATCCTAACATTGTTAATGTAGGAGGTGTGGGAGGATTTACCATAAGTGGAAGACTTTTCGCTCCCCAAACTCTCAGAACCAACACTGAAGCTAAATTTGCCGCTCATGCCAAGGGTAAGCAAGTGGCCACAGAAGATGTTGTGACTCTTGTTCCAGGGCAAAGTACTTTCAAGAAGGAAGTGGAGGAGTTTATCAAAATTATAAAGAAAAGTGACTATAAAGTGGTAGAACAACTGAATCAAACTCCGTCCAAGATCTCCATCTTATCCCTGCTAATGTGTTCCCAGGCACACAGAGAAGCTTTGTTGAAAGTCCTGCAGATGGCGTATGTTCCACAAGAAATTACTGTTAACCAATTAGAGGTTGTGGTTGCCAACGTGAATGTTAGTCATGGACTAGGCTTTACAGATATAGACTTGACTTCAGATGGAAGATATCACAACAAATCTCTGCATAATACCATGGAGTGCAAATAGGTCTTCCTTTCTCATGTGTTGGTGGACATTGGGTCTTCATTGAATGTGCTGCCCAAAAAGCCCTTGATGAAACTTGACGTGGATGAAATTGTATTATGTCCAAGCAATTTGGTAGTGAGATCTTTTGATGGATCTAAGAGATCATCCTTTGGAGAGGTAGAGCTACTAGTTAAGATCGGGTCCCAAATCTTTAAGAGCATTTTTTATGTCATGGACATACAGCCAACTTACAGCTGTCTTCTCGGGCGTCCATGGATCCATGCTGCTGGCGCATTAACCTCCACATTGCACCAGAAACTGAAGTATTCCATAGACAGGCAGGTGGTTACCGTATGTGGAGAGGGGGATATATTTGTAAGCATCTTGTCAACCTTCAAGTATGTCGAAATGGACGGGGAGATCCATGAGACATTGTGTCAGGATTTCGAGGCTATTAACATCAATGAGGTTTCTCCCAACTTTGTGGTCAAGAGCACTGAAAAAGTTGGTACTTCCATAGCTTCTTACAGGCGAGCTTTGGAAGTTGTGCAATCAGGCAATGCCCAGGGTTGAGGCAAAGTTGTTCAAGTTGACCGGAAATAATACAAGTTCTGAATATGGTATACACCAGGCCAATCAGTGGGGTATCAGAGCAAAGGATCAATAAGCTTCTCGAGCGGAGGTGTTATTGATATGAATCAGATGATTGCTACCGCCGGAGAAGACGCTGATAGCGACTGTGATCTGGATAAATGGGTGTCTCTCCCAGGATTTTCATCCTAGTACAAACGCGAAAGTGGCGCGGAAAAGGTAGAGCCGCCAGCCATGAAATTTTTATCCCGAATGAATGGGAAAGGTAATGCTGCACAAACCTAAGAGAAAAGGAAAGGACGAAGCCTTGCGAACCAAAGATCTGGGTTCGGGATTCGGTTACGACTTGGGAAGATATTAGCACCCCAGACCGTCTGCCGTACCTGACGGGATCCACGCTTGTTTGTTTTGTTTAAAAGGGTGAGAATAAAGCTGATACTGGATAAAACTGCTGACTGAAATTGAAATGAGAAAGGGAATTGGAAAAGGAGAACAAAAAGAAAGGGGGAAATATAGGGAAAATAAAGAATGTGCTTGAATGGCCCCTACCCCGCTGCCTACATACCTCATCGGGAAAATGAGGATCAAAGTAGACGTAGTTTACCTAACTAAGGCGGGAACTATTTTGTGTTTTTTAGGATGACGTTGCCATAGTTTTAGCTCATGTGTTACCGACTCTGGCTCGAGGGTGTTACTGTATCGCCGTTTGAACTGTCGAGACAAGTCGTGATTGTTCGCAAAGAATGAGAAATGAGAAGAGAAGACGAGGTGTCTTTGTTTGTTGTCTTTTATGAGAAGTGTTTTGGGTTTATTGTTTGTGAAGATAGTCTTATGATTAGACTTGTACATCATGCTAGACAAGTCCACACTATTCCAATATGGAATGAATATGAGTGCCCCATGGAATAAGACTATGCACAAGAGACTATTTCAATTCTTTATTAAATGTCTTTTAGATTTTGTTTGAAGATGAGAGAAGAAGACTCAAATCGGAAAAGGACAAAAAACTAAGGGGGACTAAGACCAGCCCTAAGTTATTTATTATGAACAAAAGGGAGATCCTAATGGTTTATGAGGTTTTTCTATTCCTAAGGAAGAAAAGGAAAGGAAGAAGAAAAAGGATGCAACTTACTTCCTAAGGAAGATAAGTTAGTTCTAACGAAGGGGAATCCTACCAATCACAAATATGGAAGGAAAAAGTGAATTAAATACATAAAGGAAATGCATAAAAAATATTAAAAGGATAAGGTGTAAGGAAACATACCTTTCCCTCCCTACAAAACAAAGATTAGTGTGCATTTTTTTATTTAAAAATAATAAAGCAAACTCACACCAATTAAATCCTAATAACTCTAGAACTCTATATAAACTCTATCTTAATTCTAAAACAAAGATTCAACACCTACTACAACCCCTAAACTAAAAACAGCTACCTAAACAATGCATAACACAAGGTAAATTTCTACAGCCCACAATCAGCATGAAAAGACAGGTGTAAAAAGTCACATACATCATGCAAACACATATTTTACAGCTATTGCACTAACAAACAACTATGAAAACATGGGGCAGATTTGATCATTTTTATTTATGTGCACAAAGTGAATGATAAACAACACATTAATATGAATTAAAATGGATCTACCTACATCACAAAATGAATTCAAACATGTGAATTTATTTACATCATTTATTTGATTTAAAGGAACAAAGATCAACAAGAATAACCACACTTTTCCATATTGCACAAAATAAGCATTTATCATGACTTTGAACAAGTATCACTACAAGCATCAATTATTTCACATGTATTGCATAAAAATCCAGAATTGAATTCATGTTAAGATATGATCAATTAAGCACAAGAACTTGCATGAACATGCGAAGTATTTAATCGCTTTTGGCAAAAAATCAATATGTAACACGTAATCATTTAATCGATCCAACAAGCAAGAATCATAATCATGAAACACATGTTGAATTTAGGCAAGCAATTTACATGTGAAACAAGTGATTAAAATGTAGCAAACACATCAAGAATTAATCATAACACATATGCATATTTAACACAAAGCATGGAAAAGTGAATGGAATCATGTCGAAACGACTCGAAACCATGGAATCGGCTACTGGAAATAGACTAAAAAAATCCCTAAAATCAATACCTAAACATACATGAACCTTAGAAGCACTAGGAAGCCATAACAAGCAAGCAAATAAGCTAAAATTCTGAAATCTAACAGCGTTAACCGGTTAACCAAATTGGTTAACACGTTAACGGACAGAAAAATACAGCATTTTGGCCAAAAACGCATGCGTTAACCAGTTAACCAAATGCGTTAACCGGTTAACGCTGAACAGAAAGTTAATTTTTTTTTTGAAATAAGTGCTTTTGGCTACAATCTTACTTCTAAACAACCCTAACCCCCACCTAATCATGCTAACACGAATTACTGCTCAATTATGACTTATTAACACATGCTAAAACCTATAACAAGCTACAACCTAGCTTCTAATCCATTAAAATCCAAAAATCGCAAGCAAGACATAACGAGAACGTAATCAATCACAAGTAATACGAAAAGCACTTAAAGAATGCCGAAATGGTGCGATGGAGAGAATAACTTAAAGCAAGCATGGTTTTAGATTACCAACCTATGAAGTGGAGAAATGCTTCGGTAAATGTTGCAAAAATCGGAACTTGATCGAAGAGAAAACCAAGAAAACCGCGAATCCGCAAAATAAATGTGTTCTTGATGCTTGGGCCTTCTTGCACTTCCGATAAGTCGAAATCTTCACAAAAATCAGTAGCTTATTCTTCTACAATCAACAATTCAATGAAGGTTGGAGGCTAAGCTTTAAGATCTTCAAGTTTCAATGTGAAACTTGAATAGCTTCTTCAAAAATAGCTTTGGTGAAAAGGGAAATGGAGGAAAAGTGAGAGAGAAAAAGTGATTCTAGAAATTGTGAGAGAGTGAAAAATTGGGAACCTTTTGCATTGAAGTGATTAATGATTATATAAAGGCTAGGCTTGGAGCTAGGTTTGGGAATGGAGTTAGGTTTAGGAATGGAGTTAGGTTTGTAGTTAGTTAGGGTTAGGGTTGGAGAGGGAATATTCCTTGGAATACTCTAGAAGGTTGTGGAACATGGTAGAAGCATCCAAGGGAAAAGGAGTGGAATTGAAGTGGAAAAATAAGAGGGGAAAGAACGAAAGGAAATGTGGAAGAAAAGTGGAAGGAAAATGGAGGGAAAGGTGAAATCTTCCTTTTTTTGGTTGGTTAGCTTGGAATTGGTTTGGATTATTTTTGGTATATTATTTTTCTCTTGAATTCCAATGTTTGGCAAGCCTCGATCAACCACACACCTCATGCGTATGCAAAGGATGATGATTTATTTATTTATTTATTTTTTCAAATACGATGCAATGATATGCAGAATGATGCGGGCATGAAGCGCAAGCTGCTCGAGGTTGATAAAAATAAGAGGGCAAATTTTGGGGTGTTACACTGGGTACGACCGTGTGTCCCGAGAGAAGAATTAAAGAATTGGTTTGCAGAGGACATCGTTCAAGTGACTTCCCATCCAGAGTAATTTTCTCTGTTTTTTCCATTTCATACGCATGTCAAATTATGCATTCTGTCCAAGGTGCACGGATCCATTTGTAGGGTCTCTTTTGCATTATAATCAATTTTAGTTTATCATGAATAAATGACATTTTTTCATTCAAAAATGTATTCACTTTCTTTCATTTTAAAAACTTTTTAACAAAAAACAATAAAATGGCAATGTTTTATTTTGTTTGTCTTTCTTTTCATAAAATAAACTCTGAAATAAGCACATCACTTGTGCAAAATAAATCACCCGAATTCCTTTGATAACAGTTCTCCTATGACTGAGTATAACTTCGATGATCCTATCTACCAAGTTGATGAAGGGGTTGAGGAAGATTGTGAACTCCCTGAAGAATTAGGCAGGTTGTTGAGTGTTGTACCCCAAAATTTTCCCTCACATCTTCAATACAATATGTCTCAAGAGGTCTCCTAATAGTCACAATATTCTCAATTGCTCAAAGGGATTCAAGGTTTCATCACACAAAGCCTCATAAAAAATAATGGATCTTAAATTAGGGTTTTGAGTTTCCCAAGTTAAATTGGACTTCCAACGCCTCAAGTGGACTTCATGATATCCCACATACTTCAGAGAATCCTCTTGTCAAGTTTCAAGACTTCCCCTAGAAGTTTGGTCAGTCAGATAATAAAAAATCAGTTAATTTGGTTAAAAAGTCAAATGTGGTCAACATACAGTCAAACTTCAAGATTTTTGGTCAACATCAAGATTATGAGGTAAGATTCATCATTAAATCAAGGTTTGATCATGATTCATCAAAGAAACCTCAAATTCATCAAAAGTCAGAAGTTACTAAATTAGGGTTTCTTAAGGGAAAAGTCAAATCTACTTTGACCAGCAATAACTCTCACATACTTCATCAAAAATTTCCCAATCTAAGCTAATTTTGAAGGAAATTTAATTCCCTACAATTTTGTGTCTCACAAACCAAGGCCATAAATGCTTCATTTGAGAGATATGAGCCAAGACATTACAGGTCCTTTTTAAAGCCAACAAAAAGTCAACTTTTTCCAAAGCTCATAACTTGAAAATGGAAGATCAAATGGACATGTGACCAAAAGGAGTGGTTATAGGAAACTCTAAGCTTTCTAAAAAGTCCAAGAACACATTCATGGGATAAAAATTGAGAAAGTTATGCATTATTGAAGTTGGACAATTTTGAGAAGGTGTATGAAGCAAGTAATGACCAAAACTCAAGTTTCTTTCAAATGGGCACATATTTTTCTAACCCGGACTTAATCATAAGATAATCCACGACCCATAAGTCATAATATCTGATTTTTTATATTTATTTTATATTATATTGGATTTAATTTGTTTTAAACAATTTTAATTAAAATAAATATTGAAAAATCAAATATTTGATCTTAGGATTATTTTAGGATCAGATTTTGGTGTTTATGGTCATAATAAGGATCCCAATTTCATGCAAACCAAAAGAGGATGTCTTAAAATCAAATTTTTTTACCAAAATTGAAAGGTGGAAACTTCATTCCCAAGAAACCTCAAAACCAACACCCAAGCCCAAAATTCTTAACCTAATTTGCTCTTCTATAAGTACACAATCATTCTACATGCACAAGGGACGAAAATTATTGCCTCAAGGATCAAAAGAAAAGAGAAACCAAAAAAGGGTGAGAAAAGAGAAGCACAACGTACCTTTTTGTCGTGTACGTTCTTTTTTTTTGTGCGCTTATATATTCATACACACATGTTGTTCATAATGGACTCTTTTCTTCTTTCTTTCCGATTTACGATGGTATCATACGTATATATAACCTATTAATCTATTATACTACATAAGATATATAATGACACATGCACATGCGTTGTTATGTAGAGCGTTATTGTATATATTGTACTTACAATGACAGTTCTGGAACCATTGTTGTATTCTTGAAGCGTGGACCATTTCACAATGGTTAGTTTACACAATCGTCACGATATAACTAAAGGTAATGGTTTGATTCTCAACAAAAAACATTGTTTTATTTATATTATTCAACATACAATTACGGTTAGGTTTTGCAACCGCTGTCAAAATATATGATCTAAATATAAAAATTCACTGCTTATTATCAAATTCTTCCTATATTTTATCCTGTCAAAACAACTTCTATTTACATATAACACAATATGTTCATTAAATAGTGGTTGTTTACATATATAACACAATTTTACATCAAAGACTAACATTATGTTCATCAAACTTGCAAAATCACTATATATGTACATCAAAAGCTAATTGTCAAGACATGTTTGTTTACATCAAAATATATGTGCAGCAAAATAAATGTTGAGGAATGTTAAGCATATTGTTGACCCTTAAGCAGATTATGCATATACGTCCAACGTTTGTGAATATCTACAAAGTCCTCGAGGGAGAATGGGGTTTGGTCGTTAAACACCTACATAACAAAGAGTAAAATATTTAATATCATGCATCATAATAATTCAATAGTCAACTTATATATTAATGAAATATATACCTTATCCCACGTGTCAACAATGCCGCCAAGGACAATGTTTAACATGTGTTTCATGACATAATACCCACACTCGTAACTTCCCAGTTGTTTCCTCGTCCACAAATTTATGAAATAATTACATGAATGCAAATGTAATTGTAAAGAAATAATTACATGAATACTAACCTTAGGAGTCACCCATGTCAGCATTTTTTTAACATTCCTCAACATATTAACTTGCTCCACATAACTACATATTGAAGATGAATTCAACATATTACATAAGATAAACTAATTATAATTAATTTCAAAGAAAATGATATTTAACATAGACACTTACGTTTGAATCATTTCTTTCATTTGTTTGTGGAGTGGAGTATGCAAGGAACACAATGTAGTCACAATGTAGTCACCACTGAATGAACATGAGAATATATATATATATATATATATATATATATATATATATATATATATATATATATATATATATATATATATATATATATAAATTACAATACTTACCAACAGAGGAATGATGCAAGGTAACATTATTTCCCCCCCCCCCCCTTATTTAGCTGGCTTCTCAAGTAATCTTCCATGATTTTTTTGTCATTAAACGCCCACATAATATACGTTGGCTCCAAGATTCCATAAATACTTGATTTATTCAACTCTATACAAAGACGATGAATGTACTTAAATGGTCAAAGAAAATGAATCATTAAGGGAGAATATACAAAAAATGATAATGTTAATGACATGTATATTCGAAGATATACTTATGTGCACCAAAATTGTAAAATACACACGTCAAGACACTTAAGTCCTGCGAGAAAATCCCTTACTTATTCAAGACCGTAATACATAATGTCCAGTTGCGGGCAATATTCTAACGGGAGAGGTTGCGATAAATTTGTTATTGCAATAAAGATGTGTACATTGGTTATTTCATTCGAACTAGGTTCCAATAATCTAATGTGGATATCCACAGGGGGAGGGGTTATGTTACTTCCTTTTGTAGAAGCACGATTTACAACACTTATACTTGGAGTTTGATGATCATCATCATCAACACAACGATTATCTTCATTTGTTCGTTGTTCGAGGTTTTCACTTAATCTCTACTTCATAACACTACATTACAACATAAATAAAAAATATGCACAATATATATTATACATCTGAAGTAAAGAACATACCGAATATAACTCTTGTAACTTTTCCATTTTTCCTTTTTTTCCCTTTCCTTTCCAAACATACTTAGTTGTTCTTCCAATTGCCTCTCAATATTTTCAATCTTTTGTCTTTGAGCATTCAATTCAGGGGTTTCAGTGCTTCTCTTTTGAGACCCAAAGTATGATCTCAAGCCGACACCTTCTCCAACACCACAGACACAACCTCCATGCTTAGCTGTTCCGATAGCTTCCACTAATATGTCATGTCGTACTTCCAGAACAAATATGCCTTCATGGGCCTCCACGACCAAATTATCCTACACAATATGAGCAACTTACATAAGCAAATACATTTAAATAAAATAAGCAAAACAAAACATATACTTATAATTTTCTCAGCAACAACTCTTGAAGCCTCAGAGATGTACTCTCCATTAGGTCTTACTCGATCCCTCTTCCATTTCTCGTGTCTTTATGATGGAGATGTAATGTCACCATCTCCCATTTGTTGTTGTTTTTCAAGCATCATTTTCTTCTCAAGTTTCCCCTAACCCCCACGAGACAATCTATGGGGGTACATGTTTTTCGCCTTGTTTTGAACCTCTTCTTCAATTTTAGACTGTTATTAACAAAGTGGTTAATGTGCATGATTAGTATATATAACTCATTAGCATAACATTATCGATTAAATAAGACTAGTACTAACCCTGAATTTCTCATAATGACGTGTCTTCGCAAACCTGTGCTACACCTTCTTTGATATAAAACTATACCGAATCCATGGACGTTCAAGACCACACTTAGGCTTTGTAATATAGTCAGTCGTGAGCCGTGACTTAAACCCCCTCCAACAAACACCAACACAAGATATCCACTTATTTTTCAGTTTTAAGCTATCAACAATCTTAAAATTCAACAATATTTAAATCAATACATAAGTATGAATCAAAAACTATAGGTAGTGAGTTATAAACTATAAAGTATGAATAAAAAACTATGTAATACCTTAATGTTTGTCCATATGTTATCTTTGACATTATCATCCACGTCTCTCCAGTCATTTATCAGTATACTGACCTTGCTACGTGCAAGGAAAGTAACATAACTCTTAAAATTAGAGTCATGTGGACAATCCACAACTCTGTACAACGAATCAAACTCGATCAGAATTTTCATACCATATGAGTTGCAAAGTATTGTGAATCGGGGCATCATTGTGACACCTCTCTGTGATCTTTTCATTTGAGTTGTATTCGTAGAACACTCAATCATTTGAGTATATTTTCTGCTTCCTATTAAAGAACTTGACAAGGTCAACATCTATGTTCAAAAACAACAAAAACAACATGAACAACAACATGAATAACAAGAACATAAACAACAACAAAATGAACAACAATGGCAAATGAGTTTACTCTAGATGTACGGGGTAAATATTTTACGTACCCTAAACGTGATGACTACATTAACGATGTTGGTGTTGTTGTTGTTGTTGTCTTCCTTCCTTAACAATGTTGGTGTTGGTTTTGTTGTTATCTTCCTTCTCGACGGTGACAATGATGACGATAGTGTTGGTTGGTGCGTAATCTTCCTTCTGTAACGATCGCGACGATGATGACGAAAATGACAACAACACGGTGAAAAATAGATATTGATGATGCAAGTTTGGTTGAAATTGTGTATTATTTCATAGTATTGAACGTTAGGGTTTAGGGTTGAAATCATGTATCGTTTCGTCTAATTTTTATTTTCAATGGAAAAAGGATATTGAAGAGACAAGTAAACTAGCTAGGAGTATATTGTAAAGCTACTAAGACAGTCTATACAATCAGTCGTTATGATACAAAAAATATTGAAAATATACTACGACGGTCTATACAATCAGTCGTTATGATACAAAAAATATTGAAAATATACTACGACGGTCATTATTACAAGCCGCCATGATATATTCCTTTCATAATGAAATTTCATAATGAAGCGCCATAGTCATATTTAGAATAAAAATTTATAAATTCATATAAAATATATCACAATAGTGGAATAAACAACCGTAGTCATAATCTTTAAGTTTTTTATTTATTTAAAAGTAAATAAATAAAAAGCGCGCCTTAACATAAAAGGAATAACATATATGATGACGTTGAGGTTCAAACCCATGAAAGTTTGATAGAATCACCACGGTTGGCTTATCAACCGTTGTTATATACAAATAATTTTAAATAAAAAAACAAATATAATACAATAGCGCCATAGTTTAAATATGTCACAATGGTGAAGGGTAATACCATGGTGAGTCTGGCGTCATTGTTTAACCGTTTTGTAGTTGTGAAAGAAGAGTACATTAATAATCATATATTACGTATATTATAAAATGTAAAAGCCCATGGCAACAAAAGCATCTTCCTAATCAGGAAAGAGTACGTTGTGATATATTATGTAAAATTGAAAAATATTGTTTCAGGAATTGAACCTTGTACCATATAAAAGGGGTATCTATAGTTCTTAGGTTTAACCGTTGTGATATATTTATAATAAAATATATGTATCATTACGGTTGGTTGCGATACCTGTTGTGAAATATTTATCCATATAAGTGAATTAACTTTCCCTTATTGACCGTAGCACTGTTTCATTCACAACGAAACCCTAGAACCCATTTTTCCTCTTGTGCTTCATACATTAAGGTATTCTTATTCTTCCATTAATGTATTTACATATTTCCCATTAATATATTCCTCATTTTTTTTTCATGTCTTTTATTATTCTTCTTCTTCCATCTTAGGCAACAAAGTTCGTCTAATTTTAGAAACAATGAAAAGAAATGTAAGAAGTATGAAGCTTTTGTGTACATATTTCTTCCTTATGTTTCTTTTTCATTGCTTCATAAACTAGATGAACATGGTGACGATAGTGGCAGTAGTTAGCATAATGTACACATTGTTTGTGTAGCTATGGAAAATAAGGTATTCTTCTATTTCAATCTTTTTGTTACATAATTCCCATTATCTCGTTTGCTTCATGTTGTTTTTGTTTTTGTTTCAAATTAGGTTACAATCCAACTTAGGTTACAGTCCCACTTCTTAGGGTTTTGTTTCAACTTTTGCTAGTTTTATTTTGAATACTAACTAATTTCCTTGTTTGAAATAACTGAATTTGTATAGTAAAGATGATACATGATAATGATTATGGTGGTAACAAGCGTGTATGAGTTGATAAGGTACATATATATGAAGTCGTTTTGATCTTGTATATGAAATTTAGTTTATTATATACTATGTATATTGTTTGTTTCACTATCCTTTTATTGAAAATACAATCATTTAAATTGACATAGAAATGTATAATCTGAAAATTAAGATGTATTTGAAAATCGACCTATAACAATCAATGTTTTCCGAATAGCTTGCATTTCATTATGCATATGTTATGTTCCTTAACACATATATATGGTTCATTGGTTTGTTTGCTTCAATTTATTGATATCTACAATTCTATAATACCCCATGGTCGTTACTAATCATGGTAATTATTATAATCATGATTGTTATGATGATAAAATCACGATGATTTTTGGTGATGATGAGGTAAACTATTATAATATATATCAATGGATTAAAGGAAACTGACTATTGAATCATATTTGTGTTAAAGAATATACAATATGCACAATGAGACGCATACAATTTGAAAAAAAGTGGTGGATTTAAGTTGGTTTTCAAGAACAATTTAATTTACAAATTATATATTTCATTACCAATTTTAATGTTTGTATTTATTTAATTAGGTGTATGGTAAAACAAGTAATATATGTTCGTATAATAAACTAAGGGTATGTTTCACAATGGTTGAAACTAATAACCGTTGTGATATTCATTATATAGTACAACGGTTGTTATACTTAACTGTTGTAATAAAACGTGGGCTTTCCAGAATACGACAACGGTCCCAGGTCCGTGATTATAAGTAGAGTACTTACGACAACACTCTACATAACAACACCTTGATCTGCATCATTATATGTAGTTTCCAATCGTTGTTAAATGGGTTTTTTTTATAGTAGTGCCCCTCACCAAAATACCAAGTTAATTCCTATGGTATTCATCACAAACACAAGGTATTTATCACCACCAATTCAGATATGATTACATATTCATTTCAATTTGATACTATAAAATTATTCAAACGTCTATATTCATTTCCAAAGCTTTCGATCGTGCCTCGATCCGAGTTACGGTTCAAAAGTTATGAAGGAAACAGGTAACAAGAAAATAGAACTATACTATGGTCACATAACGACCCCAGGCGAGGAAAAGGTAAAACCTAAGTTAGGTTGTGGTTGCGCAACGACCTTAAGGTGAGGAGCTCGCCTACATCTCGCTACGAGCTCATACATCAACTCATGCAAAATATAGCTTATGCAGAATGCGAAAATGAGGGCAATCATGGATAAATCTCCAACCTCACATGTCCAAATATAACATGTAAGTAATATTTAATCCAACATCAAGATAGACATTGTTAGATAAGCTTGATTGTCATTGTCGCTCATCAGGGTCTTCATTTTCTTTGGAGAACCCGACTTAGAATTTCCAGGAGGAGGAACAGAGGTAGGTTGGGGCTCTGATGCAATGGGAGTTGACTAGGAAATGTTCGTTTTATTACTTTTAAGGGATAGGGTTTGAATACCCTTTAAATCACTTTTAGAAGTAGACTGGTCCCCACACCACGCTTTGGCTTCAACCATCAATTTTTTTTGGAAAGCTTAAGATTTATTATATTCGCTGAAAAGACAAGACCAAGGCAGCAATCAAGAAACACGAGGACTAATAAGATTATTAAAAAAAGCAATAAATAATCATATATAAGAATTACCTAAGAAATTATCAATTTGTTCAGGGTCTTCAGTAATTTGTAGTAATTCCTTAACTTTCACTACCTGGAAGGCATCCAAAATGGCCAAAGACCAGACCTTTTGAGCATTCAACTTGTCATAGTAAAAGTCGGAGACCAGCAACAGACTATCTGACCAATAAACTAGGAAACGATATTTCACATCCAACACATACATAACTTGGAGACATCTTTTCCCACTATTCACTTAAAGTAATTTGTCCTTAAAACCCTTTATAATTGGTAGTTTAAGTTTATAGGAAGCTCTTCCCAAAATCTTGATGAGAGAAACCCAACCTACTTTTTTCGCCCCTTTTAACTCAAAAAATGAGAAAAACAACCCTAAGGCAGGTGTTGTGTCCATTACGTAACAAACAATTTCAAAAGCCTCGATAATACCCGAACCATTAGGGCATAATTGAGAAGGGGTTATATTCAAGGGTTTTAGAAGATCGAACTCAAAATCAGTAAATGAGATGCGGATTTTAAAATCCTCAATTACTCCTTAATAGAAATAGAAGTACTCATCATCCACTCCTTTGGACTAAGTAATACAAACCCTCTCACCAGACACACAAGGTTCTAGTACAACATTTTCCTCATTCCCGATAGAAGAGACTAGGGTATTAAAATGGAGCTTTTGAGATTTATCTATCATCAATGATACTATGGTCGTAACTTAGAAATTCATTATCTATCAAAAATCATATTTCTTCTATCTGAGTGTCCAAAGAACCCGACGATGAAGACTCCGAGTCAGTGTTACTATTAGGTGAAGGGATTTCACATAAACTTCTCTAACAATTCGGTTAAAATCCATTCGACTTAAGTGACCTTCACACTCTATCATGCAATGATCCCAAATTCTATTTCTAGCATGAGCAGTAAGGGAAATCAAGCATTCTACCGATTGATTATAATCTTGTACTAAAGACATAATAAAAAGCAAGAAGATATTAAAAAAAGTGAAAGAAAAATGATACACAGGGTTTGAGATTGCAAAAAAAATCGAGCAACTGATAAAGATGGAAACTTGACTGGAACACTTAAGAGGATCACCACAGCTTTGATAAAATGAATAAAGTGAAAGAACATATCACTTTCTATTTAAAGTAGATATGCAACAGTAAATAATTTGTATCGAAGAAGAGTAATGATGACAAGTGGGAAATCCCATAAAATTTATCATGACTGGGAGAGAAAAATAATTGTCATCATTATGATGATTGACATCCAGTAACTAGCCGAAGAGGAGATCAACTTAAGGAAGCAGAAAATCTAAGATTATCTTGTCTGAGAACTTCAATCCAATAGGACCTCGTGATCACGGACATATGTACATCCCAAAATTCTCTGAGGCTAAGTTCTTGACAAATCAAGTGCGAGGACACAAGTAGGCTGAGCTATTGCAAGAGTTAGAATATGGTTAAGAACCACTTAGATATGAGGCAAACATGTCGGAGCCAGTTTCATGTTAACACTAACAGATCGACAAGTCGAATCCGACCTCAGTACTAGGATTCCATATGGACAATAACAAGAGACGGTTACGAAATGTTCCCATTATTGCATGAAAGTTACAAACATTGATGGAAAAGACGTTATATGGTAATTACAGAGGGTGGTAAATGTTATCCGGAGCCACCTTAATAAGGAATGTGAAGAGGCGTGCCTTTAAGTATCATCAATGAATCTAGCAGTAGAAAATGGAACTTCCTTCATGAAGGATATGAGAACTATTAAACCTTCCTAATCATATAGGACGATTGCAGTCTCTCTTGATTAGCTTTAGGAAGACTTATCCAGTAATGTTTAACAAAAAAATAATTAATTAATATTATAGAATGAATACAAATTATATATGACTTTACAATCTTATCATTAATTGAAATAATGGTATGCATATCACAGATGTCCTAACCACATATCAGAACATAGATCTATGTTATGAGTTAAACAAGGATCAGGTTTGCAGATTGATATTCAACAATATCAACGTATGAACATGTCAGATGTTCCAACATCCTATTTGACATGTTAATCAAGAACAATAAAAAAATAAGTAAATCTGTAAAAAGATAAAAATAACACATAATATGTTAACCCAACTCGGTACAATTCACCTACTTTTGGGGATACCAATCCAAGAGAAGACCTCACTATCTGCAGTATCATAAAGCTAAACTCCCCAATTTACAACTATATCTCCTAATCACTACCCAATAAATATCTTTATCAAAGTGCTCCATATTTGATATGAGAACCCTCACTCACTCCCTTTATCATAACCTGTGATATCTTCATCCATCTTTGTCAATACAAAATTCTGTCAAGCATTCTTGACCAACAATCTAACTTGGATTTGCCTTAAAGCTTCACTCTAGAAAAATATACATTCCATTACCTAATGGTTTCTAAACATGTATCATACCTATGCCTATCATAATGTATCCAACCGATACAAAGGGGGACTTACAAATCCTAAAGAGCCAACTACTATAAAAACCCTAATCCTTAATTTCTTCCTAAGACTAGGTTACAAAGGATTAGTTCAAACCCTAGGTCTAAGTATCTTTAAATAATCTTTAGCTGCTCTATGGGCTTTATATCTTTGATCCTTGATCCACTCCTAAAAGCGCACAAATCTTCAACCAAATTCGGAAATGATTTAAATCAACCTGTTACACCAGTCCAGGATGTCGAATCTTCACGTAGTGACATCTTTTTCGACATCTTTGTTCATGGTCAAATTTCTTCATGTTGGCTCGTTCCCAAATTTCTTCATCTTTATTATTTATATGTTTTACCAAAATTTAGTCAAACCACTAGAGTTTTCAATCTCCCCCTCTGACAAATTTTGGCTAAAACTCCTTTTGCACAATTAACCTAGAATGCTCATGAGTTTATTTTATCAAGTGTGGTGGTTATGATTGGAATACTATGCATACTGAATTCATGCAGGTGTACATGAGGAAGAAGATAACATATACTCCCTTTAACTCATGAATTTGTACTTTCACACTTGAAGAGAAGAGAAATACCATGACAAGTGAATTGAAAAATGTCCAAAATTTGATACTCCTAAAGAAACTAGAAAGAAGTCTAAAACACATACACACAGGACACCCCTTTCAAACACACTTCCCTTCCAAAGAACAATTGTAGACTCCTTGATACTGAGTACACAACACATGTAACTCAGGTCACAAAACACAACCTGTTCTACAACTCAGATCACAAGACAAAAGGGACACTAAGACACAAACAAGATGTTAGAACATCTTGTCCAACGTTCTTGCAAATTAACTACAAGAACATCACGCGATACCAAAACATGACTCAACCTTTTCTCCCCCTTTTTAGCCAAAAATTGGAAAAAGTAGCCAAGATACTCCCATACCCAGCCAATACTAAACCAGACACGAACAAATGCCATATAAAATGCTTCATAAAGATAAACACACGGACGAACAAAATCTGAGGCAAACTATTCCCAAGTCTCCCTTAAATACCACGAGATTTCCTTTGAGTGTAACGAGTCATTGAGAGTAACAATGGTCAATTCAATGAACACATTAATCAAATGATGTAACTTCACCAAAATAAATTCCCACCGACTAAGAAGCTTTGACTGTTTCTTCTTAAGGGAAAATCGTCAAAAAATATTGCATGTAACGAAGCTCATGTTTTGCATGCGCATCTCTCGTATGATTAGTTGGAATACTTATGATTTAACTGGTGAATATCCAATTCCTTATTCTGAACGCATCTAAATCCTTAATGATGACCAACCCAGATGATGTTCTGACGTCAGTTATGGCATCTTTCACATATCCCAGATATCACACATATTGGTTATTAATATGCTCCACCACTAGTGTTACCACTACATAGTAATCCAACTGAAGATCTTCAGTGAACACTGCACCACCTGCTTGACCTTTAACCATGGAGAGAAACAAGCTCTCATCATTCCTTCAGAACTTCCACAAGATATATTGATCCACTCATCAACCATTATCTTCAAGTTACATACTCCACTTTCCCTAATAAGTCACTATGTAATATATTCTCCTTCTTACAACTCCTGCAGATTACTATGAGATAGACCTTTTGAAGTATCCATGATTTCCATTCTTCTGTAGATCATCTTATCATAAGTTGATGTGCCACAACACTAATTGAGATTGTGATGTCATAACATTCTGATACGTCATTTGATGATGAACTCAGCCCTTCCTTCTACCACTTAGAAGACCATTTTCTTTTAATCAGAACAAGATTTTAAACCGTCAAGTTTGAGTAAGCAACTTCCATCATGCATTGCAACACCATACTGAATTATAGCTATCCTTAAGAGGATACTTCTTGATGTCTTCATGCATGATGATCATGAGTCTTGACATATGTACTCCTTAGATAAAAAATAAACTAATCTAAGTAGTATCCTCCAACTGAGCTTCCTTTTCCAAGGGTCTTCATGAACCAGACCAATTTCTATTCAAGAAACCTCTCTGGATGAATCACAACCCTTTGCTCTTCCTATCTGAAGGGGATTACCAACACCTTAGGTAAACATCCTAGGATTTGGTTTCTCGAGTATATGCATCTCATTCCCTTTTTTCTTAAGACTCACTCTTTGAGCCATTAAGGTTTTGCACACACTTGGCTTGAAGAGATGTTTCAACATCTGATTGAACACCTGTTACTCTGAAGTCTTCCATGATGATCTTGACTTTACTCATCCTCTAGGTTGTAGCTAGAGATGTGTACCACCTGAAGATACCTATAGTCTTCATTCCTTACGAGCTCTAGATGTAAGGATAAACAATTAAATACTTGTGGCTTCCACAGATAACAATTAATCTTAAATCCTTATCCAGTATCCTTTGATGGTAGATCAACTTTGTCTTCTCCAATATTGTGACATCAAGACTGATATCCTTGACTCAACTAGCCTTTAGTTGACTATCTTGTCTTCATCTTCAATGAGGATCTCCCTCTACTGCATTGAAGTCTCCTTTTAGACACGATCAACCTCCACGTTGAACAAGAATCTCTTCCTTGCAAGTTATGAACGATGAAAATAAACCACATCCACTTTCTTCAAGTTGACGATCTCCATCTTGTGAAATTAGGATAACCAAACACCTTCAAGAAACACCTTTTTTCAGAATGAACATCAAACCAAGACAACATGCCACTGATCATGACTATGAATGCCTTTATGAGTGGACTTGAGAGAAACTCAAGTATCTTTGACATCTTCCTTCATGATCATGTTGTTTATCCAATTCATCGACCAAGAATTGACAAACAAAGACTCAACTCGTCTTCCTCCAATCTGACTTCAAGATGCATGACAAAAGCTCCCTTCATGAATCAAGATATTACTAACAACCATCAACAACCCTCTTTATTTCTTTGCACACGCCTTTGGAATGATTAGGGTTTCGATGATGCTGATATCTTAAAAAACGCAAGCAAGATCAAGAATAAATTCCACCAGTTATTCCCTCTGGAGAACGACCATCTCTATTTATTCCCAAGAATAGGTTTTCATTAACAACATCAGAGATACAAGAACTTCAATAATTCTTCCCACTCAGAAACAAACAACAAAAAAACAACGAACAACTTTAACAGTCTTCAAGCAAGATGTCAGCACATCTCCTCGAACATCATCAACGAACACCAACAACAGCAGAAAATTTGAACAACCAACAATAGTCGTTCCCTTTGACCTAGAAAACTCATCCCATCCATCAATACCCTTCAAGTATATCAGAATGAATGATCATAATAACTCTTCTTGTTTAACACTAGAAAGTATCTCCCAACGATTTCATCCAGTAATAGACATAATGCTTGCTCTAATACCAAATGAAATTTCTGGTACGTAGACCACAAATGTCCTAACCACATATCGGGACATTGATATCTGCTATGAGTTAAACAAGGCTCAGGTTTGCAGAATGATATTCAACAATATCAGCGTATGAACATGTCAGATGTTCCAACATCCTATTCGACATGTTAATCAAGAACAATAACAAAATAATTAAGTCTGCAGAAAAGATAAAAATAATACAAAATATGTTAATCCAGTTTGGTGCAATTCACCTACTCTGGGGGATACCAATCCAGGAAGAAGACTCCACTATCTGTAGTATGATCATAAAACTAAACTCTCCCATTTACAACTTTATCTCCTAATCACTACCCAATAAATATATTTATCAAAGAACTCCATCTTTGATATGAGAACCCTCTCTCACTCCCTTTATCACAACCTGTGATATTTTCATCAATCTTTGTCAATACAGAATTCTGTCAAGCATTATTGACTAATAAACTAACTTGGATTTTCTTCAAAGCTTCATTCAAGCACAATATACATTCAATTACCTAATGATTTTCTGAACATGTATCATACATATGCATACCACTGTGTATCCAACCGATACAAAGGAAGACTTACAACTCCTAAAGAGCCATCGACTCTCAAATCCCTAACCCTTATTTTCTTCCTAAGACTAGGTTACAAATGATTAGTTCAAATCCTAGGTCTAAGTTTCTTTAAACAGTTTGTATTGGAATTATAAAATGAACTGTAATTTAGATATTTCTTTAAATTACTTATAATTTTATAATTTAGGAGAGAGGAAGTAGTTTTTACCGATTAAAAAAGTACAAAACTTTAGCGGTATTCTACATGTAATATCTCAAATAATAGAGAGATTAAAATCACTCAAAAAATAAAAATTAAAATAATTAGAGTACTAAAGTTGCATATAATTAAAAATTACGAAGAGAATGTAATAAATCGAGTAAACTAAAGAGGAGTTGGAAACATCAAGAGGAAGAGGATGATCGGAGTCGGAAAGATAAAGCAGTACGGTAACGTCCTTGATAAGCCCCTTAACAAGGGCAAGACTGAGGTATCTACCTTGATCTTCTCTTCTTTTTCTCTCTCTCAACCGTTCCTCCAATAATATAGATCTCGATTTTCCAATGCTAATTTGTTGTGTTGTTGGTGTAGGTTAGTTTGAGTGCATTTGCGTTCTTGTTCTCCGAGCTTGTTCAGTACAACCAAACTCAGGTTGACAATATCGGCGAACTCGAACGAAGGTGATTTGCATTCTTTTCATTCTCTGTGAATATAGATTTCTATGCTTTATTTGTAGCTTT
Source organism: Lathyrus aphaca (assembly GCA_963966055.1). Classification (NCBI taxonomy): domain Eukaryota; kingdom Viridiplantae; phylum Streptophyta; class Magnoliopsida; order Fabales; family Fabaceae; genus Lathyrus; species Lathyrus aphaca. The sequence goes on from OZ014524.1 coordinate 195,958,540, forward strand.
TCACTATGCTTGAAGAGATAAAATTCTAGGGTTTACTATGAACTGACAACATTTTTCTGATTTTTGTTATATCTAATCAATTCAAATTAGTTTGGTATTTAATATGTAAATTCTCCAGACTGGAGGATGCTGGATATGCTGTAGGGGCTCGTGTTCTTGAGCTACTCTGCCACAGAGATAAGGTATGGTTGCTGTTAGATGAAATCTCAAACGTTTACTTTATTTATCAAAATCAATGTTAAATGCTAAGGAAATTTAATTCAATGATCCTAAAACCCAAGACAAGGAGATAGTAGTGGTCATTTGAATCTTTGATTAAATATCATTTCTTATTTCTTTGTTACAATCCTAATTCACAGGAGATCGAATTCAGACTTTAGATAAGAATGTTATTATTTTAGTATCATTCTCAATCTAACAAGAACGGAACCATGCTCTGTAGGATAAGGATTTGAATCTACGAAACCGGGATTTGGACACCCGTGTTCTGTGATGGACTATGATACTATAAGATAACTCTCTGAAGAATAAACTCGTTTTCCAAACAGAACATATTGAAATCTTCCTTCTTTGTCCTAACGACTATATATGAAAATAAGGAGTTAACTTTATTATGAACCGCCCCTCACTGGTTGTCTGCAGATTCCGATATCAAGAAGTGTATACTATCTGCGGCTTCTTGCACCACATTTCTTTAACATATTACTATTTACCCAGGTTTTAGGTTCACAAGTAGTTTCTTCCCTTTGAAGGATTTATCATGTCTAATCAGTCTGACTTTCATATACCCTTAGAATGAAAGCTAAAAACTTGTTTATATCCTATAGTTTCTAAAAGACTTGACAGTTCTAAGAAAAAGATTGTTACATGTTAATGAATGTTAGACCATGTTGACTTTTTGCGCTTATTTGCCCATTTGTAAATAAAATTATAGGAGTTCACTTCACCAACTTCATATTTTTTATTATATGAAAAAAGGTTTACCATATGACCTATGACTTGGGTTAAATTCATTTATCACTGAAATGAAAAGGGGAAAAGGCAACACTTGGCTTCAACTCATCCCGTACAATGCCTGGGATAGTACTACTATTTGATGATTATTATTTGCCATTGACAATTTGTTACCGACAAGATTAACTTTTGTATCATTCAATATCTTTTTGCCACCAACAAATCTGTCCACCCTTTTGGCTTCGTGTCAGTCTCTCTCTAAAACGAGAGAGTCCATGAACATTCATTGGGTGTGCTTGTTGATTGTCTGCATATGTCCACCCTTTTGGCTTCATGCCATTCTCTCTTTAAAATGAGAGAATCCATGAACGTCCATTGGGTCTGCTAGTTGATCGTCCCAATATATTGTCCACCCTTTTTTGCATGAGGTTAGCGTGATTGATCTAACAATATTATTCTGAAACTGCAGGGAAACAGGAGGGAGACACGGTTGTTGGGTATTCTTTCTTTTGTACACAGTACAGTATGGAAAGTACTGTTTGGAAAGGTTAGCTCCTTTATCAGAGTTTGATTATATTTCCTATTGACCCCTAATTCATTATTAATTGGACAGGTAAATTATTTGTTTGTGTTACAGAATGGCATGAACCGTCCTTGCATAAAAAAACTATTTTTGACCCTTTTCCATCATGGTGTAGTATGCCTTTTAGAATGGAAAATAGGTTCTATGAAGCTTTATGTCGTTCAGAATATATATATATTCATTATAATCTGGTGAACTTGCAGGATATATATATATTCATTATATATATATATATTCATTGAAATCAAGGTTATAATAAATGTGAACTTGCAGGTTATCATAAAATGATTAGATAGACTATTTCACACAAAACTGTTTTGGTTGTTCATTCTAAAAAGGTAATGATTGTTGGCTTTAGCAATCTGGTGCGCGTATTCACAATATTTAACTGGTTTGATCATTGAGGTTCACCTTGATCTGGTTTTTGGGAAGGGGAAAAAGGTTAATCAGTACCAATTTAAAGACTCTAGATGTTGAACAAATATATACTGTGCTATTGTTTAACACTTGATTGGTCACAAGCGTATATTCTACTACTAATAGTTGTCCTATTGAATTAGCAACATGTTGATTCAGTCTTGCTTCTTGATAAACCTGTGTATTTTTTCATTGAGTGTTTTATAATATAGAAAAGATAGTAGAAATTTGGCTTAGGTGGTTTGGGTATGTGGAGAGAAGACCTATAAATTTTGTAGTAGGGAGAATATATCAGATGAAGGGTAATCAAATCCCTAGAGGCAGACGTAGACTTCGAAATGCTATACGAGAAACTACTAAGAAAGATCTAGAGATTAATCAGTTGGATAGAGATATGATATATATGACAAAACATTATGGTGCCGTTTAATCCATGTAGCTGATCCTACTTAGTCTGATAAAATTGGCTGTTGTTGCTGCTGTAGTGTTCTATATCATGATTTTCCATATGCTTTTTGAAAGTTCTTTTGTTTTTCGGTCAACTTTACAGTGTTGGAGACTTTAAACTCATGCAGGATCAGAATGCATTAACTATGATAACCATTGATTACTTGTCTTGTATTTTGCAATTATATTTGATGGTGTGAGAATAAGTTCTCTGGTAATTTATATTCTGCTCTGGTTGTACCATATGCTCATTTTTGTGGGAAATATCTTACTTGTTTGGTAGCTCCTTTAGTTTCAATGTATGTTTTTTTTTCCTCATTATATTAGGTAGCCGACTCATTGGAGAAAGGAACTGAACACGAAGACGAATATATGATCAGTGAAAAGGAACTCCTAGTAAACAAGTAATTTTAGGTTCAATATTTATTTTGACTGTTAAACAAACTGTATATTTTAACATTAATCAGTAATAAACTGATGGATATCTGGTTTATAGATTCATTTCTATCCCAAAGGACATGGGAACATTTAACTGCGGTGCATTCGTTGCTGGAATAGTCCGGGTGAGTGCTTCACTTCGCTCAGTTTCCATCACTAGTTATCCTATTCTTTGAGAAAGGTCCAATCAGTTTTTTTTTTGTTCAATTCATCAGGGTGTTTTGGACGGTGCCGGGTTTCCAGCTGTCGTAACAGCTCATTTTGTGCCCATGGAAGGCCAACAACGACCTCGGACAACCATTTTGATAAAATTTGCCGAAGAGGTAAAATTGTCATCAAATTTGTTTTCATTTTTGTTCCGTGCCACTGCCAACATACCTTTTTAACTGATTGTTTTTGGATATCTTCCAGGTGTTACGCAGAGAAGCAAGATTAGGCTGATATTTATACTGAGAAATTTCAATTAAGATATCTGTAATGCTGAACACCAATATAGAAAGATGTGGAACTTTCACCTCCGCGTGTGAAGAATTTTAGGATTCTGACCAGCCCATCCTTTTGATATGTACTTCAAAATCATTTTTCATTCTATTGTATGTTATGCTTTGAAGCTGGTAATTGTTCTTACTGTCCTGAATTTTAATGTACAAAAAAACACCATGTTGTTCAGATGGAAACTGATTTCCTCCTTTCCCTGTGTATTGATTGGTCAAAGAAACTCTATTGACAATCTACATGTGGAGTTTTTTTTTCTTCCATGCTAAACCAAGCATAACTAGTCAGTATCAGCCATTGTAAGTTAGACGAGAATGATTGGTTTAAGAAGTGCTTCTTCCATTGTAAGTTGGTTTTCAAGGAAAAGTTCTAATGCACTCCTAAAATACAGTACAATGTTCCCTTAAAATGAGTAATGTCAAATATTGGAACAAATTTTAGGTTTAGTATGTTGTCGAAGTCTGCTCACATGCTATTTAAATGAGCTTTGTGTTATGGATCCAATTGTTTAAGTTAGCTTGTACCCTAAGTTAGCTTGTAATGAGTAATTCTTAAAAAACCCATTAGGTTAGTATGTTAATTTTATTATAAATAACATACTAGTCACTCATATTTTGTATAAAGAAAAATAGGAAGATAAAACCCTAATTCAAAAGTGAGAGGTTAATTTGTTATTCTTATATACTTGTAATCTTGTTTTAAGAGAAAAGAAAGAATAACAGTTTATAACCAATCATTGTTGTTATCTTTGGTAACCCTAAACTCTTATGGGTTTCTTGAGAAACCTATTATACTTTGTTTCTAATGTATCTAATTCACAACAAATTGGTGCGGTGAGCGTGGAGAATATGCCTTCAATAAAGAATGAGATTGAAAAGTTCATCGGAGTGAACGATTTCGGTCTGTGGCGCTTGAAGATGAAGGCCCTACTTGTTCAACATAGTTGTTTGGAAGCGTTGAAGGGAGAGATGACCATGAATGTTGCGTTGACGACAGCTGAAAAGACGACCATTATTGAGAAAGCACACATCGTAATATTGTTGAGCCTTGGTGATAAGGTTCTTCGACATGTATCAAAGGAGACGACGACGTCAGGGTTATGTTTGAAACTTGAAGGTTTGTACATGACCAAATCGTTGGTGAATCGACTCTACCTGAAGCAAGCCTTGTATTCATTCAAGATGAGTGAAGACAAAATGTTTGTTGAGCACTTGGATATGTTCAACAAGCTGATTCTTGATCTTGAAAATATTGATGTGAAGATCGATGACGAAGATCAAGCGTTGTTGTTGTTATGCGCTTTGGCCAGAACACATGCTTACTTCAAAGAAACCCTATTGTATGGAAGATAGTCACTGACCTTTGAAGATGTTCAATCTACCTTGTACTCTAAGGACTTGAATAATCTAAAGAAGCATAAACCTTCGACGATTGGTGAATGTTTGGTCGGCGAAATTCTTGCGAAAGGATGATAAGTTCGACAAGAAGAAGGACAAAAGTCAGCAGAAGTCTTATAGTGGTGAATCATCTGATGTTCAATGCTATCATTGTAAGAAGGAGGGTCACATTCGAAAGATGTGCCCTGAACGCCTGAAATATCATGAAGGTAAGGATAATGGCAACGCGACCATTGTTCTAGATGATTTTGAATCATCTGATGTTCTTGTGGTTTCAAGCGGCGACTCAAGAAAAGAGTGGATTATGGATTCAGGTTGTACTTGGCACATGACTCCAAACAAAGATTTGTTCGAGGAATTATGTGATCAAGATGGTGGATCAGTGCTGCTGGGAAACAACAAAGCTTGCAAAATTGCAGGTATTGGATTTGTGAGATTCAAGCTCCATGATGAGTCAATAAGGTTATTAACTGAAGTTAGGTATGTACCTGACTTGAAGAGAAATTTGATTTCTCTTGGTGAATTCGACAAGAAAGGATATGTTTTTCAAGGAGAGAAAAGTATTCTAAGAGTCATGAAGGGGTCGAAGGAAGTCTTGAGAGGCATGAAGAAACAAGGCTTGTATACCCTTGAGGTTGAAGTTGTAAGTGGTTCGACAAATGTTGTATCCACGAAACTGTTGTCGAAGACAAAATTATGGCACATGAGATTGGGCTATGTCAGCGAGAGAGGCATGGTCGAACTGGGGAAACAAAACCTACTAGGTGGTGACAAAGTCGAGAAGTTGGAGTTTTGTGAACCTTGTGTATTCGGTAAATCCTGTAGGGTGAAGTTTAACAAAGGTAAAAAAAGAACACATGGATCCCTTGATTACATCCATGCTGATCTTTAGGGGCCTGCAAGGAATCCTTCATATTCAGGTGCAAGATATTTTTTATCCATAGTTGATAACTATTCCAGAAAGTTATGGGTATTCATTCAGAAGACGAAGGATGAAACATTTGAGAATTTCAAGAGTTGGAAGGTTCTGGTCGAAACTCAAACTGGCAGAAAGGTCAAGAGACTGAGGAGTGATAATGGCCTTGAATTCTGCAATGAAGCTTTCGACAATTACTGTGTCGAGTCTGGGATTGCAAGGCATAAGACTGTAGCAAGTACTCCTCAAAAAAATGGTATAGCTGAGAGATTCAATCGAACAATCCTCGAAAGGGTTAAATGCATGTTGGTTAGTGCTGAATTGAAGAAGGTATTTTGGGCTGAGGCTGTTTCGACAACAACATATCTGATAAATAGACTGCGTTAGATATGAAGACACCTGAAGAAGTTTGGTCGGGACATCCATCAGATCTCGACAAACTGAGAGTATTTGGTTGTGTAGCCTATGCTCACATTAGGCAAGACAAGATCGAACCTAGAGCTGTGAAATGCATGTTCATGGGATATCCTGAAGGAGTCAAAGCTTATAGGCTATGGTGCCTAGAGGCAGGTCACAGGAGGTGTATCACCAGTCGAGATGTAGTTTTCAATGAAGCTGAGATGACTTTCAAGAAAACTGACGATATTGTCGAAGGGCTGGAACAAGGAGACTTTCATGTTGAGGTGGAGCATAGTGATTCTGAATTGCATGACCCAGATGAGGTCGAAAAAGAAGTAGAAGCTACTGTCGAAGATGAGGAGACTGATAATGACTACCTGCTGGCAAGAGACAGGTCGAGAAGAGTCATCAAGCCACCTCAAAGACTTGGGTATGCAGATCTTATAACTTATGCATTACTCTCTGCAAGTGAGGTTCTGGACGAAGAACCTAGAGACTATAAGGAATTTATGATGAGTCGAAATAAGACTGAATGGATGAAGGCAATGAATGATGAGATGAAGTCTCTTCATGATAACAACACATGGGAACTGATTGAGAAACCTGCTGGAGCCAGGTTAGTCAGCTGTAAATGGATTTTCAAAGTTAAGGAACGAATCGAAGGAGTGACGTCGAAGAGATACAAGGCAAGGTTGGTTGCAAGGGGGTTCACTCAGAAAGAAGGTGTCGACTTCAATGATGTGTTATCTCCTGTTGTGAAGCACAAGTCGATTCGAATGTTGCTTTCCATGGTGGCACAGTTCGACCTTGAACTGAAACAGATGGATGTGAAAACTGCGTTCTTGTATGGTGATCTTGATGAAACAATCCTGATGAGGCAACCTGAAGGGTATGTCGAAGAGGGGAAGGAAGAGTATGTGTACAAACTGAAGAGATCTTTATATGGGATGAAACAATCTCCTCGACAGTGGAATAAGAGATTCGACAAGTTCATGGCACACATAAGTTTCATCAGAAGTCAGTTCGAGCACTATGTTTACTTCAGATTTTGACCTGGTAATTCATTTGTTATTTTGTTGCTTTATGTGGATGATATTCTAATAGCAAGCAACAATGTTGAATATGTAATAAGGGTGAAGGCTGAACTCAATAAGGAGTTCGATATGAAGGATTTGAGAGCTGCGTCCAGGATTCTTGGGATTGACATCCGGAGAGAGAAATCAATCGAGATTATGCTTATCTCAAGAGGCATACTTGAAGAAGATTCTTGATAAGTTTGGTATGTTGAATTCAAAGCCTATTGTAACTCCAACAAACCCTCAATTCAAGTTGAATATAGATCAGTGTCTCAGTACTAATGTCGAAAGAGATTATATGAATAACATTCCATATGCTAATATAGTAGGTTCTTTGATGTATGTTATGTTATGTACTAGACCCGACATAACATATTCAGTAAGTCTTGTAAGCAGGTACATGTCGAATCCTGGAAAGGCTCATTGGCAAGCATTGAAGTGGATTCTAAGGTACATAAATGAGTCTCTGAATAGAATTCTAATTTATGGTGGAACCTTGGGTGAAGATAGTAAAGAAGCAATCGAAGGATATGTCGACTCTGATTATGTAGGTTGTATGGATTATAGAAAATCTATTTCTGGATATGTTTTCACTATGTTTGACACATCAATTAGTTGGAAAGCAACACTTTAGAAGGTTGTTGCCTTATCAACCACTGAAGCATAATATATCGCCCTAACTGAAGCTGTAAAGGAATCATTGTGGCTTGAAGGTTTTGCAAAGGAGCTGAAACTTCAAGGTCGAAGTATCACTGTTAAATGTGATAGTCAAAGTGCAATACACCTGTCGAAGAACTCATCCTATCATGAGCGAACCAAGCATATTGATGTGAGGCTGCATTTCGTCAGAGGGGTAATTGAGCGTGGAAAAGTCCAAGTGCTGAAGGTTTCGACAAATCATAATGCTCCTGATATGATCACCAAGACGTTGCCCAGTTGCAAGTTTTTCCACTGTATGCAGTTGATAAAGCTGCATGAAGAAAACTAGTTTGTCTCTTGTTGTTATAGAGTTTGTTCCAAGGTGGAGATTTGTGAAATATTGGAGCAAAATCTAGGTTTAACATGCCGTCGAAGTCCGCTCACATGCTGTTTAATTGAGCCTTGTGTTATGGATCCAATTGTTTAAGTTAGCTTGTAATGAGTAATTGTTAAAAAACCCATTAGGTTAGTATGTTAGTTTTATTATAAATAGCATACCAGTCTCTCATATTTTGTATAAGGGAAAATATGAAGATAAAACCCTAATTCAAAAGTGAGAGAAATTATTTTGTTATTCTTATATACTTGTAATCTTGTTTTAAGAGAAAGGAAAGAATAACAGTTTATAACTAATCTTTGTTGTTATTAACCCTAAACCCCAACCCTTGTGGGTTTCTTGAGAAACCTATTATACTTTGTTTCTAAGGTATTTAATTCACAACAAGTAAAATGGATATTGGGTTAATTATCTTCTTAATATAAATCTAATAAGTTTGTCATGACAATCTTATACGAAATCCTAGCCTCATGTTGATGTGTCATCCTCACAAAATTCAAGGGTTAGTCTAGTGGTAGAGGTTTGGGTCATGAGAATGCGTTTCTTTCAAGGTTTTGAGTTTGAATCTATTAGATGCTAACAATTCTTGTGTTGGGTTAGTTTAAACAGAGTTTTGCTTTGGTTTTAAATAAAAACCTTGCTAGTGGACGGGTGAAATTGATTCTCTTAGATTATTGATCGCAAAGCAAAATAATCGTAGAAAGCAAAACAATTGTAGAAACGTAATTGTATCAGAATAACCATATAAATGTGTATCAATTTGTCCTTTTTGCCACGGTAATAATTTGAAAATGCAACCAATTAAAGAGTTTTTAAGTTAAATAGTTCAAAAAAAAAGAATTTATTTGTTTCTATTTTTATTTTATAAGGACTATTTTGGAAATTTATATAGATGTTTTCTATAAAAGAAAAAGTAAAAAAGTGCTTTTTCTTAAGAAACGCAATAAAGCTCTCAATTTTATGTAGATTGAAAATATAATTAACCCTAGATGAATTAGTCTAAATTAGTCTATGATGTATAGAGCATAATCAAAATAATTTTGATTTAAATGGCCTTTTGATTCATCTATTTAAGTATTTTTAATTTTTTGGTCATCCTAATTCCAATTATTTTTATTTCTTTAACTTTACTTTTGAAAGATTTTTATTTTATTCCTTCCACTTTTACACATGTTATCTCCTTATTTATTACGTGGCATTGCCACAGTGACACCATGTCAACTTTTATGTCTTTTAAATTTTAAATATTTTTTTTATTAAAAAAATATTAATAAAATTTAAATATATCATTTATATTAATTTAGGATATATTGTATTTGAAACATAGAAGTGGATATGCTCTTTCTTAAAGTGAATGAACCTTAATTTATTTTCTCTTTTCTTTTTCAATCAAAACCCAAACTTAAACAGAATCAAGCTTAAGAATCATTGTAGTTTAATCGAATATAAATTTAATCACAATCTATAACCCTAGTAGCTCAATCAACTGTAGCTCATCCAACCTGTTAGAGGTGGCAAAACAGGCCGTCCGTCCTACCCCACCTTAATCCCACAAAAAAAAAGACGGAGCAGACAAGCCCGTCAAGTGGAAATCAGACTAAGAATCTAGCTCGTCTCGCCAAGGTGACTGGTTGATAGACGACGAATTTATCCGTTTACTTATTTATTTATTATTTTTTAATAGATTAATAGGTTTGTTTTTACATTTCAATTAATTTTTTCACTTATTTTTTAGAACAATTTTTATAAAGCATCTTTTAACAAATTTTACTTCAAAAAATATTGCATATATTCTCAAATAAATGTATAAAATGAAACCACTAATAATTAAAATTACTATAATTAACTAAAAAAGGGGCGGGTTTAAGGTGAGACAAGTTGAACAAATAGGTGTAGCGGACTTTCGTGGGCGGCTGGTTTTAGCGGGGCGGGCAGCGGGCTCAAAATCCCAATCCAACCCACCATTTTTTGGCGGGTGCACGGGCCGACCAGGCGGACAACGACCCGTTTTGCCACCTCTACAACCTGCAACATTTGTTATTTGGGATTCAAAGTTCGTTCACGTGAAAATGATCGAAACGCGTACTCAATGGGATAACAATGAAGAAGTCAAGTATTGTGTAAGGTATGTTTTTTGTCCCCTTTACAGTGTCACCATGATCCAACTTGTTTTCTTCTTTCATTTGTACGTTATGGTCCACCGTGGTTTTTTTTATGTTAACTTGTGGTCCTACTTATTTTGTTGTCTGATTTTTTGTTATAGTCCTATTGCATGTTAATTTATATAATTTATTTATTTTGATTGATTTTCATGCCAAATAATATTAATAAGATTAGGTTAAAGTTACATCATAGGGGGAGATTAGTTGAGGAACCTATTTGATGGTATGTTGATGGGAAAGTATCTGAGATGAATTGGAAATGGGATGTGGAGTACATGCCATACATGGAATTGAAGAGTTTAATAAAAAGTGAGGGTTATAAATACATAAGGTGTAAGCGGTATTAGAACCATAAGTTTAGTTTTTTACCTGGTCTTAAACCCTTGAATAATGATCATGATGTTCTGCAATTTGCGAAAGATGTCATGGGCATTAAGGTAATAGATGTATATGTAGAGCACAATATAGGTAATCCTAAAATTGTGGATGCAAGTGAGTTAGGTACTAACCTTGATGATGATGTACAATGCACTGGTTTTAGAAGTGAAAATATTGTTGCTAATGATGGTAATAGTGAACATGTTAAAGAAGTGAATATTCTTATTATTGATGATAATAATGAACATGTTGAAAAAGAGAATAGTCCTAATGTAGGTGTTAATAATTTACATGTTAAAGAAGGAATTGACGAGGATTATGTTGCAAGTGAAAATAGTTTTTAGGATAACGAGTTTCAATTTAGTGAAGAATCTGAGGAGATGGACTAGACAAAAGTACTACCCCTTGATACTTTAGGTGAGGTTTCTAGTGGAAACAAAGACAAAATAATAGCTGATATGGATCAAGAAGAATGTGAATATTCTGACCATTTCTATACCCCTAATGAGAGTGACGATGATGAATAGAGAGTGAAGTTTCCTACTTATAAGAGTGGGAATGAAGTGAAGTTTTAATTAGAGACAATGTTTACCAATTAGGAGGTGATAAAGGATGCTATTAAGGATTATGCCACACAAAAAAATATTCATTAAGAAGAATGATTCCAAAAGGATGATGATTCCATGTATGGCGAGTTATAAGCTCTATATGAGATTTAGTAAAAGGATTAGGCACTAGTTTTAGCAAATAATGAGTTTTATTGATGATCATACAAGTCACGAGACTGCATACAACATGAATGTAAATACTGAGTGACTTGTAAAAAGTTTGCAAATATCCTTAGACATAGTCCTAATATTAAACTTGCATGGCTCATAATTGAATCCATTGAGAGATAAGGAGTGAAATTATTCCATGATCAGATATATAGGGCCAAAGTGAAGGCAATGAAATTGGATCAAGGTGTTGGGATTGATCAATTCTCCCATTTGAGATGTTATGCACAAGAGTTGTTAAAATCAAATCCTAATAGAAATGTTGTTGGACAGTGTATTGAAACCAATAATAATCATGTGTTTGAAGGATCTATATTTGTTTAGAGGCTTGTAAGGAAGAATTTGCAAGGAAATGTGGGCATCTTATAAGTTAGGATTCTTGTTTTTAGAAAAGGGGACTATGGTGGTCAATTAATGGCAACAATAGTTAAGGATGATAATAATGAAATCTTTACAATTGCATATGTTATTGTTGAAGTTGAGACCAAAGATTAATGATAATGGTTCTTACACCTTTTTTTGTAAGATTTAGAAGGATTCAATCACAAATTACATGCATTTATTTTTTTACCAACAAAAGGTATTATTTTATATATCTTGTTTATAATTGTGATTTATTTTGATAACTTGTGAGATGGACTGGTTCCTACAATTCAAGGTATTAGTGCCCATGTGAACTAGAGAATGTGTGTAAAGCATTTATATGATAATTGGAAAAAGTACTATGAATTGGAATCAAAAGAGGTCATATGGGTAACTACAATGGCAATGAATAATACCGTCAAAGTAACACATCCCCATGCCTAGTCAACATGCTCAAGCTCAGAAAACAAAGAGAAATATATGACATCGATGTAGATACGAGACTTATCCATTAGGATAATACATCCTAAAAGATGGAACATGTAATACCCTAGCAGATGGCTCATACGGAAGTAGACTGACATCAACAACAACCCATCTAACCTAATTAGACATTTGGACACTTGAGAATTTCTTCAACTTCGCCCCAGATGATTCAGTCTCTACAAAATATAACTAACACTTAATTTTTAAAAAAATATTATATCATAAATTCACAAGTTTATAATCTAAATTCAAAATTAAAACAAAGGTATCACACATAACAAAATAATATAAAATTACAAAGTCTAATTACAACATAATCTAATTAAATAAAATAGTTTATAACAAAATAACTCAAATGTGTATCAAATTTAGTTCAAAGGAGGGAAAATTGTTTCAATGTTGGGATCTCCTTCTTCAATAATAAAATCATTTGTAGTGAAATCAACCGCATCCGCAACAACTTGTCTGTCAATGATATCATTACTTTGTTTTATTTTTTATTTTTTATTTCATTAATTTCATTTTTAATTTTAATTTTAATTTTTATTTCATTTATTTCATTTTTATTTTAATTTTATAATTAAAATATTCAAAAAAATTAATTTAAAAAAATGCAATTAATCCGCCAGTTTTTCCGTTTTACACTGGTTGTTTCGGTTCGCACCGGTTCAATGACATAAGCGATCCAACATTTGAATCAGACCGGTTACCGAACTAGTTCCCGATTCAATCGACCAACCCTGTCTGATTTTTAAAACGCTGCGCATGACAGCTCAATTCTCCTCTTGTGGGAACAAGTGAGAACTACTTTATCCGCCTATACAAATCCTTTTCGTTATTCGCCCCTACATGAGAGCTCATTGCAATCACTCTTTACTCTGTCAGTCCTTTTAGAGGCAATCATGTTGTCTCTTCCTCTAATCCTCACTATAGTAAAATATAGCAAAAATATATAAACTACCATATTTTTTAAATATACGAAAATTAACATGGTTTTACCGATTTTTTTTTGAAAATTTTAATAACCAACTTACTCTTTTATCGGAATTGTTGAGATATCCCATACACATGTATGCACTTTTATCATACATTTTTCAAATAGCGGAAAAAATGCATGTTGGTTATCGGATTTTTCAAAATTTCCGATATAAATACATGTAAAATATGACATCTTATCAAATATATTGAAATGCTTGTAAGAATACATGAATTTTAAAAAAAAATATAATTTTAACAAAAAAAAAATTGACTTACGTTTAAATATCTAGTAGATAATTAAATAAAATCCAGTGTGTGTCACATGTTTAGTAAAATGTTGGAAAAATAATAGATAAAATATGAATTTGACTTTTTAGAACAAATGGTGTTATGATAAAAGCATATGCGTTTAGGGTGGTGTAAGGTTAAATTGAAAGAGTGTAACAGAAATACTCTAAGGCCTGATCGTAAATGCACTGGTTATGGGCCTCATTTTCATTTCTTCCACAACGAAAAGATCAAAACAAAATCAACACATTACGACAAGGGTTTCTCAGAAGTAACTAACTAGTAATCACGAGATATCAAAAAAGAAGAAAAATCATTGAAGTTTCTCTAGCGTAGTTACAAGAACGCACAAAATTCACATTCATTTCACATGCAGCATTGTTCTTGAACTTCAGGTATTCGCTCTCACTCCATGTAAATCATTTTCTATTCTCATTTTCTCATTTTCCCCCAAAAAGTTTCTGCACTGTCTTGTGTATAGTAATGTCAATCATAGTTAGTACTAATTCAATTTCTTTGATTAATCTTCACTTTCAATTTCAATTTTATACTCTTTACCACTGAATTTCTTTGTTATCTTGAGAAATCGCACGTGCATGCCTTTACACCACAGTTTTTTTTTTAACACTGTGTACACGTTTTACTTCGAAAAATCTCATTATTTTTGGGTAGAATTGTAGGTTTATTGAATGTGATTAAAATCAAATTGAAATTTGTAAATTGATTTGCATGAAATGTTAGGCAGGGTATTTTCATAGTGTATAAGTTCAAGGATGTCTACTTCACCTGCAAAAGCCACTTGGAACCCTGCATTCCATAAAGTATTTATCGGTTTATGTCTGCGAGAAGTGTTGAAGCTGAACGAGCCTGGGGCGCGGCTTACCAAGGAGAGTTGGTGGAGCATTGTTGAATCTTTTTATGAAAAGACTGGCGTGACGTATGACAAGAAACAGTTAAAGAATCACTATGATTCCACCAGGAAGTTATGGAAGGTTTGGGATAAGTTGACTCATGATAGTAGCATGAAATGGGATCCGGAAACTAGTAAGTTTGATGCTTCTGAGGAAGATTGGTGCGATTATATAAAGGTATGTGTGGGAATTTACTAAGACTTAAATAGTTGATTTGTCAATGTAAGTTGGCGTGTTTTTGATTTTCGTACAAGATGATAGGATATCTTCATGATTCTGGAGCATTGTTTTTTTTTTGCAGGATAACCCGGAAGCTACACAGTTTCAGTCTAAGGAAATCCAGTTTAAAGATGAATTGGATATTATCTATGATGGAGAAATGCCGGCTGAGGAAATTAAAAATTCGATACGTCTTAAGTGGCAGGATAATGCTAGAGCTGCATCTTTGCACGGAAGAGGGCGTGGGAGGAAGCGTAAGAGTGTTGTTAGGGATTATGAATTAGATACTTCTGATAATGTTAATTCGACGCTAACTCCAAAAGCCTCGTGGACACCTGCATACCATAAAATATTTGTGGATTTATGTCTTGATGAAACTTTGAAGGGGAACAAAGCTGGGTCACATTTTACCAAGGTGGGCTGGAGGAATATTATGGGATACTTTTATGCAAAGACAGGTGTGAGATATGACAAAAGACAAATTAAGAATCACTACGATTCGACCAGAAAACAATGGAAAATCTGGGTTAAATTGATTGGTGACGATTTCATGAAATGGGACTCCAGAACCAGTAAGTTTGGCGCTTCAGAGAAAGATTGGCTCGATTATCTCAAGGTAAGAAAGTATATTCATTCAATTTATTGAGAGATTCTTTTCATGGTTTGGGACTGATAATAATTAGTCATTTTGTCACAGGAAAA
This sequence comes from Lathyrus aphaca, assembly GCA_963966055.1. NCBI lineage: Eukaryota > Viridiplantae > Streptophyta > Magnoliopsida > Fabales > Fabaceae > Lathyrus > Lathyrus aphaca. The sequence goes on from OZ014524.1 coordinate 195,973,961, forward strand.
CCCAGAAGCTTCACAATTCCGCTTTAAGGAAATCTCATTTCCCGAGAAATTGGACATCATCTATGGCGAGAGTGTACAATCCGAGGAAATGCGGCCATCATCTAGTAGTGAGAGACAAAATGATGATTCAGGAACTACATCTCCTTTATATGGAAAGCGAGGGAGGAAATATAAAAGTGTTGAGAAGGATTTTGACTTTAAGAGTGCTATTTTGGTTAATGCTACACCAATCAGTGCAATTGCAAGTGAGCAAAGCATTTCATGTTCATCATATCCTAAGGTCAAAGCCACATGGACCCCTTTATTGCATAAGACCTTTATTGATCTATGTCTGCAGGAGACACTAAATGGAAATAAGCCCGGGACACATTTTACTAAGGAAGGTTGGAAGAATATTATGGATTCATTTCATTTGAAATCTGGTTTGAATTATGGTAGATTACAATTTAAGAATCACTGGGATTCTACAAAGGAACAATGGAGAACTTGGTCTAAGCTTGTTTCCACTAGTTACATGAAATGGAATCCATCTAAGCATACGTTTGAGGCCAGTGACGAAGATTGGACTAGCTATTTACAGGTATGTTAAATTACCAAATGTACTTTAGTGTGTTCATTTGAAAGTTTGCAAATCTTAAGAGGATTCCTGATTCCCCTCTGCCGCTCATTTGTTATAGGCAAACCCAGAAGCTTCCCAATTTCGCTATAAGGAACTTCAATTCCCCGACGCATTGGAAACCATCTTTAATGGTACTACTGTTACAGGGGAGACAGAACCTGCTGTGCAACAGAAGAAAAGCGATGACAGCGTTAATACTTTGCCTTTGCACACAAAAGGACCAGATGTAACCAGTTCAGATGAGAAAACTGAATGTCTTTGTGATGCTGTTGCATCAAGGAATGGTGTGAATATTCAAAAGAATGCCTTCTCAATTTCGTCTGCTGAAGGAAAACGCACTTATAGTATTGGTGAATGCATTGAATGTCTTGATGGAATGGAAGATGTAGAGCAAGGAAGTGACCTGTATTTGTTTGCTCTAGATGTGTTCCTTAGGCAGGAACATAGGGAAATTTTTCTCCAATTGAAAAAGCCAAATCTGAGGATCTCATGGTTGCAGCGACTTCAGTCTGTTGGTCAGTCTTCGCTCTAGGTTTTCGTCATACGTTCATCTGAGGATCTCATGGTTGCAGCGACTTCAATCTGTTGTTTTTTATTTCCCCAATATTTAATAGTGTGTATATAGTCCAGTGTTTAAGCTTTGGTCTGCTCCTTCCATGATGATGATATTGTGGTAAGCTTACTTAGAAGCTTAGAAATGTATTTGGTGGATTTTATTTCCCCTTCGCATGTTTAGCAATCCTCTTAAGTCTTATATTTTAACATTGTTATATTTTGGCTACTTTACAGTTTGGTAATAGGTTAACTGTCAAATAGAGTACTTATCTACAATCTGATTATGTCATTTTTGGTAATCCAAACGTTTATGTACCTTTGAAGTTTCATTTTTGATAATCCAAATTTGAGTTCCATGTTCTTTACATGCAACTTTGCTTCCTAACAAGAAGATATTCGATAACATTGTATCTCACAGAGTTGGATAATTACATAGTAAAATCTAAAGGTGCCTCTAGGTTGGAGAATCATGCTCATCCCTCAAGTACATACTGTATTTATGTAGTAATAAACTAATAATGTTAAATGTATAACAAAAACAAATCTAGTTTATAACAAAAAGAACCTAAGTACTAATAGTAATTCTGTCTTGTGTCTTCCTGACGGATGGACGGTGAATTGCAAAACTAATGTTCAGCATCTATGCTCTCTATCTGATGTTCAAACTTGTTGCATACAAGTCCCGGCAGCAGAAAATTCCGTACCTGAGTATCTGGAGTGCTCAACACATCCAAATGGCTACTTACAATACTTTTTATATGGAAGCCGTTCTTCTGTATCAAACTTCTTTGCCTAGAAAAGTACTCATTCTCTGTGGTAGACTCTGAATCTTCTGCTCTGTAAAAGTGTAGATTCAGTTATTGGATCATACTTTTGGTAAAGCTAAATCTAAGTTTGTAAGCAAGTCTAAAGCAACTGGAGATATAAAGGGAAGATAGGCACTATACCTCATCATCAAGGAAGACCAACCTCTAAATCCCGCAGAAACAAGATGATTAATGGTGACATTTTGGTACATTTCAGGTTCTCTTGATACCAAAATTATAGACCACCCATCAGTTTGAAGGCTCATATATAATCTTAAAACAAACACGAGTTTTACATCTTTTGCCTCTTTGACACAGTTGCTAATGTTGTCCCTATGAAACCTGCACCAAATAAACTCGTTGATAAGACTGGACTCAGCAGCACCAGTTGTTTCTGTTGTGAGCATTTTTCTATATTTTACACCATCCTAGCATTAGTTGTGAAGGTATTACCTCTGATGCAAATTGGAAGAATAAGGGTGTGGAGGAACAATGTCATCTATGTCCAACACCACCACATCCAAACCATTCTCCGAAGGTCTCAGAGTCTTGAAGTAATCATCAACCATAGACACAATTACGTTCAACTCTTTGGCATAATGCCCTCCTTTGATATAATGTATAGCCAGATCTCTACATATATCTGGAAGATCATATCCTTCTAAGCTATTGATATCAGCATGCAGAGAATACACTCTGCAATAGCTATAGTAATCATTAACATTCACAAGTTCAATAACTCCAGTATTTTTACTTTGACATGATTTCAGCATAATCACCAAAGAAACCAGCAAAGTAACAAATAAAACTCCAAGAGTGACGAGTGAAGCAAGAAAAATTGTTGCTGTATAAGATGACATGTAGAATCCTGTGTCTACGCCATAATGACTTGATGTATCTGTGAAGACAAAAAGAAAAAAGTTACTACATCAAGGTGCTATTAATAGCGGTGTTTTAAAAACCTAACTAGAAGGTTCAATCGATAAACGGTGAACTGTCATGGCATACCAGAGTTGTCTGTAAGACTAACTTCAGAGTGCTGCTGCTCCATTTGATGTGCATAAGCAGACATAACTTTAAATCCAGTTCAAGTAACACCTTCAGTATGCTTCGAGGTGTCAAAGGTTGCAACTGAAACATTACCATAAAAAGAAAAAAGAATCAAACCCAGTTAAAGATTTGACTTTACATACAAAAAAAGCAACCATTTTTGTTGTGGCTATATTATGATTGTTGAGTAGTGAGAAAAAGAAGTACCAGAGAAAGACATTAATGAGGCCCAAAACAAAATGTGGGCGATAGATAATACGAGAATGGATGATTCACTAGCATGCGTGAGAGAATATGTTTTGACACTATATGAAGGAAGCTTCCTTTGTTTTTTTATGTGCCTTTCCTTTCTTATGAAGCCCTTGTGTGTTTTTGCAAATGTATTTTTTTAAGGCATTTCAAAAGGACGAGTTAAGATTTCAAATATAAAACTATTGAAAAGAATGAATTTTTTAAGTAGCTAAAGTATTTAATGATGTATTTTTGAATTGATAATTCGTAATGTTCCCTCCCTCCTTTTATCATGGCTAGGGGTGAAAATAGATTAGACTAAGTTTTATAAGACCTGAGTCTGACGTATGATAACTTAAAAAATCAGAGTCTGATTTATGACTTATTATAGATTTTATTTTTTTGCCTGATTTGACCTTTTTAACAGCATGGTCTGAAAACCTATTTACTACAAACCTTTTTTTTATTAAGATTCTCAATTATTCCATATTACTTAAAAACTTTTATAGACTGACCTATATATGATGATCTATTTAGTTTTTATTCTAATATATATGCATATATAGACCAACATATGTATTTTTTTTCTAATATATATATATATATATATATATATATATATATATATATATATATATATATATATATATATATATATATATATATATATATATATATATATATATATATATATATATATATATATATATATATATATATATATATATATATATATATATATATATATATATATAAGACAATTTATTTAGTATATTTTTAATATAGAAATATAGGCCGACCTATAAGACTTCATAGACTTTTAATAGGCTATGTATGATCTATTTAATTAAGTAGGCTTTTATAAAAGTATAAAAAATTTGGCCTTTTTATTAAAAAAACCCTGACATGGTCTGACATTAAATAAGCTAAGCTAGATTATAGACCTCTGTAGGCCGATCTGACCTATTCTCACCCCTAATTATGGTCATTTTAAAAAAAGTGAACGTTTATATGTTGGATATAAAAGATAGCACGAAAGTCTGGTACAAAGGAAAAAATAGTAAATGGTTTGAAAAACGGATAGAATTATTAAAAAATTTCCAAAATAAATTTTTTAGAGTTCAAATACACACAAAATAAAATAAATTAAGGAACAATGACAATTAAAATATTACCGTGGCTTTCAACAATTTACAATTTTTTTATATGCAATAAATATGTGCAATATGACAGTAATCCAACTTGATAGAAAAGATAAAATATAAATAATAAGTATAATAATTTGTTTATCCAATTTGATTAAATAATCTATTTTGAGAGAGATAACAACTCTCTGATTCAATCTACTTTAAAAAGTTGTTAGAAAAAAAATTACAAATAAATTATAAGGAAATAGTCACTCAAATTTCCAAGAATAAACCCTATTTTCTAATTAAGTATTTCTCAATCTCTCTTTTAAACTCTCTCTCTCTCTCTCTCTCTCTCTCTCTCTATATATATATATATATATATATATATATATATATATATATATATATATATATATATATATATATATATGTCAATCCAATGTGGTTAGAAGTGTTTCACAATCTCCTTAGATATCTCAAAGGGTTTCACAAATTTTAAGAACATACTTTTAAGAATTTATCTTTGCATCTCTAAGACTGCCATTAAGATTCTCAAACCATCATCTATATCTCTAGCTCTAAAGTTCTAAAGATTGTGAAAGAATACATGCAAAAGATACATATTTATAATCGTTGAAATCCAATGAACTCATAAGAAGTCCAAAACATAACTCATTAACGAACGAATCCATTAACGAAAACTTGAACCGTCGACCATCAACTACCTCTACCTCACAACATACCTAGTTTCGAAGCCTTTTGACGACCTCATGATCGCTTTTATGCTTTTTTTCTTTTGGTTTAGGCAATTTGAAAATATTTTGTGTTCTCTACATCATTTAAGGATTTAAGGTATACTCCAACAATAATATTGTAAAATATTTTATTTATATTGAAGATAGAGATATAAGAAAAGGTTATTAAAGATAGAAGCTGCTATTAAAGATAATGAGGCGCAATGCCCCATTATGCGAATTCAACACCATGATGTCGTTAGAAATCAACACCCCTACATGACAGTGAGAACACTTCAATGAAAAAGATAACCAAAATGAGTTGGAAATTCCTGCAAACTTGGTCAAAGAAATATGGGAAATAACTCACATATAAGAATACACAACAAAGCAAAGAATGAAAAAGAGGTACAACACCAAGGTGCAACCAAAGGTGATGGAGAAATGCAATCTGATTTTGAAGCAGGTGATGGATCTAACCAGGAAAGGCAGCTACATCCCAACTGGGATAAAACATATAGGGTACTGCAGGATATTTAGCCTATGTATACACTATGGCCATTATTAGCTAGGATGTTTTCGACGAAGTGGACTAAATTATTTTGTCACCCTTAGGTTATCTTGTCGAACATTCCTAACTACATCCTCAACATCTTGGATTAACTTGACATATATACTCTTCATCCCCCCACGCACAGGAGGTTCGGCAGGTCGAAAATCCACCTGCTATTGTTGCCCTTGGTTACCAGGGGTAACCCTATTGTTAGACATCTTTATTGGCTTGACTTATACAATATGAGGAATTGGTTGTGCCTTGGCCTGAAGGGTGCCGATTTTTTTTCTATTCGACCCATTTGATTGATCAATAATTGGTAACTTTGGTTAATGTTCTGAATCAGAGTATTGAACATTGTACCGATTTAGTGAGTAAGAATGTTAACCATTTCGTGGTTACTTTCATCCATTTGTTGTCTTATGGAAAACATGGAATTTTTTGTTAGAGCATACATATTTAGGAGGGCAAATACAATCCCTTCAGGTTGTGTTATTCGATCAAGGTTGCTAATAGCAGACCATGATTCCACATATGGATTCAAAGGAGACAATATCGTTGCATTATTATCATGCCATCATCGCGAATGACATGCCGTAATGGAAATCCCTAGAAACCAGTGACATCTTAAAACTCGACACATATGTAGGCATATGATCTCCTATAGTAGTGTGTGTGGTCCTAGTAGTACTTGGAATGTTTGTTGTCGCAGGCAATGAAACCACCACTCCTGGTAATGATGGTGCACTCGTTATTGGGGTAAGTAAGGACATGCTCATTTGTTTTATAGGATTTGAATTCCCTGTCACTCCAACTGTTGATCTGACATGTTGTTCACCGTCTGAAATGTCGGTTTAGAGAAGTGAAGTGTTCTTAGAACGAACCATTTCAACTAGAATTCTACAACTCCTCAAGCGCATAAAAGTCCAGTTGCAAAAAATATTTTTCAACACAGAAAAGATTGGCAACAAAAAAACAAAAATACAACACTTTTTTAAAGGAGAAAATTTAAAATTTGTCACAAACAGGTTCCACTAGACGTGCCAATTTATTCACCAATAATTTATGTAAATAATCAATTAGTTTTAAATTTATTGCTTGAATGACCAAACTAATAAATCCCGGGGCATGTTGTGCGAAATTTTCGAGAAAAGAAGTGTACTTTAATGTTGTCATGTATTTGTGTAAAAATAATTTCGACGAAGTCGAAAATGTAACTTGAATGAAAATAAAAACAAGTAAATGTAGGCGAAATGAAAAAACTTTATTTGCATAAGTAAAAGTTTGTATACAAGTATATTTTCTTCGGATACTCGTTTCTCGCTTAAGTAAAAGTACTTTGAGTTTGTATTGAAGTTTACAATGATTTTGTCACCCCTGAATCCTAACGCTAGATTCCCTATTTATAGTACTATGAAACTAACTGTCCTTAACGCTCAATTGTATTCCATCCGACACATCACTTATGCATGTTTCGCTTGCCTTTGATTGAACTCCACGTGTCTTTGGCATTTTGGATAAGACAAAAAAACAATTATTTGGTTTGATTTTAAATTTACTTTTGTCGAATATCCTTCTATCTGTCAAATTGGTCAACAACCAACTTTTGGAAATCTCGCTAAGTACCAGACAAAATCCTCAATATGTCAAACATTGACGTTTTGTCCCAAACCTTCTCTGGTTGAAAGGCATGAAAATCTTCCCTTACGTTTGTGCATAAATTTCAGCTAATTTCTTTGTTGAGTTACTACATTAAAACTTCTTGACTAACAAATACCATCAAAACCCATCGATCAGATCATGAAACACTCACGAATTATATTTACACACCAAATCCAATAATACAAAATGAATAGAATTGTGTTAGAAAAACCTCAAATATTCATATTTAGTTAGAGATAAAACTTAAAAATAATTTATATAAAATGACATTCATCCCTTTACCAACTAGATTTATAATAAAGAGTTATACCAAACTAAAACAAAAGTTGGGGATTGAATTTCCATCTACCAATCTCATAGTCTTTGATCCAACCCGAACAATGTGATACTACCCTTCTTAATTTCTCTTAAGTGAAAAGTGGGAAATATTTCTTTTTTTAAAGAAAGAAGAAAAAATAACTAAAAGTTTAGTGAGAATTTTATCACTTGACACTTGACACTTGACACTTGACACCAATAAACTAAGTGACAAAACTCACAAACCAACAAATATTAGTGATAGTATTCCCTTACATATCTCTTCCTGTATAAAACCATATGACAACCACATAAATACTTGCGATGCTAAACATTCACACCTCATAATGCATCCTCATTAGCCTATCCACTCATCACATGCCACATGGCACTACATGCATAATTAGCCACATATCCATAATTTGCTATATCCCCTTCTCACTCTCTTTTTTCAATGCAATAACATACACAACATCCTCAAAAAATTTCAACATAGTTTTTATTTTTTGCAGCCATGGAAACTGGTATAGCATGTTACTCCCGTGGAGCTTTCTTTCCTACTGTTTCTTCCAAACACTCCGTACCCTCTATCACTCCCTCTTCTTCCATCAGGGTATGTTGAAATAGAATACAAGAATCTTAACACTTTTTGATTCAATGATTAATTTAAAAGTTCTTCATGCACTTTACTGAGAATGTTTTTGTAATGAGGCAGAGCTTGAAATCTAGCTCTTTATTTGGAGAATCTCTTAGAGTGTCACCCAAATCAACAACACTCAAGTTTTCAAGAACAAAGGCTAATTCATTCATAACCAAATGTGAAATTGGTGACAGTTTGGTGAGTTACTTTACTTACTTACTTACTTAATTAACACCTGCAAGAGCTTACTTAAACAATTTTCAACTTATTTTCACAAGTTCGTTCTTCGGGATATAGTTTATGAAAACTGTTTGAATTTATGTAAGATGTTTGTTAATTGTAGGAAGAATTCTTGTCAAAGGCGACACCGGATAAGGGTCTGATTAGGTTGATGGTGTGCATGGGAGAAGCTTTAAGAACAATTTCTTTCAAAGTGAAGACAGCTTCTTGTGGTGGAACACAATGTGTTAATTCTTTTGGCGATGAACAGCTTGCAGTGGATATGCTAGCTAACAACCTTCTTTTTGAGGTTGGACAAATCATAGTCTTAGTTTAATAAAATTCATGTACATATAGATTGGTCCAATTCTCGCACAAGAACTATAACATAAGTACTGAGGCTTTTATGAAGGCTTTCATAATAATAGTAATGAAATGCCATCTTATTTTTCAATGTACAATGAAGCTAAAGTCTCTAATTTTCTATGCATAGGCCTTAAAACACTCTCACTTCTGTAAGTATGCTTGCTCAGAAGAAATTCCTGAGCTTCAAGACATGGGTGGTCCAACTGAAGGTCTGCCATAATTCTATCAAAAAATATGATTCATGTCTCTTATACAAATACATTCATTTTTTGAGGATATATATGCAACTCATAACAGGTGGATTTAGTGTTGCATTTGACCCTCTTGATGGTTCAAGCATAGTAGACACAAATTTCACAGTTGGCACCATCTTTGGTGTTTGGCCTGGTGATAAGTTGATTGGAGTCACAGGAAGAGAACAAGTTGCCGCAGCTATGGGAGTTTTAGGTCCTAGAACTACATATGTTCTTGCTCTAAAAGATTTCCCTGGTACTCATGAGTTTCTCCTGCTTGATGAAGGTAACATTGATATTTATTTTTGGTGAGATACACTTATTACTGACGCTGCCAGTAATAATTTGAAAAAATTAAAGTGTCCGTGTTAGTTTCGGGCACAGACACTGACACAAACAATTTTTTTTCTGAGGTGTCTGTGCTACAAAGCTGATTAGTGACAAATACTATCATATGACAAAATTATCCAATACATATATTAGGAAAATGGCAGCATGTCAAGGAGACTTATGAAATTGGTGAAGGAAAACTATTCTCCCCTGGAAATTTGAGAGCTACATTTGACAACGCCAATTATGCTAAGGTCTATATGAAATCATCTTATATGAGAAAAATTATGTTTTGTTCTTTGCATTTTCACATGTATCAAATACTATTAATGAATACTTACCTCTTCCTTTTTCATCCAATAGTTGGTTGATTACTATGTCAGAGAAAAATACACATTGAGATACACTGGAGGAATGGTTCCAGATGTCAACCAGGTTCTTTTCTCAACACATTCTCATGCATGACATTATAACAAAACTTTCTTCATTGAAATATCTGCATCAAGTACTCGATGGTTTCTAGCACCTGTGCTGAGTTAGCACAGGTCCCATCTGTTGATAATAGTCTTTGAGACTCGACGGAAATTTAACATAATATGATATGAAAATGTGTTTTTATATGCAGATTATTGTAAAAGAAAAGGGAATATTTACAAATGTGACATCACCTACTGCGAAAGCGAAGCTGAGACTGTTGTTTGAGGTAGCTCCATTAGGACTGTTGATTGAAAATGCTGGAGGTTTCAGCAGTGATGGTTATAAATCAGTGCTAGACAAGGTTGTTGAAAACATTGATGATAGAACTCAAGTTGCTTATGGATCAAAGAATGAGATAATTAGGTTTGAAGAAACATTGTATGGTTCATCCAGGCTCAAGGGTGGTGTACCTGTTGGAGCAAGTGCTTAAACTGTTAACAACAATAATTCATTTTCAATTTTTATATGCTTTTTTGCAAAATATATATAATGCTATCTTTGAGACAATTATGTACAATATAGTCATAGATTACTTATTTATGACTAGAACTATATATATAATTTGTGCTGGCCAACATCTAAGCATCTCTAGTCATGAAGTTTGGCAATATGGATAAGATGATGCATAACTTAGTGTGAATTAAAGATACATGTAGAAAACTTGAAATAATTAAAATAGTGATTATACTTATGATGACCACAACAACAACAAAGGCTCATCTCATTAAATGAAATCGGTTGAAATCGGTTACATGGATTAATTTCGCCATAATATTCTATTAAATATCATATTTTTATTCAAATTATTAATCTCAAGATCTTTTTTAATAACTTAGGTCTTTTTAGGTCTTTTCATTCTTTTAGTTTGTCTTTTCTCCCTTGGTTTCGACAACAACCACAAGCAAAATAAAGTACTCCCTTGGTTTCGACAACAACCACAAGCAAAATAAAGTACACCTCCACCAATTAAATTATAGCAACTTGTAATATCAAAACCCATTTATATATATTTAAACTATTTTTAACAGAAAAACTAAATTATTTTTAAACTATATTTAAGCTATGTTAAAGTTGATGAATTTTTTTTCATAGAATTGAGTATTTCATATCCTGTCTAATTTCATAACCTTTAGGCTCACCATGATTCTTTAAGGCTCGTGCCTTTTGTGCCAACACCTCCTATTCCAAAGCAGATGTCAGCAAAAAAAGAATATATGTGCCTTTGACCATAAAGTTGGGGAGACTCATATTGGTACAGTGGAAAAAAAATGACGCTCACGTGTTACCACACATCCGTCACAATATTCGTCACTATTTTTATCATTCCTATTATAGACGCTACCCCGACACTCTCTCTAATATTATCATTTCTAATTTTATCATGTCGAGTCTTACCACACATCCGTCACAACATCCTCATATCCTTTACATTTATTTTATTCTCGTGTTGATTCTTAACCCACAACATTTTGTCCCGTACAAAAGCACGGCTCTTACCACAATTCGATAAAATTTTCCTTTCAACTTGAGCGGTATCTTTACATCACATAAAACACCTGACGCCCTGTTCCATTTCTGTCATGATCCGAAAAATACTCGAGCGTACGGAGACTCGAAATAACTACATAGTCGCCACCACAGTTTTTTATTTTTAAAGGGAAACGTCAATAAAATCTTTGAAGAACAAAAACCTGATCATCGCAACCAGTTTTGGATTCGAGAGCCGGTTATGCGAGGGGAAGGTATTATTACCCCTCACATATGTTTTACTCAACGAGGACCTTTTAATTAGTTTTGTGAGTGTTCAATTTAAAAAGTGTTTGGAGTTCTTCTACTTATTAAAAGATGATTACAAAAGGGGAAAAGTTTTAGTTTTTTATTAATGGACCTGACGTGTTGTTGAGTCTCTCTCCTATCTATCTTTAGGTACGATGGAAAACTCAATAATATGTAGTTCTTTGATATAAAATATTTGTTTGCTGCTTTTTTTAAAAGAATAGTAATTATGTCGCATTCTAGCTGTTAAAAATCTGCTTGTATGTTTGAACTACGAAGGTTGAAGAATATGTTTGTATTTCACGTCGAAATGAGTCAAACATTATCTTTTTTATTAAAAGTTTGTTTTTGAATGCATAAGGACAAAAAGTTAGTTATATGAGTTTGAGATTGGTTTTAGGTGTGAATGATGAATAACCAATTCGAACAAAGCATGTGATAAGTCTTTGATCGTTAAAAAAAACATATCAGTATGTATTCACCCATTCCTCCTAAGTTTATTATGAAAATTGTTTGTGAAGGCAAATAATGGTTTAGACGAATCGTGCGCTAAACCCTCAATTATTTGAGAAACAAGTGAATTCACATTCATCCATTCCTCATTATTTAATTAGAAGTATATTAAGAGAATTTAATTTAAAAATCAATAAAAAATTATTTTTGTAATTTTAATAGTGTGAGCAAAGGAGGTTTGTGATGAGAGATAGAACAAGCAATTTGGATTCAAGGAAACTCTTGTAGGGAGATTTTATGACTGGACAAAAAGAAATGTCATGAGAAGATAAGCAAATGGAGAAGGTGTCAACATTGTAATATGGAAATGGTAACATGATATATTCGGACAAAGGAAAATGGAATTTTTAAGGTTTTATCAAGGCTAAGTAAGGAGGTGTAAGTGATGGTTGTTCACTCATAAATATTTTTGCAGCATAAGTAGAGTGGAAGAAGTTACATCTTGGTATTATGAGATACAATGTAGCAACATTGTAGTCACAAGTGTACATATTGGATTCTTAGTCTTGAGACAGACGTGAAGCAACACACTTTTGTTAAGTAGTGAGATTGTGGTAAGCAACGAGAAGCAATCCAAGATTTAATACAAACTAAGTGTAGATTATGGAATGGACTACACCAGATGGTATTAGGAATAGTTGGTGAGAATTGTCGGTTGTGAGTAATTCGATAAGTGAATTTGGTATAGTGTTATGTACAATGGATTTTGGACGAGGAAAAGGTTTCAGTGTGTATGTGAGGGATGTTGAGGTTCTTCAGGGAGTGCTTTATCTTGATTGTCAAGAGTGGAAGAATTTATTATAATTAGGAATGATCATAGTATTCTGAATCTACCTTTGGTTGGACTAAGAAAGTTTGTTGTCTTATTTCCCACCAAAGAATTCCAGTGAGAGTTTGAGGTTACGTGCTTAACATGATATGTCTAGGAAGAGTATGGTACCATGTAATGGTTATGTTCAGATGGAGTTTGTGGTTGGAGCACTTGAAAGTTATCATTGGTCAAATTCTGCTTGTGTCGTTGTGAAACCGTGACAAAACTTTGGATATATGTTTGTGGTTGGAGCACTTGAAAGTTATCAATTGATATATGTGTAAGGACATTCGATTTCAGGGACATAAATTCAAAGCTTCGACATCCACATATTCATCTTTAAGAGTGGAATTCTAGTCATTAGACTACAAGACCAAAAAAAATTGTGATTATATTATTATCCACATTAGCATGTTATCATCAAAGCTTTCAAAGTGAACATTAGGCCTCTTAAGGTGCTTGATATATTTGAAGTTATTTGGATTCCTCTTGATTGGGTTAAAGTCAATATGGATGGTGTATTAATGAGCAACTCTGGTCCTTTTTCTTGGGGTGGAATTTTTAGAAATAGAAATGGTGACCACCTTAACAACTTTGCAATCTCTCTCAATCAACAGATGCTTTTGTTGCTTAGTTGAATGGCATAATGTATGCAATTGAGATGACAAATAGAAGAGGCATTAGTAAGCTTTGGGTTGAATGTGATTGTAAAAATTCCATGCTTGCTTTCTCTAAGTCTAAGATGATTCCCTGAAAGCTTAAAAAGAGATGACTCCATTGTATATCTATATCATCTAATATGAATTTCATTATCTCGGGTGTCATCAGATAAGGTAAACATTGCACATTTAGGATTATGAATCTAGAAATATCTTACAACCAATTCACTTAGTGGGATGAAGTTTCTTTGGAAGCCTCTTGAATTTTTTCTAGGGATCCATCCCTGATTTTCGTTTCTCTTATAAATAAATAATAAAAAAGACATTAACAGGTGACATTATATATTATAAATCAATCCTAACAAATTAAATGTTTATTATTTCTTATTTAAAATTATTTTAAAAATATAATAATAAAAAGCTCAATAGAATGTAACAAAAATTTTGTCTAAAAATTTATATTTAATTTCATCGCTAAATCTACAGTATAAAGTCGTAATTTTTTATTCGTTAAGTATACAAATTTAATCCAATATAATTGAATAAACCGTGGCACTGTTTGGATAAGAAAATATGAAAAAAATTAACGCGCCAGGTAGGGGTCGAACCTACGACCTTCTGCTTAGGAAACAGACGCTCTATCCACTGAGCTACAGGCGCTGCTTATTGACTTATTTCAACCAAATTATTTTATTAACATGTAATATTAAAAGTAACTTTATTATCACATTGAAAATCATGAAATCCGATTTTCTTTACCATTTTTGTGACACTTATTAATGATATGCAGTTAACTAATATTAGTGTATTTTAATTATAGATAATGTAGCATCTTCTAAACCTTGTCAATTGCTTGGAGCCTATCCAAGATCTCATATTTGATTTAGAGTAAAAAGAAAAGGTCAATATTTCACATAGATGATAATAGATTTAATTACACTTGATTCTGGAAATTAGTTTTTCTATTTTATAGTTTTCTTTGTTTTTATAATAAAATCGATGAAATATTTATTATTTAATTTATATTTTTATAAAACGTTTTTATATCATAATTTATCATTTTCATTATAATTGGTTCTTTTCGTGATTTAAAAGCACCGAGGAAATCTTCGCAACAACAAGAGGTGGGGGAAAGATTTCGTACACATTGTGACGGTTAGCGTAAAATGGTTTAATATATATATATGTAGTGTTGATCCAAACCCTATTATAGATAGATAAGTTAGGAGAGTCTATTATCGGATAAAGATTTTCAGAAATCACTAAAACAAGATTACGCTGGTCTAAATTATTTATCATAAGAATAATCTATGACAATTTGAGGTTGTATTGTGCTTGTAGAATTTAATTAATTGTCTAAATGTTTATTCATTGATACTTGAATGATTGTGATTGTTAGACTAAGAAAATGATCTATTACTCCTTGAGGTAAGAAACAACAACATCATTAGGTATTAAGGGTTAGATTCCCATAACGTAGGGGAAGTTGGATACATCGAATAGTTGTATTCTAATGGGTTTTGGTTAAGGAAACACTTGGTTAACTATATCCTTTACGGTCTGTCTCTCTTTCATGGGAAGTCAATCATATTGTATTCTTTGTACGAACTGAACTTACTAGGTAGATGTAAGGTTGTAAGGTGAGTTAATAATAAATACATTTTGAGGTTGTTAATAGTAATTGGAACTCAACGTATGTGTTTAGTGACATAAGAATTGAAATGATGAATTCTTGAAGATTAAATTACTAATTGGGGTTACAGTTGCTACAATCGTATTGAGAGTACATGTAGACTGCATTTAGGAATGTGTAAGTCTAGTGTCATGTGTATGGGCACACGAGGTTGATTAGGTGTTTGTATCCTGACGAAGATTATTATTGCGCACTTGGCAAGATAATTGGATCATGGCCTATTTTCTTAAGGGTGATCGACTTATAACACTTGGACTCCACGTGAAGTCAGATGGCTTTGCTCTTGGTAAATGGGAGGACTTTGATGGCATGTGGTCTCGTGACATCTGATCTCGGTAATTGGGAGGATGTCTTTGACACTGTTTGGCCTAAAATTTTGATTTGAACCACGCACGAATACCCAACTAAGCTTATTCTGAGCTTCAAGTTTTGCAAAACCTCATGCATAATGTTAAGCCAATTCTTGCATTTTTAGACTCTTTCATTTGGTGGCCAGATGCTGGAAGTTTCTCAGTGAAAGCGGTATCATCAAGACGATCTTGTTTAGCTTCAACAAGTATTCAATCTAACTTGTCTCTTGCTCCTTTCTTGAAAAATGTTATGGAATTCAAGTTTACCCGGCAATATCAAATGGTTCATATTGAGGTTGTTGCTCAGTAGGTTGCAGACGCATGATTAATTAGCAAGGAGGGTATTTTAAGTAGTCAGCTTGACCTTGTCTGCCTTATGTGGTTAGGACTAGAAAAATCTTCTCCATCTTTTACTTTTTTTCCCGATTACTTTTGTTGTTTGGATATGTTTATCGAATTGGATCAGGATTGCTACTTTTTATATTTATGTTTATACAATTGAGCACTTAGACGGGTATCTCCTTTTGCTAAAAAGGAAGGTTACTAAGAAGTTTTGATTCCTTTGTTGGCTTGTGGCATTGCAGTCGATTTGATTGGTGAGGAACAATACACTTTTTAAGGGAGGTCACAAAGGAGCGGAGGTAGTCAACCTGGAAATTAACTTTTCTTGGGAGTGGTATGAGGTGAGCCTTAATGGGACAGTGTATTGTAATAGGCTTAATTGGACTGAGTATTTGCTTGTTTTTTTTGCTAATTCCTTGTAATCTTCTTCTTTCTTAGTTTTCTTTCCTATTTCCTTCTATATGTGGGTTGAGTACTTCTTGTGCTCATTTATATACATCTTTTGCTTATAAAAAACAAATTTACACCTTTTAATCTTAAGGGTCTATTAATTATAACGATACACTTGTAAGAACAAGATTTGGTTCTGCTTTATATCTCTAAGTTTTGATAATAATAGAGAAGTATTTGTGTGAAAGAAATTTTGATACTCTAACGTTTGTTGTTATTAAAGTTCTAAAAAACAAATTCTGACTCTAATGAAGGTCATATGCACAGTCAGTGTGATATGACAATATATGCTTCTATGCAAAAGAAGCAAAGTTGCTTCTGTACGAACTCACATCAGAAATATCTTGAGAGGACAATATTATTGTTGCAATGTTTTCTAGGATTTTGACTTTAGCTGAGTGTGACTCTGATACCTTAGTTCTGAATACCAAGTGTTGAAAGACTCTGAAGACCAATTCCATTGGACAAGTTTTGAAGACTCTGAAGACTTAAAGGTTCTGAAGATTAAGGTTATGAAGACTAAGTGTTGAAGACTCTGAAGATAGTGTTATGTTGAAAGAAGTTTTAAAGACTCTGAAGACTTAAAATTCTGAAGACCAAGGGTTTCAAAGACAAGTGCTGAAGTTTCTGAAGACAAAGTTCTGGTGAACAAGTTCTGAAGACACTGAAGACTTGAGATTTTGAAGACCCAGTTATCCATTCTTCTACTCCTGCTTCAATCATCTCAAAATTAGAAGTTTCTGAAGCTCAAAAGATAAGGATTATTGGTTATCAGAGAATAATACATAGTATAAAGACGTTCCATTCCATTATGATTCCACTTCTCCACTACCCTAATTTAGTGGTACTAAAGGACGATTGCGTGTACTTTTTTTCCACCCTCAGCACATAAATTCCTCAGGCTAACTATCATTCAACGAATCTTTTTCTCAATAGTTATAAAAGGATTGTCCCATGAAGGAAAAATGGCATAAAACTACACAACACTCTAAGTGCACATACAAAGCAATATTCTTTTATAGTAATACATATTTTCTAAGCTCTCAATTGTGTTTACCATGTTTATGTAGAAGCTTCTAATTGTAAACAAAGCCTTTTTACAAACTATTGTTTGTATTCCGTAAAGGACCAAATGAAGGTCTGAAGCTTTAGGAAGCATATGACAATTAGTCTTTGTGGTTGTTAGTTACAACAATTGGTTGTGCATTGTTGTTAGTCATAGGGGGTGTTGTTCCTTGTAATCAGTTTTTTTATAGTGTATTAAGTCCTTGTTTAAGGCGAAATCACCTTGGCAGGTGGAATGGAGGTAGCTTAAGGTTTTCAAATGAACCAGGATATATCATGTGTCTCTTTCTCTTGTTTGTTTGTTGGTATACTTGTTGTGTTTTCACAAAATCCTTTCATTTTTCAAAACCCAATTTAAACCCCCTTTTTCTTGTGTTTTCTCACACCTTCAATTAGCATCAGAGCTCTGATTCTGATTTTGATAAAAGTTTATCATACACTTCACTGTGTCAGTATTGATCCAGTATTTGTGTGAGTTATTATGGTTGAAACTGCAGAAAATGTTTCTACTGCAAATGAGAAAGATAATTATAGTGCAAAACCACTAATATTTGATGGTGAGAAATTTTATTATTGGAAGGACATAATAGAAAGTTTCTTCCTTGGTTACGAAGTAGATCTATGGGATATGGTAGTCGATGGCTACACTCACTCAATAGTTGCTACATGAAAGAAGGTCACTAGAGTGCAATGCGTGACCAACAAAAGAATGAATACTAGAATAATCATAAGGAGAGAACCATATTGCTCAACGTTATTTCTTATACTGAGTATTAGAAAATAATTGATAGAGAAACTGCCAAATCCATCTCAGATTCATTGCAAATGACTCACGAAGGGAAGGCTCAAGTAACAGAGACAAAGGCTCTTTCCCTAATCCGAAAGTATGAAGCCTTCAAGATGGAAAATGATGAATATATAGAAACCATGTTTTCTAGATTTTAGATGTTGGTAGTTGGACTTAGAGTTTTAGACAAAGTTCCACTGTTGATCATGTCAAGAATATTATCAGAAGTTTTCCTTCAAAATAAATACCAATGGTAACTACTCTAATTCTAGCCAAGAATCTGAATAGCTTAAGTCTTGAGGAACTTATTAGCTCTTTAAGAAGCCACGAGATTGAGTTGGAGGAAAATGAACCTCAGAAGAAAAGCAAATATGTCGCTCGTAAGTCTAAATCTGAAAAGGTTGAGGTTTATCAAGCTAATGAGAAATCATAAGGTTCTGATGAAAACTCGGAGGATGGGTTGCCACTTATCTCAAAAAGGATAAAAAAAGATGTGGAAGCATAGGCAAGGAAAGTTCAGAGGATCACGAAGGAACAACAGTTGTTCGGAATCAACATCTGGACTGAGGAAGAAAAGCTCTGGAAATGAGGCCACCTGTTATGAGTACAATGAGCCAAATCATTATAGGAACGATTGTCCAATGCTTCTTAATAAAGATAATAATACTAAGAAGAACTTCACCAAAGTCAAGAAGGGACTTATAACGACTTGGGATAATTCTAACTTTGAAGAAGGAGATTCTGATGAAGAACACGCAAATGTTGCACTAATGGTGTTGTACCCCAACATTTTCCCTCACATATTCAAGATAATGTGTCTCAAGAGGTCTATCAATAGTCACAAGATTCTTAATTGGTCAAAATGATTGAAGGTCTCACCAGACAAAGCCTCCTTCAGAACAATGGATCTTAGAACTAGGGTTTTGAGTTTCCCCAAGCAAAATGGACTTACAAAGCCTCAAGAGGACCTCATAACATCCCACATACCTTAAATAATCCCCATGACAAGTTTCAACGCTTTCCCAACAAATTTGTCCAGTCAGATGCTCAAATACCCAAAAATCAGTTAACTTGGTCAACAATTCAACTGTGGTCAACTCAAAGTCAAACTTCAAGATTTTTGGTCAGCATCATGATTATGAGGTGAAATTAATCATTTGATCAAGGGTTGATCATGATTCATCAAGGAAACCTCAGAATCATAAAAAATCAGGAGTTACTAAATTAGGGTTTTGTGTAGGAAAAGTCAACTGAACTTTGACCAGCCATAACTTTCACATACTTCATCAAAAATTTCCAATCCAAACTTAAAGATGAGGTCATGCACGACCCAATGACCAATTGTTCTGATTTTTATTATTTATTTTATATTATTTTGGATTTTAATCATTAAAATTCAATTTTAAGTGAAATAAATTATGAAAATTAAATATTTGATCTAATACCTATTTTTGGATCAAATATTTTGTGATTAAGATGATTGAAATCATTCAAAATTCGTGCAAGACCATTATAGCATGGATATATTTGATTTTTTGACAAATTTGGTAAGGTTTTTTCTTCACAATAAAGAAACTCCAATCCATTGCCAAAAAGCCCAAAATTTAAACCTAATTCACTCTATTGTATATACACAACAAAGGCATTAGGGGTGAACACGAATTCAGAGCCAAAAGGAGACACTTTCATATTCAAAAATTCTAAAAAAAAATTAATTTTCGGTTTCACCATTCCAAGGGGTTTCAAAGGGTTCAAAAGGTCTTAACACGTTCCTTGAGGCTCCTTAAACGTATCCCAAGCATTCTCATCATCAAAATTATTCTAAAATGCACAAACCGAATCGTTTTCTTCTTCTTGTTTTATGTTTTTTGATTTCATATATTTTGGTGTTATAAATTATATTTAACCATTGATTCATATTTGTTTTCAAGCATAGAAGCTTTATGGATAAATTATTTGGAGTTTCATGGCCAAAACCTCATCCTGCCATTGTTAGGGTTTAAGCCTCTAAATTAGGGCTTTATGATACAAGCTATTTAAATAACTTTTATTGATGTATTTGAGTTGTGTGAACTGTAGGGATCACATTGGTGTGATTAATTTGAAAAAATCGTATGTGGTTTGAGCAATATGACATTCGCAGGTTTTCCTACGACTATAAATTTGCAGTTAATATTGGTGCTAATTTCGCAGGTAATTTCGCAAGGGCATAGGTAGAAGACGAAGTTGGCGCCCTTCTGAATTTTTGAAATTTAGTTTAATATTTTTTGTTTCTTTTCTGTTTATTTATCACAAGCGCGTGATTATCTCAGTGGTGAGGGGATCCTTGTGCAAGCCATGGGGTGTGGGTTCGAACCCAACCTGTGGCGTTTTTTTTTTAAACTTACGATTTTCTTGAATTTTAATATATTATTGTTTGTTTTCAGTTTCAATTACGTAGGCGCGCAATGGCCCAGTGGCAAAGGGCTGAGGCTGGGAGGAAAGGCAAGGGCGTGGGTTCGATTCCCACCCCAGGTATTTTGGCAAGTTTTCATTGTTTTTTTTTTAATTTCTTTAATTTGCTTAGTTATTTATTATTTCTTTTAACAATTTCATTATTTTCGTAACAATTTTTTTTAGATTTAGGTTAACATTTTTATAAAATAAATTATTAGTATTATTATTTTTATATTTTGGTTTATAATTAAACCCTAATTATTTTCATAAACCTAATTATTTTCATAAACCTTAATTTTTTTCATAAACCTTAATTTTAAACTTAAACCTTATTTTTTTCATAAACTCTAAACCCTAAAAAAATTTCCAAAATCTAATTTTTTTATGGTTAAATATGTTTTTGGTCCCTCTAAATCTCTTAAACTTCAGTTTTAGTCCCTATAAAAAAATAGTCGAGTTTTAATCCCTATAAAATTACTTTTGCATGCAGTTTTAGTCCCTGTAGAAGGACTAAAACTACATGCAAAAGTAATTTTATAAGGACTAAAACTCGACTTTTTTTACAGGGACTAAAACTCGACTTTTTTTTTACAGGGACTAAAAGTCAAAATTTGAGATATTTATAGGGACCAAAAACTATATTAACCCTTTTTTTTAAAACCTTAACCCTGATTTTCTAAACCTTAAAACCCTAAAGTTTTTTCCTAAACCTATAATTTTTTAACCTTAATCCTAATTTATTTCCTTTAACTCATTTTTATGTTATTCATTTATGGTTTGCCTGATTATGTAACTGTTTCATATTTATAATAATTTAGCTTTATTTTTCGCCTAATTATTATGTAATTGCCCCGAAGCCTTGTAATAGTGTAGGAACTGTTTATTTTTCTGCCTTTTAATTTCTGCCTTTATTTTATGTTAATTGCGTGGTTAGTAACTTAGGGCGTGAAAAGATGTAAATGAATTAACTTGGACTTAGATAATTAATAACAAGATAAATATTTGAAAACAACACTCACACACGTAAGTCAATCGTTCTACGATCGCCATCTGCACTTCCTAGGGTTCCCCTCTTGGTTGCCTTTAATATGGTCAAGTCCCTCGAAAATGGGAGTGTCTTAAGCAATGTCCCTTCAAACAGATAAATCATCAAGTCCCTTTAAAGTTAAAAAGATCATAGTCTCTTCGATGTTGCTTACGGAATAAATGATCTCGTCCCTCGATGACCTTACGGAATAAATGATGATAGTCCATACAAATTGCTAAAGACACCCCTACAAGTTGCCTTCATTGACCATACGATGACCCTACGCCCGTCCCTTAATAAATCCAAGGTGAATGACTACTTACTCCTTAATAGTAAGGACAGTCTTATCCTTGAAAGGAAATATAGAAACATGAAAGACCAGTCTAGGGTAGGTAGTTCTTAGGTACTTGCTCACATTTCAAAACTCTTTTTCACACCTCACTTTCAAACAATTTTCAAAAACTCAAAGCTTTGTATACATACATACGAGGATCATTACAAAGACTTATGAAAAATTCTAAACACACACTTCACATTTCTTTTCAAACAAACAAGTAAGCTAAGTAACTAAGAGCCCATGGATAACCATGGATATAAAGGGTGCTAACACCTTCCCTTTATATAACCTACCCCCCGAACTCAAAAAATTTAAAAGGTCTTTTATGTTCTTTTATACCCTTTCCTATTGGATAAAATAAAAGTCGGTGGAGACTCTTGCTATCCGCACATGTTTTTGTCAAACAAAAACACCAAGTCAGTTCTCCCACCGTGTTACAAGTGGCAACAATAATTGATGTTAATGTCTCTGAAGAGCTAGAAGATAGAGTAATATCATAATCAGAATCAAATTCAAACTTAGAAGATGTATTATCTAAACTCTCTCGTAGTGAATTAGATTCATATCTTTCATAAATCTTGGAAAGTTATCAAAAACTTCAAAGTAAATACAAGGATCTTAAACAAATCCATGTAACTACTTATGAAGAAAGAGATAAGCTTAAACAGAGTAATTCTTCTTTGGATGAAACTATTTTCCCTTTGAAAAATATTAGCAATGCCTTAAAAAGAAAAAAATTCATTCTTAAAGAAGAATTAATCTCTAAAGTCTCTGATACTGGTTGTATCAACAAGTATGATAGAGCCTTCCAACATTTTCTAGCTAAAAGCATAGATAGCAATAAGTTAGATTCATTGATCTATGGTGTTAGCATGAAATAGAAACAGAGGTTTATGGTGTAAAGAAACTTTCAAAATCGATTAAACTTTACCTATAAAATTAATACCTCTCTATGATCAATTTGTACCTTCTGGTACTAAACTTGATTTTTCTGAGCTTGTGTGTGTACCTCCACAGACACATAAATCCGAACACAAACCAAAGTATAATATACATATTCTTTTAGTTTATCCTTATGCACATAGACCCAAAATTTCATAAACTGTGGGGGAACTAACAAAAGAGGACCCAAAATATGGGTACCTAAAGATAAGGTAATTTATGTTACATATATCCTTAACAACTCAATTGAAACACCAATCATGGTATCTGGACAGTGATGCTCACGACACATGACGGGAAGAAGGAATATGTTCCAAAGTCTAGAACTTAAGCCTGGAGGATCTGTCGGTTTCAGAGGAAAATATAAGGGTAAGATCATTGGCTCTAGAACAATAGGTAATGCTAAACTTCCTTTTATTACCGGTGTTCTTCTGGTCGATGGTTCGATGGTTTAATGTATAATTTGTTGTCAATTAGCCAACTTAGTGACAATGGATATGACATTGTTTTCAATCAAAAGTCGTGTAAGGATATCAGTGAAAAGGACGACTTTGTCCTCTTTAATGGAATGAGAAAGAACAACATTTATAATATTAGACTCTCTGATATTCAGGATCAAAATGTTAAATGTCTTCTGTCTGTTTCTAAAGAGCAATGGCTTTGAAAATGATGATTGGGCCATGTTAGCATGAAAAAAAAATCTCATCTAAATAAGCTTAATTTAGTCAGAGGCTTGGTTAATCTGAAGTATTCTTCAGGTTCTCTTTGTGAGGCATGTCATAAAGGAAAATTTTCGAAAATTGCTTTTAAAGAAAATAATGTTGTCTCTACCTTAAGACCATTAGAACTTCTTCATATTGATCTCTTTGGTCCAGTGAAAACTGCATCAATCAATGGTAATAAGTATGGACTAGTCATCATAGATGATTATAGCCACTAGACATGGGTAAAATTATTAAGACAAAAGGATGAGTCTTATTCTGTGTTCGCTACCTTTTGCTCTCAAGTGCAAACAGAGAATGAATGCAAAATTATCAGAGTCGGAAGTGATCATTGTGGTGAGTTTGAGAACACATAATTTGAGGAACTATTTGATTCCCAAGGCATATCCTATGATTTCTCATGTCCCATAAATCCACAACAGAATGGAGTTATGGAAAGTAAGAATAAGACTTTGCAAGAAATGGCTCGTACCATGATCCAAGAAACTGACACGACAACGTACTTCTGGGAATAGGCAGTAAACATAAAATGTTATATTCATAACATGTTCTCCATAAGACCTATTTTGAGAAAGACTCCCTATGAATTATGGAAGAATAGAAAGCCCAACATTTCTTACTTTCATCATTTTGGTTGTATTTTATATATGCTTAACACTAAAGAGAGTCTTAGCAAGTTTGACTTCAAAGCACATAAATGTCTTTTGTTGGGATATTTTGAACGCTCTAAGGGCTACAAAATATATAACACAAAAACATGAATTATGGAGGAATCAATTCATGTAAGATTCGATGATAAGCCTAACCCTGAAAAGTCAGATCTAGTTGAAAAGTTTGTAGATCTGAATATTATGTTTTCATAATCCAAATAGGGAGAAAAAGATAAAACTACAGAAACTAAAGAGTCAGAGACTCCTTCACCAGAAACAATAACCAGTCTAACTCAAAAAAAGAATATATTGAAGGCTTCTCATTCTGAAGAACTGACTCTTGAAGATAAAATTGCTCTAGTTAGAACCAGATCCACATTTAGACTCTCTAAAGAAACACTTCTTGGAATGGTGTCTCTTATTGAACCAACTTCTATAGAAGAAACTCTTCAAGACAATGATTGGATTCTGGCAATGGAAGAAGAATTAAATCAGTTCATCAAAAATGACGAATGTGATATTGTTCAAAAACCTAAGGGTATCCACGTCATCAGAACTATCATACCCTAATTTTTGACCCTAAGATTTTCGCATCTCATATGCATCTTGCATATAAACAAGATCACGCACGGGTTCGTTTATCCTTTTTAGTTGTGTATTTATGCCTCACATGGGATCATCGTGCTTTTACTTTCCTTTATTTGTTTATATTTACTAACTTCTAATAAAAAAAAAATATGTTGCAGTTTGCTTCTTCTTCTTCTCTCCGTGTGCAGGTTTTCAAAAACAAGGCAGTGATTTCATTTCAGATATTGTTGTTCAATTATGATCCGATTCAAAGGGACGTTTGACCTAATCTTGGTCAAACTATCAAAAGATTGTTTCAACTGCAAGTTATGTGTGCCAGTGGCTTTTTCTCAGACAATGCGTTTTCAAAATTCAAGTTGTTGTGGGTCATCAGATTCTCCAGCTGTGATTCATGAGAAGTTTCATGCCATATCGTTTTGGTTGAGTGTTTATCAGTTCATTATTAATTCATCTGTGGATTTATTTTCCTCAACATGGATTTAAATAATCAGGGAAATTTTCAGACAATCCAAATGGTTGCGGTTTAATTTGCAAATCATTCAATTGTTGTGGTTTTATGAGATATTGCAAGATGGTTCATGGCTGTGTGCATGTGGTGGTAGCTGGTTCATTTCATAAAAAGTGAATACCCATTTTCTTGTCTATTTTTCTATTATCCATTATCCATTTTCGATTAAACCATTTTATTTTCCAAATTCTATTATCCATTTTATTCAATGCCCTTTTTCTTTCATTTTTCTCGATTATCCGATTCATACACATTTTTTTTAGTTCAATTATCCAAATTACTATTTCCAATTTTCCATATCCAATTTTTTATTCATTACCATTTTTATTCCTATTTTCTTTATCCATTTCAAATATTCTTTAAATAATCAATATTTTTATTTTTATTTTTCTTAAGCCCGCATTCATTTTTAGGCCCATCCTATTTTTTATACCAAACCAATTTAAAAAAAAGATAATAACTCATGTGCATCAAAATTCCATCAGCCACATTCAACATCACACTTCTATCACCTCTAGTCATTCACCGCACGTGCAACTTCCATCCGAATCTGTTTCAACGCATCAAAACGCAACAATAAGCTTATACACGCACATGAAACGTTAGGCATAGCAAAATAGAACGCAATGCTGAAAAAAATAAAAGCATGAAACAAGCAAACACACAAAATACCCTGCAAATCGAAAGTACAAAACGCACGCAGAAGAAGAACAAAACATAGCCACGCTTCTAAACTCGTGAGCAGGCCAAAACGCTGCATCTCCCAACATAAAACGCACGCGGATTCAGTCACACCTGCAGAACACACGCCGTACACACGCATACAAGGAGCAACTAAAATGCAGAATAACACAACGCAAAAGGCAGAGCAAACAAAATTTGAAGACGGGAAAATCCAGAACGAAACACGCTTCCCTCATGAGCTCCAAAACGCATATGAATCAGAACAAAACGGCAGCAATCCAAATCCTCCCTCCTTCTATAATTTGAGCACGATTCTCCTTCTAATAAAGCCTGAAAATCCATAAAGAATCCCTGCACAAAATTGAACAAGCTTCAATTCATCCATTCCAAATCTTCACAAATTTCATCCAAAATCCAATTCATAATTTCTCAAATTCTCAAATCACTTTCAATTTCTCTACTCCTGTTTTCTTCAAAGATTCATAATCTTCATCAATCTCTTCAATACATTCAGAATTCCTCACAAATCTCGCAACAACATTTTGATTCTTCTGCAATAATTCGTGGAGGATTGACGAGAAAAAAGAAGCAAATCGAAGATTGAAACAGAGAGGGAGATTTCAGCTGATCGATTTGAGTGAGAAGAGGAGTTACCGTGATTTTCTTTGATGTTTGACCGGCGGCGTGATTTTTCTTCAAAGTTGAAGGTAGCGACGAAATTTTTTCTTCCATTTTATGAACAGTAACGACGTCGCGTTAGGGAAGAAGAAAGCATATTCTATTTTACGTTTTTACATTTTCTTCTTTTTAATATTTCAGTCATTTTTTATTAAAAAAAAGATAGCTTACTTGGTTTGGGCCTTGGTAGAAACTTGGATTTGTTATGACCATTCTCACCACCTTGCTGAGCACACACTCCCTCCCTTCTTATTTTTTTATTTTTTTCATTTTCTAACATTTAGTTTATTTTCTCAATTTATTTATTTGTTTTTTCAAAAAAAAATTATTGTTAAAAGAAATTTTTTCATTTTTGTAAAATCCTTTAGAAAATCTTAAAAAAATATTTTAGTTTTCTTCTTTTAATTTTCTTTAGGACTTTTTCTATTGAATTTTTATTTCATTTGATTTGTTGTGTGGATCATAAATGTTAAATCCACTTCTTTTCATCTTATTTTTCTTTTGATTGATGAGATCTCTGATTCGACGATTATTGATTTTCGAAGATGTTTAATCTTCATTGTTTCAAATCTATGGATGAATGATCATTTGGATCATTCTCCATACGTTGGGATCATGATAGGTTACCTTTGATAAATCGATGTGAAATCTCGATTAAGATTATACCGTTACCATATTTCTTTTCGTGTGACATGTTTTCGGAGGATGATCCATTATATCATCTATCTAACATGTATTAGCACAAATATCGTTCACCTTAATTGGTGTTGGCCGGCCATTTTTGTAGGGTAATTACTTCGTAAATTACTCGGCGGTTGCTTAACATATACCTAAACTTGTCCCGATTTCGGAATAATAATCCAATTGGATACTTGCACTTTCGTAGACCAGGCCTCTTGTTGGTCGCGTAATCCCAAAGTGGATGATCATTTTGCATTAAGAATCAAGACTTATGAAGTTTGATGCATAGGTGTTTTAGGTATCCCAATCTCCTTTCAAATTTCGTTGATTCGATCCTATTTTCCTTGATTGATCACTATAGTGTAAGATACTAAGCGGATCTGGTTGCCTTTCGATTTTGGTGACTTTTTTTGGTTGTGGTTGATTAAGTTCACCATACCATTATTATGTAAATATTATTATACTATTAATATACTAACATTTTAATTCTTTCTCGCACTTTATCCTCTTTATTTTAATCTCTCGCTCCTTATCTCTTTTATTATGTTATATCATTCATCATATTGTTTATGTTTATATTCATATTCTTGTGCTTTTTCTTTGTCCATTTGGATACAAAAAATATTAATAAAGGATTAAACATCTAAAAAACTTGTGACTTTAATTTTGGACTATGGCCACTATCCTTAGCATTGGACTTTGAGTTTTTGACTTAGATTTTAGGATCTTTCTATTTGCTCAAGTTATTATGGATTGAATACTTTAGCCCAATTTGGTTCACTTGTTTATGAAGATGAAATAACATTGCTTCGAAGAATATTCACCATGTGGTTTGATCGTTCTTCCCTTAACTTTTACTTTACATCTTAGGATAGTCCTTTCATCTCTTTCCACTTCTTAAATTTTCAAAGCTTCTTTTTTTTTCTTCCAAAAACCTTCTTTGTTTTCAAACTTCAAAGCGTTTTCATAATCAAACCTTGACTTAGATCAAGCGGTTTTATCTTTTTCATTTCTTTCTTAATAAATACTAAACCACAAAAGCATATCGAAACTTTCTTTTCAAAATACTTTAAAAAATGCAAAACTCATTCAATTGTTTTTGTGCCCTCGTGCACTTTTCTTTTTAACCACTTTCACATGTTTAGATAGGATTCATTCTCTTTAGCAGAATTATTCGTTAAAGAATGACGACTTATCTTTACATTCTAAAATCAATTCAACACATTGTTTTTTCACTATTTGTACCACGAACTACGAGGTTTTGATCTCGCATTGCACTTTGTGGCTATGTAGGCATGAGACGAACGTCTCTTCAAACACAAAAATCTTTAAAAAAAATATCTTCTCATCTCTTCAATCTCTTTTAAATAAACCATTTTCAAACCAAAAGCAATAAATATTTAAAAGGGCTCCCGTGGAGTACCACAGACATTTTGGGTGCGTAAAACCTTCCCAATTTGTAACCTATCCCCTTACTCATTCTCTACTCAATTCTTTTAGCTTTTTGCTTTTAGATTCCTTAGGATTTATTCGCTTTTTTTTCCTTTTCCATTTGGAATAAAATAAAAGTGCGGTGGCGAATCTGTTTACTTTGAGTTAAGTTAACCAATAGCTTACACTCATGATTTTACCGCTACAAGAACCAAGTGGATTTGTTCAAAAACAAGTTGGACGAGAAGGGTGAGGTAGTTAGAAACAAGGCACGACTGGTTGCACAAGGCTATAATCAGCAAGAAAGGATTAACTATACTGAGATATTTGCTCCAATCACCAAGTTAGAATCTATACGATTATTAGTTTCTTTCACAGTAAATCATAACATCATCCTTTATCAGATGGATGTTAAGAGTGCATTTTTAAATGGCTATATTTATGAATATATGTAACCAACCCCGTGGCTTTGAAGATTCTGAGAAATCAGACTTTGTTTTTAAACTTAAGAAAACACTATACGGTCTAAAACAAGCTCCCAGAGCTTGGTATGATAGACTTAGTAATTTCCTTTTGGAAAATGATTTCACCAGAGGGAAAGTAGAAACTACACTATTTTACAAAACATTTAAGAATGATATTCTTGTTGTGAAAATTTATGTAGATGATATTATTTTTGGTTATGCTAATCCTTCGTTGTCCAAGGAATTTTCTAAGTTAATGCAAGCAGAATTTGAAATGAGTCTTATAGGAGAACTTGGATTCTTTATGGGAATCCAGATTGATCAACGTCCAGAAGTAACGTATATTCATCAAAGTAAGTATGCAAAAGAACTTCTGAAGTAGTTTGAGATGTCAAAAAGTAAACCTGCAAAGATCCTCATGCATCCAACATGCATTATTGAGAAAGAAGAAGCAAGTACTTAACTTCTTGTCCAGATATTCTATTCAGTGTTTGCTTATGTGCTCGATTCTAATCAGACCCAAGGGAAACTCATATGAAAACTCTCAAGAGAATCCTAAGGTATATTAAGGGAAAATTAACCCTGGCTTGATGTATAAGAAAACATCAGAGCACAAGCTATCTGGTTATTGTGATGAGGATTATTTTGGAGACATAATAGAAAGGAAAAGTACTTCTGGAAACTCTCAGTTTCTGGGAAACAATCTCGTCTCTTGGGCCAGCAAAAGGCAATCAACCATAGCATTATCTATTGCTGAGGAAAAATACATCTCAACATCTCTTTGTAGTACTCAAGATGCTCTGGATGAAAAATCAACTTAGAGATTTTCAAATAAACGAGGATAACATTCTTATTTACTGTGATAACACGATTGTTTTTATTTAAGTAAGAAGCCAAGTTTGCATTCAATAGCTAAACACTTAGAAATTAAACATCATTTCATCAGAGACTATGTTCAGAAATGGATTTTATCTTTAAAATTTATAGATATAAAACATCAGCGAACTGATATCTTTACAAAACCCTTAGCTAAAGATAGGTTTCTATTTATTCTGAAGAATTTAAATATGGACCTTTTGTCCAGAATAAATTTTGTCATAATAAGTTTACTCTCTTTCTGTAAAAAGAGATTCTGATTCTAAGAAAATATGTCTTTCTGATTTATTTTATCATATTTTATGATAAATATACGTCTAGAAGTTAGAAGATGTTTTCATCAGAAACTTATCCTAGTCAGATACCTTTTTGGTAGTTTTGACTTATGAAACAGCAAGAGTGTCCGCTAAAACAGACAGGTGTAATCTTCTGTGACAATTGTCACACATCTGATCATATATAACCGTTGAAGTGACATTTCAAGCATTATGTCTTTGTGAGGCTATATTCTCAAATTAATCACTATCAATACTCCCTACTTATCTCTAGTCATGATTATTTATAAATACCCGCTACTCTCACTTCACTCACTACGCTACTTCACTTCCACAATATTCTCTTAAGAAAACCTAAATCCTAAAGCCTTTTTGAGTTCGTAATCTCCATCATCTTCTTGAATGGATTTTCATCAACAAAGTCTTTATGAATTCTCTCAAAAATCTGAACAATCATAAATTGTAGAATCTGCTCTGATGGTTTCATCGATTGTTCAAACTAAAAGAAATGACTGAGAAACTTGCTACAGAGGTTGCTAAGAAAAAATTTGCTCTAAAAGAGAAGTAAAATGTACCAAGTTTTTTCACTTATGATCAAATGTTGCAGACCCTGAAAACTCTTAAGAAGGGTCAAATAGCTCCCTCCTCCTCAACCCTAGATACATTATAGGCTAACTCGTAGAATTTCTTTTTATTGTCTGTGTTTGGTTGTTGTTTTTACCTTTTTGATTATGACAAAAAATGAGAGTTTTAATGAAGAAAATTATTTTGAATTCAATATCTAGTCTCTGAATCACAATCCTGACATTCTAACATGCAAAATTCTCTTAGTATGTTTTATTTCATGAACAATATTGAATATCTGGTAGTTATGAATCTGATAGGAAATGATAGATCATTATGATTAGATATTCATAATCAAGCTATAAGGATGTGGCTAATCAAGCTTTATATATTGACATCACTTATGTCAATCACAATCATCAAGTTCTGATAGTGATCAGGTTCTGAGATGAAGACCAGAGGGAGACTCTTAACAAGCATAAATAAATTTTGGGATTATCAGATTCAGGGGGAGCTTGTCTAGTCAAAGGGAGATAATTCAAAACTCATCTTAAGTCATTACCCATTTATTATCTTCGTACAAAATTGTCTTTTCAAAATACATTGTTTTGTCATTATCAAAAAGGTGGAGATTGTAAGAAAAAGATTTGGTTCTGCTCTATATCTCTAAGTTTTCATAATAATATAGAAGTATTTGTGTGAAAGCAATTTTGGTACTCTAACGTTTCTGAAATTTCTAACAAACAGGTACTGACTCTGATGGAGATTATATGAACAATCAGTGTGATATGAAAATATTTTCTTATGCGCAAAATAAGCAAGGTTACTTGTGTACCAACTTATATCAAAAAGATCTTGAGAGGAATATATTATTGTTCCAATATTTTTTAGGATTCTGACTCTGACTGAGTGTAACTATCATACCATAGTTCTGAAGATCAATTCTTCTAAACAAGTTATGAAGGCTCTAAAGACTTGAAGTTCTATATATTTAAAGGTTCTAAAGATTAAGGCTCTGAAAACTAAGTGTTTAAGACTTTGAAGACAATATTTTGTTGAATGAAGTTCTGAGACTCCGAAGACTCAAGGTTCTGAAGACCAAGGGTTTCAAAGACAATTGTTGAAGTTTCTGAAGACAAATTTATAGTGAACAAGTTCTGAAGACACTGAAGACTTGAGATTCTGAAGACCCAGTTATCCTCTCCTCTACTTGTGCTTCAATCATCTCAGAATCAGAAGTCTCTGAAGCTCAGAAGATAAGGATTAACAGTTACGAGAGAATGGTACATATTACAAAGACGTTCCATTCTACTAATGATTCCACTACTCCACTACCCTGATATTGGTTGTATGAAAGGACGATTGTGTGTATTATTTTTCACCTTCAACAACGACATCCCTCAGGTCAGTTGTCATCCAACATATCTTTTTCTCAGTGGCTATAAAAGGATTATCCCATGAAGAAAAAAGGCATAAGACTATGCAACATTCTAAGTGCACATACAAAGCAATGTTTTTTTTACAATAGTGCATATTTTCTAAGCTCTCAATTGTGTTTATCCTGCTTGTATAAAAGCATTTAATTGTAAACAAAACCTTTTTACACACTGTTGTTTGTATTCCCTAAAGGACCGAGTGAAGGTCTGAAGCTTTAGGAAGACTAGGAAAGTTAGTTTTAGTGGTTGTTAGTCACAAGAATTGGTTGTTCATTGTTGTTAGTCACCGGTGGTGGTGTGCCTTGTAATCAGTTTGGTTATAGTGGATTAAGTCATTGTTTAAGGAGAAATCATCTTGGCGGTGGACTGGAGGTAGCTTGAGGTTTTCATGTGAACTAGGATATACCGTGTGTCTCTTTCTCTTGTTTGTTTGTTGGTATACTTGTTGTGTTTTCACAGAAGCTTTTATTTTTCAAAACCCAAATAAAACTCCACTTTCTTGTGTTTTCTCACACCATCAACAACTAATATTTTTAATGTATCCTCATCTTATTCCTTTTCTTCATCTTCGTCTTCATCTTCATCAATCTTCATTCAAATCCCAAAAAAAAATCTAGAAAATTTAAAATTCCAAAAATCAGCAAATATAAATCTCTTAATTGTAGAAAGCTTTAAATTAAACTTTATAAAAAATAGCTCAAATTTTAATTGTTTCTAAATCAAAATAGAATGTAATATCTCAAATAAAATGAGATTATCTTCATTTGTAATATATCATAATCATTATGCAATTTGAATACTCCACCTCCTTATCCCAACAAAACAGATAAAACAAAACTCTTTACTTCATCATTGTAGTTGTCGTCTCTCAAACATCAAAGATTATGCTTATAACAAACATTGTTTCATCATTATGAAATTTGAACATTTCACCTCCTTAAATCCTTGACGGTTGGCGAAACGCTTAGAATGATGATGAAGCCTGAAAAGTTCCTACCAGCCGATAAAGAGGCATGGACCTAGTGAGATGCTACAATCAGAGAGGTTATTAAAACTAGAACACTTGCCTCAAGGTAGGGGAAGTGACTTTTAGATGTGAGGATGATAACTGGTGTGACGGTGTCATGAAGCGTCTAGAAAGACAATTGGACATTAGATGTAAAAGGGGTGTCACGATGAACCGTTGAACGAGTCGCTCTAGAGGTTACCATTGTTTACAATTGTAAAAGTTAACAGCCACTAAATCCGTTAACATAAATAGTTATGACGAATCAATATAGGAAATTAGAGAAAACTAGTATAGAGTTTGGTGCTAATCAAGAGACGTTTCTCACAAACGACGCCACTATTTTGGTGTGAAACAAAAAAATGAGAAATGAATGGTGAAAACTATCCTAGAATGTTGATGACACGTGGGAAGTCGTCAGATAGATCTCATCGATTGAGATAGGGCAACATCTTACTTCAGTATAGGACTATACAACAAGAGTACATGTATTCACCGACTTAAGTGAACATGGTTTTTGAATTGGATCTCCAAATTCGACTTCTTTTTGTTTTTGTTTATCACCACCGATTTAGTCCGGTTCGGAGGTCAGTTCTGGCATCAAGTGGTTTCAGTCTCCTTTTGATCGCAGTTGTGGAGGATCGAACAGTTGTTCTCCCTACCAAATTCAGCATCAATCACCACTGGACCAACTAACGATTGGTAATTCAACCAATATTATTTTTGTGCAAATACAAATAATCCTAACATCTTTTATCTCTCTTCATCATTTAAATTTTAAAAGCATACTCCTAACACCTCATTTGACTCTCTCAATATGATTATATCATTTGCAAAAAAACAAACAAACATATATCTCAATATTAACTCATAAATGTGTTCCTCTCCGCGAAGTAGCACTTGCTAAAGCATGCACACACTCTTACTAACAAAAGATGAATTTAAAAATAAAAAACATTTATCCGATTTCATCTGAATGAAAAATGACTAGTTGGATTTAAATAAAAAATAAAAAATTATTACAGTTTCGTTCAAATCCATAAACAATTTTATTGCGTTAGGATCCCATACTGTTAGAGGCGTGCAGCACTAAGGTAACTCAAATAAGAATTTGCTAGGGGAGTGCGTGCAGCACTAAGGTAACTCAAATAAGAATTTGCTAGGGGAGTGGATGTTCAATTATGGGAAGAGACAAATCAGTTAAGAACTATGTTGTTTTTTTACGATAATATTGTCCCACTAGTTATATTTGAACATTCATATTAGTCGGATATGTCACATGTCACCGGTGCTCTGATAGATTCAAAGGCACACAGATGAGGATACCCTGGAGGTTTCGAAGGTACCTGTAAATACAAAATGTTGTAATAAAATAGGTGGTATGAATGATTGAAATAGTTTCAGCGATGATCAAAGCATTCCATGGGAAATGACCCAAGCTATATAGACAAAGCACTAAGTCGAGGTGATAGGAGAGGATACATTCAGTCATATCAAAACTCGATAATTGTTCGATGCATTCACCCAATGAGGAGATAAAGAGAAATCAGAATTGGGAATCAAAGGCTGAAGCACATACAAACATATATAATCTCACACTGGTTTTCTCAATCCCAACAATGATGTGTCTTCTTTGTTTGATGGATTGTGAGTTGTAACTAGTAACTACACAAGAATGCCAAAATTTGAATCCTTCACAAACACCCTTGATAAATAATGATCATTATATAATAGTGGAAAGAATACAAGCAACAGAGGTTCAAACACTGGTAGAT
The DNA here is from genome assembly GCA_963966055.1 of Lathyrus aphaca. Taxonomy (NCBI): domain Eukaryota; kingdom Viridiplantae; phylum Streptophyta; class Magnoliopsida; order Fabales; family Fabaceae; genus Lathyrus; species Lathyrus aphaca. The sequence continues at coordinate 196,009,389 of OZ014524.1, forward strand.
CCCTTAATATACAATGATCCTCGTATCAAAGTAGAAAGAACACAGGCAACAAGCAACAAAAAGGTTCAAACACACCAAAGTTGAAAGAACACAGGCAACAAGCAACGAAGGTTCAAACACACCAAAGTTGAAAGAACACAGGCAACAAGCAACAAAGGTTCAAACACACCTTGATACGTAATGATTCATCAAATAAAAGTTGAAAGAACACTCGCAATAAATATTCAAACTAGAGTAATAAATCCAAAATGGTGGCGCCTGCGCCTGACCGTGGGAAAGCAATTTAATATACATGGCAGATAGACCACATGAAGGCAAGTTAACATACAAGACAGATAGATCGCGGGAAAGCAAGTTTATATACGCGGAAAAGCAAGTTAATATACAAGGCAGATAGACGGCGGGAAAGCAAGGTTAACATATATGGCAAATAGACCGCGGGAAAGCGAGTCAACATACATGGTATATGGCAGATAGACAGCAGGAAAGCAAGTCAACACATAAGGCAGATGGACCGCGGGAAAGCGAGACGCATAGGGCAGATGGATCGCGGGAAAGCGAGTTAACATGTATGGCACATAGATCGCGGGAAAGCGAGTTAACATATATGGCAGATAGATCGCGGGAAAGCGAGTTAACATATATGGCAGATAGATTGCGGGAAAGCGAGTTAACATATATGGCAGATAGATCGCGGGAAAGCGAGTTAACATATATTGCAGATAGATCGCGGAAAAGCGAGTTAACATAAATGGCAGATAGATCGCAGGAATGCGAGTTAACATATATGACAGATAGATTGCGGGAAGGCAAGTTAACATATATGCCGCATAACCGCTTTTTAATAATCAGAGTAGTCAATCCTTGATGGTGGCGCAGAGCACCTGCAGAGCACCTGACCGCATGATAACATATGGCCGAAACCGATTTTGCTTTTTAATATTTTTTAGGTAAATTTACATACTAAACATTTAGTGTAAAATGAAACAAATAACTCGATCCATACAACATTCATATATCAAAACACAAACCTAAAAAAAAAAACACTCAAATCCACAAGTCTTAATCAAGACACTACTCAGTCAACATGCAAAAAATTATAGATGATGCCATGAGACAAAAAAGACAGAATTAAAACAGAATAAATAATAGGAACAAAACTAATAAATAACTAAAGACAAGAAAGAGAAAAAAAGATGAATGAAGGAAATGAAAAAATAATCAGAGGGGAAAAAGAAATGTGTAAAAGAAAGAAGAAAAAGAAAGGTGATAGGAGAGGGATGATGAAGGTTGAAGGAGAATGAATGACTGCAACTACAAGGGCACATCATATAGAAGAGAGAAGGGGCAGTAGTTAAAACACTTTACCTCTTAAAATTAAAACATTTTAAGGGGTAATTTTGACTTTTCTAATAAAAATAATAATAAAGCCTGCTAGTTCCCGCATCCGCAATACCGAAAGATAAAGTACGGCCGCCGCCACAAGGCTGAACAGAGTGGACAGTTCAAACACATATAGTAGTTGAAAGAACACAAGCAACAAATATTTAAACACAGATTAGATATCATGTCTCCAACCAGATTTCCATAATACTATACCAATACTTCACAACAACACAATATGTGCACAGCATTTGCATGTTGTGTTCATAAATAATCCATTGAGTTCTAAATCCACAATACTAATTTCAAAAGATAAGTTATTAAACAGCAGAATGTAAACTAAAGTATCACTACACAATAGCAACAAAAAAAACCTGAACACAGATCAAATACCAAAGTTATATGACCCCAAAAACACCAGCACTGCCTATAACAACAAACCTAATCGCTTGATGATGACTTCAATGCATCTAATATCGATGTAGCCTGTTCCACCGCCAAATCAGCTCTCATCTTAAACACCTCCAGTTCAGCAACATGCACCTTCTCCCATCTTCTCTCCAACTCTTCCCTCTCTGATTCCCCAATCAACTCCCAACCCCTCATCACCGCACCCAGAGTCTTCCCAGAGCCACTCACACTCTCGTCAAAACGAATCAGTTCATTCAAAGCCAGACTCGAACCAGAACCGGGATTCTCCGTATCAGTACGTTCCACCTTCCTGGTTTCCTTCACAACAAGCGGCGGCGAATCAGGTTCCAAAACCAATTTCTTAGTTGTTCTTGGTTTTTTAGCAGCAGGTTCCTTCTTGGAAAGTTTCCCATTAGGTTTTCCCTTTTCTTCAGCTTCATTAACATGGAGTTTACCACCCCAAATCTTTTGGGACAACTCAAACATTATCCGGTCATTAGTTTTAGAGAAATTAGGAGTTTTTCCACTCTTGGCTTTAGTCTCATATTTCTGCCTCAGCCTCCGCATCTTATCTCGGAGCTGTTCCAGTGTAACTTTGAAATGAATCGACTTTTTCACAAACTCATAAAAAGCCGTGTGGTACTTGAAAGGATCGGTCTCTGTTTTGATAATGAAATCATATATACCTTTGAGAATGGCCATTTCATCATCCTCGTTAAAGACTCTCTGAAACAACTTCTTTGATTCATCACCGGACTTCTTGTTGTTGTCCTCCTCTGGCTCCTTCTCAGCAGCAGCGGTTTTTCTCTTCTTTGCTTGTTTGGGATCGTTGTCAACAGGACGTTTGCTTCCAGATCTGGAAGGTGCAGAAGAGGGTTTGGGGTCGGCCTTTGCTTTGATCTGATCGACAGGCTTTGAGTTTGAGTTGAGCGATTTAAGTTTTGGGGCCGGTTCTTCTTCAGAGTCGGAATCAGTTTCTTCTTCATCTCCATCGTCTCCAGAGTCTGAATCATCTTCGGTTTTGGGATTGGGATGAGAGATGGCTGGTGGAGTTGAGTTTTTGGAAGGTGTGTCTTCATCATCGTCTTCTTCTGCTTCAGAAGACGAAGAAGCTGATGATGAATCTTCTTTTTCTTCTTCAGGATGTTGAGAAGACGGTTTCGGTTTCTCATTGTCTTTGAGAGCGGAGGTGGGTGGCTCGTCATCTTTGGGGACGGAAGGAGTGGGGAGCTTCTCGATTTGAGATGAGCTCCGTTTCTTTCCCATGGCGAAAATTGAAATTAGGGTTTGGTTTAGAGTAAGAGGTGAAGAGGTTACTGAACGTGAGGGAGTATCAGAAATTATAATATATATTCACCTCAAAATTTATAACGATTGAAATTGGAACAGTCGCTGTTTCAAACGGGTTGGGCCAAAACACCAAATCTGTTTAAAACTGTAGTTAGATTTATAGTTATTTGTTTACCAACAAATACTTTAGATTTTGTAAGTTGAACTTGAAACTCGAAGCTCGTGATTTTTAGTTCTTTTAAAAGTGATTAATGTAAAACATAATGATCCTTTGATACATAATGATCCTCATATAGAAGTTTAAAGTACACAAGCAATAAATATTCAAATCAAAATAAGGCGTCTGAACCGCGGGAAACAGAATAAGGCGTCTGACCGCGGAAAAACAAGTTAACATTTATGGCAAACAGATCGCGGGAAAAACATGTTTAAAATTATAAATTGGATAGTGGCTAAGTTCAAATTGATTGGACCCAAAATACCAAATTTGCCTAAAATTACTCTTAGATTTATAACTTTTTTTATATCAAAATATCACCATATTTATCTATCCAACAAATATATTAGATTTCGAAAGTTGAACTTGAAACATGCACGGATGAATATAAAATCACCTTATCATCTTCATAAATCACAAATTCATTTATAAATTTCTAAAATAGAAAATATTCTTTCTTACAAGTATAATGAGTGTAGAAGCGCAATGATGATTTTTCGACAAGTGTATCAATAATGTTGCAGTAATAAAAAGAAATTGATTTCACGATGACTGTTATTTAACAAGACAAAAGTTGTGCAATTATAAAAAGTAACGATCAGGGGGGTTGAGTTTGAATGCGAGAAAATAAAAGTTGTTCTGAATTAATAAGAAAGCAGTTAGGTTTTGTATAAAATCTCTTATTTCACCCCTATGTCTAATGCATTACATGAATGATAAATTTATTATATTTCCACGGTGAATTAACACAACCACTATATTCAATCCCTTGGTGTAAAGCTCACTAACTATCACTTGGGGTCTCACATCCATATTAAACCAACATAAGTGAAATTAGGTGATGCACATAACATTAATTCAACCGCCACCACTTGGGGTCTCATAACCTTATTCAACTAGTATAAGTATATCAATTGCCCTAGTTCCAACACATAGATTAATAGTTAGTATTCCATATGCGCTCGAGATCAGATTAAAAGAGTGTCTCGCATAAAAATCATTAATCAAAAGAAACAATTGAATTGAAATATAACTTCAATTATTCATGCAATGACAAACTAATCATATGTTCCAACAGGTTCAAAATAAGTTCATCAAATAAAACCTAACTTAGAGATGTTTAGATACTTATAACGATACAATCAAATATTAATTGATTTGATGAAGATTGCATCTGAAAATCCTTGAAGAACTCGCATCCAATGGCTCCAATGCTCTCAAAATCCCCCTTTTGGTGCTCTTTACCGTCACTTTAAGTCTCAAAATGCAGAACCCTTGAGAAGATACCAAAAACTCCCTTTTATATTAGTCAAATCGGTTCAGAACGCGTCAGAATAGGCCCATAAAAGTACCTATCATGCGCATGATACATTGCATCGCGCGCGATGTTGCTTTTATTTTTCTATCATGCGCGCGATGTTGTGCATAATTATTCTAGTAGCTGCACATTTTTGCTCATTTTTCCATCTGATTTTCACCACGTCCTTATTCCTTCAAACTTAATCATTTTTGCCTCTTTCTTTGGTCTTTCTTCTTCATTTTTACTCCTCTTTAACTTGTTTTGATTCATTTGTTCGATTGAAAACATGCAAAAATTGAGTATCATTATAACTCCAAACTTGAATCGTTGATTGTCCTCAAGTAACTTGCTTGCACTGTCAATTCCAAATAGAAAAATAAGTTGCACAATAACAATTAAACACTACCATATGAAATTTCTTTACCTGATCATCATTTTAAGTTTAAAATTCAATTTGGAAAATTCAAAAAACATCCTCAAACTTTGACAAGTACTTAACTTGTCTCCCAACTCAGCATGACTCACTCAATTGATAGGGTAGTCTCTCAATCAACATGCAAAATAGTTTATACTTAGTTTGATCATGTTCTAATAGAATTTGTCAATGGAATCAAAACACACACATTTTAGGGCTTTTTCGGTTGTATCTTGCTTAAGTTCGGGTAGGATATATTTGGGAAAGTAGGTTTAAACCTTTAGAGTTAGGTACCTAGTTCTCCTCTAGCTATCATACCGCTTTTTTCCTTATGAATGGTTTCGCTCCCGGGATTTTCATCCTAGTACAAACGCGAAAGTGGCGCGAAAAAGGCAGAGTCGCCAGCCAGGCATTTTTATCCCGAATGAATGGGAAAGGTAATGTTGCACAAACCTAAGGAAGGAGGAAATGACGAGGTCCTGTGAACCAAAGATCTGGGTCCGAAAGTCGGTTATGAACTGGGAAGGTATTAGCACCCCATACCATCCGCCGTACCTGACGGAATCCAAGCTTGTTTGTCTGCTTCAAAGGGTGAGAAATTAGATGCTGCTGAATGAAAGAACTGCTAACTAGAACTGGAATGAGAAAGGGAATTGGGAAAGAAAAGGGGAAATATAGGGAAAATAAAGAATGTGCTCGAACGGGCCCTACCCCGTTGCCTACCTACCTCATCGGGAAAATGAGGATCAGAGTCGACGTAGTTCGCCTAACTAAGGCGGAAACTATTTGTTTTGTGTTTTTTATGAGTTGGAACTGCGTATGTTTATGCTCAGGTGTTACAGACTCGTCTGGTACGAGTGCGTTTACCGTCTTGCAAATGAGACAAGTCGTCGCAAGTTCGCGTTGAGAGTGAATGAGATGAGAAGAGAATTCCCGCATGAAAAGACGTTTATTGTTTGTTGTTTGCTTTTTAAGAGTTTTTTATGAATTTGGCACAAGGAAGTGAATTCAAACTCTTTTCCATGGAATGTGTACTTGCTACTAAATTTCAAGATGGAATAGTAGAACAAGCACACCAAGTAAGGAGAATTTATCCAAGACTTGTTTCCAAGGATTAGGGTCTAAGTTCACTAGCTTGTTGAACTTATTACATGTTTTTTGTAGCTTTTGAAGAAATGTCTTTTATGTTTTCTTTGTGAAGATAGTCTCATGATCAGACTTGTACATCATGATAGACAAGCTCACACTATTCCAAGATGGAATGAATATGAGTGCCCCATGGAATAAGGCTATACACAAGAGACCACTTCCATCCTTTATTAAGTGTCTTTTGGCTTTTTTGTTTGAAGGTGAGAGAAGAAGACTCAAATGAGAAAGGCAAAACTATGGGGGACTAAGACACAACCCTAAGTCATTTATTATATACAAAATGGGGATCCTAATGGTTTGTGAGATTTTATAATCCTAATGAGAAAAAGGAAAAGAAGAAAAGAGAGTTAGAACTCAACTTACTTCCTAAGGAAGTTAAGTTGGTTCTAAAGAACAAAAGGGAAACCTATAAAAGCAAAGCACAAAGTGTTAAGGCAAACACATTTAGAATGCATAAAAGATGGGAAATAAGTAATACTTACCTCAATATTCCCCTTACAAAACAAAGGTTAGCATGATAAAGCAATTTGAACACTTAAGCACCATAACCCAAGGAAAGCTCCACACTAGCTAAGGAAAAGTATTAATGACCTTCCAAGACTAAAACCTAAGTATAAGGTACCTTACATGATACTTAACTTCTAGGGGCAGTGGATAACTCATAACAAAGTATTCTAAAGTCATAAGGAGAAACAACTTCAAACTATACCCTAAAAAGGTGCTAAACCCTAATAGGAGTTAAGGTGAAGTTAAATGAGAAAATTAAGTGGTTAAGCATGGTAAACTTGCATGAGGTCAAAGGTGAATGAAAAATCCAGAAGCTAACACTTAATGAGGGTGTCCTAATATGTGAAACAAAGTTAGAGAAAAGAGATTCAAGTGATATGGATTCAAACAATATGTTGAATGAAGAAAGAATAAGAAGAATTGAACATATGATTTCAAAGAAAGAAAAAGACTTAGAATAAAAAGCCAAACATGGTCAAAGGAACTTGAACTTCTCATACAAAAACTAGGGGCTTAATGAAATACTGAGATTAAGCTTAGACTAAAAAATTAGACACACATGAGTTAGAGTTAATGACATTAGGGTTAAGGAACCAAAAAGTTTGGTCTTGAAATCTTAAGACACCATATGGCACTAGAAGGGTCACAAAGGCTTATGGATTGAAATGAATACATGTAAATGGTAATGTAACACTCATAAGATGTAAAAAAATGACATAGCTTGGCTAACTTACTCATAAAGTTGCTTTAGATGTGTGAAGATGGAAGGAGGAGAAGAATTATGGCAAATAAGCATATATGTGACTTATGGATCAAGTAATCAACAAAAATCAAAACATGAAGACCTAAAATGGATACACATCCTTTAAAGACCTCTAACATGACCTAGGAGACTCAAATTAATGACCTCAAATGAATGGCATAAATGCCTTACCAAAATAGAATGAGAAGAATGGCCAAAGAAGGACCAAAAATGTAACTTGCAACACAAGGGGCCCAAAAAATATCAAATGGAATTGAAAAATTATGAAAACGGGCATTCAAAGTCATGAACCAGGGGAAAACACACCTCTAAAAAAACTAATAACAATTTGGATTCTAACTCATTCAAATGAATGTTCAAAGAGAATTAGGGTTTTTTGTGATCGAGTCAAAAGGCAAGGTTCAAAAAGATACCAAACATGACCTAAAAAATAAGAAAAAATTATTTTTAAGATCCTTGATGTGTCCTCTGGTTACGGCAAGAGGAATAGGAACATGATCATTTTTTGTTTGAGAGATAGAAAATGGAGAAGACAATATGTACAAAAAGAAATTAAACCAAAAGAAAATAAATGGAAATTTAATTGTGGTCAAAACATAAATGAAAAAATAAAAATAAAATTGTGGAAAATTTCTAAAAATGTGGAGGATCATGTATGAATTAATTTAGAATTTTTAAAGATAATTTGGTAATTTTATAGAATTAAAATGGTAATGAAAATAGAAATAAAAGAAAAGAAGATGAGGCGCAGAGGTGCATTTTGTATAGAAAATCAATTGAATTGGACTGGGCTGGACCAGAGGGGGTGTAGATAGACACTTAAGCCCAGGTTATCAGAATGAGAGGAACATGCCACACACATGTTCATTTATTTGGTGGCACAATCTGATGCATTGGGTGAGAATGATCCAACGGTTGTGTTATAAAGATGCAATAAATCTAGGGCAGTGTTCAGATGGCCAGAGCTAGTCTTTGGTCATCTTCTCCATCCATATTCCGGTTAGGGCAAATGCAAACATCCATTAAAATACAAACCAAAACCATAGAAGTGTTCGTCTCACTGAGTAGATCATTAATTTAGGCTTAGAATCCATTTATCATGCGTGAATGAACCAAATCGAAGCAAACAAATCCATGCCTAGAAACTGAATCTAAGCCTGTAAGAGGCATATCAATTAGCCAGAACCACCACAGCTTCTATCAAACTCATATTCATACAAAACAAGCAAAGCAGGTTGAACTCGTGCACATTAAGTTTCTGAAGAAACCTGGAAAGGTAGAGGAGTTAAATGTTGAAGAAATCCATAGGTCTTGATTGTAATCTCTCAGATGCTTGATCTTGAATCCTTCTTGAGTGAAATAAACACTCAATTCGTGCGAAATCTTGGAGAATAATGATGTAATGCAATGATGTTGCATAGGTTAGATCTTGATGCTTTTAAACCACTTGAGCCATGAATCTTGTGATAATCATGATGATGATGCTGCAAGGATGATGAATGCAATGTTGTGGATAGAGATCAGTGAGATTCTAGTCAATTTGCAGAGAACTGAACTGGTGCACTTTGAGAACTTCAGCTGAATTCCACCATGGATCTTGTTCAAATGTTGCAGAGAATGAAGAACAAATGAAGATTAGCTTGTGTTAATTAAGATGAAGATGAACAGAGGGGAAAATGCAAGTGGAATTCCTCAATGTTGCAGAGAGAAATTCAGAGGAGTTTTTGAGTGGAATTCGAGCAAATGATGGAATGGATCAATTTCAGTGAGGGTTGCATCTTATATAGGTGTGGTTAGCTTCTAACTCACCATGGTTAACAGTTAGATGTGTGGTTAAATGAGTCAAATTAGTTAGAGCTGAGTTGAAGTTAGTTATGCAATCTGAAGTTGGTTATGCAATGCTGGATTAATTTGCACGAATTGGATCCAATGTGATATGGAACATGCTTGTTATGGTGAGATGAAGTGAAGTGAAATGGGACTGAATGAATCAATGATGCAGCATGAATGAGATTTCTTGTCATTCTTGGTTCTTCATGAGATGTGTGGTAGCTAACATGAACATGCATCTCATATGAATATGTGATCAAATGTAGTTCCTTTTTGAACACCAACTTATTGAATGAAGCCAATGCACTTGGAATGAGTTGAATCTAACATGACCTACATTGTCTTAGCATACAAGAAACCAAATTGAATGTAGTGATCTTCCATGGCTTGTTTCTTCTAACTCAAGTCATCAAATGAGGTAATTTTGTGAGCAAATTGAAGAGGAAACTTCATAGAATGAATTTGATATTCACTTCATGTTGAGATATGGCTTTGAAATGATTCAAAATTGCCATGGAATTTAATGCACCAAAACTGCACACATGGGCTTGAGAATAGGGACATGTCTTGTGGAAAATGGGCTATGCATTTTCAGTTTCGACCTCCATACTTTGACCCCTCATATGTCCAAGAAATGTTGATTAAACAAAAATTTGTCCAACATCAATCTTGTAGAAAACATAGCAAGGAACAACTTTCATGTTGGACAAAATTACATTGGAGGTCATCTTGATGGAGAAAATGGCAAAACTTCTTGCACACCACATGCTTGATGGAATACCTGGCCTGGCACGCGCGCTGGCCTTGCCTTGCCTAGCTGATGACCTAGTTTTTGCCTTGATTTATCGAAACTTTAAAGGATCATAACTCATTCAATTTTGATGTTATGAACATGTTCCACCTATGGATTTGAAGCTTATAATGTCCTCTTTAAAATTCCCCAAGTAGAATTTCCCTTTGACTTTTATTTTGGGAGAAGGCCTCTCTTGAAGTTGGCTGCAAAATGGCCAAAACTAGCCATTTTTGGAAACCCTAATTTTCCAAAAAAGGTAAGTTTTGGTTTTCTTGATTTTTCATGATTCCTCCATCATTTCTTGATCAAATTTGGTCCATAGGCTCTTTGTAACCCTAATTTCATGAATTTGACCCCAAAAAGATAGGGGTTGACTTTTCCCCAATTCCTTTATTTTCAAGTAATTGATCAATTGAAGACCTTCTAAAATGGTTCCATGGATGAAATTTCAACCCTAGGTACCCAATATCATGTAGAAAACAATGAGATCAATTTTGAAAAAAAATCTCCTTGGGAAGTTCAGTTGATCAGAAACACTAATTTGGCCCCCTTTTTGTCAGGATATGTTGTACTGCTTGAATCCTCTGATCAATCCACTTCTTTCTAGGACTTGTGGCCTCAAATGAAAACTTGTGGGATGTTGTGAACCCTTTGCACAATGTTGAGAAGCTATTTTTCCTTTTGGTTTCCCTTGGATGACCATCAATCTCCTCAATCATTGATCACAAGCCTTATGCCTCAGCCATGCTGGTTATGATGCAATACTTTAGATCATGCTATGGATTTGAGTATGAAATGTGATATGCTAAATGCCATGAAAATGAGAGGACAAATTTTGAGGTATTACAGCTGCTCATATTCAATCATCTGCAGACCTGAATGAATAATAGCAATCGCTTTTAGACCTTCAAGGTATGAAGTGATTGAATACTCGAATAGACCTGAAAATTTGAACTCGGTGGGGAGTGAAAGGTGATGGATATTATTATTTTTTATTTTTTATTTATTTTGTCCTTTTGTAAGGGGTGAACCAGATACCTGTCGCTCCCCGGATTTTCATCCTGGTGCAAACACGAACTGGTGTCGGCGATGTTGAAGGTTGAGGTTGAATAGAGTCGCCAGCTAGGCATTTTTATCCCGAAGGAAAGGTAATGTTGCATAAACCTAGAAAGATATGGATAAGACGGTTGCGAATCAAAGAGAATGGGTAAGGGGGTTGGTTACGACCTGGGAAGGTATTAGCACCCAGATCGTCCATTGTACTCGACGGGATCCACGCTTACTTGATTGTGTTTTAAAAAGGGGGAAAAGGTGGGGGGAGATAAAAAGGGGGATCATTAATCAAAGAAACCCATGGTGAGAAGAAAAAATATAGGGAATTGAAAGAAGAAACTCTTTGAGTCAATAAAAAATAACACTGACCTTCAAACCAAGGTTTTTTTCACTCAACTTCAAACCAAAGTCCTCACCATGTTTAACTTATCAGTCGCCATGTTTCAACATTCCCTCAACAATCTCTTTCTCCCTGTATAACAAAACTAGCCACACAAAATCACTGTGTTACTCCCAACAACAAACTAGGTAACCCAAAAAAATCAACACACAACGCAAAAAAATAAACCTTTCATCCACCTCCACTATGTGTTTTTCGCAGTACCCCAAAATCGCAGAAAACCTTTCTTCTTCATCCTCAAGACAGAATCTGCCCTCAACCGAATCATCATAGACATCCTCAACAACAACAACCTCCATTTTTTCCCTTCAAATCATAGACATCAACCTTAATCCATAAGCCTTCTTCCAACATCTTCATCGCCACCACCATCATACCGCAACACAGCCGCTAACATCGACCATCCACCACCACCGCCGAAAACCGCACAGAAACCCAACATCGAAACTCAGCGAAACCACCGCCATGAACCAAACCAAAAAACCGTTCATAAATAGACCCGATCTGAATCATAGTGAAATAAGTGAGAATATGAGAAGCCGCAAACAAACACAAAACCCACCACGAGAGTTGAACGATGCAAACCGTGAGTGGATTCGAATCGTATAGAAAGCACCGAGCCATGAGTTGAACGGAGCTGCGATAACATAAACGAGAACGAGCTCGAGCGAGTTGAGTGAGAGACAAATCGACGAGTTGAGTGAATGAGAGGAGAAAATCGATGTAGGGAGACTGCCGCGAGTTGGTGAGAAAGAGTTCCATCGTGTTTTTTTAGAGGAGTTATTGACTTTTGTGTTTATCTCATTTTTTTAAACCTAATTTCGTTTATTTTTTTATTTATTTTTATTTAAGAATTTTTCATTATCACTGATGCTTTGCAGGGGCTTTTTATTCCATCATTTGAGCCCATGGTTTATCACTACTAACACCCCATCAAGCACTTTCATCCCCCTGTCTTTTTTTTATTTTATCATTTGTTGTTTTAATGGGCTTGGCCCATGTACTTTTTTGCTACTCACATCCTGAAACCAGCATGACACCCCTTTCTGTATTTCCTTTTTCTCTCTCATTCTTTTATGTTATGAATTAACTTGATTTTCGTTTATTTATTTTTTTAATGTTGTTTTAGGGATATTATAGTAAACTTTAGATTTACTTTCGTTAAGTTTTTCTTAGTTTTGATTTTATAATTTTTGGGTCGATGATATGACAAAAAGGCCACGATAAATCGTGACCAATATGAGACCATTCATTTATTTATTTATTTCGTAAGCTTAATTTATTTTATGGTTATTTTATCAAGTCTATTTAATTTATTTATTTTTACATTCTTTGGTACAATATTAAGTTCTAACGGTTCGGAATATTTAATACACTGCACACACGCTTCCTCTTGGGCAAATTACAACGATACCTTTTATTTCTTCACAATCCCGTATAAATTATCATGTACCTTTCCCCCGTTTATTTTTGTACGCAATTTATCATTCCTCTTTCATTTTACGGTTTTGCATTACTAGGAGCACCCCATAGGAACTAGAAATTGAATCCACCTCACATAATCATTTAAAACAATTCATCTCGTCTACATTTTGCACACACGTAAGTCGGTCACCTATGTGATCGTCATCTGCACGACTCTACGCATCTTAATTAATTAACAAGGAACCGCGCTTCGGAATCTAGCATTACGCGGGTCTTTAATGAACCACACTTGGGCTAGCCCCATGCGTAATGTTTAATTTACACCTTCGTTATTAAAATATTAAACCCTAAAACATCTAAAAAAACAAAATATCCATTTATTAAAATTAAATACAGAAGAACAAAACTCTGGAGTCTAGCACTCCACACATTCTGGAATGAATCACTCCTGGGCTACCCCCACGCGACGTGGTTCATTCTCCCTTTCGTATTAACAATACTTAATTCACATATCAAATAACTAAGGAACTGAATTCTGGAGTCTAGCACTCCACATAATTCTTGAATTAAATCACTCCTGGGCTAGCCCCACGCGACATGGTTTATTTGCCCTCTTGTTCCTAAAATATCTAATCATACAAATCAATCGGTGAAGGAACTGAACCCTGGAGCCTAGCATTCCACGAGTTCTTGAATGAAATCACTCCAGGGCTAGCCCCACACGATGTGGTTCATTCGCTCTTTCATACTTAAAACAATTTAAAACTTACCAACCAATTCAAATCATTTTTACAATTAATCAGCGAAGGAACTGGATTCTGGAGTCTAGCACTCCACATAATCTTTGAATGAATCACTCCTGGGCTAGCCCTATGCGATGTGGATCATTCGCCCTTTCGTTTAAAACACCTTAACAAAGGTCAAACATCGTTTCTTTAAATGAACATTGTTTAAATCTTTCTTTATCGCAAACAAGCTAGCGCTTCAGCCTCCGCCGCGAGTAAAAGCCAACGCTTAGCAGATTAGAAAGCATTTTCAAACAATCGTTCAATAAAAATCACAAACCGTAGTCGCACGAACTACGAAGCTCTGACTTTCCCATTGCACAAGGGAATACGTAGGCATAAAGATTTTAATCCTTCGCGAGCACCCTAATAAAAAAATTAATCTTTTCTACGTCTTAATAATAATAAACTTTAATTTCTTTAGAACAAACATATTAACAAACATTTAGAAGACAAAGACATAATCAACATTTAATCGCACAGTTAACTAAGAGGTTCCCGTTGAGTACAACGGACGTGAGGGGTGCTAATACCTTCCCCTTGCGTAACTGACTCCCGAACTTAGAATTTGGTTTCGTTGACCATTTCTTATCCTTTATTTAGGTTGTATCTATATCTCCCCTTTCTCTTGTAGAATAAATAGAATTAGGTGGCAACTATGTTGTTTCTTTCTGCGTCCCATCGTGAGGATCGTATTTTTTCGAGGTACGACACTATGTTTTTCTTTGTTTTCAGGATTTTACTTTAATCGCAGCCTCGAGCGAGAAAAGGAACAGAAAAGGAGTTGAAAAGGGAAAAAATCAAGTAATTCAGCATTTTGCACTTATGGCACCCACTGTGGCTAGCCATGGGGTCAGCCATGACGTGGACACGTCTCAAGACTCTCCCCAACTGCCAATCCCCATGATCTCCACTACTCACACCATTTTGCACTCATGGCGAGCGCCATGAGGGTATGGCGGGCGCCATGAGGGTATGGCGGGCGCCACAAGGCAAAATGGTTTCCCTCCATTTTTCGGTTACAAAGGGCATCCATGTCTTTTCTTATTATTAGTTTTCCTATAAACAGGACTTTAGATTTTCGTTTTTCTGCATCCAAACTTAGAATCTCTTAGGCATATATCAGTTTTAAAGTGGTAATCACTTCACATCGGAGTGTTGCTACAATCAAGTGATCGAGTCTGTATACGTCTGTGTGATCGAGTCTTGGAGCACTTTGGAAGGAAGTTAATCCTGCTGCCATTTTAATTTCAGTTCGTATTTAATTTTTCCGCACTCGCTTTATTTTATTTACTTTCCGCATTGCTTTACTTTATTTTATTTCCGCACTCGCACTACTTTATTTATTTCCCGCACTCACACTACTTTTATCTACTTTCCCGCACTTGCACTACTTTATTTATTTCCCGCACTTGCACTACTTTTATTTACTTTCCCGCACTCGCACTACTTTTATTTACTTTCCGCACTCGCACTAAAAACCTTTTATGAAAAATACTAAAATGAACTTTTACTTTACATGTCTAACTAATTTTATAAAGGTTAGAATGTAAGGATCATAATTGAACCGATAATCTGTACAACTGTTTGTAGAAACGCTTAAGGGCTATCTTGTCTTTCAATATAAGTTTCACGTTCTTTAAAGTTCCATTGGGTAAGATCGAAAGCCATCCAACGCCTATTTAACTTAATTGTTTTTAACTATTTCAAAAACAGCCAAAAGCGCTTTGTTTAGTTCATTAGGAGTTTTTAGATTAAAAAGAAACGAGATTTTAAAACTATTTTCGGACGCGTTAAGAAGTTTAGAGTCTGGTTCGTGAGAACCTGTTTTTTCTAGAAAGTCCAGGTCAAAATACTTTTCAACTTAGTTAAGATACTATATTTCTTAAAAATAGGTTTACTACTCTAACACAGTACGTACCTTTTTATCCGTGTCAATATGAGAGTTTGATTAGGGAGTACAACTCGGTTCTGAATACGCGAAAGCGACAGTTCATGTTAAATTATTTCTTTTCGAAGTAGAAAACATTGCCCATAAGTAGTTCTATTAACAAGTACTTGATTATCAATTGATTATGTGAATTGCATTCGAACATGTCTTTATCAATTAATTAAATTTACTATTTTATTTATCATTGTGCACTCTTTAAAACCATTATTTTCAATTGTCTTAGATACACACCATAACAACAAATAACAATTGATTGACACTTGGTCTTTGTGGATTCGACAATCTTTTATATTACTCTGACGTGTTCGCACACTTGCGAAAAACACACATCATTACCGGCTCTAACTCGAGGGTGTTTACCGTATCGCTGTTTGAACTGTCGAGGCAAGTCGTATTCGTCTGCAAAGATTAGGAGATGAGAAGAGAAGACGCGATATCTTTGTTGATTGTCTTTTATGAGAAGTGTTGTGAGTTTATCGTTTGTTAAGGTAGCCTCATGATTAGACTTGTACTTCATGCTAGACAAACTCACACCATTCCAAGATGGAATGAATATGAGTACCCCATGGAATAAGGCTATACACAAGAGATTACTTCCATCATTTATTGAATGTCTTTTAGATTTTGTTTGAAGATGAGAGAATAAGACTCAAATCGGAAAAGGACAAACTAAGGGGGACTAAGACATAACCCTAAGTCATTTATTCAATGCAAAAGGGATATCCTAATGATTTGTATGGTTTCTAATCCTAGTTAACAAATGGAAAAGAAAACGGAATAGAATGCAACTTACTTCCGAAGGAAGTTAAGTTGATTCTAAAGAACAAAGAGGAATCTTACCAAACACAAACATGAAAGGTAAAGGAAATAAATGCATAAAGAAATGTATAAAAGAATTAAAAGGATAAGGTGTAAGGAAACATACCTCAACCTCCCTACAAAACAAGGGTTAGTGGTGTACATTTAATAAAAATGAATGAGTTAAACACATACCAAATAATTTCTAAGGCAACTTGGACCTAAACTAGATTCAATCTTAGGTTTAAGGGTGCCTACACTATGCTAAACTAAAATTCAACAGCTATTTACAGCACTTAAACACACAATCAGCTATGAAAGACAACACACAATACAAACAGCATACAACAGTTATCAAACAACATGAAAGTAGGTGTAAAAAGTCACAAACAACATGAACATCATAGCAAACAACATACATTTTACAACTCCTATATGCAAAGACAACTATGAAATGTAAAATGCAACTTTGATTATTTTCATTTTTAATGCACAAACTCAATCATGAAATGCTCAAATAACATGAATATGCAGTATGAATATGGATCAAACACATAATTGAATGTCATGATTATTATTTTTTTGAGGGATTATGCAAGAATGTACCACATGATTTATTATGCAATAAGTATGCAAAATATGGAACATGAACATGGCATATGAACATAATGAACATTGATCATGAATATGCAACATGATATATCAACAAGAATGCCAAGCTTAATGCAAAATTTATAATTGAATTGATGTGAATGATGTGATCAAACATGCAACCAAATGCACATACATACATGGTTATGTGAAATGCAACATATACATTGATATAATGAAATGCAAATGAGTTAACGAAACATGCGAAAGATGCAAAAAAATAGAATGCAACATGATTATTTACATGACAAAAGGTGCATGGACATAGCAACAATATGCAATAAGTCAATTCATGAACAAACTAACACATAAACACAAAATATGCGAAATGGACGAAAGCGTGTCGAAACGACTCGAAACAGAGGAAGGAGATGTCGAAACTAATCTTGAAAATTCCCTAAAATCGGGACATATAAATCTATGGTGGTAAAGGGGGAAGTAATGCCCAAGAAAGAGGGAAAAAGCATCTCTTGCAATCGACTTATTTCCTAAAGCTCCTAATGCAACTATTATCTAGTGAGCACAAATTTTACACCAAAAAGCCATAATCTAAACCTTAATGGCATCTAGAATAAGTTATAATTCTAACTATGAATAAACAAAGAATCAAATCATAATCAAGACGAAATTAAACGGTCAAGCGCATACACGATGATAAACACACAAAGAATGTCGTCATGGCGAGATGAAGAGAATAAGTTAAATCAAGAAGCAGATTTAGATCACCAACCTACAAAACGGAGGATTGCTTCGGTGAGTGTTGCAATGTAGATCGGAATACAAATGGAGAAGAAAACCGGAGAATTGAAGCTTTAATCCGTGAACGCGCAAAATAAATGTGTTTGATGATGCTTCTTGATGAACACTTGATCAATAACCTCCAATAAGCTTAAAACTCTTCCAAAATCAGAATTGATTCTTCAAATAAGCTTCACAATGAGATGATTAATGGAGGTTTTAGCTTCAAGTTCTTCAAATTCCATTGATGAATTTGAAGAACTTCTAGAAAGAAGTTTTGGTGAGAGGTTGAAAATGGTGGAAAAGTTTGAGAGAGGAATGAAAGAGATGAAGTGAAAATGATAAAGAATAGTGAAAACATTGGGAGAGAGCTAAGCTTTTGGATGAAGTGGGTTTATATAATGTGTAGGTTTGGCATGAGGTTTGGGTTTGGAGATTGCTTAGGAGTTCGGTCAGGTTTGGAGTTAGTTAGGGCTCTAGAGAGTTCTAGAGTATTCTTTGGAATATTCCTTAGAATATTCCTTGGAATATTCCTTGGAATATTCATTGGAAGGTTGTAGAAGACTCTAGAATGTGGTAGAGTAATCCAAAAGAAGAGTGTGGAATAAATGTGAAGAGTGTGGAACAAGGAAAAGGAAAGGAAAGGAAAAAATGGAGGAGAAAAAACTAAAAAAACAGCAAAAACAGCTTATGTATCGATACGAAACTGTATGCATCGATACATGTTAGTTTTATAACTAATATGTATCGATACGAAAATGTATGCATCGATACATGTTATTTTTATAACTGATATGTATCGATACAAAAATGTATGTGTCGATACATATTGTTGCTTTGGTTATTTCCAGCAAATTAACTCACTTATGCATCAATACGAAACTCATATGTATCGATACATACAGGCTTATGTATCGATACGAAATTCGTATGTATCGATACGAAATGAGCAATTTTTTTCCCACCATTTCTTGATCAAAATGAGAGGGCAAATTTTGGGGTGTTACAGCTGCCCCTATTCAATCACTGTAGACTTGAATGGATGATAGCAGTTGCTTTCAGATGTTTGAAGTATACAGGGATTGAATACTACAAACAACCGGAAAATTTGCACTCGGTGGAAGAAGAAAAGGGAAATAAACACAATCATCTGAACTCTGCTTGGGGAGAACTCTGATGTGAAGAATAGTAAATCGATGAATATTTTGGAATAACGCTGGGAGATTGCTGATTTGCCACGCTACTGGTGGACTTTTGTTGGGCTATTAATGACGTGCCACACAACGGGTGGTCTTCTGAATGCTTTGCCACACTACGGGGACTTCAATACCTTGCTACTCCACAGGGGCCACTGCTCTCTACGGGAGACTTTTGATACCTTACCACCTTGAGGATGGACTTTTCCTCACTCTGCGGGGATACTCTTCCCGCTACGGGGGACTTCTGCTCGCTACGGGAGACTTTCAGAAATTTTGCCACACTACGAGGGCACATTGCTCACCTACGGGAGACTTTTCAGAAAATTTACCACACAACGGGGGCACATTGCTCAGCTACGGGAGACTTTCAAAATTTTTTCCACACTACGGGGGCATATTGCTTAGCTACGGGAGTCTTTCAGAAAATTTGCCACACTACGGGGGCACATTGCTCAGCTACGGGAGACTTCATCTCACTATGGGAGACTTCAATATTTTGCCACACTACGGGGGTTGTTGCTCGCTACGGGAGACTTTAATATTTTTCCACACTACGGGGGCTGCTGCTCACTACGAGAGACTTATGCTCACTACAGTAGACTTTTGCTCACTACGGGAGACTTTTGCCACACTACGGGGGTCGTTGCTCGCTACTGGAGACTTTTGCTCACTACAAGAGACTTTTGCCACACTACGGGGGACTTTTGCGACACTACGTGGGACTTCAATATTTTGCCACACTACGGGGGTTGCTGCTTGCTACTGGAGACTTTTGCTCACTACGAGAGACTTTTGCTCACTACAGGAGACTTTTGCCACACTACGGGGGACTTCAATTTCTTGCCACACTACGGGGGCTGCTGCTCGCTACTGGAGACTTTTGCTCACTACGGGAGACTTTTGCTCAATACGGGAGACTTTGGCCACTACGGGGGACTTTGGCCCACTACGGGGGACTTTTGCCCACTACGGGGGACTTTTGCCCACTATGGGGGACTTTTAGAATTCGCCACCCGGAGGATGGACTTTGGCCAGTCTACGGCTGGACTTTAAGAATTTGCCACCTAGAGGATGGACTTTGGCCAATCTACGGTTGGACTTTGGATAAGTTGCCACGCTGCGGGGTGAACTTTGGATGTCAACCTTGGATTGAGCATGCATATGTTGAACTGTATAACATGATGTCCCATGACACCAGGGGATAGGTACAAAGGGGATTCCTGACGCGGAAATAACAAATCCTTGCTAACTCTGTGGGGAATACAGATGATTGCCAATTTTTCGGCTGGAGAAGAGTGTGACTAGTCTGTCTTGACTTATCACATTTGCCAAAAATAAATTGGACTTTAGATTTGAAGGCCCTGCTAGGGGATGCCTCAACTGTTGGGGGATTGAATCTCACTCATAATATTTCGCTGGTGATCTGTAACTTTTCGACTTAGCTGGGGAAAGACCTATCAAGGCTCTGTTGAGGAGAAATTTATGTCTATCTGAATTTCCCGAACCTAAGTGGGGAGGGAAACTGTTGAGCTAACTGCTGGGGATTCCTGGATTCTTGTAAGAAGTGCTTCACTATGGTAAGATGACTCTTGCTAGGGATAATCCTTATTGCTCTGCTGGGAAAGAGAAGGATTTGGTTTGAGATCTGCTGGGAAATAAGATCAGGGAAACCTGCTGAAGAAACGTTTGGCGACTTTATTGGGGATAACTTCCATGCGCCTGCTAGGGATAACGAAGTTGAACCGCATCCTGCTTGAGGAGGAAAGACTTCTCATCATTTCTTGCTAGGTATCATTTTCTTTTATCCGGACTTTACCTTCAGAGGATTTTACAAAAGACTTGGTGTCTTTAAACTCTTCAGGAGTATAATTGCCCCGATATTCTGAACTTCCGATTATCTGTCTTCGGGAAAGAATAAATCTCTGTGCGATAGGGGTGATTTGCCCCCCAGGATGAGTCTTTGACTAATTGCTCTAGGAGAGATATGAATCTCGAGTGATTGCCCCAGTTTGGCTGAATTTTGAAGAGACTGCTCGATGTAATTGCCCCGGATTGGTTGGCTCTTACCATGTCTGGTTAGGAAAGTCGTTACTCAATGGAGCTTTCTCGGAAAAATGCACCTTGACATGACTGTCTTTCAGAAGTTTTGGAATTCTCAACTTGACAAGCTTAAGCTTCTGGACTGAATTTCCACATGTGAGCTTTTTATGATGTAAACAAATGTATGCAAGCAGAAAATGTTTATTCTAAGAATGGAAATTCTAATGCAACACACATGTTAATCTTGAAGTTTTGAAAAGGGGTCACAAACCTTTGTGAGCAAATCACTAGTTAAGATACGACCTCGTTTTTGAATAAATGAAAGTATGTACATGCAATACCAACAAGTATCTTTTAGCACAACTCATAGGAGTCAGGAACGTAGCTTCGTGGTAGTACGCTCTCAAAATAACCCTGCTTTAGTTAGGACTTTTGAGGGTTGTATCGTGGTCTGGTTCACAATTATAGAAACAAAGGATATAGGCTCGAAGTTTATATGTGCCCACCCCTCTTCGTGATGTTCTCCATTCCTATGTTCAACTAATTTTCGCAAATCGTAATCAAGACAAAATTAAACAGTCAAACGCATACACATTGATAAACACACGAAGAATGTCGTCATGGAGAATAAGTTAAATCAAGAAGCGGATTTAGATCACCAACCTACGAAGCGGAAGATTGCTTCGGTGAGTGTTGCGATGTAGATTAGAATGCAAATTAAGAAGAAAACAGGAGAGTCGAAGCTTCGATCTGCGAACGCGCAAAATAAATGCGGTTGATGATGCTTCTTGATGAAAACTTGATCAATAACCTCCAATAAGCTCAAAACTCTTCCAAAATCAGAATTGATTCTTCAAATAAGCTTCACAATGAGATGATTAATGGAGGTTTTAGCTTCAAGTTCTTCAAATTCCAATGAAGAATTTGAAGAACTTCTGGAAAAAAGCTTTGGTGAGAGGTTGAAAATGGTGGAAAGGTTTGAGAGAGGAATGAAAGAGATGAAGTGAAAATGATGAAGAATAGTGAAAAAATTGGGAGAGAGCTTAGCTTTGGGATGAAGTGGGTTTATATAATGTGTAGGTTTGGCATGAGGTTTGGGTTTGGAGGTTGCTTAGGAGTTAGGTCAGGTTTGGAGTTAGTTAGGGCTCTAGAGAGTTCTAGAGTATTCCTTGGAATATTCCTTGGAAGGTTGTAGAAGACTCTAGAATGTGGTAAAGTAATCCAAAAGAAGAGTGTGGAACAAATGTGAAGAGTGTGGAACAAGGCAAAGGAAAGGAAAAAAGTGGAGGAGAAAAAACTAAAAAAAACAGCAAAAACAACTTATGTATCGATACGAAACTGTATGCATCGATACATGTTAGTTTTATAACTGATATGTATCGATACGAAAATGTATGCATCGATACATTTTATTTTTATAATTGATATGTATCGATACAAAAATGTATGTGTCGATACATATTGTTGCTTTGGTTATTTCCAGCAAATTAACTCACTTATGAATCAATACGAAACTCGTATGTATCGATACATACATGCTTATGTATCGATACAAAATTCATATGTATCGATACAAAATGAGCAATTTTTTTCCACCATTTCTTGATCAAAATGAGAGGGCACATTTTGGGGTGTTACAGAATGCAATGTCTCTTGAATTTGACATGTGATGAATGTGAATTGTAACTTAACATGAATGAGTACTAATTTTTGTTTCACTTCATTTTTTTGTGCATTGGATTTGTCATGAAAATGGAAGAGAAGCAAGTGCGTGGCTTGGAGTGGAAGAAAAAAAAATGAAGATTTGGTCTTGAGGATGAATTGAAAGCTTGACATCAAAGACATTGTTTTTAGGACAAAAACATGCACATGACATCTTGTGATCAAGTGACCGAAATTGTATCTCTTAACTTTGTAATTGCACCTTATTTGTAACTTGTACACTCTGTCTGTCATGAGTTTGTAATTGATGGATTTTGAATTAAACTTGTAACTTTAACATGATTTGGAATGAAATTGGAACTTAATTTAGGTGTTTGAAATGAATTTGATAGGAAATAAAATTGAAGTTGAGACTTGAATATGAATTGGAAATTGAAGACTTGAATTTGGAAAAAGTTTAGAATGGAAACTTGAAATAGGAATGAATTTGGAAATTGAATTTAAACCTGAAATGAGTTGGAAATTTTTTAATTGACACTTGAGAAATTGACATTGAATTTAGAACTTTGAAATTGAAAATTTAAGAAATGAAATTTGAAATATGATCATGAACTTTAGTACTTGAATTGAAACATGGAAATTTGACATTGAATTTGGAATGAATTTTAAAAAGTGGTTATGAGTTTTAGAATTTTGAAACTTGGAAATTTGACATGAGGTTATAACTTAGAATAAACTTTGAAATGGAAAAGAGAATTAGAATTTGAAAATTAAACTTGGAATAGAAATTGAAATTTGAAAATGAAATTGAAAATGTAAAGGAAATGACTTGTAACTTGAATCTTGAAAGAAAATTGAAAATGGATTTGAAATATGAACTTGAATTTAGAAATTGAATTTGAAATAGAAATTTGGAATATGAACTTGGAAAAAGAAGTTGAAAACCATGAACTATGCTTGAGAAAAAATTTGAAAAGAACTTGAAATGAAAAATGAAAAATTGAAATGGAATTTGAAAACTTAGAATGAAATGGAAATTAAAATAGGGATTAAAATTTAAAAAAATAGGACCTAAAACTTGAAATTTGGAAGTGGAGTAAGAATTAGCATCTGGAAAGAACTCGGGCTTGAACTAAGGGTTTAGGTATTTGGAAATAACTAAAAAATGGACAAAAACAAACCGAGACTTAGGGTGAAAATATGAACTCCAAACTTGTAATTAGACCAAACAAACAAACACAATAGAAAACCTTAATTCCACGATTCATGAAAACAAACTTCCAATACTTGCTGCAAATCCAAAATGACTAATATGCACCATGGTATGTTAATGATGAGACGAATGTGTGAATGAAAGTTAGGGATAAATTTTGGGGTGTGACAACAAGAATCCTTCTCATGTATTCAAATTAAAGAAAGCTCTTTATGGATTAAATCAAGCACCAAGAGCATGGTACGACCATCTCAGCAATTTCTTATGTGACAAAGGCTTTGAAAAGGGAAGAGTTGACAAAACTTTGTTCATCAAGAAAATTAAAGAAGATACTCTTTTGGTGCAAGTTTATATTGATGACATAATCTTTGGATCAACCAACACAAAGTTATGTGAAGAATTCTCATCCATGATGCAAGAATAATTTGAAATGTCTATGATGTGAAAAATAAATTATTTTCTAGGACTACAAATCAAGCAACTCAAAGACGGTATTTTTATCAATCAATCCAAGTATTGTAAAGAATTATTGAAGAAATTTGATATGGACAGTTCCAAGACATTGTCAACACCTATGGGACCTGGTACATATATAGATCAAGATGAATCTGGTGTCTCGGTTTATATCATAAAATATAGAGGTATGATTGGTTCCTTACTATATTTGACGGCAAGTCGTCCTGACATTATGTTCAGTGTCTCTTTATGTGCTTGCTTTCAAGCAAACCCGAAGGAATCTCATCTCATGGCAGTCAAGCGGGTCATGAAGTATCTCAAAGGAACAACAAATATCGGCTTATGGTATCCTAAAGGTAGTATTTGCAATTTAATTGGATACTCTGATGCAAATTATGCAAGTTGTAAAACAGATAGAAAAAGTACAAGTGGAACATGTCACATCTTGGGAAATGCATTAGTCTCGTGGGCATGCAAGAAGCACGCATGCGTAGCACTTAGTACGGCCGAAGTAGAATACATAGCAGCAGGTAGTTGTTGTGCACAAATACTTTGGCTAAAACAACAACTTCGTGACTACGGACTCGATCTAGGATGCATTCATATATGATGTGATAACACCAGTGCGGTCAACATTACAAAGAATTTGATCATGCATTCAAGGACCAAGCATACTGACATACGCCATCATTTTCTATGAGATCACGTTCTTCAAGGAGATGTCGAGGTAACCTTCGTAGATACACACAATCAGCTTGCAGATATATTCACAAAACATTTGGCAAAAGAACCTTTCTTCAAAATTTGGAGAGAACTCAGAATTTTGGATGAAAACAATGTTTAATTATAAGAGATCATCAACCATGGTACTTGTTATTTTTTCTCTACTCAAAATATTCTAATATAACATGTTTTTTATATTTCAAATGTTACATATATGTGGTTATATCAATGTTTGCATAATTATCTTTGAAATTTTGCACTTATGTTTTATGTATAATTGTAATTTGAATTTTATATGATAAGTTAGTATGGAACATTGTCTCTTATGCATATGTTATTGTTTTACCCATATTTTCCTTCTTTTTGATAATGTCAAAAGGGGAAAAAGGATGTTACTCTTTTCCTTGATCTTTAAGGTATAAATTCAAGACTACTCCAAACCTCAATACAAAAATCAAAATTGTTCAACTCTTCACACTTTGAGGGGGAGATCTATATCTCAGGGGGAGAATCTTATCGGAAAAAACTTCACAACAAAAGAGAATGTTTTGTCATCATAAAAAAGGGGGAGAATGTGGAATCAAGATTCTTAAGATCAAATTTTGTTTTGATGAGGACAAATCATGTGGCAAGAAGGCAAAAATGTTCATCCATTGTCAAATCATCATGATAAAAGAATCGGACAAAGATTTTATATGAAGAACATGCTTATTGGAAGGTATAATGATAATCTTCATAAAATGTTTGAGTTTGAGTTGCTCAAAAGTCATTTGCATTGCACAATCGCTTTCACAAAGTTTGAAAATCAATTTTTACAAGTTTTGGTCAGTGCAATTGATTGCACCCTTAGAACAATCGATTGCATGCTTAAAAACATTATATATATATATATATATATATATATATATATATATATATATATATATATATATATATATATATATATATATATATATATATATATATATATATATATATATATATATAAACGAGGATTAAAGTGTAACAGTATTTATAAATTGAATATTATTATTTATGGTTCTAATTGAATACTATTATTTGAATTCAAATCCGGAAATCTACAATTTTAAAATATGAATTTATAGTTATTATTTCACTTTTCCTACCGACTAAAAATACAAACAAAACTAACTTTCCTAAGAATGTGAAAATGAAAAGTGTTTATAATAAATGAGAGAGAAAAAGTGAAGGAGAAGATCCAAACCCTAGATTACAAAGATATTTCTTTTTTATTTTTTTCCTACTTATTAGAAATCAGTTAGAAGAATCTACTTAGTCAAAGTTAAGTGAAAAAACTAAGGAGTAAAGCTACGAATCTTTCTTCCTTATTCCACCATTATATACCAACTTCCAATTCTTCTCACCTATTACTATTTATTTATCGCCTCACTCAACTTTCTTCCAAAAATCAAATTTTACAATTCTTGATCAAAATTTCTTATTTTCTTGGATTCCACCATGACCATGGTGACGGTCATTCCGTTAAAGAAAAGGAAGCCAATAATACAAACCGTCACACCACGGATGGCTGCACCATTTTCAACATCGTTAACCAATGCAACAAACCAAAAGAATAAAACCACTGTCACCGATGAATTCAAAACTGGTTTGCTCATTTTAATTTCCAAAGCCGACGGCATTGACAAATGTGAAGAGATTCACACCAAGGTTGCTCAACGTGTCAACAACAGACGTTACAATGTCGTGCATTGGATAAAACCCGGCGAAGAAATTCATACAAAGGTTGTTGAAGGTGTTACCCCTGAATGGAATCAAAGTTCTTTTTTCATATTAGATAATCTTGATGACGATGTCTTTCTGAATGTTGAGGTACAGAGGTTTAATTCTTTGTCTGATCCTGGATCATCCAGTGGTAAAGTTGTGGTGGGGAGGGTGAAGATTCCGATTCCGGTGGTATATAATCGACGAAAAGTGGGTTGGTTTCATCTGCTTAGGAGGCATAGGAATTGCCCTAGGCTTGAAGGGCGTGTTCTACTTTCAATGAGACTTCTGAGATTCAAGCCTGAGCCACCTTTTCAATTTTGTGCCGATGACCTGTTTTTTGAGGATGATGTTATAGTTTGAAACATACTTCTTTTTACTTTTCTGTCTATTACTCTTCTATGATACTTGTTTGTTGAATCAAATTCATTTGTGATGATTTGTGGAGTGTATTGTGTTTGCTTGTGTTATTTTTGTCTGGGTAAAATTTTGAGGTTAGGAAAAATGTGGTGATGATCATGAAATTTTATGAGAAATATATTAGCTAATAAGTATACCTACTAACTATGGAATTTGGTTGCTGATTAAATGTGAATTGTGATAGGAATTTCTTGGTCAACAATGGATGGATTATGGCTCATGATGGTTTAGATCCTTGAATGTGAAAACATATAGGAATTTCATTCAAAACATATTCAAAATGAATATTTGAATTACACCTGGATGGTCAATCATATTTCTGCCAAAATATCCTGCACCAAACTATAAAGAGAGGAATGAAAAATATAGAGGAGACTCAAGGGGCGGACCAAATTGTAGTAAATTTACATTCACTTCATTATTTCTCATATATTATTTAGACCTAATATAACAATGTCTTCCAATCAATACACTCCTGAGTCCTAATCAACTGCTTAGGTCTCAAAAACATTTTCTTTTATGTGTGTGTGTGTCTTCATCAAACAAATGAGTTTTATATGATTAAAATTAAATTGAGAATGGTTATAGGTCCAATCTTATTAGGGGCAGGAGGCAATATCCAAAGCACCATGATACAAATATTAACGCAATAAGATGTCTCTCTTTTACGTCTTTTTTAATAAGTAAGTTATTGTGTTTCATTAATTGTTATAATACAGGACATTAATAATAATTTATTTTGTTCGTATTTTTTACTTTAATTTGACTTGGCACACATTAATAAAATTGTCTTTTTTGTTTTAAACACTTATTTATACAAGTGTAATACTTGTATTGAGATACATAAACGCCTATAGCCTATAGGCAACAATATTTACATATGTCGATAATGAATTACAACTATGATACAATCAAAATATATATATATATATATATATATATATATATATATATATATATATATATATATATATATATATATATATATATATATATAAGGGTGTCTAAAATAAAACTATAAGAGCTAGGTTATTCTCTGAATAATCTCAAAATATATATTCATGTATCGGCGTCTAAGTTATTCATGTAATCTAAGTCATGTATTTAATCTTCCTAACTGTAATACACATATATAAAATACATATATCAAAACATATTTTTCATATATAAGTTCAAGTTTGGTACTGAAATACAAATAAGTTCTTAGTGCAACACATTGTAAAAATTTTGCCAACTAAATACATAAGGTACTACATCAAAAGACTAACAATTATACAAGATGTCGATACAAAAGAAAACTAAGAACTAGATCCGAAGATCTCAAAATATCCATAGCGGAGGCAAAGCCATCGATAAGTAAGGATAATCAAACTGTTTTATCCTTACCCTTCGCGGAACCTGAAGTACCTATAAAATATAACAACAATATGGGGGTGAGATAACAACATCTCAGTGAGTTCCCTATCTTAGAGTTCTCTCGTCTCTAAAGGTTCGAATCTAAACATTCCTCAAGATCTTTTGTCACTTCTCAATAAGTAACCAAAACAGAATGAAAAACGTTCATACAACGCTTTCGACACTTCACTTGAGACTCAATGTAATACCCACCTCAAGTGTTACTCGGGCAAGGTTTCCCATGGGACTCAGTGTAATACCCATCTCAAACCACTACCATGCTTCCCGTGGGATTCAGTGTAATACTCACCTCAAGCCTAACTCGGGCAAGACTTCCCGTGGGACTCAATGTAATACTCACCTTAAGTCACAACCATGCTTCCCGAGGGACTCAATGTAATACCCTCTCAAGCCTAAACCATGCTTCCTGTGGGACTCAGTGTAATACTCACCTCAAGCCTAAACCATGCTTCCCGTGAGACTCAGTGTAATACCCACATCAAGCCTAAACCACGATTCTAGTGGAACTCAGTGTAATACCTACCTCAAGCCTAAACTCGGCAAGACTTTCCGTGAGACTCAGTGTAATACCCACCTCAAGTCATTACCCGCCTCACCAACGGTTTTCGCGTCAACCTAGGGTAATCCTAAACACCTCACAATTTATGCATTTTATTTCTAATAGCTCCCAAATTTCCTAACTAACATAATTACGGTTAATTAGAAAATTCGGGTAAAAGTCGGCTCAAAATAATAATATTTCTTGGTCTCATAAGATAGAACATATTATTAGCTTCAAATCGATATAAAGAACGGTTAAATCAGATAAGGGATGAAGAAGTTATGAATTTTTAAAGAAATACAAAAATAATTTGTTTCTGCACATAACAGTGGTAACCGGTTACTACCCAGAGGGTAACCGATTATCAGTGTAAAAATTGCGCCCAAAACTCAGTTTTTCAACAGGTAACCGGTTACTATCCATAGGGTAACCGGTTACTTGCAGAAAGTAGCCAAAAAATGTTGCGTTTTAAAAAATAGAACTTCCCCGAATTCAATCCAAACAACATCAGATCTACAAACAATTATCAACAAAGGTTTCTACACATATAGTCAGCATACTCAAGTATTTAATCGACATTTTAACCATTCAAACTCTCGATTATACAAGAACATTAAAACTCTAGAAATAAAAGTATCTATCTAGAACCTACCTCTCAAAGATGATTGAGAAGATTGAGAGATGAATGGATGATGAACTTCAGGATCAAGAGTTTCTTCTTCTTCTTCTTCTTCTTCTTCTTCTTCTTCTTCTTCTCCAAGCTTTTCCTTCTTCTCACTTTCCTCTTCTTTCTTTTCTTCTCCCTCTTGTTATGTTTCTATGTTACAAACATAAAGAAAACAACTTAGGTATTATACGTGAAAGTATAATTTCCTCCCAACGGGTCCAAATAGAGGGTATCCACAAATGTTTCTTAATAAAAAATTTAATAAAATTTCTGAGTCAGATAATATTAGTTAATATCAATTAATTCACTGGTTGTTACAATTATTTTTGTTAAAACATCTCAGAGCAACCCGGAACCTTATTGATATCAAATAATTTTATTCGGAGCATTAAAATAAATTACGGGGTGTTACACTAACCAAATTAGGACACTAGGTTAACTCACATTGTTCATCATGTATTTCTTTCAATTATTGTTGATTCAATGCATATATATCACGACACGTGTTTTGTAGTTGTCAGTGGCGGAGCCATGACCCTGAACTATGGGGTGCAAAATATTTTATTAAATTTTTTACATTTAATCATGGATTTGTTAACAAAGAATTTTTAAATTGTTCTAAATAGTTATTCTTAAAATGTTATATTAAATATTTTATCCTTTCGGATATCAAAATTTTTAAAAATTACTTAAGTTTGAAACTATTTCAAGTAATTTTTTTATAAAAACTATTTTTTAGATACATTTTAATTTTTAAACATTATAATTTCGACTACGTTTCAAATAATATATATTTATGTCATAGAGTATCAAAATTAGTCTTACAATTTATAAAAAAACAGATTTAAAAATATAAAAGAAAAAGTTCATTTGTTTAAATCTAATACAAACGGCCCCATATACACTCGACATGTCCTTATATGTTTATTATACAAATTGGTTTTGTTATTATAAAATTATGATCAACAAATATTTATAATATTTAAATTGAAGTAAAATATTTTATATATTATCATTGTAAAATAATTACTTTAATAAAAATGAATATAGACAATTATTTTTAAATTATGATTATAGTATAAATATATATGATAAGAATTCTAATTAGATGGCGATATAAACCTATTTTATATTGACAATATTATACATATATTAAAATATAGATATTAAAATTGTGAAGTTTTAATGTATATAATTAAATAAATTTTAAAAGACTTTAATTAAGGTATGTTGTCTTTATATAAAATTTCATAAAGTTAAAATAACAATTTTTGTTTGTTTGTAATCAAGTAATATATTGAAATGAATATTAAGGGTACTCCACCTGAATACAAAGAGAGACCAAAATAAAGTTTGCCATAAAAAAAAGAATATTACAAACTAAATTGTTCTATGACAAGAAAAACAATGGGTCTTTGTCGAACTCGTATAGATTGCAATTGGGGTGAGTAATTTCCCCCATCAAAGACCATCTCCAAATGGATAACTTGATCTTTCAAACAATGTCTATAACATTCCATGTCGAGTTGCAAAAAATAATCTCATTCCTCATCAACCAAATGTTCCAAACCACCGCTAACCACAAACTATCTTCTCTACCTTTAGCGACATATTGATATTTGTAAAAAGTACCAATCCACAAAGCTACCCAAGAGATCTAGATTTATATCCACCTTAAAATCTATCAAACAAGCAATATCCTTCCAAACGATCTTAGAAACGAAACACTCTAATAACAGATGATTTAGAGTCTCGTTACATAAGGAACAAAAAGGACATAAACGATCGTTGAAATCCGATAGCACTCCTCTACGCCAAAGAGAACTTTTCGTCGGAAGACTATTCAAAAAAATCCGCCAACTGAACGCCTTGACTTTATAAGGAGCCACCATTTTCCAAATCAAAACAAAAGCTCGGTCATTCCGATTAAAGGGACCAAACGAAATGAAATGGGAAAAGGCTAAATTATAATAAGAACTAACAGTGAACGAATCATTGTTACCACCCTTCCAACACACTTTATCCTTCTCCTCCTGAACCGGAACATAATCAGCCAGAAAAATCTTCATCCTGCGAAATTCATCAAGCATCACCGTCGAAATATCTGAACTAGCTGACAGAACCGCCGTAGCATGTTGCAGAAGAGGAGGATGAACAACTTCATGATGAACGTGTTGAGACGTTTCCGCTGAAGCAACTCTAGTAGCACCAAAAGATAAAGACTGGAAAAAGTCTTTTGAATATCATTACCAGCTTGCTCACTAACAGTAGACGAAACATCCTGTGGTAAAACA
Organism: Lathyrus aphaca; assembly: GCA_963966055.1. Classification (NCBI taxonomy): domain Eukaryota; kingdom Viridiplantae; phylum Streptophyta; class Magnoliopsida; order Fabales; family Fabaceae; genus Lathyrus; species Lathyrus aphaca. The sequence goes on from OZ014524.1 coordinate 196,041,622, forward strand.
GAATTTGAGACAATCGCTCCAGTAACAGCAGAAAAAACTTCCTGCCTGTTAAGGTCCAAGCCTTCAATCCTCGAGTCCTCCACTGAATCAAGCCTAGACCGCACATTCTGCTCAACAAAACCAGACCTGGTATTACCTGTGAAAAACCGTTAGAAACAGAATCAATCATGGAAACAACATCAACACCATCTCCATCCATAAACATTTCTCCTGTGCCAAAATCACCCTGACAATGATAGCAACAATCACCCTAAACCCACTGCCCATCCGACCAACCTCCCATCGCCGCTACCGAGACGTTTTCCAGACAAGATTCTGAAAAAACGTTCAGATATAAACGCGAGAGAGGATCCCATCCCGTCCAGTCTGCTTTCCAAAAGGAAGAGGCAAAGCCATCTCCTAACAAAACTTTGTAATTATCCACTAGAATGTCCTCTTTCTTTGTATTGTTAAAATAACAATAATTAATGAGTGTGAGCTAAATTTTCATAGTTAAAATGACAATAATTAAAAAATAATTAAAAGAGTTTTATGTTTTTGGAACTAACAAAAAAAAAAATATTTAATACTATGAACAAGAAAAGTGTGTATGCTGGTAAATCAAATTTGAAACGTGAATGAATAATATAAAATGATGTGTAGAATAGAAGTTGAATCAAAGACTGCTTTTTTCCTGTGCGTGTCAGTATATGCAGTTTAAATGCGCTAAATCACATGGCAATGGCATGGTAGGGTGCAAAGTCATTAACCATGAATAATTAATATATTTCAGGGGGGTTCAATCAACAGGTCACTTGTTATTATATTGATTAAATGTCAAAATTTATGAGTATCTCATACAAATTTTTAAATGTGAGAGGGTGCAGTTGCATCCTCTCAGTGTACTATGGCTCCACCCCTGGTAGTTGTTATAGTACATTAAGAATCATCCAAAACTAAGATATGAAGCAAAACTGCATAGGTCAATCGATTGGTTGGGGATGCATAATTGATTGGATGAACCTTCTATCCAATATTTTTACAAAAATGGCAAGGGGCCAATTGATTATTGGGGTGTAACCAAGAATTTCTCCTTTGCTTATACTTACTCCATAGATCATGGAAGCAAGTTTGGTTCTTTCAAATCCAGATGATATAAAATTTTGAAGGGTTGATTCATTTTTATCCAGAGGTTTATCAAACATATCTTTTATTGAAGCAATTTGATCTCTTTCAAGTTTTTCTATTTTTTCTTTAGAAAGATTTAGCTCATCTTTTAAAAGATCATATTGCTTCTTTAATATTTTAATATGTTTGGATTTATACTAGCATCTTCCCATAAGATCATGACACATAGTACTCAAATCAGATTTAGAAATTTTAGAAAGTACTTGTTCTATGTCATCGGAATCTGAGTAAGAATCAACTTCAGATTCTGAGTCTGAAAAAGTTAAGGCCATTAAAGCAATATGGCTTCTTCATCTTCTCCTTCATTTTCAAGTTCTTCTCGTGTTTCCATGAGACTTTTCTTGAACTTTCTTATGAAGTTGTTGTTCTAGAAACTTTCCTTTCTACTTTTGTCTTTTTGAAGATTAGGACATTCAACAATGAAATGACCAGGCTTCTTTCAGTTGTAGCAACCATCTTGATCTTTACTCCCATAACTTGACTATTTGAGGCCATCTCTTCTACCTGGGAATTTATTCTTCTTTTTGGCCAAGTATTGAAATATTTTGATGATGAAATCCAATTTTATCATCATCAGATTGTCCATTAGAAGCTTAATCATGAGTATCTTGTTTATGCTTCCTAGTCTGAGAAAACTTTTCAGACCCACCAATAGAGTGTTAACTTGATTTTTAGGCTCATCTCCATTTATCTCCATTTCATGACTTTGGAGATTGCTAACAAGACTTTCAAGACTTAATGTTACTAAATCTTTAACTTCTTGAATAACAGTTATTTTAGGTCTGTATTTGGCAGGAAAACTACTAAGAATCTTCTTAACATGATCTGAAGTAGTATATATCTTGTTCAAGACTTGAAGTCCAGACAAAAGAACTTGAAATCTTAAGAACATAGGTTCAATGTTCTCATCTTCTTTCATTCTGAACAACTCATATTGTTGAACCAAAATATTTGTTTTAGCTTCTTGAATTTTTTGATTACCTTTATAAGTAGCACATAAATATTTAAAGATAGTCTTATTAATAGACTTATCAATAATCTTTATATACTCAGAATGAGGCAAGGCATCAACAAGAATGTCTGTCACTCTGTGGTGTTTTTTGTAAATATTTTTATGATAATTAGTGAGAGAATTTTTGTTAGAAACCATTCCAACACCATTGACTTGAAATTCAATGTCATCTTCTAAGATATCCCATAACTCATAATCTAGACCAATGATGTGAGTGTACATCTTGCTTTTCCACCATTCAAATCCAGTAGAGTCACCACTTAATGTTGGTAGTCTAGCAATATAGTTGTTTTGACCATATGTACTTTGATTGTGGTTGTTATTAGCACGAGGAAAACCTCCAACATGACTTGTTACTTCAAAATCATCAGTCATGATGGAAGATGTATTTTTCTCAAGATCTTTTTTGCACCACTATTTAGTGTTATAATACAGACTGTGCTCTGATGCCAACTGAAGGTGAGAAAAATACACAAGAAGTGGGGTTTAATTGTGTATGCCAATTTATTTTTGCTTTTGAAAAGTTACTTCAGATTTTGAATAAGGTTCAGAGTATGATATCATAAATAATAATATATGTGGAAATAATAAAGATTATAAGCAATAAGAAAGCAACACACAAAGCTTATCCCAAATACTCTCCTCAATTGAGAGCAATCTAGTCCCATTGCCCCAACAAGATCTTTCCACTATAATCAAACTGATTACACTTTACGCAAGCACACTAGCAAAAGAATTCATTGTTCAATCAACCTAGAAAGATACTTCAGCTCAACCAACCTATAAAGAGACTTCTGCTCAATCAACCTAGAAAGAGACTTCACTGCTTAAACACACAGGCAAAAGACTTCACTTCTCAAGCACTCAGGCAAGACACTTCCTTTACTTTAAACAAACATTTTAGTAGAAAAATAACTACTATACTTAGATACACAATCAAAAGTATAGAGGTTGTGCAACAACCACAAAGTTTCTTAACCTCTTAAGATTTCTAAGATAAACAAAGATAAGAAATATTAAGATCTTGTGCAATAACAGTTACAAATAAAAGCTCAGAGTTATGATCAAGATATTGTATTGTGTTATTGTAACTTTCCTTCAAATTTCTAACTTCCTTTTATAGAGGCATATAAAGAATCATTAGAGGGTTGAGCATAAGAGATAACTTCTTGAAGAAGCATGCCAAGAGAGACGTTGTAGAGTGTATCTGGTTAGAAACATTGTCCACTGAATAATGACATTGTTCATAACACCTTTCGAAGTACTAGGTATCTACAAAAAGGTAGAACATACTGAAGAGGTCACATCCCCATTTCTTGAGCTTTGCAAAACGAAACCCTAGTTAACTTTCTCCAGAAATCTGGCGCTTTGACAAGACCAATCTGCTTTTGGTATAAGGTACGAATCATAAGCACCTTTAGCCTTTAGAGTTTGAGTTGTCACTAGAAGCTGGAACATATGACCAGAGTCTAAACCTTCAGAGGCTGATGAACGCATTCAGAGTCACCATGATCAATAAGAATCTGAGTTACTTTGCTTCTTCACATATGCTTTCAACATGATTAATTCAGAGTGAACTCTAATCTTGTGATTCTTCACACTTGAACATATGTTAGTATACCCATTTGTTGTACTTTATCATCATTAAAACCCAAAGGATATGAACAATCTTGTTTTAATAACAACTATTCAGAAAATCATTGCAAAAAGGAATATTGTTTGTTTTCATTGATCAAAAGGAAGGAGTACAAGATTTTTGGATTATATAATTTTGTCCACATCAAACTAGTATTCTCTAGCACTATAGGAATATTCCCAATCAATGAATCGTTCCCCACTACCCTCATTTGAGTTATAGTAAACAATCTTCCTCGATACCTTTTTATTCTTCTTTTTCTTTAACATCTTTTTCTTCTTCTTAGCCTTCATCACCCTCAGTGCATCCCTGACAGTAGTTGACCCAGATGACTGGGTCTCCTCAGTTGACTGCGGATGGTGTTGTATCATGGAGATAATTATGCTCTCAACAATTATTTATGTTGAGATAATGCTTTTATCCTTCTTAAATGGAGATTTTAAGTTGCTAGGAAGTTAAGAAGAGTTTATTAAAGATGAGGAAATTTAGTCTATGTGAGTGTGCATTTATAGAAGAGGTTAAAGATGAAACATATGGTGATTTCATGTTTGCTATGATTAATTCTGATGGTTGAGATTTTTGAATGACGTGTGACCGTCTTGAGAAATCCAGAAAAATTTCAACCATTATAGTCATTGCTCTAGATTGGGAAGAGCAAAGGTTGTTCTTGCTATTTTTATCATAATTCATTTTTTCCCACGCATTTTTTTCTCTTTCTATGCTGACATGTCTGAACTCAATTTTTGTTAATGACAAAAGGGGGGAAATTCATGTGAGTGTTTAAGAGGATTAAAAGTATTTATTTAATGCTTTTAATATACCTGAACCCTAATTATTTTGATATTGCTTTCATATGAACATCATTTTATCAAAATAATTTTAAATTAACCTGGATAGAACTTAGGAGGAGCTTACAAAACTTAACCTTTGGACTATTAGACTCAGGGGGGCTTACAAACCTCAGACTATGATGTTGTCAAGTTAGTTAAATTGACCAACCATTTCTCTTAAATACATTTGTGTATCATCATAAAAAATAGGGAGATTGTTGGAACAAGATTGTTCATATCCCTTGGTTTTTAATGATAACAAAGTACTTAAAGAACAAATGGGTATACAAACATATGTTCAAGTGTGCAGGATCACAAGTGTAGAATTCATTCTGAATTAATCTTCTTAAAAACATATGTGGAGAGGTAATGTAATGTAGATTCTAAATGATCAAAATCTGGCGACTCTAAGTGTGTTCATCATCCTGGTGATAAATCATACTCTGAAGGCTAAGGGTCCCTTTGATTCATACCCTACACCAAAAGCAGACTAGTCTTGTCAAAGCATCATATTTCTAGAGAGAGTCAACTGGGGTTTCATTTTGCAAGGCTCAAGGAATGGTGATGTGACCTCTTCAGTATGTTCTACCTTTTGGTAGATTCCTAGTTCTTCGAAAGGTATTATGAACAATGCCATTATTTAGTGGACAATGTTTCAAACCAGATACATCCTCCAACGTCTCTCTTGGAATGCTTCTTCACGAAATTAGCTCTTATGCTCAACCCTCCAATGAACCTTTCTCTGCCTTTATAATAGGAAGCTGAAGATTTGAAGGAATGTTACAACAACCCAATACAATTTCTTAAGCATAACTCTGAGCTTTTATTTGTAATTGTTATTGCATAAGATCTAAAGTTTTCTTATCTTTGTTTATCTTAGAAATATTAATAATTGTTATACTTCTGATTGTTTATCTAAGTATAATGGTTATTTTTTCTACTAAACTATTTTTTTAAAGTAGAGGAAACGACTTGACTGCGTGCTTGGGCAGTGAAGTCTCCTGCCTATGTGGTTGAGTAGTGAATTCTCTTTCTAAGTTGATTGAGAAGAAGTTTCTTGCTATGTTGCTTGAGCAGAAATCTCTTCTAGTTTCATTGATGAAGATAATCACAAATTTAGGATAAATTAATTAATTATATGATTAATCAGTCAATCATTGATGCAATAAGCATTGTATGATATATATATATATATATATACACACACACACACACACACACATACATACATGTAACATTTCGGTCTGTATTGGGTGTTGTGGGATTGAAGTCGAAGCTTTAATGAGCTCCCATGGCAAAAATCACGTTTTGGATTTTCTGCAATGCGGTGATGGACGTCACATGCGTGACGGTCCAACCATCACTCATCTGGAAGAGCCAATGGGTGTCTGCTAGCTGATGGGGTGACCATCATGGTCCCTAGGTCGGATTTTCCCTGTCGGTTGTCAGCAAGTGACATGTTGTAAGGGGGATGGACGCTAGAAGGGGTGAAGAACCAACCATCACAAGCGTTAGTTGCTGGTTTTGAGAAGTCAGGTCAGTTTTCGATTTTGTTTTTGTGCAAGGCTGATGTTTTGTTGTCATTTTGATGTGTTTGACGAGTTTAATTATTGTGATAAAATATTGTGAGGAATTGAACAAAATTTGGAATGTGAATATAATTGTATGATTATGTATTGTTGAATATATTTTCATATCATACTTGTTGTGTTAAGGTGGTGTACTCATTAGTGATGTACACGGATAAATGTGGGACCGATTATGAATGATCATATTTGCAGGTTGTTATTGATTTCATGCATAATGGTGTACAAACTTCAGTTTGGTGGCAAGCTCTGGTTCAGAAGTGGGGACCGGGAGCATGTAGCTGATTTTAGTAATGGGATTAGTGATCCATTGCTGACTCATTATTGGGGATCAATGATGATTTTGGTGGGCTCATGTTCATAAGAGGGGATTGGGAACGAGTATGGAAAAAAATAAGTAACATATTTCTGATGTCCAAATCGGTACCACATGCATGTAGAGTCAAATTGAGGGTACATTTGCATAATACTTGTATGTGTGGCCGAGTAATCATTATGATTGTTTATTGTTGTGAATAAGCGTGTGATTGATGATTGTGATTAATATGCCACCCTTGCCATGTTTCTCACCATTAATATATTTGAGTTTACTCTCACCCCTGTGTGTTTATTGTGGTGTATGTGCTCCTCTAGAGTATAGACAATCATGTATAGGAGTAGCTGCTTAAGCTGGATGATGAAATCGATGTCTCTTTAGTTATTTATCATTTGAGTCTTTAGTGGATTCACTCTGATATGTAGCACCGGGGATGGGTTATCCTATATTTTGTTGTTACATGTCTTATTCATTATAGAGTTGTTGAACCACATTGTTGTTAAGATGTTATATGTCAAAGGTTTTTGTTTTCGTTGCTTAATTCATAAGATTATGAAATTCTGGTATCAGATATGGGATGTCCAATAAGATGTTACAACATTAATATCTGAACATTAACAAGGTAAATATAAGATAAAGTACAACAGTAATAACACAAGGAATTATTAACACAGTTCGGTGCAAACTCACCTACTATGGGGGCTACCAATCCAGGAAGGAAATCCACTATCAGTAGTATCAATTTGAAGTTATACAATCCCAGTTTACACTTCTCACTTAATCACTACCCAATGCAATTTCTATCTAAGAACCCTTAGATAAGAGAACCCCCTCTCACTGCCCCTCAATAACACACTGTGATAATCAAACAAATCCTTACAAGAAAATAGAAGAACACCCTTCCAAGATAAACAACTTGATCTTGCTTAAAAGCTTCAATCAAGAACAAACATTCAAGCTTAAAAGCTTAGAGTGGACAAAATTACAACTAAAAAACAAAACTCTAACTCAGAATGCACAGCTTTCTCAATCTCTAATTTCTGTCCCTTTCAATTAGGGTTGCAGTACTTTAAGTAGAGAAGGATCTTCATGAATATGAGCAATGAAATCATTCCGAATTGATCTTCATTAAAAACTGATTGATCTTCAAATCTTCTAAAACCAAAAAGCACAAGAATGGAAACATTAGGTCTTTCAAAAAATAACAACCTAAAAGGTATGGAAATATCTTCAAATATATGAAAAAGTACAGCTTCTGTTAATCATAAAATTCCTCCTTGATTTTCTCCAGCAATTAGACTAATCATGGAAACAAACACCTGCTAAAAAACTTCCAGAATCAAAACACAACTTTCTGCAAAGTTGCCCAGAGCTGACAGACAAATGTTACGACATCTGCTCTGACATCACAAAACAACAATATTGCATGACAATTGAAGATATTTCAACATTTGGCTAAGCATCTACCAAGTATTATAACCACATATGTACTGATATCTGAGCAGCCATGTCAGGACTTCTTATCTGACAACTTGCTAAACCTGCTATAGAGCTTATTCTTCAGCATGTTAGAACATCTTGTCCAACATGTTACTATCAGGTTAGTTTTACCAAAATTAATGTCAACACCCATAATAGTAGAACTAACAATCTCCCCCTTTGGCATATTTTGGCTAAAACTAACCAAATAACCCTTATTCCAGATCAGAGGCTAACATTAAATCAGCAACAGAAAACATGACAACCTTTTCACAAAGATCTTCTTCTACATCAAATAATAAAAATAAATATATTCCCCTTAGTAGCAGAATTTCTCCCCCTTAAGGAAACAACCAAAGAACACTACTGCTACTTACTTCTCCCTAGTTCTAGCCATAAAATAACAAACCAAGCAACTATACATTAAGGGTAATCAACCAAAAGTAAGTAAATCTGCAACAAAACACATCCAATCGTCAAGAGTAGAAAAGGTACTAAAAGAAGCAGAAATTTGTTTCCTAACTACATCTTGCTTCTTTACTGGAGGCATGAAATCCTAGACATTATGTTCAACATCATACTCTAACTCACTTGATAATTCTTCCTTACTTTTCTTAGTAATAGAAACCACATCATCAGTATTCAGATTATCAACATTGACCATCTCTATATATTGATGGTTCTTTTTATCAACACTTTCCTCTTTGTCTTCAGACAAATCTTTCTTACTTTCAATAACCTTAAGTCTCCACTCCTTTCTAGTTTTAATCATACCATGATTATCCCTAGGTTGTGTTAACTGTTTTCGATAACCATACAGTTTGTAACAGTAGGATTTTATGTGACCAAACCTTCCACAATAATGACATTTCCATTGTTGGGTCTTGCTTCCACAATGATGTCTTTTCTGATGTTGGGACTTTTGATCTGACATCTTTTGTTCCTATTTTCTTTTAGGTTGAACAAAATTCATTGCAGGCACTTTTCCTTTCTTCATCACAACTTTATTATCATAACCAAGACCTGTAACATCTTCAACTTAATTGAATTTTATTTTGTCATGATGTTGATATATTTGATTCAACATCTTTGGTTTAGGTTTAGGATGAATAAAGTCTGAAAGAGGTTCCTTTCCTTTATTAAATCCTATTCTACTCATATCTCCTGCAACTTTTCCAACCTGAAGAATTTCATCTAATATGTCACAACCACTGTTCAACATTCTGACAGACTTGGACATTCTATCAAGTTTAGAGTTCAACACAATCACTTCACTTTCTAACATAGATATAGTTTCCATGTTAGATTATAAGTTTCTTTTGTTTCTCCCCTTATTGACAAACTTCTGCACTTTTGAGGCATAATTCTCTGTAAGAAGTAACTAGTTCATCAAAAGTAAGTTCTACATCATCAAATCCTTCATCAGAATCATATCTGCAAGTGAGAGCTTTTTCTTTATTGTCTTTCTCCTCTACCCTTGCTTCTCTCTAAAAATCATTGTTCTTCCTAATGTTGAATGACTTGTTTTCAACATCTATTCTTAACTTCCTATCCATATACTTTAGCACCTTATTGACTTGCCTCCCAAGAAGCACAATTTCATTATAAATTCCTTCACCAGTATCCATATCACATTGAACCTTTTCATTATTAGTATTGGAGATAATGAAGGAAAATTGCGATCTAAACGCAGCGGAAAACAAAAAATTTCCTTTAGTGATCCTTACGAATGAGCATGGTCAGTGATAGAATCGTTACCTCTTTGTGGCGATTCAGATCTTTGATGCAGCGATCACAAGCGTTGATGAAGTGCAACGCCTCTACTCAGTCCACACGAACAGCTTCCGGTCACAGTGCTAGCTGCTTACGAACGGAATTATTTGAGTGAGAATCAAAAACGAAATTGCATCAAGTAAAAGCTTCATCACAAGGGTTCCTTTTATAGACTCTCTTGTGGGCTGCGGGCTAAAAGCCCAATTCACATGATCCATAATAATATTATATATTATTATAATAACTATTATTATAATAAATATATTTATTGTATTATTATTTTATAACCATTATAAAATAACAATAATTATTATTATATTATCCGAATTTCTATTTTTCACTTAAGTGCACCGTACCTTACGGTGTTCCTTTGATTTCTCTATCTCTCATCAAACTGTCCTTATGTGTGTGACCCTGTAGGATTTCGTAACGTTGGTAATTATATTAAATTATATATTTAACATAATAAACAGTGAGCGGTATCTAGCAACACATCACTGCTACCCAAGTCACGAAAATGTCATGTGATCTGACAAAACCTTTTTCGTGATAATATATGTTTGTACAATTACCCTTTTGCCCCTATGTCTATATTGAACACAAGGCATACATTGTGTCATCCTTGTCCAGTTCAATATTGGGCCCTTAGACATTTCTCCTGTTATGCAGGATTGGCAAATTCCATCTAGGACACTCATGTCCCTCAGCATGCTTCGTGGAGTGCCCATCAACTGTCTTTATGATCATCCAGTTACGGATAATGTTTGATCAGCAATAAAGCACCCGACTCTACATCTAGGGTCCATAGTGGTTTCAGGTCGAAGGGTGGTAATACACCATTATCACCATGAGAATAACTTATGACACTTTGCATAACATACTATGTAGTATTCTCATAGCGGGTCAATCCGGTATAAATATTACTCCTAATATTTATACCTATGTCAAGACTTGATAACTCTTTATCCATGATCCATGAGATGTGATCATCAGTCTATCTTCATAATAGTCTCAATGCTTTAATGTTATCCCACTTTGCAATAAAGCTTGACTACGGATATTTTAAGAATAATGTCTTTATGTTTAATGGGATCTCATGATTAAGTCACACTTAACATTTCATTAAACAGACTAACTATTCTAGGGACTTTATTATTCTGAAAGACAAACATAATAAAGAAATGCCTTTTATTATTAAACGAATAATCCGATACAAGTACCAAAAAGTATTGGCCTCTAGGGCTTACACCAACAATCTCCCACTAGCACTAGAGCCAATTAGGCATACCCTTAATACCCATAGATCTAGTATGACCATCATGCTTCTGTTGCGCAAGAGGCTTTGTTAATGGGTCAGCGATATTGTCAAGTGTAGGTACTCTGCATATCTTCACATCTCCCCGATCGATTATCTCTCGAATGAGGTGATAACGCCTAAGTATGTGTTTGGATCGTTGGTGAGATCTAGGCTCCTTAGCTTGTGCGATAGCACCATTGTTATCACAATATAAACCAATGGGATCCACAATGCTAGGGACTATGCCAAGTTCACTAATGAACTTCTTGATCCAAACAGCTTCCTTTGCTGCATTTGAGGCAGCAATATACTCGGCCTCAGTTGTAGAATCAGCAACTGTTTCCTGCTTTGAACTTTTCCAGCTCACAGCGCCACCATTGAGACAGAACACATAACCAGATTATGATCTAAAATCATCCTTATCTGTATGGAAGCTAGCATCAGTGTAACCAATTACATCAAGCTCTTCCTGACCTCCATATATCAAGAATGAATCCTTAGTCCTTCTCAAGTACTTAAGGATATTCTTGACAGCTACCCAGTGAGCATCACCGGGATCAGATTGGTACCTACTCGTTGCACTTAATGCATACGAGACATCTGGTCGAGTACATAACATGGCATACATGATAGATCCTATTGCATATGCATATGGAATCTTATTCATGCGATCCCTTTCTTCCTTAGTTGAAGGGGATTGTGTTTTTGATAAACACAGACCATGTTGCATAGGTATGAATCCTTTCTTGGAATCATGCATATTAAAGCGTCTCAACACTTTATCTATGTATGTACTCTGACTTAGGCCAAGCAGTTTTTGTGATCTATCTCTATAGATCCTAATTCCTAATATATAGGCTGCTTCACCTAGGTCTTTCATAGAAAAACAATTCCCTAACCAAGTCTTCACTTGTTGCAAGGTAGGGACATCGTTTCCAATGAGTAATATGTCATCTACATATAATACCAGAAACACGATCATGCTCCCACTAACCTTCTTGTAGACACAAGGTTCATCTTCATTTTTGATGAATCCATATTGTTTTACGGTTTCATCAAAACGAAGATTCCAGCTTCTGGAAGCTTGCTTCAATCCATAGATTGATCGCTGTAACTTGCATATCTTTTGGGCATCTTGTGGTATGTCAAATCCTTCAGGTTGTGTCATGTACACATCCTCAAGAAGATTCCCATTAAGGAAAGCAGTTTTGACATCCATCTGCCATATTTCATAATCATGATATGCAGCGATGGCAAGTAAAATCCGAACAGATTTAAGCATTGCAACTGGTGAAAAGGTTTCATCATAGTCAACCCCATGAATTTGTTTATAGCCTTTTGCAACCAGTCTTGCTTTATAGGTATGTACCTTACCATCCATGTCAGTCTTCTTCTTGAAGACCCACTTGCATCCTATAGGGTTAACTCCTATAGGAGGTTCTACCAAGGTCCAAACCTGGTTTGTGTACATGGAATCCATTTCAGATTTCATGGCTTCTAGCCACTTCTCAGACTCAGGACTAGTTATGGCCTCTTTGTAGGTCACAGGCTCATCTTGATCCATGAGTAATACATCACCCTGATCACTTATGAGATATCCATATCTCTCAGGTTGGTGACGTGTCCTGCTTGACCTACGTTGGTCTTGTTCTACTTGAGCAGGTTGCTCTTCCACAACTACTTGTGTTTCCTGCTCTAGTTCCTCCATAGGTGTTTCAATGTTTTGTGATTCTTGAATTTCTTCAAGCTCTATTTTCCTCCCACTGTTTCCTTTGGAAATAAAATCCCTTTCCAGAAAGACTCCAGTTCGAGCGACAAACACTTTGCCCTCAGAAGGATTGTAGAAGTAATATCCTCTTGTTTCTTTAGGATATCCCACAAATAAGCATTTGTCAGATTTGGGCTCAAGCTTGGTTGAAATTTGTCGTTTGACGTAAACTTCGCAACCCCAAATCTTCATGTAAGACATATGTGGTTTCTTACCACTCCATATCTCATATGGTGTCTTATCAACCTTTTTGGATGGAACACGGTTAAGTGTGTAAGCTGCTGTTAATAATGCATGTCCTCAAAAGGAGTTTGGAAGATCGGCGTGACTCATCATGGATCGGACCATGTCTAACAAGGTTCGATTTCTTCTCTCAGATACACCATTCCATTGTGGTGTTCCAGGAGGAGTAAGTTGGGATAGAATCCCATACTCTTTTAGATGGTCATCAAATTCTAGGCTTAAATATTCACCGCCTCGATCTGATCGAAGAACTTTAATATTCTTCCCTAGTTGGTTTTGTACTTCATTCTTGAATTCCTTGAACTTTTCAAAGGACTCAGATTTGTGTTTCATTAAATACACATATCTGTATCTACTGAAGTCATCAGTGAAAGTGATGAAGTACTGAAAACCTCCTCTGGCTGGTATGTTCAGTGGTCCACATACATCAGTATGTATGAGTGCCAAAAGATCATTAGCCCTTTCACCTTTTCCTGTGAATGGGGACTTTGTCATCTTTCCAATTAAACAAGATCTGCATGTCTCATATGATTCATAATCAAAAGAGTCCAAGAGTCCATCTTTATGGAGTTTGGAAATGCGTTTCTCATTTATGTGGCCTAATCGACAGTGCCAAAGGTAAGTTGGATTCAACTCATTAGGTTTCAACCTTTTAGTATTAATGTTATAAATTGGCATTTCAAGATCAAGGACATATAGTCCATTATTCATTTTTGCAGTAGCATAGAATATATCATTCAAATAAATGGAGCAACAATTGTTCTTTATTATGAATGAAAAACCAAACTTGTCCAAACAAGAAACGGAAATAATATTCCTGCTAATTGCAGGTACATAATAACAGTTCTCTAACTGAATTATTAAACCACTAGGTAAAGTTAAAACATAAGTTCCTACAGCTAAAGCAGCAACCTTTGCTCCATTGCCAACTCGTAGGTCAACTTCACCTTTTGCCAAATCTCTACTCCTTTTTAGCCCCTGCACATTAGTACAAATGTGAGAACCGCATCCAGTATCTAATACCCATGATGCAGAAGTAGATAAATTAATTTCAATAACAAAAATACCTGAATTTGAAGTCTCTACTCCATTTTTCTTATCTTCCAGGTACTTTGGGCAATTTCTCTTCCAATGTCCGGTCTTACCGCAATGGAAGCAAGTGCCCTCCTTTGCTATTCCTCCACTAGGCTTCAAAACAGGAGGAGTGGGTTTGGGTTTGGCAACTTCCTTGCCTTTCCCTCTACCACCCTGTTTGATGGGCCTCTTGTTCTGTTTCTTTCCATTACTGACCATCAGAATGGATTTCCCTTTTGTCTTCATATTCTGCTCAGCAGTTCTCAACATGCCTAGCAGTTCTGGAAGACTTTTGTCCAAGTCATTCATATTGAAATTCAGGACAAACTGACTGAAGCTCTCTGGCAACGATTGCAAGATCAGATCAATCGCAAGTTCTTTTCCAAGGGGAAACCCTAATCTGTCAAGGTTCTCCACATACCCAATCATCTTGAGTACATGTGGACTTACAGGGGCTCCCTCAGCTAACTTGCTGTTAAAAAGGGACTTTGAAACCTGAAACCTCTCATTTCTTGCTTGCTCTTGATAAAGCATTTTCAGATGTCCGATCATATCGAACGCAGACATGTTCTCGTGTTGCTTTTGCAACTCAGAGTTCATGGTAGCAAGCATGAGGCAAGCGGTTTCATTGGCATCATCGAAATGCTTCTTATAAGCATCTCTTTCTGCCTTTGGTGCAGAACTAGGAGGTTCCTCCTCAGGAACTGGTGTCTCCAAGACATACAGCTTCTTATCGTGCTTGAGGACAATCCTCAGATTACGGTGCCAATCCAGGAAATTTGTCCCAGACAATTTTTCCTTATCTAGGATGGATCGCAAAATATTGTTCGATGTGTTTGTTGTCATGGTAATCTACAAGAGAAATATGAAAATATAAGTATCATTAAAACAACATATTTAATTAGGCCTTTAATCAAATATGCTCCCACTATTTTATTCAAAACAAATGACCCTCATCATTTGATTCGGAAAATCCCGTTGGAAGACTTTCTAGTGGGTCGAGATCCATGTTTCACTTTGTTTTAAGTCAGCGTTAGGCTGATTACACAAAACTAAGTTATTTAGGTAGGAACTCCTTCCAATTGTATCTCATACAACTCTCGAATATTTTCAATTGGGTGAATAACTCCTTATTCTGATCCATCACATGAATCATTCCCAATTCTTGCTTCTAAACATGTATAATCTTATTATAATTTGTTTAGTTAAGTTTGACCCATTGTTTTAGCAATTGGATATTACAATTATCCCATCACACCTTACTAATATAGAACATGCACCTCGCGTAGGCGAAACCTACAATGCTCGATACTAGTCTTGATGAGTGCTAAAAATTGGAAAGCATAAACTTAATATTTAATTTTGAGGGAATTTGTTATTAGTTTGATCTCACCGGCTTAACATGCAAAACGTCTCTCACATGCATCAACATACAATTACATGCATCAACATACATATAAAAAGATACAATTATGGCCCCTAACGCAATTGTTCTCTCAAGCCAATGAGAGAACCTAAGCTAACCTAATAACGATCTAAGCTTCTCCAAGCATGATCTCCAAGGTTATCCTCCTTTAATATTGAATACTTTCTTTTTCTTCATAACATAATATTACATTACATATAAGAAAACTCGTTTTACATACGAGGGAGTGAGATGAGAAAAGAAGTTACATAAAGAGATTGAGAGAGAGGCACGACTCGCAGGCCGTATTTAAAAATCCCAAAACAATAATAAAGGATAAACTAAGGCCATAACTGATCACCACAAATAAATAATAATAAACACACTTTTATTATTAGTTTAAAATTCCGATAATTAAATAAACTAAATTAAATTTCGGCTGATTGATCACACTTTGCAGACTTAGCCGGGGGTCAAGGGGGCAGCGCCTCCTTGCGGGGTTGTCAGGGGCAGCGCCCCGGCGAAAAATTTTATGAACACTTCATTGTATTTCACGTCGTTTCCTGCACAACTTTTGTGCATTTACAACCCCAACCGGAAAAGTCTGCGGCAATACAACACTTGTACTGCCATTAATCCTAATGCAACAATTTCATGCCGTCAAACACAACTCGATTGATAACTCAATATGATAGATCAACATGTCATTGCTTCACCATACTAACGTCGGATTCCGAAGCGAATGAAAATGATGATCTTTCAAAAGAATTACAATCCTTATGTGATTGAATGGATGAAATCAAAACAGTATATCCCATATACCATCTTTGCATCAGAATTTCTTATATCTTATATAAAAGTGATTGATCTAATTGTGTAACCTATGGATGATCAATGTATCGCACAACTTCACCATACTAATGTCGGTTTCTGAAGCATAATCAACATCAATCATCCAAATCGTACACAACAGATGCCAAATTTAATTAATCGTTTATTGTTAAATTCGTTCTGTGTTTTAATCGAATCAAATACAGAAAAAAAACGGAAATTTAACAGCTATCAGATCCATGGTTTCGTAAGTGGCTCTGATACCACTGAAGGAAAATTGCGATCTAAACGCAGCGGAAAAACAAAAAATTTCCTTTAGTGATCCTTACGAATGAGCATGGTCAGTGATAGAATCGTTACCTCTTTGTGGCGATTCAGATCTTTGATGCAGCGATCACAAGCGTTGATGAAGTGCAACGCCTCTACTCAGTCCACACGAACAGCTTCCGGTCACAGTGCTAGCTGCTTACGAACGGAATTATTTGAGTGAGAATCAAAAACGAAATTGCATCAAGTAAAAGCTTCATCACAAGGGTTCCTTTTATAGACTCTCTTGTGGGCTGCGGGCTAAAAGCCCAATTCACATGATCCATAATAATATTATATATTATTATAATAACTATTATTATAATAAATATATTTATTGTATTATTATTTTATAACCATTATAAAATAACAATAATTATTATTATATTATCCGAATTTCTATTTTTCACTTAAGTGCACCGTACCTTACGGTGTTCCTTTGATTTCTCTATCTCTCATCAAACTGTCCTTATGTGTGTGACCCTGTAGGATTTCGTAACGTTGGTAATTATATTAAATTATATATTTAACATAATAAACAGTGAGCGGTATCTAGCAACACATCACTGCTACCCAAGTCACGAAAATGTCATGTGATCTGACAAAACCTTTTTCGTGATAATATATGTTTGTACAATTACCCTTTTGCCCCTATGTCTATATTGAACACAAGGCATACATTGTGTCATCCTTGTCCAGTTCAATATTGGGCCCTTAGACATTTCTCCTGTTATGCAGGATTGGCAAATTCCATCTAGGACACTCATGTCCCTCAGCATGCTTCGTGGAGTGCCCATCAACTGTCTTTATGATCATCCAGTTACGGATAATGTTTGATCAGCAATAAAGCACCCGACTCTACATCTAGGGTCCATAGTGGTTTCAGGTCGAAGGGTGGTAATACACCATTATCACCATGAGAATAACTTATGACACTTTGCATAACATACTATGTAGTATTCTCATAGCGGGTCAATCCGGTATAAATATTACTCCTAATATTTATACCTATGTCAAGACTTGATAACTCTTTATCCATGATCCATGAGATGTGATCATCAGTCTATCTTCATAATAGTCTCAATGCTTTAATGTTATCCCACTTTGCAATAAAGCTTGACTACGGATATTTTAAGAATAATGTCTTTATGTTTAATGGGATCTCATGATTAAGTCACACTTAACATTTCATTAAACAGACTAACTATTCTAGGGACTTTATTATTCTGAAAGACAAACATAATAAAGAAATGCCTTTTATTATTAAACGAATAATCCGATACAAGTACCAAAAAGTATTGGCCTCTAGGGCTTACACCAACAGATAAAAGCTAAGATCTTGTTCTTCTTTTCATATCTTTCATTGATAGCCAATTCAAAAGTTTGAAGTGACCCAACAAGCTTATCCACCTTGATGTTGTTGATGTCTTGAGCATTTTCAATAGTTGTGACCTTCATGTCAAACTTCTAAGGCAACGACCTGAGAATCTTTCTAACCAGCTTCTCCTCTGACATCTTCTCTTCCAAGGCACTAGATGTATTGGAAATATCAAGAATATTCATGTGAAAATCATGAATGCTCTCATCCTCCTTCATCTTCAAGTTCTCAAACTTGGTGGTAAGAAGTTGAAGTCTTGACATCTTCAAAATCTCAAGTTCAAGTTCCCATGCATCTTTAGCAACAATACAATTATTTATCAATCTGAAGGTGTTCTTGTTCACTACATTGAATAAGACATTCAAGGCCCTAGAGTTTCCAAGAGCAAGATCATCTTCTTCCTTAGACCAGTCCTCTTCTGACTTCAATTCAGTTGTATCCTTTCCATCTTTGTCCTTCACAATAGGGTGTTTCCAACCTTTGATAATTGTTTTCCAACTTTTGCTATCAATAGTTTTTAGAAAAGAGAACTCCCTCTCACTCCCCTCAATCACACACTGTGATAATCAAACAAATCCTTACAAGAAAATAGAAGAACACTCTTCCAATATAAACAACTTGATCTTGCATAAAAACTTCAATCAAGAACAGATACTCATGCTTAAAAACTTAGAGTGGACATAATTACAACTCAAAAACAAAACCCTAACTCATAATGCGCAACTTTCTCAATCTCTAATTTCTGTCCCTTTCAATTAGGGTTGCACCACTTTAAGTAGATAAGGATCTTCATGAATATAAGCAATGAAAATAGTCAGAATTGATCTTCATTAAAAACTGATTGATCTTCAAATCTTCTAAAACCAAAATGCACAAGAATGGAAACATCAGACCTTTCCAAAAATAACAACCTAAAAGATATAAAAATATCTTCGAATATATGAAGCAGAACAACTTCTATTAATCATAAAATTCCTCCTTGATTTTCGCCACCAATCAGACTAATCACAGAAACAAACACCTGCTAAGAAAATTCTAGAATCAAAACACAACTTTCTGCAAAGTTGCCCAGAACTGACAGACAGATGTTAAGACATCTTCTCTGACATTGCAAAACAACAATGTTGTCATGATAGTTGAAGATGTTTCAACATTTGGCTCAGCATCTGCCAAGTATTATAACCAAATTTGTACTGATGTCTGAGCAACCATGTCAAGACTTCTTATCTGACAACTTGCTAAACCTGCTATAGAACTTGTTCTTCATCATGTTAGAACATCTTGTCCAACATGTTGCTGTCAGGTTAGTTTTACCAAAATTAATGTCAACACCCACGACAATAGAACTAACATATTATATTTTATTGATTTTAATGTTTAGTGAAACATGTGTGATACCATAAATGTTAAGTTAAAATTGAATTATTTTACTAAATGCCAAGTCAGGGAATTATGGTGTTACACTTATATCCGAAACATGGACATAAGAAATGGTCGATTTCTGGGAAATTCCACCAACAACCTTTCAAAATACATGGAATTTGTGGACCTAATATCTTTTGCATTAACAATCTAGGAAATGGTAGAAAATGTTTGTGTCTTCCTGGTTTTAGTATGATCTATGATGAAGATTGATCTCAAGGGTGCAAACCAAACTTCCAACTTTCATGCAACAACAAAACAAATTCAGAGTCTCGCATCCAACGCTTACCCCGTGTTAAATTTTATGGATATGATTATTGCTATCAGAAAAATTACAACTATAAACAATGCAAGCCTTTCTACTCGAGAATGTGTCATTGCATAACCTTATAGTACCGTACGGTGAGAGACAAGGGTATGTATTATTTTTATCCCAAGACATAGTTATAAACTGAGTATAGTTCACCAAATTTTCGAGGATCATTACACTCACGGGTTCTAAAGAGAAACACATTATTTTTCCCACAAAAGTGTTATAAAAAATAGTAGCTTGATTTGTTTAAGAAAATTGATCAATTAATTTTATAATGAAGTAAAGCAACTAAGAATATCATATGCCGAAGGCAACAAAAATGGATAAATGAAGTTTATGCTTTGGTTTGGTATTTGGCTTGGGAGTAATTGAGATATTATTCTTCTTTATGGTTGGATGCTTCTTATTTAAGAATAGGAAACACTCTAGTGTAGATAATCATGGGTACATTTTTGCAGTAGCAATAAAGTTTAGAAAATTTAGTTATTGGGAACTAAAACATGCTACAAAAGATTTTAGAGAAGAGATTGGAAAAGATGCTGAAGGAACTGAAATTCCCCCGAAAAAATTGAAGTTTCCCGGAACATCTAAGTATAATGAATATGAAACGAAATATGAAACAAATGTTTAGTCCGAATGCTTCTGAATCTATTCCGAAAGTTAAGTTTCAATTTTTATTTTGATTTGTTTCTGAAACTTGACTGAGATGTGTATATTTTTGGTACGTCCAAAAATAAAATTTTAAATTTTATTGACATTATTAATTTTTGACCGAAATATGAGAACATCGTTAAAGATGAAATAAGTAATACTTTTAAAATATTAAAATATAAATACAATAAATCTACCTAAGAATGGATCCATTTAACAACTATAACAATAATCTAATGTTATTTTTATTTTATTATTATTATTTTTTACGGAATATTAATTTTAATTTATTAACCAATACTACAACTAATTCTTAATATAAAAAATAAAATTATTTTTAAATACATTGAAAATCAATCTATTTGGAATATATAATTAAAATACATATTCTTTGACCCAAAATGAAAAAGTGATCTTATAATTAAAATACATAATCAAAATCAATCTATTTGGAATATATAATTAAAATACATAATCAAAATCAATCTATTTTCGATCAATCTAATAAGTAAATTTTTTCTTATTCCTAAAATAAATAAATAAAGTGATCTTATAATTAAATTGGATTAATTAGTTAGCAGTACATAAATAAACGTATGGTTGGTCCAAGTGACACGAAAATAGATATCCAATTTTCAACATATTCTTTGACCAAATTAGTCACGTGTAAAGTACCCTAAATTACACAGGAGTATCTATTACGAATTTACTAGGTTATAAAATTTCCCAATTATTTTCCAGTGTTAGTTTTGACAGAACCGAAAGAAGGAGAAAAAGAAAACGAGAATGGCGTCCTCACGTCCCCCTCCGTCAAAGTCTGTAGATCTTGACCTAACCATCGTCTCTGCCAAACACCTCAAAAACGTCAACTGGAAAAACGGCGATCTCAAACCCTACGTCGTCTTCTGGGTCGATCCTGACCGTCGTCTCGCCACCAAATCAGACGACTCAGGTAGCACTTCCCCCGTCTGGAACGAACGATTCACCCTCCCTCTCTCTTTTCCTATCCCAGACTCCTACCTCACCCTCGAGATCTTCCATTCCAAACCCTCTGATACCCCCAAACCCCTCGTCGCCACCCTCCGCCTCCCCCTCAAAGACCTTCACGAACTCAACCACTCCTCTATCAACCGCAAGTTTCCTGTTATTCGACCCTCCGGCCGCCCCCACGGCAAGGTTCACCTCAAGCTTGGCCTCCTCGCTCGCTCTCCTCCTCCCCCACCACCACAACAAACCTATGATTACACTAATCCTAACCCTAATCCCAATCCTAATCCCAACCCTAACCCTAATCCCAACCCTAATCCCAATCCATCCTTAGTCTATTACAGAGGATACTCCTCTTCACCTTCTCCATATCCTATACCCTACACTTACCCTGATGCCCTCCCTGGTGGTTACTATCCTGGTCCCTCCGGTTATTATTCCGGTGCTTCTTACCCGCCTCCACCACCGAGACCTTTCTTTGACCGTACCGGAAGCTATGCAGCTGGGCCTAGTGGACCATCTGCCCCGCTTGAATATTCCTCCTCGTTTGATCCGAGGCCCAAAGGCGGTAAGATGGGCCTAGGTGCTGGTTTGGCTGTTGGTGCTGTTGCAGGGGCTCTAAGTGGGATTGCTCTAGAAGAAGGGATGAAGTATGAAGAGCGCAGGCTTGCGGAAATGGTTGAAAGCGATGTTGCTTCTGCTAGAGATGATTATGGTGATGGCCATTACCGAGATTATTGAGTTCTTAGCTGCTTGTGTTTGCAAAGGTTTGAAGTATACCAAAATTATATATGATGTATATATTTCAATCTAGTGTTGGATTGAGTGCATCTGTGTTGCTTTATATGAAGCTAGATGATTATGAAGTAAGTAAGCAAATGTTTATCATGTGATGTGATGATTTGGAATTGTTCATCCGGGTTCTTATTATTATAAAAGTTAAATAAATTGGTTTTGCTTTGAGTGTGGTTAGTATATTGTTTTCTATGTGGTTTTATTCATGACTTCTTTGTTGATAGTTGGGACATGTCTGGTGGTTGGAAACCGACTATATTTTCGTCTGTCACAGCTCTTCTCATTGTTATGTTGCTCCCTGTGAGTGTTCTTGTGTTATTTAGGTTATGTTTCCTTTTCATCAATTACGAAAATGAAAATGAAGCAATATGGCAATGTTCATCTTTCAATTTAGTGGCAAATAGAAGAACTTGAGGTTCTTTAGTTATTGGGAACTTAGGTGAGGTGCATTGCTCTATTTTACAAATATATGACCAGCTGGGACAAGTAGTGACATTCTTAACATTGATTGATTATTTGAGTGCTTTGTTGAATGAGTTTATGAAAATATTGAGTAAAATACTTCAAATTGAAGTGTTGATGTATGATGTTATATCAAAGGTTGATTAGGTTCACAGTTTGTTATGCTTTTAAGAATGTAGTTCTTATTGCAAAAATCATAATTTTCTGTTTTGAAACTTTTATTGCTACTTCTGACGTTTATTGCGCCAGAGTTTTTTTCACCCAGTTCTCTATTCATATAGTTAACAGTAACATTGGCACTTTTAGTCCACATGTCCAAACCAAAGAAACATAGTTGAACTTGAGCTCTTTTGCATTTTGTGTGGAATGGGCTTTGAGACAGGGTAATTTGATAAGCAAATTGTCCAGTGAGAGAGTATTTGTTTCATTAGATTCATCATTAGAATGTTTTAGCCTATGTTTAGACTGGTTGTGGCATTTATTTTCTTGCACCCCAATATTCATTCATACATGGTGAAAATCAGGGCTCCTTTACCCAGTGGTGTAGCATTCCGTTTTGTTAATGCTCATATTGATTGTTGGAGTGTAATTATGTCTATCTTTCTATTTGAATGGATACAATGTTGCATTTGTTTTTACCAAAAATTAACTCTTATATACCAACGTCTGTTTTTTAATGGATCTAATGTTGCATTTCATTTTTTTAAGGCAGTGTTTGGATGGTTAGGATACAACTGGATAGAAAATGAATAAAATCTCTAATGGGGAGAATTCAAATTGGTCTGATTAGCTACCCTCACACAATGTGACAAGGTAGCTAATTTGATTCACCTCCCATTGGATTTGTTATGAATGTAGCTTGGCTTGAGATCATTGGGAATAAGGGTTAAAATAACCGCTTTCATTATTAAAACCCCAAATTATTTCAAATGTCCATCTTTGTAAGAAATTAGTTTAGGACCGGTTCTCACATTCTCTCCCAAAAGTTTCAAATTCTTTTTCAATAAGACGAACTCCAAGATGAAACTTTCAATTCTAATCCTCTTTCAGGAAATTTGGGAAACTAGGATTTTATTGAACTGAAGTGATTTCAGGAAAACAAAATAAAATGACAATCTAGTAAAGATCTCGTGAAATTGAAAATATTTAGAGATCTTTAACTAAAATGTGTTTAATTGAAGCAAATTCTTTTTTCAAATTCTCATTCGTTTCTGCCATTTTTTGATGAATGAATCGAAGAGAGATTTGATATGTTTGTTCCCAGCGACTTCACCTTCTTTCTCTCCCTGAACAATGTTAAATTTTAAAATAAGTAAAGAAATATCCCCCCTTTTCAGGAAGTGGGTTTGAATCAGTTTTATACTCGTTTACAATTCATAACAATTTTTTTTTTTTAAGTTTATAAAAAAGGATCTAGATTGTCTCTTGCGGCACCATTGTCTCCAAGCAAACTGTTGTCATACCACTGCCGTCCACGAAGACTACCACCACACACTACTGCCCCCCCCCCCCCCACACACACACCAGCATTACCTCTTTGTACCACTCTCAACTTGTAGGGTTGGTTTTCGGTGACTTTAGGCTTGGTGTCACAGTGACTTTGTGTCTATGTCTCGTTAGGAATAGTTCTCTTTTATTTTATTTTTTTTGAATTTTTTAATTCATCCCTTAAGTCTGTCGGTCATTCATCCGTTACATTTTTAATTATGCATCATAGTTTTTAATTCATAGCTTTGTGTATATATAATCTTTCCGGTCTCAAATTTAAAAAAAAATTACGGTCTTAAATATAAGCAAAAGTCACATATATTAATTATATTAAATATCATTATTCTAAATATATCCCTACTTTTTTTTTTTTTTTTACATTTTAATGTCTTAGACGATTTCCAAAACAAAAAGTAGTGGTAAAATTAGAAAGAATATGAGACTTAAATGCATTCAAACATTTTTCTTAAAGAACGATTTTTTGTTTGTTTGTAAATTTGCTTATATATGAGAACGGATGGAGTATATATATGAATGAAGATATTCTTACTCTAGGAATAAATTTCTAAATTTTACTCCCCATCTTAACCATTGATTCATTTTTAATCAATGGTTATTATAAGTACTTAGTAATTAAATGTGGAAAGAGAAACAAATTAATGACATGTCAAATAATTACTAATTATTATAACTATTAATTACAAAAGAATCAATGGTCAAGATATGAAGTAAGTTTTAATAACTTACTCTTGGAGTAAGAATATCCCCAATATATATATATATATATATATATATATATATATATATATATATATATTTGAAGTCATACAAATAATACGTCAATGTCATCGTAAAAAAAATACTACATCAATGTCATAAAATTAATGTACATCAAAATAGACACCACAATAACTACTATGTGTGCGGGACTACATCTTCACCCTCTCATATGCTTCTGCCGCCTCGTTTGCCTCTACCGCCTCCTCGACCTTCCGGTCTGCGTCCTCGATCGTCGATCCCATCAGTCCTGACGCGATGTCTGCGGTAAATAAGCGCCCCATCTGCCACAGCAAGAATCTCATCCAATATACGCCTCTGACCAGACCCCACTAGGAAGAAATCGACATCAATGCCTGACCGATCAATAGTAACTATTCGACGACATCGAGGCAACACATCCTAAATGTGGTCCAACTAAGAATACCCTTCCTCTAATATCTCCTGATGAGCTGGTATGAGAGGTGATCCATCTGTAGTGGACACCATGTAGGGATGTGAGACGGTAAAGAATCACTTGATGTAGCCATCGACGCAACTCCAATCTCTCTAAGATCTGGTCGCCCGAGTCTCTTCTAGTACCAGGTGGTTTTGAAAGTTAGCAAATATCTCGTCTATCTCCATACAGGTCAGGCCGAGAGGAGCAATCTCAACAAGGTGCCTGAGTATGATTTGAGAATAACCGAACTGCCGCATGACGCGCTCAGGCAGTTATGTCATAATAATGGTCGAACTGCATGCCAACCTTCTTCTGAAGAGTGAGATCTCATAAAACAAACGCGTCTGACGGTGATCTGCATATACGTCGTATCTGACATCCTCAACAACCATGCGGTCCAGATAGACTCTATATGGGTCGACCGTTTGGTTCCCTCTCATCGGGAGAAATGCATGTGCCCTTGGCCAGTCCTCTATGTACTCAGGCACACTCCCCAACTAGCTATGAACGGAAAGTGCTGGAAGATCCAAGCCTGACATGAAAATAAAAACATCGACATCAAGCTTTATCATGAAAATATAATGAAAACAAAATGAAAAAAAAGTCGAAGGGTATAAGATTGTTACCACATATACTAAACATCTGGTTGCGACAGTCCTGGTCTTCCGCATGCATCCCTCTGAGAGTCTCAAATATGTGTAAGCAAACATAGTTGCACCCATTTGTACTCATGGATTCGTGCGAGATCCAAGAAGTACATGAGGTAAGCTACATCTGTATATGAGGAGCTGGTGTCCACAAACAGTTGTGTGCCCACCAAGTATAACAAGTAACGTTTCAACGCCCGCTGTCTATGTATCTCGAAAACACAACAACACCATTAACGACCCCAACATCCAAAAATCGACATTTGAAGTCCTGATCATCTGTTTAATCCAACAAACAATACTTACATTATCTCTAAACTATGTTTCTAAACTTATATAATGGTTCCTACACCTAAAAATCTATTCTAAAACCGATTACAAAGAAAACTCGAAAATAACTTGGAAACTCGTAAACTCGAAAACTTATCGATTGAAATGAGCTATGGATGATTAATGTAACACCCCATTTCTACCCGACAAATATATTGAAAATAAGAGTAGTAAAAATTCAATCAACAAGTACACAAATAAGATATCACACTTCAACTAATAAAACTATATTTAATTTCATAAAACTTCGATACACAACACTTTTGATTCTGATGAAACTATAACAACAACTTTTACAACTACGTAGCAGATTCTCAAATATTCAACTAAACATGGTATAACATTTTGTTCAACTTAAACAACTTAGTAACATCATAATTTAACTGAAACAACTTAAAACAACAACAAAACAACTAAGCGTTCATCCCCCGAGTGTTACGTATCAGAGCATCGACACCGACTCGAACTAACGAAGATAACCATCTTCTATCAAGCTACCTGCACGTTACCAACATATGGGTAACATTCAAATAGAAGGGGTGAGATATCAAATTTTATAAACAAAGTATGACAAATAATACATAGATAGGAATCATACAATTATCACCACTCCACATCAACAACAACAACAACTTAACAATCACCCACATTTTATCAACTTACTTTATCAACTTATCACACCTATCAACATTTACTACATAATAAACATAATCAACTTAACAACTTCAACAAACATAATCATCATAAACAACCTAACTAATATGACAACTTTATCATCATAACCATATAAGCAACTTCATCAGCATAATCATATAAGCAACTTCATCAACATGATCACATAATAAACTTAATCTACTTCATGACCTATTCTTTATAAACACATCATCCACTTAAGAAACATAATCAACTTCATCGACATAACCCACATAAATAACTTAATCAACATAAACACTTCATTAACTTAATCAACATGAACAACTTAATCAACTTGAACAACATAAACAACTTCGTCAACTTAATTAACACAAACAACTTCTTCAACTTAATCAGCACAAACAACTTAATTGACATAAATAATGCAACACATATGCGACTCAACTATGCATATACATGTGGTACCATCAGAGTAAAACTCCCAACTTAAAATATACTAGGTTATCGAGGTATCTGAAAGGCATAAGCCTTCAACTTAATAATTTTTCCAATCCAGTGAGCATCCGATCCAAATTAGAAAATGCAATGTATGCCATGATCACAACAACACAATACATAACAACAACCATCTCGAAACAACATACAACAAACAACATAACAACTTTAATTCAACACGATTCGACTTTGGCCAGAGGCCTACAACTTATATACATCAATATTGGTCATACGACCTACAACTTTAATATCAACATTGGTCTTTCGACCTACAACTTAAACATCAACATTGGTCATCCGACCTACAACTTAAAAATTCTCATAAACCGGGACCAAACAACTTACCTCAACGGTATCTGAAAACCCACTTAATTGACATGAATTCTACAGAATAAACCGACTAAAATTACCTATTAATTATTACTAACTACCTCGACAATTTTCGATAAATTCCAGACAACTGATTTTATCACTTAAATCGGCTAAACTGACTAAAACTACACTATTCCAACATTCTGTGATTAATACGAGTCGATTATAAAGTTCTGTCTATTTTATGTTTTCTGATTCGATACTACTACTATAACTAACCTTCTGTTATGAAACTCAAACAAAATATTTTTTCTGTCAAACTCAAAAAACTCTGTTTCTGTCCAAAAACCAATTAGCCTGATAATATTGATGCTACTGTGTTACTCATCTTACATTACCAGTTCATTTCAGTTTCACTTTTAATTCATACACTTCATAATGGTTAGTATTATGTCATAAAAGAAATCATGCACAAAAAGCCAAATTTTATTTTATTTTATAGTTAAAAAAAAAAAGTGATACCAAAAGTGTCTCCTCCCCCACTTTAATGGGTGGCTTGCGCCACCCTTAACTACAACCAAATGGCCAGCGCCACATGAATGTGGACGGCACCATCATCTAGATGGCTTGCGTCATGTGCTTGCTTTGGGTGTCCTGCACCACTCCTAACTGTGTGGTGGGTGGCCTGCGCCATCCGTGCACCTGCAGGACACCGATTTTCATCCCAAAATCAATTTTTCTCAGAATCGAACCAAACAATAACAACATTCACAAAATTGATTAATCAATAATTTCATAGAAACAAAATTATTCTATCAATATCAACAATTTTACGACAACATTCATAACCTCAACCCAACAACAAATTTTTCAACAACATCGTAACATCAAAATCAACGCATCAACAACATCAACATAAAACTACCCGATTCCCATTCCTACGTGTCGATTATCATAACCCGATTATAAAAGTCAAATCTCACCCTTACCTTGGATTAAAGGCAACTCTGAGTTCGATCGGATTCTGGAAATTCACACCGATAGCAGTTCTCTCTCGCAACTTCTTTCTCGCACGTTCTGTTCCTCTTGTACTTCGTATTGATACCAAACCCAACTTATTTTACTTTTTCTTTATTTTTTTCAAAATATTATTAATATAATAACTAATGAGCCTAATTCATACACCCCTTAATTTACTAATTCCAACGCGATTCTAAGCCCACTTAATCAAACACTTTCATACAACTATAATATTAATTCTAATATTATTTTTTCCCGACTAAATTGACTAATTACCGACTATGAAGTAAATCATACAAACCACACAAACAACATATTCAACTGTAAATGGAAAATATTCAATATTATTTTCAACGACTTGAACCAACTTATTTAATTAATCCAACTCAAACCAACTTAGAAACATCAATGTAACATTTCGATAATTCAGAACTCAACTCAAATCATCATAAACGACACAAACCAACATTAATTAACACAAATATACAAATCAAAGTGAATCAACACAACATAATATAAGTATATTTAATTAAATAAACGAGCGTTACAATTAGAATTGTGTTAATCATTACAGATGATCCTCTGTGTCGAACTCGAGTGAAAATGACGTGTTTTGGTGGAATTGATTTTTTTTTGAAGTTGAGAGAAATGGAGAGAGTGTTTGAAGAAGAAATGAAAAGTGAAAATGAAGGAGGAGAAGGATCTGATGCAAAGTTTATCAAATTTTGTTCTAGAGATACATAACAAAAAACATTTCGTAGATGTATCTCTAGAACAAACCAACGTTGAGTAAAAAAATGGTGCATTCGAAGATACATCTCTGGAAACAGAAGGAAAAATTGGAAACTCACATGGTGCGTAAGAAGCCCATGGGGTGTGGTTAAAAATCTCTTCTTTTTTTCTGCTTTTTTTCACTTTCTTTTTCATAAAAAACAATCAAAGTCATCCAAATCACTAAATCCTTTTCCCAACTTGTATGGTTATCAATTTTGCCAAGCTAATAATTCTAATGTCAATAAGTTAGCCTAAAGTAAAAAAACTTAACTTAATTTATGAAAAACCAGTGTGATTGTATTTGTGACATATGAACGAATCAAAGGAAAAAATATGTAATTATTTTCACAGGAAATTGAAAATTTTCTTCATCTCTTCAACTCATGATCAAAATCAAAAGTGTTTTGTCGTTGAATCAAAATTGATCGGTGAATTTGTGGTTGTGGCGAACAACAATGGATTAGAGCTTCCAATGCAGTGGAGGAGAGGCTGACTTGTAAGATTAACACTTCAACGTTTAAGTTAGTATGGGAAAGAGAAAAGTGAATGAAAATTAAATTTGAAATTGTGTACCTAAAATTTTCTTGTTTTTCCTTTATATAGTGAAACATTTATAACCACCTGTTATTTTCTAGGCTTGTGATTCGAGGAGTTGTTGGATGTATCTTGGATTTGGATTGTGTGTACTATTTTATAAGGTAGTTCCCATGTGTTGTGAATATTTCATATGAATTATAATTTTCTCTGAGTGGTCGGCCAATGGACAATCAATCTAGTCGGCTTGGAACAGTTTCCCCTAAGCCCCTGCTTCTGTATGCAGAGAAAATGTTTGTCGTATTTGTCCCGCCTACTGACCACTCTTTCAGCTGCTCTAGAAAGGCAAGAGAAGACATTACGATTTCGTGGAAATCCCGCCTTTAATGTGTCTCATGCCTCAAATGTCTTTTCAGAAGTACTCTCGTAATTATCCTTGGGAATTGAAATACTTG
This sequence comes from Lathyrus aphaca, assembly GCA_963966055.1. Classification (NCBI taxonomy): domain Eukaryota; kingdom Viridiplantae; phylum Streptophyta; class Magnoliopsida; order Fabales; family Fabaceae; genus Lathyrus; species Lathyrus aphaca. The sequence goes on from OZ014524.1 coordinate 196,072,278, forward strand.
ATAGGGTATATTTTCCTTAGTAATGCCATCACATGATTTTTGAAGATTCAATTACTCATTTTTTGAAGTGCCTTTTTCTCCATTACTGTTTTCTTTTCCTTCCATGTGCCTTGGAGAAGATATTCACCATGAGTCAAAAGTTGAAAGAAGATGTTCGTGCTTTCTGAGTAGATCATCTCTAGTATTCAACTTTTTCTATCTTCACTTTAGAGGGTAATATTGATTGAGCCTTTTTGAATGTTGGTCCATCTTCAGATTGTGATGACTTCATCCTTAGTGAAAATGAAAGAATCTGTAGCGAGTATGGTAATTATATGTCATCGTTTTCTATGAGTATTTTTTCTCGAATCTAGGTCTCTAATTGTCCTTCAATAAGTTCAAATTAGAAGTCCTTAAACATTTGATGGTTACTCCATCATAACTTCATACTGCGAGTTGTGTGTAGGGATTTTTTTCCAATATTGGTGTGAATATTTAAATGGAAGACCTTTTATGATCCTTTTCTTCTACCTCTTCAAAGTTCAACATGGTCCTGTGACTCAGGCTCTGAGTCGTGGTTTAATTCACCTAGTGCCCACTGTTCGTGGCTTTTGAGCATTTTTAGAGAACTTCATAGACAAAAAAAAGGTTGTTGGGACTCAAAGATCATTAATAACTTTTTTCCTTTAGATAGAGTGAACATCCTCAATATTCCTTTCCATACACTTGATGAAGATGATATCCTAAGTTGGATGGCTAGTAAGGATGTTAACTATAATGTTAGATCTGGGTGTTATAGCCTAAAGTATTGGGAAGCTGATAATGTCATTGAATCTTTTGATAAAAATATAGACAAATGGTTGTGGAATTTTTTTTGGAATAAAAGAGTCACCCATAAATAACGATACCTAATATGAAGAATCCTTACTAATTGCCTACCGGTTAGAGAGAATATTATCAAGAAAAGTATCCAATGTTACCCTTTTCTTCCTGGCTCAGAGTCGTGGTTTGATTCACCTAGTGCCCACTGTTCGTGGCTTTTGGGCTTTTTTAGAGAACTTCATAGACAAAAAAAAGGTTGTTGGGACTCAAATATCATTAATAACATTTTTTACTTTAGACAGAGAGAACATCCTCAATATTCCTTTCCATACACTTGATGAAGATGATATCCTAAGTTGGATGGCTAGTAAGGATGTTAACTATAATGTTAGATCTGGGTGTTATAGCCTAAAGTATTGGGAAGCTGATAATGTCACTGAATCTTTTGATAAAAATATAGACAAAGGGTTGTGGTATTTTTTTTTGGAATAAAATAGTCACCTATAAATAACGATACCTAATATGAAGAATTCTTACTAATTGCCTACCAGATAGAGAGAATCTAATCAAGAAAAGTATCCAATGTTACCCTTTTCTTCCTGGCTCAGAGTCGTGGTTTGATTCACCTAGTGCCCACTGTTCGTGGCTTTTGGGCTTTTTTAGAGAACTTCATAGACAAAAAAACGGTTGTTGGGACTTAAATATCATTAATAACATTTTACTTTAGACAGAGAGAACATCCTCAATATTCCTTTCCATACACTTGATGAAGATGATATCCTAAGTTGGATGGCTAGTAAGGATGTTAATTATAATGTTAGATTTGGGTGTTATAGCCTTAAGTATTGGGAAGCTGATAATGTCACTGAATCTTTTGATTAAAATATAGACAAAGGGTTGTGGAATTTTTTTTTGAATAAAAGAGTCACCCATAAATAAAGATACCTAATATGAAGAATCCTTACTAATTGCCTACCAGTTAGAGAGAATCTTATCAAGAAAAGTATCCAATGTTACCCTTTTCTCCCTGGGTGTAACTCTAGAATAAAGTCCACCGATATGCTTTAGAGCTTTAGATTGGGCAAACCATGTTTTGTTTGGATCTCAGTTCAACATTAACTTCTATAATTGCTTAAGTTTAAACAATAATTTCAATGATTGGATCCGAAATAACATTCAAATGATGCACGAAGACACCCCTATCTCTATTCATAAATATAAATGATAGAATATGGAATGCTATAAATGATTTTGTATTCAATCATAAAGACAGACCTACTGAAGAAAGCCTCACGATAGCCAACAATAATAACATATTTTATCTCTCTAACAAGGCGAATGATGAATTTAAGAACAAAAGTGAAGACATTGATAAACACAAGATGAAAAGAAACATAAGTCAACACGAAAATTACAATAAGTATAAGGAGAAAAAGACAACTGATCATATATGTACTCATTTGTAGAATATGAGTAGTAACAACAATGCCCAGGTTACAAAGAAAGAGTTCAATTTTCAACCTGTAGTTTGTAACCTACATAGTATAAAAACTGTTAAATGTCTCAATGAGCATGTCACGAATAAGAGTAACCATAATTATGAATTCAAAAACTTACCTCAAAATATGTAAAATAACATTAAAGATGGGATTGATCACAAATGGAAGAAGCATAGTGACCCATGGAAAGATATACGAATAATATGATTAACATTGTTAATTACCAGGAAAAGGTAATGTGAAAGGGGAAAAACATAACTCTCATCTCAAAAAACATGTTGATAAAGGCAAAGCTCTGATATATTCCATTGATTATGATGGTAGGAACGAAGCCCAAACGAACATAGAGAACACCGATAAGAAGAATATTAGCAACTTTAAAGGGAACAATAATTTTAAAACGGTTGCTAATATGATAATTAGGGCTTACCAGACGTTCGTCGATTAAAAGCTCTAAACCATAGTTGAGAAGCACCATAACAAAGATTTAGAAGGTCAATAGATAAAAGCGATTGTGTCTTCGTCAACGTCAAACACGAAGCATCACAAATAGAAATGGATTTATTGTAACACAAATTTTAGTATGGCTATTGACAGAGATATTGGGGATTGAGTGCAGTTTTTTGGAACCACAAAGATGAAATCCTTGATATTGCATGAAATAAAAGAATTGGTGATATGGATTCCCTTAATGCAGAAACTGGCAATGATGATAGAAATTAGGAAAACGGTGGAGAAATGATATCAAAAATTATGGTTTAGAGATCAGATAACCTCATTTTAGTGAAGAACATGAACGATGGTATTAGTAACCTTCCTAGAACTACGGTGGGTATGATCACCCAAAGAAGAGAATGAAGAGGCACACAATTTAATAAGAGTTTGTGTAGGAAAATTTTAGCTCGTACCCCTACATTTAACCTCATATTTTTATATATTTTAAAAATTCTAATTTTATCCTTTTTATTTTATTTTTATTTTTATTTTTATTTTTATTTTTATTTTTTAAAAATTTCCGAAATACAAAATATTTCAAACCGGAAGTAACACCCTTTGTTACTTCCGGAGTGTATTTTTTTTATAATTTTTTTCTTAATCGGAAGTAACACCCTTGTTACTTTCAAAGTATGTTTTTTTTATTTTCTTTCTCAACCGGAAGTAACACCCTTGTTACTTCTAGAGTGTATTTCTTTCTCAACCGGAAGTAACACCCTTGTTACTTTCATAGTGCATTTTTTTTCAACCGGAAGTAACAAGGGTGTTACTTTCGGAGTGCATTTTTTTCTCAATCAAAAGTAACACCCTTGTTACTTCCGAAGTGTATTTATTTATTTTTCACTTTAGTTAAGAAACATGAATGTTCCTTTGATGATATGCGGCAAAGACCAGACAAATGTAGATACAACAGAGATATTCTCAACTACAGAAAATTTTCTACAAGAGAAGATGCGACTAGGTGGATTAGGGAGGTTGGACTCAGAAATAGAGTCACTGTTATAATAACTTGTTTCTTCCTCTCTTACCAGTCTTTTTGTTCGAACGAATTATTATAACAATGACTCTATTTCTGAGTCCAACCTCCCTAATCCACCTAGTTGACGTCTTCTCTTGCAGGAAATTTCTCTGTAGGTTAAAATATCTTTGTTGTATCTACATTTGTCTGGTATTTGTCGCATATCATCAAAGGAGCATTCATGTTTCTTAACTAGAGTGAGAAAAAAATAAAAAAATACACTCCGGAAGTAATAAGGGTGTTACTTTCGGTTGAGAAAAAAATACACTCCAGAAGTAACAAGAGTGTTACTTCTGGTTGAAAAAATTATAAAACAATACACCCCGAAAGTAACAAGGGAGTTACTTCCGGTTGAGAAAAAAATATACTTCGGAAGTAACAAGGGTGTTACTTCCGGTTTGAGGAAAAAATAAAAAATACACTCCAGAAGTAACAAGGGTGTTACTTCCGATTGAGAAAAAAATAAAATAAAAATAAACTCCGGAAGTAACAAGGGTGTTACTTCCGGTTTGAAATATTGTATTCCAGAAATTAAAAAAATAATAATAAAAAAAATAAAAGGATAAAAAGGATAAAATTGAAAATTTTAAAAATATATAGGGGTATGTGGTTAAATGTAGGGGTACAAGGTAAAATTTTGCATTTCAAGTTGTAACGTTTGGGACAATCGTAATGTGAAGCCAATAACATTAATTAAATTGTAGAATTTCTTATTGCACCCTATAGACTTCTTATGCCCCATGTGAATTTCCACATATGCCCTTTGATTCTGAAGATATATTTTCGGACACACCAAAACTCAATTGAACATTAACATATTCTGGAGAAATATCTTCATAACATTTTAGAGGTTAATACCGTGCCAAACTCACTTCCTCCCACACTTTTCATTTTTATTCAAATAAAACACTCCCACTATCTCATTCTCAATATTCTCAAACTTCATCAAATTAAATTTCATCAATAGGAGCCTTCTGGAAACATCAAGCGCCATCCATTTCATCATCCAAATCATAAATTTCCGGTAAGTTTTTCGAGTTTTCGATAAATATTCGAGTTTTGTTGTAAATGAGTTAGAATCAATTGTTGTATATAGAAATGTTTATAAATCACATGAAACATAGGTTAGAGTGTATGCATTGTTTTTTTGGCTGAAATGGGAGATCGAGTTGTTATTATTCATAATCCAAGTAGCAGAGGACGCCATTGTCGTGACCTCTAGTTTTCTGAACATTCCAGAGATATACATCTTCGAAAAAATTCAATGTTTCATATGCTTTGGAAAATCCCCGAGATGTATCTCTGTGATAATGTAAGAGGTATTTTCGTAGATATATCTCCGGAATGTCTTCAAACTAATTTTTAAAAATAATTTTCTTGTTTGTGTTGTTCTTTTGCGTACACTAATTATATGCCTAATTTTACCTTCCAGGCATAATGTCTGATAGAGTCGACAGACTAAGACTTTGACAGGTTTCCCAACACGCATCCGTTCGGTGGGAACAAAGCCAACATATTCCGAAGGTAGCAGGTACCCCTGGTCAGGCTGAGGCGTCAACTTCTGGGGCGCAGTATACTTCCGGTGCGTAGTCTACTCCTAGCGCTCAATCTACTTGATCATTGCATTTTGGTGCACATTTCTACATGTTTTCACTTAAGCATTTCTTTAGTTTTATTTGTTTATTTTTATATTTTAATTTGTTTTTCTAATTTATTTTATTTTTGGCTTAATTTGATTTTCGTACTTAATTTTCAGCTTTAACAGCTTTTACGGAAATGATCATAACCAGAGTTCCATGAATCTGATTGAGGCGTTCTACTAATCGATGGAAAGCTAAGAGAGAGCTACAACTTTCGTGTTTGAGTCGAAATCAAATTCGGAGTCATATTTTCCAGAATTTTGTTTGAAGCTGCTGCATTAGTTTTATTTAGTTACGAGTCATTTAGAATTGGGCCTGGGTATGTATTTGACCCAGTTGGGTTGTAAACGGGTTTTTTAGGGTTTTCTATTTAACCTAGCAGCCACAGCTGTTCACTACACACTTTTTACGATTTTATTTTTTACTTTCGAAGAGATGAATTATGGAGAACTAATTCCAAGGATTAATTTGCTGTAATCGGTTTTCGCCGACACTTTGAGGTTCTTATATTTTCCAATTAATCTATTTCCTTTCAATTCTGATCTTGATATCTTGTTTTCTTAATTCAACTTATCTAAGGTTAGATTGATTTATTTCGATGATTGCATGTTCCTATACTTTAATCGCGTTTGCTTAATTCGCGTATGTTTATCGTGTTTGCTTAATTCACGATTGATATATTTCATCTGTTTGCTTAATTCAGAAATTAGGAATATTTATCATATAATATCAATTACGCTTGTTTGATTATTATTATAATCGAAAAGGAAATAGAGTCCGCTTAGGAATTGAGAATTATTTGGGTCGATGATAAGTTGGGAAATCAAAACAGCAGATTAACCATTTCAGCTTAATTTGTTAATCACTTTTTATTTTAATTGCTTTTTCTTCAAATTAAAATTAACCCCCCCATTAATAGTTACTATCGTTAGTTAATAAGATCAAGAATCCTTGTGAGACGATTCGAGTCATTGTCGTTAACGTAACTACATTTTTAAATCACTTGTTTTTGATCTGTGTGCGACACGCAGATCACTACTCTCAGGGCTCCACCTTCATCTCAGGCCATCCACCTTCTTCTTCTTCTTCTTCCCATAGGAGACTAGCTACACCAACTAACATGTCACTTCCCCAATACTCTCGAAGGCGTCTGGATGCACCAATGCCACCTTCTACTAATCTGGTGCCACCTCCCATTGATGATTTTGTTGATCCCGTGCCACCTTCGGAGGGTGAGGCTGATGATGTCGAGCCAGAGGAATTCGGAGGGGGTCCATCTAATATGTCTCTACTTCCTTCATATCCTGACCACACTGCCAGACATATCCGAGACAGAGAGGTAACATTAGTCTGATTTTTTTATGTTAATTTAGATTGATGACATTGATTATTTCTGACATTGATTATTATTGACATTGATTATTTCTAGAAAAACAATGGTGCGTGATCCCCATAAGTTTATAAATCATGGGAAGAATATTTTAGCATTGCATCAGCCAAATGAGTAGTGGTTTCTGTCAGTTTTGATCGCTTCTGGGTTGAGTGACATATGCATGACCGATTACACTCTAGTCAACCACTGGATGCTTAATGCATTCGTGTAGAGATGGCATTCTAATATGTCTTATTTTCATCTTCCACGTGATGAGATATTTATCACACTAGACAATGTCTCGTCTTTATCGCATCTTATGACCAGGGGGAGATTCCTCCATTATGTTAGGATGACCAAAGATGAGGGGGTCGAGATGATAGTGGAACATCTAGGGGTTGATCCTGGGGATGCAATTGAGGAGGTGGATATGACTAGGGGTGCTCATGCTAGGTTTGAGTTCCTGAAGAGAATATATGATGTTGACATCATTGTTGCACAATAGGTTGATGGTGTTGCCGAGCAAGTGGCCTTACACAAGACTCATGCTTTAAGGGAATTTGTTTTTTTGTACTTGCATTTTTGTGGACACGAGTGCCAGCTATACTGACGTTGCATACCTCCGTTACTTTTTAAATCTCACACAAATCTATGAGTAAAACTAGGGGACGACTTGCCTACCCTATCTATATTTGAAGTTGAAAGATGGATGTCGATGGAGGATAAAACATGTCACAGGCAGCACAACACTAATTGTGGTAATAATTTTTTATCCTTGAGTTTTCTTTTATCTTTTTAATTTCATATTTACAATAATTCTTGATCTATGAATTCTTTTTATTTTAATTTCTGGCTTGGATCCTCCTGCAATTCTCGCGCACCACTGGTTGGGCGAGTTAGGACGAGTACACTAAGGAGATGCCCCATATATGTGCTTTTATCTCACTGAGAAGGAACCAGTCGGTCGAGACTTTCAGAGTCTATCTTGACCACTTGGTTGTTGAGTACATCTACTTCAACTGCTATGTGGATCACTGTCAGACGCGCCATTTGACGACATATCACTATACTCCGGATGGATGACATACAGTTCGCGTATCACTGCTCCTTATTTGCTCGAGTGCGTCATGCAACAATTCGAGTACACATAGACCATCCTCATACATCTTGTTATCTCTATTCCTCATGCCTTGACTCATATATATAGTGGAGATGCTTGCCGATTATTATAGTCATTTGGTACCGGATGAGGCTCGGGTTACCATATAACACCGAATGATTGGAGACAAGTTGATGAATACATCATGTGGTTCTTCACGGTCTCACATTCGTCCATGGTTTCGGCTGCCTCAGGACATCCTCCGAGACCAGCTCATCAGGAGAATCTACAAGATCAACATGCTCAGCTAGATTATACTGAGGATGTCTTGCCTCGTTGTCGTTGCATAATAGAGATTGTACTGACAGGCATTGCCGATGGTATCTTCCCTGAGGGGTATGCTGTCAGGCGAGTATTGGATGACATTCTTGCGGAGGCATATGTAGAACTATTATCATACAAACATTGCGCGAGGATGGGGGAGATCAACGACCGACGAGGCAGATCATACATAGTAGGTAGAGGATAGGTTATCAGGCACACCCAATAGTTGTATGTATTTATTTTGTTACAGTACTATAATTTGTATTTTTTTGGATTCCGTGTTATACTACATTTTGGATTTCGTGTTGTATGAAATTTTGCTATTATATTGCTAGATTATTTTGTATGTTTGTTATTTTATTCAAGACCGTACTTCATAATTCATCTGCAAACAAATACACACCTCGTTATAAAAAAAACTGTTATGATACAATTCGGAGACGTATCTCTGGAAAATTCCCGTAGATGCATCTTTGGAAATATTCAAATGAAAATGGGTTATTGGAGACATGTTATTAGGGTTTAAGGTTTAAAATAGTTCCGAAGATATATCTTTGGAATATGTAACATTTACTCAGAAATGGGGTGCGTCCGAAGATGTATCTCCAGAATCTGGGGGCATTAGCGAAAATCCATACGGTACGCAAGAAATAGATAGGGTGAAAAAATAAATTCTCTTATATTATATCCAATCATTAATAATATTGGTTTTTATTTTAAAAAAATCAGACAAACAAACTATGGTTTAACTAAATCTGCAACATTATCATTACTTGTGCATCGACACAATATTTTATACTCTCCCATTATCTTTTATAAGAAAAATTTAATCTATTTATGTTTATTGAATAAATGATATATTTAAACTATATTTATATTATATACATTAATACCTTGGGAGGAAAATGATATTGATGAGTGTAGCGGGGAAATCATGAGCGTAAGCTATTGGTTAACTCAACTCAAAGTAAACAAAGTCAATACCGCGCTTTTATTTTATTCCAAAAGGAAAAGGAAAAAAAAAGCGAATAAATCCTAATGAATCTAAAAGTAAAAATATAAAAGAACCAAGCAGAGAACGAGTAAGGAGGTTGGTTACAAAATGAGAAGGTTTTAAGTACCCAAAATGTTTGTGGTACTCCACGGGAAGCCCTGTGAAAATTTATTGCTTTTGGTTTGAAAATGGTTTGTTAAATGAGAGTGAAGGGATGAGAAAATAATTAATTTTTAATGTTTTTGTGTGTGCCAAGACTTTCATCTCATGCCTACGTACCCACAATGTGCAGTGTAAGATCAAAACCTCGTAGTTCATGGTACAAATAGTGAAAAATGGTTGGTTTGATTGAATTTATTAAGTGATGAAAAAAGAAGTGCACAAAACCACTTGTATGAGTTTGATTCTTTTTATTTTTGAATTGAAGTCAACATGATTAAGTTCATTAACATTTATTTAAGAAAAGAAAAAGTAAAATCCACTTGACAAAAAATCAAGGTTGGATTTATTAAAATGGTGAACGTGGGAAAACAAGAATCCTTTGAAAAAGAAGGGAGGTTTTAAAAATTAAAGAAGGGGAGGAGATAAATAGGGTATCCTAAAAAGAAAATAAAAGAGATAAAGGAGGAAATATATAACCAAACTTGATGATACTTCCATGAATAAACACAAGAGTTCCATCCTTATAAGCATAAGCTAGCAAATGGCCAAATAAACGCTAAAGTACCAACTCCATGATGATCAAAGCAAATGGAAGGTGTCCTAGAGTCTAAGTCCAAAAATCCAATTCCAATGCAAAGGATAGTAACCATAGTCTAAGATCAAGATCACAAGTTTTTTTAGAGGTTTAATCATTTATTAATATTTTTGTGTCCAAATGGACAAAGGAAAAATCACAAGGATATATAAACATAAACATAAACATGATAATGAATGATAAAGCATAATAAAAATAAAGGAGATAAGGGAGCGAGAAGGAAATTAAAGAGGATAAGGTGCGAGAAGGAAGATAAAATAATAATAATAATATGTACATAATAGTGGTATGGTGAACTTAATCATCCACAACCAAAAGAGTAATCAAGCACTTAGTACTAAAACCGAATAGACAACCGATTTCGCTTAGTATCTTAAACTATGGTGATTAACCGATACAATTTGTGTAACGCCCGAATTTTACAAATTATTTTTATAAAATAAATATTAAGAGTATGGTGGTGTATTTGGATTAATAAGTAGATGAAATATTTTATTTAAATAATGATAATATAATGAGGTGGTATTATTATTAGAATATTTTTATTTAATAAAATAAAATAATAAGTTGAAGGTTTGAGGGGCAAGATGGTAAATTGGTTATATTATGAAAAAGGGGAGAACACGATACATTTTCTCATTATCGTACTTTTGAGGAAGGAAAGAGGGCTCTGGAGAAAAGGGAAAAGAGAAAGGAGATCAAGGATTGTAAAACTCCAAGATAAAGCTTTGCAAGGAATTCATCGAATTCGAGGTAAGGGGGGGAAAGGGTTCTTTATTGGTGATCTAACATGAAAGGGTAATTGAGAGGTCCTTACTCTCTTAAGGATTATATGAATTTGATTGTTGTTGATGAGTTCATGATATGAGTATGAATATTATGATTATTGATTGTATATTCTTGAAGTTTGATAATTGAATTTCATGATGTGTGTATTATGAGAACTTGGTCACGAATGTTGTTGTTGATGATGTAAATTGAGAAGAGGAAGAGAAACCTAGGATTTTCCTAATTTAATTTGTGATGTTAGGTTGAGAAGATAATGAGGGATTAGATGTATAAAATAAGTATAAGGACAATATTTGGAGTGTTTTGGGTGATAAAAGTGAGATATAAGTGGTAGAATTCGAACTGGTATGAAATTGGGAGAGAAAAGTGATTTTTGGAAAAAGCTGAATTTTGGGCGCATGTGGCCTGACACGGGCAGTGTCGCGTGACACGGCGGCCGTGTCAGCCCCCTGTATTGAGTGAAATTTTGATTTTTGAGAAGGCGTGTCAGGCCGTGTGACACGGGCCGTGTCATGGGACACGGGGGGCCGTGTCAGGCCTCTGTTTTGAGAAATTTTATGCATTTTAAGATGGTTTTGTCCCGATTTCTTGTTTGATAACTGTACCATTAGTCTAAGGCCTTAAGGATAGCATTCATATGTAACTATAGGACCTGACAACCGACAATTAATGTGTGAGTTTTATATGATTATTGTGGATGGTATAACTTTATTAATAGGTCAATTAGAAGGTGTTGATGATGGAAATGTTTATTATAAGTCTTGTACAAACTATATGAGGAAAATGTTGATAACCGATGAATATCATGATGACCGTGTTGATTAGTAACATTGTTGATTATATGCTTGGCGTAGACCCCATGATGTAAGGATTGGTAGCGGTGAGGATCGGAAGGATCATGTTGTATTAGAAATTATGTATAGGAAATAATTGAGAGTGGAATTAATGAGGAGTTCATAGGATATGATAATTGGTAATTAGTGTATAGGAATATATGTGCTTATGTTGATTTATATGACTCTTGATGATGAACCATATGAATTGTGTTGATAACATGTGTGAATATTGTCTGATTGTTTATGTGACCCATGTGATGGGATGTGTGATAATTGATGAAGATCATGAGGATCGTGTTGGCATGATTGTATTCATGCGTATTTGTGATATTGTATGTGTAATCTAGTCTTGCATATGCATACATGTTGGTGGAATAATCATGTCTCGGATGGAGCGTAAGTGATTATTCGGATTCATTGGGAATCATTGGTGATCGTGTCTCACTAGGAGCGTAAGCGATGCATCCGGTCCGAATCGATGGACATTTGATGAAGTCGGTACCACATTTGCATTGTGTCATTGAGTCACTTTGCATTGATTGAATTAATGATATATGATATGTGTTGATGAACTATTTGAGATATTGATTAATTGTATGATGTATGATGTGTATTTGATGAATAAAGGTGAGATTACCCTGTAAGATGTTATTTGCACCGTTAATATATTGAATTTTTTTCTCACCCCTTTGTTGTTTGGTTGCGTCTGTGCTTCTTCGGAAGTACAAATGTTTCAGGTACTTAAGTACGCTCGGAGTATAAGTTGTTGGTCGAGTATTAGGAGTCGTTTTGATACGTAACATGGGAAATAAGGATACTTGTTGTTTGGATGAATATTGTATCACGTTTACTTGAATATTGTGGATTTGTGGCGAATTGTCGTTTGTTGAATAAAAAAGATATTTTCCGTTGTTTTAATAAATAACTATATTTATATTTTTGTTGAAAAAGTAACATTTCACTTTTGATGAAAAACTCTGATTTTTCTTAAATAAATAGTTAATTTACTTAATTGGGATAAGTGAGTGTTACAATTGGTATCTGAGCAGGTCGGTCCGTCCGGCCAGGTTGTCACGTGTCGTTTGTCCCGGAGTATGCGATATGTGTGTGTGAAACACTATCGGTACTTGCTTGTTTGCTAGCTGTTTGTTTACAGGTGTCTGTTGAATATAAGTGGGGGATGAGTTATTGCTTCTCCTGAGAGTTGGCTTGTGGTATGTTGGAATTGCGGTGTGGCAGAGGTTGCTAAGGTGTGTGTTAACTAAGAATTCGCTCGTGAAGCAACTTAATTCACAAGACGCAAGTGTAAACACCCCAAATTTTCCCTCACCCATTCAAACCATGGCTTGTGATCATTTCATATGCATAAGTTCAATCATAGCATCTCATATTGCATATTTGCTTCACTGCATTGGTTCAAAGTCATCTGCATCTAGGGTTTGTGATTTGAGCTATCCAAGAGCCATTTGAGCCACTCCAAAGGTCATCAATCACTTCAAAGGGGTCCATGTATGTTCAAGAATCATATTATATCCCCACAAAGTCAAGAAAGTCAAAGAATCACAAGAACTGAGGATGGCATGGAAGCAGAGCCAGGTTTAACTGCACAGATGACCTAGAATTAGGGTTTTGGTTTCAAAGGCCATAACTCCAAATTTTCTGGTCATTCTTGTTTCTATTGGTCTCTATATGTTATAAGGAGCATGCATATCATTTTTCATGAAGAAATTCAATGGGGAAGGCATCTGATCAAGAGTTGACTTTTTGAGCAAGTCAGTGCAAAATCAGGGCATCTGAGGCCCCCAATGACCCAACCAAAGGGTGTTCTTCATCATTTTGATTATGTATGATCTTTATTTGATCATAGAAGATGTTAGAAGTTCACAAATTTGAAGAATTTCAAGCCATTTGCAAAGTTGACTTTTTGGGAAAATGACTTGTAATTGAAAATTGCCATTTTGGGAAACTTTTTCAACCCTTGCTTTTTGATTAAAAAATGCTTCAAATGGGAAAACTTTGGTCATGAAAGTTGTAGAATGGATCATTCCCTTTTCAAAAAGTACAAGAACTTATTCTAATTCATTTTGGATCAAAAGTTATGGCTTGTCAAAGTTGGGAAAAATCACATAATTTCAAGTTTTCTACCAAAGAGGCAAAGTTGCAAAACCACTTGCCAAGTTGAAATAAGGCCTCAAAGTGACTTCTAATCCTTGCACAAACATAACACATGACTTAAAATTCAGAATGCACCAAAGAATCACTCATTTTCATGCCTTGATCATTAAGAAATCTCAAAAGGGCCAAAGGTTCACAAATTTGCAAAACCACACATAAGCTTAAATAAACTTGCCAATTTTCCCCAATCTGAATTCCATGGTTGCCCTTGATCCTTGCTGCGCAGGACACCCCATTGTCCTTGGCCTGCCATGACCCATACCTCAAAGGACACCTAACCTTGACTTTTGGCAAAATGAACCATACCAATCACACTATGCCACCACCAACTTTCTAACCAATCACCTTTGTTTATACTAATCAAATGCAAGCCAAACATAACAAGAAGCAAGCCTGAATCCTCCCACAAGTCAGCAACCACCAAAACTCCCCTCTTTGCATTTTCTTTCGAAGCTCAACACACAAGCCTAAAACCTCAAAACAAACTTCACAGAACAACTCACCATGCTTCACTGATCATTTCCCAACCATCACTTTGCCCTAAAGAGCCCAGAATCAAAAACACGATTTTCACATTCCACAAACTGAGTTTCTGCCATTTCCATTTCAAGGCCATATAAACTCCAGCCAAGCATCTCAAGCTTCTAGGGAGGATCATTGGAGTGAATTTGAAGCAAAGAACTGGCCAGAAAGTCCCTGTTTCGAAAGCTCAAGCTCAGGTAGCCATGGCATTTATTTTTCCAGAACTCTCATTTTATGTTATAGAATGATTCTACATGTTTCACTGATTGCCATGATGTGTTTAGTTTTGAAAATAGTTAAGAAATAAGTATTTCATGAGCTTTTGAAACTTTTGAGTTCTTTTCCGTTTTGCTTCGATTCACAAGTTTGATGATGAATAAATGAATTTTGATGGCTGATTCTTGTTGGGGTTGGGGAGAGGATCATTTCTGGAGAGTTTTAGGGCTTAGGGATGCGTATTAAGAGAGATAGCATGAGTGGTTGGCCGGAGAAGATGACCGGAACACTGTTCCGGTCATCTGAAAGTAATTAGGGTTCAGATTAGGGTTAATGACTTAATTAGCGTAGTTTGAATGTGAGCCGTCCGTTTGCGCACGCTGGTCAATTCCCTCCCTTTCTTGTTTGAATCCTGGCCCTCAGATCAGATTACTTTCATTAATTCGTATTTTTTATTCATTTTTATTGCATTTTCTTTCCCATTTATTTTAAAATGTCAAAACACTTTATAAAAATTTCATTTTTTTCATGCTGGCTTAAAATATTTTTCTCATTCTGAATATATTTTTATTTTTATTTTTTGCATTAAAAATTATTTTTAAATCATTTAAAAGATTATTTTTAATTAGTTAATGAAAATTAATTAATTAAAAATACTTTTAGGTATTTAAAAATCACAAAAAAAATTCATGTAACATTTAAAAACATTTAGAAACATTGTCCAACTCTCAAACCAAATTTCTTTTTTGTTCTTGATACTTTTTGATTATTTCCTTTGGAATTAATTTCATTTCAAGGCAATATTTTGTTTCAAACTTCAAAAAATCATTTCTGCCTAACCATTGAGAGTTGGATGATGATTCTTTTTGCATTGCATCTTGTATAGAATGTAGTTTATAGGATAAAATTGGCATGATTTGATCTTGCATTTTCAATTTGTTTGGCTTTTTTCTTGACAAGGTACCTTAAAACCCTAGCAATCTTAGAAAATTCATAACTCTCACTAGGTTAAGAGTTGGATCCCCTCCTTTGGGCAGTGAGTTTGTATAGGTTTAGGGTTCCTTTGATTGCATTTTCAAATTTTTATCATGATGTTTGCTTCTGGTTTTGGATTTTTGCTTTGTATGATGCATGAAACCCTAATTTGTGCTTTCTTTTGCATCCATCTTCCATTTGATTGCATACTATGACTTGCCATGGCATTTTGTGCATTAATTTGATTCATAAGACATCTTAGGACATATTAGAACCATGTTTGATCATTTCATCTTTCATTTGCCATGTTGTATGTCATTTGCATCCCATAACGTTTCATGAACATCCATGGTTCAAAACATGCCTCTCTTGCATCCATATGTTTGTATGATCATCCTCATGCCTTGTTTCATGTTTGCATCATCTCTTAGCATCATTAACATCATTTATTTGCTTCTGACTTTGTCTTGTATCATGCCATTTCATCTCATTTGCATTGCATTTCATTTCTTTCACTAACTTTTCAGGTGGTAAGTTGCTTTGAGAAGTGAATTTGCCTTCACTTCTCACAATCTCTTTTCATCTCTTTCATACTTCCTTTGCTGCATTTGTATGTGTATTAGAGTGAGCTTGCTCATTCATGTTCATTTCTTACTTTCTTCCTTCAAGCAACTTGTCTTCTTAAGTGAAGCAAGTTGTTTGGCTTCTCTCTGCTTCCTCCTCCTTTCACCTGCTTCTTTCCTGGTGGCTTCTCTCTTGAAGATCTCTTGCAAGCTTCATAAACCCTAGGAACAACCAAGCATGATAACAATTAGGGTTTGATTAGTCCCCCATTTAGCTTTTACCTTTGTGTCATCTTTGAGTCTTCTTCTCATCTCATAATCAGGGACTAAACCCTAAAGGCTTTAAGGCTTTGTGATTAAGCTTATGCCTGCATCCTTCTATTAGGATGGAGTGTATAACTTTAATCCTAAGTGTTAAACCCTTAATGTGTTTAAATCCCTTAATCAATTCACCTAATAATCATCAAGACATCAAACTTGTAACTTGGGCCTTGCATTAGGGTTCTAATTCTTCCTTAATTGGTTAAGAAGGACTAACCCTAGTGTTAATGGACAAGTCCCCCTCAAGTTGTCTTACAAACCATAAAAATCACTTCTTTATCTTACCATTAACTAAAATCCATCTAATAAAGGCTTTGTTTTGTCATGAGGTTAATCCCTAATCATGGATTAAGTTGAGGAGTCTTTCTCAGCTTAAATATTCTCATCTATTATCCTTCTATTAGGATGGTGTAATGAGTATGTTTAATCCTTGATTATGGCTTAAGCTCATTACTTAACACTAAACAAAAACAACAAAAACATCTAAATAATCACAAGTAGGTTAATGATCTTAATCCTACTTCAGGGTGATTAAGTGTGAGATACTGACTTCACACTTAAGGTATTCTCATTACCCCTAATCAGAGGGAGGATGTGATGAGTTTACTAACCCATTGGTTTAGGCTTAAGCTCATTAACTTATGACAAACTTTCAAAAGCAATAAAAGATTGAAAACACAGAAACAAACAATAATCGTCTCCTTAGGGATTCTTTTCTCATCTCATTCACTCATAAACGAGAACTTGCTTCTTCCATCTAATGCAAGACAGTTTGCACCTGAGCCAGACAGGTCATACACTTGAGCATAGACAAGCAAGCAGTTCACAAGTCAATTTATCTTTCAGTCTCTTTGGGTCGAATTACGGTGTTCTGACTTCCTCATTGCACGAGAGGATACGTAGGCATAACTTAACAGTTATCGAACAAAAGTCTCTGTATATTCCCCTCTTTCCAGCATCATTCTTTAAGCCTCATGGTCTTGAGCATTTCATTCCTGTTCTTACACTGACACTGTACATTTATATACTTCACACTTCTTTTACACTGACACTTGCATTCTTTCCAGCTTTGATACACAAATTGCACTGACACTACCCCTTTGAAACACAAATCTTTTAAGCGTGGATCCCGTCGAGTACGGCGGACAATCTGGGGTGCTAATACCTTCCCAGGTTGTAACCAACCCCCTTTCCCAGTCTCTCTGGTTCGCAACCGTCTTATCCATCCTTTTTCTAGGTTTATGCAGCATTACCTTTCCTTCGGGATAAAAATGCCTAGCTGGCGACTCTATTCATTTCTCTTTTCGCCGACCGTTCGCGTCTGTACCCATTCTGACCTTGGCCTCATTTGGTGGGAGCGACAGCTTGGCGACTCTGCTGGGGATCCTTATACTGCAACCAGGGCTTCTGGTTCTTTTTGTGGGTTCCTCCTAACGCTTGTTTGATTTGTGTTTACTGGGGTGTTATGTGCTAATTGTGTTTGTATATTTGCTTTATTTACTGCTTTATGTACAATTATTTATTGCTTTCTTTACAGCTTTATATACATCATACTGTCATACTGTTATCTGGCTGGATCTGGTTTTGTTGCTTTGGTGGGTGGGGTTCTATTGAGAGTTTAAGGTCCTATACCTGGGACCTGAGTGACACCTAGGCTAGAGTGGTTCATGTTCTTTCCCATTCCATTTCGGTCTGGTGCGGGAATATGAAACACGGTTCAGATATGGGTTTCTTCTTGAGAACTCTGTGCTACAGATCTCCTGTAGTGCTAGGGCTATCTGGGAAGCCTGCTAAGTCTGGATGACCTTTACTATGACCTTCAGAAACTGAGGTGAATTAGAGGAGGATCTTTTATGGTTATTGTAAACAATGTACCTCCGGGTTAGAAGTGTTTACACTTCTCATAACTGATCCAAGTCTGAGGATCCTTATTTTAGAACACCACCTGTGAGGGGGTTGGGCTGTTTACAGGTTTACAGGTACCATTGGCCACAGCATACCCTGATACTTTGTTTGATTAAAAGTACTCCACTTTGGACAGTTCTTGTGATTTAACCCTGGATATGTGACTCTTTATTTGAGTCCCCCACCTTGGTTACTGGACTTTTGAACCTCCATCTGGACTTCTTGAACATACATGGACTTATATCAAGGCAGTAATCAGATCCAGCTTGATCACAAACCCTTGCATATCATTTGCATACATCATCATTGCATCATTTAACATTTGCTTATTTGTTTTTCAGGGTATCCACATTTCATTTGGCTTGGTTTTGACCCCTTCATCTGTATAGACCTTTGTTCATCAGTGATCTGCTTCAGCTATCTGCTTCAGTTACCTTCATCACCAGCCTCAGCCTGGCTCATCTCCAGTATTGATTTTTGATCTTCATCAACACCTGTCTTCAGCTCTTCATCAGCATTTGTTTCAGCCCTTCATCAGCAGTCATGGCACCCAAGAAGAGCAACATTTCATACCATTTCTTTGAGCCTGTGCTGACTGGCCTCAGACAGGTCCAGGCACTTATCACTCCAGACCACATCCCATTATTCAGAGAGCATTATGGAGGCATCCTTGATATGGTTATGGACCTGGACCCTTCTCAGAGGAGTTTGATCCACACTTGCCTACAGTTTTATGACCCTCCTCCGAGATGCTTCACTTTCCAGAACTTTCAGCTAGGACCTCTGCTGGAGGAGTTTTCATCATTGATTGGAGTACCTGTCAGGGGTGGTGTCCCCTTCAGCCCAGAGATGGCTTTTCCCAGCAATGAAGAAGTGGCAAAAGCACTGTACCTGGAGCCTATTTTGATTGAGCAGAACATGACAACAAAGGCTGGAATCTCTGGTCTACACTTGGATTTCTTGACTTCTCAGGCTATCCTGAAGGCCTCCTTGGGAGAATGGAAGGCAGTTTGTGCATTGTTAGCCCTCAGTATATATGGGGTTATACTTTTTGCAGATGAGCCCAAGTTTATCAGCAAGAATGCCATTCATCTTTTCCTTTTGAGGAACCCAGTACCCACCTTGCTGGGAGATTTCTATTATTCTGTTCACCAAAGAAATGAGAAGCAAAGAGGGAGGTTGGTGAGATGCTGTGCTCCCCTGTTCCATACCTGGCTGCTCAAACACTTACCCAAGACTGATGCCTTCCTGAATCCTCACCAACAGAAGAATTGGGCTAGGAGACTTATTGCTTTGACTTCAGATGACATTAGGTGGTGCACCCATAGCACCAAGGGCAGGGACATAATTACTAGCTGTGGACAGTTCCCCAATGTACCTCTGATAGGAGTGAAGGGTTGCATCAACTACAATCCTTTGCTGTTTAAGAGACAGTTGGGCTATACTTTGGTTCACCCTACTAGAGTGCAGGACTTGGCTGAAACCCTGTATTGTGAGATAAAGCCTAATCTAGCTGTTGTCAGGCAAGCATCCTGGGCTTGGGACAACATTCAGACCAAAGGGATGGCCATTCTGGGAAGGTGCAATAATGTGGCTTCAGCTCAGTATTATGAATGGTCTCATGCTAGGGCTCAAATTTCTGGGATGCCTTTCACCATTGAGGATGCACCTGGACCATCCGCAACACCACCTCCAGCCACTGTCAGCCTGGAAGAGTTTGAGAAACTGAAAGAGAGGAATGAGAATCTGTCTCAAGCTCTAAAGAGGACCCTCTGGGAGAGGAGTGATGGTCGTCTAGACATTGAAAGGTTGGAAAAGCTTAAGGTGGAGCATCTAGCCAGGATTGAGAAAGCAGAGGACTACATCAAGAAATCAAGAGCTGGAGAGCAGATTTTGAAGAATGTCTGTAAAGAGGCCCAGTTTTAGAAAGCTAGGACTGATCTCTATCTGAAAGAGAGTCAAGCTAGGTGGGTCAGGATCACTGAAGCTCGTACTCAAGAAGATAAGAGAACTCAAGACAGGATTGAGTAATTGGAGGCCAATGAAAAGAAACAACAGGAGGCTTTGCTGGCAGCCCAGAAGGAGATTTCGGAGTTGAAGCTTAGGGCCGGTGTGAAGAGGACAAAAGACCAAGACAGGCACAAGAAGCTAACCACTGCTATTGCCACCAGGAACCTTCTTATCAGAAACATTACAGAGCATCCTGCTGGTCCTGTAACTGAAGCACTTTTGAAGGAGATTAAGGAGGATGAGTTTGGCTTAGATGTTTGATTTCTTTGCTTGTTGTTATTTCCATTTCATGTACTTTTCTTTTATGTTGTATTTCTGACCCTTCAGGGGCATATGTTGTAAAAGCAAACTATGTATGATCCACCATTTGTAATGTATTTGTCAGTTTGTTCCACTGAGTTCTTTTTCTCTCAAGCAACATCAAGGCATCTTCCTCAGGGTCTGGAAAGGTCAAAACCAAATGCCAAGCCGGATACCTGGGAAACAAATAAGCATACTGCATTGCATACTAACTTTTGTTTTGTTTTGTAGGTTTTTGTTTTGTTTGTTACTAACTCTGTTGTGATTCAGGCAGTATTGCTCGCCGTCTGGTGTTCCCTCTCAACCGTCCGCACAAATATCCTACTCGCAACAATCTTCCTGGTATACAGATGGACCAAGTACAGCAAGATCTGACAGAGGTCAGAACCCAGATGGCTAATGAAAGGCTGGAGATGAGAAACCAAATGACCCAGTTCATGGAAGTAATGAATGGTTTGGCTCAAAGCCAAGAAAGATTGAGGGCATTGGTAGAAAGAAAAATCCCGGAAGAACCCCATCTGGGAACTGGAGGAACAAGTAACAATGAAAGAGGTCAGCCTCATGTTAACCCACCAGTATATGGGCCTCATCTTCATCCGGAGATCAACATCCCGACTAATGTGCAAGGAAATACTACTGGGGGGAGGATTTTACAAGAAGACCCCCAAGAGGAGCAATTCACTGTAATGGGAGATGGGGATGAAGTCTATGATAGGAGATTTGATGAAATTGCTGAGAAGTTGAGATCTCTGGAGTCTTAAAATTCCTTGGGTTTTGATGTCATGGATATGGGGTTAGTGGATGGGGTAAAGATTCCCCACAAGTTTAAACCCCCGTGCTTCGAGAAGTACAATGGAACTTCCTGCCCACGAACTCACTTACAGTCCTTTCTGGGGAGACTTAAGGCATACACCATGGATGAAAAACTGTGGATGTTCTATTTTGAAGATAGTTTGACTGGGGCTTCAAGGGAGTGGTACTCTCACTTGACCAGAGCTACTATCAGATGCTGGAAGGACCTAGCTGAGGCCTTCATCAGGCAGTACCAATACAATCTGGACATGGCTCCTAACATGACTCTTTTGATGGGAATGTCTCAGTCCTCCAGAGAAAGCTTCAGGGAATATGCCCAGAGGTGGAGACAGCTTGCTGCTGCTGTCCAGCCACCCATGTCAGAAAGAGAAATGGCCGACATGTTTATGAATACGCTGCAAGGAACATATATTGATAGGCTAGCTGCCTTTTCTTCCACCAGCTTCGCTGACGTAGTTATAGCTGGAGAAAGAATTGAAAGCCTTCTGAAAATGGGCAAGATTTCTGATAATGGTGCAAGTTCGTCTAGTAACCCCAGGAAGCCTTTTGTGGGACCTAGAAGAACTGGTGAGACAAATGCCATTCATGCCAGCAGGGGCAGACCTCAGTATGTCCACAGATCAGTAGCAGCTGTCACTATTCCAGCTCCGATTCCTCAGCAACCAGCATATCAACCACAACAACAACCTCATTATCAACAGCAAGTTCAGTATCCGCCACAAAGAACCTACAACAACAGTAACAACAATCAGCAACAAAGACCTTTTCAGCAAAGACCATCACAGGCCAATAGGGTGATTGATCCAATCCCTATGCCTTATGCCGCTTTATTGCCACAACTCCTAAAACTCAACTTGGTTGAATTAAGGACATTGGCACCACCCGATCCCTCCAATCTTCCAAGAAATTATGATGTCAACGCCAGATGTGCTTTCCATTCCAATGCACCTGGCCACAATACGGAAAAATGTAGGGCTTTACAAATGAAGGTACAAGACCTGGTGGATTCTAAAGCCCTCAACTTTGCACCCCCGCCAAATGTCAACAAGAATCCCATGCCCAATCATGGAGGACCAAGAATTAATGCCATTGAGGAAGACAAGCCATCTTTCTTAATCACCAGTGTTGGGCAGATTCGGACACCTCTGGTAGAAATCAAAGCTCAGCTCCTAGAATGCCAGATGTTCCCCGGGTGTGAGCTCGGTTGTGGGTACTGCAACATTTCGGTCAACGGGTGTGATAACTTGAGAAGCGGCATAGATGGTCTTATAAAAAGTGGTATACTTCAGATCGCAACAACGACGCCTACAAATCCAACAATCCCTTTGACAACAATTTCTGACTCTTCTACAACTGCAACAACAATCATTCCGACCAATTCATCAATATCATCAACAATGGCTTCATCTATCACTTCAACAAGTCAAATGTCAACAACCATCTCTTCTACAACATCAGCATCCATTTATTCAGCAGGATCTTCTACAACGACAACAGCAATTAATGAAGATATTTCAGCAGTCACTATCTACTATGATCCGTCAAGTGTTCCTCCAAACAACAACTTTCAACAACAAACAGTGGCACCTCCTGCCAGGTCACCAATCACCATCTACTACGATCCGCACACCATTTCAGTACCCTCCTCTGCTGCAGTTAGTCCAGTTACCATCACGGTTCCTGGACCCGTCCCGTATGAAAGCAGCAATGCCATACCTTGGCATTATGGCTCTGACCTCTACTGCAACGGGGAGAAAATCACCTTGGATTCTTCAACCTCTTCTCCACAGATTGATAATGTTGGGGGAGGCGGAGGCTTCACCAGAAGCGGACGCCTTTTTGCCTCACAATTGCAAAAGCCTAATGCTGAAGCAGAAGCTGCTGCTAAGGCGAAAGGAAAGAGTGTGGTAGTTGAAGAGCCAACTGTCAAAGAAACTCAGAAGAAGTCTTTTGAGCAAGATGTAGACGAGTTCATGAAGATTATAAAGAGAAGTGATTACAAGGTGGTGGATCAGCTTCACCAAACTCCCTCAAAGATCTCCATATTATCCCTATTGATGTGTTCTGAAGCTCACATGAATGCGTTATTGAAAGTCTTGCACGCAACATACGTGCCAGAGGAAATCACTGTTAATCAGCTAGAAACTGTGGTGGCAAATGTCAACACCAGTCATGGATTGGGCTTCACCAATGCTGACTTAACAACTGAGGGATGTAACCACAACAAGGCTTTACACATCACTCTAGAATGCAAAGGTGTTGTTCTATCACATGTACTGGTGGACACTGGGTCTTCACTCAATGTTCTACCAAATAAAGCCTTGGTGAAGCTAGAGTACGATGGCTTGGCATTACGTCCAAGTAATTTGGTGGTGAGAGCATTTGATGGCTCTAAGAGATCAGTGCTTGGGGAGATTGATCTGCCTATGATGATTGGCCCGCAGACTTTTAAGATTACCTTCTATGTGATGGACATTCAGCCGGCCTACAGCTGTTTGTTGGGTAGACCTTGGATCCATGCCGCTGGCGCTGTTACGTCTACCCTTCACCAGAAGCTGAAATTCGAGTGGGAAGGCCAGATCATCACCATCTGTGGTGAAGAAGATATCTTTGTTAGCCATCTGGCTACGTACAAGTATATTGAGATGGATGGAGAAATCCATGAAACCATGAGCCAGGGATTTGAGGCCCTGAACATAAATGAAGCATCTGCTGTACTAGGAACCTCCATGACATCTTATCAGCAAGCCAGGAAGGTTGTTGAAGAGGGAACTGCCCAAGGCTGGGGCAAGCTGTTGCCCTTGGAGAAGAAAGAAGACAGATTTGGGTTGGGTTACAGATCAACTCAACAAGATCAATCAGAGGCTGCCAAGAAGCCCAATTTTGTCAGCGGGGGGATGCTCACCCCGGATGCAGTAAACAACTTGGAAGACGAGGAAGAAAGCGACTGCAACCTGGAGAGCTGGATACGTCCAAGGATCCCGGGGAGCCAAGTCCTTAACTGGTCTTCCCAGGAAACTATAAGGGTTACTCCTGCAGAGTAATTATTATTTCCTGTATTTTTAAGCATGCATCAAGTCTTGCATCTTGCCCAAGATGTCAAGACTCATTTTGTAATCGGGCCATCTTGTAATTTTGTGCAAATGGATTAATCAATGAATATCAGACATCTTTTGCAAATGAGTCTTTTTTCTTTTCCGCTCACTGTTTTTCATTTTTCTTTTTGTACAAAAATAAAATGGCAATGTTTTCAAAATGATAAACTTCATTTCACTTTTTCTAAACAAGATTAAAATCAATCACTAAAATGGACAATCTAAACCCTTGCAGAGAGTGCCTTCCAGACTGCACCGACAACAACACTGCTATGACTTCGTATGACTTTGACAATCCAATCAATCAAGCTGATGAAGGGGTTGAAGAAGATTATGAGCTTCCTGAAGAGCTAGCCAGGTTGTTAAGGCAAGAGGAGAAGGTTATCACTCCTCATCAGGAGGAGGTCAAAACGGTTAATCTTGGTACGGAAGAAGATGTGAAAGAGGTTAAAATCGGGGCCTGCCTACAAGACCCAGTGAAAGAACAACTGATTGACATGCTTCGTGAATATGTGGATGTGTTTGCTTGGTCTTATCAGGATATGCCAGGGTTGGACACCGATATTGTCATGCACAAGCTGCCTTTAAAAGAAGACTGCCTGCCAGTAAAACAGAAGTTGCGCCGTACTCGCCCAGATATGGCGATGAAGATAAAGGAAGAGGTGCAAAAGCAGTGGGACGCCGGTTTCCTTGCTGTGACTAGTTATCCGCCGTGGGTTGCTAATATTGTACCTGTGCCTAAGAAAGACGGCAAAGTGAGAATGTGTGTAGACTACCGGGATCTGAACAGAGCCAGCCCAAAAGATGATTTCCCTTTACCTCACATTGATGTATTGGTTGATAACACGGCTCAGTTCTCGGTGTTCTCTTTCATGGACGGATTTTCAGGATATAATCAGATCAATATGTCAACTGAAGACATGGAGAAGACAACTTTCATCACACCCTGGGGCACGTTCTGTTATAAGGTGATGCCATTCGGACTGAAGAATGCTGGTGCAACCTATCAACGGGCTATGGTAACATTATTCCACGACATGATCCATAAAGAAATTGAATGTTATGTGGATGACATGATTGCCAAGTCCCTTACAGAAGAAGACCACCTGGTAAATCTGCTGAAGTTATTCAAGCGCCTGAGGAAGTACCAACTGAAGTTAAACCCCAACAAGTGCACATTCGGGGTGCGATCTGGTAAGCTGCTAGGATTTATTGTAAGCGAGAAAGGGATTGAAGTTGACCCTGATAAAGTCAAAGCCATTCAAGAAATGCCTGCACCGAAGTCAGAAAAAGAAGTT
The DNA here is from genome assembly GCA_963966055.1 of Lathyrus aphaca. Classification (NCBI taxonomy): domain Eukaryota; kingdom Viridiplantae; phylum Streptophyta; class Magnoliopsida; order Fabales; family Fabaceae; genus Lathyrus; species Lathyrus aphaca. Next base: position 196,098,095 of record OZ014524.1, read on the forward strand.
CGGGGGTTTCTAGGTAGATTGAACTACATTTCGAGGTTCATATCTCACCTTACTGCAACCTGTGAACCCTTGTTCAAGCTGTTAAGAAAAGAACAAACGGTCAGGTGGAACGAAGACTGCCAAAGGGCTTTTGACAAAATCAAGGAATACTTGCAAGAGCCTCCAATCCTTATTCCTCCAGTTGAAGGAAGACCTCTAATAATGTACTTAACAGTATTAGAAGAATCAATGGGGTGTGTGCTGGGCCAGCATGACGAGTCTGGTCGAAAAGAGTATGCAATATACTACCTAAGCAAAAAGTTTACCGACTGTGAACAACGTTATTCACTGCTCGAGAAAACTTGTTGTGCTTTAGCGTGGGCTGCTCGCCGACTGAGACAATATATGTTGACCCACACTACTTTATTAATATCAAAGATGGACCCAGTTAAGTACATTTTTGAGAAGCCAGCACTTACCGGACGGGTTGCAAGATGGCAAATGATCCTCACAGAATATGACATCCAATACACATCTCAGAAAGCCATCAAGGGCAGTGTACTGTCTGATTATCTTGTCGAGCAGCCCATTGATGATTACCAGCCTATGAGATTTGACTTCCCTGATGAAGACATCATGTTCATAAAAGCAAAAGATCATGAGGAGCCTGTTCACACTAAAGGGCCCGACCCGGAAGAAGAATGGACTATGATGTTTGATGGGGCCGTTAATATGAATGGTCGTGGTGTTGGTGCAGTACTCATTACACCTAAGGGAGTTCACATGCCTTTCTCGGCAAAGCTCACCTTCAACTGCACTAACAACGAAGCTGAATACGAAGCTTGCATTATGGGTCTTGAGGAAGCCATTGACCTCAGGATCAAGACTTTGACTGTGTTCGAAGATTCAGCTCTGGTAGTTAATCAAACCAACGACAAATGGTACACCCACCAAGATCATCTGATACCTTATCGGGACTATACAAGGAGGTTGTTGACTTTCTTCACAACGGTCAAGCTTGAGTATATCCCTCGAGATGAGAATCAGTTTGCAGATGCTCTGGCTACCATTTCATCCATGATCAAAGTTCAAGCTGCCAACTTTGTGCCTCGGATTTCAGTGTCCAGACTTGACAGACCAGCGTATGTATTTGCAACAGATGTTGTTAAAGATGATAAGCCTTGGTTCCATGATATCAAATGCTTCTTGGAGGATCAAACATACCCGCCTGGGGCATCTTCCAATGATAAGAAGACTTTAAGAAGGCTTGCTGGTAGTTTCTTCTTGAACACTGATGGTTCCCTGTACAAAAGAAACTTTGATATGGTACTTCTTAGGTGCGTTGATAGAACAGAAGCAGACTTGTTGATGCACAAAGTGCACGAAGGATCCTTTGGTACCCATGCTGGAGGACATGCAATGGCTAAAAAGTTGCTAAGATCAGGCTATTACTGGATCACAATGGATGCTGACTGTTGTGCCTATGCCAGGAAGTGCCATAAATGCCAGATTTATGCGGATAAGGTGCATGTGCCTCCCAATCCCCTGAATGTGATGTCTTCACCCTGGCCCTTTGCCATGTGGGGCATTGATATGATTGGCAAGATTGAACCGACTGCTTCGAACGGCCACAGATTCATCCTGGTTTCCATTGACTATTTCACCAAGTGGGTTGAAGCAGCTTCCTATGCAAATGTTACAAGGCAAGTGGTAGCCCGATTTCTGAAGAGAGACATTATCTGTCAGTACGGAGTACCCGAGCGAATCATTACTGATAATGGTTCCAACTTAAATAACAAAATGATGGCAGAGCTATGCCGGGACTTCAGGATCCAACACCACAATTCTTCTCCTTACAGGCCAAAGATGAATGGCGCTGTTGAGGCAGCCAATAAGAATATCAAGAAGATTGTGCAAAAGATGGTGGTTACTTACAAAGACTGGCATGAAATGCTACCATTTGCCTTGCATGGGTACCGTACGTCGATCAGAACATCTACTGGGGCAACACCGTATCAACTTGTGTATGGTATGGAGGCAGTCCTACCTGTTGAAGTTGAGTTACCCTCCCTACGGGTACTGATGGATGTTAAGCTGAACGAAGCAGAATGGGTCTGATCCTGATACGAACAATTGAGTCTGATTGAAGAGAAAAGATTGGCTGCAATCTGTCATGGGCAGCTGTATCAGAAGAGAATGAAGAAAGCCTTCGATCAGAAAGTTAGGCTCCGAGAGTACCAAGTAGGAGATCTTGTGCTGAAAAGACTCCTCCCTCCTCATACAGACCACAGGGGCAAGTGGACTCCGAACTATGAAGGGCCATTCGTGGTAAAGAAAGTTTTCTCCGGTGGAGCACTGATGCTCAGTACCATGGATGGTGAAGACTTCCCGTCCCCTGTGAATTCAGATGCAGTTAAAAAATACTTCGCATAAAATGACCCGCTGGACATAAAAACAGAATGAAAGTCCAGGCAAAAATAGGGCATCCCGGCGAGTCAAAAACAGAATAAAAGACTCGGGCAAAAATAAGGGAAAATAAACAAAAAAATGTACACCCGCTGAGTCGAAAAGCCGCATTGGACAACTCAGGCAAAAATGGGTATCCCGATGGATTGAAAACCCGAAAGGGCGATCCATGCAAAATAAGGGAATAAGCGAACAACTGCATTTTGAATTCGCCTGTATCACTTACAACTTGGTAAGTTTCGAAAGGGTCAAGCTTCGTTCAGAATCAACCTTCTTCAGAAAGCATGATAAGAAGAACGTCAAATGTCATACGAGTCATAGCAAAGGGAAGCTCCTTGAAGCATCACCAACATTGCCAACATCTTTTGTTTCTCAATTTGTAACAGTCTCCTCATTTTAGGGGACTTGTTTCTTTGACTGTATCTTGCCAATTCAGGGCACATGAATTAATAAAATCAGATTTTCAGTCACACACGGTCTCATACTCTTTTATTTGCAAAAATGTCCGATGTCGTTAATATATTGATTGCATAAATACAGATGCGTCTTTCTGAAAATACGTGCTTGCAGGAAATATACCTACTCCCGGGAGTGTCTGAACTCTTATGGTGGGATCCAATGAGGGATACCTCGGAATTACTTGTGCGTTTTCTCTGTCTTTTCAGGATTGCAGGTAGTCAAAGCACAACATGGGGCATGAAAGCTTCACCCCAGCAAGCTGGCAAACCAGTATCTACTCAGTCTTAGCACCGGAGGTGTTTTCTCCCCAGCTGAGTTGCCATCCATTATTCCTCCTCAACCAAGTACAAAAGCCAGGGAACCATCTCCCCACATAGTGTCAGCCTCTACCCAGAAGAGCAACACGCAGAGGAATCACAACAGAGTGAAGAAAGCTTCTACAAACCCCAGCTGGGTCCCTCATTAATGAGATAGGTTCATCAATGACCTATATCACCAAGCAGAGCCATACATGACAGATCTACCAATGATCTCATCCCCAGCTGGGATGTCCATTTCAAGCAGATCGGTCAGAGATCTTCGCAGCAACGGGATCCGGATCCTGGATCGGTATCTTTGCATAATCATAGCATTCGCATCATATTCTCCCCGCAGAGCGTAGCATTCCGTCTAATACGGAGCATTACGACAAAAATCAAACATATTGCATAATCATAAGCCATGTTCTGAATCAAACACCTGTGAAAACTGACGATCCATCAATAATATACAGAAAACTCCCCAAGATTCCCCGGCAGAGCGCCAAAGCATTGGCCTTACACTCACAAATACAAATGCACAATCCTCTTGGCACCCATCCGTGTTATCATTCCCCAGTAAAGTCGCCCGAGCACTCTTTACAAACAGACATTTCTCTTACAAATACAAATACTTCTTGACACCCGTCCGTGTCATATCCCCAGTAGAAAGCCAAAGCGTCCCCTTTGCACTCACAAATACACATATACACAATTCCTTGACACCCGTCCGTGTCACCTTCCCCAGCATAGTAACTTGAACACTTTGTATATCAAATACTTGTTTATACTATACTTTTCTCCTTTTGACACTCGTCCGTGTCACTTTCCCCAGCAGGTTAGATACCCGTCTATACACCACTCATACTTATTACTCCTATTCCACTCATACAGATACTCGTCTGTATCTTGTATATACCACTTATGTCCCCTCAGATGCAACACTCGTCCGTGTTCTTTGTTAACCAGTTGGTACTCGTCTGTATCATCATCTCAGAACATGCGTCAAGCGTTTGTTTCTACCTGATACTCGTCCGTATCACAGTCTTAAGGATGCTCGTCCGCATCTTTAATCCATACACGTGTCAAACACTTACGTCTTCTTGAATTTAGACACTCATTTGTGTCTACTATTCCCCAGAAGAGTCCCCGCAGAATCAATACTCGTCCGTGTTCTTTGTTAACCAGTTGATACTCGTCCGTATCATCATCTCTGAACATGTGTCAGTTTTTGTTTCTACCTGATACTCGTCCGTATCATAGTCTTAAGGATGCTCGTCCGCATCTTTAATCTATACACAGTGCCAAAACACTTATACCTTTCATTTCTTGGATGTAAACACTCGTCCGTGTTTACTATTCCCCAGCGAAGTTCCCAACAAAGTTTGTTGAACTATTTCCTTTTTTATCTGGCATTCGTCCTATGTCATGATACCTTTTCGGCAGCTGTACCCTGCCAGGTGATCGTCCTTCACCTTCGGATGACCGTCCCTCATCCTTTCCCCAGCGGAGCCTCTATTCATTAGACCCCTTTTCTATCCGGCATTCGTCCTATGTCGTGATATTTTTAGCAGCCTTCCCCTGCTAGGTGATCGTCCTTCACCTCCTGATGATCGTCCTTCATCATGCTTATCCGATGGTCGTCCCCATCGTTGATCTTGTTATCTGGCATTCGTCCTATGTCATGATAAACCCCGAGAGCAGCCGTACCCTGCTAGGTGATCGTCCTTCACCTCCTGATGATCGTCCTTCATCATTTTATCCGATGGCCGTCCCCATCGTTGATCTTGTTATCCGGCATTCGTCCTATGTCGTGATACTTTCGGCAGCCGTACCCTGCCCGGTGATCGTCCTTCACCCTAGATGACCGTCCCTCATCTTATCCCCAACAGAGCAGCCGTCCCCTGCTAGGTGATCGTCCTTCACCTTTGATGACCGTACCTCATCATTTATTTCACTTACCTATGATCCCCAGAGAGTCTTATATCTTTACCTGATGGCCGTCCCCATCATAATCTCTCATATCCCCAACATGTCGGCCGTCCCCGTCATTGCTCTTTCCCCAGCAGTCGTCCTCTGCTCGACGGTCGTCCTCCGTCGCACGCACTTTATAAATCTATATCCCTTTTCTTCTTCATTTTGTGAGTGCAAATTTTGGACTGTCTTTGATATTCAACCACAAGTTATCTTGTTTGCCTGCTAAGTCGTTGCTTACATTCTACACAGCTAACTCATGCTTGAATAGGGGCAGCTGTAAACACCCCAAATTTTCCCTCACCCATTCACACCATGGCTTGTGATCATTTCATATGCATAAGTTCAATCATAGCATCTCATATTGCATATTTGCTTCATTGCATTGGTTCAAAGTCATCTGCATCTAGGGTTTGTGATTTGAGCTATCCAAGAGCCATTTGAGCCACTCCAAAGGTCATCAATCACTTCAAAGGGGTCCATGTATGTTCAAGCATCATATTATATCCCCACAAAGTAAAGAAAGTCAAAGAATCACAAGAACTGAGGATGGCATGGAAGCAGAGCCATGTTTAACTGCACAAATGACCTAGAATTAGGGTTTTGGTTTCAAAGGCCATAACTCCAAATTTTCTGGTCATTCTTGTTTCTATTGGTCTCTATATGTTATAAGGAGCATGCATATCATTTTTCATGAAGAAATTCAATGGGGAAGGCATCTGATCAAGAGTTGACTTTTTGAGCAAGTCAGTGCAAAATCAGGGCATCTGAGGCCCCCAATGACCCAACCAAAGGGTGTTCTTCATCATTTTGATTATGTATGATCTTTATTTGATCATAGAAGATGTTAGAAGTTCACAAATTTGAAGAATTTCAAGCCATTTGCAAAGTTGACTTTTTGGGAAAATGACTTGTAATTGAAAATTGCCATTTTGGGAAACTTTTTCAACCCTTGCTTTTTGATTCAAAAATGCTTCAAATGGGAAAACTTTGGTCATGAAAGTTGTAGAATGAATCATTCCCTTTTCAAAAAGTACAAGAACTTGTTCTAATTCATTTTGGATCAAAAGTTATGGATTGTCAAAGTTGGGAAAAATCACATAATTTCAAGTTTTCTACCAAAGAGGCAAAGTTGCAAAACCACTTGCCAAGTTGAAATAAGGCCTCAAAGTGACTTCTAATCCTTGCACAAACATAACACATGACTTAAAATTCAGAATGCACCAAAGAATCACTCATTTTCATGCCTTGATCATTAAGAAATCTCAAAAGGGCCAAAGGTTCACAAATTTGCAAAACCACACATAAGCTTCAATCCACTTGCCAATTGGCCCCAATCTGAATTCCATGGTTGCCCTTGATCCTTGCTGCGCAGGACACCCCATTGTCCTTGGCCTGCCATGACCCATACCTCAAAGGACACCTAACCTTGACTTTTGGCAAAATGAACCATACCAATCACACTATGCCACCACCAACTTTCTGACCAATCACCTTTGTTTATACTAATCAAATGCAAGCCAAACATAACAAGAAGCAAGCCTGAATCCTCCCACAAGTCAACAACCACCAAAACTCCCCTCTTTGCATTTTCTTTCGAAGCTCAACACACAAGCCTAAAACCTCAAAACAAACTTCACAGAACAACTCACCATGCTTCACTGATCATTTCCCAACCATCACTTTGCCCTAAAGAGCCCAGAATCAAAAACACGATTTTCACATTCCACAAACTGAGTTTCTGCCATTTCCATTTCAAGGCCATATAAACTCCAGCCAAGCATCTCAAGCTTCTAGGGAGGATCATTGGAGTGAATTTGAAGCAAAGAACTGGCCAGAAAGTCCCTGTTTCGAAAGCTCAAGCTCAGGTAGCCATGGCATTTATTTTTCCAGAACTCTCATTTTATGTTATAGAATGATTCTACATGTTTCACTGATTGCCATGATGTGTTTAGTTTTGAAAATAGTTAAGAAATAAGTATTTCATGAGCTTCTGAAATTTTTGAGTTCTTTTCCGTTTTGCTTCGATTCACAAGTTTGATGATGAATAAATGAATTTTGATGGCTGATTCTTGTTGGGGTTGGGGAGAGGATCATTTCTGGAGAGTTTTAGGGCCTGGGGATGCGTATTAAGAGAGATAGCATGAGTGGTTGGCCGGAGAAGATGACCGGAACACTGTTCCGGTCATCTGAAAGTAATTAGGGTTCAGATTAGGGTTAATGACTTAATTAGCGTAGTTTGAATGTGAGCCGTCCGTTTGCGCGCGCTGGTCAATTCCCTCCCTTTCTTGTTTGAATCCTGGCCCTCAGATCAGATTACTTTCATTAATTCGTATTTTTTATTCATTTTTATTGCATTTTCTTTCCCATTTATTTTAAAATGTCAAAACACTTTATAAAAATTTCATTTTTTGCATGCTGGCTTAAAATATTTTTCTCATTCTGAATATATTTTTATTTTTATTTTTTGCATTAAAAATTATTTTAAAATCATTTAAAAGATTATTTTTAATTAGTTAATGAAAATTAATTAATTAAAAATACTTTTAGGTATTTAAAAATCACAAAAAAAATTCATGTAACATTTAAAAACATTTAGAAACATTGTCCAACTCTCAAACCAAATTTCTTTTTTGTTCTTGATACTTTTTGATTATTTCCTTTGGAATTAATTTCATTTCAAGGCAATATTTTGTTTCAAACTTCAAAAAATCATTTCTGCCTAACCATTGAGAGTTGGATGATGATTCTTTTTGCATTGCATCTTGTATAGCATGTAGTTTATAGGATAAAATTGGCATGATTTGATCTTGCATTTTCAATTTTTTTGGCTTTTTTCTTGACAAGGTACCTTAAAACCCTAGCAATCTTAGAAAATTCATAACTCTCACTAGGTTAAGAGTTGGATCCCCTCCTTTGGGCAGTGAGTTTGTATAGGTTTAGGGTTCCTTTGATTGCATTTTCAAATTTTTATCATGATGTTTGCTTCTGGTTTTGGATTTTTGCTTTGTATGATGCATGAAACCCTAATTTGTGCTTTCTTTTGCATCCATCTTCCATTTGTTTGCATACTATGACTTGCCATGACATTTTGTGCATTCATTTGATTCATAAGACATCTTAGGACATATTAGAACCATGTTTGATCATTGCATCTTTCATTTTCCATGTTGTATGTCATTTGCATCCCATAACTTTTCATGAACATCCATGGTTCAAAACATGCCTCTCTTGCATCCATATGTTTGTATGATCATCCTCATGCCTTGTTTCATGTTTGCATCATCTCTTAGCATCATTAACATCATGTATTTGCTTCTGACTTTGTCTTGCATCATGCCATTTCATCTCATTTGCATTGCATTTCATTTCTTTCACTAACTTTTTAGGTTGTAAGTTGCTTTGAGAAGTGAATTTGCCTTCACTTCTCACAATCTCTTTTCATCTCTTTCATACTTCCTTTGCTGCATTTGTATGTGTATTAGAGTGAGCTTGCTCATTCATGTTCATTTCTTACTTTCTTCCTTCAAGCAACTTGTCTTCTTAAGTGAAGCAAGTTGTTTGGCTTCTCTCTGCTTCCTCCTCCTTTCACCTGCTTCTTTCCTGGTGGCTTCTCTCTTGAAGATCTCTTGCAAGCTTCATAAACCCTAGGAACAACCAAGCATGATAACAATTAGGGTTTGATTAGTCCCCCATTTAGCTTTTACCTTTGTGTCATCTTTGAGTCTTCTTCTCATCTCATAATCAGGGACTAAACCCTAAAGGCTTTAAGGCTTTGTGATTAAGCTTATGCCTGCATCCTTCTATTAGGATGGAGTGTATAACTTTAATCCTAAGTGTTAAACCCTTAATGTGTTTAAATCCCTTAATCAATTCACCTAATAATCATCAAGACATCAAACTTGTAACTTGGGCCTTGCATTAGGGTTCTAATTCTTCCTTAATTGGTTAAGAAGGACTAACCCTAGTGTTAATGGACAAGTCCCCCTCAAGTTGTCTTACAAACCATAAAAATCACTTCTTTATCTTACCATTAACTAAAATCCATCTAATAAAGGCTTTGTTTTGTCATGAGGTTAATCCCTAATCATGGATTAAGTTGAGGAGTCTTTCTCAGCTTAAATATTCTCATCCATTATCCTTCTATTAGGATGGTGTAATGAGTCTGTTTAATCCTTGCTTATGGCTTAAGCTCATTACTTAACACTAAACAAAAACAACAAAAACATCTAAATAATCACAAGTAGGTTAATGATCTTAATCCTACTTCAGGGTGATTAAGTGTGAGATACTGACTTCACACTTAAGGTATTCTCATTACCCCTAATCAGAGGGAGGATGTGATGAGTTTACTAACCCATTGGTTTAGGCTTAAGCTCATTAACTTATGACAAACTTTCAAAAGCAATAAAAGATTGAAAACACAGAAACAAACAATAATCGTATCCTTAGGGATTCTTTTCTCATCTCATTCACTCATAAACGAGAACTTGCTTCTTCCATCTAATGCAAGACAGTTTGCACCTGAGCCAGATAGGTCATACACTTGAGCATAGACAAGCAAGCAGTTCACAAGTCAATTTATCTTTCAGTCTCTTTGGGTCGAACTACGGTGTTCTGACTTCCTCATTGCACGAGAGGATACGTAGGCATAACTTAACAGTTATCGAACAAAAGTCTCTGTATATTCCCCTCTTTCCAGCATCATTCTTTAAGCCTCATGGTCTTGAGCATTTCATTCCTGTTCTTACACTAACACTGTACATTTATATACTTCACACTTCTTTTACACTGACACTTGCATTCTTTCCAGCTTTGATACACAAATTGCACTGACACTACCCCTTTGAAACACAAATCTTTTAAGCGTGGATCCCGTCGAGTACGGCAGACAATCTGGGTGCTAATACCTTCCCAGGTTGTAACCAACCCCCTTTCCCAGTCTCTCTGGTTCGCAACCGTCTTATCCATCCTTTTTCTAGGTTTATGCAGCATTACCTTTCCTTCGGGATAAAAATGCCTAGCTGGAGACTCTATTCATTTCTCTTTTCGCCGACCGTTCGCGTCTGTACCCCTTCTGACCTTGGCCTCATTTGGTGGGAGCGACAGCAAGGAACGCTATGAGAGTTGGGAGATATGGTTTATGACCATCATGATTGTCGGCTACTTATTGACAAATTGAGGAACTGATCACCCTTAATCCCTTATTGATAGTAGACGGGATCGTGTTGGATGCAAAAGACATATTTTTCAGTTGAGATAATATGTTCAGTAGACCATTTGGAGTTGAGCCAGAGCTATTAGTGGTATAAGGGAGTAGATGTAGATTCCGATATCTGGAAAAGAGATGAATTTAAGGATTGATTATGTTGATTAGATATTACTAATGGTTACTCCTCAGATAGTAGGAAGTGAATTTGAGATGGATGATTGTAAACAGTTGAACATTGTATCTACTGGGTACGTAGAGGAACTTTTGAGAGAGGACTCCGACGTCTGACTTAGTAGCGCATATGGTATTGATTGGGAGTAAGATGACAGCGATGGACCATCTGTAGAGTACAAATTGTATTTGTGTTTTGAAGAATATATTAGAGGTGTTGTTATAAGTAAAGATGGGACTATTCCTTGGTCGACTCTGGTGCTAAGAGGAATAGTTGAAAGATTCTTTGACAAAAAGGAATTGTGAGAGTAAGGGTGCCTTCTGGAAAATCTTTGGTATTATTGATATAGGAAGACGAGATGTAAAGTTGCATGTTGATTAGTATATATTATACAGATTCACCATTGTGATGGGAATAAATTGGATTCGATTGAATAAAGGATCAATATTGAGCTGGAATTCATCCGTAATATTGTTGATTGTTGGCAGTTGGATTATCGTGCCTACCAGAACCTTGAGTTAGTTGGGACTTCGTAAGCATAGTATAAAGGGAATGTGTAATTGGAACTAGATGTTGACAGATCATGTTGGATGAATTTAATGCGTTGAGGGATGTGGAATAAGGATTGAGGAGGTAAGTATTGAGTTATGTTTATGCATAGTATGATAAGAGATAGATGAGTTTTTGAAAATACGAAGGTGCAATTTTTGTGGAAATTAATTATAACCATATGTCTTCACAATGTAGTAAGGTTGGGCTATTGCCTTAGGAGTATGATGTATGTTGATACAAAGTATGGATAGTTTAGTAGATGTTTTGAGATGGTGAACCGTAAGCTACGAGATTTGCTAAAAGCAATTTGTCGTGATTATTGTGAGAAGAAAGGAGTAAAAAATAAGTAACGTCATATGTGTTGGACTATTAAGACAAAAGTAAAGTAGTAAGAGTGCAATATTTATCTTTCTGGAGTTGATGAATTTAGAGTCTAGTTAATGTGGAATTTGAAACATTGGAACGATGATCCAACGAGAGAGTAGAAATAATGTGAAACTATGAAATGATCATGGATATTGCGTAGAAGCTAGTAGTGACTGGTATGTATTAAGGTGAGTATGGAGTATGAACTGTACCTTCCATATTTACTGGGATAATTTCGAGATGGTGACTTTTGGAAGATGTCATGATTTATGATGAAAGTAGAAAAAGGATTTGTAAAATGTTGGAAATTTAAATATAAAGAATTGGAAAAGATGCAGTTATATACTAAGCTATCACAGATGAAATTTTATGAACGAGTGTAGGTGTGTTTGATTGTGTGGTGTAGAGGAAAGTATGGATATGAGTTGTCCGAAGTAGATGTGGATATGCGATGATAGAAACGAATAAGTTATAAGAGATTAGAACGTATTTGGACTTGATTAGTTGTTATTGCAGGTTATACAAAGTTTGCCCAAGTTCGTATTTTGTGGTTCGGATAACTTGTGAAAGATAAGTTGTCCGTTGAGAAGGGTTGTTTTGAGGTAGTATGAATTGTACCTTCCATATTTACTGGGATAATTTCGAGATGGTGACTTTTGGAAGATGTCATGATTTATGATGAAAGTAGAAAAAGGATTTGTAAAATGTTGGAAATTTAAATATAAAGAATTGGAAAAGATGCAGTTATATACTAAGCTATCAAGGATGAAATTTTATGAACGAGTGTAGGTGTGTTTGATTGTGTGGTGTAGAGGAAAGTATGGATATGAGTTGTCCGAAGTAGATGTGGATATGCGATGATAGAAACGAATAAGTTATAAGAGATTAGAACGTATTTGGACTTGATTAGTTGTTATTGCAGGTTATACAAAGTTTGCCCAAGTTCGTATTTTGTGGTTCGGATAACTTGTGAAAGATAAGTTGTCCGTTGAGAAGGGTTGTTTTGAGGTAGTATGAACTGTACCTTCCATATTTACTGGGATAATTTCGAGATGGTGACTTTTGGAAGATGTCATGATTTATGATGAAAGTAGAAAAAGGATTTGTAAAATGTTGGAAATTTAAATATAAAGAATTGGAAAAGATGCAGTTATATACTAAGCTATCAAGGATGAAATTTTATGAACGAGTGTAGGTGTGTTTGATTGTGTGGTGTAGAGGAAAGTATGGATATGAGTTGTCCGAAGTAGATGTGGATATGCGATGATAGAAACGAATAAGTTATAAGAGATTAGAACATATTTGGACTTGATTAGTTGTTATTGCAGGTTATACAAAGTTTGCCCAAGTTCGTATTTTGTGGTTCGGATAACTTGTGAAAGATAAGTTGTCCGTTGAGAAGGGTTGTTTTGAGGTAGAGTGTTGGAGAGACGGAGTAAGAATTAGTTACGGTTATAGTATGATTTGGTTGATTCTGCGGTGGATAAAGTGTTGAATAATGATGTGATAAGTTAATATGTTATTAGTACTTGATCGTAAAGTCATAGTTGGTATTATACGATGAGAGAGGAATTATGGAAGTATCTATCTTACCCATGGATTGAAAGTGGATGAGAGTAAAATTGTGGGAATATCTGATAGTATTGTTGTTATGATTGAAGATTGAAGTATTTGGTAATCACATGAGCATACAGTTCCGATTTGATCGGAAAGATGGAGGATGAGACGACTAAGATAATTGGAATGTTTGAGGTATGAAGTCGAGAATTTTTCCTATGTTTGCATTAATGGTTAAAGAGTTGGAATTGAGTTAACAACTAAGAGACCTGCGTTCAGATTTTGAGGTATGCTAAGTGAATTATTATTATAAGTGTGGTGAAGGTTGGAAAGAATTAAAGTTAGATGTGAATTTCATGGAATAGATAGCTGCGGGTAATCAGAGTGCGCAGTGGAAGAGTGAAGTGGTGTAATTATTTATACGTAAATGATTAGTAAAGGCTCAAGATATTGAGTGATAAGATCTGTTGAGATATTAAGACTATTGGGCGTTTCGGAATGGATAATGGTAAGAGGTTATCTACATATCGAGGATTGCGAGATATGTAGATATATTAATATGGGTGATGTATGTGCTTCATTGATAGATTATGATTGTATTGTTTTGGTAGAGGAAAACTGCAAGGTTAGTCCGTTATCAGTATTGTTGTACCTAGATGATGTATATTGTGAAATTTTGGTTTTTGTCATTGGTTTTGCCTAATTACCTACGGTGATGGAACAAGTGCGAATAACTAACTCATGTGATGAGGATTTGTGAAGTGTTACCTTTGTGGTGGTAGAGATCTTGGTTGTGTTCTACTTCAAGTGTATACTAGTGTGTTACGAGTTGATGATTGTAGTGTTTTGTTGTGGTGATAATTGTCTTGGCACTATTATTGTTGTTTTGGGTTAATTATAGAGTGGCTGGTCATGGCAAGGGAGTGATTAGCCGGGAGCAATAATATATCTAAGTGATGCCATTGAGTACGATTTTCGAGGACGGAAATAAAATAAGTGAGGGAGAGTTGTAACGCCCGGATTTTATAAATTATTTTTATAAAATAAATATTAAGAGTATGGTGGTGTATTTGGAATAATAAGTAGAGGAAATATTTTATTTAAATAACGATAATATAATGAGGTGGTATTATTATTATAATATTGTTATTTAATAAAATAAAATAATAAGTTGAAGATTTGAGGGGCAAGGTGGTAAATTGGTTATATTATTAAAAAGGGGAGAACACGATACATTTTCTCATTATCGTACTTTTGACGAAGGAAAAAGGGCTCTGGAGAAAAGGGAAAAGAGAAAGGAGATCAAGGATCGTAAAGCTCCAAGATAAAGCTTTGCAAGGAATTCATCGATTCGAGGTAAGGGGGGAAAAAGGGTTCTTTATTGGTGATCTAACATGAAAGGGTAATTGAGAGGTCCTTACTCTCTTAGGGATTATATGAATTTGATTGTTGTTGATGAGTTCATGATATGAGTATGAATATTATGATTATTGATTGTATATTCTTGAAGTTTGATAATTGAATTCCATGATGTGTGTATTATGAGAACTTGGTCACGAATGTTGTTGTTGATGATGTAAATTGAGAAGAGGAAGAGAAACCTAGGATTTTCCTAATTTAATTTGTGATTTTAGGTTGAGAAGATAATGAGGGATTAGATGTATAAAATAAGTATAAGGACAATATTTGGAGTGCTTTGGGTGATAAAAGTGAGATGTAAGTGGTAGAATTCGAACTGGTATGAAATTGGGAGAGAAAAGTGATTTTTGGAAAAAGCTGAATTTTGGGCGCAGGTGGCCTAACACGGGCAGTGTCGCGTGACACGGGCGGCCGTGTCAGCCCCCTGTATTGAGTGAAATTTTGATTTTTGAGAAGGCGTGTCAGGCCGTGTGACCCGGGCCGTGTCATGGGACACGGGGGGCCGTGTCAGGCCTCTGTTTTGAGAAATTTTCCGCATTTTAAGATGGTTTTGTCCCGATTTCTTGTTCGATAACTGTACCATTAGTCTAAGGCCTTGAGGATAACATTCATGTGTAACTATAGGACCTGACAACCGAGAATTAATGTGTGAGTTTTATATGATAATTTTGGATGGTATAACTTTATTAATAGGTCAATTAGAAGGTGTTGATGATGGAAATGTTTATTATAAGTCTTGTACAAACTATATGAGGAAAAGGTTGATAACCGATGAATATCATGATGACCGTGTTGATTAGTAACATTGTTGGTGGAATAATCATGTCTCGGATGGAGCGTAAGTGATTATTCAGATTCATTGTGAATCATTGCTGTAGGGATGATCGTGTCTCAGTAGGAGCGTAAGCGATGCATCCGGTCCGAATCAATGGACATTTGATGAAGTCGGTACCGCATTTGCATTGTGTCATTGAGTCACTTTGCATTGATTTAATTAATGATATATGATATGTGTTGATGAACTATTTGAGATATTGATTAATTGTATGATGTGTATTTGATGAATAAAGGTGAGATTACCCTGTAAGATGTTATTTGCACCGTTAATATATTGAATTGTTTTCTCACCCCTTTGTTGTTTGGTTGCGTCTGTGCTTCTTCGGAAGTACAAATGTTTCAGGTACTTGAGTACGCTTGGAGTACAAGTTGTTGGTCGAGTCTTAGGAGTCGCTCTGATACGTAACATGGTAAATAGGGATACTTGTTGTTTAATTACTCTTGTTAATAATAGTTACGTATCACGTTTTCTTGAAATTTGTAAATCAAGAGTTTGGATGAATATTGTGGATTTGTGACGAATTGTCGTTTGTTGAATAAAAAAGATATTTTCTGCTGTTTTAATAAATAACTATATTTATATTTTTGTTGAAAAAGTAACATTTCACTTTTGATGAAAAACTCTGATTTTTCTTAAATAAATAGTTAATTTACTTAATTGGGATAAGTGGGTGTTACAATTTGACCAAACTTTTATGAAACTTGAAAGAAGATTGGGATACCCAAAGCAACTACACATCAAGCTACAAAAATCGTGGATCTAACATAAATGATTAACCACCTTGGGATGACGCAACCAACACGAGGTCCGGTCCATGAAAGTGCAAGTATCCAATTAGATTTTTACTCCTAAGTAGGGACACATTTAGGACTATGTTAAGCAATTGCCGAGTAATTTACGAAGTAATTACCCTACAATTGAGTTACACTTATGATACTCTTTCATCTTTAAGTTCAATCACTCATTTTGATGGATGCAAGAATGAAAATATCTCACTAATGCAAAGTAGCTAAAGTGAATTAAATAATTCACTTAGAGGTAGATTGGAACTAATGAATGATAACCACTTTAATCTACACCCAAAGTCCATTGAATTTAAAGAGAAATCGGTCCAAAAAATGTCTCTCAAGGTAAAAATAAGAAGAAGGGAGAAGAAGCAAAAAGAACCAAAAACAAGTCAAAAACAAGTGAAAAAGTGCTTCTGGAGCAGTGTTAACCGATTAACCAAATGGTTAACCGATTAACACATGAAAATTTGAATTTCCTACACAAAAATAAATTGCTTAACTTGTTAACTAATTTGCACTACAAACTGTTAATCAGTTAACATTGCGCCAGTAGCAGAAAATTGGCTAAAATTCAGCATGATCCTCTTTTAAAATATTTTTCAAACACCTTATGACCATGAACTGAATTGACACAAATTTTAAAGTGTAAAAATAGTGAGATCCCTGCAATCAAACAATAATTTATGATCCAAAGGATCAACAACCAATAACGCTAAAGATCTACATCTTGAATGATGGTGATGAAGGTGTAACAATGGAGGAAGATAAATTGCCAAAAACAAACTTCAAATTACTCCACTAGTAAGCCTGATCTACTAAAATTGATGAAGAAAAATGAAAATGATGAAGGTTTAGCTCAAGTTATTCAAGAATTCAATACAAATTCTTGATAACTTTCAAAAGAAGAAAACGAGCTTTAGGTGATTTTTGTGATTTGAGGATGTATTTTGCTAGGGATTTTTTTGGCTATCAAAAGCTTTATAAATGAATGAGAAAATGCCTTTATTTAAAGAGTTTAGGTATGGAAATTTGGTGGAATGAAGCTTTCTTTGGAAAATAAAAAATAGGCTTGGAATTCAAATTTGGAGGGAAATTCATAAAAGAGTGGTGATTAATGAAGGTATATGGTGGGAAATGATTAAAGTGGTGTAGATGAATAAAAGTGTAATGGATCTAGAATATTCCAAATGAGATCAAAGGATAAATTGATGTTGAATTTGAACAAAATATTCAAATTGCGCCCTGGTTAATCGGTTAACACATTAGTTAACCAGTTAACTAAGTCAAAATTTGAATTTTTTTGTTCTCTTTTGATTGCTTGGTTATTTCAGCTCAATTTTATTGCGCATCGAAGAAGGCATGGAAATAAAAACATGCACCTTGAAATTATTTGAATCAATTAAAACTCGGGAAATCCTTGATCAGATGAATTTGAATTATTTGCTGATCAACTTCGACTTTGTTTAGATGAAATTCGTTCGAACTGAGAAATTGTTATTTTTGGTATTTTTGACATGTTCTTCCCCTGAAAATGTTAATAAAAGTAAACAAAATATTTTTGGATTTTAATCAATGGTTAGTAAACATAAAAAAATTAAAAAACATAAAGCAATGGTGATCCCCTGTGAGGTATAAACCTACGACCAAAAAGGATAGACGAACCAGTGCGTGATCTTGTTTATATGAAATGATGCAAATGAAAATGTGGAAAATATTAGGGTATCAAAATGATGATAGAGTAATGTGGGTGAGGATCTATAGGGTTCCCGTTCATGTGTGGAATACAAAGTTCTTCAAAGTTATCGGTTATTCGACGATTCTTTTTTCAGTGTCGATATAACACTATGAAGGGGATGAATTTCTATGTCGGAAGGATCCTTCTAAGGGTACCGATTGGTAGGGAGTTATGTAGTAAGTTGTTTGTGGAATTGGACGATATAATGTTTCATTTGATTCTTAGAGAGGATTCCTTCGGTCTGGTTCGTATCGTCATGACAAATTTTGATGGTAAAGGGGACAACCTTAAATCCAAGCATTCGACTGGATTGGAAGATGATTGGATGGATAGTAATAATAGTATTATATGGAATGGAGATGGTTTAGAAGATTTAAATGATAATGCTGATTTATTTTCAGCAAATGAAGAACTTAATTCTGACTGGAATGGTAGGGATCTTGTAGATGTTGCCCCTGGGAATAGTTTCATGGTTGATCATATCAAAGATGATACGATGCAGGGTGGTAATACGTCTAAATCTAGTTCAGGAGAAGGATTGTTTAACGGTGCAGTGGGTTTATTGAAGGTAAAGCTGATCGCCGCAGATGGAAGGGTGGATGTGGAGTCGTATAGTGATCTGATTTCCACATATATTGATTCTTTTGTGGCTGCTACTGGAGAAGATTGCTTGTGGAATGTCGTAAGTGGTGTAGAGGGTAAAGTTGTTGGTTTAAAAAGGAAGTAGTTTGTATGAAGATCGTTCAGAGAATTTGGCCATTCTTAGAAATGATGGTAGAATGTGGGAGAATTTAAACGAAATCACCGATGATAAATTGTGGAGCACTATGGCTGGTTTGGGAGTTACTAATATTGATCAAAATAAATATTATAGGATAAGTATTCGTGAAAATGAGCAAAATGACAAGGTGAGAATGTTAACAAGGAAGGTGCCTAGTTTTGGTTTTCAATGATTGTTAGATCCTGGAATATTAGAGGAGGTGGTAGTTTGTTGAAAAGAAGGAGATGATTCAGGAGGGGCAATTAAGTATTTCTGGAGCAACGAAGAGGTGGATTTTTCTTTTTCGGAATCTAGACGTCTATTGAGTGGTCTTTTAATTTTATTGAAGTTGTTTAAAGTTGAAACTTGTTGATCCGCTGCGTTGTTTTTCAAAGTAATTTCATTAATGAAGTTTGTTATTTGATTTTAAAGTTGGAAAAATGTGATATCCCACGTTTTGATGCATATTTATATAACTCTGATTTAAATTATAAACTCGGGTCGAAATGAAGTGTTACAATGTGCAAGTATGGGATAATCTCACGGTGGAGGCTATGCCGGTACAAATTGAGGATCGTGAGATGAAAAATTTAAGAGGCAAAGAGATTGCTTTAGTGAAAGTTGTTTGGTTGGGAGCTGCCGGAGAAAGTATAACTTGGGAGTTGGAAAGTAAGATGCACAAATCATATCCTGAGTTGTTTGAGCAAAGTAATATTTTTGACGACGAAAATGTTCTAAGTGGGGGAGAGTTGTAACACCCGTATTTAACTAATTAATTTAATTAAATATTATTACGTATTTTCTCGATTATTTGTTGTTGAGTGTCGTTTATCCGTTTGTGTCGTTAAGTTGTTTGAGTTGGGATATTGTGTCGTTTGTGTTGATAAGTTGATAAAAGTTGTTTAAGTTGATTTTATGTCGCGGGTTAAGTTGTGTTTGGGTTGTTTAAGTTGAATAAGTTGGATTAATTAAGTCAATAAATAAAATAAGTGTTATTAAGATAGTATTAAGTTGGGATTTGTTGTGGTGTAAGAGTAGTAATTTGGGGATGCTAAGTTAGGCCCATTAGTAATTATGTTGATTAGTGGAAGTTTAGTAAAAACAAATGCTGAAAACCTAATTAGGAGAATAATCAGAATTTTGGTGAGAGAAGAACAAGACTAGAGGAAGAACAAGAGGCTAGGTTGGATTTTTGCAGAGATTTCTATGGTGAAATTGAGATGCCTTCAATCCAAGGTAAGGGTGGGGTTCGAATTCCGTAACCGGGACTAAATGATCGTATGTAGGTTGGGTTTTTTTGTGTAATTTTGTTGTTGTGTTTTGTATGGATTGTTGTTATCGATTTCGTGTTGATATATGATGAAGAAGCATGTTGTTCTTGTTGTATTGATGATATAATCGTTGTTGTATATGTTGTCTGTGTTGTTGGACTAGTTATGATGCAGGAATTCGTGTAGAGAAGAAGTTAGGATTCATAAAATCAATCATAGAATTTGATAGATCAATAGATACCAAAGTTTTGAGTCTAAAATCGATGTAGAAATCCAATTAGGATTGAATAGAATGATGAAGTTGTGAGAATTCGTAGCAGAGTTGGAATTGTTGGCTCTCTGGTAGAATGTGTAACATATCTGGCATCACGCATAACACACTAGGTAATTACGCGTAACACTTCACAATACATAGGCCTTACGCGTAACAGTCAATGGCAATACACGTAACATGATGGGCATTACGCGTATGGGCAGAATGAGTGCAGAAAAATGCAGTTTTTGGTGATTCGACCGGTTTTCGCATCCGTTTCGAGTTGGTTTGATCTTAGACTTCAAGTAGAGCTAAATTAAGTTGATTATAGTAGATTTGAAGATTAAAATGATTAAATTAGTAATCTAATCGATTAAGCCATAAATTGTCGTTTTCACGGTGAAGTTGTGCTCAAGTTGTTATAAGTCGTGTTGTCCCGAGTTTGGGGAAGATTATTAAGTTTCAGGTTTTATGACCAATGTTGATTCATATTGCTGAGTTGTTAAGTTGTTATGTTGATGTGTTGTTGTTGTATGCCATTCATAGTTGCATACATATGCATATTTTTAAGTTGGAGCGAATGCTAGATTCAAGTTGGCCTGGATTGGTAAACAAGTTGTTGATGCCTCAATAAACTGACAAGATTTCAAGTTGGGAGTTTACTCCAAATGGTACCACTGTAGACGGGCATTCTTGACACCATGAAATAATGTACATATGTTATTTATTTCGACAGATGGAAGATATTTATATATATATATATATATATATATATATATACACACACACACACACGGCTGGGAAAGAAAAAATTGAAGAATGTACTTAGAAGAGGTTTTCGATAGCTTCAGATAATGTTGTTGTTTTCCGACAAATTCAACAAGACTGGAAAAGACACGCCATTTCGATGCAAAGAATGAAATTCAAATTCAAGAGTCATTACATTTGGAAGAAAGACGCGTGGAAGCACCTGGTGAAAAGAGAACATGCTGAAGGCCAAATGTCATAGTTTTAGGATTTATCCATTAGTGACAATTATGTTATTTGTATATAAATAGAGTAGTTCTTGCCAGAATGAGTGTGTGAAAAACATGTACAAAATTCCTGCAAAATTACTCGAAGTAACTCCATTTGAGAAAAGAGTTTTATCTAGAAATGTATCTGTCAACAACACCATTTTATTTTATCAAATTTAAATAAAGTTCAAAGTCTTTACAATCCTTTTACATTACAAGTCATTTATCTTCTTCGACGTTTACTTTATTCATTGTCCTAGTTTATTTTATTTAGTTTTCGCCATAACTTTTACTCTTTTCCTAAGTCAAATTATCCACACATAAAGGACTTAATAAAAGTGAGACCAAAAGATTGTTAGAGTTAAAATGTTTGTCGAAAAGCACATGTGTCCTAGGATTTGTATGGTTGATCCTGCAAGTAAACCAATTTGATAAGATTGGGAAACCAACGGTTGTTCTCCAAATTCAACAGTGAACAAATTGGCACGCCCAGTGGGACAGTGCGAATTTAGAGAAACATAATAACTCTTAGTCAATAAAGGTTTCACTTTGTTGTATGATTCTAAGAAGCAGTAAATTAGCCGTAACTGACGTAGAAATACCTAAAAGAACAAGAGTAAGAAGAATGGCGAATTCACCAAATAATCCAAACGAAAACATTTGGGTGCTTAGCCCTACCCCTTCGACAAGGGGAAATAGGGAGCCAGTCTCTGTATCAGAGGCTATACCCTCGTCAACACGATATGGACATTACGAGTATTCGGTGATGCCTTTTGGTGTGACTAATGCGCCGAGAGTAATCATGGAGTACATGAATCGTAATTTTCATACTTATCTAAATTATTTTGTGGTTGTGTTTATATATGATATTTTGGTTTATTCTAAGTCAGAAGAAGAGCATGCAGAGCATTTGAGAACAATATTAGAAGTTTTGAAGGATAAGAAGTTGTCCAAGTGTGAATTTTTGTTGAAGGAAGTCAGTTTTCTTGGCCATGTGATTTCAGGTTGTGGTATTGCTATGGATCCTTCTAAGATAGATGTTGTGTTGCAGTGGGAAACTCCAAAGTCGTCTCCTAAGATTAGAAGTTTCTAGGGATTGGTTGGTTATTACCGAAGGTTCATTGAAGGATTTTCTAAGTTGTCCCTTTTGTTGGCTCGGTTTACTTGTAAGAGTAAAGCATTTGTGTGGGATGTCCAATGTGAAGAAAGTTTTGCAAAGTTGAAGAATAGATTGACGTCGGCTCCAGTGTTGATTTTACCAAATTCAGAAGAACCATTTGTTGTGTATTGTGATGTTTCGTTGATGGGTTTAGGAGGTGTTCTTATGCAAAATGGTAAAGTAATTGCTTATGCGTCGAGACAGTTGAAGGTTCACGAGAAGAACTATCCTACGCATGATTTGGAACTTCCTGCAGTTGTTTTTGTATTGAAGATCTAGAGGCATTATCTTTATGGTTCTAGATTTGAAGTGTTTAGTGATCATAAGAGTTTGAAGTATTTGTTTGATCAGAAAGAGTTGAATATGAGGCAACGAAGATGGTTGGAATTATTGAAGGACTATGATTTTGGGTTGAATTATCACCCGGGTAAAGCTAATGTTATAGTTGATGCCTTAAGTCGGAAGAAGTTGCATATGTCGGCAATGATGGTTAAGCAGTTAGAGTTGATTGAGAAGTTTCGAGATATGAGTTTGGTTTGCAAAGTGACACCGAAAAGTGTTATGTTGACAATATTAAAGAAGCTCATAAATTGGATGTGAAGCTAGTAGATGTCATAGTTGATTGTGGTGTATCAGAGAAGAATGGTTTTAAGTTGGATGTGCATGGTGTTTTGAGATTTCAGGATAGGTTTGTATACCTAATGATGCTGATATGAAAAGAATGATTCTTGAGGAAAGTCATAGAAGTAACTTGAGTATTCATTCAGGAGCGACTAAGATGTATCAGGATTTGAAAAAGTTATTTTGGTGGCCTGGGATGAAGAACGATGTCACACGTTTTGTGTATGCCTGTTTGATTTGTCAGAGGTCGAAAGTTGAACATAAGAAGCCTGCTGGTCTGATGCAACCATTGGAAATTCCAAAATGGAAATGAGATGGCATTTCTATGGACTTTGTAACGGGATTGCCTAATACTTCAAGAAGACATGATTCGATTTGGGTGATTGTTGATAGGCTTACTAAGTCAGCTCATTTTATTCCTATTAACATCATTTTTCCAGTGTATTGTGTCGGATCGAGATCTGACGTTTACGTCGGAATTTTGGAAGAGTTTGCAAAAAGCGTTGTGTTCTAAGTTAAAATTAAGTTCAGTGTATCATCCTCAGACAGATGGTCAAACAGAGAGGATGATTCAGTCATTGGAGGACTTGTTGAGAGCTTGTGTACTTGAGCATTAAGGTTCGTGGGATACTTATCTTCCATTGACCGAGTTCACGTATAATAACAGTAACCATTCTAGTATCGGAATGGCACCTTTTGAGGCGTTGTATGGTCGGAGATGTAAAACTCCGATGTGTTGGTATAAATCTGGCGAGAGTGTGGTGCTTGGACCAGAGATAGTTTGACAGACTTCCGAGAAGGTGAAGTTGATTCGAGAGAAGATGAAGGCTTCTCAAAGTCGGCAGAAGAGTTATCATGACAAGCGATGGAAATATTAAGAATTCCAAGCTGGTGATCATGTATTTTTAAGAGTTACACATGTGACTGGTGTTGAGCGAGTGTTGAAATCTAAGAAGCTTACTCCTTTTTTTATTGGTCCGTATCAAATTTTGGATAGAGTTGCAATGTTGCTTATATAGTGGATTTATTTCCAAACTTGTCTAATTTGCATGATGTGCTCCACGTGTCGCAACTCCGGAAGTATATTTCAGATCCTTCTAATGTGATTAGCATGGATGATGTGTGTAACGCCCGTATTTTATTAATTGATTTAATTAAATATTATTGTGTATTTTCCTGATTATTTGTTGTTAAGTGTCGTTTAGTCGTTTGTGTTGTTAAGTTGTTAGAGTTGGTATATTGTATCGTTTGTGTTGATAAGTTGATAAAAGCTGTTTAAGTTGATTTTTTCACTGCGGGTCAAGTTGTGTTTGAGTTGTTTACGTTGATTAAGTCGGAAATAAATAAAATAAGTGTTATTGAGATACTATTAAGTTGGGCTTAGTTTTATGGTGTAAGAGTAGTAAGTTGGGGGTGTTGTTTTTGGCCCGTTAGTAATTAGGGTGATTAGTGGTAAATTAGTAGGATTAGACAAAAGACCTAATTTAGAGAGTTAATCAGATATTTTGTAAGAGAAGGAAGAACAAGTCTTAGAGGAGATCAAGAAGAGGATAGGTTGAGGATTTTCGCGAAGATTTTTATGGTGAATTCGAGCTGCCTTCAATCCAAGGTAAGGGTGGGGTTCAAATTCCATAACCGGGACTAGATGAACATATGTAGATTGGGTTTTCGTGTG
This sequence comes from Lathyrus aphaca, assembly GCA_963966055.1. Classification (NCBI taxonomy): domain Eukaryota; kingdom Viridiplantae; phylum Streptophyta; class Magnoliopsida; order Fabales; family Fabaceae; genus Lathyrus; species Lathyrus aphaca. The sequence continues at coordinate 196,122,663 of OZ014524.1, forward strand.
ATTTTCGATGTTGTTTTGGTATGAATTGTTGTTGTAAATTTTGTGTTGATATCTGATAAATAAGCTTTTTTTCTTGTTGTATTGCTAATCTGAAAACTGTTTTGGTTATGATAATCGTTGATGTGTTATAGTTGTTGGTTTATGTTGCCGAAATCGTGTAGAGAAGAAGTTAGGGTTTGTAAAATCAATCATAGAATTTGATAGATGAATAGACACAAAAGTTTTTGAGTGAAAAATCGATGTAGAAACCCAATTAGGCTTGAATAGAATGATGAAGTTGTGAGAATTCGTAGCAGAGTTGGAATTGTAGGCCCATTAGTAATTAGGTTGATTAGTGGAAGTTTATTAAAAACAATGCTGAAACCTAATTAGGAGAATAATCAGAATTTTGGTGAGAGAAGAACAAGACTATAGGAAGAACAAGAGACTAGGTTGGATTTTCGCGAAGATTTATACGGTGAATTCGAGCCGCCTTCTATCCAAGGTAAGTGTGGGGTTCGAATTCCATAACCGGGACTAGGTGATCGTATGTAGGTTGGGTTTTTCATGTAATTTTGTTGCTGTGTTGTAAACACCCCAAATTTGCCCTCACCCATTCACACCATGGCTTGTGATCATTTCATATGCATAAGTTCAATCATGGCATCTCATATTGCATTTTTGATTCACTGCATTGCTTCTAAGTCATCTGCATCTAGGGTTTGTGATCTGAGCTATCCAAGGGCCACTTGAGTCACTCCAAAGGTCATCAATCACTCCAAAGGGGTCCATGTATGTTCAAGCATCATATTGTATCCCCATAAGGTCAAGAAAGTCAAAGAATCACAAGAACTGAGAATGGCATGGAAGCAGAGCCAGGTTTAACTACACAGATGACCTAGAATTAGGGTTTTGGTTTCAAAGGCCATAACTCCAAATTTTTTGGTCATTCTTATTTCTATTGGTCTCTATATGGTATAGGGATCATGCATATCAATTTTCATGAAGAAATTCAATGGGGAAGGCATCTAATCAAGAGTTGACTTTTTGAGCAAGTCAGTGCAAAATCAGGGCATCTGAGGCCCCAATGACCCAACCAAAGGGTGTTCTTCATCATTTTGATTGTGTATGATCTTTATTTGATCATAGAAGATGTTGGAAGTTCACAAATTTGAATAATTTCAAGCCATTTGCAAAGTTGACTTTTTGGGAAAATGACTTATAATGGAAACTTGCCATTTTGGGAAACTTTTTCAACCCTTGCTTTTTGATTCAAAAATGCTTCAAATGGGAAAACTTTGGTCATGAAAGTTGTAGAATGGATCATTCCCTTTTCAAAAAGTACAAGAATTCATTCTAATTCATTTTGGATCAAAAGTTATGGCTTGTCAAAGTTGGGAAAAATCACATAATTTCAAGTTTTCCACCAAAGAGGCATTTTGCAAAATGGTATGATCAAGTGTTCTAAAGGCTTCAAATGTGCACAAACTCATTACAACATGATCATGTGACTTCTAAAAATCAGAATTGGCCCAAGAATTATGCATTTTGATGCTTTGAACTTCATGAATTTCCAAAGGGGCCAAACTTTGTGAAATTTGCAAAACATCTCATAAACTTCATTCAACTTGCTGCATTGCCTCTAAACCTCTTCCATGGTTCTCCTTGTTTCAAGCTGCAGCCAAGCCATGATTTGTACCTTGACAGAAATGGCCTATACCTCTCTTACACAAAAAGTTGACTTTGTGCATTTTGCTCCATACCAATCACACTGCTCCACAACAACTCTCTGACCTATCAAGGATTGAAATGTGTACCAAAAGCAACCCAACACATAACACAACTCATTCTGATCTTGCCCACAAGCCAGCATTCTCATTTTTCACCTCTTATGCAAAACCTTTCGAAACACACAGCACAAGCATAAAACATTCAAACAAACTTCACCATTGATCTATAAAAAGGTTCCACTGATCACAAACCAACCATTGAAATAGCCCAAAACCTCACACAAACCAAATACGATTTCTCACCTCTCCTGAATAGAACTGGATCAAACTCCCAAATCAGCCAAAAGAAATTCTTTCCAAGCATCAAGACTTCATCAGGAGCTCAAGAGGAGTGGTTTGCACAAAGAGAGGAGGCCAGAAAGTTGCAAACTGAGAAAGCTCAAGCTCAGGTACCTCAAGAACGTTTTTTCCAGAAATGAGTTTTTAAGTTCCTAGATTGTTCCTCATGCTTTGCTGATCACTCTGATGTTTTTACTTTTTGAAATGGTTGAGAAATAAGCCTGTATCGAAGCTCTGAAACTTTTCCAGATTTTTATGTTTTGATCCATATCTTGAGTTGTAGGTTATATAAATTTGTTTTGTTGCTTGATTCGTGTTCAGGGTGATTAGGAGATGTGATCTGGAGCTTTAGAGCTTTTGATTTTGTCTAGAGAAGAAGATTAGGTTTTGGACTCGTCGGAGAAGACGACCGGAACACTGTTCCGGCCGTCTGAGAGTCATTAATGATAATTAGGGTTTAGGTCCAGGTTTGAATGTGGAGCGTTGATCTGGTTGACTAAGTCAATCTCCCGCGCGCGCGTGTGGCCCAGATTTGTCATTAAACCCTAATTCAAATTAATCAGCTTAATTAATTAGGTTTAAATTCAAATTTTCCAGAAGCAATCTCAACCGTCCATGAGCGCGCGCAGTCTTTCCCTCACCCCTGAGTTTGAATGCTGGCCCTTGATTGCGCTGACTTTCTCTTTATTTGTATTTTTATTTTATTTTATTTCATTTGTTTTGTACATTTAATTTAAAATAGCAAAAAATGTTTAAAAATTATGAAAAGTTTTGTCAAGGTTTTCATTATTTTTCAGAACACAAAAATATTTTTATTTTTATTTTTTTGCATCAAAAATTATTTTTAAATCATTTAAATGTTTATTTTTAATTAGTTAATGGAAATTAATTAATTAAAAATACATTTAGGTATTTAAAAATCACAAAAAAATTCATGTTGCATTTAAAAACATTTAGAAGCATTGTCCAACTCTCAAACCAAATTTCTTTTTTGATCTTGATGTCTTTTGATAATTTTCTTTGGAATTAATTTCATTTCAAGGCAATATTTTGTTTCAAACTTCAAAAATTCATTTCTGTCTAACCTTTGAGAGTTGGATCATGATTCTTTTTGCATTGCATCTTGCATAGCATGTAGTTTATAGGATAAAATTGGCATGAATTGATCTTGCATTTTCAATTTTTTTAGCATTTTTCTTGACAAGGTACCTTAAAACCCTAGCAATCTTAGGAAATTCACAGCTTTCACTAGGTTAAGAGTTGGGTCCCCTCCTTTGGGCAGTGAGTTTGTATAGGTCTAGGGTATCTTTGATTGCATTTTCAAATTTTTATCATGTCACTTGCTTCTGGTTTTGGTTTTTGCTTTGTGTGTTGATCATAAACCCTAATTTGGGCCTTCCTTTGCATCCATCTTCCATTTGCTTGCATACCATGACTTGCCATGACATTTTGTGCATCCATTTGATTCATAAGACATCTTAGGACATATTAGAATCATGTGTGATCATTGCATATTTCATTTTCCATGTTGTATGTCATTTGCATTCCATAACTTTTCATGTATGTTCATGGTTCTAAGCATGTCTCATTTGCATCTTTATGCATGTTTGGTCATTCTAATGCCTTGCCTCATGTTTGCATCATCTCTTAGCATCATTAACATCATACTCATGCTTCTGGTTTTGGTTTGCATCATCACATTTCATCTCATTTGCATCACATTTCATTTCTTTTGCTAACTTTTCAGGTGGTAAGTTGTTTTGAGAAGTGGATTTGCCTTCACTTCTCACAATCTCTTTTCATCTCTCTTATGCATCATTGCTGCATTTTGTATGTGTTTGGATTGAGCTTGCTCATTCTTGTTCATCTTAATTTCTTCTTCAAGCAACTTGACTTCTTAAGTGAAGCAAGTTGTTTTGCTTCTCTTTGCTCCTTTCATCTGCTTCTCTCCTTGGTGGTTCTTTGGAGATCTTTCTTGCAAACCTCACAAACCCTAGGACTTCCAAGCATGATAATAATTAGGGTTTTGATTAGTCCCCCATTTAGCTTTTACCTTTGTGTCTCATTGAGTCTTCTCTTCTCATCTCATAATCAGGGACTAAACCCTAAAGGCTTTAAGGCTTTGTGATTAAGCTTATGCCTGCATCCTTCTATTAGGATGGAGTGTATAACTTTAATCCTAAGTGTTAAACCCTTAATGTGTTTAAATCCTTTAATCAATTCATCTAATAATCATCAAGACATTTAGCTTGTAACTTGGGCCTTGCATTAGGGTTCTAATTCTTCCTTAATTGGTTAAGAAGGACTAACCCTAGTGTTAATGGACAAGTCCCCCTCAAGTTGTCTTACAAACCCTAAAAATCATTTCTTCATCCTATCATTAACTAAAATCCATCTAATAAAGGCTTTGTTTTGTCATGAGGTTAATCCCTAATCATGGATTAAGTTGAGGAGTCTTCCTCAGCTTAAACATTCTCATCTGTTATCCTTCTATTAGGATGGTGTAATGAGTCTGTTTAATCCCTGATTATGGCTTAATCTCATTACTCAACACTAAACAAAAACATCTAAATAATCACAAGTAGGTTAATGATCTTAATCCTACATCAGAGTGATTGAGTGTGAGATGCTGACTTCACACTTAAGGTATTCTCATTACCCCTAATCAGAGGGAGGATGTGATGAGTTTACTAACCCATTGGTTTAGGATTAAGCTCATTAACTTATGACAAACTTTCCAAAAGCAATAAAAGACTGAAAACACAAAAACAAACAATAATCGTCTCCTCCGGGATTCTTTTCTCATCTCATTCACTCACAAACGAGAACTTGCTTCTTCCGTCTAATGCAAGACAGTTAGCACCTGAGCCAGACAGGTCATACACTTAAGCATAGACAAGCAAGCAGTTCACAAGTCAATTTATCTTTCAGTCTCTTTGGGTCGAACTACGGTGTTCTGACTTCCTCATTGCACGAGAGGATACGTAGGCATAACTTAACAGTTATCGAACAAAAGTCTCTGTACATTCCCCTTCTCTTCCAGCATTATTCTTTAAGCCTCATGATCTTGAGCATTTCATTCTTGTTCTTACACTGACACTTCTATTGTACACTTCACACTTCTTTTACACTGACACTTGCATTCTTTTCCAGCTTTGATACACAAATTGCACTGACACTACCCCTTTAAAACACAAATCTTTCAAGCGTGGATCCCGTCGAGTACGGCGGACAATCTGGGTGCTAATACCTTCCCAGGTTGTAACCAACCCCCTTTCTCAGTCTCTCTGGTTCGCAACCGTCTTATCCATCTTTTTCCTAGGTTTATGCAGCATTACCTTTCCTCCGGGATAAAAATGCCTAGCTGGCGACTCTTGTCTTTTGAGTTCACCCTTGTGTGTTCTCTATCCCTTTTGCCGACCGTTCGCGTCTATACCCCTTCTGACCTTGGGTTTCATTTTGGTGGGAGCGACAGCTTGGCGACTCTGCTGGGGAAACTTATACTGTAACCAGGGCTTCTGGTTCTTTTGGTGGGTTCCTCCTAGTGCTTGTTTGATTTGTGTTTATTGGGGTGTTATGTGCTATTTGTGTTGTATATTTGCTTTATTTTACTGCTTTATGTACAGTTATTTATTGCTTTCTTTACAGCTTTACATATCATACTGTCATACTGTTATCTGGCTGGATCTGGTTTATTTGTTTTGATGGGTGGGGTTCATTGAGAGTTTAAGGTCCTATACCTGGGACCTGAGTGACACCTAGGCTAGAGTGGTTCATGTTCTTTCCCATTCCATTTCGTTCTGGTGCGGGAATATGAAACACGGTTCAGATATGGGTTTCTTCTTGAGAACTCTGTGCTACAGATCTCCTATAGTGCTAGGGCTATTTGGGAAGCCTGCTAAGTCTGGATGACCTTTACTATGACCTTCAGAAACTGAGGTGAATTAGAGGAGGATCTTTTATGGTTAGTGTAAACATTGTACCTCTGGGTTAGAAGTGTTTACACTTCTCATAACTGATCCAAGTCTGAGGATCCTTGTTTTAGAACACCACCTGTGAGGGGGTTGGGCTGTTTGCAGGTTTGCAGGAACCCTTGACCACATCATACCCTGATACTTTGTTTTGAATAAGAGTACTCCACTTTGGGACAGTTCTTGTGATTTTAACCCTGGACATGTGACTCTTTATTTGAGTCCTCCACCTTGGTTACTGGACTTCTGAACCTCCATCTGGACTTCTTGAACATACATGGACCTATATCAAGGCAGTAACCAGATCCAGCTTGATCACAAACCCTTGCATATCATTTGCATACATCATCATTGCATCATTTAACATTTTCTTATTTGTTTTTCAGGGTATCCACATTTTATCTGGCTTGGTTTTGACCCCTTCATCTGCATAGACCCCTGTTCATCAGTGATTTGCTTCAGCTATCTTCATCAGCTACCTGCTTCAGTTACTTTCATCACCAGTTTCAGCCTATCAGTGGCTCATCACCAGTATCAGTCCTCTTCATCAGCACTTGTTCTCAGCTCTTCATCAGCAGTCATGGCACCCAAGAAGAGCAACATCTCATACCACTTCTTTGAGCCTGTGCTGGCTGGCATCAGGCAGGTCCAGGCACTTATCACTCCAGACCACATCCCATTATTCAGAGAGCATTATGGAGGCATCCTTGATATGGTTATGGACCTAGACCCTTCTCAGAGGAGTTTGATCCACACCTGCCTACAGTTTTATGACCCTCCCTTGAGATGTTTCACTTTCCAGAACTTTCAGCTAGGACCTCTGCTGGAGGAGTTCTCATCATTGATTGGGGTACCTGTCAGGGGTGGTCTCCCCTTCAACCATAAAATGACTTCTCCCAGCAATGAAGAAGTGGCAAAAGCACTGTACCTGGAACCTATTTTGATTGAGCAGAACATGACAACAAAGGCTGGGATCCCTGGCCTGCACCTAGACTTTCTGACTTCTCAGGCCATCCTGAAAGCCTCTTTGGGAGAATGGAGGGCAGTTTGTGCATTGTTAGCCCTCGGTATATATGGGGTTATACTATTTACAGATGAGCCCAAGTTTATCAGCAAGAATGCCATTCATCTTTTCATTCTAAGGAACCCAGTACCCACCTTGCTGGGAGATTTCTATTATTCTGTTCACCAAAGGAATGAGAAGCAGAGAGGAAGGTTGGTGAGATGCTGTGCTCCTCTATTTCACACTTGGCTGCTCAAGCATTTACCCAAGACTGATGCTTTTCTGAATCCTCACCAACAAAAGAATTGGGCTAAGAGACTTATTGCTCTGACTTCAGATGACATCAGGTGGTGCACCCAGAGCACCAAGGGCAGGGACATAATCACTAGCTGTGGGCAGTTTCCCAATGTACCTCTGATAGGAGTGAAGGGTTGCATCAACTACAACCCTTTGCTGTTTAAAAGACAATTGGGCTATGCTTTGGTTCACCCTCCTAGAGTACAAGATCTAGCTGAGACCCTGTATTGTGAGATAAAGCCTAATCTAGCTGTTGTCAGGCAAGCATCCTGGGCTTGGGACAATATCCAGACCAAAGGGATGGCCATTCTTGGGAGATGCAATAATGTGGCTTCAGCTCAGTATTATGAATGGTCTCATGCTAGGGCTCAGATTTCTGGGATGCCCTTCATCATTGAGGATGCACCTGGACCATCCACAGTACCACCTCCAGCCACTGTCAGCCTGGAAGAATTTGAGAAACTGAAGGAAAGGAATGAGAATCTGTCTCAAGCTCTAAAGAGGACCCTCTGGGAGAGGAGTGATGGTCGTCTAGACATTGAAAGGTTGGAAAAGCTTAAGGTGGAGCATCTAGCCAGGATTGAGAAAGAAGAGGACTACATTAAGAAATCAAGAGCTGGAGAGCAAATTTTGAAGAATGCCTGTAAAGAGGCCCAATTTCAGAAAGCTAAGACTGACCTCTATCTGAAAGAAAGTCAAGCTAGGTGGGTCAGGATTACTGAAGCTCGCACTCAAGAGGATAAGAGAACTCAGGACAGGATTGAGCAGTTGGAGGCCAATGAAAAGAAACAACAGGAGGCTCTGCTAGCAGCCCAGAAGGAGATTTCAGAATTGAAGCTTAGGGCTGGTGTGAAGAGGTCAAAGGACCAAGACAGGAACAAGAAGCTGACCACTCCTATTGCCACCAGAAACCTTCTTATCAGAAACATTACAGAGCATCCGGCTGATCCTGTAACTGAAGCACTTCCGAAGGAGGTTAAGGAGGATGAGTTTGGTCTTGGTGTCTGACTTTTTGCTTGTTGTTGCTTTCATTTCATGTAGTTTTCTTTTTTATGTTGTATTTTGACCCCTCAGGGGCATGTGTTGTAAAAAAAGCAAACTATGTATGATCTATCATTTGTATTGTATTTGTAAGTTTGTTTCATTGAGTTTTCTTTCTCCCAAGCAACATCAAAGCATCTTCCTCAGGGTCTGGAAAGGTCAAAACCAAGCACCAAGCCAGATACCTTGGAAACAAATAAGCATACTGCATTGCATACTAACTTTTGTTTTGTTTTGTAGGTCTTTGTTTTGTTTGTTACTAACTCTGTTGTGGTTCAGGAATTATTGCTCGCCGTCGGGTGTTCCCTCTCAACCGTCCACACAGATATCCTACTCGCAACAATCTTCCTGGTATCAAGATGGACCAAGTACAGCAAGATCTGATAGAAGTCAGGACTCAAATGGCTAATGAAAGGCTGGAGATGAGAAACCAAATGACCCAGTTCATGGACGTAATGAATGGCTTGGCCTAGAGTCAAGAAAGATTGAGGGCATTGGTAGAAAGACAAACCCAGGAAGAACCCCATCTGGGAACTGGAGGAACAAGTAACAATGAAAGGGGTCAGCCCCATGTTAACCCACCAGTATATGGGTCTCATCTTCATCCAGAGATCAACATCCCTACTAATGTACAAGGAAATACTACTGCAGGCAGAATCTTACAGGAAGACCCCCAAGAGGAGCAATTCACTGTAATGGGAGCTGGGGATGAAGCCTATGATAGAAGGCTTGATGAAATTGCTGAGAAGCTGAGATCTCTGGAGTCTCAAAATTCCCTGGGTTTTGATGTCATGGATATGGGGTTAGTGGATGGGGTAATAATCCCTCATAAGTTTAAACCCCCATGCTTCGAGAAGTACAACGGAACTTCCTGTCCACGAACTCACTTACAATCCTTCCCGGGGAGACTCAAAGCATACACCATGGATGAAAAACTGTGGATGTTTTACTTTGAAGATAGTTTAACTGGAGCCTCAAGGGAATGGTACTCACACTTGACCAGAGCTACTATCAGATGCTGGAAGGACCTAGCTGAGGCCTTCATCAGACAGTACCAATACAATCTGGACATGGCTCCTAACAGGACCCTTTTGATGGGAATGTCTCAGTCCTCCAGAGAAAGCTTCAGGGAATATGCCCAGAGGTGGAGACAACTTGCTGCTGCTGTCCAGCCACCCATGTCGGAAAGGGAAATGGCCGACATGTTTATGAACACTCTGCAAGGGACATACATTGATAGGCTAGCTGCCTTTTCTTCCACCAGCTTCACTGACGTTGTTATAGCTGGAGAAAGAATTGAAAGCCTTCTGAAGATGGGTAAGATTTCTGATAATGGTGCAAGCTCGTCCAGCAACCCCAGGAAACCTTTTGTGGGACCCAGGAGAACCAGTGAGGCAAATGCCATTTATACCAACAGGGGCAGACCTCAGCATGTCCATAGATCAGTAGCAGCTGTCACTATTCCAGCTCCGATTCCTCAGCAACCAGCATATCAACCACCACAACAACAACCCCACTATCAACAGCAAGTTCAGTATCCGCCACAAAGGACCTACAACAACAGTAACAACAATCAGCAGCAAAGACCTTTTCAGCAAAGACCATCACAGGCAAATAGGGTGATTGACCCTATCCCCATGCCTTATGCCGCTTTATTTCCACAACTCCTGAAACTCAACCTGGTTGAATTAAGGACATTGGTACCACCAGATCCCTCTAATCTCCCAAGAAATTAGGATGTCAACGCCAGATGTGCTTTCCATTCCAATGCACCTGGCCACAATACTGAGAAATGCAGGGCTTTGCAAATGAAGGTACAAGACCTGGTGGATTCTAAAGCCCTCAACTTTACACCCCCGCCAAATGTCAACAAGAATCCCATGCCCAATCATGGAGGACCAAGAATTAATGCCATTGAGGAAGACAAGCCATCTTTCTTAATCACCAGTGTTGGGCAGATTTGGACACCTCTGGTAGAAATCAAAGCTCAGCTCCTAGAATGCCAGATGTTCCCCGGGTTTGAGCTCGGTTGTGGTTATTGCAACATTTCGGTCAACGGGTGTGATAACTTGAGAAGCGGCATAGATGGTCTTATCAAAAGCGGTGTACTTCAGATCACAACATCAGCGCCTACAAATCCAGCAATCCCTTTGACAACAATTCCTGACTTTTCTACAACTGCAACAACAATCATTCCAACTAATTCATCAATTTCATCAACAATGGCTTCATCCATCACTTCAACAAATCAAATGTCAACAACCATTTCTTCTACAACATCAGCATCCCTTCATTCTGCAGAATCTTCTACAACACCAACATCCATTCATCCAGCAAGATCTTCTACAACGCCAACAGAAAATAGTGAAGATATCTCAGCAGTCACTATTTACTATGATCCGTCAAGTGTTCCTCCAAACAACAATTTCCAACAACAAGCAGTGGCACCTCCTGCCAGGTCACCAGTCACCATCTACTACGATCCGCACACCATTTCAGTACCTTCCTCCGCAGCAGTCAGTCCAGTTACCATCACGGTGCCTGGACCCGTTCCATACGAAAGCAGCAATGCCATACCTTGGCATTATGGCTCTGATCTTTACTGCAACAGAGAGAAAATCACTTCGGACTCTTCAACCTCTTCTCCACAGATTGATAATGTTGGGGGAGGCGGAGGCTTCACCAGAAGCGGACGCCTTTTTGCCTCACAATTACAAAGACCTAATGCCGAAGTAGAAGCTGCTGCAAAAGCAAAGGGGAAGAGTGTAATACCTGAAGAACCAATTCTCAAAGAAACTCAGAAGACATCTTTTGAGCAAGATGTAGATGAATTCATGAGAATTATAAAGAGAAGTGATTACAAAGTGGTGGATCAGCTTCACCAAACTCCCTCAAAGATCTCCATATTATCCTTGCTGATGTGTTCCGAAGCTCACAGGAATGCATTATTGAAAGTCCTGCACGCAGCATACGTGCCAGAGGAGATCACAGTTAATCAACTAGAAACCGTGGTAGCAAATGTCAACACCAGTCATGGACTGGGCTTTACCAATGCTGACTTAACAACTGAGGGGCGTAACCACAACAAGGCTTTACACATCACTCTAGAATACAAGGGTGCTGTTCTATCCCATGTACTGGTGGACACTGGGTCTTCACTCAATGTTCTACCAAAGAAAGCCTTGGTGAAGCTGGAGTACGATGGCTTGGCACTGCGTCCGAGTAATTTGGTGGTGAGAGCCTTTGATGGCTCTAAAAGATCAGTGCTTGGGGAGATTGATCTACCTGTGATGATTGGCCCGCAGACTTTTAAGATTACCTTCTATGTGATGGACATTCAGCCGGCCTACAGCTGTTTGTTGGGTAGACCTTGGATCCATGCCGCTGGCGCTGTTACGTCTACCCTTCACCAGAAGCTGAAATTCGAGTGGGAATGTCAGATCATCACCATCTGTGGTGAAGAAGATATCTTTGTTAGCCATCTGGCTACGTATACGTACATTGAGATGGATGGAGAAATCCATGAAACTATGAGCCAGGGGTTTGAAGCCCTGAACATAAATGAAGCATCTGCTGTACTTGGAACCTCCATAACATCTTATCAGCAAGCCAGGAAGGTTGTTGAAGAGGGGACTGCCCAAGGCTGGGGCAAGCTGTTGCCCGTGGAGAAGAAGGAGGACAAATTTGGGTTGGGTTACAAACCAACTCAACAAGATCAGTCAGAGGCTGCTAAGAAGCCCAGTTTTGTCAGCGGGGGAATGCTCACCCCGGATGCTGTAAACAACTTGGAAGACGAGGAGGAAAGCGACCACAACCTGGAGAGCTGGATACGTCCAAGGATTCCGGGAAGCCAAGTCCTTAACTGGTCTTCCCAGGAAATTATAAGGGTTACTCCTGCAGAGTAATTATTATTTCCTGTATTTTTAAGCATGCATCAAGTCTTGCATCTTGCCCAAGATGACAAGACTCATTTTGTAATCGGGCCATCTTGTAATTTTGTGCAAACAGATCAATCAATGAATATCGGACATCTTTTGCAAATGAGTCTTTTCCGCTCACTGTTTTTCATTTTTCTTTTTGTACAAAAATAAAATGGCAATGTTTTCCAAAATGATAAAACTTCATTTCACTTTTTCTAAACAAGATTAAAATCGATCACTAAAATGAACAATCTAAACCCTTGCAGAGATTGCTTTTCAGACTGCACCGACAACAACACTGCTATGACTTCGTATGACTTTGACAATCCAATCAATCGAGCTGATGAAGGGGTTGAAGAAGATTATGAGCTTCCTGAAGAGCTAGCCAGGTTGTTAAGGCAAGAGGAGAAGGTTATCACCCCTCATCAGGAGGAGGTTGAAACCGTTAATCTCGGTTCAGAAGAAGATGTGAAAGAAGTTAAGATCGGGGCCTGCTTACAAGACTCAGTGAAAGAGCAACTGATTGATATGCTTCAAGAGTATGTGGATGTGTTTGCTTGGTCTTATCAGGATATGCCAGGATTGGACACCGATATTGTCATGCACAAGCTGCCTTTAAAGGAAGACTGCCCGCCGGTTAAACAGAAGTTGCGCCGTACTCGCCCGGATATGGCAATGAAGATAAAGGAAGAGGTACAAAAGCAGTGGGACGCCGGTTTCCTTGCTGTAACTAGCTATCCTCCGTGGGTTGCTAATATTGTGCCTGTGCCCAAGAAAGACGGCAAGGTGAGGATGTGTGTGGACTACCGGGATCTGAACAGAGCCAGCCCGAAAGATGATTTCCCTTTACCTCACATTGATGTATTGGTTGATAACACGGCTCAGTTCTCGGTGTTCTCTTTCATGGACGGATTTTCAGGATATAATCAGATCAATATGTCAACTGAAGACATGGAGAAGACAACTTTCATCACACCCTGGGGCACGTTCTGTTATAAGGTGATGCCATTCGGACTAAAGAATGCTGGTGCAACCTATCAACGGGCTTTGGTAACATTATTCCACGACATGATCCATAAAGAAATTGAATGTTATGTGGATGACATGATTGCCAAGTCCCTCACAGAAGAATACCACCTGGTAAATCTGCTGAAGTTATTCAAGCGTCTGAGGAAGTACCAACTGAAGTTAAACCCCAACAAGTGCACATTCGGGGTGCGATCCGGTAAGCTGCTGGGGTTTATTGTGAGCGAGAAGGGGATTGAAGTTGACCCTGATAAAGTTAAAGCCATTCAAGAAATGCCTGCACCGAAAACTGAGAAAGAAGTTCGAGGGTTCCTAGGTAGATTGAACTACATTTCAAGGTTCATATCTCACCTTACGGCAACCTGTGAACCCTTGTTCAAGCTGTTAAGAAAAAAGCAAACGGTCAGGTGGAACGAAGACTGCCAGAGGGCTTTTGACAAGATCAAGGAATACTTACAAGAGCCTCCAATCCTTATGCCTCCAGTTGAAGGAAGACCTCTGATAATGTACTTAACGGTGTTAGAAGAGTCAATGGGGTGTGTGCTGGGCCAGCATGACGAGTCTGGTCGAAAAGAGTACGCAATTTACTACCTAAGCAAAAAGTTTACCGACTGTGAACAACGTTATTCACTGCTCGAGAAAACTTGTTGTGCTTTAGCGTGGGCTGCTTGCCGACTAAGGCAGTATATGTTGACCCACACTACTTTATTGATATCAAAGATGGACCCAGTTAAGTACATTTTTGAGAAGCCAGCACTTACCGGACGGGTTGCAAGATGGCAAATGATCCCCACAGAATATGACATCCAGTACACATCTCAGAAAGCCATCAAGGGCAGTGTATTGTCTGATTACCTTGCTGAGCAGCCTATTGATGATTACCAGCCTATGAGATTTGACTTCCCTGATATAGACATCATGTTCATAAAAGCAAAAGATCATGAAGAGCCCGTTCACACTGAAGGGCCTGACCCGGAAGAAGAATGGACTATGATGTTTGACGGGGTTGTCAATATGAATGGTCGTGGTGTTGGTGCAGTACTCATTACACCTAAGGGAGTTCACATGCCTTTCTCGGCAAAGCTCACCTTCAACTGCACTAACAATGAAGCTGAATACGAAGCTTGCATTATGGGTCTTGAGGAAGCCATTGACCTCAGGATCAAGACTTTGACTGTATTCGGAGATTCAGCTCTGGTGATTAATCAAACCAACGGCAAATGGTACACCCACCAAGATCATCTGATACCTTACCGGGATTATACAAGAAGGTTGTTGACTTTTTTCACAACAGTCAAGCTTGAGTATATCCCTCGAGATGAGAATCAGTTTGCAGATGCTCTTGCTACCATTTCATCCATGATCAAAGTTCAAGCTGCCAACTTCGTACCTCGGATTTCAGTGTCCAGACTTGACAGACCAACATATGTATTTGCAGCAGATGTTGTAAAGATGATAAGCCTTGGTTCCATGACATTAAGTGCTTCTTGGAGGATCAAACATACCCGCCTGGGGCACTTTCCAATGACAAGAAGACACTAAGAAGGCTAGCTGGTAGTTTCTTCCTGAATACTGACGGTTCCCTATACAAGAGAAACTTTGATATGGTACTCCTCAAATGCGTTGATAGGGCAGAGGCAGACTTGTTGATGCACGAGGTGCACGAAGGATCCTTTGGTACCCATGCAGGAGGGCATGCCATGGCCAAGAAGTTGCTAAGATCGGGCTATTACTGGATCACAATGGATGCAGACTGTTGTGCCTATGCCAGAAAATGCCATAAATGCCAGATTTATGCAGACAAAGTGCATGTGCCTCCGAATCCTCTGAATGTGATGTCTTCACCTTGGCCGTTTGCCATGTGGGGCATTGATATGATCGGTAAGATTGAGCCGACTGCTTCAAACGGCCACAGATTCATCCTGGTTGCTATTGACTATTTTACCAAGTGGGTTGAAGCAGCTTCCTATGCAAATGTTACCAGGCAAGTGGTAGCCCGATTTCTGAAAAGAGACATCATCTGTCGGTATGGAGTGCCCGAGCAAATCATTACTGATAATGGTTCCAACTTAAACAACAAAATGATGGCAGAGCTATGCCGGGACTTCAAGATCCAACACCACAATTCTTCTCCTTACAGGCCAAAGATGAATGGCGCTGTGGAGGCAGCTAATAAGAATATCAAGAAGATTGTGCAGAAGATGGTGGTTACCTATAAAGATTGGCATGAAATGCTACCATTTGCCTTGCATGGGTACCGTACATCAATCAGAACATCTACTGGGGCAACACCGTATCAGCTTGTGTATGGTATGGAGGCAGTCCTACCTGTTGAAGTCGAATTACCCTCCCTGCGGGTACTGATGGATGTTAAGCTGAACGAAGCAGAGTGGGTCCGGTCCCGATATGAACAACTGAGTCTGATTGAAGAGAAGAGATTGGCTGCAATCTGTCATGGGCAGTTGTATCAAAAAAGAATGAAGAAAGCCTTCGATCAGAAAGTCAGGCTCCGAGAGTACCAAGTAGGAGATCTTGTGTTGAAAAGACTCCTCCCTCCTCATACAGACCACAGGGGCAAGTGGACTCCAAACTATGAAGGGCCATTCGTAGTGAAGAAAGTTTTCTCGGGTGGAGCACTGATGCTCAGCACCATGGATGGTGAAGACTTCCCGTCCCCTGTGAATTCAGATGCAGTTAAAAAATACTTCGCATAAAATGACCCGCTGGACATAAAAACAGAATGTAAGTCCAGGCAAAAATAGGGCATCCCGACGAGCCAAAAACAGAATAAAAGACTCGGGCAAAAATAAGGGAAAATCAATAAAAAATGTACACCCGCTGAGTTGAAAAGCCGCATTGGACAACTCAGGCAAAAATGGGTATCCCGATGGATTGAAAACCCGAAAGGGCGATCCATGCAAAATAAGGGAATAAGCGAACAACTGCATTCTGAATTCGTCTGTATGACTTACAACTTGGTAAAGCTCCGAAAGGATCAAGCTTCTTTCAGAATCAGCCTTCTTCAGAAAGCAAGACGAGAAGAACGTCAAATGTCATACGAGTCATAGCCAGAAGGGAAGCTCCTTGAAGAGTCGTCAACATTGCCAACAACATCTTGTTTCTCAATTTGTAACGATCTCCTCATTTTAGGGGATTTATTTCCTTGACTGTATCTTGCCAATTCAGGGCACTCGAATTAATAAAATCAGATTTTCAGTCACACACTGTCTCGTACTCTTTTATTTGCAAAAATGTCCGATATCCCTAAGATACTGATTGCATAAATACAGATGCTTTTCTTCTAAAAAACGTGCTTGCAGGAAATATACTTACTCCCGGGAGTGTCTAAACTCCTATGATGGAATCCGGTAAGAGATACCTCGGGATTACTTGTGCGTTTCTATGACTTTTCAGGATTGCAGGTATTCAAAGCACAATATGGAGCATGAAAGCTTCACCCCAGCGAGCTGGCAAACCAGTATCTACTCAGTCTTAGCACCGGAGGTGTTTTGTCCCCAGCTGAGTTGACATTCATTATTCCTCCTCAGCTAAGTACGAAAGCCAGGGAACCATCTCCCCACATGGTGTTAGCCTCTACCCAGAAGGGCAACACGCGGAGGAATCACAACAGAGTAAAGAAAGCTTCTACAAACCCCAGCTGGGTCCCTCATTAATGAGATAGGTTCGTCAATGACCTATTCCCCAAGCAGAGCCATACATGACAGATCTACCAATGATCTCATCCCCAGCTGGGATGTCCATTTCAAGCAGATCAGCCAGAGATCTTCGCAGCAACGAGATCCGAATCCCGGATCGGTATCTTTGCATAATCATAGCATTCGCATCATATTTTTCCCACAAAGCGTAGCATTCCGTCTAATACGGAGCATTACGGAAAAAATCAAACATATTGCATAATCATAAGCCACAATCTGAATCAAACATTTGTGAAAACTGGCAATCCATCAGACAATATACATAAAACTCCCCAAAATTCCCCACCAGAAAGCTAAAGCATTTGCCTTACACTCGCAAATACCAGTACACACTCCTTTTGGCACCCGTCCGTGTCATCATTCCCCAGTAAAGTCGCCCGAGCATTCACAAACAGACACTTATATGTTACAAATACTTCTTGACACCCGTCCGTGTCATATCCCCAGCAAAAAAGCCAAAGCGTCACCTTTGCACTCACAGATACATATATATACAGATTCCCTGACACCCGTCCGTGTCACTTTCCCCAACATAGCTACCTGAACACTTTGTAAATCATATACTTGTTTATATTACGCTTTTCTCTTTTGACACTCATCCGTGTCACTCTCACCAGCAAGTTAAACACTCATCGGTACACCACTCATACTTATCACTCCTCTCTTTATTCATACAGATACTCGTCCGTATCTTAAATACATCACCTATATCCCCTCAGATTCGACACTCGTCCGTGTTCTTTGTTAACCAGTTGGTACTCGTCTGTATCATCATCTCTGAACATGCGTCAAGCGTTTGTTTCTACCTGATACCCGTCCGTATCACAGTCTTAAGGATGCTCGTCCGCATCCTTAATCTATACACCGTGTCAAACACTTATGTCTTCTTGAATTTAGACACTCGTCGGTGTCTACTATTCCCCAGAAGAGTCCCCACAGAATCAATACTCGTCCGTGTTCTTTGTTAACCAGATTGGTACTCGTTCGTATCATCATCTCTGAACATGTGTCCGTGTTTGTTTCTACCTGATACTCGTCCGTATCACGGTCTTAAGGATGCTCATCCGCATCTTTAATCTATACACAGTGCCAAAACACTTATGCCTTTCATTTTCTTGGATATAAACACTCGTCCGTGTTTACTGTTCCCCAGCAAAGTCCTCAACAAAACTTGTTAAACTATTTTCTATCTGACATTCGTCCTATGTCATGATACCTTTTCGGCAGCCGTACCCTGCCAGGTGATCGTCCTTCACCTTTGGATGACCGACCCTCATCCTTTCCCCAGCGGAGTCTCCATTATTGGAACCCTTTTTTGTCCGACATTCGTCCTATGTCGTGACATTTTTAGCAGTCGTCCTCTGCTAGATGATCGTCCTTCACCTCTTGATGATCGTCCTTCATCACTTTATCCGATGGCCGTCCCCATCATTGATCTTGTTATCTGACATTCGTCCTATGTCATGATAAACCCCGAGAGCAGCCGTACCCTGCTAGGTGATCGTCCTTCACCTCTTGATGATCGTCCTTCATCATGCTTATCCGATGGCCGTCCCCATCGTCGACCTTTTATCCGACATTCGTCCTATGTCGTGATACTTTCGGTAGCCGTACCCTGCCAGGTGATCGTCCTTCACCGTAGATGACCGTCCCTCATCTTATCCCCGACAGAGCAGCCGTCCCCTGCTAGGTGATCGTCCTTCACCTTCTGATGACCGTACCTCATCATTTATTTCATAATCCCCAGAGAATCTTATATCTTTACCTGATGGTCGTCCCCATCATAATCTCTCATATCCCCAGCTTGTCGGCCGTCCCCGTCACTGCTTTATTTCCCGCATCTTCCCCAGCATGTCGGCCGTCCCCGTCATTGTTCTTTCCCCAGCAGTCGTCCTCTGCTCGACGGTCGTCCTCCGTCACGCGCACTTTATAATTATACTTTATTTTCCTTTACAATCTATATCCCTTTTCTTCTTCATTCTGTGAGTGCAAATTTTGGACTGTCTTTGGTATTCAACCACAAGTTATCTTGTTTGCCTGTTAAGCCGTTGCTTACATCCTACACAGCTAACTCATGTTTGAATAGGGGCAGCTGTAAACACCCCAAATTTTCCCTCACCCATTCACACCATGGCTTGTGATCATTTCATATGCATAAGTTCAATCATGACATCTCATATTGCATTTTTGATTCACTGTCTTGCTTCTAAGTTATCTGCATCTAGGGTTTGTGATCTGAGATATCCAAGGGCCACTTGAGCCACTCCAAAGGTCATCAATCACTCCAAAGGGGTCCATGTATGTTCAAGCATCATATTGTATCCCCATAAGGTCAAGAAAGTCAAAGAATCACAAGAACTGAGAATGGCATGGAAGCAGAGCCAGGTTTAACTGCACAGATGACCTAGAATTAGGGTTTTGGTTTCAAAGGCCATAACTCCAAATTTTTTGGTCATTCTTGTTTCTATTGGTCTCTATATGGTATAGGGATCATGCATATCAATTTTCATGAAGAAATTCAATGGGGAAGGCATCTAATCAAGAGTTGACTTTTTGAGCAAGTCAGTGCAAAATCAGGGCATCTGAGGCCCCAATGACCCAACCAAAGGGTGTTCTTCATCATTTTGATTGTGTATGATCTTTATTTGATCATAGAAGATGTTGGAAGTTCACAAATTTGAAGAATTTCAAGCCATTTGCAAATTGACTTTTTGGGAAAATGACTTATAATGGAAACTTGCCATTTTGGGAAACTTTTTCAACCCTTGCTTTTTTATTAAAAAATGCTTCAAATGGAAAAACTTTGGTCATGAAAGTTGTAGAATGGATCATTCCCTTTTCAAAAAGTACAAGAATTCATTCTAATTCATTTTGGATCAAAAGTTATGGCTTGTCAAAGTTGGGAAAAATCACATAATTTCAAGTTTTCCACCAAAGAGGCATTTTGCAAAATGGTATGATCAAGTGTTCTAAAGGCTTCAAATGTGCACAAACTCATTACAACATGATCATGTGACTTCTAAAAATCAGAATTGGCCCAAGAATTATGCATTTTGATGCTTTGAACTTCATGAATTTCCAAAGGGGCCAAACTTTGTGAAATTTGCAAAACATCTCATAAACTTCATTCAACTTGCTGCATTGCCTCTAAACCTCTTCCATGGTTCTCCTTGTTTCAAGCTGCAGCCAAGCCATGATTTGTACCTTGACAGAAATGGCCCATACCTCTCTTACACAAAAAGTTGACTTTGTGCATTTTGCTCCATACCAATCACACTGCTCCACAACAACTCTCTGACCTATCAAGGATTGAAATGTGTACCAAAAGCAACCCAACACATAACACAACTCATTCTGATCTTGCCCACAAGCCAGCATTCTCATTTTTCACCTCTTATGCAAAACCTTTCGAAACACACAGCACAAGCATAAAACATTCAAACAAACTTCACCATTGATCTCAAAATGTTCCACTGATCACAAACCAACCATTGAAACAGCCCAAAACCTCACACAAACCAAATACGATTTCTCACCTCTCCTGAAAAGAACTGGATCAAACTCCCAAATCAGCCAAAAGAAATTCTTTCCAAGCATCAAGACTTCATCGGGAGCTCAAGAGGAGTGGTTTGCACAAAGAGAGGAGGCCAAAAAGTTGCAAACTGAGAAAGCTCAAGCTCAGGTACCTCAAGAACTTTTTTTTCCAAAAATGAGTTTTTAAGTTCCTAGATTGTTCCTCATGCTTTGCTGATCACTCTGATGTTTTTACTTTTTGAAATGGTTGAGAAATAAGCCTGTATCGAAGCTCTGAAACTTTTCCAGATTTTTATGTTTTGATCCATATCTTGAGTTGTAGGTTATATAAATTTGTTTTGATGCTTGATTCGTGTTCAGGGTGATTAGGAGATGTGATCTGGAGCTTTAGAGCTTTTGATTTTGTCTAGAGAAGAAGATTAGGTTTTGGACTCGTCGGAGAAGACGACCGGAACACTGTTCCGGCCGTCTGAGAGTCATTAATGATAATTAGGGTTTAGGTCCAGGTTTGAATGTGGAGCGTTGATCTGGTTGACTAAGTCAATCTCCCGCGCGCGTGTGTGGCCCAAATTTGTCATTAAACCCTAATTCAAATTAATCAGCTTAATTAATTAGGTTTAAATTCAAATTTTCCAAAAGCAATCTCAACCGTCCATGAGCGCGCGCAGTCTTTCCCTCCCCCCTGAGTTTGAATGCTGGCCCTTGATTGCGCTGACTTTCTCTTTATTTGTATTTTTATTTTATTTTATTTCATTTGTTTTGTACATTTAATTTAAAATAGCAAAAAATGTTTAAAAATTATGAAAATTTTTGTCAAGGTTTTCATTATTTTTCAGAACACAAAAATATTTTTATTTTTATTTTTTTGCATCAAAAATTATTTTTAAATCATTTAAATGTTTATTTTTAATTAGTTAATGGAAATTAATTAATTAAAAATACATTTAGGTATTTAAAAATCACAAAAAAATTCATGTTGCATTTAAAAACATTTAGAAGCATTGTCCAACTCTCAAACCAAATTTCTTTTTTGATCTTGATGCCTTTTGATAATTTTCTTTGGAATTAATTTTATTTCAAGGCACTATTTTGTTTTAAACTTCAAAAATTCATTTCTGTCTAACCTTTGAGAGTTGGATCATGATTCTTTTTGCATTGCATCTTGCATAGCATGTAGTTTATAGGATAAAATTGGCATGAATTGATCTTGCATTTTCAATTTGTTTAGCATTTTTCTTGACAAGGTACCTTAAAACCCTAGCAATCTTAGGAAATTCACAGCTTTCACTAGGTTAAGAGTTGGGTCCCCTCCTTTGGGCAGTGAGTTTGTATAGGTCTAGGGTATCTTTGATTGCATTTTCAAATTTTTATCATGTCACTTGCTTCTGGTTTTGGTTTTTGCTTTGTGTGTTGATCATAAACCCTAATTTGGGCCTTCCTTTGCATCCATCATCCATTTTCTTGCATACCATGACTTGCCATGACATTTTGTGCATCCATTTGATTCATAAGACATCTTAGGACATATTAGAATCATGTGTGATCATTGCATCTTTCATTTTCCATGTTGTATGTCATTTGCATTCCATAACTTTTCATGTATGTTCATGGTTCTGAGCATGTCTCATTTGCATCTTTATGCATGTTTGGTCATTCTAATGCCTTGCCTCATGTTTGCATCATCTCTTAGCATCATTAACATCATACTCATGCTTCTGGTTTTGGTTTGCATCATCACATTTCATCTCATTTGCATCACATTTCATTTCTTTTGCTAACTTTTCAGGTGGTAAGTTGTTTTGAGAAGTGGATTTGCCTTCACTTCTCACAATCTCTTTTCATCTCTCTTATGCATCATTGATGCATTTTGTATGTGTTTGGATTGAGCTTGCTCATTCTTGTTCATCTTACTTTCTTCTTCAAGCAACTTGACTTCTTAAGTGAAGCAAGTTGTTTTGCTTCTCTTTGCTCCTTTCATCTGCTTCTCTCCTTGGTGGTTCTTTGGAGATCTTTCTTGAAAACCTCACAAACCCTAGGACTTCCAAGCATGATAATAATTAGGGTTTTGATTAGTCCACCATTTAGCTTTTACCTTTGTGTCTCATTGAGTCTTCTCTTCTCATCTCATAATCAGGGACTAAACCCTAAAGGCTTTAAGGCTTTGTGATTAAGCTTATGCCTGCATCCTTCTATTAGGATGGAGTGTATAACTTTAATCCTAAGTGTTAAACCCTTAATGTGTTTAAATCCTTTAATCAATTCATCTAATAATCATCAAGACATTTAGCTTGTAACTTGGGCCTTGCATTAGGGTTCTAATTCTTCCTTAATTGGTTAAGAAGGACTAACCCTAGTGTTAATGGACAAGTCCCCCTCAAGTTGTCTTACAAACCCTAAAAATCACTTCTTCATCCTATCATTAACTAAAATCCATCTAATAAAGGCTTTGTTTTGTCATGAGGTTAATCCCTAATCATGGATTAAGTTGAGGAGTCTTCCTCAGCTTAAACATTCTCATCTGTTATCCTTCTATTAGGATGGTGTAATGAGTCTGTTTAATCCCTGATTATGGCTTAATCTCATTACTCAACACTAAACAAAAACAACAAAAACATCTAAATAATCACAAGTAGGTTAATGATCTTAATCCTACATCAGGGTGATTGAGTGTGAGATGCTGACTTCACACTTAAAGTATTCTCATTACCCCTAATCAGAGGGAGGATGTGATGAGTTTACTAACCCATTGGTTTAGGATTAAGCTCATTAACTTATGACAAACTTTCCCAAAGCAATAAAAGACTGAAAACACAAAAACAAACAATAATCGTCTCCTCCGGGATTCTTTTCTCATCTCATTCACTCACAAACGAGAACTTGCTTCTTCCGTCTAATGCAAGACAGTTAGCACCTGAGCCAGACAGGTCATACACTTGAGCATAGACAAGCAAGCAGTTCACAAGTCAATTTATCTTTCAGTCTCTTTGGGTCGAACTACGGTGTTCTGACTTCCTCATTGCACGAGAGGATACGTAGGCATAACTTAACGGTTATCGAACAAAAGTCTCTGTACATTCCCCTTCTCTTCCAGCATTATTCTTTAAGCCTCATGATCTTGAGCATTTCATTCTTGTTCTTACACTGACACTTCTATTGTACACTTCACACTTCTTTTACACTGACACTTGCATTCTTTTCCAGCTTTGATACACAAATTGCACTGACACTACCCCTTTAAAACACAAATCTTTCAAGCGTGGATCCCGTCGAGTACGGAGGACAATCTGGGTGCTAATACCTTCCCAGGTTGTAACCAACCCCCTTTCTCAGTCTCTCTGGTTCACAACCGTCTTATCCATCTTTTTCCTAGGTTTATGCAGCATTACCTTTCCTCCGGGATAAAAATGCCTAGCTGGCGACTCTTGTCTTTTGAGTTCACCCTTGTGTGTTCTCTATCCCTTTCGCCGACCGTTCACATCTGTACCCCTTCTGACCTTGGGTGTCATTTTGGTGGGAGCGACATGTGTGTTGTATGGATTTTTGATGTCGATTACGTGTTGATATCTAATGAAGAAGCATGTTGTTCTTGTTGTATTGCTGATATAATCGTTGTTGTATTTGTTGTCTGTGTTGTTGGACTAGTTATGTTGCAGGAATTCGTGTAGAGAAGAAGTTAGGATTCGTAAAGTCAATCATAGAATTTGATAGATGAATAGATACCGAAGTTTTGAGTGTAAAATCGATGTAGAAATCCAATTAGAATTGAATATAATGATGAAGTTGTGAGAGTTCGTAGCAGAGTTGAAATTGTAGGATATCTGGTAGAATGTGTAACAGATCTGGCATTACGCGTAACACACTAGGGCATTACGCATAACACTTCCCAATATGCAGGCCTTATGTGTAACAGTCAAGGACAATACGTGTAACATGATGAGCATTACGCGTATGGGCAGAGTGAGTGCAGAAAATGCAGTTTTTGGTGATTCGTCCTGTTTTCGCATCCGTTTCGAGTTGGTTTGATCTTAGACTTTAAGTAGAGCTAAAATAAGTTGATTATAGTATATTTGAAGATTAAAAATAATTAAATTAGTAATATAATCAATTAAGCCGTAAATTGTCGTTTTCACGTTGAAGTTGTGCTCAAGTTGTTATAAGTCGAGTTGTCCCGAGTTTTGGGAAGATTATTAAGTTGCAGGTCTTATGACCAATGTTGATTCATATTGTTGAGTTGTTATGTTGCTTTGTTGTTGATTATGTCGTTGTTGGTGTATGCCATTCATAGTTGCATACATGTGCCTATTTTCAAGTTGGAGCAAATGCTCGATTCAAGTTGGCTTGGTTTGGCAAATAAGTTGTTGATGCCTCGATAAACTGACAAGATTTCAAGTTGGGAGTTTACTCAAAATGGTACCACATGCATATTTAAGTTGAGTCGCATTTGAGTTGCATTTTATTATGTTGATTAACTGTTGTTGGATGTAAGTTGTACGTTGATTTTGCTTGTTATGTGAAATGATTATATGATTTTCTTGGTTACATATTGATTATCATATCCTGTTTATGTTATTCGATATCTCACCCCTTCTGTTTAAATGTTTCCCTTTGTTGGTAACCTGCATGTAACAAAGAGTCCAGTACTTAGTAGCTTCAAATTGGTGTTTGTCACTCTGATACGTAGCACTTCGGGGGGATGAACACATGTTTTGTCTTTATGAGTTTGTTTAAGTTTATAAACTAGTTTTCTGTTGTTTATGTTGGAAAACCGTGTTGAAGTATTTGAATTGAAGTTGTTTTTGAGTTGTAACTTTGTTGAATCTGCTACGTTGTTTTCAAAGTAATTTATTAATGAAGTTTTGATTATTGATTTTAAAGTTGTAAAATGTGATTTCCCATGTTTGTTGATGAATTTTTATAACTCTGATTTAAATTATAAAGTTGGGTAGAAATAGGGTGTTACACTTACCGTTCACGAGAGTAAATCTCTTGAATCTCCTTATTTGGAGGAAGAGATAAAGGGGGTGGTTTGGGGGGGGGGGGGTGTGATGGCTCTAAGAGTCTGGGGACCGATGGGTACAATTTAATATTTTTTCGTAAATGTTGGCATATTGTAAAATAGGACTTTTTGGTTTTTGTTAATGGCTTTCATTCGGGAACGGTGCTTTCAAATGCTATTACCTCCTCTTTCTTGACCATTGTCCTTGAGGTTCAAAACCCGTTGGGGTTAGATGAGTATATGCCTATTTGTTTGGTGGGAAGTTTATACAAAATTCTATCTAAACTTTTAGCGGGAAGGCTGAAGTCCATCTTACACTCCATTATCTCGCCTTGTCAAAGCGTCTTTTTATCCGGTAGACAACTCTTAGATGGAGTTCTTGTTGTGAATGGATTGGTAGATTATGCAATATAGAAGGGAAAGCGTGTACTCTTTTCAAGGTGGATTTTGAAAAAGCGTATGACAAAGTTAGTTGGAACTTACTTAGATATATGTTGAGGAGAATGGGGTTAGATCCTATTTGGTTAGATGGATGAAGATGTCAGTGTTCAATAGTAAAATGTCAATATTAGTAAATGGTAGCCCTACAAAAGAGTTCATGGCGGAGACAGGGTTGAGGTAAGGAGATCCGCTTTCTCCTTTCCTTTTTGTTATAGTAGTGGAAGCTCTTTCGGGGTTGGTTAAAAAAGCAGTGGCTATCGGGGATTATGAAGGTGTTCTTGTTAATAGGAGATGTATGGTCGATATTCTTCAATTTGCGGATGACACCCTTTAATAGGCGGGAGTAGTTGGAAGAAAATGTGGGATACTAAGGCGGTGCTTAAGAGTTTCGAGATTGTTTCGAGTTTTGGGATTAATTACCATAAGAGTAATTTAATTGGTATAAATTCGAATCCTTTATTTTTGGATGCGGTGGCTTCTTTCCTTGCTTGTAGGAGGGAGGCGAGTAGTTTTACTTTCCTTGGCATTCCTATAGGGGAAAACCCGAGAAGGATTTCTATGTGGAGGAGTTTGGTTGTTAAGATTAAGAATTGATTAGCTAGTTGGAAATGTCGGTTGCTTAGTCTAGGGGGAAGGATCACTCTTCTTAAATCGGTGTTATATTCTCTTTTGATCTTTACGTTATCGTTTTATAGTATTCTGGTCAAGATTGCCAAAGAAATAACCTCGCTTCAATCAATATTCTTGTGGTGTGGTTCGGAGGATTGTAGGAGGACCCATTGGTTAATTTGGAAGAAAGTTTGCTTGCTGATTGAGCAAGGGGGTTAGGGGTGCGGAGTATCGAGGATTTTAATATTGCGCGTCTTCTTAAGTGGTGGTGGAGAATTTTGTAAGCTCATATTCCTTGTGGTTCAATATTCTTAAAGCGCGGTACGGTGACATTAGCTTAAACATGTTCAATGGTAATGTTGATTCTAGTCCTAAATCTCCAAAATCATAGTGGTGGAAAGATCTTGGCTTGATCTATAAAAACTATGAAGGTGATTTTTTTTTGCGAAGAATTGTAGGATGGAATTGGGAAACGGATTCATATCATCTTTTTGCCACTCCAATTGGTTGGGCAATATTAGCTAGAAGGAAAGATATCCGCTGTTATTTTCTGTATCAAAGCTTCAAAATGTTTCAGTAGCTGGCATGAGAGGTTGGGTGGAAGGTGGATGGAGATGGGGGGCGACTTCGGTATTAAGATCTCCTTGGATCCTAATATCGAGGCGTCTCATTCTAACTTACTTAATTTTTTATTTTTTGCAGGTGAACTCTTGAAAGATAAAGATAGTATTATGTGGATTCCCGATCCTTTTTCCGGTTATACAGTTAAGTCGTGTTTGATTTTATTGACTGCTACAAGAGCTGCGGACGAGCTTATTTCTCATTTAAGTTCTACTGCCTTGGCAAGCAATAATGGAACTGTTTTGATAGCAGAAGGTGGATCTAGTATATCTCAAATCGGGCCTGGTACTATGTCTGATTTTTCTGGTGCTGAGGATGGCACGATTAGTTTATTAGGCTCTGGTTTTTCTACTCTAGTAGAGTTTGTTTCTATCGCTCCAGCAGGGACTATTTCTACCGCTAGTGCTCCCGTTCGATGGTTTTTTGTTGACAGTCGGGCATCTGATTTTTCTGTTTTTCCTGTTGCAGTGATGGTTGATGTTGCTGCGGAGGATTCTCCGTTTTCAGGGGCAACAACGAATGCTGTTGTTAGCAGGGTTAGGGTCGTCATTCGGGCGGTCAGCCCGGGATGGGGGAGGATGATAATGAATTTTAATGTTTGGTCTAATATTTGGAAGTTGGATATTCCAATGCTTATGAAAAGCTTTTGTTGGCGCCTATCTTTTGGGATAAATTACCAACTAAGGAAAACCTTATTCGAAGAGGTATTAATATTTCTGAGGATAATTCTCTTTTTGTGTTTTGTTCTTCCCATATTGAGAATTCATTTCATTTGTTTTCGAGTTGTCTTGTTATAAAGTTAATTTGGAGGAATATAAGGGAGTGAATTGGTTTTGTAGATAATATGGTATACATGGTGGATTGGTGTAACGAAAGTTTCGAGAGATGTTTTCATTTTTGCAAATCTCAAGGAGCAAAGAAAGAGAAAACTAGAATTTTTGGTTGACGACTATGTGGAATATTTGGATAGTTAGGAATATGATCATCTTTGAGAGTCATACTTGGAATGTCTCCAACATTGTGTGGAATATTAAAACCACGGCTTGGAAGTGGTATTTGTTAGGAGATATTGCTAAACCCAATTGTAATTTCTATGATTTTTGTAAAAGCACGTTGTTTTTTATTTTATAGGGCGAATTGGATAGCAAACTCTCTTTTTGTTCGGGTCATGTTTTGGTTTGGTTCTTTTGTAATCAGGTTCGAGAACTCTTAGTTCTCGTTTATTGGAATCATTTGCTTAAAAAAGACTATATTCATTAATTATTTAATAAATTTTAAATATTAAAGTTTGTTTATAAAAGAGAACTGAGAAAGTAGTAGTATAAGATAAAGTTTATTTTTTTAAATATATCAACTAAACAATATATTTGACCTATTTCTAATTTATATATTATTTATTCAATGAATTAAGATAAAAAATTATAATATATCTTATGATAAATTAAAAATAATAGTAATAGTTAAACAAATGCACTTGAGGACCTTAAGAAAAAAGGGATTTCATTGGCAAATATAGAGACAAAAGGGATTTGAACTCAAAAGAAATCCTTATTGGCAGATACAGAGATAAAAGGGATTTGAACTCAAAACGCATTGGTCAATCATGAACACATTTCTCATTGTCTCTATATCTGCCTATTTTTTTAATAAGCAAAAGTATATATTAAAAGGATACAAAAGGGGTATCCAATCCGATTACATAAAAACCACCTCTAACAAAACATCGGAAAAATTACAAAAATTCCGATGGGTGATTGTACCAATCGTAATAATTATACAACATGTTTTTTCTACACATCTTCCCTATCCACCACCAAGAAATCAAAATAATGTTATGAGTAATTGAATCATCATCCCAAAAACCTTCTCTAAACATAATTTTGTTCCTACCAAGCCAAATGTTTCACCCTATTATCAACCACAAATATACACTCATCATAGGATATATGTTCTTTGTAATGAACCATCCACCCACTTATGTAAATGTTCTAACGTATCGTTGTGATTTTCCATCGTTATACCCAGCCAATTATACATCTTTCTCCACATCTTAACGGATTTCTGACAAGAAAACATTACATGATAAATGGTTTCGTCTTCCACAAAGCAAAATGGGCACACAAAATCATGAATATTTGAAATGACGCCTCACAACCTTAAGTTATCTCTCGTCGGAAGACGATTGTGTAACAATCTCCATCCGAAAACAATAAATTTTAACGGTGAAATCGCACCCAATAACAACTTAAAACCTTCTAATTTCGCATCTGATATGGTGTCTTCCGTTCCTTCATTTTTCAGAATATCATATCCAGAAATTACCGTATATGAATGTGAAGCATCGCACGACCAAATGTATATTTCTCTAATCAATCGAACAGGCTTCATCTCTGTCAACCGCTGTTGTAATGCTGCTTCCTGTACCACAGCAGCCCCGTCCAAGTGTACCAAATCAAAACTATTCCAGTTCCATAATTCGCCCGTCCAACCACCGAATTGACATATCCTTCCAAATCCACTTTGTTATTAAAGCCAAGTTAAATTCCCTAATTTCTTTTATACCGAGACCACCATGTTGTTTACTCTTGCACACCGTCTTCCATCTAATCCATGGTATTCTTTTTTTGCAACATGATCCGTTCCAAAGAAACCTTCTTTGTATCGATGTTAATATCTTGATAACTTTGCAAGGTAATTTGAAGAAAGACATGTAGTGTATCGGTAAGTTAGATAAGACCGATTTGATAAGCATTGATCTCCCTCCCATTGACATTAAACGCCCTTTCCAAGAAGCCAATCGAAGTTTAACTTTATCTATGACAGGTTTCCAGAATGATACGAGTCTGTGATTTCCTCCAACTGTAATGCCAAGAAAACCGAACGGGCAAACATTGATCTTACAAGATAGAAAACTTTCTGCAGCCTGTAAAAAGCAATCATCCACACCAAATCCAACAATAGAGATTTTGCTAAAATTTATTTCCAGGCCCGTACAAAGTTGGAAAGCTTTTAAAGTCATCTTTAACACCCACACGTTGCTCCAAGAACCATCCCCAAGAATAACAGTGTCGTCCGCATATTGTAACAAATTAAAGGAAACATCTTGGTTATGCAATATTCATTTGAACACTCCTATATTTGATGCCCTCTTAATAATGACCGCTAAGCCTTTTGCTGCAATAGTAAATAGAAAATGAGATAACGGATCTCCTTGCCTAAGCCCTCTAGTCACTTCAATGTCATTAGTCGGACTCCCATTAACAAGAATAGACATGTAACTATGCATAGCTCCTCATTTTATCCAAGATATCCATTTTTCCACGAAGCCCATATACTCCATTACTTTACATAAATAAGACCAATCCACGTAATTGTATGCTTTGGCAAAATCCACCTTCATCATTAAGCATTTCCTTTTGCTTCTCTTAATATAATCCACGATTTCATTTAATGCTAGCACTCCATCAGAAGACTTCTTCCTTCAATGAAAACGGTTTGCGAGATAGAAATAACACTACCCAAGACACCTTTAATTCTATCCGCAATTATCTTGGATATGACCTTATATGCACTACTTATCAAGCTTATAGGTCTATTTTCCTCCAAAGATCTCGGATTATCGAACTTAGGTATAAGAACCAAAAAGGATAAACATAGGGTTTTAGACAGAAAACTGTCTTTAAAAATTCCATAACACATTTGGCAAAGTCCTCACCTAATATATCCCAGCAAGACTTGAAAAAATCGAAACAAAAGCCATCCGGTCCTGGTGTCTTATCTCTTCCACAATTGAAAACGACTCTCTTGATTTCCTCCAAGTCAACCTCTTTCTCAAGACCCTCTCTATCTGCAACTGTCAGTTTGCTAAAGCCATCCTGTCCTATTTGTGCCATAGGCCTGCTGGAACACTGAAATTGGTGCTTAAAGTGGTCATAAATAGCCATTTTGACTCCTGTGACATCTTCCAATTCGACATCATCTACCTTCACCGATACAATGGAATTTTTCATGTACCTTTCTTTATAGCCGTGTGAAAGAACTTGGTATTGAAATCCCCCTCTTCAATCCATTTAACTCTCGCTTTTTGATGGAGAATGATTTCCTTAATTCTCAAATTGCTCCAAAAATCTTCCACTGCTTTACCTCTAATGGACAATTCTTCATTGTCGGGTATACCATTGTTGTGATTGATCAAATCTTCAATATCGTTTATTGCTTGAATGTTGTCTACAATCTTAGTGTCTGTCGCTCCCGGGATTTTCATCCTAGTACAAACGCGAAAGTGGCGCGGAAAGGTTAGAGTCGCCAGCCAGACATTTTTATCCCGAATGAATGGGAAAGGTAATGTTGCACAAACCTGAGGAAGAAGGAAAGGACAAGGTCCTGCGAACCAAAGATCTGAGTTCGGGAGTCGGTTACGACCTGGGAAGGTATTAGCACCCCAGATCGTCCGTCGTACCCGACGGGATCCACGCTTGCTTGCTTGTTTCAAAGGGTGAGAAAAGATGCTGCTGAACAAAACCGCTAACTGGAAACTGGAATGAAATGAGAAAGGAATTGAAATAAGAAAATGGAAAGAAAGGGGGAAATGTAGGGAAAATAAAGATTGTGCTCGAACGGGCCCTACCCCGCTGCCTACGTACCTCATCGGGATAATGAGGATCAGAGTCGACGTAGTTCGCCTAACCTAGGCGGGAACTATTTGTTTGTGTTTTTTACAGCTGGAACTGCGTATGTCTATGCTCAGGTGTTGCAGGCTCGTCTGGTACGAGTGCGTTTACCGTCTTGCAAATGAGACAAGTCGCCGCGAGTTCGCGTTATGAGTGAATGAGATGAGAAAAGAAGTTCCCGCAGGATAGTCGCTTATTGTTTGTTTTTGGCTTTTATGAGTTTTGTATGAATTTGGCACAAGGAAGTGAATTCAAACTCTTTTTCATAGAATGTACACTTGACTCTACATTCCAAGATGGAATAATAGAACAAGCATACCCAGCAAGGAGAATTTATCCAAGACTGGTTTCCTAGGATTAGGGTTTAAGTTCACTAGCTTGTTGAACTTTATTAAGTGTTTTTGTTGCTTTTGTGAAGAAGTGTCTTTTAAACTTTCTTTGTGAACAATTCCTTGATGAGACTTGTGCATCATGATAGGCAAGCTTACACCACTCCAAGATGGAATGAATGCAAGTGCTTCATGGAATAAGGCTATACACAAGGAATCCTTTCATTTATTTGTTAAGTGTTTTTTTGGATTTTGTTTGAAGATAAGAAGAGAATGACTCAAATTGAAAAAGGTAAAAACTAAAGGACTAAGACTCAATCCTAATTTTGTTATGTATTTACAAAGTGGTCCTAATGGTTAGTGAGGTCTTCTATTCCTAATGGAAACTTAACTATTAGAATTCAACTTACTTCTTAATGAAGTTAAGTTGATTCTAAGAATAAATGGGGAAACCTATACAAGTTGTAAGATCAAGATAAAGCAAAACAAAGAAATTAAACATAAGGAATAAAATTCTAACAATGCCTTAAAGGCATGAATAATAAATAGTCTTATTTTATTTATTCTAATTCTAAGTGAAAATGGACTTTTAAACCTAAGGACTAAACTACTCTAAGCCTAATATTCATTCTAAAAAGCAAATTAAACTAAACCTAAGTCTAATATTAAATTTAAATGCTACACTTAAACTACACTATTATTTTTATATTGAACTTTATTGTATATATTTTCTCCATGGCCTAAACTAGGGGAATTATGCATAACTAGGCCTAAAACTAATATTCTAAAAAATATTAAATCTTCTAGAAAAATTATGAAACTTAAACTATAGGGTCCTAACACTATCTAAAACATTATACTAAGAGGGATTCTAAAAAATGTTATTTTTTCTATGCCTAGCAATTAATTATTTCCAGCTAAGAATTAATTACTATTTCCTAAGGATTATATCACTAAAACATAAGATAGAAGCTCCTAAAAATTCCATAAAAAATATCCTAAGAACTATTATGAGTCCTCTAATTACAGAAAAAAGAATGGCTCAAAAAAGTTGCTGGAAGCTACTTAAATAAAATGAACAAAATCCAGCATAAACAAAAGAAATTTAACAAAGCTAATTAAGTGAAAAATTCAGAATTAATTCAAAAATAAACAAATTCCAGAAAATAAAAATGTCACAACTTTCTAAATTAACTTATTTAACTACTGGAATTTTTGGGGAATTTTATAGTGTTTTTTACTATTTTTATTGAATTTAATTTGAAACTATATTAACTTAAAATAAAATCCTAAAGAAATGATGCAGGGGGTGTTTTTAGTAGATTTTTCTAGTTATTTTTATAAACTGGGCTCAGAAATGGGGTGCAGAAAGGAAGGAACCAAGGCCCATTCGTTGGATAAAGGGGGAGGTATGCTCAGCAATTATTTACAGTTCACTTTTTTATGGGCTTAAGGGAGAGGGTGTAATTAACAAAAGTATAACCTTATCCTAATGACCTTTTTAATGGTTGATTTTGGAATTAATTAACAAGACAACTTAATTAACAATGTCCAATCCAAATTATCATAAAAACTTAGAACTTAATCTTATACCATTTTCCTAATTCTTAAAAATGAATTAAAATCTTAATCTACAAATGATTTAAATCTTTAATCTAAAAAATATGAAAAAAAAATCCTATTATAATATTTCTCCTAAAATTTGAATTAAACTATAGTCTTAATATTATTTCCTAAAATCTTAATTTAAAAAAAAACAGAATTAAACTAAGCTCATGCTAATATTAACTAAAAAAACTTAATTAAAAAAAAGAAATAAACTAAGCTCATGTTAATATTAACTTAATATTTTGACTTAAGAAAATGAAATAACCTAAACTTATTAAAATATTTTTCTAAAATCTGAATTAAGCTATAGTTCTATTAGAAAATTTAATTTAAATCTTTAATCTAAAATATAATTACTGATAATCCTAACTAAACTATAGTTTTACTAGAAAAATTAATTTAAATCTTTAAACTAAAACATAATTACACAATTCAATTAAAATCACAAGAAGGAACCCTAGTTCCTCTTCTCTCCCTCTCCCAGCGCCGCAAACCTCTCCTTCTTCCTCTCACCTCTCGGCTTCTTCTTCTTCTATTTTCGACACCATCTCCCCCTTCATCTTCTCCTTCTGCTTCGCGAAACCACCACCATCATCGTCTCACCTTCACCCTCTCCTTTCCGCCACCATTAACCCTAACCTACATCATCAACTAAACCTAATTCTCTCCTCAAATCCGAACAACCACCATCCCTCTTCGACTCCCTTTCGATTTCCGATCTAAACACATCACCGATCAATTCAATCGACCAAAAACCTAATTATTAACCCAATCCCTAATCACCTTCCTCATAAAACTTCCCAGACTTATCCCCTAATTGAAGAACAAAACTAAAAAAAATATTCACCACGAACTCATGTAGCCGAAAGACTTGAACTTCGTACCTTGAATCGGATTGGTGAGTTTCGTCGACGGTCCGTTGACGGACGAAATTGGTGAACGAGGCAGTCCTGAAGCTATGTATTCAGCCCTTTGATCCTCTCTTTTGCGCAATTCGTGTTTACGCCCTGTTCGCTAATCTTTACCACTTTTCGCAGATTGCCGTGAGAATGACGCTTGAAGATGATCTGTGATGGAGCTCTGCGACGAGAATACGAGTCAACAGCTGACACGAAGATTAACCCGATGCTGCGTCCACCGTGAAGCCAACGATGATGAGGATGGAGCTTTTCACTTGGTAATGCCTTTTCTTGATTCTCTATGCGATCCGTACTCTCATCTTCAGCCCGTACTTACAGTCAGTGATGTGATTGCAGGGTCCTTCCTGACAGCCTGATGAAGATTGCTGAAGGATTGATGATTATGGTGTGGTTGAGAAAAAGGAGATGAAGGAAATGAATGAGAAAGGATTGCAGTTGGAAAAATGGTGGAAGAAACTGATTGAATGAAAAGCTATTGACTTATAGGAGATTTTGAGAAGATTCCAGAAACTTCAGGTAATAATCAGTTAGAAAAATCGGTTATGGTTCAGTTAATTTTCTGTTGAGAATTCTATTATAACTCTGTTATTTTCGATTAGGATTTGATTGGGAACTTGTACTGCTTTTTGATTTTTTTGTTTTGGAATCCTTTTGTTAGTTATTAGAATGGATAGGTGGTTAGAAACAGTAGGAAAATTGGTTAAGTTAGTTATAAATTTTGCTATGAAATTGACAAATTCTGTTATGAAGTTAGTCACAATATATTATGAGTCAGCTACGAGCTCAACTGTCTTTGGTTTTCTGTTAGATCCATCACTCTGAGCTGCAAATATGAATTGATCCTTGCTTCTTATGATATTGAATTGCAGGCCGAGTTGTTATAGATGTCTTGAAGCTTTTTACCAGTAAATGAGTGAGATGTTAATGGTTATGCAGAAGAAACAGTTTTGATGGATAGTGATGGAAGCCTGCTTTGTTAGAAATTAAATACGACAGGTATAAAAACCTGACTTTCTGCCATGACCTGTGAAGAGTTTGGTGAAAATAATTAATGAAAGTTTTTCCAATTCTTATCGCTTTTTTCCTTTCCTGATATGCAGGTTGCAATTGACGGAGATTCGATGAAGTTTTTTTGGAGCTTAAAAGGTTTCTAAGGATAGCTTATGCCGGCGAAGAATGGCCGAGGATTGCGACGGGAGGGATAAAGATTAACAAGAGCCTGCTTATATTATTACAGATTTTGGATAATTGAGAAATATGTATATATTTATTTATTTTTTGTAGTCAGAACTCTTGCTGTTGAACTTCTACTAGATTTTCTCAATTAATTAATAATTTTTCTTTGTGACCTCAAAATCAGCTTGTGTAAAAGATTCATAACACTTTGTGGTTACTAATGTCATGAAGTCCATCATCAATCTCCATTTCTGCCTTGCTTTTTTTTTGTTCTTGTTTTTTGGATCAACAGAAATAGCCGTGCACCATTCATATATGGCAAGACATGGGCCAGGCTTGTAGCCACTATAGCATACATTGCCGAACTTGCTTGTATTTCTTTTCCTTTCTTTTCATCATGGATTATGGAACCAAACTTGTTCTTCTTTCCCCAACCATGAATATTAAAACCACCTTCCTGACAAGAATCATGTTAGACTCCTAAACTAACAAAGTATATAAAAGAAAAATTGTGATGACTTAGTTGCTAATGAGAACCAGGGATGGGCCTAGAATGTGAACAAAGTTTGAAAACACATAAAGAGAGAAAGAAGAAAACAATGGGATTGGAAATGAGCTATACAGATGGCTTGAAAGTGTATAGTAGGCTTATAAAGGATTTGACAAACAAACTTGAGAGTAGGTATTCGGATGGAATTTTGATTTAATAGTTTAAATGGAAATAAAAAATGGATATGGACAATGGATACGACTTGTATTCGAAATGAATAACGACGACTTAAATTTGGACCAATAACTATACACCCTCCCTTATCTTGAAATAAACCCTTCGACATAATCCACAATTAAGAACTTTGAGGCCGTAGTAAACTCCTCACACTACCGGATCTTTGTTCTGTAAACAGATGAATTCCAACCTTCAAATCAAGTCAAGAACAAAACTCCAAAATCTCCTTGAGATATTCAAACGGCGAAGGATACAACCTGGGACGTTGAAAAGAGCCAACATTCTCATTCAAAAACCAGTCTGTGTGACTATCCCCAAAAGAGGGTTGGATATACCAGTGAATAATCTCCATCAGTTCAATCCCTGATAGATACAGACAAAATATGAAACCCGAGATTCAAAGGGCCCGAATCACATGCCTTATGAAACAATGAAATGAACTACTATGATGTTAATGACCTGGTGAGAGATGCAGATGAGTGCGAAATGATACACCAGTTGAGGGAACGAATATGAGGGCAAATTTTGAGGTATTACAGCTGCCCCTATTCAATCATCTGCAAGCCTGAACGAATAATTGCAACGGCTTTTAGACGTTCGAGGTATGGAGTGATTGAATACTCGAATAAGACCTGAAAATTTGCACACTGAGGGTAATAGAAATGTTGTCTGCCCATTTATTTATTTATGTATTTTTTGATTTCGACCTCTGAATAGGTAACGGGGATAGAACCAGGTGGAATAGAATCAATGCAATCACTGCGACTGCTGAACGAACCGAAACCACAAGGAGGGTGCCTGTTGGCGAAACAGGACTTAACGCAACATCAACCGATTTGCGACTCAAATAAGATCAATCGATCTAACACTGAGATGGTATCAACCGATCCACCCCGGAAGGCGAGAATGTAATATCATCCGATTTACAACTCGAAGAGAAATGATATCAACCGATTCATGACTCAAATAAGATCAACCGATCTAACATGGAGATGGTATCAACCGATCCATAACCAAGAAAAACGAGAATGTAATATCATTCGACTTACAACTCGAAGAGAAATGATATCAACCGATTCATGACTCAAATAAGATCAACCGATCTAACATGGAGATGGTATCAACCGATCCATAACCAAGAAAAACGAGAATGTAATATCATCCGACTTACAACTCGAAGAGAAATGATATCAACCGATTCATGACTCAAATAAGATCAACCGATCTAACATGGAGATGGTATCAACCGATCCATAACCAAGAAAAAACGAGAATGTAATATCATCCGACTTACAACTCGAAGAGAAATGATATCAACCGATTCATGACTCAAATAAGATCAACCGATCTAACATGGAGATGGTATCAACCGATCCATAACCAAGAAAAAACGAGAATGTAATATCATCCGACTTACAACTCGAAGAGAAATGATATCAACCGATTCATGACTCAGATAAGATCAACCGATCTAACATGGAGATGGTATCAACCGATCCATAACCAAGAAAAACAGGATCATTGTACTTAAATGATAACCCGAGACGCGACCGTTGTACTTAAACGGAGACGCGAAAAAATGAGACTGTTGTACTGAAACAAGACTCAAAGACGAGACCATTGTACTTAAATGGAGACTCGAAAGGAACAGGATCGTTGTACTTAAACGAGAGCCCAAGACGCGACCATTGTACTGAAACGGAGATGCGAAAAAAATGAGACTGTTGTACTTAAACAAGACTCAATTGGGGATAACAACAAGACTTGGTAGAAGTAACCACCCTGGGAAACGAAGTTGAATTCTGCGGGGAATACTTCAATCTGATTGGAAATGTAACGGGTCTTATGTAATATACCTCAAAACTGGCCCATGCCGGTATGCATATGTTTGAATTTATGGCGTAATGCTCCATGACGATGGAAATGCTACGCTTTGGAGGATGCAAATGTGATGATGATTATGCGTATGCAAATGCAAAGAGGTCTCCCGATGAGGAGAAAGCAGGTATCCCAGATAACTTGGCTGGGAAGAAACGATGATCACTGCATTGATCTGGTTGATCCTTGTGAGGAGAAGACAACTCTGCGGGGAAGACTTTCAATGATATACCGGCTATGAACTGCCGCCATTGCCAAAAATAAATTGGACTTTGAGATTGGAGAGCCAAGACCCTGCTGGATGAGGGCTTTTCTTGAACTCTGATGGGGAAATGAAGACCTCCTGACTTGGCTGAGAACCGAAGGCAAGACACTGTTGAGGAAGCAACTGCTGGGGAGGCAAGACACTCCTTATACTGCCGAGAATTGCCCCTGTCTGAAGGGAAACTCCTGCTCGGGGATGGCACCAACCTTTTGCTGCCTTGCTAGGGGGAGATTTCAACTTCCAACTCTACCGGGGATGATGGAGGATGTCAATGATGAAGCTTCCTACTGAAGATAAGAGTTTAAGTTGCCACTTGCTGGGGATAAGAGATAAATCCTCTCATGTTGGGAATGAGAGATGTAAGGCATCTCACGCTGGGGATGAGAGACGATGATATCCTTCTGCTTAAGAAGTAACCTTTCATTTGCCGCACTACTGGAGAATGGATTGTCTAATGAGACTTGCTAAGGAATTCTGATCAATGACGTCCGCCGACGCAACAACTCTTGAAGTAATGTGCTGACAATGGCTTTGCCCCTAGCCCTGGGTTGATAGGTTGTCAACTAATCATGAGTGAACAATGGTTCTTTACAATCTTCAACTCGCCTTCTAGTAGGATCTATCAAAAGATAATGTCTCAAGAGGATTTTACAGAAAACTGGCATACGAGATGCCTCAGTGTCTTCAAACTCTTGGAGAGATTCGTCGGATCTCGAAATAACTGCCCCAGACTGCATGGTTTGTGCAAGAATTTGCCTCGCAAGGATTCATGAAGAACCTCATATCGCTGTGAGATATTCTGCCCCAGTATATTGAACTCCGGATAGGTGCTTTTGATAAACCGTCTTCGGGAGAGAGTAACTTCTAGTGCTCTTGGGGTGGCCTGCCCCAGTACGAGCCTGGAAGTGATCACCTCTGAATGACTGCTTTGAAGAAAACACCCAGATCAACTGTTCTTTGAGAGATTGGATCTCGAAGTGATTGCCCCAGTTTGGTTGAAATTTGAAGAGATTGCTCGACATGATTGCCCCGGATTAGTTGGCTCTTACCACAACTGTTGGGAAAGTCCCTACTCAATGGAGTTTTCTTGAAAAGTGCACCTCGACAGATTGTCCTTCGGAAGTTTCAGACTTCTCAATTTGGCAAGATTAAGCTCCTGGACTGAGATTCCATACATGGACTTTTATGATGCCAAACAAATGTATGCAAGCATAAAATGTTTATTTTAAGAATGAAAATTCTAATGCAACACACATATTAATCTTGAAGTTTTACTAAAAAAAAGATGTCGCAAACTTTTGTGAGTGAATCACTGGTTAAGATACGCCATTGATTTTTGATGAATGAAAGCATGCACATGCAACACCAACAAAGAACTTTTAGCACAACTCATGGGAGTCAGGAACGCGATCTTGTGGTAGTACGCTCTCAAAAATAACCCTGTTTCAGTTAGGACTTTTGAGGGTTGTATCGTGGCCTAGTTCACGGTTATAAAAACAAAGGATATAGGCTCGAAGTTTATTTGTTCCCACCCATCTTCGTGATGTTCTCCATTCCTATGTTCAGCTAGCTTTTACAAGCGCTCACCTCTCAAAAAGGGTTTTGTGATGGTTAAGGAACCAATTACACTAACGGTTTAAGCACCAATCAAATTATTGTTTAGAGTCAGTCACCCCTATTGTCTTTTGTGTCTATATCACACGACTTTGTTCCTGCTCAAGGGTCTTTCTTGTGTAGTCCTTTTCGTCTTTCACTTTTGCATTATTTTGTTTATCCCTAACTTTTGCCTGGACTGAATTCTTGTGAATCATTGATTGTGAAGTCCAGCGGGATGCCCTAATTTTTGCCTAAGTCGCTTGTTTTCAAGTTTCGACTTAGCGGGCTTTCTCATTCATTTTTCTTTTTTTTTGAACAAATCGTGTGACGCTAGTTGTCTTGATTGCTGTGAAAGGGTCGTGACTGCCTCATTTCCTGGTTAATGAGGAATAACCATTGTGGTCTCCGGTCTTTGGACCTCTTGATTGGGATAACCATTGTGGTTTCTGGTCATTGGACCTCTTGATTTGGTACAACGGAAGGTAATGGATCCTCAGATTTACACTCTTTTTTTGAAATTTGAACGCTCAGTCAAACTAACTGACGCCTACCCTGCCCCTGGGTTAAATGCAAGGGTTTTTTCATGCGAAAAGAAACTCCTACTTCAAGGCTCAAATGGGTTGGCGAGGGTCTATCTCCCTTATATCTCCGGTGTTTAGGATTTGAAACAATGCCTGTACATCATCAACAGGGTGTTTCTCAAAAGCACACAGTTAGAGATTTTTGCGTTTTCATTTCGTCATCCTCCTTCATAGAGTTTAAGCACGACAATTGGTGTTGCAATGCACAAACACAAAATCATGAGTGAATACGGATGGATTACTTCAAGAAAAACATGTGCATTTATTATGGTTAACATTCAAAAACAAATAAATTTCATACAAGTAAACAAATGTTTAGCATATAAAAGAAACTACAAATGGAAATGCAGTAAAGAAACTGAATATAGCCGTAGTTGAGGAGGCTTGGCTCCGTCTGGACCCGTCAGTCTCGGATACTTTCAGCGATCAACAACTCTTTCACGGACTTGTAGTCTTCAATTCGCAGTAGTATAATTACCCACGACAATCATACCTCTTCTTCTAGTTGTTCTGACTCCGACACGAGACATCTGAAGGGGGAAGTGAAGCTGAGGAGTAAAGTTTCCCCATAAGGTTGCTCGGAAAGACCTGACGATCTTCTGCCTACGTATCTCCATTGACCCAAGACCAATGAAGAATCAGAGCGACGTAGTTCCCCTCAACAGGGATGAAACTGCACTGCAAAGACGCACCATTACCAAAACAAGAGTATCCGAATTACTTCTGGCTTCAAAACTTCAAATCAAAGAAAGTATCCTCTCTCTCATATGTTTGGTGCGAAGTTGATAGCTTTCGAGTCGATTAAGTCCTGCACTGTGTGGTGAAAAGCTTTACATCTATCAATATGATGCCCTGGTGCCCCAGAATGAAAATCACAGTTGACATTGGCATCCCATCCCTCCGGTAGTGGAAAAGGAGGTGGAGACAGCTTGCGAAGCCCAACCAACTTCAATTGAAGCAAATGCTGGAGAAGATCAGTGTAAGACATTGGCAAAGGGTCAAAAAATCTTTCTCTCCTTTGTTGCCGACCCTGTTGAGGACTATGCTGACGACGATTTTGCTGTTGTGAACGTGTGGCACTTGGGATGATCATAGATGCCATCTGGTGACGCGAACCTTGATTTCTCTTCTTTCGCTGGACACAAACTGCCCCTGCTTCTTCGTACTGCTTCTTTTGCTCATTGGATAACAACTTCTTAGTTCCAGAAGTGGAGACACCATTGACCTGAATCTTTCCTCGCTTCATCCAATTTTCAATTCTTTCACCAGTCAAGACGATATCGGAAAAACCATTAGCTGAACAGCTTGCCAAACGTTCAATGAAGTGCCCCGGGAGGGTATCCATGAATAGGTCTACCATTTCTCTCTCCTGCAATGATGGTTGTACTCTGGCTGCGACCTCGCGCCATCTCTGTGCGTACTCCTTAAAGCTCTCGGAGTTCTTTTGTGACATGCTCTGAAGCTGAGTTCGGTTGGGAGCCATGTCAATATTATACTGGTACTGCTTGAGAAAGGCTTCCCCAAGTTCCTTCCAATTGCGGACATAGTTCTTTTCCAACTTTATGTACCATTCTAGCGAACCCCCGGAAAGGCTGTCTTGGAAGTGGTACATCCAAAGCTTCTCATCTTTCGTATGTGCAGCGATTTTGCGATGGAAGGCCTGCAAGTGCATCTTCGGGCAAGATCTACCACTGTACTTGTCGAAAACGGGAGGTCTGAACTTTGGAGGGATCACCAACCCTGAAACTAGCCCCATATCAGCAACATCAATGCCAAGGGTGTCTTTGCATTCTAAAGCCTTTACCTTCTCGGTTAGCATCTGAAAGTCCTGGTTATTGGCCCCAGAACCAAATCCCACATCTTTATTGAGAAAAGTAAATTGATCCTCCTGTAGGTCTGCTACACGAACAGGAATTGGACCAATGCCTTCAGGGATAGGAGGCCTATTATCCGTAGATGGGATGACTGTGTTGATCGGATTGCCTTCGGCGTCCAAGGTAACCATTGAAGGATCAACTTGTGGACGATTAAACCTCAGCATGGCGGTTCTCATCTCTTGTTGCCCCTGCACTATACTCTGCATTGTTACCATGAACTCCCCCATCTGAGTGCGAAAATCGTTCAACTCGGCTTGTACTGTATCCATGATTTAACTCGGGTAGCGTACTGGTACAACTGATACTTCTCCTAAAATAGTCAAATAAATTAGGAAATCCAGATAACTCGTTAGTATGCAAAAATGATATGCGTGAAAATGCCATGTCACTGATCCCACTTCATTCAGATCAGGGGACAGATACCCACGGAGTGCCACATCATAAGATAAACTCTGTGAGTGTGCAGGGAGAAAGTGTTGTGTATCGGGAATTCAAAATAAAATTGCCAGGATAGAAAAGTTGCAACAATGGTACCGACCAACATGCGAAACCTTATACAATTATTAGCCAACAATACTGAAATACAGGAAAATGTCGCAATCCACAACAGAAAAACAAAAGATTCCTTCAACAACTCTGAAGGTAATCTAGAAACACAATAAAGCAAAATACATGTATCAAAGAAATCTACATCTCCTGATTTGAGCTTCGTGCAGCCTGCATGGCCAGCTGGATCAAAGGCTTCAGCTCCTGAGGTACCCTTCTGGTGTAATGATCCCTGAATCAATTAGATATTGGACATTTCGCTTGAAGGCTTTGCACTCATCGATGGTATGTCCAAATGTTCCAGAGTGGAACTCACATCTGACATCCATATTGTAATCTGGGGGAATGGGGTAGGGTATTGGCAAGGCATTCCCTGGCTGAATCAAAGAATTCTCGAGCAAACGGGCAAACACTTGACTAGGAGTAAACACTTCTTCAACCTGCTTGAACTTGAGTCTCCCCTGTTGTCGATAATTCTGATGATGAGATGAATTCGAACACCTAGAGTTCTTCTGCACTTTCTTCTTTATGTCGGATCGGTGAATGGGTAAAGGTGCCTGGCACGATGTCTTCAAAACCCAGATCGGAGGCACACACCCCTGATTGGGGATAATTCTTGTGGTAAGGAAAGGAGAAGTTCCTCTTAGTGATATGAAATCTTTTGACACATCCCCGCTGATCGGTGCGAACTCGATTACTTTTGCATCAATGAGCTCTTGAACTTGATGCTTAAGCCTTTTGCAGTTTTCCACATGGTGACCAGGTGCCCCAGAATGGAAAACACATCTGGCATTGGCGTCAAAATCTGGGGGAAGCTTTTTGGATGTGGCTGCTACAGTGACAAGTTCAACCAGATTAAGCTCGAGTAAACAAACAAGCAACTGTGCATATGACACCGGGATCAAATCAAACTTGTCTTTAGACGTCTTTGGCATTTGTATACGGCTTTTGTCTTTATCTTCCCTTTGATGAACTGGAATAGTCTGCAAATTGTGAGGTTTAGGATCCCAAAGTTGAGGAGAATTCCCATGAAACGCTTCCTGCCCTTGAAACAAAATCACTGGACTGGGATGACCACTAACTTCAGCAGCAATAAAGGGGAGGTGGTGCCCTTCTCGGAGCTTTGGGGCTTCCCTGGTCTGGTTCTCTTGTTTCTTCAGTTGGTAGACCTCCTCTATCAATAACGTGTGGTCATGGCACAAGGTCTGCATGTCCTCCGAGAGTTGATCCATTCGGATTTTCATTTCAGCTATTTCTGCTCGGCATTGTTCCATACCCATCTCTTGATGACTGTGATTCAAATTGGCCATTCTGAAGAGTAAACGAATCAGGATGAGAATCTGTCCCCGGACACCTGTAATGAGAGTAAGGATGCATGCAAATGCCATGTTCGATTATTTCCAAGGGATCCATCTGCTTTGATTCCAATTTGGATATAGGAGCATATAATGAAATGGTTCAAACATAGGATACTTGGAAATAGCCGAA
The DNA here is from genome assembly GCA_963966055.1 of Lathyrus aphaca. NCBI lineage: Eukaryota > Viridiplantae > Streptophyta > Magnoliopsida > Fabales > Fabaceae > Lathyrus > Lathyrus aphaca. Next base: position 196,167,547 of record OZ014524.1, read on the forward strand.
CATGTATGATAGAATGCTATGATGTTATGTATGCAACAGGCATGTGATCAGTGCAGTGTCTGTGATGTGCCAATCATATAATCAGGTGTCGGTGTCAGGTCTCAAAATCCAGATATCACAATAATCATCCCTCTGATCCGGGATCCATAACTTAAGAACAGAAATCCGGATCACAAAACTGAACCAAAGGCAAAGTGGGTATGCTGAAGGTATCAGGGTTCCTGCAAACGTGTAAACCCCTCCCAATCTCACGGGTGTGCTACTCGGGTCAACATCACGGACTCTCAAAGCCGAATAGCAATAATACGTTCACCATCTCCGAGAAATGGCTCATGACCAAATCAGGGAATCGGTTTGGCATTATATACTACGCAGGGAGGTCTCAGTTGAGTCCGGAAAAACAAGCATCCCTCACAAGTCTCCAGCATCAAGCACTGAATCGAGAAACAATAGTACATTCATCCCGAAGGGTACAATACTATCGTCATACGATCAGTTTGCTTTAACTGAATTCCTATGAGAGAACCAGGCCATCCTATGCGAGTTCCCAGTGGGCCCTCGGATGCGAGTGGGTTTGCCAACAAATGTGGTCTGCCACTGTCATCACTGGAGAGGGATGTTTCCACAAAGGTTCTCAATGATCGGTCCCCTGACTGCACATAACTATCAAGGTAGCGCATCAACCCAGAAAGATTCCGGTATCAATACATTCCCGAGAAGGTCGCAAGTCAAGGTATGGAACTCACTACAACCAACATAGCAAGATGCCATGAAGCCAAAGTGGAACCACTCTAAGTCCTAGGGTGCACTCAAGCCGGGTATTTGGCTTATCTCACAGTAACTCCCAACCCACAGAAAAAATGAAAACCAGCACAGCCAGACAGTCCAGTATAATATGATGCATGGAAAATAAAATACTGAAAGCGGTAAATAAATGCGGTAAAGTAAAGCTGTAAAATAAAAACTGTAAATAAACAGTAAAGCTAAACTAAAGCACACAACAACAAACATATAAACACCCAAAGAAACAAAACCAAACAGGCGCTAGGAACGACTCTACAAGGGAAACCGGAAGAATCAGGTTAGTCCCCAGCAGAGTCGCCAGCTGTCGCTCCCGGGATTTTCATCCTAGTACAAACGCGAAAGTGGCGCGGAAAGGTTAGAGTCGCCAGCCAGACATTTTTATCCCGAATGAATGGGAAAGGTAATGTTGCACAAACCTGAGGAAGAAGGAAAGGACAAGGTCCTGCGAACCAAAGATCTGAGTTCGGGAGTCGGTTACAACCTGGGAAGGTATTAGCACCCCAGATCGTCCGTCGTACCCGACGGGATCCACGCTTGCTTGCTTGTTTCAAAGGGTGAGAAAAGATGATGCTGAACAAAACCGCTAACTGGAAACTGGAATGAAATGAGAAAGGAATTGAAATAAGAAAATGGAAAGAAAGGGGAAAATGTAGGGAAAATAAAGATTGTGCTCGAACGGGCCCTACCCCGCTGCCTACGTACCTCATCGGGATAATGAGGATCAGAGTCGACGTAGTTCGCCTAACCTAGGCGGGAACTATTTGTTTGTGTTTTTTACAGCTGGAACTGCGTATGTCTATGCTCAGGTGTTGCAGGCTCGTCTGGTACGAGTGCGTTTACCGTCTTGCAAATGAGACAAGTCGCCGCGAGTTCGCGTTATGAGTGAATGAGATGAGAAAAGAAGTTCCCGCAGGATAGTCGCTTATTGTTTGTTTTTGGCTTTTATGAGTTTTGTATGAATTTGGCACAAGGAAGTGAATTCAAACTCTTTTCCATAGAATGTACACTTGACTCTACATTCCAAGATGGAATAATAGAACAAGCATACCCAGCAAGGAGAATTTATCCAAGACTGGTTTCCTAGGATTAGGGTTTAAGTTCACTAGCTTGTTGAACTTTATTAAGTGTTTTTGTTGCTTTTGTGAAGAAGTGTCTTTTAAACTTTCTTTGTGAACAATTCCTTGATGAGACTTGTGCATCATGATAGGCAAGCTTACACCACTCCAAGATGGAATGAATGCAAGTGCTTCATGGAATAAGGCTATACACAAGGAATCCTTTCATTTATTTGTTAAGTGTTTTTTTGGATTTTGTTTGAAGATAAGAAGAGAATGACTCAAATTGAAAAAGGTAAAAACTAAAGGACTAAGACTCAATCCTAATTTTGTTATGTATTTACAAAGTGGTCCTAATGGTTAGTGAGGTCTTCTATTCCTAATGGAAACTTAACTATTAGAATTCAACTTACTTCTTAATGAAGTTAAGTTGATTCTAAGAATAAATGGGGAAACCTATACAAGTTGTAAGATCAAGATAAAGCAAAACAAAGAAATTAAACATAAGGAATAAAATTCTAACAATGCCTTAAAGGCATGAATAATAAATAGTCTTATTTTATTTATTCTAATTCTAAGTGAAAATGGACTTTTAAACCTAAGGACTAAACTACTCTAAGCCTAATATTCATTCTAAAAAGCAAATTAAACTAAACCTAAGTCTAATATTAAATTTAAATGCTACACTTAAACTACACTATTATTTTTATATTGAACTTTATTGTATATATTTTCTCCATGGCCTAAACTAGGGGAATTATGCATAACTAGGCCTAAAACTAATATTCTAAAAAATATTAAATCTTCTAGAAAAATTATGAAACTTAAACTATAGGGTCCTAACACTATCTAAAACATTATACTAAGAGGGATTCTAAAAAATGTTATTTTTTCTATGCCTAGCAATTAATTATTTCCAGCTAAGAATTAATTACTATTTCCTAAGGATTATATCACTAAAACATAAGATAGAAGCTCCTAAAAATTCCATAAAAAATATCCTAAGAACTATTATGAGTCCTCTAATTACAGAAAAAAGAATGGCTCAAAAAAGTTGCTGGAAGCTACTTAAATAAAATGAACAAAATCCAGCATAAACAAAAGAAATTTAACAAAGCTAATTAAGTGAAAAATTCAGAATTAATTCAAAAATAAACAAATTCCAGAAAATAAAAATGTCACAACTTTCTAAATTAACTTATTTAACTACTGGAATTTTTGGGGAATTTTATAGTGTTTTTTACTATTTTTATTGAATTTAATTTGAAACTATATTAACTTAAAATAAAATCCTAAAGAAATGATGCAGGGGGTGTTTTTAGTAGATTTTTCTAGTTATTTTTATAAACTGGGCTCAGAAATGGGGTGCAGAAAGGAAGGAACCAAGGCCCATTCGTTGGATAAAGGGGGAGGTATGCTCAGCAATTATTTACAGTTCACTTTTTTATGGGCTTAAGGGAGAGGGTGTAATTAACAAAAGTATAACCTTATCCTAATGACCTTTTTAATGGTTGATTTTGGAATTAATTAACAAGACAACTTAATTAACAATGTCCAATCCAAATTATCATAAAAACTTAGAACTTAATCTTATACCATTTTCCTAATTCTTAAAAATGAATTAAAATCTTAATCTACAAATGATTTAAATCTTTAATCTAAAAAATATGAAAAAAAAATCCTATTATAATATTTCTCCTAAAATTTGAATTAAACTATAGTCTTAATATTATTTCCTAAAATCTTAATTTAAAAAAAAACAGAATTAAACTAAGCTCATGCTAATATTAACTAAAAAAACTTAATTAAAAAAAAGAAATAAACTAAGCTCATGTTAATATTAACTTAATATTTTGACTTAAGAAAATGAAATAACCTAAACTTATTAAAATATTTTTCTAAAATCTGAATTAAGCTATAGTTCTATTAGAAAATTTAATTTAAATCTTTAATCTAAAATATAATTACTGATAATCCTAACTAAACTATAGTTTTACTAGAAAAATTAATTTAAATCTTTAAACTAAAACATAATTACACAATTCAATTAAAATCACAAGAAGGAACCCTAGTTCCTCTTCTCTCCCTCTCCCAGCGCCGCAAACCTCTCCTTCTTCCTCTCACCTCTCGGCTTCTTCTTCTTCTATTTTCGACACCATCTCCCCCTTCATCTTCTCCTTCTGCTTCGCGAAACCACCACCATCATCGTCTCACCTTCACCATCTCCTTTCCGCCACCATTAACCCTAACCTACATCATCAACTAAACCTAATTCTCTCCTCAAATCCGAACAACCACCATCCCTCTTCGACTCCCTTTCGATTTCCGATCTAAACACATCACCGATCAATTCAATCGACCAAAAACCTAATTATTAACCCAATCCCTAATCACCTTCCTCATAAAACTTCCCAGACTTATCCCCTAATTGAAGAACAAAACTAAAAAAAATATTCACCACGAACTCATGTAGCCGAAAGACTTGAACTTCGTACCTTGAATCGGATTGGTGAGTTTCGTCGACGGTCCGTTGACGGACGAAATTGGTGAACGAGGCAGTCCTGAAGCTATGTATTCAGCCCTTTGATCCTCTCTTTTGCGCAATTCGTGTTTACGCCCTGTTCGCTAATCTTTACCACTTTTCGCAGATTGCCGTGAGAATGACGCTTGAAGATGATCTGTGATGGAGCTCTGCGACGAGAATACGAGTCAACAGCTGACACGAAGATTAACCCGATGCTGCGTCCACCGTGAAGCCAACGATGATGAGGATGGAGCTTTTCACTTGGTAATGCCTTTTCTTGATTCTCTATGCGATCCGTACTCTCATCTTCAGCCCGTACTTACAGTCAGTGATGTGATTGCAGGGTCCTTCCTGACAGCCTGATGAAGATTGCTGAAGGATTGATGATTATGGTGTGGTTGAGAAAAAGGAGATGAAGGAAATGAATGAGAAAGGATTGCAGTTGGAAAAATGGTGGAAGAAACTGATTGAATGAAAAGCTATTGACTTATAGGAGATTTTGAGAAGATTCCAGAAACTTCAGGTAATAATCAGTTAGAAAAATCGGTTATGGTTCAGTTAATTTTCTGTTGAGAATTCTATTATAACTCTGTTATTTTCGATTAGGATTTGATTGGGAACTTGTACTGCTTTTTGATTTTTTTGTTTTGGAATCCTTTTGTTAGTTATTAGAATGGATAGGTGGTTAGAAACAGTAGGAAAATTGGTTAAGTTAGTTATAAATTTTGCTATGAAATTGACAAATTCTGTTATGAAGTTAGTCACAATATATTATGAGTCAGCTACGAGCTCAACTGTCTTTGGTTTTCTGTTAGATCCATCACTCTGAGCTGCAAATATGAATTGATCCTTGCTTCTTATGATATTGAATTGCAGGCCGAGTTGTTATAGATGTCTTGAAGCTTTTTACCAGTAAATGAGTGAGATGTTAATGGTTATGCAGAAGAAACAGTTTTGATGGATAGTGATGGAAGCCTGCTTTGTTAGAAATTAAATACGACAGGTATAAAAACCTGACTTTCTGCCATGACCTGTGAAGAGTTTGGTGAAAATAATTAATGAAAGTTTTTCCAATTCTTATCGCTTTTTTCCTTTCCTGATATGCAGGTTGCAATTGACGGAGATTCGATGAAGTTTTTTTGGAGCTTAAAAGGTTTCTAAGGATAGCTTATGCCGGCGAAGAATGGCCGAGGATTGCGACGGGAGGGATAAAGATTAACAAGAGCCTGCTTATATTATTACAGATTTTGGATAATTGAGAAATATGTATATATTTATTTATTTTTTGTAGTCAGAACTCTTGCTGTTGAACTTCTACTAGATTTTCTCAATTAATTAATAATTTTTCTTTGTGACCTCAAAATCAGCTTGTGTAAAAGATTCATAACACTTTGTGGTTACTAATGTCATGAAGTCCATCATCAATCTCCATTTCTGCCTTGCTTTTTTTTTGTTCTTGTTTTTTGGATCAACAGAAATAGCCGTGCACCATTCATATATGGCAAGACATGGGCCAGGCTTGTAGCCACTATAGCATACATTGCCGAACTTGCTTGTATTTCTTTTCCTTTCTTTTCATCATGGATTATGGAACCAAACTTGTTCTTCTTTCCCCAACCATGAATATTAAAACCACCTTCCTGACAAGAATCATGTTAGACTCCTAAACTAACAAAGTATATAAAAGAAAAATTGTGATGACTTAGTTGCTAATGAGAACCAGGGATGGGCCTAGAATGTGAACAAAGTTTGAAAACACATAAAGAGAGAAAGAAGAAAACAATGGGATTGGAAATGAGCTATACAGATGGCTTGAAAGTGTATAGTAGGCTTATAAAGGATTTGACAAACAAACTTGAGAGTAGGTATTCGGATGGAATTTTGATTTAATAGTTTAAATGGAAATAAAAAATGGATATGGACAATGGATACGACTTGTATTCGAAATGAATAACGACGACTTAAATTTGGACCAATAACTATACACCCTCCCTTATCTTGAAATAAACCCTTCGACATAATCCACAATTAAGAACTTTGAGGCCGTAGTAAACTCCTCACACTACCGGATCTTTGTTCTGTAAACAGATGAATTCCAACCTTCAAATCAAGTCAAGAACAAAACTCCAAAATCTCCTTGAGATATTCAAACGGCGAAGGATACAACCTGGGACGTTGAAAAGAGCCAACATTCTCATTCAAAAACCAGTCTGTGTGACTATCCCCAAAAGAGGGTTGGATATACCAGTGAATAATCTCCATCAGTTCAATCCCTGATAGATACAGACAAAATATGAAACCCAAGATTCAAAGGGCCCGAATCACATGCCTTATGAAACAATGAAATGAACTACTATGATGTTAATGACCTGGTGAGAGATGCAGATGAGTGCGAAATGATACACCAGTTGAGGGAACGAATATGAGGGCAAATTTTGAGGTATTACAGTGTCCACCCACCCAAACACAAGTTTGTTCCATCATTTAAGATTTCCTCATAACATTTGTAATTTCTTTGAAAAAACAAATGCAAGTTTTCCATGAACTTCACAAGAATCCCACGTTTCCTTCACAAAAGGCATAAAATTAGAATCTTTAAGCCAACACTTCAGAAAACGAAACGGCTTTGGACCCCAGTTTACTTTCCTAGCAGAAATCCAAATGGGCATGTGATATGAAATATCTCTGTCTCCAACTGTTTGATGCATAACATTCCAATCATTCAGCAATCTACTAGACAAGATGAATCTATCCAGGCGGCTGCAAGCTTTATCAGATGCGCTGAACCATGTAAACCTATTAACAACAGTTGGAATATCCACACAACCAGATAAATCTATGAAGTCTCCAAACTCAACCATATTCTTTTTACTAACCACACTCTACCAATTTTTCTCTATCATTCTTAATGGCATTAAAATCACCACCAATCACCCATTCCCCTGCATCCAAGGTTGATTTTAAATTTAAACTTTTACTCCACAATTCTCTCTTCTCCTCCATCGATCATGGCGAATATATGTTGACAAAATAACAATTGAATCCTTTCCACATAGCATTTATACCCAGATATCCTTTGCCACTAAAAGAACAAACAGGTTGTATACAATTTTCTTTCCAAATCGCGAGAATACCTCCTGCAGAGCCTGAAGAATTTGACGCAGACCATTAACAAGAAGTATTACCCCATAAACTAGTCACCATCTCCTCTGTCATGTTAGAACATTTTGTTTCCTGAAAAATAACACAAATCCATGTCCAACTTATATATTAAACATCTAATTTTCCTCCTCTTGATAACACTCTCACACCCACGAATATTGTAAGATAGAAAATTCATGTTTTACCTCTTGTTATATCCTTCTTACTCTTCTTGTATTCTAGCTTCCTAATAACTGATTCGAAATCCTCGTCATCTTCATTTGCTTCCAGACCAAGCTTTTTGATTGAATCCCAAATTTTGTTAGGCAGACCATCCAACTTCTTCTTAATTCTAGAGTTACTCTGCATAACCTCTGCATCACCAATTGAATCCACCATGCAGTTTGAACCATCTGAGAATCTAGATATAGACTCTACCTCATTTCCGCTATCATTGTTATCCTCATAGTCTTCGCTACAGTTTATGGACTTATCTTGAACTACTTTGCCCATGCCATTGATATCAGAATGTAATAAAGTTGAATAGTAAGACGGTGCAAAATGAATCTTTATCTTTTGGTAAATTTCTTCAATAAGTTTTTTCTTCCTAATAGGCTTAGTCTTGCCTAATGGACTAACAATACTAGGCCCAATCTATTCCCTTATGTCCATACTAAGCCCATTAACATTAAATGTTTCCTTTCTTCTATTGTTACCGTTGGGGACCTCTATACTGTTTGCACCATAATCCATTGGTATCCCATTAATACCCTCTGGATCATCGCCCAAACTACCTTGTTTATCCAACCTACCGTTAGATAACCCCTTCAAAAGTGTTGTAGTCCACATATTTCCTAACACCTCTGCTGAGATGTTCCCACCGTTGTCAGAAAGTTCAATCATATCCCCCTCTTTTTCTGAATCCTCTATAAAGTTATATCTGGTAAAACCCCCAACCGTAGGGGACATATAGGTAGTGGCTTTATTAACTATGTCAATAGTTGTTACATCGTTTGTACTATCCATACTACAATCTTCATCCTTATTTCCTATTGACCATTGATCCCTTGGCTCTCTATCTTCTTCATCTAAGTCATAATGTTTTGTAAACACAGCCTTACCGCCTTGATCAGAATCACTCTCCGACGAGAAAACTTCTGAACTACTATCCACCTATTCTTCTCTAAAATATTTATATCTAAATGAACAAATTCCATACGAGTCTTCAACTATTTTAATGCAGAAAGGATAACCATTGATGTCAATGTTCACAATCTCATTCATATTTGTTGCAAACTTTGTTCTGATAAGGAACCAAGCGACATCTAATATCTTGTGTTTCTGTGTATCTTCATCCATTTTAACAAAACATCCAATTCTGGTAGCCAGAAATTTGATGAATTTTTCACTCCACGCATGGCATGGAAGACCAAAACAGCTTACCCAAGTGAGTCGTTCCTTATCCACATCCAAAGACGACCACGAATGTACATCTGTAAACCAACGTCCCACCCATTCTTTATCTTCATCCACCAATTTTCTGATATCTCCTGTAACCTCTTCTTCTAGAAGGCACAAATTAGCCCCTAACGGCGTTGCTTTAATCTTAAAATACCCTTCAACATGAAGGTCTTCCTGTATTTCGAAGGATGATCCAGGATTAGACATAACCCCCACGAAAGCCTACTCAAATATTTCCATCTATTCTGATTCCACCTTGAAACTGAGATGGGTAAAATATGGTTTATCGCCCATAAAATATTGTTTAGATCCGTATCCTGTCTTCCTATTATCAAACCTTGCTCCTCTAGTAATCTAAGCATACAAGGCTCTCCTAAGGTTTGATCTATTGCCATCGTTCCACACACCATAATGTTCAACTGCCTTAGCCTTACCATCTGCTTTAGCCTTCACCAATTGATCCACATTTTTTCTCTTAGAAACATCCTCCAATGCCTCCTTGCGAAATCTAGGGATGTTCACAAACATCTTCTTGCCATTAATGATAACGTTATCCAGTTTAATGGCAAAAAGATGTTCGTCTTCGACCTATTTACACCTAACAAAACCAAACCTCCTCCCTCTCTTATCTAGCCTTGTCGGAATGTACACTTGTAACACCATGCCATGTTCTTTAAAGATATCAAACATATATTTCGCCTGATAGTTATTTGGAAATTCCGTGAAGAAGAAATATGAAGTTTCCTCAAATCATATTTGCTTCCTTTACCACCCGACGCTTTCCATATAGATCTTCTCGCTGAAGGCTCCATATTTTTGTCGTTCTTGTTCCTTACATTCACTCATTCTTTATTATTTGTCTTCATATTAAGTACCAAACACCCACACAAAATAAAATAAAATAAAACGCAATGACCTTGCTTGTTATTTCAGACCAAGTCACTCCCCTTATCAAGGCCCATAAACCCGAAGGCTGAGAGTTTAAACCGAAGATAAAGAGAATGATTAATCTTTAATAGCCCCAACCATTGAATTAAACGCATCAACTATGAAGATGTTACATGATACTGAGATGATAGTAAATCATTCTGATTTGAGGAAGGATAGGTGAAAAACTTTTAGTATTTTAGAGAGAAATTGGAGTCTAAGGAATTTATTTTGTTCAGAGTTAACTTTGAAAAGATGTACGATTTGGTTGAGAAAGAAAATATCTTGATGTTGTGAAATCCAAGATGAGTTTTCAAGTTAAGTGAAGAAGGTAGATTATTAAATGTGTTAGTACAACATCAACTTTGGTTTTAATCAATGTTAATCTTACAAATAAGTTTTTGGCATAGTGACCCTGATTTTTCGTTTATGTTTAGTATTGCTCCTAATGTATTGAATGTAATGTTAAATACTTCTCTATATCTGCCTGTTGATTGATATATATGTGTCCAAATAAAAAATCTACATAATTGCCAATAAACAAAAATTTAACATAACTACAAAAATTATAGAAACTATTCCTGGTATATGTGTTCAAATAGTAAAAATATTTATTCTCTTAACAATAACTCATTCCATTAATGTCCATTCCATCCATTAATGTCCATTCCAGCGAAATCAGCCATATATACATAATCTGGTTGGAAAAAACAAAAAACAAAAAACACTTAAAAAAAAAAGGTACTACAATCGATATGTAAATGATGAATCCCATATTTGCATATTTGATGTTCTAAGCAACTTTGTAAATATAGTATATGATGAAACCCATATTTGCATTCGATATGCTAAGCAATTTTCTATAACTTATTAAAAATAGTACCACTGTATTTATGTAGGTCAAATATATCAATTTTCCATAACTTTATTGGGATATGCATGAACCAACACACAGACCTTAAGGTTGTCTATAAAAACACAACATACCCAACATCTTACGAAAAACATACGAAAAGTGCTTGTGAAATGGCAAAACCTTTTTCTAATGAATCTAGTGCAGTCACCATCCTCTCAAAATGCACTGTTTTCCCCGACAAGAAATCATCTCTTGGAGAGTTAAAACTTTCAGTCTCAGACCTCAACATGATATGTGCTCAATATATCCAAAAAGGCTGTCTCTTCACAACTCCATCTCTCCCTTCTGAAACACTGATTCCTCATCTTATAACTTCTCTCTCTAAAACCCTCTCTCTCTTCCCTCCACTCGCTGGCCGTTTCGTGACTGATTCCGACGGTTACATCTACATCTCATGCAACGACGCTGGTGCTGATTTCATCCATGCGACCGCCACGCACCTCACTATCACCGACCTTTTGTCATCACGTGATGTCCATGCTGCCTTCAAGCAATTCATCCCGTTTCACTGTAAAATCAACTACTCCGCTCATTTCTCACCGATCTTGGCTATTCAGGTCACTTACCTCGCCGACGGAATCTTCATCGGTTTCGCTGTATCTCACGCTGTCACAGATGGTACTACCGTCTGGAACTTCTTTAACACGTTCGCTGAGATTTCCAGGGGCGTCACACAATCTACGAGAATCCCGGATTTCCGCCGGGATTCCATTTTGAACTCAAAAGCAGTCCTTCGATTATCGGAGGACGACATCAATCTGACGTCCAAAGCTGACGAACCTGTTCGCGAAAGAATTTTCACTTTCACTCGTGAAGCAATTCAGAAGCTAAAAGCAAGAGTGAATCGCAACCGTTCATCCTCGGCGGAAATTTCTTCATTTCAGTCGCTCTCCGCTCTAATGTGGCAATGTGTTACACGCGCTAGGAAACTTGAGGGTAGTAAAAGAACGACGGTTAGAATGGCAGTGAATATTCGTAACCGTTTGGAGCCGAATTTATCAGAGTATTATTTCGGAAACGCGATTCAGAGCATTGTGACATATGCATCTGCTGGTGATGTTATTGATAGAGATCTTACGTGGTGCGCGGAGCAGTTGAATAAGAATATTAGGGAGTACAATAGTGATGTGGTGAGGCGCGTCGTAGAGGATTGGGAGCACGAGCCGAAAGCTGTTAAGATGGGGAATCATGATGGTGGAATAGTGCAGATTGGTAGTTCGCCTTGGTTTCCAATGTATGATAATGATTTTGGTTGGGGGAAGCCGTTGGCGGTGAGGAGCGGTGGAGGGAATAAGTTTGATGGCAAGATGTCGGCGTTTCCGGGGAGGGAAGGCGGTGGTGCGGTCGATTTGGAGGTGGTTTTGGCGACGCAAACGATGGGGATACTTGAGAACGATCCTGAGTTTTTGTTTTACGCTTCTTGTCAGCAATGACACGTGCATAATTTTGAAGGACGTAAATGTTACTTCCTGTCTCATTGGTGTTGCTGCTTTTGAAATTTTAAATAAGGTTTGTTGCAGAATAAGGATTAAAACTGTGACGGTGTAACGGCACTTTGCGAATAATCGTGACCTATCACTGTTTCATGTATTAGGTTTGTAGCATAGATCCATATTTTTAATGGGTGAATTATTATCTATCTACCTTAAAAAATTGATAGATTTATCATAAAGTAATTTATATTAGAGATTAATTATTATACATTAATAGTATAAAAAAAATTTAAACAGTCAATTCTTTGTTATTATCCGTTTATATTACTTTATAAATTTTTAAAATAAAAATCAAATATATTCTAATATCCAACGACTATGATTTACTGACAGTGTAAAATTTTTTTATACTCTCAGTGCATTTCAATTAAATCTTTTGTATTAAAATTGCATTGAAAATCTATAAAATTTGAACTATTAAATAAATAAGTAAATACAATTAAATGATATGGAATTATTTTATTGATAGAATGTATATTATCCAACTTTTTATTGTGTAAAGAAGTTATCTCAGATTCTTGGAGTTGGAGACCAATAGAGTATATCATTTAATTGAAACGCGATAAGTATTTAATTAAACATTGGTGAATTCTTTCAGCCTTAATTATAAATAAAAAAGAAATTATTCATAAGAATGATATCAAGTATTTTTTTATATAAAAGAATTATGAAAATTTCTCAAAATGGAAACGATTGATGGGGTGCGCAAAGGCACATCGAAGCAGCGATGGAATAATGTCGTGAGACGGCGGTAGAACTGCGGTCAACAACGATGTGTGAAAGGGTCGTAACATTGTGATGCACGCGAGTGGCCAGAGGTGGATCATACTAGTCAGGGGATGCAACTGCACCCTCTCAACTTTTTAAATTTACACTAATAATTTACATTTTATTTTATTTACACCCCCTGAATTTTGTAGGTTTGCACTTTGCATCCACGGTAGTCACTTAAGCCACTTTTCAATTCGTCAGTCAAAGAATACAAATTATTTAAGTATAATATTTATATTTAAAAATAATATTTATATATAGTTTTTATTTTCTAATTAATATAATATTGATGATGTTTTATAAATAATACCCTTAATTATTTATCGTAAATAAATTGAATTAAATAACTAATAATTAGATATCAAAAGATTAATAAAAAAATTTGCATTCTCAATTTAATTTTTCACTTCTCTCTAATTCTCTCACTAACCCTAGTTTCTCTCATCTTTTTCATTGACAGTTTCAACGGTGTATCAAACTTGTTCATGCTCTCACTAGCAATTTTTTTATCGATTTTGAATGTGTTTTTAGCTATTATGTTAAATCATAGTCAATTTAAAAGCATTTATCTTCAAGTTATTAAGGTAGGATATATCTATTTTAAGATTTTGTTAATTTAGGGTTTTTTGAAATTAGAAATTATGGTTTGATGATTTTGTTGTTAAATTAGAACTGTGTTAATTTTGAAATCAGACGAAATTAACGATGTTGTTTGATTGAGTATTTGAAGTTGTTGTTGAGTATGCCTCTTTGTTGAGTGCTTGATTGATGAGAATCTTTATTGGATGAAGTAAATTTATTTTGCAATATGCATGACATTCACATTCCAAACATGAATGATATATATTTTTCGGGAAGATCAAGACGTGGAAGTAATGTCGAGTCTATCACAGTAGAGAAACATTATCACATTGAATTATTTTATATTATCTTGGACATGCAAGTTCAAGAACTTAAGAATCGTTTTAATGAGACAAATAGTAGGTTGCTTATTTGCATGTCTTGTTTGAATCCAACAAATTTGTTCTCTTCTTTTGACATGGAAAAATTAGTTGAATTTGCAAAGTCTTATCCAGGAGACTTTTGTCAAACTAGTTTGATGTTGCTTATCATCAACTTGAGACTTATATCATTGATATGCGCAGTAGTATTGAATTTGCATCCTTGAAAGGAATTGACGGTCTTTAAAAGAGTTGGTTGAAACTAGAAGACATGTTGTTTATCCATTGATTTATCAACTTTTGAAGTTAGCAATGATTTTTTCTACTTCCACGGCAACTGTCGAACGATCCTTTTCTGTTATGAAGATTGTGAAAACTAGATTGCGTAATCGAATGGGGGATGAATGGATGAACGATTGTTTGGTGACTTATATTGAGAGTGATGTATTGAAGGATATTGATAATGAGCCGATTATTCAACGATTTCAAAATATGAAATCGCGAAAAAGACAATTATAGAACATGTATGTAATTTTTTGAATAAGTTATAATTTGGGTACTATTTTTGTTTTAAGTATTTTACTTTTATAGATATAATTATGATAATTTATTAGTATGAAATATTTTGCATTCCCTGAGTCAGGGTGTTGGATCTGCCACTACGAGTGACGGCGACATGCCGAGCAGGGAACGCACAACAATTGGATGGCGCGGGTCAACTGTTTCTCTTTTTTTAAAGCCGGATTATATTCTATTAGAAAATTAGCTAATGTTTTGGATTTTATACTTTCCTGCAGATTTTAAACAGGTTCCTGTGATTGTCATACTAGTCATACCATCTTTAACTTATTTTACATTTTGTATCTTTTATAGTTTTAGGTATGGATCTGAGGAAATAAAGAAACCATTTGATTAAGGTTCATAGTGCATTGCATTGGGTTATTCCAGTTACATTCAAGTTCCTCTTGCATTGCATCTATAACAAGTCATTTGACCTATGACTATGATCATTTATGATTCAATTTTGTTTGTTAAGAGATCATTAGGTTAATGTTGTCTCTTTTAGTAGAATTTGCATATGATCATATTTGTGTGTTTGGTTAGTAGCTTCATTAAAAGCATTTTGTCATCCTCACTCGTACATTTTATATTTTTTTAATACATTACATTTCTCATGTCATCTTACACACCTCACACCTCATGAATTATTTAACATGTTTTAAAGAAGTCCATGTTACTTTTGAAATTTGGATAGCATGACATATAAATTTAAAAGTGGAATGAGGTGGAATTTACAAAAGAAATATTTTTCAATACACTTTTAAGTTCTACATGTTACATTGCGTTACATATTTTTCAAGAAATAAAATACCATACATTTATATATTTTAATACAACAAAAAGAGCATTTTCATAGTGGTATTACATCATTCATTAAAGAGAAATGATATACTTACACTGCAATCATTTTCAGTGTACACTACATCACTCGAATATAGTACAAAAGAAAAGAGAGAATTAAAATACAAAAGAGCGAAAAGGGAACTAAGGTCAAGTTTGTGGGAACCCACACATGAATTCTCCCTTTACAGCATGTCCTCACCATCTTCATGTTTACCCCATGTCACATGCCATCATTTTCATCTCTATGTCTTCTTTCTTAAACCACGCCAACACATACATGCCCTGCATCCCAAGCATACAACATAAATTCAAAATAAAAAAAGCACACGATCAATGCCAGTGTCATCATCATCATGAACAAAATACATGTAACAACACACATAACATCAACACCACAATACTAAACATCCATAAATACATACATATTTTTTGAATTGAATTAATTGAAAAAATTGAAACAAACTTCACAGCAAGGCCAAACGCATGAATTTGATTCATCCCTCATTGCCACGACACTCATCACACATCCATCATGAAGGGAGCACAAATCTTAACAAACTCTTCTCACTCAATTCATATTAACCCTCCAACTCAATCCACTCACATGGATTGCAAAAAAGATCACAAGGATCACTAACCAATTATTCCCTCCAAAATCTCTCCAATAAACTCTCATTTCCCTCTCTTTTGCTCACTCAACTCCCCTATAAACTTTTGCTCACTCAACTCCCCTAAAAATCCAACCCGGCCCGCCTCACTCAACACACACAAGTCTTTGCAAAACAAACTTTGTTGAAAACACTCCACTACTTCAACCAAGGCCTAACCACCATCAAAGCCTAACAAAGCCTTATCACACCATGAGCATATACAGGGACGGATCCATATAATATATATATTGGCGTGGTTAACATGAAAAAAGTATGAAATAAATTATATACAAAATAAAAAAAAAAATTGTTTGATGATGTACATTTACAATAAAAATCATTTATACATTTAGGTAAAATGAGCTAAAATGACATAATTGTTAATTGTTTAAAAAACATCTCTTTTTATAAAAGTTACAATTCATTATTGATTAATCATTTTGTTACATAGCTGACTCTTCACAAATTTCATAGCTGAAAAAACATGTTTCACACTTGCAGTTGTTACCGGTAAGACTAAAGTCAACATTAAAAACTTATAAACCATGTCAAATGTGTTTCACTTATTTGTTTCCAAAAGTTTTCCACAAAAATCTGAATGTTATTTTAAATTTACAAAATTTGGATCATATCGAACATTTCTAACATAATTCTGAAGTTGAAATCGTATCACCACTTTCAGCACGTCTATAAAATCATTTGGATAAAGTTCAACCATCCTCAATAATTTTTAACAAATTGGAGTTTTATGGTTCAACTCAAAAAGAATAAAATAATAAGGGAAAATTGAAATACTCATTTTACCTTTAATTTTCAATCACCCATAAATAAATGCAGTCAAATGAAAAAATCAAAGAAAAAAAATGAAGAATTAACAATTATGAAAGAAAGAAACAAGTATAAAAGATGGCGAGGTTTGGGAGAAAGAGAAAAAGAAATTATTGTGAAAGAGAAACAAAAGAGAGAGGAAGAGTTACTATGAGAGAGAAAGTGAATTGTAATTTTTTTCCTTTTATTAATTATTCAAGTATTATTAGTTATGCGCATGAGTATTAAGAAAAGAGGAAAGACGAATATGTGAGTGCCCATCCGGACGCTAGTATAACATAATAGAAGAAGCGTAAAGAAATTATAGATTTAAAAGAGAGTGTAGAGACAAATTTATAGCATAAAAATAGATAAATTATAGAATACAATATGTATAAAACCTAAATTGATTGTTATATTATTGAAAAACTATGTTATATTATTGAAAAACCTAAATTATAGATAAATATATATAGATTAAAAAAATTATGTTATTTATATATAATATAAAAAAAAAAGGAAAAACTGGTGTGGCTATGGTCACACACTGCCTCAACGTCGGTCTGTCCATGAGCATATAAGAGTCAGAGAAGCAAGAGCAAGAAGAGCAAGAAAGACATAAAGAAATGAAAGAGCTTTTTAGAAGAATAAAGAAGTTGACACAAGAGATTACCTATGGTATACGAGTTCACCGGAGTTCTCGTCTGAGTTTCAGACTTCGATGAGGCCTTGTTCTTCATTTTCCTTTCGATTTCCTTACTTTTGTTTACGGTTTCATCAACTGCATTGCTTTAATCATTGTAATTCGTTGTATTTATGCACAATAATAGAGAAATTTGGGACTAGGGTTAGATTGGGGAAGAAGGGTTTCACGTGTTTGGTTGAGATTATGTTCAAATAGATAGTAAATTTGGACCCTGGGTAGTGATTTAAAGGAAGGTTATGTTTGATGTTTTTGTGTTTGGAAAGTTTTGGAAAAAATATAATGAACACCTTTGTGGTGTTCAATGTTTTTCTTCATGAATTTGCGCTTTGATCCAAATAAAATAAGGATAATATTGCTGAGTTGTTTTAAGGAAAGAGGGTAGAAACCGCACATGAGAGAGAGAGAGAGAGAGAGAATTTGAATATGAGCTTCTCACATACTGATTATCCTTTTTCTTATTGTCATCATCACCCGGCCCCTTGGTCAATTTTTACTAGGCTTCTGTTTTGATTTCACCCTAGGGTTGAGGTTAGTCAACTATGTTGACTCCTTCCCCTCCAACTTGGACCACGCGTTTGGGTCTCTCTTTGGGCCATTTCTCTATTAACACCCATTTTTTTAGGATTTCTTAAGGCACTTGTGGCCTTCTTAGACACCATGTGTGTTTCCTTTAGTGGCCCAAGTTTCTAGAGATATATCTCCAGACACACCTTTTTTTACCCAAGGAAAGCCAATATGGATGGCGCCCTATGCATTTGGTTTTGATTAGTTTCGGAGATGCATCTTCAGAAGTCTACCGTAGTTATATTTCAAGAATTGCACCAGAGATAAAATCAACACAATATGAAAATTTCAAACATAAAAATGAGAATTCAACACATAAAATGAGCATTACAATGATGATTTCAACAGAAAATAAAATACTACATTTCAATATCCCATTGGACACTTGAACATCTCAAAGTTATCTTCGATCGTTTGTCGTAGTGTCGCATCCATCTCGAGCGAGAATTTCTCTTTAAAACCGAAAAACTTTCACCACATCGCCATAACACCCGCTCGAGTCTTGAGCTCAAATTTGTTGAGCACAATATTCTCTTCATTGTCAATGGAAGGTGAACAATGTAACACCCCAAATATTCCCCGACATTTTTAATAAATAAAAAACATCAATCAGAGTAAAATTTCATCTTCAATTTGAGATGTTACTTTCAACTTTTCAAAAACATGCTCTTAAAATTTGATACATAACATGAAACGGAAAAATTGTTCAAATTAAGCAGCGGAAAAGTCGAACTTTAATGGTATCATTAAAATAGAAAATAGTTTGAAAACTTCTAAAACAACATCAATAAGTTCCAAAATATAATAAATGAACTAAAGAAACAAAACAACGTTCCCAACTCCCATGTTATGTATCAGAGAAGACACCACTAACATGAAGTACTTCTACTTCACTGACCACGAATTCTAACTACTCTTGAGCACCTGCACATTACCCACATAGAGGTAACATTCAAACAGAAGGGATGAGATTCTTAAATCAATTAAAAGAGGAAAATGATATAAATATAAGGCATATACCACATAAGTACAACAATGACATATTTATCACAACAAGAATCACAAATCAACTACACATTTACAACAGACACACCAACAACATATACATACATATCATACACATCAGCAACAATGCATGCAAATGAGACTCAACCATAGACTCAAAGCATGTGGTACCAAGAATCGATCCCTATTTCATGATCCAATTCCCGTCATAACTCTCGACCCCTTTTATATGGTCCAATGTAACCCCTCTTTAATGATTACACCCTCAACCCCTGTTTCATGGTCCAGTGTGACCCCTGTTTCAAGATCACACCCTACACCGTGATTGAACACAATCACCTCACCAAAAACGACAACATACAACAACAATGACAATATGCGACAACACCACCAACAATATATGACCACATCAACAACAACGTACAACAACATCACAACATATAACCACATCAACAACAACGTGCAACAATGTCAACAACAACATATATCAACGTCAACCTACATCAACAACAACACCTACATATCCATCATCACATCAACATCACTCAATCATTACTTGCATTTTAGCTAACATACATCATTATGTTACTACCAAAAAGCTACTTCTTTGCTCCCTTCAACCATGCAACTATAACCACAACACAACATGTTATAACAACTACGCAACAACATTCTACTACAACAACTTATCCACCTCAACATACTATAACAACTACATACTACAACAAGTTCATACTACAATGACTTAACGACTACATACTATGACACGTTAGAAACGACAACATACAATAACAACTCAACCACAACATATGCACATTAATTTATCCATGTATTTCTCATCATCACATTTAATATTCAAGAAAACAAGTATATAACCTATCAATACATGCTCATAACATCACCACATTAACACAAAACCACTAGGATATAGAATAAATAATTTCACATATGCAACTAAACATACATCATGTATTCGCAAGTTTCACACAACATTCAACATTAACAAAATGCACGTATAACCTCTATAGACCTGCTCACACCACATCGAAAATATACCAACCCTCCTAAAGCATAAAACACAAATTTTCATGAATTTTAATGAATTAAAAACACAATTTATCACTCCCAGGTCTCGCTAAGCGACCCCTTTGCTTGCTAAGCGAACAAGCCACTGCCTCGAAGAGGCGAAATTTTCCAACAGCTCGCTAAGCAAGCAACGCGAAACTGGAAGAAAAACCCTACGATTTATGCATTCCTCCTCTGTGATTCTCACCCCAAATACACAGCAAATGTGCATAAACACCAAATATGAATAAAAAGTGAATATGTTGCACTTTATTTATAAATTTAGACACAATAATATACAATTATTTGTACAATTACACAAGAAATCAAAAACGAATCGAAACATGTGTCGTCGACTAAATCTATAGGTACCATTGGACTTTTGTGCATTCGTTTCCTTTTGAATGTTTTTCAATCTCTGAAATTCTTGCATCCTTTCCATAAAATGATTCGGCCATGTCTCGGTATCTGCGGTTGAATGAGTCATTCATTTCGGTGATGTAAGTGATATGGGGCATCTCGTTTTCAAGTATACCTAAACAAAATGACTTGATTTTGAAAGTCATCCAATACACATGATGCAATCATTTAGATTTTGGGGTGATCCGGTGCAGAGTGGAAAAAAGGTTTCCGAAAACCGTAGCACGTCAGGTTAATGCATACCATATCATATGCACATACAATAAGGGGACCCATATCAGAGGAGGTCATCAATTTAGACTCTAGTGCCGGACCGTTCAAGCAAGGAACAAGAGACTCATAAACCCCATCAAATTTTTCTTTACTTCCGTACAACCACGTATACAATTCTTTATGCGTCTTCAACTCTTGGATAAGTTGATGACGAACAAGTGCATAATTATCCTCTCCATTACCAACCAAAGTTGAAACGGTTCGATAACCGTAATTATTGTCCCCTCAACATTGACGATATGGTCAATATATTTATGTATAAAAACCGACATCTCGTTGATGAACAAAATTTTCAATTGAAGCGGCGACGAAGGTGGTTTGCTATTGCGGTTCCTTTCACAACACTTTTTTGAGATTTAGGAGTCGGTGAGTCTGGAAAAAGTTTGTCAATGTGTTCACAATATACAGAGATTGTGTAGTTGATTTGTCATTCAGTGTAGGCTTCATTTTCTTCATAGCTCTTTTTGTTTTAACCGGTTGAGAAGGCGGTTTCATGTCAGTGGTTTCAGGATAGGAAATCTTCTTCAATTGTTCTTTGTTGTGGAGTTTCATGTTGTCATTCGTCTTCGAAAATTTCTCTTGTATTGCTTGCCATTCGGTTAAAATAGAGATATTTGATCTACCTTCATCCATGCATTCATCGTCATCATCAAACCTAAGTCTTTTCCAATGAGAGTAAACTTCATCCATTCTTATTGGTTCACCAAATTTCACCTTTTTTACAATAATACAAGCACATGGAAGACCATATGTTTTCACAATAGTGTAACCATATTTTCCATTATCGTAGCCTACATTATCAACTCGTTTGGCCTTGTGAAAAATGTTGTACAACCCCGAATGAGAAATTTTACTCGCCAACTGAGAATATAGAGTGTTTTCTTTAATTAGGTGTTCTAAAAATGTGATGCTCTGACAAAATGTTGTTTGTATTTCATTATGTTGGTTTTAAATCATGATGTTCACGGAGTCCCATTCTCAACATAAATACCCATTACTATTTCCCAACCAATTTAGGCATCTAATCTTGATCCTTCAAAAGTGACTGACACACCTCTAATTCCCAAGTAAAATTATCTTCTATTTCACACTCTAAAAATGCAAAACCAAGAGAATATGTCTTTTTAGTTGAGGTAACACCAACCAACTCAAATAATTGAAGTCTATACGTGTTGGTCTTGTAAGTATAATCAAGTATGAACACTATCGAAAATGTGTTGAACAACTTTATTGAATCCGGATGAGTCCAAAAAATACCTCTAACCGTAAATTCATCGTCGCAAGTTCGATATTGGAACATGTAATTATTATTGATCGTACCTGGAGATCAGGATCCGATGTGGCTGGCGTTGTACGTGGATGAAGCACGGTTGATGGCGAGAGGAAAAGGGGTGTACCTGCAAGACACTCTGATGCTAAAGTCAGAGAGCGAGCAACGAGTGAGCAAGTACGGGATTTAGAGTAAGAAACTGAATACCTGACCCTCTCAAATGAGAGGGTTTATATGATATCCCCAGCGCATGGCTATTGGTCCCTTTCACTGGGCCTGGATCGTGGATCCCCCAATAATCGGTAACTGCCAAAAAAAAACCGTTGGGGTGACGCTTGGACTGCTCGGACGATACCCTGGTCGGATGATGTTAATACCGAGCAAAGGGCTTGTCGGGCAAGCATTCCACAGCCGGTCCTGGGGGATTCGGCCATTGCTGGGTGCGAATCCTGGTCGGCGACGTTGATAGCTGGTCGGATGGACTTCCAGGCAGACTGGGAATGCATCTAGTGCCAAAGAGTTGTTGGGTCGTCATGGGCTAGAAGATGGATTGGGCCCAAGTCTGAGAATTGGGCCAGTCCAGAACAGGAGCCCCCCAAGTCGTTGTTTCTAGTCGAAAGAGCAATGACTTAAGGGTGGATAGCTGCTCGGAATTATCATTGGATGGTCGGTACCGAGGGAGAGGAAACAAAGAGGTGACGTGTTTTGGAATTTGTGCCAATTTAATGTTCCAGACGGCTAATCTAGGGGCTAGCGTATAGGTCATGATTGCCTAGGGATAGGGATTACTCCTACACGCACGTGTTCCTATCTCTATAAATAGGGGAAGTCTTTTCATTTTCAGACTTTTCTGCCTTTGCTTCTTTGCTCGACGCCCACTCTATTCTTCGGTTTCCATCTACAACTGTTGACCATCGCGGATACATTTCCAACCACCGTACATCCTTTTTCCAGAATCATCATCATCATGTCTCAACCACCTGGTAAGCATTTTTATCCGTTTTTGCCTTCCTTTTTTCTTGCTTAGACATGCATGCGGTTAGGTTCTAGTTTTAAAACGTAGAATAAGTAATCTAGATAGTTTCTTAGGTTGCTATAGTGACAAGTTATCCTTCTGGTGATGAATCGCCCTTAGAGTATCTAGGTCGTGTCCGTAGCGTTGTTCGCGCTGGATCCTTGCCCTGCGTTGGCCGATGCATTTGGTTGGCGTTCAACTGGAGCCCTGGGTATAGGGAGAACATCAATAATTTGGTCGTCGCACAGTCCCTTCGATGTCATGAGCTTGGTCGATCGTCTTAAGCATGTAGATTATTTTAGGGCTTTGGTCGGGGGCCTTGTCTCCTGGTCGCCGCAGGCCCTTTCATTTGATAGGTAGTGGAAGGATGAATTTGATGCCTTGATCGAATTCACTGACGCCTTTCCTCTACTTTTTAGGTGAAGAAGTGCTCGTTGATCCGTATTATCTTTTGTCCGAGGAAGATACTCGGAAGGACTCTGGATCCTCATCTACCATTCCGAGCGATCCCGACAGCTCTTCGGAGGATTCTGATGCTACTGAGGTGGGCGAAGAGGCCACCACTTATGGGAGAGTGGAAAATGCTCAAGAGATTTTTGACAAAGGAAACGAGGTCCTTGTACCTGAGGAATGGGTAGTGGAGGATTTACTGGATAAGGTTTCAAGCTATGCTCGGCCGAGGAGGGAGTTGTTTCCCGTGGTGGGGGATCCCGCGCACTGGGTTGTGACTTACCCAGGTGACGATGATAGGATATACTCAGATTTCGGGGGATTAAAATTTTCAATGTACGAGTATGTCTTCACGACTCTGGGGGTCAGGCTTCCGTTCAGTGACCTGGTTTGCTCGGTGTTGGGCCACTTGAGAGTGGCGCCCTCTCAGTTGCATCCCAACTCCTACGCTTTTATGAGGGCGTTCGAGCTGACGTGCTCGCATCTTGGGGCCGGGGTTACTCTCCCTCTGTTCTTCCGACTTTTCTCCCTGCAAATCCAGGTCGGGAGATGAGGAATTCAAAAAGGCTTCATTGCATTTAAACAGCGGACCAATATTTTCAAGGCGCACACGGAATCTATCCGCTCATTTAAGGACGATTATTTCTTGGTCGAACCGTCAACTACTGCGGCAACCCGATCAATTAGCTTCTGCGGGATTGACACTGATGTGAACGGGGTGCCCAGGCTTGACGATCAAGGGAAGGAGGTTCCCCGAAGGATTTGGAGGTTCCCCTTCTCGTGGGGCCATTTTCACTATGATACCCCCGTGAGCGAGTTTGTCCATATTGGGGATAGGCTGAACGACGATGACAACGCCAACTTTGAAGAGTTTCGTAAGCTGGTGGCATCCTTTACACTGATCCTGATCTTGGGCATGAGCGAGAGGTTAACCACCTGAAGTCCCTCATGGCGGCGTCTGAAGAGAACGCGAAGAAGGCTGCCAAGGAGGCGACCAATTCGCTTAAGGACCATGCTGAGGTGAATGCTAAGTTGGAGGTGGACAAAAGGAAGGCCCTCGACCACAACAAGAGGCTGAAAGATGCCTTCATGCCTAAAGCGGACGAGGACGATGACACAAAAGCCCTAATGACATGTGCACACTTCCTTGCCCGGTTGGACCAGGACTTGAAAGAGCTGAAGGAGACAACCAAGTTGAGCTTTCAAAACGCTGTTGACCAGATCAAGGTACTTCATCCAGAAATGGATCTTGACACCAATCGGATCAACTACCTATATAAGGTCGTGGACGGTCAGATCATTGTTCCTGGTGACATGATCGTTGATGATACCCAGCTCGACGAGCCTGTTCAACTTGTCCAGACCGAAATCTAGCCGATCCAGAGCGATCCTCAGCCTGACTCTCATGTGGAGGAAGGGAACTAGTTCAGCCTGCATGTTGTATTGTTGTAATTTTATTTTTTTCTTGATCGGGGACTTGGTCCCCGTTTTATGTAATTTTGAACAAGTCGGCCCCTCGGGGTTGCAATCTTTCAATTAAAGTTTCCGGCCTTGGTGGTCGTTTTATCATCGTTGCAATGTTTTTATTGTTATACATAATTGCTCTTCCGTTGGAGGACCTTTAATTGGAATATATGTTTTTCTCACTAAGTACTTTACGCTCGACACTTGTTTGGTCGTAACGCTCATCATAGAAATTGTAATTCTGGGATCAGATATGTGATGTTGAAACAGATGTTTAGACACTGATATTCTAAACAATAAATTAATGAGCTAGTAAATTAATTAACACGGAAAATTTGTTAACCCAGTTCAGTGTATCTCCACACTTACATCTGGGGGCTACCAAGCCAGGAAGGAAATTCAATATAAGTAATATTAATTAGTGAGTTAAACCAATCAGTTTAATCCTTCACTTAATATCTACCCAAGGCAATTTCTATCTAAGACTCTACTTAGATATGAGTATCTACTCACTCCCCCTCAATCACACAGTGATCTATAACTTAGAATGATTAATAAGTTTGAAGTCACACTTCAGACACACCAGCTTGATCTTACTTATCAGTTTCAATCAAGACACAATTCACTTTTTGCTTAAAAGCTTATAAAGTGAATAACACACAAATAAAACCTGCTTCAGTAACTAGCTTCACTAACACCCTTGACACTCTCCTTAAATTCGATGGATTTACTTGAGTGTAACAGTTTCTTAAATAGATGTTGAGTTTGTGGGCTTTTTGCAAATTATCCAGACTTTTAATTTCTAAATCCCACAGTTATCTCCTTGAATAAAGGTGAGTTAGTTTTCTGTTTTAAATCCCACAGTTATCTCCTTGAATAAAGGTAAGTTAGTTTGTTATCTCCTTGAATTAAGGTGATTTAGTTTTCTGTTTTCTTTACACTGGAACCAGACAACTTAACTTCCTTTTGCGATTACTTCCAGATATTTACTCCTGATTTTAAGCACTTCTGTTACGTATCATTTAGGGCAGATAGCAGGTTCGCGATGTCACAACATCTGGTGTGACATCCTGATGTCCTGAACTAAGTTCATAACTTTTACTTTGTTTTTCAAAAATTCTGCCAATTTCTAACATCTACAAACTCCCCCTTTGGCTAATTTTTGGCTAACATATTCTTCTGGTTTTGTCAGAGAGCAGCGGAGTTCCTTTCTGTTGCATCATGTGAGAGCTAAGAATTTGCTCCCCCTCAAACATGTAGTTACCTGAGATGTACACTGCCGTGACTTGGCCCAACAGACTTTTCCAAAATATCCATTGAAAATTCAACTTAGTTTGGCAGACAGACATTAACAACATTGTTCAACACACACAGATTTCTCTCCCTTGTTAGACATAAATTTTGGGGCCAAACAAAACATTACATAAACAGACATAACAGACATACAATTCAGAACAATACAATTTCAGCAGACAGACTCCAAACATACATTTTCCACCAACAAACAGCTTCACTCTTCATTCTCTGTATCGTTATACTCATCATCTTTTGTATCCTCAGACTCATCACTAGCTCCATCATCATTCCCAGCAGCCTCTTCCACCTCAAGTCTTTGAATTAGGTCCTCAAGCTTCTTCTTCCTTTCTTCCAGCTCCTTACATGTTGTCCTGAGCTCTGCAATTAGGGCTGCCTTTGATATAGGTGTCTTGATAGCAGATGTCCCAGCAGATGTCCCACCCGGTGCTTCAACATCTGCAACATGATGACTTAGAAACAGTTTGTAATGGAAAGACAATGGACTTTCCCTTTTACAGACAGAGTCCTTGTCAGTAAGTATTCCTGGATACTGATTGAGAATCACCCCATAGAGTAGTGATGGGAAGGCTATTGGAAGCTTGATGGCTGAGGTTCCTGCATGCTTGAGAGTCTGGTCAAAGATGTATGCTCCATAATCCAGCTTGGTTTGGGTGCCTACAGCACAGATAAACCTCCCAAGCCCATTGGCTATGGTTGAGGTGTGGTTGGTTGGGACCCAGTTTGCTGTCACAATTCTGTGTAGCATGGCATATTTCCTGGTTAACAAGCTGACTGAGAGTTTGCCTTTTACTGGCCATATCTTGACCTGGTTAGCTATAATTATTCTGCACACTTGATTGTCAGTCTTGCCAAGCTCAGTTGGCCCATCTGCTTCTCTCCCCAGGTACTGATTGATCACCCTAGGAGAAAGGTCTACACATCTTCCCCTGACATACACTTTTCTGAAATCCTCAGATTTCCCATCAACACATCCTTCTTGTAAGTTCACTATGAATTCTTTTACCAACAACTCATAACATGGAGAGAATTTAGAGACAGTCTTGAACAGTCCAGCATTGGAAATTAAATAAATTACCTCAGTACAATCCAAGGCATTACTACCCAGCTCTCGTTCCAGAGCCACCCTTCTCTGATAGACATATTTCCACATGCTTACGCTGGAGACATGGTGGAAGGACACATTATCCAGGGGTGCTTCAGGGACAGCAGTGGCAGTTCTAGAAGGTGCTGGCCTCTTTTTGGGTTGAGATGTTGGGACATCCTCCTCAACATCAGAATCAGATGGAGCTGTGGCCTTCCTCTTCTGTGTGCTGACCTTACTCCATGGTTTTGTAGGTCTAAAATCAGTTTTGACCTTGTCCTTCTTGGGGGTTGGCTGTCTTTTCTCAGGGGTTGCTTGAGCAGCTGGCCTCTTATTCTTCCTAGCCCTAAGCCTCTTGGCTATGCTAGGATCAATAGCTGTTATGATCTCTGTATCAGAATCATCGTCTAGGTTCACATCTGGTGGAGGTTGGGAAGCCTCATTCTCAGCATCTTGATCATCAGTAGGACCTTCTACTCCTTCATCAACATTTGGTGCTTTGTCCTGGCCCTCAGTTGTCTCAACATTGCTTGGGACATCTTGTGGAGCAGACATGTCTTCTTTAGCTTGGTTGCTGGGAGTTGATGCAGGCATCCTATTCAGAGGAACTGACACCCCAGGCATAACCCTTTATTCTGTCAGGATCCTGGTTACAAGATCTCTGATTGTGGAGTCCACGTAAGCAGAAGCTTTGGGAGCACTGGAAGTTGAAGAGGTTCCCTTACTTTTGCTGAAGATTGGCTCCTTGGGTCTTCTTGCATGGGGAGTCCTGGGCTTTTGGGCGATGGGAATGCTTCCTCTGACAACGTTTATGGGTGTCGCATCCATGGGTACTACAGACAATGGAGTGACGTCCACTACGTCTTCCTGAAGGAGACCTTCATCAATGGAGTTAGGGTTCTGATGTTGTGACATGTTTGTGATTGTAGTGGGGATGCAAAAAAGTTTGATGATATACTTAGATGGTTTCAGAATCTCAGATGTAGCATGCAAAGGGTTCAGTGGTGCTAATGAGAATGTGAGAAGCTGAAGGTACTTTTGTACATAACTAGAGCCCGCTTCTATTGGAATTTTTAAAACTGGAATACAAACGGTTATTGGCCAGACTAGTGCTGCCACCTGGTGGTCATGCCCCACGATGTCATAAGACATGCTGGCACTTCTCCATAATTGCTATATGTCACACATGCAGATTCCCAATTTACCCCTTAGGTTTTCAAATTGGGTAGCATCCAAAGCCTTGGTGAATATGTCAGCTAATTGCAGTTCTGTGGTTACATGCTCCAATGTGATCACCTTCTCCTCCACAAGGTCTCTGATGAAGTGATGTCTGATGTCTATGTGCTTAGTCCTACTGTGTTGGATAGGATTTTTGGAGATATTAATAGCACTTAAATTGTCACAGTACAATGTCGTGACATCTTGTGTGACATTGTATTCTGTGAGCATTTGTTTCATCCATACCAGCTGAGAACAACTGCTACCAGCTGCAATGTATTCAGCTTCAGCAGTGGATAAGGACACACAATTATGTTTCTTACTGAACCAAGAAATTAGATTGTTCCCTAGAAAGAAGCATCCTTCTGATGTACTCTTTCTATCATCAGCACTTCCAGCCCAGTCAGCATCACAAAACCCAGTGAGGATGGGTTCACAACCATGAGATTACATTATCCCATAGTTACAAGTGCCATTTACATATTTTAAGATCCTCTTAACCTGGTTGAGATGGCTCACCTTTGGTTCAGCTTGATATCTTGCACACACACCTACTGCAAAAGCTATATCTGGTCTGCTAGCTGTAAGATATAGTAGACTTCCAATCATGCTCCTGTACAAGCTTTGGTCCACACTCTCACCTTTGTCATCCTTTGTCAGTTTTAGATGAGTGGGGGCAGGTGTTCTCTTGTGACTTGCATTGTCCATCCCAAACTTCTTGACAGTGTTCTTTGCATACTTGCTTTGGGATATGAATATGGAGTCCTCCATCTGTTTGATTTGTAGTCCAACGAAGTAAGTTAATTCTCCCACTAGGCTCATTTCAAACTCAGACTCCATTTGAGTCACAAAATGTTTAACCATCCTGTCTGACATCCCACCAAACACTATGTCATCCACATATATCTGAGCAATCATAACTTTTCCCTCTTCATCCTTTACAAACAGGGTTTTGTCTATTCCCCCCTTCCTGTATCCATGCTTAATGAGAAAGGTGGTCAGTCTTTCATACCATGCTCTGGGAGCTTGCTTTAGCCCATACAGAGCCTTCCTCAGCTTATATACATGGTCTGGACAGCTTGGATCAACAAATCCCTTTGGTTGCTCCACATATACTTCATCATTAAGGTACCCATTTAGGAAGGCACTTTTAACATCCATCTGAAATAATTTGAACTTTAGGATACAAGCAATTCCTAGGAGTAGTCTGATGGATTCAAGTCTTGCTACTGGTGCAAAAGTTTCATCAAAATCCACTCCCTCAATTTGAGTATATCCTTGAGCCACAAGCCTAGCCTTGTTTCCTGTAACTACTCCCTGCTCATTAGACTTGTTTTTGTACACCCACTTAGTGCCAATCACATTAATGCCATCAGGCCTAGGAACAAGATCCCATACTTCATTCCTTGTAAACTGGCCTAATTCTTCCTGCATAGCAGAGATCAATTACTCATCATTCATAGCTTCCTTGATGTTCTTAGGTTCTACCTTTGAAACAAAGCAGGAGCCTGAGATCATCTCTCTTGATCTAGTGGTGACACCACTGTTGAGATCACCAAGTATCAGTTCTTTAGGATGATCTTTCTGGATTCTGATGGAGGGAGATTTGTTAGATTGCTCTGACTTTGCCTCAGTTAAGGTTAAGTCAAGATTATCACTTTCTATTTTAACTTCAGTTGGATTGTCAGCAGATGTTCCAACATTATCAACAACATTTGTCTTTGCATAGGTATCATCAATAGTCACATTTATTGACTCCATCATAACCTTGGTTCTGGAGTTAAATACTCTGTAAGCTCTGTTATTTATAGAGTATCCAAGAAATATCCCTTCATCACTCTTAGGGTCCATCTTCCTTCTTTGATCCCTATCAGCCAGGATGTAGCACTTACTTCCAAATACATGAAAGTACTTGACTATAGGTTTTCTACCCTTCCAGACTTCATAGATGGTGGATAGAGTTCCCTTTCTTAGTGTGACTCTATTGTGGATGTAGCATGTTGTGTTCATGGCTTCAGCCCAAAAGTACAGGGGTAACTTCTTGGCATGAATCATAGCTCTAGCTGACTCCTGAATAGTTCTGTTTTTCCTTTCTACAACCCCATTCTGTTGAGGGGTGATGGGAGAAGAATACTCATGGTTGATCCCTTCTGATGAACAGAAGTCTGAGAATTTTTTATTCTCAAACTCCTTTCCATGATCACTTCTTATTCTGACCACACAACTTGCCTTTTCTCTTTGGATCCTATGGCACGGATCTCTAAACACTTCAAACACATCTGACTTTTCTTTGATGAAGTTTATCCAGGTATATCTTGAGAAGTTATCAACAACCACATAGGCATATCTTTTTCCACCAAGACTCTCTACCTGCATTGGTCCCATAAGATCCATGTGCAGTAATTCCAAGACTTTGGAGGTTGTCAGATGTTGAAGCTTTGGGTGTGACATCTTGGTTTGCTTACCCATTTGACACTCACCACACACTTTTGTTTCATCAATCTTAAGTCTTGGGATCCCTCTTATAGCCTCCATATTGATGATCTTCTTCATTCCTCTGAGATGGAGATGACCCAATCTTTGATGCCATAGCTTCACTTCTTCTTCTTTGGCTATGGAACAAGTAGATGTGAGGCTGGAATCTTGGGGTTCCCACATATAGCAGTTATCTTTTGATCTAGCTCCTCTCATGACCACTTTCTGCTCTTTATCAGAAACTATGCACTCAGCTTTGGTGAAGTTGACATTGTAACCTTGGTCACATAACTGACTTATGCTGATCAAGTTAGCAGTTAACCCTTTCACCAACAGCACATCATCTAGACTTGGTACACCTGAGCAGTCCAGGGTCCTAACTCCCTTGATTTTCCCTTTTGCTCCATCTCCAAAGGTTACATAACTGGATGAGTGTGGCTTTAAGTCTACCACCAGATTCTTCAGTCCAGTCATGTGTCTTGAGCAGCCACTGTCAAAATACCAATCTTCCTTAGCAGATACCCTGAGAGATGTGTGTGCTATAGAGGCAACAACCTGCTTGGACCACTTGTGCCTGTTGTGAGGTTTCCTTTGCCTAGAATGTGAGTTCAGATCAGGTTATCTTTCTCTCTTAGGCTCCCACTGCTGGATATATGTGTGTCTCCTCTGATGCATCTGCCCTGGGTAGTGTCCATCTCTAGAGTTCCAAGGTTGCCTGGTGAACTTGTTCTTCTGCTTAGGCATGTACTGGTAGCTTTGATCAATATAATGTCTAGCTTTAGGTATCCAAGTTTTCCTGGTGACCACTGTCTTCTGCTTAGAAAGGTGTTGGGAACTCTGATTGGGGTATCCATGCAGTTTGTAGCAAAAAGTTTTGATGTGACCAAACCTTCCACAGTGATGGCATCTCCACCTTTGATATTTCTTTTTCATCATGTTTTTCTCATGATGTTGAGACATCTGCTTGAACATCTTGTTTGACTTCATAGGATCTGGAGTTGTTTGGCTGGTGCTAGACTCAGAGTTTTGAGCTTTATTAAATCCCAGCCCAGACCTATCCCCTGAGTACTTGTTGTTGTTGAGAATGGCATCCAGTGTGTTTGAGCCACTGTTCAGCATTTAATTCCTTAATCTGCTTCTTCTGCTGTTCAATTTCTTTGCATACTTCAGTGCTCCTTTCACACAGCATCCTGTAAGATGTTTTAAGCTCTTCAAATGTCAGATCCTCATCACTGGATTCCCCTTCAGTTTCACATACTCCAGCTAGAGCAGTGATGTGCTTTGCAGACTCTTCTTCTGACTCACTGCCTGAGTCTTCATCTGACCAGGACACAGAAAGGCCTTTCTTTTGCTTCTTTAGATAGGTTGTGCATTCACTTCTAATGTGTCCATAACCTTCACATCCATGACATTGGATCCATTTTCCTTGGTTAGTCCTCTCATCATAGTTTGACCTTCTGTTAGAGTCATAAGATCTTTTATTCTCAGAGGTTGAGTTTCTTCCACTTGATCTGGGCCTGTTATCCATTCTTTTGATAATTTTGTTAAATTGCCTCCCAAGCATAGCAATTGCATCTGATAAGTTGTCCTCAGAGGCTGCTTCATGACTTTCTCCTTCCTTATCAGTATTTGAGACCAGGGCTATGCTCTTGTTTTTCTTCACAATAGTATCACTTATTCCCATCTCAAAGGTTTGAAGGGAACCAATGAGCTCCTCAACTTTCATTGTACAGATGTCCTGAGCTTCTTCTATGGCAGTGACCTTCATGTCAAACCTCTTGGGCAGTGATCTGAGAATCTTCCTTACCAACTTTTCATCACTCATCTTCTCTCCCAAGGATCCAGAAGTATTAGCAATCTCTAGTATGTTCATGTAGAACTCATGAATGGTCTCATCTTCCTTCATCCTCAAGTTCTCAAACTTGGTGGTGAGAAGTTGAAGTCTTGACATCTTCACCTGTGATGTTCCTTCATGAGTAGTTTTGAGGGTGTCCCAAACATCCTTGGCTAGCTCACATTAGCGCACAAGCCTAAATATGTTCCTGTCAATGCCATTGAACAAGGCATTTAAGGCTTTAGAATTTCCAAGTGCTGACTCCTCTTCCTCCTTGCTCCACTCTTCTTCAGGCTTCATCACTTTTGTCCCATCCTTATTGTCTTTGACAGGGTGCTCCCATCCTTTGTTAGCTGCTTTCCAAGCCCCATTATCAAGAGATTTCAAGAATGCTACCATTCTTGGCTTCCAGTAATCATAGTTGGATCCATCCAAAATAGGTGGTCGATTCACAGATCCTACATCTCTGTCCATGTTCCCAAAATTTGCAGTCCCTAGATATCACCCAGTTATACAGGCAGGGTGCCTGCTCTGATGCCAATTGTAATTCTGGGATCAGATATGTGATGTCGAAACAGATGTTTAGACACTGATATTCTAAACAATAAATTAATGAGCTAGTAAATTAATTAACACAGAAAATTTGTTAACCCAGTTCAGTGTATCTCCACACTTACATCTGGGGGCTACCAAGCCAGGAAGGAAATTCAATATAAGTAATATTAATTAGTGAGTTAAACCAATCAGTTTAATCCTTCACTTAATATCTACCCAAGGCAATTTCTATCTAAGACTCTACTTAGATATGAGTATCTACTCACTCCCCCTCAATCACACAGTGATCTATAACTTAGAATGATTAATAAGTTTGAAGTCACACTTCAGACACACCAGCTTGATCTTACTTATCAGTTTCAATCAAGACACAATTCACTTTTTGCTTAAAAGCTTATAAAGTGAATAACACACAAATAAAACCTGCTTCAGTAACTAGCTTCACTAACACCCTTGACACTCTCCTTAAATTCAATGGATTTACTTGAGTGTAACAGTTTCTTAAATAGATGTTGAGTTTGTGGGCTTTTTGCAAATTATCCAGACTTGTAATTTCTAAATCCCACAGTTATCTCCTTGAATAAAGGTGAGTTAGTTTTCTGTTTTAAATCCCACAGTTTTCTCCTTGAATAAAGGTAAGTTAGTTTGTTATCTCCTTGAATTAAGGTGAGTTAGTTTTCTGTTTTCTTTACACTGGAACCAGACAACTTAACTTCCTAAAGAGGCGCCTTGGAGTGCTTATCCTTTTGCGATTACTTCCAGATATTTACTCCTGATTTTAAGCACTTCTGTTGCGTATCATTTAGGGCAGATAGTAGGTTCGCGATGTCACAACATCTGGTGTGACATCCTGATGTCCTGAACTAAGTTCATAACTTTTACTTTGTTTTTCAAAAATTCTGCCAATTTCTAACATCTACAGAAATAAGAAGACTTGCTCGAGTTAGGGGACAATGCTCTTCTAAAGGTATGGTCCGTTGGTTAAGGAACCGAACAAACGCACATAGGCTTGCTCTGATGCGGTGCCCAAGTCAAGATTATGGCTCGGGTTCCGTGACTTGAACGTCCCATCGCGAGCTGGGGTTCTTCCTGGTCGTGGTACTTAGGCAACGACAGACTCGTTTGAGTATCCGTACGTGCGACAGTTACCTCCCTCGGGCACGAGGGGGTCCTGATGGTTAAAAGGTATTGGACTAGAATGCTTGTACCTAGGCCCGCAGGTTGGTCGGACCGTCTGCTCCTGGTCTTGGAGTCGAGCAGGGGTGACGTTTGTATTAGTTGTAGTATTGTTTGAGTTTCTCGGCGTTCCACAGCCAAGCGAGCTCTTCCACTTGTAGATTTTCTTAGTAATAGGCTCCATTTTCGGTCTTTGCTCGGACACAATATGGACCTTCCCAATTTGGGGTCAGCTTCCCCTCCCGGGAGTCTTTGTGGTTTCTCCTTAGGACGAGACTGCCAACCTCGAACGCTCTTCTGATGACCCTGACGTCATGTCGAGCTTCTATTTTTTGCTTAAGGGCGGCCTCTCGAAGAGCAGCTCCCGGTCGGATTTCTTCGACCAGGTCGAGCTCTTCGCGAAGCATCTCAGAATTAGTGTCCTGATCCATGGGTGATTATGTTCGCCTGGACAAGACATGCATTTCTATGGGTATGACCGCTTCGGTCCCATAAGCTAGTCGAAATGGGGATTCCTCGGTCGTTGAATGAGGAGTGATTCTGTATGCCCAAAGTACGTTATGTAGTTCTTCGACCCAACACTTTTTATGCTCGTCCAGTCTTCGTTTTAATCCCCTTAGGATCACCTTGTTCACAGCTTCCGCCTACCCGTTAGTCTGAGGATGTTCGACTGAGGCGAAGTTTTGTTTGGTCCCTACTGAGGTTACGAATTCTTGGAAATGATTATCAGTGAATTGGGTTCCATTATTTGTCACGATGGCGAGCGGTACTCTGAACCGAGCAAGGATGTTTCGTTTAAAGAAACATAAAATGTTGAGTGCAGTGATTTTGACCAAAGCCTCTGCATATATCCATTTGGTGAAGTAGTCAATGCCTAAGATGAGGTATTTGTTCTGACCTGAGCCGACAACAAAAGGGCCTAGGATATCCAGCCCCCACCAGGCGAATGACCATGGGAAGGATAGCGACTTTAGCTCGGTAGGTGGTGCTACATGTACGTCATTGTGCCGTTGGCATTTATCGCATTTCTTGACATGCTCTTTTGCGTCGTTTTGCATTTTCGGCCAATAATATCCTGCTCGGAGGACTTTGCGTGCTAATGATCTGCCGCCCGGATCTTGGGCGTTGATTCCTTCGTGGACTTCTCTCAGTACGTGTGGTACATTTTCTTCTTCAACGCATATGAGGAAGGGCGTAGAGAAACCTCTACTGTATATTTTGCTTCCGACCATGACGTACGAGCAAGCCCTGTGTCGCACGGTACTGGCTGCCTTTGGGTCCGTCGGTAGCTCCTCTTTGGTCAAATAATTGAACATCGGGGTCATCCAACAATTAGCGTCGCCCACGATGTTGACATCTACCAGGGCCGAAGGATGTTCGATGCTAGGTCGAGGGAGTACCTTTTGTATGACAGACTTATTGCCTCCCTTCCTTTTAGTACTGGCCAATTTGGACAAGATATTCGCTCGAGTATTGTTTTCGCGTGGAACATGCCTAACTTCTACGGACGCAAATCGTTTTAGTTTCTCTTTGACCAAGGACAAGTATTCGGACATGTTGTCATTCTTAGCTTGGAAATCTCTTTGTACTTGGTTGGCGACCAGCTGGGAGTCTGTGCATATAATGATATCCTCCGCACCAAGGTCATCCGTTAGGCGTAGGCCGGCCAGGAAGGTCTCGTATTCCGCTTGATTGTTGGAAGTGGGGAAGGATAGAGTTAAGGAAACCTCGATGATGGTTCCCTTTTCGTTTTCCAACATAATCCCTGCCTCGCTGCCTGCCGAGCTAGAAGCTTCGTCCACGAAAATGGTCCACTTGGACGTGGACGCTGGTGTTTACTCGGGGGAGGTGAGTTTTGCTACGAAATCAGCCAAGGCTTAGGCCTTCAGAGCTTGTTTACCTTCATACCTAATGTCAAACTCAGACAATTCCAATGACCATTTTAGCATTCGTCCAACCATCTCTGACCTTCCGAGCAGTTGCCTAATGGGTTGGTCGGTTCTCACGATAATCATATGGGCCAAGAAATATTGTCTAAGTCTTCTTGCTGCGAAAAGGATAGTCATCGCTACCTTTTTGATCTACTGATACCGCAGCTCTGGGACATGCAAATCCTTGCTCGTGAAGTAAATCAGTTTCTGCCCTTTAGGCAATTCACAAATGAGAGTTGTGCTCATGGCCTCGTTTGCGAATTCGAGGTAAAGATATAGAATTTCGCCTTCGTTAGGCCTGGAGAGCACTGGAGGCTCGGATAATGCTTTTTTCAAATGGACTAGGGCTTGCTCGCATTCGTTTGTCCATTCGAAATCTAACTCCTTGCGGAGGAGCTTGTAGAATAAAAGAGCGTGCTGGGCAGATTTAGCCACGAACCGAGCGAGTGAAGCGAGCACTCCATTTAACGATTGTATAAATTTCTTAGAGTTTGGCGTAGGAATCTCTGTAAATGCTCGACATTTGTCGGGGTTGGCTTTGATTCTCCGCTCGGTCAGATAAAACCCGAGGAACTTGCCCGCCCGAACTCCGAACGTGCATTTTTCAGGATTGAAACGCATTTTGCATTTTCCAGCTTGGTCGAACACTTTTCGAATGTGGGAAGCGTGATTTGTCTCTTGTTGAGATTTAACGATCATGTCGCCCATGTATACTTCGAGCATGTCTCCGATTTCTGCTAGGAAAACTTTGTTCATCATGCGTTGATAAGTAGTGCCCGCGTTTTTCAGGCCGAAGGGCATAACATTATAGTTGTAGTTGCCCGATTCGGTCATGAAGGTCGTGTGATTTTTGTCGGTCACGTCGATGGGAATTTGATTGTATCCCGAATAGGCGTTCGTAAATGATAGCAGTTTGAAACTGGTCGAGTTGTCGACCAGTTTGTCAATATTCGGTAAGGGATAAGCGTCTTTCGGGAAAGCCTGGTTAAGATCGGTATAGTCAACACACATTCTCCATTTTCCATTCGAATTTTTAACGAGTACAATGTTTGAGAGCCAGGTTGTGTACCTGGCCTCTGTTACAAAGTTTTCCTCTAGGAGGTCTTCTACAACTTTTTCAGCCGTTTTAGTTTTCTCGGTCGACTGCTTCCTCCTGCGTTGGGCAACAACTTTGTGAGCTGGATCAATGGAGAGGTGGTGGCAGGCCATATCTGGGTCGAGTTCGGGCATCTCTACTGCACTCTAAGCGAATAGATCGACATTCCCTTTCAGGAATGTTTCTAGCTGTCTCTTTGCCAGGTCTGGGAGGTGAGCTCCGAGCTTTATGCATCGGTTTGGATCTTCCCCCAGAGGAATTAGCTCGAATTCACTGTCCGGGATTGCTCGGGCTAATGAATTAGACGGTTGCTGGGAGCCTTCGCCTTCGTCTAGGAACCTATAATCTAAGTCGATGGAGTCGGCCCGGGGGAGAGGCTTGGATACCTATGAGCTTGCGGAAGATTCCATGGTGGAAGCTTTGGGCTGGTATGATATCGAGCTAAGGCCTTTAGAGGTTGCCTCAAAGCAGCGACGGGCAACTTCAACATCGCCATGCAAGGTGGCCATTCTTCCCGATGTTGTGTAGTATTTCATCTTCAGATGAACTGTTGATGGAACTACAATGAGTTCGGCCAACGTCGGCCGGCCGAGAATGCACTGGTAAAGGGATGGACAGTCGACCACCAGAAACTGGACGCGGACGGATCGAACGATCTCCGCTGCTCCAAAGTGATGATGAGGTCGACGTAACCCCACGGTCGAGAGACTGCCCCGTTAAAACCTTTTAGGCCGGATCCTACATAAGGTGTTAGGTGAGTTTCGTTCAGCTGAAGTGTTGAGAATAATTGTGAATACATGATGTCGCACGAACTACATTCGTCGACTAGTATTCTGCGAAAGTCGAAATTGACCATCTAAGCCTGAACGAGCAAAGGGATGCTGACGTTGGGCGCCCCTCCTAGAAGTTCCTCTTTGTAAAAGGAAATAAGCACAGAGTTGCCTCTAGGTTGATCTAAAGTGGCGTTCTGGGCTGGTCCCTTTGCAGTCAGCTGGCCGAACTTCCTCTTCACGGAACCGACAGTGATCTTGTTGAATCCCCCCCCTGAAATCACCATTGCAGAGGGGAAGGCTTCCCAAGGGCTATGGGACGACATATACCCTGGACTTCCCAGATGATTGGGTAGAAAAAAATCCTCAGGTCGATAGATGCTGAGGGCGACCTGCATGTTGGTGTCTGCGGGCACCACTACCGTTTCTTCGACCTTCTTGGTTTCTTGCGCCTCTGGTCTGGAGGTTTCTTTGGATTTTGTGAACTGTTTGAGGTGGCCTTCCTTTATGAGTATCTTGATCGCGTCCTTCAGATGGATACAATCCTCGGTATTGTGCCTGTGGCTTTTGTGGAACCTGCAATATTTGGTTTTGTCGGTGTCCGGCTTGTTAGGCAGTTGCTTGGGAAAGTGAGCTCTTGCTTGTCGGAACTCCGAATTAGCGCACTCAGAAAATATATTCTCCCTCGATACTGAGATAGGTATGTACTCACGAAAGTGACCTATCGGCCCCGCTGCTCCTGCGGTTCACGGGGGCGATCTTCCTTTCTTTTGTCTCCTCCCCGACGAGATGTCGAGGGCTCATCAGTTTTGGAAGGATTGTCGTCCTCCCGACGCCTGGCATCACAGACAGAACTGGACGCTTGCTTCTCCTTGTACTGGATGTACGCCTGAGCCTTTAGGAGGAAAGCGTCATGAGTGGCGGGCGACTCGATACCTACCGCCAGGTGGAAATCAGTGGACGGGCGTAACCCGCGCTCCAACAAATACTTATTCATATCGTCCGTGGTGGAAACATGGACGACATCTTTGTTGAACCTTTCGATGTAGGTTCCGAGGGGTTCATCCTTGCCTTAAATAATAGCTTCGAGCGACGCTTCTATCTTGGGATGGAGCCGGGATGCGATGAAATGCCTGGAGAAAGTTTGACCGAGTTGCCTCCATGAGGTGATGGACTCGGGTTCGAGACTCTTATACCAAGTCAATGTCCATTTCCTTAATGTGGTCGGAAAGAGACGGCACTTAATTGCTCCCCGGACGCCTCTATAATCGAGCAAGGCGTCAATGTTTTCGATTTGTTCTTCTGGGTCCCTCGTCCCGTCATACGTACCAAGGGGTGGAAGTTTCTCGAGTCCTTGCGGTAGTTTGGTAGCCATGATCTCAGAGGAGAGTGGGCCTCTGATATCATCCTCGTCTATCATCCTCGTCACTAGATGTGAACGAGGGAGATCGTGAATGGCGTCTATGTTTTGTCGCGGAGACAGAGAGTTTGATTTATTCTTTCTTGATCGTCTTGGAGACAGTGATCGGGATCGTCTCCTCTTATGGGGAGGAGAGCGTTGATCTTCATTCTGCAAGCTCTGGAGAGTCTTGGTTGGTACAGGCGAGCGGCATCTTTGTGGAGGCAATTAGGCCCATTTCCTGATGGAAGATTCTTCATGGTGGCCTTTGCCCTTTCTTTTGTGGGGAGATGGGTTGCGTCATCCCCGGTGCTTTTTCGGAGAGCGAGATGATCGGCGACCAGTTTCTTCAAGGCGGGTTATCTTCTCGCCGTGTGCGAGAAGCAGGAGGTTGGTCTGGTTGAGCGTCTCAGCTAACGCAACAAAGTTTAACCCTGTTGGTGTAGCCAGGGAGGTAATGGCCTCTGGATGACTCTCGAGCGGTTGATCGCGCTCGGGAGAGGGTGAAGCGGTTTTTCCGTCTTGGAGATCTTGGATGATTTCTTCATGTGAAAGGGTGATCACGTTACTTCCTCGTTGGGTAAGCAGAACACAATCAGCAATCTGGGCTTCACACGGATTTTCACGAGCAACCATGGGTCTTTAGAGAGAAAACTTTGGTTCTCGAGAGTCTTTGAAGAAGAAGAACGGGGAGATCAGATTCCCACAGACAGCGCCACCTGATCGTACCTGGAGATCAGGATCTGATGTGGCTGACGTCGTACATGGATGAAGCACGATTGATGGCGAGAGGAAAAGGGGTGTACCTGCAAGACACTCTGATGCTAAAGTCAGAGAGCGAGCAACGAGTTGGCAAGTACGAGATTTAGAGTAAGAAATTGAATACCTGACCCTCTCAAATGAGAGGGTTTATATGACATCCCCAGCGCATGGCTATTGGTCCCTTTCATTAGGCCTGGATCGTGGATTTCCCAATAATCGGTAACTTCCAGAAACTAACCGTTGGGGTGACGCTTGGACTGCTCGGACGAGACCCTGGTCGGATGATGTTAATATCGAGCGAAGGGTTTGTCGTGCAAGCGTTCCACGGCCGGTCCTGGGGGATTCGGCCCTTACTGGGTGCGAATCCTGGTCGGTGGAGTTGATAGTTGGTCGGATGGACTTCCAGGCAGACTGGGAATGCATCTGGTGCCAAAGAGTTGTTAGGCCGTCATGGGCTAGAAGATGGATTGGGCCCAAGTCTGAGAATTGGGCCAGTCCGGAACAATTATCATCCAACAATTTTAACAGTTGTTGCATCTCAACTTTATCTCCCTTAATGACCTTGTTAGTGAGGTACTGAATGTTATACACTTACCTGATATTTGATATATTATCGATTTCTTTCAGTTTCAATGTTGCAAGTATATTTTTTGGTCGGACAAGATTCAAGGTCATGTCACTAATACATGCCTTCTGCTCCAACAAGAGCCGACATACACTAGGATGACAAGCTAATTTTAAGCATAATTCATGGTTATGCACACCAAAATAACATTAAATATCCATTTTTTGCTAGCCAACATGTAACCACAAAGCTTAAATGGACACTCACATTTTCTACTACCTGTGTCATCTCTCTTAAAATTCTGGAGAGGATTTCAATATTTTCCGCTTCTTTCGCACAACATAGTAAAAATGCGCTTCTTCTATCTGAGCCATTATCCGACCTTCCGATAACCACACTAAATCTAAGTTTAGAAGTCATCATATGAATCCATTCGAGCATGCTATCACAATTTTCAAACTCTTGCTTGTTATTAAAGTCATCGCCAACATCTACCGCCTTTACAACAACCCCTTGAACATTCGGAGAAACATTGTTCGTAGAAACTACTTCTTTTGAGATATTATTGGGTTGTACCATATCTATTGGAAATAATACAAACACTAAAAATGATTAATATACTGTTGTAGAAAAGGGTGGAAAATGAACACATAAACCTTGCAGAAATGTATCTCTGGAAAAGTTCATGTTCAACACATTCCGGAGATGTATCCCCGGACACTGCATAAGTTTTTTGTATCAAAATTTGATGATTAATGTGAGTAATGTAGATGAAAATGAACAATCTTTACCTAAAATTCGATCTTATTTTGCTCCTTGTGATATGTTGAACCAAAACGATGGAGATTTGGAGTGAAAAATGAGATTGAGAATGTATGGTATTTAGGGAAGAGGGTTTGAGTTGAAAATAAGTATGGCAATAATGGGGGAATGATCATACAATTGGAAAATATATCAGAAACTTCCGGATATATATCTCCGAAATAATCTGACATGCAAAGGTGACAGGAAAATTCAAATTGTCACTCAGATGTTCTGAAAATGCATATCTGAAAAATTCTCTGAACTGACTAATTTTAATGTTTTCTCCAAATAGTTATGGAGATGCATCTCTGAAACTAATCAAAACCAACTGCACGGGGCACTATCCAGATTGGCCTTCCTTGGGTGAAAAAAGGGTGCGTCTGGAGATATATCTCCAGAACCTATGAGCATTAAAGGAAACATGCGTGATGTCTAAGAAGGTCATGGGGTGCCTTATGAAATCTTCATTTGTTAGTCTAGTTTTTTTTATTCCTTGTTTTGTTTGTGGGCCTTGGGCCATTGTCTGATTTTTTACTAGCCATCACTCCATAATACTTTTGCACCTCATACTTCAATTTTTTTATTATTTATTTTCTTATTTAATTTGTTATTTTATTTAATAAATAATATTTTGACAATGATAAAATCAAAACATATTTTTTTAATAGTCTGAAAGTTTTGATCCAATATCAAGATATCTTTTGAAAATAAAACTAAAATAGCTTTAAGGCTCCAACTGCAAGCACAATCAACGTTTATCCGCTAGAGTGTGATTTAAATATTCGTTCAATAAAATCAACCAACCAATACATAGTTGTCTACAAAGAACCACGTTTCTTTGAATTCCGCATCGCACCTGAGGATACGTAGGAGGAAGACATGCAATCTCGTCAAGCACCCTAATTAAAACCTTTTTGCGACCCCTTTTCTTTTTCTTTTGAAAATTTAATCATTCGAATAAAGAAAATAACGTTTGTTAAGATTACAATTGCAAATGTAACTAAATGGTTCCTGTTGAGTATGTGAGGGGTACTAATACCTTCCACTGCATAATCGACTCCTGAACTCGAATTTGGTTGCGATGACCATTTTCATTTTCTTTCAAGTGTTTTATAGTTATTTTTCTCTTTCATCTTTGGAATAAATAAATTTTGATGGTGAATCTATTCAATCATTCACGAGCATGTGATGCGCTCGTAGGTCATATTTTTTGTGATGTGACAACTGACGACTCTGTTGGGGACTTTGCTCCTACAAGAGAGAGTCAAACCTAATTTAGTTTGAGTTTCGATGAATGTTAATATTATTTACTTGATTTTTTCCATCTCATCTTTGTATCTCTTGTGTGTTATTATTGCTATTTGACATTAGTTTTCATGATATTGTGAAGGATGTTCTAATTTCTTGATACATTATGTGAGATGGACTATACACCTGAGTCTCGAGAGACTTAAGATAAGTCATGGTTATGTAGTGTTGACCTACCAGACATACTTGTTTTGTTGGGGTGACACGAGAACCACACTTAGAGAAGATCCTCTTGAGGATATTGTTTTTTGAAAAGTAATTTGTCAATGGCGAAAATATTTTCCTTTTGGGTGTGTGACTCTAAGAATCATTTTAGAACCAAAGACATTGTGGTTGCATAGTGTACTTGTTGGGATAACATGAGAACCACACCAAGAAGAGGTCCTCTTAAGGGTATTTTCATCTAGCAAGTAATTTCGTTAAGGGGACAATATTCTCAAGAACGACTTATAACTCTGGGAACCTTTAAAACCCCAGAGTCTCCTTAATCATTGTATGGAAATCAATGAGAAACATCTTGAAATCAGTGCCTGGACTCAATTGGAACCACACGAATCCATATATCTACCATACATGAATTGCATCTTCCTTACATTCATATCATATTCATAAAACTTAGCATGTTATTTTCTAGGGAGTCTAAGTACTAAACTTGTAAGCATTAAGAATTATGATGGGTTCAGAAAGAAGAAACATTATCCCACTCAAGTTCAAAGTACCTAGAGTTGATAATTTGATAGCCTTGAGTTCCAAGATGACTACCATCGGTGAATAAGCCTTTGTTAGAGACTATGGGAAGATATTGGACTCGTTAATAGTAAAAGTAAATGTAGGGGCTCTCATTTCCTTGGCACAATTCTATGAATTGTCTCTCTGTTTCTTTACTTTCCAAGACTTTCAGTTGGCCCCCATGATAGAGGAATTTGAAAGAGTTGTGGGTCGACGCCTAAAAATTCATAGCCCTTCAACTAGTTTTGGAGAGACGCCTTCACCATCGATTATTGTAGTAGCTCTGAGTCACCCAATAGGGGTTGTAGTAGAGACCCAGAAGACCCAACCATGTTAAGAAGCATTAGAAGATCATAGGGGAGAATTAACCACAAAGAGAAAAAGATCTAGGTGGTAGAAACTGTGTGGCTAAGGAACCTTACTACAAATGGATGAATGAGAGGGTACAACAAATCAAGTTACCCTTCTGCTGTAAAATCTTTATTCAACCCCAATTTCTTGGGCCAACACATGTTCATATTCAAGAGGTCGAGGAACTCAAGGCTACCATCACCAAGTTAGATAAAGAAAATGAAGAGTTGTACCTAAGACTCAACAACAAAGTCAATTTAGAAAGGAATGAGCTCATTATTTAATTTTCATTATTTTCACTCCTTCCCCGCAACTCTGGGTAATTATCTCTTTACCACAAGAATTATATTACTATTATATTTTCCTCCCAAAATCAATTATCTTATTATTTTTATTATTTAATTAATTGAAATTAATAAAAATTCTAATAAAATTCTATCCATCCTCACCAAACCCAATAAAACATACAAGTACAAGA
Source organism: Lathyrus aphaca (assembly GCA_963966055.1). Taxonomy (NCBI): domain Eukaryota; kingdom Viridiplantae; phylum Streptophyta; class Magnoliopsida; order Fabales; family Fabaceae; genus Lathyrus; species Lathyrus aphaca. Next base: position 196,212,522 of record OZ014524.1, read on the forward strand.
AAATTAATAATAAACCTTTTAAACTCAATTAAAATAAAATAAACTCAAATCGGGGTGTTACACTACCAATCATGCTTTTGTATAGACGTTGATCAACATGAACACCATTATCATTTCTAGATAATTTCACATGTGTTATAGCAGAAGTTCTCTTATGACTTGCCTTTTCAAGTTCAAACTTCTTCATAATACTCTTTGTATACTTGTTTTGAGAAATAAAGATGTTGTCTTCCAACAAGACTCATCTCAAATTCAGATTTCATTTGATGAACAAAGTATTCCACCACATTGTCTGGAATTCCACCAAAGACAATGTCATCAATATAAATCTTGGCTATCATGAGCTTTCCTCTATCATTCTTCATAAATAGAGTTTTATATATTCCACCTCTCTTGTATCCATTGTTGACCAGGAATTTAATTAATCTTTCATACCAAGATCTTGGAGCTTGCTTTAATCCATAAAGTGTTTTCTTCAACTTATACACATGATTATGAAACTAGGATCAATGAATCCCTTTGGTTGCTATACATAAACTTATCCATTAACATATATCTATATATATATATATATATATATATATATATATATATATATATATATATATATATATATATATATATATATATATATATATATATATATATATATATATATATATATATATATATATATATATATATTCAAGAATGCACTTTTAACATCCATTTGGTATAATCTAAATTTAAACATGCAAGAGACTCCTAGTAACAATCTAATAGAGTCAAAGCAAGCAAATGGAGAAAATGTCTCATCAAAATCTACTCCATCTATTTATGTGTACCCTTAAGCCACTAAACTAGCCTTGTTCCTTGTTACATTACCACTTTCATCATATTTATTCTTGTATATTCTTTTGGTTCCAATGACATTTACATCTTCAGGTCTTAGAACTGATTCCCATACTTTGTTTCTTTTGAATTGACCAAATTCGTCTTGCATGACATTTATCTAGAATTCATTAGTCAAGGTTTCCTTGATGTTCTTGGGTTCAATCTTGGAAATGAGACATGAGTTGGGAATCATATCTCTGGAACTGATGGTGACTCCTTCATTTATATTTCCTATGATATTTTCAATAGGGTGGTCCTTCTTAATTCAGATTGATTGTCCCTTGATGGTTTGCGAGTTTTCATAATTTATGCTTCCAGATTGAAAGTCATGGTCATTAGGTGAGACATATACTGGGACATCTATTTGTTGAAGTGATACATCATCTTCATCTTCAACCTCTTCCTTCTCTTCATGGGAATAATCAATGACAATATTTATTAATTCCATCATTATTTTGGTACAAGTGTTATATACCCTATAGATTCTGTTGTTGTTGGAGTAGCCTAGGAATATTACCTCATCAATTTTGGGATCCATCTTTCTTCTTTACTCACGATCTTCTAAGATGTAACACTTACTACCAAAGACACGAAAGTGTCTGACATTTGATTTCCTCCCTTTCCAAAGTTCATACTGAGTTGCTTTAGATTCCGATCTTATGGTCACACGATTGTAAATGTGACATGTTGTGTTCATGGCTTCCGCCCAAAAATAGTAAGGATATTCTCGGCATGCAATATGACTCTAGTTGGCTCTTGCAAGGTTCTATTTTTAAGTTGAACCACTCCATTATGTTGAGGTGTGATAGGTATTGAAAATTTATGACAATCCCTTCAAAAGAGCAAAACTCAGAACCTGGAGCTCTCAAATTCTTTGCCACTGTCACTATTTATTCTTACTATCCACTCCATTTTTATTTTCGGAGACATTGCCATAGCTCTTTGAAAACATCAAAAGTGTCATATTTTTCTTTAATAAAGTTGATCCAGGTGTATCTTAAAAAATCATTCACACACACAAAGACATATCTTTTTCCACCCATACTCTCCACTTGCATAGGCCCCATGAGGTCCATATGTAGTACTTAAGAACTTTAGAGGTGGGAAGATGTTGGAGCTTCTTGTGAGACATCTTGGTTTGCTTAACTATTTGGCACTTTCCACTGATTTTGTATTTTTAAATCTTGAGTTTTGGTAATCCCTTAATAGATTCTTCATATATGATCTTCTTCATTATCTTGAGGTTTAGATGACCAAGTTTTGGTTTCCATATCTTGGTTTCATCTACTTTAGATATAAAGCATAATGATGGATGATTCTTGTTTTGAGATATCCACAAATACTTGTTGTCTTTGGACCTTGAACCTTTCATTAACATTTCTTGACTTTTGTTGGTAACAATGCATTCTGGTTTGTTGATTTTCACATTCATACCTTAATCACATAGTTGACCGATATTTATCAAGTTGGAAGTTATTCCTTCTACCAGCAGCACATCATCAAGGAAAGGGAAACCTGGACATACCAGTTTGCTTATACCCTTTATTTTTCCTCTAGCTCCATCACCAAAAGTAACATAACTATCAGAGTAGGGTTTTAACTCTTCTAGAAATTTATTTTCTCCATTCATATGCCAGGAGCATCCACTATCAAAGTACCAATCTTCTCTTGAGAAAACTCTAAGAGATATATGATACATGAGCATACAATTTATAGCAATAAGGTCTTATATGATCATATCTTCCACAATGATGACATTTCCAAGAAGATTTATTGTTTCCTCTGTATTTAAGGTACATGTGTTGAGCAGGTTGTTAAGACATACGGTCCACAATCAGAAACTTAATTGTCTTCATAGGAGGAACACAATTCTTTGTGGGAAATTTTGTTTCTTTGCTCATAGAGGTGTAGTCAAATCCTATTCCTTTAATATTCCTAGACATCTTCTCAACTTCTAGGATTTCATCTAGCATAATTGAACCATTGTTCAACATACAAACATATTTTGTCATATTTTCTAGTTTGTAGTTTAACAATGTGACCTCCTCTTTCAGACCAGTGATGGTTGAAACAAGTTTCTCTTTTTCTTGAAGAATACCATTTATAGTTTTCTTCTGTTTCTCTCCTACCATGCATGATTACTCGCACTTGATGTACAAAAATTTGTATGTTTCAACTAACTCTTCATCAGAGATGACTTCATCACTAGACTCCCTACCAGATTCATATTTTCCTGTGAAAGCCATCACCCTATTAGTTGTTTCTTTTTCACTTTCATCATCAGAATCATACCAAATGGCTGACATTCCCTTTTTCCGCTTCTTTAAAAAAAAGAAATTTAGTTTCAATGTGATTGAAATCTTCACATTCATGACATCATATTCTTTTGTCTTTATTTGGTTAATCTTCATCTTTTATCTTGTATTGGGGACCAATGTTCTTGAAGTTGTCTGGCACTTTATCTTCGACATTTTCCTTGATTTACTCTCCAATTTCTTCAAGGCTTTGTTAAACTCTCTACCAAGGAGAGTTATAGAATTCAATATACTTTCTTCAATATCCTTCTAACATTGATCTTCATTTTCTTCAGAGTTGGATAGAAAGGCTAGGGCTGTTCACGGTTCAATTTCGTGAGAAAACCGAACCGAATTGAACCATAGTAAAAATTTACTTGAACTGAATCAAACCATTTGAATTTACTCAAAACCGAACCGAACCTAAATAATTGGTTTGGTTTACCATTTAGAAATCCTGAACCGTACGAATCGTTAGAAGACAAATTTTACCGAACCGAACCATTTATTAAAGAACCGAACCATTAAACTATTTTCAATTTTTTTTAATTTAAAACTTATTTTTAGTATTTTTCATTTTAAGTTTTGGTTCGGTCCGGTTTCAGTTTCGATTCGATAATAGTTTCGGTTTGGTTCTAGAATCATTTTATACAATATGGTTTGGTTCACTAACCAAACATAACGGTTTAGTTATTTTAACTTCAGTTCGGTTCGGTTCGATAGTTCGGTTCAATTTATGGATTTTTTGAACAACCCTAACAAAGGTAATACTTTTGTTCTTTTTTTCAAACTTGTCACTTATAGTCATCTCAAAGGTTTGTAGAGAACCAATGAGTTCATCAACTTTGATATTGCTTAAGTCTTGAGCTTCTTCAATATCTACAACTTTCACATCAAACTTCTTAGGTAATGATCTAAACCTTTTCTTTAGACATCTTCTCTTCTAAATGAAAAGAAGTGTTGTTTATGTCACGAAGGTGAATGTTAAATTCAAATATGGATTCATCTTCTTTCATTCTAAGATTCAAAATTTGGTTGTGAAAAGTTGCAACCTTGACATACGAACTTTGGATGTGCCTTCATGTGCAGTCTTGAGGATCTCTCAAACCTCTTTGACTTCATTATGTATGTTTATTAATATAAACATGTTCTTGTCCAGACCATTCAAAATAACATTCAAGGCATTGAAGTTTCCAAGAGCTTCTTCATCTTCAACATTAGACCACTCAGCTTCCGACGTTAAGATATATGTTCCATTTAAAGACTTAGTCACAGGGTGTTTCCAACCTTTTATTATAGTCTTTCATGTTTTGTTATCCATGGATTTTTAAGAAAAACAATCATTTTAGCTTTTCAATAATCATAATTGGTATCATCCAAGACATGTGGTTTATTGACTGATCCTCCTCCGTTATTACTATTATCCATTTGAACAAAATATACTTTTCTTGGGGCTCACCCAAACAGAACAAAGTGTCATCTCTGATGCCAATTAAAATTATGTTCTTCGCATGACAGTTGTTGGACATAATGTCTAAGACAATGTTTGCAACATGCTTATAGGAGATTAACATAATGCAGTAAATAAAATATAAAACAACAAAGAACACACATGATTATTAACACAATTCGGTGCAATGTCAACTACGACTGAGGGGCTTCCAACCCAAGAATGAATATCAACTCTCAATAGTATTTGTACAAATAGTCTTAGATGAACAATCGTTATTCAATGACTATCTTTCTAATACTACATGTGTCTTTCTATTTAGTACTGACTCCCCTTAAATTTGAGAACCCCTCTCACTTTTTCTTAATCACTAATCATAGTGATCAAATGCATATAACATGTTTAAAGATTGTTGAAATACAACTCAAATAACATAATCAAAATATACGCCTTAGATATGGAATTTGGGTGCTATAGAGGTGTACAATATACAACAAGAACAAAGGCTCAAATAACAAAATCTAACACTCTAGATCTTCAACTCTTCGTGTTTCTAAGACTCAAATAACAAAATCTAACACTCTAGATCTTCAACTCTTCGTGTTTCTAAGACTCAAATAACAAAATCTAACACTCAAGATCTTCAACTCTTCGTGTTTCTTTGCTAAGAATGAGTCTCTTTATATAGCAATTTATATGTTGGGTCTGGACATCTTTGTTAGGAATGGGTCTCTTTATATAGCAAGTTATATGTTGAGTCTGGGCATCTGATTTGAAAACAATCAAATTTGATTTTGATGCAAAGTTGGGTGTGAATGGTTTGGGACTCTTTGGGCAAGTTGGGGGAGGGGGCTGTGTGGAAGGCGGGAAGGACTACGTGTGAGGGAAGAGGAAGTCAGTGATGGGTAGTAATTTTTTCTTAATAAAGGATAACATGAAAATAGGATGGTGTGAATAACATTAGTCAAATTTCTTTTGTTATAATGTTGTCAAAATAGAGCTTTGGGGAGAGTCTAGTAGTGATTAAAATGTACTCTCTTTGTTTTCTCATAAGAAAAATATCCTTAAGAGCCGTTTCAGTAAAAAATAAATAAATCAGTAATGGTTGTTCAATCGATTGTCTCATTGGTAATTTATTTAGCAAGGATATGTCTTTCTCTAGCTGCAACTCACAATACTGCATGTGCTTTAACTAATCTAAATATGTTACTTGATAGGCAAGTTATAAATAATTTATAAAAAAATTAAGGAGACATTTGATTCCTGATATCGTGATCAATTCGTTTTTAACAAGTCTCAACAGATGTTAACAAAGATACTAAACTAAGGATAGGATCATAGGATAGAAGAGTGAAATAGATAAATGATGCAAAAGGATTGTTACGCCATGTTACATGTATTTTTCCCTACCCTATCAGAAATGCTTAAGACTGACAAAAGCAATTTAAGTTGTAAGAATCTCGGTCCATGGAATCAATCACGGTGGTGCCTTTAGAGCTCAAAACCATTACAACCCTCAAACCTTACGCAGCTGCACTTGGCACCGGTACAGATTTTGAGTCTTCTGCCCTTTCATGTTCTTTGTTGAGCATCTAAAATTATATTTCAAATAAGTCATAAAACATAGTAATGAATCCTAAATATAACATGATAATGAATCCTAAATATAACATGATAATGAATCCTAAATATAACATGATAATGAATCCTACATACAGAGCCAAAATAAGAAAAAATCAATAATAACTTCATCCAAACTTCAGGATAGTGAATCTCACCTTGTTGTTAATCAAGTTATGGAGTGCAATTACACTTCTAATGAGAGATGATAGGTATATTACCAGCATCATATCATTGGTTTTCACTACACATGTAGGACAGGGATCAACAATTTAGAAGAGTTGTTAAGAAAAAACATCATATTCATCCAATTAAATCATAAATCTTTACCAGCAAAAGCCTTGATAAGATCAGAGACATTAAGATTTGGTAGCAGGTTGAACACATCCTAACAAATTGAAACAAGAAATTAGATGGTGAAAAAACAATAAGGGAGCAAAAGCAACAATAAACATTGATCCACATTCACAAGCGATTTGATAACAAAGCCACCGGATTAGTATTTAATAAGCAAGATCATGAAAAACAAACCTGTAGATGGTATAAGATTTCATGGTTTAAGGGAAGCTTTTCATCAATAACAAGATCAAGGTAACTCCTTATCTCTTTAAGCCTTGCATCCAAACCTTTCAAGGCTGTGAGTTTCCCACTCACCTATGTAAAAAACTACAGTGTAAGCACTCTGCATTCATTTTTTCTCCACTAAAATGAACCACAAACATTATAGGAGAAAATCATATAAAAATAGATAGCATCATGAAAAAGGAAACAAAGAAAAAGAAATTTAAAAAATAAAGATACGTTTAAATAAAAAAACCTCGGTTGCAAGGGTGCTGATGGTTGTATCCTTTACATCCCTAAGCAAGTGTTCCACTCCTGCACAAGGATAAGAAGAATTCATAAAAGAAAATGTTCAGTGACTAAATGGATAAAATTCAAAAGCCTAAAGAAAAACAAACAAAAATGAACCATAGCAGTTTACATTAAATGCTATACCTATTTCCTCAACCTCATGTGCAGCTATCTCTGATTGCACATGCACAAAGACCTTTTGGCTTTTCTGAGTAGCATTCTGCATTCAGAATAAACTATTTATCAGTTCCCATGTCTAGCAATTAAGCTTCAAGCAAATATTAGTTCTTCTCCCCGCAGTCTTAAGCAAATATTAGTTCTTCTCCCCGCCGTCTTATATACAGAAGAGCCATGTTTGCAATAATATCAATGAAAATTAAAGTTTAATATTTTTATCATAGATACAAAGGACTTAAACTCTACCTCTTTAACTTCCTCAACAGCATAGTATGCTTTTGTTGGAATTCCCAACTCCTTAGGTTCAACATCAATTATAACCAACACTGGATTTGGAACATAGCTGCAATAGTATTAAGCATGATCAATTTGGATAAACATTGATCTGGGATACAAAGCACGGATGAAGACAATAATGCCAATAAAGAGTAAAACAAGATAACAGCAACACAGAAATGTTGAATAAAGTCCCAACCAAATCATGCCAATCTTTTCACGAGGGTAAATGGGTAAAGAACTTACTAAGCCGCTAAATTTGCAAATATTTTTTGAGAGATATTGATGTTAAAATGAAGTAAAAGCACAGTATTGAAACATCACTAAACAGGATTTCAGTTCATTAAACATACTCATTAAATAACCCATGAATGTCGAGGTCATTTTCACGCAATTTTGGACCTGTGCTATACCACCCCACGACGTGCTCCTTTGCTGTAAACAGTGCTTGTTTAGACCAGATATTCAGAGGAGAGAATGATACTAGCAATTGAAAAATATACCAACTCATACCGTTTATTCTCTTAAACATGGAAAACATGGCTTCATGGTAATTGTGGTCGAGAAACCAAATGCTAGGATCCTTGTCATCTTCTTCAAAGGGCACTGTTGATTAGATAACCAATTAGCAAGAGATATACAACAAACATACCATATTATCTGATTATATTTCTAACCAACATAGATGATAGAAATCATAGAATCATCTAAACTAAAGTTATAATGCAAATACTGATCGTACAACTTCAAGGTTTCAATTGGGCATCCAGCTCGGTAAACAGACAAATGGAGCAACTAGTGTCATGAGAAACTTCATTATCCTTTTACGTACTATATAACAAACATGTCAACTTAATAAGTCACAACTTACAAGAGGGCAGTCAAAAACCATCAAGAATTCTTTGAATTATCAGATAGCGGCACAAAGCGGCCGACCACAAAAATGAGATAGTGGGATAGCATATAGTGGGGTGGCCTCTATTTGATCATTTTTTGGACAAATTACATAAATAATAATTATAAACTTATGAAGTGCAAAGGGAAGAACGAAGTGCAGAGAAAGGTAAAGAAGGAACTTGTGATTCTTCTTTGGAATGGCTAAAGTGTAAAAATGTCGGTGAAGAGAGTTTAGGCTGGGGTTTCAACTCAAATTTGATTGAAAACCCCAATATTACCCATAAAGCATTTTAAATTTAAGGAGTAATTTTGATTATTCAGAGGAGAAAATGATGGCGGGACAGAAACCGCTCTGCCCCGGCTACCCGCTATTTACCCTATAGCAGTCACTATAGTGATCTGCACCACTATGACTCTTCCCATAGCAGCCGGCGTCCGCTATAGCAGGATAGCACCGCTATTGACAACTCTGAATGAAAAATCTATAAAAATTCTTCAAGCATCACACAGAACTGTCATAGATATTCAACTATCACAAAGAATACAAATTTGATTTAATCTTAAGTTGGCTGTTTACTGCTACCAAACACATTCCTTCAACCATTACACTAAACGGTCAAAGATTCAACTAAGTTTCATGTTGGCTGTCCAAGACCTAACATAACCATTCAATCATCACATAGAACTACATGATCTATATTATAAAGAAAATTAAGGTTCAACTCATTGCTAAATCACGCCTCATAGAATTGCCAAAAACCATGAGCATTGCATATAATAGGTAACAGGTGGATCAAAACAGAAGGTTAAACTTACACATACACTACTCCTAAGCCAGAAAACGGTTCTGGATTCAAATGTAGCAAATCTTAAGAAAGTTACATGAACTCTACACATAGATCAGTTGAATTCAAACGAACATAAACTATACTTTATCTTGCTAAAATTAGGGCACAAATTGTGACAACAAAGCATTGACATTGAGTGAAATCAGTAACTAATAAAAAATTAATGTAAAGTGGAGTTGAAAAATAGAGAAGATCCGAACCAGCGTAGCTGTTGGAGACGTCAACGGTGCCTTTGAAAGTCGAACCTAGCAAAACGCCGACGACGCGCTTGCGTGTGTCCTTGGCGACTCTGTTGTAGTTGTCGACGATGCTGAGCAAGACTAATGGATGAACCACCACCTTTTCGATCGATCGAGACGAGATTTGCTGCGTTTTGATCACATCCATCGTGAATTTGAAGCTTGGATTTCACTCTTTTTCGTCGGAATCAACTGTTTTCTTTCTCTTCAATTTTCCCTCTGCTTCACCGGTTACTAGAACTACCCTCTTTTTACTTCTCTTTTTCTTTTCAATTCTTTTCGTGTTGGACACGAATACGAGATCTGTACTGGACTTTTTCTTTCTTTTTAATGGCCCAATGTGTGTTTAAATCGAATTGGGCAACTGGCCCATATTCAAATCATATTTTCTAAAGTTTGGTAAATATACCCCAATAGACCGGAGATTGGCACCCCACATGAGCTATGCTTTTACCGTTCTGTCCTTGTCTAACATTTTTGTGTTTTTAAAAATTAACGTCAAGTATTATATTTTTTAACATAATTAGGGATAGCAATTAGACTCATTCCCATTGAGTATCTGCAAAATTTGTCCACAACGTTTATGATAAAAATCTGTAAAATGAATACGGACACGAACAATCTCTCATTAAAATAAGCGGATATGAGCACGGTACGGGTACGTTAACATCTAATTTGTGTCATACCCACACAATATATATTTATGTATTTTTTATTTTTATTATTTTGTACCAAAGTTAATTTATCAATTTTATTAGTGTAATAAAAAAGTTACAACTACTTGATAAATTATATTTGAACAATTGTTTTTATTAGAAAGGTGGGTAAACGAATATGGGTATGGGTATGGGTACGAGTACAATGTTGGAGCATCACGCGGGTATGAGTTCGGGTTTGAGATTTTTTTTAAACTGTGAGTATGGGAATAGGACATGTATTATAGTATCCTTTATATACCCTACTCATTATCATCCCTACACATAATATCGAAATTTTTAGATTTTATTTAAAAATATCGATTTTTTTAGTTTATTTGAAGAAATATTAGATATTTCCAACCAAAATATCCGGTAAAAATGCATTTATTTTTGGAAATTGTATGATTAAATATAGAATTTTGGTGCATTTATACCATATGTTTCAAAAAAAAACACGGGAATCAATACTGAGTTTTGAATATATTAAAAAATTAGCTTAAATAGTCTTTCTGTCCATGTAAGTTTACATGTTTTTGTTTTTAGTCCCTGATTTTTTACTTGGAAATAATCTCTGAATATTAAAATCATTTTGGTTTTAGTTCCTAAAATGAGAATCCATTAGAAAAATCTAAGGAAAATCTACACAAAACCTGCAGATTTTAAATTCGCAGGAAAATTTAAAGGAAAAACCGCAAGTAGAATTTACGGACTAAAAAAAATTAACATTCAATGATTATTTCTAAAAATTCGATTTAGAGACTAAAAATAAAAATACGCCAACATACATAGATGAAGAAGACTATTTAGGTCTATACAAAATTTGATAGATACAAATTTTCCTAATATTTAAAAAACATGGGAGGTAATTGGCTTTCTTAAAAGTTTTTGTTTTAAACTTATGTTTTTGACATTTTTAAAAAACATTTAGACAATATAATATTTATCTTTATAAAATATATACATATAATACAAAATGTATTACGATATCAATAGAAAATAAATTATGTTGACTTCCTAACTTCTTCCTCCCATTGCCTTATACGTTCCACGTGTGTTGTTTCTCATGATCTTGCCATTCATTATTATTTTATCTCCGGCGTGTTGGAATAAAATTGTTTTGTACCACATCTCTAAGAATTTGATAATAACAAAGTATTTAAAGAACAATTGGGTATACTAATAAATGTTCAAGTGTGCAAAACCATAGACTAAAACTTCTTATATAAAATTAATATTGGCACTGAAAATGAAGGATGTCATCTTCTGAAGATTAGACTAATCTTCAGAATAAAGTCAAGTGTGTAGAACCATACACTAAAAGATCCTCAGAGTAAGGTCTTTTCTCTAAACACTTAACATTGGTGTAGAAAAGATCCTTAGAGAAAAAATATGTTTGTTATGTTTGATAACTCTGGTGGTACTGGTGGCAACAATGTTGTGAACTATGATTATAATGCTTTTGAGAAGAACAACTATACTACTAAACCTCAAACCTTCGGAGGAGATTCTACAGAGTTTGAATGGTGGAAAAGTAAGATGTACACATGCTCAAAAGAAGATCTATTGAAAACATCACAGAGTGTGTGGCATTTTGGTGAATTCTTTACCTCATTCTAAGTGCCTTAAGATAATCAACAATTTTGCTGCAAAAACCATTTTTGAATCCTTATGTTCTACCTATGAAGGCAATCAACAGGTGAAAGAGACAAAGGTGACATTCATCGAAGAAGCAAATGGCTTTAACAAAATAAGTCTTGAAATTTTGATAAGAAATCACCAGAGTCATGACATGGAGCTCGTGGGAGATGAACCTGCAAAGAAATCCAAGTCTATTGCCTTGAAATATATTGGCCAATCTATTAAGTCTTCTTAAGTCAAGGAACCTGAAGAAGTTGTTCATACAGGAGGTTTTGAAGAAGGTTCAGATGATGAAGATATGCTATTTATAATAAAGAGGTTTCAATATCAGGCTTGGAAGAACAAAAGGATCTCAAGATGACGAAGTGGGTTAAGAGGATCAAGTTCCAGAGACAAGAAAGATGACCAGAAGGGATGCTTCTACTGCAAAAACCCAGTCACTTTATTACCAATTGTCCAAAATGTCCAGAGTTGTAGAAGGACAAGTCAAAGAAAAGAAGTTATTAGAATCACAACTTCAGAAACAAAGTCAAGAAGAGTCTCATGGCAATATGAGATGAACTTGACAAAGAAGAATCTAATAAAGATAAGGAAGAAGCCATTTTAGCATTGATTGGTTTAACATCTTCAGATATAGAATCTAACTCAAACTCTGGTTCAAATTCTAAAGAAAAAGATGAGGTATTTTCTAAATTGTATCGTTCTGATTTAATTAATTACTCTTATTCAAGACTTTATGGGTCATTGTCAAGATAAAGCCAGATACATCAAAAATTTGAAATATCAATATGAGCTAGTGACACGTGAATTAAAATATTTTCAAATTAGAAATGAAGTTTTAGAAGAAAAAAAATCATATTGCTCAAGTTAAAAAGATGTTTGATAAACCTCCAGATGATCACGAAGTTTCTCTTCAGGAATTTGTCATAAATGACTTTGATTGGACAAAACTTGCATCTATAATTCATGGTGTAAGTGGGAACAAAAGATAGGGGCTTGGTTTTTCACAAAAAATCGTTCAATCAAAGGGTATAAACTTTGGTTAAACCAATGAAACCTTGTTATTCAAGCTCTTCTCATAAAGGGCTATATTCATACTTTATACCAGCTGCTGACAAAGCAAAGGTTTTGAACCAATCAGAACCAAATATCATAGAGTCCAAGGTTCTAAACAACTCAGAATCTAGTACTTCAAAGTCAAAGGTTTTGAAGAAATAAGAACCAAAGATTTCAAAGTCAAAGGTTCTGAAGAAACCAGAACAAAAGACTCCAAAGTCAAAAGTTTTGAATAGACCAGAACTTAAGACATCAGAGTCTAAGGTTCTGAAAGATTCACAACCAAACATTAAAATTGACTCAAGACACAAATTTTTTGAAGTAATAGTCTTGAATCATGCTAAACCCTACTACATGGAAATGAGGTAAAAAATAAGAAAAAAACCTTTCAGAACTAACCCCAAAGGACCTATAATATTATGGGTACCTAAATATAAAATTGTCATTGAATCAAATATGTTTCGAGGGATAAGCAAATCAGCATTCCTGGTATCTGGACAATGGCTCCTCATGACATATGATAGGAGAAAGGCATATGTTTCAAACCCTAACCATGAAAGAGGGAGGAATTATGGAGTTCAGAGAAAACTACAAAGGAAGGATCATTGGTACATGTACCATCATTAATTCTTGTATTTCAATTAATAATGTTTGGTTAGTAGATGGACCGAAAAATAACCTACTGAGCATTATTCAATTTTGTGGCAGTGGTTATGAAGTAATATTTAATAAGAATAATTGTATAGTCATGAATGAGTCTATCAAGTCCATAGTGTTCAAAGGTAGGAGAAAAGGCAATGTATATAAAATCAATTTCTCTGAATTGGATCATTAAAATGTATTGTATCTTCTATCAGTTGATCGCGACTTTATGAGTCTTACGGGTAATAACTACAAGTATATAGCCTAAAAGCGTAGTAATAAAGATATCGATCCCATAAAGACTTGATAATCAAACTAATGCTTTCAGGGTGTTACTATGTTTAGCTAAGGCGAATAATATTTTAGTTTAAGTGAAAAAGGGGACTAAAAGAAAATTAGAAATTTAAATTAAAATGGATTATGATAGAGTATCAATACTTAACTAGTATGCCATCGTGGATTTAATAAATCGTCGTCTTATAAAAATGAGTCAAAATATCTTTCTGTAGAAAATATCAGTTTAAAAGTTTTCATCTCACACTCTCGTGGTCTTGCCTCTAATTATACTCCTAAGTCAGATTGAGTGCTCTCGCTATATCAATTTGAGTTAAAAGTACTTTTTGAAAACTTATAAGTTCTAATTAACTTTAAAGCATTTCCACTGTATTTAAGATTAATGTTCGATTTCAGCTATCTGGTTAAAACCTCACACTCACATGGTTTTAATCGTAACCTTTGTTACCTTTTTACTCTCGTAATAAAAGTTGATTTTATATTAAGAAATTGAAACTAGAAAATAACTTTGTTTATAATTTTTAGCCTAGACATATCGAATCCATTCCGGTTAATTAATTACACACCGATTAATTACTTTAGCCAGGCGTGTTAATCAAAGCAAGCATAAATAAGTAAAGAAAGTAAATCATGGCATAAGGCATGGAAAATAAAAATAAAGGTGATTAATTATTAATACAATAAAGCTTGTTACATTTTATTTATTACTTCGGTTGTTTGGCACAACCTTTGTAAAATAATTTACAATTTATCTTTTAAATAATGGTATTAAGTTACACACGCTGAATGTATCCTGAAAAATGGAAAAAATATAGTTACAAGAATCAAATCTTGCTACATTTTATTTATTACAACGGTGACTCTATTCAATCGTCATTAAAAGAATGATATTCATCCAGCTTTTGACTGGTGTCATACCCTAATTTTTGCCCCTAAAATTTTTCATATTTTCATATAGATTTTGCATACAAACAAGATCACACATTGGTTCGTCTATCCTTTTTGGTCGGAGGTTTATGCCTCACGGGGGATCACCATTGCTTTTGTTTATCTTTTATTTGTTTATGTTTACTAACCTTTAATTAAAATTCAAAAATATTTTGTTTTCTTTTATTAACATTATCAGGGGAAGAACATGTCAAAATATCAAAAATAGCAGTTCCTCAGCTCGAACAAATTGCATCTGAACAAAGTAGAAGTTGATCCACAAACAATTCAAATTTATTTGATCAATGATTTCCCAATTTAATTAATTAATTCAATAAATTCCAAGGTTCATGTTTTTATTTCAATTCCTTCTTCGACGCGCAAAAGAATCGATCCGAAATAACAAAGCAAACAAAAGAGAACAAAAAATTCAAAATTTGACTTGGCTAATCAATTAACCAATGTGTTAACCGATTAATCGGGGAAAATTTTGAATAATTTCTTCAAATTTAGCATCATCCTAGACCTTGATCTCATTTAGAATATTCTATACCACTTCACTTTTATTCCTCTACATCACTTTGATCATTTCCCACCATAAACCTTCACTAATCACCACTTTTTTTATGAATTTCCCTCCAAATTTGATTTCCAAGCCTAATTTTGATTTTCCAAAGCAAGCTCCATTCCAACAAATTCTCATACCTAAAATTTTTAAATAGAAGTCTCTTTTCATTCATTTCTCAAGCTTTTGATAGCCAAAAAATCTCGTGCAAAATACATCCTCAAACCACAAAATTCACGAAAGCACAATTTCTTCTTTTGAAAGTTATCAAGAATTTGCATTGAATTCTTGATTAACTTTGAGATAAACCTTCATATTTTTAATTTTTCTTCATTAATTTCAGTAGATCAAGCTTGCTAGTGGAGTAATTTGAAGTTTGTTCTTGGAAATTCATCTTCCTATATTGTTACACCTTCATCACCATCATTCAAGATGTAGATCTTTGGTGCTCTTTGTAACGCCCCGATTCGATATTTCTTAATTTTGTTGAGTCTTTAATTTTATTTGAGTGATAATTGTCTTATTTGTGAAATTGACATGATAATATGATATGTTGATATGTTAATGTGGTATGTTGGTATGATATGCGATTTTACCGTTTTGTGAATTTTCGGGTAAAAATTAGATTGGAGGGTATTTTAGACATTTGCTAATTAATGATAAGTTAGAAATTGTGTAGAATTATTATTTTGTGAGAAAATGATATTTGGTGGAAAAGAGAAGAAAATGAGTTAAGTTTAGAAATAGTTAGTGAGAGAGAAAAATAGAAAGAATAGAAAAATAGAAAGAAAATGATATAAGAGTGGAAAGAAAAAAAGAGAGAGAATAGAAAGAAAAAGAGGAGAAAGAAAAGGAAGAGAAGAGAAAAGAGGAAAAGTTGGAAAATCATCAAGATTGCTCCTAGGAATCGAAATAATCGGGTAAGGGTGATAAACATTGTTATCTTAATCTTGTATATGATTATGTGTGTATGAGAATGATTGGGTTTTTATTTTGGTGAAGTTTAGAGAGAATGAAATGTTAGGGTTTATGATGAAATTGTGAGAAATGGTATATTAATCGGTTAGAAGTTGTTATAATTGAAGTATGATGTTAAATATATGTCATTGATCATGTTTGTGGAGGTTTATTTGAGTTTTGGGTGGTTTTTAGGTGACTGTTGCGCAGCTGAGTTGCTGCAGAATCGTACTCGTCGCTCAACGAGCAATCCTTCACTCAGCGATTTTCCAGAGATTTCCTCGCTCAGCGAGCGAGGAGGTCGTTCAGCGAGCCTGGAGGGTTTTTGGGAGTTTTGCGTTTTAATTCATAACTTTAGTTTCGGTTATCCATTTTAGGCGTTCTTTATAACGATTTGAAGCTAAAAACATGTAGAAATTAATGATGCTAAGAGATGTAATTTTTAGCCGACTTTTGCCCGACTTTTCCGATAAAACGTAAATGAGTTAATTATGGAAATGTGGGTTTGATGTGATGTTGGCCGTTTGGCAAATGAATACATTGCTTGAATTGAATGCCAATGTATGCTAATTAAATGAGATGAGTGCATGAGTATGTTGTGAATAATGTATGCATTTTCAAGAATGTTGTGTGTCATTTTGTATGTGAAGCATAATGTATGCATTCTTGTGTTGCGGGATTCTTTGTGAATCCGTTGTAGCATCGTGTACTCATGTGGAGTGTGAGCGATGACTACAACACGATTGTGTGCCCATGTGGGGTGTGAGCAATCAGAATGTGTGCCCGTGTGGGGTGTGACCAATCCATAAATATTGTGTGTCCGTGTGGGGTGTGAGAAATGGGTGATTTATTCACATTGATTGTGTGCCCGTGTGGGGTGTGAGCAATCAGATTGTGTGCCCGTGTGGGTGTGAGCAATCCATAAACATTGTGTGCCCATGTGGGGTATGAGCAATGGGTGAACATTGTATGCCCGACGGGGAGTTACTTTAGGTAACAAGCGATAGTTCCAATTAGTTCCTGAGTGAACTTGATGATGATTGAGTCGGTACCGCATTGCATTTGCATAGAGTCGTGAGTCGGTCTCTATGATTTGCATTTATCATCTGAATTGTGAATTGGTGAAATAAACATGAATATATATATATATATATATATATATATATATATATATATATATATATATATATATATATATATATATATATATATATATATATATATATATGTTTATATGGAGATGAAAGTATATATTGATGAAAACATACTTGAGTATATATGTATGCGTGGATATATATATATATATATATATTTATATATATGTGTGTGTGTGTGTGTGTGTGTGTGTGTGTGTGTTTGTGTGTGTGTGTGTGTTTATATACATTGTAGTGTATATGTGTGAATAAACATGAATGATGTATGTTTATGTGATGTGAATGAAGTGGTGAAAGTATGCATGATAAATATGCTTGAGATTATGTATGTTGGAGATGATTTGTGGTGAGAACATGTTTTATGTGTATTTTATATGTTGAGATATATAATTATATGCAATGTTATTATGATAATGTTTCTCACCCTTCTGCTGTTTTATGATGCTCTATGAGGCATTGCAGAGTAGGTTGCTGGAGGTTTTTTTGATCAAGCGTGTCTTCATTTATTTTGGTCGGCCGGCTTTGATATGTAACACCGGGTAGCTAGGGCCGACTTGATACCTTTTGTGATACATTTTATATATGTATTTTGGTGATGATTGTTTATGTAAACATGAAATGTTTGGTAAATAAAACTTGTTGATATATTTATATATGAGTATATAAGTTTGATGTTGTTAATGTTAGTTTACGTTGTTATTTGAATCTTTTGAATACGGGTGTAAGGATGAAATCCTTTTGTTGCAAGTTACCCCGTTTGTTGCATATCTTTAATGAGCAGGTCTTGTATGTTTTAATTTCACTATTGATGTGACATACCTCTTTTATACCATGTTTAAACTATACTTTGATGAATTTTTATTATGTGCCTAAGTGATTTAACTGATTATTTGGGGGTATAGAAAGGGGGTGTTACATTAAGTGGTATTAGAGTCAGTGTTCGAGTCAGTTGTGTTTGTCCTGTTGTTGTGATGATTGAAATTTTGTTTAATCTTGTTGTTGTCTTTGGGAATAATCAGAATATGGCTGGTAGAAATGACAATGCAATGGTTGCTGCTTTTGAAGCAATGTATAGGGTGGTGCAGGGAGCGCCGAATGTGAATGCTAATGATGAGTTCAGGAAGAATCAACCATCGGTCTTCAAAGGAAGATTTGATCCCGATGGTGCCCAGAATTGGTTGAAAGAGATTGAAAGAATCTTCAGAGTCATGGACTGTGCTGAAGAGAGTAAGGTGAGACTTGGATCTCACATGCTGAAGGAAGAAGTCGATGATTGGTGGGTTGGTAGAAGTCAAGCTCTTGAGGAAGATGATGAAGAGATAACTTGGGAAGTTTTTCGTACTGAGTTCTTAGGGAAGAATTACCCTGAGAGTGTGAAGGGGGAGAAGAAGATGGAGTTCCTTGAACTGAAGCAAGGTAGTATGTCCGGGGTGGACTATACTGCTAAGTTTATGGAGTTAGTTCAGTTTCATCCTCATTATGCTGCTGCTACGGCAGATTTTTCGAATTGTATTAAGTATGAGAATGGTTTGCGTCCTGAGATTAAGCAAGTTGTGGGATATCAAAGAATTAGAAGGTTTTCGAATTCGACGAAATGTTGTAGAATTTTTTAGGAAGATAGCAAAGCTCGTTCTACGCATTACAAGAGTTTGAATGAGAGGAAAGGAAAGCAATAAGCTAGAAATGGACCTTACGTAACACCCGCTGATAAGGGCAAGCATAGGGGAAACTTTGATAAGAGATCTGGTGGAGGGAGTTCTGGTCCCGTTAATTGTTACAAGTGTGGCAATTTAGGCCATAAGTCTTTTGAGCGTGGGAAGAACATAGTGAAATATTCAAACTGTGGATGCCTTGGACATGCTACTACCGAGTGTAGAAGGAATGTTGTGAAGTGCTTCAATTATGGAGAAGTGGGTCACATTAGTACTAAGTGTACTAAGCCAAAGCAAACTCAGGCGGGCAGAAAGGTGTTTGCATTAGCAGGGAAGGACACTACTAGTGCAGACTGTTTGATTAAAGGTACATGCTTTATTAATAGTACGCCTTTAGTTACTATTATTGATACGGGAGTGACTCATTTGTTCATTTCTCTTGAGTGTGTTAAGCGTTTGAATTTGTTTTTGACTTCTTGGGGTGGTGAGATGGTTATTGAGACTCCTGCTTCAGGGTCAGTAACTACTTCTTTGGTGTGTGTAAGTTGTTCTTTGACCATGTATGGTAAAGATTTTGTTATGGATTTAGTTTGTTAGCCGTTGGAGGGTTTGTACGTAATCTTGGGTATGAACTGGTTGCAATTTAATCGAGTTCATATAGATTACTATCATAAGTTAGCAAGGTTTCCTTCTTCGGATGATGATGAGGAAGAAAGTTTCCTATCCACGAAAGAGTTGAAGAAACTTTTAGTGGACGAAGCTCAATTGTTTGGTTTGTTTGCATCGTTGTCAGTGGAGAGCGAAGTGGAGCTCAGTGTGTTTCCAATGGTGTGTGATTTTCCAGAAGTGTTTCCGGAGGATATTAAGGATGTATCGCCGGAAAGAGTATTTGAGTTTTCTATTGATCTAGTTCCGGGTACTAGACCGATTTCGATGGCACCGTATCGTATGTCAGCTTCAGAGTTGGTAGAATTGAATAAGCAATTGAATGACTTGTTGGACAAGAGATATGTTAGGCCGAGTGTTTCTCCTTGGGGTGCTCCGATATTGTTGGTAAAGAAGAAGGATGGAAGTATGCGGTTATATATCGATTATCGATAGTTAAATAAGGTGACAATTAAGAACAAGTATCAGGTTCCGAGGATCGATGATTTGATGGACCAATTGGTTGGTGCGCGTGTTTTTAGTAAGATTGATTTGAGATCAGGATATCACCAGATTCGCGTGAAAGAAGAGGATATTCAAAAGACGGCTTTTAGGACACGGTATGGTCATTACGAGTATTTTGTGATGCCATTTGGAGTTTCTAATGCGCCGGGTTTGTTTATGGAATATATGAATCGTATTTTTCATGAACAGTTGGATCGTTTTGTGGTTGTTTTCATCGACGACATTTTGATTTATTCTAAGTCTCAAGAGGAGCATGAAGAGCATTTAAGGATTGTGTTACAGATTTTGAAAGAGAAGCAATTGTATGCTAAGTTGTCAAAGTGTGAGTCTTGGTTGTCGAAGGTAAGTTTTCTTGGACATGTTATTTCTGATGGTGGTATTAGTGTTGATCCATCCAAGATTGATGCGGTAATGCAATGGGAAGTTCCTAGATCGGTTACGGAGATTCGAAGCTTTTTAGGCTTGGAGGGTTATTATCGGAGGTTTATTGAAGGATTTTCAAAGTTGGCACTTCCGTTAACGCAGTTGACTTGTAAGGGAAAGACTTTCATTTGGGATATTCATTGTGAGGAGAGTTTCATGTAACTTAAAAGAAGGTTAACAATGGCTCCGATCTTGATTTTGCCAAATCCGACGGAACCATTTGTGGTGTTTTGTGATGCTTCATTGTTTGGGTTAGGTGGTGTTTTGACGCAAGATGGAAAAGTTGTGGCTTATGCTTCAAGGAAATTGAGAGTGCATGAAAAGAATTATCCTACGCATGATTTGGAATTAGCGGTTGTGGTGTTTGTTTTGAAAATTTAGAGGCATTATCTTTATGGTGCAAGATTTGAAGTTTTTAGTGATCACAAGAGTTTGAAATATTTATTTGATCAAAAGGAATTGAACATGTGACAAAGGAGGTGGTTAGAGCTTTTGAAGGATTATGATTTTGGTTTGAATTACCATCTGGGTAAGGCGAATGTGGTGGCTGATGCTTTAAGTCGTAAGTTGTTACATATGTCCGCATTGATGATAAGAGAATGGGAACTTTTGGAGGATTTTAGAGACTTGAGTTTGGTTTGTGAGATGACGCCGAGAAGTGTGAGACTTGGTATGCTACATGTTATGAATGATTTTCTTGCAACCGTGTGTGAAAAGCAAAAGTTGGATTTGAAATTTGTCGATTTGATGATGAATGAGAATGAGGATTTCAAGGTTGATAATTTTGGAGTTTTGAGATTCCGTGGTCGTATTTGTATTCCCGATGATGTGGAGTTGAAAAAGATGATATTGGAAGAGGGACACCGAAGTAATTTAAGTATTCACCCGGGAGAGATAAGATGTTTCAAGATTTGAAGAAGATCTTTTGGTGGTCCGGATTGAAGAGAGATGTAGCTCATTTTGTGTATGCGTGTTTGACTTGTCAGAAGTCTAAGGTGGAACATCAGAAGCCTAGTGGTTTGATGCAACCGTTGGATATTCCGGAATGGAAATGGGATAGTATATCAATGGGATAGTATATCAATGGATTTTGTTACGGGATTGCCGAATACGCGAAGAGGTCATAATGCTATTTGGGTGATTGTGGATAGGCTTACTAAATCTACTCACTTTATTCTGATTGATATTAGTTATCCTTTGGAGAAGTTAGCCGAGATTTATGTTTCTGTGGTTGTGAAGTTACATGGAGTTCCTAAGAGTATTGTTTCGGATAGAGATCTTAGGTTTACATCGAGGTTTTGGGAAAGTTTGCAAAAGGCTTTAGGTTCTAAGCTAAGATTGAGTTCGGCTTACCATCCGCAAACAGACGATCAAACCGAGAGGACAATTCAATCGTTGGAGGATTTGTTACGTGCTTGTGTGCTAGAGCAAGGTGGTGCTTGAGATAGTTATTTAGCGTTGATTGAGTTCACCTATAATAACAATTTTCATTTGAGTATTGGTATGGCACCATTTGAGGCTTTATATGGTCGGAGATGTCGAACAACTTTGTGTTGGCATGAAACCGGAGAGAGAACGGTAGTTGGACCGGAGATGGTACAACAAATGACGGAAAAGGTGAAGTTTATTCGGGAGAAGATGAGAGCTTCTCAAAGTAGACAAAAGAGTTATCATGACAAGAGAAGGAAATATCTTGACTTTCAGGAAGGCGACCGTGCGTTTTTGAGAGTAACACCGGTTACGGGTGTGGGTCCTGCTTTGAAGTCGAAGAAGTTGACTTCTCGTTTTATTGGGTCGTATCAGATTACTGCACGAGTTGGTGTCGTGGCTTATCGTGTGGAGTTGCCTCCGAACCTTTCGAATTTGCATGATGTGTTCCAAGTTTCGCAACTTCGGAAGTATGTTCCGGATCCGTCACATGTTATTCCTATGGACGAGGTTGAAGTAAGAGATAATCTTACGGTGGAAGCTTTGCCGGTTAAGATTTTGGACCGTGAAATCAAAAAGCTAAAAGACAAGGATATTGCGCTTGTGAAAGTGGCGTGGGGAGGTGCTGCGGAAGGCAATATGGCTTGGGAATTAGAGAGTGGGATGCGAGAGTCGTATCCATAGTTGTTTGAATCAGGTAATATTTTCTAGGACGAAAATTTCTAAAGTGGGGGAGAGTTGTAACGCCCCGATTCGATATTTCCCAATTTTGTTGAGTCTTTTATTTTATTTGGGTGATAATTGTCTTATTTGTGAAATTGACTTGATAATATGATATGTTGATATGTTAATGTGGTATGTTGGTATGATATGTAATTTTACTGTTTTGTGAATTTTCGGGAAAAAAATTAGATTGAATGGTATTTTAGACATTTGCTAATTAATGATATGTTAGAAATTGTGTAGAATTATTATTTTGTGAGAAAATGATATTTGGTGGAAAAGAGAAGAAAATGAGTTAAGTGTAGAAATAGTTAGTAAGAGAGAAAAATAGAAAGAAAATGATATAAGAGTGGAAAGAAAAGAAAAGAGAGAATAGAAAGAAAAAGAGGAGAAAGAAAAGGAAGAGAAGAGAAAAGAAGAGAAAAGAGGAAAAGTTGGAAAATCATCAAGATTGCTCCTAGGAATCGAAATAATCGGGTAAGGGTGATAAACATTGTTATCTTAATCTTGTATATGATTATGTATGTATGAGAATGATTGGGTTTTTATTTTGGTGAAGTTTAGAGAGAATAAAATGTTAGGATTTTTGATGAAATTGTGAGAAATGGTAGATTAATCGGTTAGAATTTGTTATAATCGAAGTATGATGTTAAATATATGTCATTGATCATGTTTGTGGAGGTTTATTTGAGTTTTGGGTGGTTTTTGGGTGACTGTTGCGCAACCGAGTTGCTGCAGAATCGCATTCGTCACTCAGCGAGCAATCCCTCTCTCAGCGAGTTTTCCAGAGATTTCCTCGCTCGCTGAGCGAGGAGGTCGTTCAGCGAGCCTGGAGGGTTTTTGGGAGTTTTGCGTTTTAATTCATAACTTTAGTTTCGGTTATCCGTTTTAGGCGTTCTTTATATCGATTCGAAGCTAAAAACATGTAGAAATTAATGATGCTAAGAGATGTAATTTTTAGCCGACTTTTTCCCGACTTTCCTGATAAAACGTAAATGAGTTAATTATGGAAATATGGGTTTGATGTGATGTTGTGGCTGTTTGGCAAATGAATACATTGCTTGAATTGAATGTCATTGTATGTTAATTGAATGAGATGAGTGCATGATTATGTTGTGAATAATGTATGCATTTTCAAGAATGTTGTGTGTCATTTTGCATGCGAAGCATAATGTATGCATTCTTGTGTTGTGGGATTCTTTGTGAATTCGTTGTAGCATCGTGTGCTCATGTGGAGTGTGAGCGATGACTACAACACGATCGTGTGCCTATGTGGGGTGTGAGCGATCAGATTGTGTGCCCGTGTGGGATGTGAGAAATGGGTGATTTATTCACATTGATTGTGTGCCCGTGTGGGGTGTGAGCAATCAGATTGTGTGCCCGTGTGGGGTGTGAGAAATCCATAAACATTGTGTGCCCATGTGGGGTGTGAGCAATGGATGAACATCGTATGTCCGACGAGGTGTTACTTTAGGTAACAAGCGATGGTTCCAATTAGTTCCTAAGTGAACTTGATGATGATTGAGTCGGTACCGCATTGCATTTGCATAGAGTCGTGAGTCGGTCTCTATGATTTGTATTTATCATCTGAATTGTGAAATGGTGAAATAAACATGAATATATATATATATATATATATATATATATATATATATATATATATATATATATGTTTATATGGAGATGAAAGTATGTATTGATAAAAACATACTTGAGTATATATGTATGTGTGGATATATATATATATATATATATATATATATATATATATATATATGGCAAAATACTCAAATTGGTCCCTTAATTCTACATCAGGGTCCAATTTGGTCCTTTATCTTTAAAAAGTGACAAAATAGTCCTTTAATTGGTCAAAAAGGGCCACGTTAGTCCTTTCCGTCCATTTTTTACTAACAACGTTAACTTTTGCTTGCATGGCATTTGACGTGGTCTTTTTTGTCCAATTGGTCATACGCGTGGCATGTGAGGTGTCATTAAATACCCAAAAAAAATCTAAATTTTTTGTAGCAGCCAAGATTTGAACACATGATCTCTCAATTTCTTGAGAAACTATCAACCACCACACCACTTCACACTTATTTGTATGTATTTCACAATAAATGGAATAAAACTTGATCTCCAGCGAAATCATTTTTTGAAGCATCTGCATTCCAATAGATTGGGCATGTTTTCTTCTCAGTTTATACATCAAATGTAAAATACAAAAAGCCATAACCAACTGAAGGAAAAAGGGTCATATCATATATACATACTCATAGATGAAGTAGTAGTAATGGATGAGAGCAGATAAGAAGGAACAGGAAGAAAAGCCACCAAGTACTTGTAAATCATAACTTGTATCTCAAGCTCTCTCCATTGAGAGCTTGTGAAAGCATTCGCAAATGATACCGCCGCCATTCCACCACCTGTGAACGACAACAACCAATACACAAACAAACATGTTCAGAAACTTATGTTTTTGGTCTGTATAATATTGAATAATGAAAAATTAAAACACAAACTAACCTTCGGATTTAAGGATTGTTGTAGCTGCAAGAGAAGAAGAATGAGTACCAAAAGACATTGTGGGACCAAAACTATCAGAACCATCTTCTCCAACCGCAAAGGAAACAACCCCAAATGCAAAAGAATTACACACCTGTAAACTACGTTGTCAACTCCGTCGCCGCCGCTGTATTTTTTGTAAGAAAGCGCTCGAACGGAGATAGGAAGAGGACCGCGTTCGAGATCATCCATGAGACGGAAATACTGTTAGGGTCGGGAAGAGGCAGCGGAGGAAGTAGCGGTGAGGCGGTGCTTTTCAGATCAGTGACGTTGACGGAGGAAGAGATGAAGGTGTTGGAATTTCACAAATTGATTTCTGATTTCACAAATTGAGTGTTGGAATTTTTAGGGTTTGGTTATTTGATAGAACCATGGTCATTTGAGTTTTCCCAGATTTTCCCTCAAATTCACAAATTGAAGAATTTTTTCCCAGATTTTAGGGTTTGGTTATTTGGTACAACCATGGTAACGATGAAAATGTTGAATCAGTTGAAGATTTTTTTCGGATATTACAATAATATATATTTAACGTGTAACTCATAATTAAAAAAGATAAAGTGTCCAAGTGGTTAAGTGTTATGCTTCACAATCCTTATGACCATGGTTCGATCCTTGTTTAAAACAAATTTTTTGAAATTTTAATGAGCTTAATAATTATCATTCGCCACATCAGCGCTACATCAGCTGCCACCCTGTAAAAAATTGACGCCGTTTGAGAAAATTGTGCGGAAAGGACTAACGTGACCCTTTTTGAACAATTAAAGGACTATTTTGTCACTTTTTAAAGATAAAGGACCAAATTGGACCCTGATGTAGAGTTAAGGGACCAATTTGAGTATTTTGCCTATATATATATATATATATATATATATATATATATGTGTGTGTGTGTGTGTGTATGTGTGTGTGTTTATATACATTGTAGTGTATATGTATGTAAACACCCCAAATTTGCCCTCACCCATTCACACCATGGCTTGTGATCATTTCATATGCATGAGTTCAATCATACCATCTCATACCACAATTTTGATTCACTGCATAGATTCAAAGTCATCTGCACCTAGGGTTTGTGATCTGAGCAATCCAGGGGCTTTCTGAGCCACTCCAAAGGCCATCAATCACTTCAAGGGGATCCATGTGTGTTCTTATATCATATTATATCCTCTCAAAGTCAAGAATGCTAAAGAATCACAAGAACTGGGATTGGTAGGGAGGCAGAGCCAGGTTTAACTGCACAGTTGACCTAAAATTAGGGTTTTGGTTTCAGAGGCCATAACCTCCAATTTTTTGGTCATTCTTGTTTCTATTGGTCTCTATATGGTATAGGGAGTATGCATATCAATTTTCATGAAGAAATTCCATGGGGAGGTCATATGATCAAAGGTTGACTTTCTGGACAAGTCAGTGCAAAATCAGGGCATCTGAGGCCCCCAATGACCCAACCAAGGGGTGATCTTCATCATTTTGAGTGTATATGATCTTTATTTGATCATGGAAGAAGGTTGAAGTTCACAAAATTCAAGAATTGCAAGTTTTTGCAATGTTGACTTTTTAGGGCATGGTTGACTTTTCATGAAATGTCATTTTATGCCACTTTTTCAACCCTTGCTTTTTGATCCAAAAATGCTTCAAATGGAAAAACTTTGGTCATGAAAGTTGTAGATTAGATCTTTCCCTTTTCAAAAAGTACAAGAACATGATCTAATTCATTTTGGATCAAAAGTTATGGTGTGTCAAAGTTGGCAAAAATCACTAATTTTCAAGATATGCCTCAAATGAGAAACTTGCAAAAACTTTGTACCAAGGCATTTGTAACTTCTAATTCATGTCAAACCATTACACAAGCATCATGTGAGTCCTAAAGTTCAGATTGGACCAAGATTTCCTCATGTTTTATGGCTTGTGGGATGAGAAAGTCTCATATGAACCAAAAGTGATCAACTTGCAAAAGCCATCATCACACCTCACCCACTTGTTGCCTTGGCTGCTGAACCATTCTAGCATCTCTCACACACCATGCTGCGCCAGCCCACATGCTTGTACTAGCCTAGGGTTCAACCCATGCTTTCCTTACACCAAAGTTGACATTTTGCAAAAGGCACCTTACCAATCAATAAAGGCCAGGTCACATCATCTGACCAATGGGAGTTTTTTATGCAAAGAAAATGCTAGCCATTTCACTTAACAAGCCAGGCTGAAACACACAAGATCATCACATTCACAAACTCACTCCCTAAAGCAAAACCCTTCGAATCTCTCTCCACAACTCACAAACACATAAGCAAACTTCATAAACCTTTTCAACATCCCTCCCTGATCACTAAGCACCCTTCAAAACATCCCAAAGCTCAAAGAATCAGAAACACGATTCTTACACCATCCTGAACAGAACTTGCTCAAACCTTCAAACCAGCTACCACAAACCCTTTCCAAGCATTGAAAGCTTCTCAGGAGGTCAAGTGGAGTAGATTGCAAGCAGGAAACTAGCCAGAAAGTGTCAGAGATCAAAGCTCCAGTTCAGGTGAGCTTCATGAACATTTTTTCCAGGAGCTTGTTTTTAAGTTCTTAAATGATTCTCTATGTTCCACTGATCATGATGATATGTTTTGTTTCGAAAATAATTGAGTTTTGAGCATGTATGTTGTTCCTGAAATTTTTTGACCTAAACCCCTTTTGCTTCGATTCAGCCTTATTGTGTAAAATAAATGTGTTTTGGCTGTTGATTCTTACTCTATGATGTTTGGGGATGGATTCTGGGCAGAGAAATTAGGTTTTAGTGAGCTAGGGTGAAAGTTAGCAATTTTCAGGGAGGGTGCTGGCCGGAGAAGATGACCGGAAGTCTTCTCCGGCCACCTGAAAGTCATTAATATGTGATTAGGGTTAGGGCTTCAGGTTTAAATTTCAGGCGTTGGATGAGTTGACTAAGTCTTTTCCCGCGTGCATCCAATGGCTCAGATCTTGTCATTAATTCTAATTAGGTTTAATTTAATTAATTAATTCAGATTAACCAAGTTTGAATATAGGCCACTAGATCTGGCGCGCAGTCAACAGTTTCAAACCCAGAGCAAATCCTAGCCCTCCATTCAGTTGACTTCAGTCTATTTCATTTTATTTTCATATTTAATTCATTTGTTTTGTACAATTTATAAAAAATAGCAAAAATGTTTTAAAAATTATGAAACTTTTTGTCAAAAGTTTCATTAATTTTTAATACCCAAAAATATTTTTATTTTTATTTTTAGCATTAAAAAAGTATTTCTAAATATTTAAAAGTTTATTTTTAATTGATTAATGGGAATTAATTTATTAAAAATACTTTTAGGTATTTAAAAATCACCAAAAAATTCATGAAGTGTTCTAAGACATTTAGAAACATTGTCCAACCTTCAAACCAAATTTCTTTTTTGATCTTGATGCATTTTGAGAATTTTTCATTGAATTAAAATCATTTTTATGCATTATTTTGATCCAAACTTCAAAAAATCATTTCTGCCTAACCATGAGGAGTTGGACCTTGATTCTTTTTGCATTGCATTGTGTTTAGCATGTAGTTTGTGAGATTAAATGGCCATGATTTGATCTTTCATTTTTCATTTGTTTGGTAATTTTCTTGTTTGGAAACCTTAAAACCCTAGGAAGCTTAGAAAAATCATAACTTGAAATTGGTTAGGAGTTGAAGCCTCTCCTTTGGGCATTGGTTTAGTATAGGATTAGGGGTCCTTTGAGTGCATTTTCAATTTTTTATAATGTTGTTTGCTTCTGGTTTTAGTTTTTGTTTGTTGCATTGATCATAAACCCTAATTTGGGCTTCCATATGCATCCATCTTGCATTCTCTTGCATAGCATGACTTGCCATGACATTCAATGCCTCCATTTGATTCATTTAACATCATAAGACATATTGAAAGAATGTTTTATCATTGCATCATGTATTTTCCATGTTGTATGCCATGTGCACTTCATAGCTTTTCATGTATGTCCATGCTTCTTAACTTGCTTCATTTGCATTCATGAACTTGTATGATCATCCCCATGTGCTGCCTCATGTTTGTAGCATCCCATAGCATCATTAGCATCATGTAATTGCTTCTGGTTTTGTTTCTCATCATGTCATCTCATCCCATTTTGCATTGCATTGCATTTCTTTTCTAACCTTTCAGGTGGTAAGTGACTTTGAGAAGTGAATTTGCCTTCACTTCTCATAACTTTTCTTTTCATCTCTCTTGCATCCATGCT
Organism: Lathyrus aphaca; assembly: GCA_963966055.1. Taxonomy (NCBI): domain Eukaryota; kingdom Viridiplantae; phylum Streptophyta; class Magnoliopsida; order Fabales; family Fabaceae; genus Lathyrus; species Lathyrus aphaca. Next base: position 196,242,176 of record OZ014524.1, read on the forward strand.
GCATTTTTATATGTGTTTGAGTTTGAGCTTGCTCATTCTTCTTCTTCTTACCTTCTTTCTTCAAGTGACTTGACTTCTTGAATGAAGCAAGTTGCTTTGCTTCTCTTGATCCTTTCATCTATTTCCTGGTGGTTCCATTGAAGATTTCTTTCTTAAACCTCACAAACCTTAGGAATAACCAAGCATGACAATGATTAGGGTTTTGATTAGTCTCCCCACTTAGCTTTTACCTTTGTGTCTCTTTGAGTCTTCTCTTCTCACCTCATAATCAGGGACTAAACCCTAAAGGCTTTAAGGCTTTGTGATTAAGCTTATGCCTGCATCCTTCTATTAGGATGGAGTGTATAACTTTAATCCTAAGTGTTAAACCCTTAAGGTGTTTAAATCCTTTAATCAATTCACTTAATAATCATCAAGACATCACACTTGTAACTTGGGCCTTGCATTAGGGTTCTAATTCTTCCTTAATTGGTTAAGAAGGACTAACCCTAGTGTTAATGGACAAGTCCCCCTCAAGTTGTCTTACAAATCATAAAATCCACTTCATCATCTCACCATTAAATAAAATCCACTTAATCAAAGGCTTGTTTTGTCATGAGTTTAATCCCTAATCATGGATTAAGTTGAGGAGCATTCCTCAGCTTAAACATTCTCATCTATTATCCTTCTATTAGGATGGTGTAATGAGTCTGTTTAATCCCTGATTATGGCTTAATCTCATTACTTAACACTAAACAAAAACCAAAAACATCTAAATAATCAACAAGTAGGTTAATGATCTTAATCCTATATCAAAGGTGATTAAGTGTGAGAATCTGACTTCACACTTAAGGCATTCTCATTACCCCTAATTAGAGGGAAGATGTGATGAGTTTACTAACCCATTGGTTTAGGCTTAAGCTCATTAACTTATGACAAAAATCCAAAAGCAATAAAAGACTGAAAACACAAAAACAAACAATAATCGTCTCCTTCGGGATTCTTTTCTCATCTCATTCACTCACAAACGAGAACTTGCTTCTCCCGTCTAATGCAAGACAGTTTGCATCTGTGCCAGACAGATCATACACTTGAGCATAGGCAAGCAAGCAGTTCACAAGTCAATTCATCCTTCAGTCTCTTTGGGTCGAACTACGGTGTTCTGACTTCCTCATTGCACGAGAGGATACGTAGGCATAATTTAACAGTTATCGAACAAAAGTCTCTGTATATTCCCCCTCCTTCCAGCTTTATTCTTTTAGCCTCATATTCTTGAGCATTTCATTCCTGTTCCTACACTGACACTGTACATTTATACACTTTACACTGTTTTTACACTGACACCTGTACATCTTTCCAGCTCTTTTACACACAAATTGCACTGACACTACCCCTTTAAAACACAAATCTTTTAAGCGTGGATCCCGTCGAGTACGGCGGACAATCTGGGTGCTAATACCTTCCCAGGTTGTAACCAACCCCCTTTCTCAGTCTCTCTGGTTCGCAACCGTCTTATCCATATCTTTCTAGGTCTATGCAGCATTGCCTTTCCTCCGGGATAAAAATGCCTAGCTGGCGACTCTATTCTTCTCCAGTGAGTTCACTGCTGTGTGTTCTCATTGTCCCTCTCGCCGACCGTTCGCGTCTGTACCTTTATTCGGGCCTGTCCCATTTACCGGGAGCGACAATGTGTGAATAAACATGAATGATGTATGTTTATGTGATGTGAATGAAGTGGTGAAAGTATGCATGATAAGTATGCTTGAGATTATGTATGTTGGAGATGATTTGTGGTGAGAACATGTTTTATGTGTATTTTATATGTTGAGATATATAATTATATGCAATGTTATTATGATAATGTTTCTCACCTTTCTGTTATTTTATGATGCTCTATGAGGCATTGCAGAGTAGGTTGCTGGAGGTCTTTTTGGTGAAGCGTGTCTTCATTTCTTTTGGTCGGTCGACTCTGATATGTAGCACCGGGCAGCTAGGGTCGGCTTGATGCCTTTTGTGATACATTTTATATATGTATTTTGGTGATGACTGTTTATGTAAACATGAAATGTTTGGTGAATCAAACTTTTTGATATATTTATATATGAGTATATAAGTTTGATGTTGTTAATGTTAGTTTCCGCTGTTATTTGAATCTTTTGATTACGGGTGTAAGGATGAAATCCTTCTGTTGCAAGTTACTCTGTTTGTTGCATATCTTTAATGAGCAGGTGTTGTATGCTTTAATTTCACTGTTGAAGTGACATGCCTCTTTTATACCATGTTTAAACTATACTCTGATGAATTTTTATTATGTGCCTAAGTGATTATGCTGATTATTTGGGGTATTGATAGGGGGTGTTACACTCTTGGTCGTTGATCCTTTGGATCATAAATTATTGTTTGATTGCAGGGATTCCACTGTATTTTTCACTTTAAAATTCGCGTCAATCCAGTTCATGATCATAATGTGTTTGAAAATTGTTTTAAAATAGGATCATGGTGAATTTTGGATTTTTTTCTGCTCTGTTCAGTGTTAACCGATTAACCATTTGCAATGCAAATTGGTTAACCGGTTAACCAATGTTAAATAAGTGAAAAATTTGAAATTTTCACGTGTTAACCAGTTAACCAAATTTTTAACCGATTAACATTGTTCCAGTAGCAATTTTTCACTTGTTTTTTACTTGTTTTTGTTTCCTTTTGCTCCTTCTTTTCCTTTCTTCTTATTTTAACCCTGTGAGACATTTTTGGGATTGATTTCTCTTTAATCCCAATGGACTTTGGGTGTAGATTAGAGGAGTTAATATTCATTAGTTCAAATCAATCTATAAGTGAATTATTTAATTCACTTTAGGTGCTTTGAATTAGTGATATATATTCATACCTTGAATCCACCAAAATGAGTGATTGAACTTAAAGATGAAAAAATAACATAAATGTTACTCAATTTGATATTCATCTTTATTTTTTGTGCGACATTGCGTTCGGATGGCGATTTAAATATCATTTATCTCGCATGTATTAGCACTAACATCGTTAACCTTAATTAGTTTTGGCCGACCTCATTTGTAGGGTAATTACTCTGTAAATTACTCGATGATTGCTTAACATAGACCTAAATGTGCCTCTACTTCGAAATAAAAATCCAATTGGATACTTGCACTTTCGTGGACCGGACCTCATGTTAGTCGCGTCACCCCAAAGTTGATTAATCATTTGCATTAGATCCACGACGTTTGAAGCTTGATGTGTAGTTGCTTTGGGTATCTCAATCTTCTTTCAAGTTTCGTTGAATTTGGGTCTAATCGCATCAGTTAATCACTATGGTGTAAGATACAGAGGGAAATCGGTTGCCTTTTCGGTTTTGGCATTAAATGCCTTGGTTACTCTTTTGGTTATGGATGATTAAGTTCACCATACCATTATTATGTACATATAATTATTACTACTACTAGTACTATTTTAATTTTCCTCTTGCACCTTATCCTCTTTAATTTCCTTTTTTCTCCCTTATCTCCTTTATTTTTATTATACTTTATCATTCATTATCATGTTTATGTTTATGTTTATATATCTTTGTGTTTTTCGTTTGTCCATTTGGACACAAAAATATTAATAAAGGATTAAACCTCTAAAAAATTTGTGATCTTGATCTTGGACTATGCTTACAATCATTTGCATTGGAATTGGAGTTTTGGACTTCGATTCTAGGACATCTTCCATTTGCTTTGATCATCATGAAGTTGGTACTTTAGCCTTTATTTGGACATTTGCTAGCTTATATTTTTAAGTATGGAACTCTTATGCTCATGCTTGGAGGTATCATCAAGTTTGGTTAGACCTTTCCTCTTTTATCTCTTTTATTCTATTTTTAGGATAACCTCTTCATATCTTCCCCTTCAATTTACAAAAATTTCTCTCTTTTTCAAAGGATTCTTGTTTTCAAACTTTCACCACTTTAATAAACTAAACCTTGACATTTTGTCAAGTGGCTTTTACTTCTTCTTTTCTTTAATAAATCTCAGTTAACTTAATCATTTTGACTTCTATTCAAAAATAAAAATAACCAAACTCATTCAAGTGGTTTTGTGCCTTTGTGCAGTTATTTTTTTCCTTACTTAATAAAATCAATCATTTTTCACTATTTGTACCATGGACTACAGGGTTTTGATCTTACATTGCACTTTGTGGGTACGTAGGCATGAGATGAAAGTCTCGTCAAACACAAAAACATTAAAAATTAATTCTTTTCTCATCCCCTCACTCTCATTTAACAAACCATTTTCAAACCAAAAGCAATAAATTTTTCAAAGGGCTCCCGTGGAGTACCACCGACATTTTGGGTGCTTAAAACATTCTCATTTTGTAATCAACCTCTGCTTGTTTCTTTAGCTTTTTTGCTTTAGATTCATTTTAGGATTTATTCACTATTTTTTTCTTTTCCTTTTGGAATAAAATAAAAGCGATGTGCCGACTCTGTTTACCTTGAGTTAAGTTAATCAAAAGATTACACTCATGATTTTTACCGCTACAACTGGGCGCAAATTTTTTAACCTATTACAACAGTGTAAAAGGATACGTTGTAAGTCTGGCATTGTTGTTTTAGAGTTTTGTAGTAGTGAGAAGCAGATGATATTTTTTTATAATTCAAATGAGGGAATTGAGGAGAGAGACCCTGATTGGGAATATGTTTTTGTTGTTATGGGCTTGGACATTTGATAATATATGTAATATATGATTATCAATGTACTCTTCTTTTCTGGAATTATAATGAAGTTTTCTTTTATATATATACTTGTCTCTTTCATTTTTTAAAATAAAGTTTAGAGGTTAACACTAATAAATGAATTAATAGAAAATAGAAAAACAAAGATGAATGTTGTGTTTTGAGGCTAAAGTCCTCGTAACACTAAAAAATGAAATAAAAAATATATTTAAATTTAAACAAATGGAAAAAATGTAGTTGTTGGGGATGATGCTTTTCACATCATGTATTATAACGGTTTTAAAGACAACCGTTGTTAAATATGCCTCTATTACAACAGTTTTTAATTTAACCGTCGTTGGTTTTCAATTTAACCGACATTAATTTTGGCGTTATAAATCAGTTGTGAAAATTTTAACATACTACAACGGTGTATAACAATCCGTTGTAAACCTGATATTGTTTGCGTATTTTGTAGTAGTGTTAGGACATTACCATAAGGTATTCATATGCTTTAGGTTTCCAATGCTTCAAATTGTGTCTCAACCAAAGTTACAAAACTCAAGTTATGGTGAAAACAATATTTGAACAAAATTATCCACTTTTGATTCGAATCATGTTATTTTCCTGATTCTAATCAAATCATTCAGAAGCGTTTTCGGCTAAAATTTGACTTCTAATTTGAATCATGTTGAAACTCTAATTCAAATCAAACTAGGTGTTATCCCCAAATTTCGACGCTAGCATTAATTAGGTTATTTGGCTTAGCAAATAATTTTCTTGTTATAAGCTAAAAGTGAGGTTTTCGACCTTACTCATTAAAAGGGTGAGAGTCTAAGGAATCCACTTAGAGGTTTTGTACTTAGAGAAATTCTGAGTTTGGAATATTTTCTAAGTGTTTGGAGGATTTGATCAGGCATGCATATGACGAGGATGGCAGTTACATGAGTTTTGCACGTTCAAGTTTGGAGGGAAAATATGTAATTTTCAATTCAAATGCAGAGACAAGTGGCGCGAGATGAGGCTTTTTCAGCATATAGTAGGACAAATGTCATCATCTTAGGATAGTCTTAGGAAGAAACTGTCAAAAACGGTTACTTTGTAATGTATATAAATAACTTAGTATAGTGTTAGAATAAGTGTGTGGAAATCATATGTACTAGTAACTTCGTAACACTCAAAGTATCCGCGTGTAGAGAAACGAGTGCAGTGAGAATGTACGTGATGTAAACACCATCAATTTATCTTCAATGTTAATTTATCTTCAAGTTATTTATCTTTGAAGCCATTTAACTTTCAAGCCTTTTATGTTAAAACATTTATCTTTCAAAGTCATTTACTTTTTATGCAATTTACTGCATTTCATTTACATTTCATGCCCTTTACTTCTTCAGCATTTTAACATTTTGCCTCGAATTTATCTTTCCTTTACATTTTTCAGTCATTTAAACTTCCTTGCCTTGCTTTTAACTATCATTTACCTTCAAGTCTTGTCTTTACTTTTTCTTTAAATCTTCAAGCTTTGTCCTTTCTTTTATTTACTTTGAAAGTCTTTGTTTTTACTTCATTCCTTTTATTTTAAACACCTTCTGAGTCTTGTCTAAGGATTCAAGACCCTTTTTTCCCAAAAACATTACAAATCACAAACCTTTTAGCACATGTCCTAGGATCAATTTGGTTGATCCTGCGAGTAACTGTAACACCCCAAATTTGCCCTCTTCTTGTTTAGCATTGTTATCATATCATAATCATCATGAGCATACCATATCCTTATCATTTAGCATAGAAAAATGAAGCATAACACTCACATGTTCTAGCATAAGGCATATGATCGGTCATCTGGGAAAATCTGAATCTGCAAGTCAAAATCAAGAGCATGGTAATCTGGCAAGAATCTCACAGGATCATTTTGCACAAGCCTGGTATCATGTTCAGAGCCCTGGAAAGAGAAGATGGATCAAAATTTGCTTGAAACGGTTGATGCAGGTCTGTTTTTTGAAGGTTCCCACCAAAGGGAGGGAAATTCAAATTTTTCATGCGTTAACCGGTTAACGCATATGGTTAACCGGTTAACAGCTGCGAAATTTGAATTTCCAGCAGCATTTTCAGCATGTGTGTTTTGGTTCCATTTTCCAATTTTTCTGATTTTTATTCATTTGAATTAAATTTGAATTTGAGAGAAGGATCTAGAGCATTTATCCAAGCCTCATTCCAACCCTAAATCCAAATCACTTTCTAAGCTAATCCCAAACCATAATTTTGGATCCCAAACCAAAATTTTGGGCCCCAAACCTAAATCATATTTATTCCATTCTCCTCCAAACCAAAGGCTCTCACTCATTTTTCACCCTCATTTCTGAATTTTCATTCCTCTCACTCACAATTCTCTCACTTTTCTCTCCCAATTTTCCAAATCACTCAAAGTTCCTCTTTGAAGATCACACAACCTTGCCTTGAGGTGTGTAGATCTTGGAACTAAACCTCCTTTCATAGCTTCTTTGCATCTTTTTGTTGGTTTTATTGGAGATTCGGATCTGGTTTGAGATCTAGAAGTGCTTTTGGATTCAAAATTCTGCATCAAGAGCTTGTTCTTGCATTTATTTTGCATGGAGTGTGGAGCTTAGCATCGGATCTTTAAAGTTTTGCGCGAGATCTACCGTTTTCAGCTCAATCAACAATTACCAAAGCATACCTCAGCTTTGTAGGTTGGTTAATTTCAGATCTAGCTCTGTTTTTAGCTTATTTGCATGCTTGTGCTTTAGATCCACCATGTGTTTGTGTATTTGATTGTGTTGCATGATTTGATTGTTTGATTTGTATCCGGATCCGAATGTTATTGTTCATGAGCTTGATGGTATGGATTAATGTGAATTGATCTAATTTTTCCATGTGTAATTGATTGCTGGTCTGGTGCAAGCTTATTTGGATAAGCTGTTTTGAGATGCTGTTTTCTGCAGGATTTGTTGCTGTTTTATCAGTGTTAACCGGTTAACGTATATGGTTAACCGGTTAACGCCCCTGTTTTGTGCGTATTTTGTGCAGGTTTGAGTTGGTTAACCGGTTAACGCATATGGTTAACCGGTTAACACTGAGGCAGAATGTTTTTTTAGTGTTGTTTTGAGCTTGTTTGATCCCTTTGCTTGTTCTAATTGCCATGGATCATTGCATGATCATTAAACATGATATTTTAGGGTGATTTGCTTGCTGGTTGATGTATGCTTTCATGTTTTCGACGCGTAAGTCGTGTACTTGCAATGTTTGGCATGATGTTTGATTCTTGTTCACAAGAGCCTTTGAGCATGGCTAATTCCATGATGGTGTTGGTCAATTTGCTGGATTTTTGCTAACATTGCAGGGGCTATGGTAAGTGAGAGATGTGGGAATTGAGTTCCACATCTCCAATTCTCATCCTCCTCTTATGTTTATGTTACTAACCCTTTGTTGTTGGGCTTAGGCCTTTCTCATCCCTTCTTCTATCTTCTTCTTCCTTCTTCATTAGGGTAGAAACCTCACTAACTCTTAGGACTTCCATGCATGTGAATACTTAGGATTATTTTAGTCCCCCTTTAGAATTTTTACCTTTGAGATCTTTTGGTTCTTCTTCTCTTCTCATCTCATAACTCTTAAAAAAGAAAACACTTTAATAAATGTGAAGTGATGCATTGATCCATAGCCTTATTCCATGAGGTATGCTTGTAGTCTTCCCATCTTGGGATAGTACATGTTTACCTTGTGATGCACAAGTCTGATCAAGGTATCTTCTTCATAAAGAAAAGCATAAAAAACACTTCTTCATGTAAATAACCAAAAAACACTTAATAATTAAGCAAATTAGTGAGCCTAAGCCCTAATCTTTGGGTTCAAGTTTTGGGGATCTTCTCCTTACTTGAGTGTGCTTGTTCTATTATTCCATCTTGGAATGTAGTGACAAGTGCACATTCCATTGGTGAGAGTTTGAGTTCACTTCCTTGTGACACACTCATAAAAGCTTCTAAAAAACACAAAACAAACAATAAGCGTCTTTCCTTCGGGAATTCTTTTCTCATCTCCTTCGCTCCGTACGCGAACTTGCTCCTACTTGTCATTTTGCAAGACGGTTACGCACTCGTCGTCCGAGTCTGCAACACCTGAGCAATGGCATAGGCAGTTCAAGCCTTAATTCACAAGCAATTTCCTTGCCACCCCTAGTTAGGGGAACTACGGCGTCTCTGATCCTCATTATCCCGATGAGGTACGTAGGCAGCGGGGTAGGGCCCGTTCGAGCACAATCTTTATTTTCCCTACATTTTTCCTTTTGCTTTCTTATTCAGTTCTTTTCCAGTTCCAGTTTCTTTTCATATTCATTTCTTTGCTGCATTTTTCATACCCTCACCCTTTGAAACAGTATTCTTTGCAAGCGTGGATCCCGTCGGGTACGGCGGACGATCTGGGTGCTAATACCTTCCCAGGTCGTAACCGACTCCCGAGCCCAGTCTCTTTGGTTCGCAGGACCTGTGTCCTTCCTCTTTCTTTCTTCTGGTTTGTGCAGCATTACCATTCCCTCTATTCGGGATAAAAATGCCTGGCTGGCGACTCTATTCTTTTTCCGCGCCACTTTCGCGTTTGTACCAGGATGGAAATCCCGGGAGCGACAGCTTGGCGACTCTGCTGGGGAACGAACCCAGAATCTCTGGTTCCCCTGTGAGTCTCTCCTAGCGCTTGTGTGTTGCTGTTTCATTGGGTGATGTTTGTTTGATGTGGCTTGTTGTATTATATTGCTGTTTGTTTATTGCTTTATTTACAGCTTTATTTACAGCTTTATTTACAGTTTTCAGTATTTATTTTCTGCATCATATATCATACTGGACTGTCTGGACTGGTTTCCTTTGGTGGGATGGGAGTTACTGGTTCTTGAGAGATATGAGCCAAGTACCCGGCTCGAGTGCACCATAGGACTTAGAGTGGTTCCACTTTGGCCTCATGAGATCTTGTCATGGGGGTAGTAGTGAGCTCCACACCCAGGTTGCGATTGTCTTGGAAATGTCTTGATTTGGGGATCTTCCTCTCTCATTACATAACCCTGACAGTTATGTGCAGCTGGGGACCGATCATTGAGAACCTTTGTGGAAACAACCTTCTCCAGTGGTGACAGTGGCAGACCACATTTTGTGGCAAACCCATTCGCACCCGAAGGTCCACTGGGAACTCGCATAGGATGGCCTGGTTCTCTTATAAGAACTCAGTTAAAGCATCTGGTCATATGACATTAGTACTGTATCCTACGGGCTGAATGTACTATTGTTTCTTGATTTCAGCGCTTGAAGCTAGGGACTTATAAGGGATGCTTGTTTTTCCCGGACTCAGCTGAGGCCTCCCTGCATAGTACATAATGCCTAACCGATTCCCTGATTTGGTCATGAGCCATTTCTCGGAGATGGTGACAGTATTATTGCTATGTGGCTTTGAGAGTCCGTGATGTCTGACCCGGAGCCTTTCACCCGTGAGATTGGGGGGTGTGTACAGGTGTGCAGGAACCCATGACCTCAACATACACTCATCTGTTCAGTTATGATCTTTGGTCCTGTAAATATGACCGGTGGTTCTATTGATTCTATGGTTCCGAAGTTATGGTCCGGGAATTCTGGATTTCTTGATACTGTGGGTCTGAGATCTTCTATCAGAGGGTTGTGATTACCAGAGGAGGTGACTCAGTGAACTGTTGAGTTTGCCAGTTGTTCCGAGGGGCCCTTGTCAGTGTGCCGGTTCAGATGGTCCCAGTTGGTCATATGCTTGCATTGCATTGCATTTGCATCATTCTTTGCATTAACTGTTTATGTTTCCCATTTTTCAGGTCATTACTCACATCTGTTCCCGGTTCTGGTATTCTTATCTCCATGGCAGAAATTAAAAGCGATCCGAGAAAAAAGAATGTGCATTACACCTTTCTTCAGCCGGAAGTCAAAAGTGTTCAGAGGTTAGCAGGTCTGATGAATGATCAAGTCTTAGGGAATTTCAAGAAAAGATATGGCCAGATACTGAAGTTTGTGGACAAGCCTACTACAGACCAAAAGGACAGCTTGCATACCTTGTTGCAATTTTATGATCCCCTGCTGCGTTGTTTTATTCTTCCAGGTTACATCTTAGCTCCGACATTGGAAGAGATCTCCAGCATGCTGAGTGTTCCGATCAGAGAGACATTGCCGTTCTACGGGTCAGAGGTTGTGCTCAGAGATGAAGATATAGCCAAGGTTTGTAGGTTGTCAGTTGCTTCAGTCAGAAAGGCTTTGCAAGAGAGTAAAGGCAGAGGTCTACCATGGAGTGTGCTTATTCCAGAAGCTGAGAAGTATGCTACAGAAGCTAAGTGGAATGACTTTGGAGCTTTGCTCGCATTAATGGTATATGGGTCTAGCTTGTTTCCCGGAGAGAAAGAGTTTGTCAGCTTAGAAGTGATCTCAATCTTCGCAAAAGGCAATCCGGTGCCTACCTTATTGGGTGACTTTTATTTTAGTGTCCATTACAGAAACGAGAAAGGTAGAGGTGGTCCAGTGGTCTGCTGTGCTCCTTTGTTTGCTGAATGGTTCGCTAGACAGTTGCCTAAGTCAGGTGCCTTCAAGGATATACGAGACGAATGGAGATGGTCCAGAAGACTGATGGGACTGACTGAAGAAGACATTGCTTGGGGTTATGACAGGGATTTGCTAGGAAAAGAGGTGATGGTTAGCTGCGGAAGGTTTGCCGGAGTACCTTTGCTGGGAAGGAAAGGTGTCATCAGTTACTACCCGACATTAGCCAGAAGGCAGTTTGGCTACCCTTTGAAGGATCCTCCTCAGATGGAAATGTTTGCTGAATCTTTGTATTTTCATGTTGATGGAAACAGAGAGCTAGTCCAACAAGCAGTTCAATCCTGGGATCACAGGAAAAGGAAAGGGAAGAAGGACTTCGGCCGAGTTGATCCCAAAGCATATCCACCATACGTTGAATGGTTGCAAAGGCATATCGAGTCAGTTCTCATGCCTTTTTCAGTCGAAGCTCCACTTTATCCTCGAGAGGTACCAGGTCCGAGCAGTACGGTTTCCTTGGAGGAGTACAAGAAGCTAGAAGCTCAGCTGCATGCGGTCAGAGTAGAGAATGTTGAGATGGTAAGCTTATACCACCAGGCCAATGGAGCCAAGAAGGAAGCTGAAGACAAGCTGCAGGAGCTCCAAGCCTCTTTGGAAAACAAAGAGAGGGATTTTGCTGGAAGAGAAGCCCATTTCCACCGATTGGGTATGATGGAAGCGCAAAGAGAAGCCAAGCACAAGGAGACTTTAAGGACTCTCAGGAGTGCTCGGCAGTCCATCGTTTGGTTGAAAGGCCAAAGGGAGGAAGAGCAAAAGAAATTCAAAGAGAAGGAAGAGTTCTTTGAAGTTCAGATGGCTTTTAAGAAGGAGGAAGTGGAGCAAGCCCACGCCATCCGGAGGGAGAGGACCCAACAGCTAGTCCAAAGTCAATTAGCCCTGGAGGAAGCTAGGAAAGAGATTGAAGAGCTCAAGCTGAGAGCAGGCGTCAAGAAGAGCAGGGCAGAGGTGGCAGAGCCGGGGTCTTTAGTTTAGTTTATTTTTCAGACTACCTACAGGCTTGTTGTAGGAGTCTTGCTTTTATTTCTTTTGTCTTTATATACTGATTTGTAACCCTTCGGGGAATATTCTTGGATGTACTCTGACTTTTAGCCTATAGTGGTTTGTCCATATTCAGTATTAATGTGCAAGTTATCGTTTTGAATGTGCAAGACTCGTTTGTCTGGATACTACTAACGTCTGAACACTTATCAAAGAGAAAGTTTGAAAGCTAAACACTGAAAGTGATTGCCGAGATAGATACCAGAACTGGGGCATGCCAAATGCTTAAAATTGGGAACATGAACAGTTGCATTGCATTGCATATAACCTGTTTGTCTGTTTTGCAGGTGTTGCATCAATTACTAACGTATTTTGTGTTTCAGGCACTATAGCTCCTCGAAAAGTTCGAGAACAACCGGCAGTGCACAGATACCCAACCAAGATTAACAGAGAGCGGGCCATGGATCAAATGCAGGCAGATTTGGCAGACCTAAGGCAGAGAATGGATAACTTCATGACGTTAATGACCGGCATGGGGCAGAATCAAGAACGGCTGCGAGAGTTGGTTGAGAATCAGAACCGGAACGCTGCTGCTGCTGCTAATGCTGATAATCATACCGGTGCGGGCGCACGTCAGGGTGGACCTCATGTTATACAACCAGGGACGACCGTAGTCAATGACGGGATGCATAACATTCATGTGGATCACCAGGAGGATCAGTTCACTTTACTTGATGAGACTGAGGGTCAAGGGGTCGAAATGAACAAGAGGTTTGAAGAGATGGCTGAGCAAATCAAGGCTATTCAGTCCCAGAGTTCTTTGGGATTCGATATAACAGACTTGGGTTTGGTTCCGGGAGTCAGAATCCCGTACAAATTCAAAGTTCCTACTTTCGAGAAGTATAACGGCACTGCTTGCCCAAAGACCCATCTGCAATCATATGTGGGAAGAATCGCCGCTCATACAGACGATGAAAAACTGTGGATGTATTACTTTCAGGACAGCTTGGTGGGAGCTTCCCTTGAGTGGTACATGAAACTCAGCAGGGTCAATGTTAAGAGCTGGAAAGATCTTGCTGAAGCCTTTGTGAGGCAGTACCAGTATAACATGGACATGGCTCCGAATCGCACCCAGTTGCAACATATGGCTCAGACAGCAAAAGAAGGCTTTAAAGAATACGCCCAGAGGTGGCGTCAGCTAGCTGCTAGGGTGCAGCCACCCTTGTTAGAGAATGAGATGGCCGATATGTTTATGGGTACCCTCCAGGGGGTATTTCTTGAGAGATTGGCATCAAGTTCTGCTACAAAGTTCAACGATATTGTCATTGCGGGAGAAAGGGTCGAAACGCTGTTGAAAATGGGGAAGATACAAGACCCAGGTGCTAGTAGCTCAAATGGAGCGAGGAAAGCTTTTAGCGGACCTCCAAGAAGGCGAGAAGGAGAGACCAATGCTGTATTCGGCCGAAGTCAGGGCCGTGGTTACAGAAGACCTTATGAACATGTGGCTGCTGTCACTATTCCTGCAGCTCCCGTACAACAGATGCTACCTCCACCACAACAACATCAGCAACAACAACAACCTAGAGCCAACTACCAGCAAAGGCCCTATCAGCCAAGGCAGGCTCGTCCTGCTAACAGGGTGATTGAAGCTATTCCGATGACATATGCTGCCTTGTTGCCGAGACTACTAGATTTGAACCTTATTCAATTAAGGACTTTGGCACCACCACCTCCTGGAGAGCTTCCAGCTGGTTATGACGTCAGCGCGCGATGCGCTTTTCATTCAGGGGCACCCGGGCACTCAACCGAGAAGTGCAGGGCGCTACATCACAAAGTTCAAGATCTCGTGGATTCAAAGGCAATCAACTTTGCGCCACCACCGAATATCAACTCGAACCCTATACCTAATCATGGAGGGGCAAGAGTTAACGCTGTTGAGAGTGATGACAAGTTGAGTTTGGTACTGAGAATTGATGAAGTCAAGACGCCGTTGAAGGTGGTGAAAGAGAGACTGTTGAAAGGTCAAGTGTTTCCTGGTTGTTCTCTCGATTGTGAAGACTGTATAAGTGTTGCGAATGGCTGCGAGAAATTGAAGACGGGTTTGCAAGAGTTGATTAATGTTGGGTCTCTACAATTTAGCAAGATTAGTAATGAAAAGGCTGATGATGTGTCAACCATTACTATCTTCTATGATGAGGCTGACATGCCCGTCAGACAAGAGCCTGTTACTGTTTACGCTCCTCAGATTAGTCCTGTGACTATAACTGTACCTGGGCCAATGCCGTATAATGATGATAGAGCCGTTCCGTGGCATTATGGTTCCGATGTCTATGTGGCGGGACAGAAGATGGAGAGTAGACCTGTTGCTGACCTGACTATTGAGAATGTGGGAGGTGTTGGGGGATTTACTCGAAGTGGTCGTTTGTTTGCTCCCCCTGCATTGAGAAAGGATCCCGAGGCCGAAGCTTCGTCCAAAGACAAAGGAAAGCAGACTGCGAATGATGAGTCAACTACCCCTGTGGCTGGGCAGGGGACATTTGAAAAGGAGGTAGAGGAGTTCATGAAGATCATCAAAAGGAGTGACTACAAGGTGGTTGACCAACTGAACCAGACGCCTTCAAAGATTTCTATCTTGTCACTGTTGATGTGCTCTCCCGCGCGTAGAGAAGCTTTACTGAAAGTACTCCAAATGGCCTATGTTCCTCAAGAAATCACTGTTAATCAACTCGAAGCTGTTGTTGGAAGTGTCAATGCTAGCCATGGTTTAGGCTTCACTGACCGAGACCTTACTTCGGAGGGAAGGAATCACAATAAAGCACTGCATATCACGATGGAATGCAAGGGCGCTGTTTTGTCTCATGTTCTTGTGGACACAGGCTCTTCCTTGAATGTGCTCCCGAAGAAGGCGTTGATGAAGCTTAACATTGATGGGGTTATTCTGACGCCGAGTGATCTAGTGGTTAAAGCTTTCGATGGTTCAAGAAGATCCGTTTTCGGAGAGGTTGAGTTGCCTGTCAAGATAGGCTCTCAAGTCTTCAAGAGTGTCTTCTATGTCATGGATATCCAGCCTGCGTATAGTTGCTTGTTGGGCAGACCGTGGATACACGCAGCTGGAGCCGTCACTTCAACCCTGCACCAAAAGCTTAAATATGTGGTGGATGGCCAGGTCATCACAGTTTGCGGGGAAGAAGATATTTTCGTCAGCCACCTATCGACGTTTAAATATGTGGAAATGGACGGAGAAATTCACGAGACTTTGTGCCAAGCTTTTGAGGCAGATGTCAGTATCCTGACTCCGGTGAAGAAAAACAACGAAGGCACGTCAATTCATTCCTACCGGGAAGCAAGAGAGGCCGTCCAATCAGGCAATGCCCAGGGCTGGGGCAAGCTACTGGAGGTGGAAAAGAAGGGTGATAAATTCGGCTTAGGGTATCAACCTGGGGGGTCTATTCAGAGTGGTAAAGCTATCTCATTCACAAGTGCTGGGTCGATTGACCGCGATCAAATCTGTACGACAAGCCAAGACGGGGATAGTGACAGAGACTGGGACAACAATTGGATCCTCCCGTGTGCACCCGGCGAGGAGCTAGGAAATTGGTCTGCTGAAGACATTGTTCAAGTCACCTGGCTCTCAAAGTAATTTTTTGTTTCCATTTATTAGCATACTGCATTGTCAAATCCAGCATTCTGCCCAAGATGTTTGGATCCATTGTGCTGGGCCACCATGTTTTGTATTGCATCGTTATTTTTGCCATGAAATAAAAGGACATTTTCAGACAAATTGTGCTCTCTTTCTTTGTTTTTAAACTTTTTCACAAAAAACAATATAAAAATGGCAATGTGTTTTTTCATTTTTTGCTTTGTGTTAGCGTCTCTTTTCAAAATAAGCAGATTCTGAATAAGCACATCATTTGTGCAGTATTGATCATCCGGATTCCACGGATAACGTTCCTGCTATGACTATGCATGACTTTGATAATCCAGTCTACCAAGCTGATGAAGGGGTTGAGGAAGACTGTGACCTCCCTGAAGAGTTGGTCAGATTGTTGAAACAAGAGGAACGAGTTATTCAGCCTCATCAAGAAGAGATTGAGACCATCAATATTGGCAGTGAAGATGCAAAGAAAGAAATCAAGATAGGAGCCAATCTGCAGGCCGACGTCAAACAAGAGCTGATCAGTATGCTGAGAGAGTATGTAGATATCTTTGCTTGGTCATATCAAGATATGCCAGGGTTGGATACCGACATCGTAATGCATAAGCTACCTCTGAGAGAAGACTGTCCTCCTGTGAAGCAAAAGTTGAGAAGAACTCGCCCGGATATGGCGATGAAGATTAAAGAGGAGGTACAGAAACAGTGGGATGCCGGGTTCCTTGCCGTGACTAGTTACCCACCTTGGGTAGCTAACATCGTACCAGTGCCTAAAAAGGACGGCAAGGTCCGGATGTGCGTTGACTATAGAGATTTGAACAGAGCAAGTCTGAAGGATGATTTTCCGTTGCCACACATCGATGTGTTGGTCGACAGTACTGCTCAATTCTCAGTATTCTCCTTCATGGATGGATTCTCCGGTTATAATCAGATAAAAATGGCGCCGGAAGACATGGAGAAGACAACATTCATTACCCCGTGGGGAACGTTCTGCTATAAGGTCATGCCCTTCGGTTTGAAGAACGCTGGGGCAACTTATCAGCGGGCAATGGTCACGTTGTTCCATGACATGATCCACAAGGAGATCGAATGTTATGTGGATGATATGATTACAAAGTCCAAAGACGAAGAGGAGCATTTGGTTAACCTAAAGAAGTTGTTTGACAGATTGATCAAGTATAAATTGAGGTTGAATCCGAACAAGTGCACTTTCGGAGTGCGTTCTGGAAAGTTGCTGGGTTTCATTGTAAGTCAAAGAGGAATTGAGGTAGATCCTGCTAAAGTGAAAGCTATTCAAGATATGCCTGCACCAAAGACAGAAAAAGAAGTGCGCGGGTTCTTAGGTAGATTGAACTACATTTCTCGGTTCATATCTCACCTAACTGCCACGTGCGAACCGATATTCAAACTGCTAAGAAAAGAGCAAACAGTCAGGTGGAATGATGATTGCCAAAGAGCTTTCGACAAAATAAAGGAATATTTGCAGGAGCCTCCAATTCTGATGCCTCCAGTGGAGGGGAGACCGTTAATCATGTACTTGACCGTGCTTGAAGGGTCGATGGGGTGTGTGCTTGGCCAACATGACGAGTTTGGTCGAAAAGAGTACGCCATTTATTACCTTAGCAAAAAGTTTACCGACTGTGAATCCCGATACTCACTGCTCGAGAAAACTTGCTGCGCTTTGGTATGGGCTGCTCGCCGACTGAGGCAGTACATGTTGACCCATACTACACTTCTCATTTCCAAGATGGATCCTGTCAAGTACATCTTTGAGAAACCAGCATTGACCGGAAGGGTTGCTAGATGGCAGATGATTTTAACTGAATACGACATCCAGTACACTTCTCAGAAAGCCATCAAAGGAAGTGTATTGTCGGAGTACCTTGCTCAGCAACCTCTTGAGGATGACTATCAGCCGATGAGATTTGATTTCCCTGATGAGGACATCATGTACCTCAGAACAAGCGATTATGAGGAACCACTTCCGGAGGAGGGGCCTGACCCTGAATCCAAATGGAAGTTGATGTTTGATGGGGCTGTCAATATCAATGGTCGTGGAGTTGGTGCCGTACTCATTACTCCTGAAGGTGTTCATTTACCCTTCGCTGCCAAAATTACTTTTGGCTGCACCAACAATGAAGCGGAATACGAGGCGTGTATAATGGGAATAGAGGAGGCAATTGATCTTCGGATCAAGAACCTCGACATATTCGGAGATTCAGCCCTCGTCATTAACCAAATAACCGGCAAGTGGTATACACATCAAGAGCATCTAGTTCCGTACAGGGATTATGCTAGAAAACTGTTGACATTCTTCACGACAGTTGAGCTCAAATACATACCACGGGACGAAAATCAATTTGCCGATGCTTTGGCCACTCTCTCTTCGTCAATTAAAGTCCTATGTTGGAACTTTGTGCCCAGAATTGACATCTCCAGGCTTGACTCTCCGGCTTATGCTTTCTCTGTAGACGCCGTGTCTGACGAGAAACCTTGGTATTTTGATATCAAGCTGTTCCTGGAGAAGCAAGAATACCCAACAGGGGCATCTTCCAAAGACAAAAAGACCTTGAGACGACTTGCTGCTAGTTTCTTCTTGAACACAGACGGGGTTTTGTACAAGAGGAACTTCGACATGGTCTTGCTCAGATGCGTGGATAGACACGAAGCAAGCCTGTTGATGCAGGAAGTCCATGAAGGATCTTTTGGTACCCATGCAGGAGGGCATGCTATGGCAAAGAAACTGCTGAGATCAGGGTATTACTGGATGACAATGGATGCAGACTGTTGTTCATTCGCTCGTAAATGCCACAAGTGCCAAATATATGCAGATAAAGTGCATGTTCCTCCAAATCCGCTCAACGTCATGTCATCTCCTTGGCCTTTCTCTATGTGGGGCATTGACATGATCGGGAAGATTGAACCGACTGCTTCGAATGGTCATCGCTTCATCCTGGTCGCGATTGATTACTTTACCAAGTGGGTAGAAGCAGCATCTTATGCCAATGTCACTCGTCAAGTGGTGGCAAGATTTCTGAAAAGAGATATCATATGCAGATATGGAGTGCCCGAAAGGATCATTACTGATAATGGTTCTAATCTCAACAACAAGATGATGGCAGACTTATGTCGGGACTTCAAAATACAGCATCACAATTCTTCTCCTTACCGACCAAAGATGAATGGTGCGGTAGAGGCAGCTAACAAGAATATCAAGAAGATTGTGCAGAAAATGGTTGTCACCTACAAGGATTGGCATGAGATGTTACCGTTTGCCTTGCATGGGTACCGAACGTCGGTCAGGACGTCAACAGGGGCAACTCCCTTCTCTCTAGTGTATGGCATGGAAGCAGTCCTGCCTGTTGAAGTAGAGATTCCTTCACTGCGCGTGATGATGGATGTCAAGCTGGATGAGGCTGAATGGGTGCGTGCTCGTTACAACCAGCTATGTCTAATTGAGGAAAAGAGATTAGCGGCTATCTGTCATGGTCAGCTTTATCAGAGGAGAATGAAGCGGGCATTCGACCAACGAGTACGTACTCGAGAGTATCAAGTGGGAGAGCTTGTATTGAAGAGGATCGTTCCTCCAGGTTCAGATAACAGGGGCAAGTGGACCCCAAACTACGAAGGACCATTCATAGTGAAGAAAGTATTCTCAGGAGGGGCACTGATGCTCACCACTATGGATGGAGATGACTTCCCATCCCCTGTTAACTCGGACGCAGTTAAAAAATACTTCGCATAAAGAGACCCGCTGGACACAAAAAACAGAATGTAAGTCCAGGCAAGAAAAGGGCATCCCGGCGAGCTAAAAACAGAATAAAAAGCTCGGGCAAAAATTAGGGAAAATAAACAAAAAAAATGTACACCCGCTGAGTTGAAAAGCCACATTGGACAGCTCAGGCAAAAAAGGGTATCCCGGTGGATTGAAAACCCGAGAGGGCGATCCACGCAAAATAAGGGAATAAGCGAACAACTGTGATCCAAGTTATCTGAACCACGTCATCGTTTCGTACGGTTTGACAATATCGGAAAGATAGGAAACAGTCCCCTTGTCTTCTCAGAAAGCCAAAGCAGAATGGAGAGTCTTGAAGACATGCAGGTCATAGCAGAAATGGAACTCCTTGGAATGCCGTGTACATTGCCATTAGGATAGTTTCTTTTCTCAATTTTTATAGTGGCTACCTCTTTCCAGGTGGTTGCTTCCTGATGTAAATCTTTGCCTATTTAGAGGTCATTCAATAAAAATAATATTCAGTCAAAAAGCTGTGTGTGTTTATTTTTGTTTGCAAAATGTCCTGAATTTTTGGCAAAAATAGCATTGCATCTAAACATGGTGATAATCTTGAAAAGAAAACTGACATGCAGGGAAACTGTAACCCTCTTCGAGTGTCGGGTGATAATGGATGAACAGATCACGCCATGCAAATCCCCGGGACACACGTGTGTTTTCTGTTGTTGCAGGTTGCAGGATGGCGTCACATCAAGCAATTTACTCTCCCCCAGTAGAGTATCTCCCCAAGCAGAGATTTTTCTTCTCCAGCAGGTAGCTGAAAGCCTGACTTGTCTAAATGGATATTTTCCTCCAACTAAGTCTTGGCAGCAGCCCAAGCAGGTTCTTCTTCCCAAGTGAAGTAGTAGTCCATTCTTCCCCAGCGGAGTGTGCCTAGCAAGTACCTGAGAGCATGTCATCATCAGAGGTGGAATTAACAGTATTTTATCATCAGCAAGAGTCCTTCCCAGTAGGCGTGATTGAGGGCCTGATATCCCCTCAGAGTCTTGAATCATCGGATGCTCTCCCCAGCCAGAGTATTTGCCCAGGAAGCTTCCCCAGCCAAGTCTGAAGATGATCTGACCCCCCACAGAGTTCATATTTGATTTTCACTCCCGTCCGTGAAATATTCCCCAGCAAATTTGCCCTATTGTTGGTTTATTTGATGATGCAGCCAGGTATTCATCACCTCAGTCGGAGTGGGTATCCAGACCTCTTGACTTTTTCTCCCCTGCAGAGTGGTGTCTCTTGTTGCCGATCAGGCATTCGTTTATTGCTCGTCTGCAATCTTCAACACTCGTATGTGTTATCCCTAAGCAAGTTTCCCCAGCAAGGACATATCACTGCTTTATGGCTGCTCGTCTGCATCTTTCAACACTCGTCTGTGTTAGCTCTGTGTTGCTGTTTGCTCGTCTGCAATTTTCGGCATTCGTCTGTGTTTTGAAGTGATTACCTTATTATTGCTCGTCTGCAATTTCCAACACTCGTCTGTGTCATGATGCCTCCGTTGTTGCTCGTCCGCAACTCCTCAACACTCGTCTGTGTTCTGAGATGATATTTGCTGTTGCTCGTCTGCAACCTTCCAACACTCGTCTGTGTTTGGTATTGGATCCTTCGCTGCACTCGTCTGTGCCTTGATATGTATTCTCTGTTGTTGCTCGTCTGCAACTGTTCAGCACTCGTCTGTGTGTTTGAAGCTCGTCTGCTTCTATCCCCCCAGAAGTCGTTTGTGTTCTGAAGCTCGTCTGCTTTGCATGGATACTCGTCTGTATCATCCTCCGCACGCGTCTGTGCTAGCTTGCACCTGAATGTGAAGATTTGCTGTTTACCCTGATATCTCTGTGACTACTTCAAATGCTCGTCTGTGTTTGAACTTCTGGTGTTCGTCTATACCAGTGGCTGATACTCGTCTGTATCATCGCCTGAAGCACTCGTCTGTGTTTCTCAGATCATCGTCCGATACTCGTCTGTATCTTTGACTATTGGCACTCGTCGGTGTTCTCTTGATGATCATCCAATACTCGTCTGTATTGAAGAGGTTTAAAATCCTGACAGTGGGAATTAAATGTCGAAATGGTTACCGGGCCTGGCGTAACAGGTAAATCCGAGGGAGGCTCGTCCGTCTCAAGCACCAATTATTATGGTTGCTGCACCTGGCGTAACAGGTTTGATCAGAAGACTCGTCTGTCTTATACCATATATCCGCGGATAATATATGAGGAAGGTTCGTCTACCTTGATTGCATGTCTATCCCACAGACTTATATGCATTCCCGGAGCCTGCGTAAGGGTTATCCGAAGAAGACTCGTCCGTCTTATTCCACTTATCTGCGTAAGGATTAGTGAAGGAGATTCGTCCATCTCAGGTTACTTTGAAGATCCTTAAGGGCTCGTCCGCTCTCTGCACCTGGCGTCACAGGTCATGCGAAGACTCGTCTGTCAGCATGATAGTATTTCAGATATCAGTTTCAACTTGGAAGAAGCTCGTCTGCTTTTTCTCTCCTTCTTATCCCCAGAGCGTCATCTGGTTGGGTTTATTTCCCAGTGTTGCATTCTTCGTCAGAGTGCAAATTTCAGGTCTTCTTGGTATTCAATCACAGTTTATCTCGAATGTCTGATAGCCGCTGCTCTCATCCTTTTCAGATTAACAGTTGATTGAATAGGGGCAGCTGTAACACCCCAAATTTGCCCTCTTCTTGTTTAGCATTGTTATCATATCATAATCATCATGAGCATACCATATCCTTATCATTTAGCATAGAAAAATGAAGCATAACACTCACATGTTCTAGCATAAGGCATATGATCGGTCATCTGGGAAAATCTGAATCTGCAAGTCAAAATCAAGAGCATGGTAATCTGGCAAGAATCTCACAGGATCATTTTGCACAAGCCTGGTATCATGTTCAGAGCCCTGGAAAGAGAAGATGGATCAAAATTTGCTTGAAACGGTTGATGCAGGTCTGTTTTTTGAAGGTTCCCACCAAAGGGAGGGAAATTCAAATTTTTCATGCGTTAACCGGTTAACGCATATGGTTAACCGGTTAACAGCTGCGAAATTTGAATTTCCAGCAGCATTTTCAGCATGTGTGTTTTGGTTCCATTTTCCAATTTTTCTGATTTTTATTCATTTGAATTAAATTTGAATTTGAGAGAAGGATCTAGAGCATTTATCCAAGCCTCATTCCAACCCTAAATCCAAATCACTTTCTAAGCTAATCCCAAACCATAATTTTGGATCCCAAACCAAAATTTTGGGCCCCAAACCTAAATCATATTTATTCCATTCTCCTCCAAACCAAAGGCTCTCACTCATTTTTCACCCTCATTTCTGAATTTTCATTCCTCTCACTCACAATTCTCTCACTTTTCTCTCCCAATTTTCCAAATCACTCAAAGTTCCTCTTTGAAGATCACACAACCTTGCCTTGAGGTGTGTAGATCTTGGAACTAAACCTCCTTTCATAGCTTCTTTGCATCTTTTTGTTGGTTTTATTGGAGATTCGGATCTGGTTTGAGATCTAGAAGTGCTTTTGGATTCAAAATTCTGCATCAAGAGCTTGTTCTTGCATTTATTTTGCATGGAGTGTGGAGCTTAGCATCGGATCTTTAAAGTTTTGCGCGAGATCTACCGTTTTCAGCTCAATCAACAATTACCAAAGCATACCTCAGCTTTGTAGGTTGGTTAATTTCAGATCTAGCTCTGTTTTTAGCTTATTTGCATGCTTGTGCTTTAGATCCACCATGTGTTTGTGTATTTGATTGTGTTGCATGATTTGATTGTTTGATTTGTATCCGGATCCGAATGTTATTGTTCATGAGCTTGATGGTATGGATTAATGTGAATTGATCTAATTTTTCCATGTGTAATTGATTGCTGGTCTGGTGCAAGCTTATTTGGATAAGCTGTTTTGAGATGCTGTTTTCTGCAGGATTTGTTGCTGTTTTATCAGTGTTAACCGGTTAACGTATATGGTTAACCGGTTAACGCCCCTGTTTTGTGCGTATTTTGTGCAGGTTTGAGTTGGTTAACCGGTTAACGCATATGGTTAACCGGTTAACACTGAGGCAGAATGTTTTTTTAGTGTTGTTTTGAGCTTGTTTGATCCCTTTGCTTGTTCTAATTGCCATGGATCATTGCATGATCATTAAACATGATATTTTAGGGTGATTTGCTTGCTGGTTGATGTATGCTTTCATGTTTTCGACGCGTAAGTCGTGTACTTGCAATGTTTGGCATGATGTTTGATTCTTGTTCACAAGAGCCTTTGAGCATGGCTAATTCCATGATGGTGTTGGTCAATTTGCTGGATTTTTGCTAACATTGCAGGGGCTATGGTAAGTGAGAGATGTGGGAATTGAGTTCCACATCTCCAATTCTCATCCTCCTCTTATGTTTATGTTACTAACCCTTTGTTGTTGGGCTTAGGCCTTTCTCATCCCTTCTTCTATCTTCTTCTTCCTTCTTCATTAGGGTAGAAACCTCACTAACTCTTAGGACTTCCATGCATGTGAATACTTAGGATTATTTTAGTCCCCCTTTAGAATTTTTACCTTTGAGATCTTTTGGTTCTTCTTCTCTTCTCATCTCATAACTCTTAAAAAAGAAAACACTTTAATAAATGTGAAGTGATGCATTGATCCATAGCCTTATTCCATGAGGTATGCTTGTAGTCTTCCCATCTTGGGATAGTACATGTTTACCTTGTGATGCACAAGTCTGATCAAGGTATCTTCTTCATAAAGAAAAGCATAAAAAACACTTCTTCATGTAAATAACCAAAAAACACTTAATAATTAAGCAAATTAGTGAGCCTAAGCCCTAATCTTTGGGTTCAAGTTTTGGGGATCTTCTCCTTACTTGAGTGTGCTTGTTCTATTATTCCATCTTGGAATGTAGTGACAAGTGCACATTCCATTGGTGAGAGTTTGAGTTCACTTCCTTGTGACACACTCATAAAAGCTTCTAAAAAACACAAAACAAACAATAAGCGTCTTTCCTTCGGGAATTCTTTTCTCATCTCCTTCGCTCCGTACGCGAACTTGCTCCTACTTGTCATTTTGCAAGACGGTTACGCACTCGTCGTCCGAGTCTGCAACACCTGAGCAATGGCATAGGCAGTTCAAGCCTTAATTCACAAGCAATTTCCTTGCCACCCCTAGTTAGGGGAACTACGGCGTCTCTGATCCTCATTATCCCGATGAGGTACGTAGGCAGCGGGGTAGGGCCCGTTCGAGCACAATCTTTATTTTCCCTACATTTTTCCTTTTGCTTTCTTATTCAGTTCTTTTCCAGTTCCAGTTTCTTTTCATATTCATTTCTTTGCTGCATTTTTCATACCCTCACCCTTTGAAACATTATTCTTTGCAAGCGTGGATCCCGTCGGGTACGGCGGACGATCTGGGTGCTAATACCTTCCCAGGTCGTAACCGACTCCCGAGCCCAGTCTCTTTGGTTCGCAGGACCTGTGTCCTTCCTCTTTCTTTCTTCTGGTTTGTGCAGCATTACCATTCCCTCTATTCGGGATAAAAATGCCTGGCTGGCGACTCTATTCTTTTTCCGCGCCACTTTCGCGTTTGTACCAGGATGGAAATCCCGGGAGCGACAGTAACTAAGGGTATTTTTGGTATCTTCAGAGGACCAGAGGTTATTTACCAATTTTGGGGGTAAAAAAATTAGCACGCCCGGAGGGACTTTGCTAAAATGTTTTTGGAAGTTTTATAACTTCTCTTTTTTATAACTCCTTTTTATAACTTCTTTTTGTAACTTCTTTTTTACATGGGCATACTGGTAAAAAAACAGTTACTTTGTTGCATGCATTTGAGAAGTGGGAAAGTAGCCAATACATATCATTACATACCAAGAAGAAGAAATACTAGGAAGATGGCGTCTATCCAAGGAAACCCAAGTGATTCAATCCTTGTAACAAGTGGTTTTAATCCCCAAGTGAGCAGTTCAAATGTTCATAGTGTGAATACACAAGATGTGCCTAGGAGTGAGGTCATTCCAGTCTCCAACCCTTTGACAGGGGCATCAACAACACCAAGTATGGTGTCAGAACCTACCCCTTTGACAAGGCCAGGAGAAATAGTTAATAGATAATATGATCAACCAGTGTTGAAGTACATAGGGCCAAACCCTCAAACTCCACCACCAAATTCATCTGCATTCAAAGCCTTCATACCTCCAGGATTTTCTCAGCCTTTAACCAGAAGTCCATCCTATGGTATGCCAACAACTATGATGATGGGCATAAGGAATGCACCTCAAGTTTTTTCAGACAATGTGATTCCTTCACCTTTCCAGGAATCTGGATCTAGAATAAACATGGGAAGGAATAACCAAACTATTGGTTTAGGACATTCGAGTCAGAGTCATGCTCTAACAAATGAGTCTGCAACATATTTAAGACAACAAGTGGATGAGAGCAATATGCAAATGGTTCACACTTTATCCCAAACCATGGGAGATATTTTTTAGCCTTTGATTCAAAATACAACTTAGACGAATCAACAGATGTGTCGCTCCCACCAAATGACACCGGGTCAAAAGGAGGTACAGACGCGAACGGTCGGCGAGGGGAACAGTGAGAACACACAGCCGTGAACTCACTGGAGAATGAATAGAGTCGCCAGCTAGGCATTTTTATCCCGGAGGAAAGGTAATGCTGCATAGACCTAGAAAGAGATGGATAAGACGGTTGCGAACCAGAGAGACTGAGAAAGGGGGTTGGTTACAACCTGGGAAGGTGTTAGCACCCAGATTGTCCGCCGTACTCGACGGGATCCACGCTTAAAAGATTTGTGTTTTAAAGGGGTAGTGTCAGTGCAATTTGTGTGTCAAAGCTGGAAAGATGTACAGGTGTCAGTGTAAAAGAAGTGAAGTGTGATATATACAGTGTCAGTGTAAGAACAAAGAATAAGATGCTCAAGATCATGAGGCTTAAAAGAATGAGGCTGGAAAAAGGGGGAATATACAGAGACTTTTGTTCGATAACTGTTAAGTTATGCCTACGTATCCTCTCGTGCAATGAGGAAGTCAGAACACCGTAGTTCGACCCAAAGAGACTGAAAGATGAATTGACTTGTGAACTGCTTACTTGCCTATGCTCAAGTGTATGATCTGTCTGGCACAGATGCTAACTGTCTTGCATTAGACGGAAGAAGCAAGTTCTCGTTTGTGAGTGAGTGAGATGAGAAAAGAATCCCGAAGGAGACGTTTATTGTTTGTTTTTGTGTTTTCAGTCTTTTATTGTTTTTGGATTTTTGTCATAAGTTAATGAGCTTAAGTCTAAACCAATGGATTTAGTAAACTCATCACATCTTCCCTCTGATTAGGGGTAATGAGAGTACCTTAAGTGCGAAGTCAGATTCTCACACTTAATCACCTTTGGTGTAGGATTAAGATCATTAACCTACTTGTGATTATTTAGATGTTTTTGGGTGTTTTTGTTTAGTGTTAAGTAATGAGATTAAGCCATAATCAGGGATTAAACAGACTCATTACACCATCCTAATAGAAGGATAATAGATGAGAATTTTTAAGCTGAGGAAAGCTCCTCAACTTAATCCAAGATTAGGGATTAAACTCATGACAAAACATGCCTTTGGTTAAGTGGATTTTAATTAGTGGTATGATTATGAAGTGGATTTTATGATTTGTAAGACAACTTGAGGGGGACTTGTCCATTAACACTAGGGTTAGTCCTTCTTAACCAATTAAGGAAGAATTAGAACCCTAATGCAAGGCCCAAGTTACAAGTGTGATGTCTAGATGATTATTAAGTGAATTGATTAAGAGAGTTAAACACATTAAGGGTTTAACACTTAGGATTAAAGTTATACACTCCATCCTAATAGAAGGATGCAGGCATAAGCTTAATCACAAAGCCTTAAAGCCTTTAGGGTTTAGTCCCTGATTATGAGATGAGAAGAGAAGACTCAAAAGAGACACAAAGGTAAAACTAAGAGGGGAGACTAATCAAAACCCTAATCATTGTCATGCTTGGTTATTCCTAAGGTTTGTGAGGTTTTCAAAAGAAAGATCTTCAATGGAACCACCAGGAAGCAGATGAAAGGATCAAGAGAAGCAAAGCAACTTGCTTCATTCAAGAAGTCAAGTCACTTGAAGAAAGAAAGTGGAGAGAAGAAGAATGAGCAAGCTCAAACTCAAACACATATAGAAAATGCAGCAATGGATGCAAGAGAGATGAAAAGAAAAGTTATGAGAAGTGAAGGCAAATTCACTTCTCAAAGTTACTTACCACCTGAAAGGTTAGAAAAGAAATGCAATGCAATGCAAAATGGGATGAGATGACATGATGAGAAACAAAATCAGAAGCATATACATGATGCTAATGATGCTATGAGATGCCACAAACATGAGGCAGCATATGGAAATGATCATACAAGTTTATGAATGCAAATGAAGCAAGCTAGGAACCATGATCATACATGAAAAGTTCTGAAGTGCACATGGCATACAACATGGAAAATACATGATGCAATGATCAAACATGTTTATGATATGTCTTATGATGTTCAATGAATCAAATGGAAGCATGGAATGTCATGGCAAGTCATGTTATGCAAGAGAATGCAAGATGGATGCATATGGAAGCCCAAATTAGGGTTTATGAACCAAACATCAAACAAAAACCAAAAACAGAAGCAAACCCTAAGATAAAAAATGGAAAATTCCACACAAAGGACCCCTAATCTTATACTAAACCAATGTCCAAAGGGGAGGTCTCAACTCTTAACCAATCTCAAGTTATGATTTTTACAAGATTTTAGGGTTTTTAGGGTTTCCAAACAAAAGAAATGCCAAACAAATTGGAAATGAAAGATCAAATCATGGCCTTTTTATCTCAAAAACTACATGCTAAACATAATGCAATGCAAGAAGAATTAATGTCCAACTCCTCATGAATAGGCAGAAATGATTTTTTGAACTTGGGATCAAAATAATGCACAAAAATGATTTTAATTCAATGAAAAATTCTCAAAATGCATCAAGATCCAAAAAGAAATTTGGTTTGAAGGTTGGACAATGTTTCTAAATGTCTTAGAACATTTCATGAATTTTTTTGGTGATTTTTAAATACCTGAAAGTATTTTTAATAAATTAATTCTCATTAATCAATTAAAAATAATCTTTTAATTATTTAAAAATACATTTTAGATGCCAAAATGAAAATAAAAATATTCTTGTGTCATAAAAATTAATAAAACTCTTGAGAAAAAGTTTCATAATTTTTAAGACATTTTTGCTATTTTAAATAAATTATGCAAGTTAAATGAAAAAGAAATGAAAATAAATTAAAATAAATGGAAAGTAAACAGAAGGAATGGCTGAGATTGAGTCTGGATTTGAAAGCATTGACCAGCGCGCATCTGGACGGCTGTGGTTCATTCTGAGTTAATTAACCTAATTGTGAATTAATTAATCTAATTAATTGAATTAGGGCTAATCCAAGTGATCTGGGCCCTCTATCCACGCGGGAAGTCAACAAGTCAAGGGGAATCTACGCTCCACATTCAAACACACTTAATGACCTGAGATTAGGGCTAACCACACTCAGGTGACCGGAGAGAAGCTCCGGTCATCTTCTCCGGCACCCCAAAACCCTAAAAAACGATTCAGGCCACCATTCTCCAAATTAATTCCAGGGAAATGTTCCTCCACTCAAACCTTGCTCGAATCAACTCTCAAAAAGAATTTCTCATGCTTAAACTAAGGGAATCGAAACCATGAAGTTTCACGGGCAAATATTCAGAGCCCTGGTAAATCCTCATCTCTCACTCATTCTTAAATCTAAAACCATCCCCATGACCAACAAAGCATGCATAATCAATTTTTAACATAACAACCAAGCTCTGAAAAGTTGTAAACCTGAAGCTACCTGAAGTGATGAACTGTGAATTTGAGCTCTCCTGGCCTTGCTCCGGTGCAGAATGCCTTCTCTGGACCCCCTGAAGCCAATGGAAGGCTTGGAATGAGCTTAGACAAGCTACTTTGAGAAATCCAATTCTGGTGTAGCAGAAAATGGGCTCTGTGTATAGGCAGCTTCAGATCAATGTGAAGGGTGGTTTTGACTCCTTGTGATGTGCTTGACTTGTTGGTGAAGAAAGATGGTGTGTTTGATGGTTAAATGAAGGGATTCGAAGAGTTCTGGTTTTGAGGATGAGAGATGGTGAAGCTCAATTCAGGCTGGTTTCAGGCTTGACTCTTGTTGGTTTCTCCTCAATGGAGCATGATGAGATGATTGGTGAAAATGGTTTGGATGTTTGAGGTTTGTGGAGGCAGGTTCGAATGGTTTTGCAAAAATGGGGTGTTTTTGGGTATGTGATGTTGTGGTCTGTTTTTGCTTGGCCTCCTGTTATGTTTGGCTAGCAAATGGAAAGTATAAACAATCCCAATTGGCCAGAGGATGTGACATGGCCTGCTGTGATTGGGATGTTTGCTTTTGCCAAAAGTCAACTTTTTGTAAGGAAAGGTATGGCTTGGTGCTAGGCTTGGTACAAGGGCTAGGGCTGGCGCAGCATGGTGAGGGGAAGGGCTAGCAAAGCTCAGCATCCAATGTAGCAAGTGGTAGGAAGTGTGATCATGAGTTTTGCAAGTTGGCTCATTTGGTTCACATGTGATTATCTTGCTACACAAGCCATGAACATGAGAAATTCTTGGTCCAAATCTGATTTTTATAGCTCATGGAATGTTTGTGTCATGGTTTGATGTCAACTAGAGGTTACAAAAAGCCTTGGTTCATGATTTTGCAAAATTCACATTTGAGGCATATCTTGAAAATCAATGATTTTAGCCAACTTTGTCACACCATAACTTTTGATCCAAGAAGAATTTGATCATGTTCTTGTACTTTTTGAAAAGGGAAATATGTATTATACAACTTTCATGACCAAAGTTTTTCCATTTGAAGCATTTTTGGATCAAGAATCAAGGCTTGAAAAGTGACCTAAAATGACACATTCTTGAAAAGTCAACTATGCCCAAAAAGTCAACATTTGCAAAAACTCCAAATTCTTGATTTTTGTGGACTTCAACCTTCTTCCATGATCAAATAAAGATCATATACACTCAAAATGATGAAGATCACCCATTGGTTGGGTCATTGGGGGCCTCAGAAGCCCTGATTTTGCACTGACTTGTCTGAAAAGTCAACTCTTGATCAGATGACTTCCCCATGGAATTTCTTCATGAAACTTGATATGCATACTTCCTATACCATATAGAGACCAATGGAAACAAGAATGACCAAAAAATTTGGAGTTATGGCCTCTGAAACCAAAACCCTAATTTTAGGTCAACTGTGCAGTCAAACTTGGCTCTGCTTCCATGCAAACTTCAGTTCTTGTGATTCTTTTGCAATCTTGACTTTGAGAGGATGTAATATGATATAAGAACACACATGGACCCCTTTGAAGTGATTGATGACCCTTGGAGTGGCTCAAGAGGCTCTTGGATTGCTCAGATCACAAACCCTAGATGCAGATGACTTAGAATCTATGCAGTGACTCAAAATTGAGATATGAGATGATATGATTGTGTTTATGCATATGAAATGACCACAAGCCATGGGGTGAATGGGTGAGGGAAAATTTGGGGTGTTTACAAGATGGTGTCTCAAATGGCGCGTATAGCAGAACTCATGGGAGTTCCAACACCAGTTCGACATCCCAATTACATGGAAAATGCAGGAGATGTTATACAACCTCCAAATCAAGGCAATCAGGAAGTAGTCGAACCATTGAAAGTCAAAGCCATCAGGAATCAAAGGCAAATGCCGGTAGAAGAGGAACCAAGAGTTATGGTGGTAAATAGGCATCACGATGCAGACCATGTGGTTCAACAAGTTCGACAAAATAATTTGGCAGTAGAAAATAACTTGGCAGCCCTTGTCGAACGAATAATGGCTAGAAGTGGGATAAATACAAGATTTATCAGGCCAAATTTCACTTCACCAATAGTAGAATATATACTTCAGTCAGAATTGCCTCCTAGGACAAAGGTTCACACGTTCACTAAGTTGTCAGGAGATACGACTAAATATACGACCGAACATGTGGCACGATACATGATAGAAGCTGGGGAAATTGCTAATGATGAAAGTTTAAGGATAAAATATTTCCCTAGCTCTCTCACAAAGAATGCTTTTACTTGATTTACTACGTTGCCACCTAGTTCAATATGTAATTAGACTCAATTGGAGTGTTTGTTTCATTAGAAATTCTACATGGGTTGGACCATGATCAGTTTGAAAGAATTGGCCAGTGTTAAACAAAAGTTCAATGAGTCCATTGATGATTACTTGAACAGATTTCAACTGCTCAAAGCCATATGTTTTACACAAGTACTTGAGAATGAACTAGTCGAAATGGCTGCTGGTGGCCTTGACTATTCTATTAGGAAGAAGCTGGATACCCATTACTTGAGAGACATGGCCCAATTAGCAGATAGAGTTTGACAGCTTGAACGTCTGAAGGAAGAAAAATCCAGGGCGAACAAACATAAGAAAATATCTTACGTCGAATATCAAGATGAGGTCGAAAACATCTACGACGAAACCCTACCTCTAGATTATAGTGATATAGACCTAGTTGAACTTAAGCAGGGTCTTCCTTATTCCTGTAAACTTTTAGTTCCCTCAAATGTAAAGAATCCTGTCGAAATTGAAAAGCATGACAGATTTCCAAAGAAAACGTACACTTTCGACGTCACCAAATGTGACGAAATTTTTTATTTATTTGTTAAGGATGGACAAATACTTGTGCCCCTTGGCGCTAAAATGCCACCTTTAGATCAAATAAATAAAAAAGGTTTTTGTAAATACTATAATGATTTGGGTCATAAAACTTCTCAATGTTTTCTTTTTCAGGGATTTGGGGCAAAATGAATTGAGGTGGAAAGACTCAAATTTGGAGACAATCCCAAGGCACATATAAAGGTTGACACTGATCCTCTTCAGGTGGTTGAGGAAAATTATACTGAACCCTCTGTAGTAAACTTGATTGAGGTTGCTAAGCAAGTTGCTAATGACGACAACATCCCTAGTTCAGTCGAATCCATAATGAATCTTGTGGTGGTTGAGGTTACTGACAACTTTGACAATGATGTTATGCTAATTGTCGCTCCCGGGATTTTCATCCTAGTACAAACGCGAAAGTGGCGCGGAAAAGGTAGAGTCGCCAGCCAGACATTTTTATCCAGAAGGAATGGGAAAGTTAATTTTGCACAAACCTGAGGAAGAAGGAAAGGACAAGGCCTTGCGAACCAAAGATCTGGGTTCGGGAGTCGGTTACAACCTAGGAAGGTATTAGCACCCCAGATCGTCCGTCGTACCCGACGGGATCCACGCTTGTTTGCTTTGTTTCAAAGGGTGAGAAATAAGATGCTGCTGAACAAATGAACTGCTACTGGAACTGAAATAAGAGTGAGAAATGGAAAAAGAGAATGAAAATAAGGGGGGAAATGTATGGAAAATAAAGAATGTGCTCGAACGGGCTCTACCCTGCTGCCTACGTACCTCATCGGGTAAATGAGGATCAGAGTCGACGTAGTTCGCCTAACTAAGGCGGGAACTATTTGTTTGTGTTTTTTATAGCTGGAACTGCGTATGTCTATGCTCAGGTGTTATAGGCTCGTCTGGTACGAGTGCATTTACCGTCTTGCATGTGAGACAAGTCGTCACAAGTTCGCATTGAGAGTGAATGAGATGAGAAAAGAAGTTCCCGCAGGAAAGTCGCTTATTATTTGTTGTTTGCTTTTTAAGAGTTTTGTATGAATTTGGCACAAGGAAGTGAATTCAAATTCTTTTCCATGGAATGTGTAATTTCTACTACATTCCAAGATGGAATAATAGAACAAGCACACTAAGTAAGGAGAATTTTTCCAAGAATTGGGGTCTAAGTTCACTAGCTTGTTGAACTTATTTAAGTGTTTTTGTAGCTTTTGTGAAGAAGTGTCTTTTATGTTTTCTTTGTGAAACAAACCCTTGATAAGACTTGTACATCATGATAGATAAGCCTACACCATTCCAAGATGGAATGAATGCAAGTTTCCCATGGAATAAGGCTATACACAAGGGATCCTTTCATGCATTTATTAAGTCTTTTTGGATGTGTTTGAAGATGAGAAGAGAAAGACTCAAGAGGCAAAGGTCAAAGCTAATGGGGGACTAAGACACAACCCTAAGTTATATTATTATGTACAAAAGTGATCCTATGGTTAATGAGGTATTCTAACTTAAGGAGAAGAAAGAACAAGTTAGAATTCAACTTACTTTCTAAGGAAGTTAAGTTTAATCTAAAGAGAGAAATGGGAACCTATGAACAAAGCACAAAGATGCTAAGGCAAAACAAATTAATGCATTAAGGAATAAGGAATGAATTGATTACCTCATATTCCCCCCTACAAAACAAATATTAGTATGATGGAGAAAAATGAACAATTATTACATGGTAATCTTCACAAACAACTCACACTATCTTCACAAACAATTACCTAAGCTTAAGGCAACTTATAAGATGATAAACTTAAAAAGTCAGAAGCTGAACCTAACTCAAGTATTCTAAAATTACAAGAGTAACCAAATTCAAACTATGCCCTAAAAGGAAGCTAAACCCTAATGAGAGCTAAGGTAAAGTTACATGAAGAAACTTAAAGGATTAAGTAAACTAAAATTGCATAAACCCTAATGTGAATAGAAAATTCAGGGGATAACACCTTCATAAAGTCCTTTAAGATGTCAAACTAAATGGGGATAAAGAGATCCAAGTGAAAGAGATGCCAACTACAAGTGGAATGGTGTGAGAATGAGAAGAACATGCACATAAAGCTTCAAAGGAAGAAAACTTAAAGTACAACTCAAACATGAATAAAAAGAATTTGGATTTTCCATACAAAGACTAGGGACTTTATGGAATGATAAATGTGGTTTGAACATGCAATGATTTTCACAAAATAGGCTTTGAGGGGTTAAGATGGAGGGTGAAGAAGAATTAGGTCACAAGGAAGGCAAAAGAAACTTAAGACTCAAGCAAACCCTAAAATAAAAATACAAATCTCTAATGATTATAATCCACACTTAAGATCCTCCAATGTGACCTATAAGACGCATAACCAAGACCTTAGATAAATGGCATGAATGCCTTATTCAAATGGAGATGAAAGAAGCTTGTAAAAGGGACCAAAAAGGGCATAGGACTTAAGCAACTTGGGAAAAATACCAAATGACCTAGAAAAATTATGAAATTTAACATTAGACCTCACAATCCTGAGAGTAACATGTGTACAAAAAATCTCATGAAAATTCCTAATTTTGAGTAGTGAAAGAATAATTAGAATGCTGTAGCGGTAAAATCGTGAGTGTAAGCTATTGATTAACTTAACTCGATGAACACAGAGTCGCCACCGCGCTTTTCTTTATTTCCGAAAGGAAAAAGGTAAAAGAACGAATAAAAACCTAGGAGTCTAAAAGCAAAAGCTAAAAGAAACAAACAGAGATTGGGTAAGGGGATTGGTTACGAACCGGGAAGGTTTTAGGCACCCGACTCGTCTGTGGTACTCCACGGGAGCCCTTTGAAATATTTATTACTTTTTGGTTTGAAATTGGTTTGCTTGAAAAGATGGAAGAGATGAGGAGAAGAATATTTTTTAATGATTTTGTGTTTGATAAGGTTTTAACGCCTTATGCCTACGTACCCACAAAGTACAATGCGAGATCAAAACCTCGTAGTTCGTGGTACAAAATTTGAAAAGAACAAATGGGTTAAGTTGATTTTAAAATGTAGAGATAAGTCGTCATCCTTTAGCGAATAATTCCGCTAGAAAAGATGAATCATATCTAAACATGTGAAAAAGAAAAGGTGCACAAAGCACAAAAACAATTGAGTGGGTTTTGAGTTTTTTAAAGTATATGAGAAAATGATTTTGATATATTTACATGGATTAATCATTTGTTAAGAAAATAAAATGAAAAGATTAAAAATCGCTTGACCTAAGTCAAGGTTTGTTTATGAAAGTGTTTGAAGTTTAGAAAACAAGAAGGTTTTTGAAATAGGAAGAAGTTTTGAAAATTAAAGAATGGGGAAGAGATGAAGGGACTAATCCTAGTACTTGAATTAAAAGCTAAGGAAAGAGTTTATCAAACCAATATGCACAATTCTTCAAAGATCGGAATTTCCTCTTCAAAGGTTAATGAAGTAATCTTGAGGCCGAGGTTTCTAATCCATTCCAACTTGAGCAAGGGGGAAGATATTAAGGTCTAAGTCCATTCTCCAAAAAGCTCGGGATAGTTAACCATCAGTCCAAAATTAGAAGTCACAAGTCTTTTAAGTGTTCAATCCTTTATTAAGTGTTTTGATATCCAAATGGACAAAATAAAAAAACAAGCACAATATGAATATAAACAAATGATATATGATATAATATGACAAAGCAATATAAAGAGATAAAGGAGCAAGAGATTAAAATAAAAGGATAAGGTGCGAGAGATTAAATTTAAACAATTATATATTCACAATATTATAATATTTACAATATAAAGTGGTATGATGAACTTAATCAAGCACAACCACAACAAGGAATAATAAAATCGAGGCAACCGGATCCAAGTGGATCTTTAATCCGAATCGGGACAACTGTAGGTCTATGTTAAGCAATCGCCGAGTAATTTACGGAGTAATTACCCTACAAATGAGGCCGGCCACCACTAATTAAAGTGGAAACTATTCGTGTTAATACATGTTAGAGAAACGATATAATGGATCGTTCTCCGAAAACATGCCACACTAAAAGAAAAAAGGAAGGTCTAATCTTAATCGGGATTTTCGTTGAATTTCATCGAAAAGCAACCTATCACGATCTCAAAGTATGGAGAATGATCCAAATGATCATTCATCCATAGATTTGAAATAATGAAGATTAAACTAATCGGAAATCAATAATCCCGAATCGGAGATTGTCATCGACCAAAAAATAAAAGAAGATGAAGAAAAGATGGATCTAAAAATAGATCCATAAAAGGAATTGAAATAATTTTTAAATTCTTTTATAAAATATTTTTCTAAACATTCTTTTTTAAAATACCTTTTCCTAAAATTTTCTAAAATCTATTTCTTAAAAGAATTATTTTAATAATATTCTAAAAAATATTATTAAAATAATTCTTTATTTTTTTAAACTTCTTTGAAAAAACAAAATGAATAAAATAAACAAAAAAAAAATAAACCAAAGGAGGGGGATAACCCGCGGGTGATGGGGATAGAAACAGAAACAACCAAATGGCCTTAGGCCCAAACTAACTCATTTTTTTAAAACAAAATAAAACCATTTTTATAATGAAAATAAAAAAAAAACAGAAAAAAGCAAAGAAGCTCTTCTTCTTCGCAGCAACAAACAGAAACAGGGCACATGAAACAACCCCAAACATGGCGGCACAAGGCAACACAAAGGGAAATCCAAGATCCACTTCTCACCTTCGAAGTCAACGAAACGAAACCAACAAACTCTCTCTCAACTTCCGATTTGTTTCTTCTCTCACCGAACGATCTCTTCTTCTTCTTTCGGATTCACGGAATCCTCTTTCAATTTGGTTTAGGGATTAAAGTAATTTGGGAGTGAAGATGAAATTAATGGAAAGAATTGAAGGTTGAAAGGGTTTCGGATTGGGGATAGATTCGGGCAGAGGTTTTGTATGCTATGTAAGCTTGGATTTCGAAATGAGAGGGGGTTGCTTTAAATAGGAGAAGAGTGATTGAAGATGATTGCCGTTTTGTTTGGGATTGATATGCGTTTTTGCTTTTGGCGAAATTCTCGTGCGTTTTTGCTTCTGTTTTCATTTGCTGCGTTTTCTGTTAAAAATGATTGCGTTTTGAATTTTGATAATTCGCGTAAGGTTTGCGTTTTCAGGTGTGCCCGTGCTAACCGCGTGCGGATGATGCTTGACTTATGTGGAGTGAGGTGCTGGCTTGCTGGGAATTACGGAAGGCGTGCGGCTGTTGTTTTGTTGAGCTGGGCTTACAGATTGCGGCTAGGAGTATGTGGGCAAAAGTTTGTGAGCTGCGACCTGGTTTAGCTGCGGGATTGGTGATGTGGGCTTGGAGTGTTGGCCTTTTTTTGGTTTGGCTTTTGGGCGTATAAGCTGGGAGAGTTTTATGTGAAGCTGAGGGCGTATGGAGCGGGAAAAGCTGGCTGTTGCTTGATGTTGGTTTTGTATTTGTGGGCCAGGGCTGAAGTAGCTTGGAAGCTTGCGCGGCTTGTGTTCTTGTTGTGGACTACGCGTGTTCTGGCTTGTGTTGAAAGGCCGTGCGACTTGGGAAATGAATTTTGCAGCTGGGAATAATTTGGTGGCTTGAGTACAAGGGTGTGATGTCATGCGGGGCAAGTGCAAAGGCGTGTGTGGTACGGATAGTGTGGGATGGCATGTTGTTGGTGAAAAAAGGCTTGTGTGGGCCTGGTGATATGATGGAAATTGCTGCAAGAAATATTGAAGGTGTGGGAAATGGCTTGGTATCAAGAGGTGTGGAAAGGCTTTGAGGGATGTGGGCCAAAGGCCCCTTTTTTTTGTTATGAGAAGAAAATAATAAAAGAAGGAAATGGATTATATAAAAAAAATTGTAATATCATTGTTTCTTTTTTTATTATGATTTTTTGACAAATGGTTAGGAAAATAATAAAATGGTTTATGAATATAAAAAATGGAATTTTGAATTATGGTATATGAAGGAAAAATAAAAACGGATATTTGAATTCAAATGGATAAAAGTGAATAACAAAGGAATCGAAAATGGATAGAAAAATAATGGAATTGGAATGAAAGAATTGAAATAATCGGAAATCGAAAAAATGATCAATGGACTAAATTTGGGATAATGGAAAAGGGTATATGGATGAATAAATGGATATAAAAATGGTTTAATCGGAAAAAAAATGGATAATGGATGAAGTTTTGACTTTAAGCCCACAACCAGATCTGGATTATTCTTGCACAAGCCACTGATGAAAAATGAACACAGCCAACACAGCCCCACTGAATATTTCACAAAGTAAACCAACTGTCATCTGAAAACTGTCTGGTTATTTCCTTGATTCATACTGAGAAAAATAAATCCTCAGATGAATCACTGATGAACTGAAGAACCGATGAACTGATAAACACTTGAAGATTCAAACCAAAATTCGCACAAAACACTGCCTGATAACTGATGACTTTCACACTCAACACCATCTGAACTTTGAAAACGCATCGTATGAGGAATAAACCACTGGCACACACAACTGGCAGTCGAAGCAATTTATCTGATAGTTTGACCAATGCTAGGTCAAACATCCACTTGAAATCGAATTGTGACTGAACAAACGCATCTGAATGAAATCATTGCCCTGTCTTTGAAAACCTGCAACACAGAGAAGAAGAAGAACATTGCAACATTTTTTTTTGTATTTTGGTTAAAAGTCAGTAAATATAAACAAATATAACGAAGTAAAAATAATGGTGATCCCCTGCGAAGCATAGACCCTATCTGAGAAGAAACTCGAAAGCCAGTGTGATCTTGTTTGTATGCAAAATGCAGATGATATGCGACGAAATCTTAGGGCAAAAATTAGGGTGTTACAGCTGCCCCTATTTAAGTTTCTTCAATCCGGAGATATGAAGATTGACATCTTCATCTCTACAAGATGGGAGAGACTTAAATACATAATACCCAATTTTTTTCCTAAGAGAACAAATGATATGATATGAATATGATATGCAAACCCAAGATCTCTGTGGGGAAAATATGACCACCAGAGAAAAGCAAAAACTTGGGGACACAGAATAAAATCCCGTCGGGGAAACAACAACAGACAACAGAGAGATACCAGGAAAATAAATCACTGGATAACAGACTCCACTTGGGAAACGATATGAAATAATCAAGAACAACATTCGACCAGGGAAAGATACACACCCTGCTGTAAACACCCCAAATTTTCCCTCACCCATTCACACCATGGCTTGTGATCTTTTCATATGCATAAGTTCAATCATAGCATCTCATATTGCATATTTGCTTCACTGCATTGCTTCTAAGTCATCTGCATCTAGGGTTTGTGATCTGAGCAATCCAAGAGCCATTTGAGCCACTCCAAAGGTCTTCAATCATTTCAAAGGGGTACATGTATGTTCAAGCATCATATTATATTCTCTCAAAGTCAAGAATGTCAAAAATCACAAGAACTGGGATTGGCATGGAAGCAGAGCCAGGTTTAACTGCATAGATGACCTAGAATTAAGGTTTTGGCTTCAAAGGCCATAAATCCAATTTTTTTGGTCATTCTTGTTTCTATTGGTCTCTATATGGTATAGGGATCATGCATATCAATTTTCATGAAGAAATTCCATGGGGAAGGCATCTGATCAAGAGTTGACTTTTTGAGCAAGTCAGTGCAAAATCAGGGCATCTGAAGCCCCCAATGACCCAACCAAAGGGTGTTCTTCATCATTTTGATTATGTATGATCTTTATTTGGTCATAGAAGATGTTGGAAGTTCACAAAATTGAAGAATTTCAAGCCATTTGCAAAGTTGACTTTTTGGGAAAATGACTTGTAATGGAAACTTGCCATTTTGGGAAACTTTTTCAACCCTTGCTTTTTGAT
Organism: Lathyrus aphaca; assembly: GCA_963966055.1. Taxonomy (NCBI): domain Eukaryota; kingdom Viridiplantae; phylum Streptophyta; class Magnoliopsida; order Fabales; family Fabaceae; genus Lathyrus; species Lathyrus aphaca. Next base: position 196,282,518 of record OZ014524.1, read on the forward strand.
TCAAAAATGCTTCAAATGAGAAAACTTTGGTCATGAAAGTTGTAGAATGGATCATTCCCTTTTCAAAAAGTACAAGAACTCATTCTAATTCATCTTGGATCAAAAGTTATGGCTTGTCAAAGTTGGGAAAAATCACATAATTTCAAGTTTTCTACCAAAGAGGCAAAGTTGCAAAACCACTTGCCCAAGCAAATTGTGCTATCAAATGGACTTCTAATCTTCATACAAACATAAACCAAGGCCTAAGGATCAGATTGCATCAAAAGTTCACTCATTTTCATGACTTGTGGATCAAGAAACTTCAAAAGGGCCAAAAGTTCACAAATTTGCAAAATGATCCATAACTCTTCATCCACTTGAGCCAGCTCACAAAATCTGATTTCATGACACCCCTTGATCCTTGCTGCGCATAGCCATGCCCCTATCTCAGCCTGCCACTTGCCCATACCTCCAAGTACAACTTTCTTGACTTTTTGCAACTTGAAGCCATACCAATCCCACAGTGACACAACAACTCTCTGCCCAATCCAGACCTTACAAACACACTCCAAGGATTCACTTTCATAACACAACTCATCCTGAAACTCTCCCTAAGCCAGCATTCTCATTTTCCACCTTTTATGCAACTTCCTTCGAAACTCATCATACAACCTTCAAACACAAAAACAAACTTCATAGAACATCTCAGCATGTTCCACTGATCACAAACCAACCATTGTTTTGGCCTGAAACCTCCCACATCACAAATACGATTTTCACACTCCCTTGGCCTAAGCTTTTGCCAACTCTCTCTAAAGGCCATATAAACTCCAGCTAAGTGTCAAAAGCTTCTAAGGAGGATCATTGGGACTTGTTTGAGCCAAAGAAGCAGCCAGAAAGCTCCTGGATTGAAAGCTCAACCTCAGGTAACATGATGAACAAATTTTCCAGAACCTTGTTTTCTTGTTAGAATGTTGTTCTACATGTTGCCCTGAAATGAGCCAGAAACAAGCATGTTATGATGATCTGAAAGTTTGCCCGTAAAAATGTTTTTGCTTGATTCCTTTGATTCATGAAAAATAAATGCTGTTTGATTTAGGGTTTATGCTTAGTGATGTTCATAGGTTGATTCTGGAGAGTTTTGTGAGGTTTTGATGCGTATTGAGAGAGATAGAGATTTTGGCCTGCCGGAGAAGATGACCGGAACACTGTTCCGGTCATCTGAAAGTGATTAGGGTTCAGATTAGAGTTAATGACTTAATTAGCGTAGTTTGAATGTGAGCCGTCCAGATGCGCACGCTGGTCAATTCCCTCCCTTTTTATTTGAATCTCAGCCACTGGATTGGATTACTTTCATAAATTCGTATTTTTAATTCATTTAAATTGTATTTATTTCCACATTTTATTTAAAATAGCAAAACACCTTTAAAAATTATGAAATTTTTTGTCAAGAGTTTCATTAATTTTTAAAACCCAAAAATATTTTTATTTTTATTTTTTGCATTAAAAATTATTTTAAATTATTTAAAAGTTTATTTTTAATTAATTAATGAAAATTAATTAATTAAAAATACTTTTAGGTATCTAAAAATTACAAAAAAATTCATGTAACATTTAAAAACATTTAGAAACATTGTCCAACTCTCAAACCAAATTTCTTTTTTGATCTTGATGCCTTTTGATAATTTTCTTTGGATTTAATTTCATTTCAAGGCAATATTTTGTTCCAAACTTCAAAAATTCACTTCTGCCTAACCATTGAGAGTTGGACAATGATTCTTCTTGCATTGCATCTTTCATAGCATGTAGTTTATAGGATAAAATTGGTTTGAATTGATCTTGCATTTTCAATTTGTTTGGCATTTTTCTTGACAAGGTATCTCAAAACCCTAGTAATCTTAGAAAATTCATAACTTTCAATAGGTTAAGAGTTGTATCCCCTCCTTTGGGCAGTGAGTTTGTATAGGTTTAGGGTTCCTTTGATTTCATTTTCAAATTTTTATCATGTCTCTTGCTTCTGGTTTTGGATTTTGCTTTGTGTGTTGATCATAAACCCTAATTTATGCCTTCCTTTGCATCCATCTTCCATTTGCTTGCATACCATGACTTGCCATGACATTTTGTGCATTCATTTGATTAATAATACATCTTAAGACATATTAGAATCATGTTTGATCATTGCATATTTCATTTGCCATGTTATATGTCTTTTGTGTTCCATAACTTTTCATGAACATTCATGGTTCAAAGCATGCTTCTCTTGCATCCATATGTTTGTATGATCATTCTCATGCCTTGTCTCATGTTTGTATCATCTCTTAGCATCATTAACATCATACTCATGCTTCTGGTTTTTGTTTGCATCATCACATTTCATCTCATTTGCATTACATTTCATTTCTTTTGCTAACTTTTCAGGTGGTAAGTTGTTTTGAGAAGTGGATTTGCCTTCACTTCTCACAATCTCTTTTCATCTCTCTTATGCATCATTGCTGCATTTTATATTGTGCTTTGGATTGAGCTTGCTCATTCTTGTCCATCTTACCTTCTTTCTTCAAGCGACTTGACTTCTTGAGTGAAGCAAGTTGTTTTGCTTCTCTTTGTTTCTGGATCCTTTCATCTGCTTCTCTCCTTGGTGGCTCTTTGAAGATTCTTTCTTTCTTAAGCCTCATTAACCCTAGGAATGACCAAGCATGATAACAATTAGGGTTTGATTAGTCTCCCACTTGGTTTTACCTTTGTGTCATCTTTGAGTCTTCTCTTCTCATCTCATAACCAGGGACTAAACCCTAAAGGCTTTAAGGCTTTGTGATTAAGCTTATGCCTGCATCCTTCTATTAGGATGGAGTGTATAACTTTAATCCTAAGTGTTAAACCCTTAATGTGTTTAAATCCTTTAATCAATCCACTTAATAATCACTAAGACAACAAGCTTGTAACTTGGGCCTTGCATTAGGGTTCTAATTCTTCCTTAATTGGTTAAGAAGGACTAACCCTAGTGTTAATGGACAAGTCCCCCTCAAGTTGTCTTACAAACCATAAAACTCACTTCTTCATCTTATCATTAACTAAAATCCATCTAATAAAGGCCTTGTTTTGTCATGAGGTTAATCTATAATCATGGATTAAGTTGAGGAGTCTTCCTCAGCTTAAACATTCTCATCTATTATCCTTCTATTAGGATGGTGTAATGAGTCTGTTTAATCCCTGATTATGGCTTAAACTCATTACTTAACACTAAACAAAAACAACAAAAACATCTAAATAACCACAAGTAGGTTAATGATCTTAATCCTACATCATGGTGATTAAGTGTGAGATGCTGACTTCACACTTAAGGTATTCTCATTACCCCTAATCAGAGGGAAGATGTGATGAGTTTACTAACCCTTGGTTTAGGCTTAAGCTCATTAACTTATGACAAACCTTCAAAAGCAATAAAAGACTGAAAACACAAAAACAAACAATAATCGTCTCCTTCGGGATTCTTTTCTCATCATCTTCACTCACAAACGAGAACTCGCTTCTTCCGTCTAATGCAAGACAGTTTGCACCTGAGCCAGACAGGTCATACACTTGAGCATAGACAAGTAAGCAGTTCACAAGTCAATTCATCTTTCAGTCTCTTTGGGTCGAACTACGGTGTTCTGACTTCCTCATTGCACGAGAGGATACGTAGGCATAACTCAACGGTTATCGAACAAAAGTCTCTGTACATTCCCCCTCTTTCCAGCCTTATTCTTTTAGCCTCATGATCTTGAGAATTTCATTCTTGTTCTTACACTGACACTTCACTTATACACTTCACTTCTCTCACACTGACACCTATACATCCTTTTCCAGTCCTTTTATACACAGATTGCACAGACACTACCCCTTTAAAACACAAATCTTTTAAGCGTGGATCCCGTCGAATACGGCGGACAATCTGGGTGCTAATACCTTCCCAGGTTGTAACCAACCCCCTTTCTCAGTCTCTCTGGTTCACAACCGTCTTGTCCATATCTTTCTTAGGTCTATGCAGCATTACCTTTCCTCTGGGATAAAAATGCCTAGCTGGCGACTCTTCCTTTTCTGAGTTCACTTCTGTGTGTTCTCATTCCTCTTTCGCCGACCGTTCGCGTCTGTACCCCTTCTGACCCTGTGGTGTCCTTTTGGTGGGAGCGACAGCTTGGCGACTCTGCTGGGGACCCTTATACTGTAACCAGGGCTTCTGGTTCTTTTTGTGGGTTCCTCCTAGAGCTTGTTTGATTTGTGTTTACTGGGGTGTTATGTGCTAATTTTGTTTACTGCTTTATGTACAGTTATTTATTGCTTTCTTTACAACTTTATATATCATACTGTCATATTGTTATCTGGCTGGATCTGGTTTATTGTTTTGATGGGTGGGGTTTCATTGAGAGTTTAAGGTCCTATACCTGGGACCTGAGTGACACCTAGGCTAGAGTGGTTCATGTTCTTTCCCATTCCATTTCGGTCTGGTGCGGGAATATGAAACACGGTTCAGATGTGGGTTTCTTCTTGAGAACTCTGTGCTACAGATTTCCTGTAGTGCTAGGGCTATCTGGGAAGCCTGCTAAGTCTGGATGACCTTTATTATTAACCTTCAGAAACTGAGGTGAATTAGAGGAGGATCTTTTATGGTTATTGTAAACACTGTACCTCCGGGTTAGAAGTGTTTACACTTCTCATAACTGATCCAAGTCTGAGGATCCTTGTTTTAGAACATCACCTGTGAGGGGGTTGGGCTGTTTACAGGTTTGCAGGAACCCTTGGCCACATCATACCCTGTTACCTATTGTGTTTAAGAATGCCTCCCTTTGGAAAGTTCTTGTGATTTAACCCTGGACATGTGACTCTTTATTTGAGTCCCCCACCTTGGTCACTGGACTTCTGAACCTCCATCTGGACTTCTTAAAACATACATGGAGTTTATATCAAGACAGATACTCCGATCCAGCTTGATCACAAACCCTTGCATATCATTTGCATACCTCATCATTTGCATCATTTAACATTTGTTTATTTGTTTTTCAGGGTATCCATATTACATTTGGCTTGGTTTTGACCCCTTCATCTGCATAGACCCCTGTTCACCAGTTATCTGCTTCAGCTCTCTTCATCAGTTGCCTGCTTCAGCTACCTCCATCATCATCCTCAGCCTATCAGTGGCTCATCTCCAGTATCAGTCTTCATCATCAGCATCTGTTCTCAGCTCTTCATCAGCAGTCATGGCACCCAAGAAGAGCAACATTTCATACCACTTCTTTGAGCCTGTGCTGGCTGGCATCAGGCAGGTCCAGGCACTTATCACTCCAGACCATATCCCATTATTCAGAGAACATTATGGAGGCATCCTTGATATGATTATGGACTTGGACCCTTCTCAGAGGAGTTTGATCCACACTTGCCTGCAGTTCTATGACCCTCCTTTGAGATGCTTCACTTTCCAGAACTTTCAGCTAGGACCTTTGCTGGAGGAGTTCTCATCATTGATTGGAGTGCCCATCAGGGGTGGTATCCCCTTCAACCCTGAAATGACTTCTCCCAGCAATGAAGAAGTGGCAAAAGCACTATACCTGGAACCTATTTTGATTGAGCAGAACATGTCAACAAAGGCTGGAATTCCTGGCCTACACTTGGAATTTCTAACTTCTCAGGCCATCCTGAAGGCCTCCCTGGGAGAATGGAAGGCAGTTTGTGCATTGTTAGCCCTCAGTATATATGGGGTTATACTTTTTGCAGATGAGCCCAAGTTTATCAGCAAGAATGCTATTCATCTCTTCCTTTTGAGGAACCCAGTGCCCACATTGCTAGGGGATTTCTATTATTCTATTCACCAAAGGAATGAGAAGCAGAGAGGGAGGTTGGTGAGGTGTTGTGCTCCCCTATTTCATACCTGGCTGCTCAAACACTTGCCCAAGACTGATGCTTTCTTGAATCCTCACCAACAGAAGAATTGGGCTAGAAGACTTATTGCTTTAACTTCATATGACATTAGATGGTGCACCCAGAGCACCAAAGGCAGAGATATAATCACTAGCTGTGGGCAGTACCCCAATGTACCTCTAATAGGAGTGAATGGTTGTATCAACTATAATCCTTTGCTGTTTAAAAGACAATTGGGCTATGCTTTGGTTCACCCTCCTAGAGTGCAAGACTTGGCTGAAACCCTGTATTATGAGAAAAAGCCTGATCTAGCTGTTGTCAGACAGGCATCCTGGGCTTGGGACAACATCCAGACCAAAGGGATGGCCATTCTTGGGAGATGCAACAATGTGGCTTCAGCTCAGTATTATGAATGGTCTCATGCTAGGGCTCAGATTTCTGGGTTGCCTTTCACCATTGAGGATGCACCTGGACCATCCACAGTACCACCTCCAGCCACTGTCAGTCTGGAAGAATTTGAGAAACTAAAGGAGAGGAATGAGAATCTGTCTCAAGCTCTGAAGAAGACCCTCTGGGAGAGGAGTGATGGTCGTCTATACATTGAGAGGTTAGAAAAGCTTAAGGTGGAGCATCTAGCCAGGATTGAAAAAGCAGAAGACTACATCAAGAAATCAAGAGCTGGAGAGCCGATTTTGAAGAATGCCTGTAAGGAGGCCCAGTTTCAGAAGGCTAGAACTGATCTCTATCTGAAAGAAAGTCAAGCTAGGTGGGTCAGGATCACTGAAGCTAGCACTCAGGAAGATAAGAGAACTCAAGCCAGGATTGAGCAGTTGGAGGCCAATGAAAAGAAACAACAGGAGGCTCTACTAGCAGCCTAGAAGGAGATTTCAGAATTGAAGCTTAGGGCTGGTGTGAAGAGGTCAAAGGACCAAGACAGGCACAAGAAGCTGACCACTGCTATTGCCACCAGGAACCTCCTTATCAGAAACATTACAGAGCATCCGGCTGGTCTCGTAACTGAAGCACTTCTGAAGGAGGTTAAGGAGGATGAGTTTGGCTTAGATGTTTGACTTATTTGCTTGTTGTTATTCCCATTTCATGTACTTTTCTTTTATGTTGTATTTTGACCCTTCAGGGGCATGTGTTGTAAAAACAGACTATGTATTATTAACCATTTGTAATGTATTTGTCAGTTTGTTTCACTAAGTTCTCTTTCTCTCAAGCAACATCAAAGCATCTTCTTCAGGGTCTGGAAAGGTCAAAACCAAGTGCCAAGCCGGATACCTTGGAAACAAATAAGCATACTACATTGCATACTAACTTTTGTTTTGTTTTGTAGGCTTTTGTTTTGTTGTTACTAACTCTGTTGTGGTTCAGGAATTATTGCTCGCCGTCGGGTGTTCCCTCTCAACCGTCCACACAGATATCCTACTCACAACAACCTTCCTGGTATCCAGATGGATCAAGTACAGCAAGAGCTGACAGAGGTCAGGACCCAGATGGTTAACGAAAGGCTGGAGATGAGAAACCAAATGACCCAGTTCATGGAAGTAATGAATGGCTTGGCTCAAAGTCAAGAAAGGCTGAGGGCATTGGTAGAAAGACAGACCCCGGAGGAACCTCCTCTGGGAACTGGAGGAACAAGTAACAATGAAAGGGGTCAGCCTCATATTAACCCACCAGTATATGGACCTCATCTACACCCGGAAGTTAACATCCCGGGTATTGTGCAAGGAAATACTACTGGAGGAAGAGTATTACAAGAAGACCCCCAGGAAGAGCAGTTTACTGTGATGGGAGCTGGGGATGAAGTTTATGATAGGAGGCTTGATGAAATTGCTGATAAGTTGAGATCTCTGGAGTCTCAAAATTCCCTAGGTTTTGATGTTATGGATATGGGGTTAGTGGATGGGGTAAGAATTCCCCACAAGTTTAAACCCCCGTGCTTCGAGAAGTACAATGGAACTTCCTATCCACGAACTCACTTGCAGTCTTTTCTGAGGAGACTTAAGGCATACACCATGGATGAGAAACTGTGGATGTTCTATTTTGAAGATAGTTTGACTGGAGCTTCAAGAGAGTGGTACTCTCATTTGACCAGGGCTACTATCAAGTGCTGGAAGGACCTAGCTGAAGCTTTCATCAGGCAGTACCAATACAATCTAGACATGGCTCCTAACAGAACCCTTCTGATGGGAATGTCTCAATCCTCCCGGGAAAGCTTCAGGGAATATGCCTAGAGGTGGAGACAGCTTGCTGCTGCTGTCCAGCCACCCATGTCGGAAAGAGAAATGGCCGACATGTTTATGAATACCCTGCAAGGGACATATATTGACAGGCTAGCTGCCTTTTCTTCCACCAGCTTCGCTGACGTAGTTATAGCTGGAGAAAGAATTGAAAGCCTTCTGAAAATGGGTAAAATTTCTGATAATGGTGCAAGCTCGTCAAGTAATCCCAGGAAGCCTTTTGTGGGACCAAGAAGAACCGGTGAGACAAATTCCATTTATGCCAACAGGGGCAGACCTCAGCATGTCCACAGATCAGTAGCAGCTGTCACAATTCCAGCTCCGATTCCTCAGCAACCAGCATATCAACCACAGCAACAACCACATTATCAGCAACAAGTTCAGTATCCGCCACAAAGAAACTACAACAACAACAACAACAACAATCAACAACAAAGACCCTTTCAGCAAAGACCATCACAGGCAAATAGGGTGATTGATCCAATCCCTATGCCTTATGCCGCTTTATTGCCACAACTCCTGAAACTCAACCTGGTTGAACTAAGGACGTTGGCACCACCAGATCCCTCCAGTCTTCCAAGAAACTATGATGTCAACGCCAGGTGTGCTTTTCATTCTAATGCGTCTGGCCACAATACAGAGAAATGCAGGGCTTTACAAATGAAAGTACAAGATCTGGTGGATTCCAAAGCCCTCAACTTTGCACCCCCGCCAAATGTAAACAAAAACCCCATGCCCAATCATGGAGGACCCAGAATTAATGCCATTGAGGAAGACAAGCCATCTTTCTTAATAACCAGTGTTGGACAAATTCGGACACCTCTGGTAGAAATTAAAGCTCAGCTCCTAGAATGCCAGATGTTCCCCGGGTGTGAGCTCGGTTGTGGTTATTGTAACATTTCGGTCAACGGGTGTGATAACTTGAGAAGAGGCATAGATAGTCTTATCAGAAGCGGTGTACTTCAGATCACAACATCGGCGCCTACAAATCCAGCAATCCCTCTGACAACAATTCCTGACTCTTCTACAACTGCAACAAGAATCATTCCAACCAATTCATCAATATCATCAACAATGGCTCCATCCATCACTTCAACAAATCAGATGACAACAACCATCTCTTCTACAACATCAGCACCCATTTATTCAGCAGGATCTTCTACAACGCCAGCAGAAATTAATGAAGATATCTCAGCAGTCACCATTTACTATGATCCAACATATGTTCCTCCAAACAACAATTTTCAACAACAAGCAGTGGCATCTCCTTCCAGGTCACTAGTCACCATCTACTACGATCCGCACACCATTTCAGTACCCTCTTCTGCTGCAGTCAGTCCAGTTACCATCACGGTGCCTGGACCCGTTCCATATGAAAGCAGTAATGCCATCCCTTGGCATTATGGCTCTGACCTTTACTGCAACGGGGAGAAAATCACTTTGGACTCTTCAACTTCTTCTCCACAGATCGATAATGTTAGGGGAGGCGGAGGCTTCACCATAAGCGGACGCCTTTTTGCCTCACAATTGCAAAAACCTAATGCCGAAGCAGAAGCTGCTGCAAAAGCAAAGGGGAAGAGTGTGGTACCTGAAGAACCAATCACCAAAGAAACTCAGAAGACATCTTTTGAGCAAGATGTAGATGAATTCATGAGAATCATAAAGAGAAGTGATTACAAGGTGGTGGATCAGCTTCACCAAACTCCCTCAAAGATCTCCATATTATCCCTGTTGATGTGTTCTGAAGCTCACAGGAATGCATTACTGAAAGTCTTGCACGCAGCATACGTGCCAGAGGAGATCACTGTTAATCAGCTAGAAACTGTGGTGGCAAATGTCAACACCAGTCATGGACTGGGCTTCACCAATGCTGACTTAACAACTGAGGGACGTAACCAAAACAAGGCTTTACACATCACTCTAGAATGCAAGGGTGCTGTTCTATCCCATGTATTGGTGGACACTGGGTCTTCACTCAATGTTCTACCAAAGAAAGCCTTGGTGAAGCTGGAGTATGACGGTTTAGCATTGCGTCCGAGTAATTTGGTGGTAAGAGCATTTGATGGCTCTAAAAGATCAGTGCTAGGGGAGATTGATCTGCCTGTGATGATTGGCCCGCAGACCTTCAAAATTACCTTCTATGTGATGGACATTCAGCCGGCCTACAGTTGTTTGTTGGGTAGACCTTGGATCCACGCCGCCGGCGCAGTTACGTCTACCCTTCACCAGAAGCTGAAATTCGAGTGGGAAGGCCAGATCATCACCATCTGTGGTGAAGAAGATATCTTTGTTAGCCATCTGGCTACGTACAAGTACATTGAGATGGATGGAGAAATCCATGAAACGATGAGCCAGAGATTTGAGGCCCTGAACATAAATGAAGCATCTGCTGTACTGGGAACCTCCATGACGTCTTATCAGCAAGCCAGGAAGGTTGTTGAAGAGGGGACTGCCCAAGGCTGGGGCAAGCTGTTGCCTGTGGAGAAGAAGGATGACAGATTTGGGTTGGGTTACAAACCAACTCAACAAGATCAACCAGAGGCTGTTAAGAAGCCCAATTTTGTCAGCGGGGGAATGCTCACCCTGGATGCAGTGAACAACTTGGAAGATGAGTCGGAGGATGAACGCAACCTGGAGAGCTGGATACGTCCAAAGATCCCGGGGAGCCGCGTCTCAAGCTGGTCTTCCCAGGAAATTATAAGGGTTACTCCTGCAGAGTAATTATTATTTCCTGTATATTTTAAGCATGCATCAAGTCTTGCATCTTGCCCAAGATGTCAAGACTCATTTTGTAATCGGGCCATCTTGTAATTTTGTGCAAACAGATCAATCAATGAATATCGGACATCTTTTGCAAATGAGTCTTTTTCTTTTCTGCTCACTGTTTTTCATTTTTCTTTTTGTACAAAAATAAAATGGAAATGTTTTCAAAATGATAACTTTACTTCACTTTTTCTAAACAAAGATTAAAATCGATCACTAAAATGAACAATCTAAACCCTTGCAGAGAGTGCCTTTCAGACTGCATCGACAACAGCACAGCTATGACTCGGTATGACTTTGACAATCCAATCAATCAAGCTGATGAAGGGGTTGAAGAAGATTATGAGCTTCCTGAAGAGCTAGCCAGGTTGTTAAGGCAAGAGGAGAAGGTTATCACTCCTCATCAGGAGGAGGTTGAAACGGTTAATCTCGGTACGGATGAGGATGTGAAAGAGGTTAAAATCGGGGCCTGCCTACAAGATTCGGTGAAGGAACAACTGATTGACATGCTTCGGGAATATGTAGATGTCTTTGCTTGGTCTTATCAGGATATGCCAGGGTTGGACACCGATATTGTTATGCACAAGCTGCCTTTAAGAGAAGACTGCCCGCCAGTAAAACAGAAACTGCGCCGTACTCGCCCAGATATGGCAATGAAAATCAAGGAAGAGGTACAAAAGCAGTGGGACGCCGGGTTCCTTGCTGTGACTAGCTATCCGCCGTGGGTTGCTAATATTGTACCTGTGCCTAAGAAAGATGGCAAGGTGAGGATGTGTGTGGACTACCGGGATCTAAACAGAGCCAGCCCGAAAGATGATTTCCCTTTACCTCACATTGATGTATTGGTTGATAATACGGCTCAGTTCTCGGTATTCTCCTTCATGGATGGATTTTCAAGATACAATCAGATCAATATGTCGCCTGAAGACATGGAGAAGACAACTTTTATCACACCCTGGGGCACGTTCTGTTACAAGGTGATGCCATTCAGACTGAAGAATGCTGGGGCAACATATCAACGGGCTATGGTAACATTATTCCACGACATGATCCATAAAGAAATTGAATGTTATGTGGATGACATGATTGCCAAGTCCCTCACAGAAGAAGACCACCTGGTAAATCTGTTGAAGTTATTCAAGCGTCTGAGGAAGTACCAACTGAAGCTGAACCCCAACAAGTGCACATTCGGGGTGAGATCTGGTAAGCTGCTGGGATTTATTGTGAGTGAGAAAGGGATTGAAGTAGACCCTGATAAAGTTAAAGCCATCCAAGAAATGCCTGCACCGAAGAATGAGAAAGAAGTTCGAGGTTTTCTAGGTAGATTGAACTACATTTCAAGGTTCATATCTCACCTTACAGCAACCTGTGAACCTTTGTTCAAGCTGTTGAGAAAAGAACAAACGGTCAGGTGGAACGAAGACTGCTAGAGGGCTTTTGAAAAAATCAAGGAATACTTGCAAGAACCTCCAATCCTTATGCCTCCAGTTGAAGGAAGACCTCTGATAATGTACTTGACAGTATTAGAAGAGTCAATGGGGTGTGTGCTGGGCCAGCATGACGAGTCTGGTCGAAAAGAGTACGCAATATACTACCTAAGCAAAAAGTTTACCGATTGTGAACAACGTTATTCACTGCTCGAGAAAACTTGTTGTGCTTTAGCGTGGGCTGCTCGCCGACTGAGACAGTATATGTTGACCCACACTACTTTATTGATATCAAAGATGGACCCAGTTAAGTACATATTTGAGAAGCCAGCACTTACCGGACGGGTTGCAAGATGACAAATGATCCTCACAGAATATGACATCCAGTACACATCTCAGAAAGCCATCAAGGGCAGTGTATTGTCTGATTATCTTGCTGAGCAACCCATTGATGATTACCAGCCTATGAGATTTGACTTCCCTGATGAAGACATCATGTTCATTAAAGCAAAAGATCATAAAGAGCCTGTTCACACTGAAGGGCCTGACCCAGGAGAAGAATGGACTATGATGTTTGATGGGGCTGTCAATATGAATGGTCGTGGTGTTGGTGCAGTACTCATTACACCTAAAGGAGTTCACATGCCTTTCTCGACAAAACTCACCTTTAACTGCACTAACAACGAAGCTGAATACAAAGCTTGTATTATGGGTCTTGAGGAAGCCATCGACCTCAGGATCAAGACTTTGACTGTATTCGGAGATTCAGCTCTGGTAATCAATCAAACCAACGGCAAATGGTACACCCACCAGGATCATCTGATACCTTACAGGGATTATACAAGGAGGTTATTGACTTTCTTTACAACGGTCAAGCTTGAGTATATCCCTCGAGACGAGAATCAGTTTGCAGATGCTCTGGCTACCATTTCATCCATGATCAAAGTTCAAGCTGCCAACTTTGTACCTCGGATCTCAGTATCCAGACTCGACAGACCAGCATATGTGTTCTCAGCAGATATTGTCAAAGATGATAAGCCTTGGTTCCACGACATCAAATGCTTCTTGGAGGATCAAACATACCCACCTGGGGCATCTTCCAGTGATAAGAAGACATTAAGAAGGCTTGCTGGTAGTTTCTTCCTGAATGCCGATGGTTCCCTGTACAAGAGAAACTTTGATATGGTACTCCTCAGATGCGTTGATAGAACAGAAGCAGACTTGTTAATGCACAAGGTGCACGAAGGATCTTTTGGTACCCATGCCGGAGGGCATGCAATGGCAAAGAAGTTGCTAAGATCAGGCTATTACTGGATCACAATGGATGCAGACTGTTGTGCCTATGCCAGAAAATGCCATAAATGCCAGATCTATGCGGATAAGGTGCATTTGCCTCCCAATCCTTTGAACGTGATGTCTTCACCCTGGCCCTTTGCTATGTCGGGCATTGATATGATTGGCAAGATTGAACCGACTGCTTCAAATGGCCACAGATTCATCCTGGTTGCTATTGACTATTTCACCAAGTGGGTTGAAGCAGCTTCATATGCAAGTGTTACAAGGCAAGTGGTAGCCCGATTTCTGAAGAGAGACATCATTTGTCGGTATGGGGTTCCCGAGCGAATCATTACTGATAATGGTTCCAATTTAAACAATAAAATGATGGCAGAGCTATGCCGGGATTTCAAGATCCAACACCACAACTCTTCTCCTTACAGGCCAAAGATGAATGGCGCTGTTGAGGCAGCAAATAAGAATATCAAGAAGATTGTGCAGAAGATGGTAGTTACCTACAAAGACTGGCATGAAATGCTACCATTTGCCTTGCATGGGTACCGTACGTCAATCCGAACATCCACTGGGGCAACACCATATCAGTTTGTGTATGGTATGGAGGCAGTCCTACCTGTTGAAGTTGAATTACCCTCCCTGCGGGTACTGATGGATGTTAAGCTGAACGAAGCAGAATGGGTCCGATCCCGATACGAACAACTGAGTCTGATTGAAGAGAAGAGATTAGCTGCAATCTGTCATGGGCAGCTGTATCAGAAAAGAATGAAGAAAGCCTTCGATCAGAAAGTCAGGCTCCGAGAATACCAAGTAGGAGATCTTGTGCTGAAAAGACTCCTTCCTCCTCATACAGACCACATGGGCAAATGGACTCCGAACTATGAAGGACCATTCGTAGTAACGAAAGTTTTCTTTGGTGGAGCACTCATGCTCAGTACTATGGATGGCGAAGACTTCCCGTCCCCTGTGAATTCATATGCAGTTAAAAAATACTTCGCATAAAAATGACCCGCTGGACATAAAAACAGAATGTAAGTCCAGGCAAAAATAGGGCATCCCGGCGAGTCAAAAACAGAATAAAAGACTCGGGCAAAAATAAGGGAAAATAAATATATAAAAAAAGGGTACACCCGCTGAGTCGAAAAGCCGCATCGGACAACTCAGGCAAAAAAGGGTATCCCGATGGATTGAAAACCCGAAAGGGCAATCCATGCAAAATAAGGGAATAAACGAATGACTGTACTCTGAATTCATCTGTATCACTCACAACTTGGTAAGCTTCGAAGGGTTCAAGCGCCGGTCAGAATCAGCCTTCTTCAGAGAGCAAGACTAGAAGAACGTCAAAAGTCATACGAGTCATAGCAAAGGGAAGCTCCCCGAAACGTCGTCAACATTGCCAATACCTTTTATTTCTCAATTTGTGACAATCTCCTCATTTTAGGGGATTTGTTTCTTTGACTGTATTTTGCCAATTCAGGGCACATGAATCAATAAAATCAGATTTTTCAGTCACATTTCGTCTCGCACATTTTATTTTCATTTGCAAGAATGTCCGATGTCTTTAAGATACTGATTTCATAAATACAGATGTTTTTCTTCTAAAATACGTGCGTGCAGGAAATATACTTACTCCCGGGAGTGTCTGAACTCCTATGATGGAATCCGGTAAGGGATACCTCGGGATTACTTGTGCATTTCTCTGTCTTTTCAGGATTGCAGGTATTCAAAGCACAACATGGGGCATGAAGGCTTCTCCCCAGCAAGATGCCTAATCATTATCTACTCAGTCTATATCCCGATTAGCACCAGAGGCGCTTTCTCCCCAGCTGAGTTGCCATTTGTTACTTCCTCCGCAACCAAGTACAAAAGCCAGGGAACCATCTCCCCACAGAGTTTCAGCCTCTATCCAGGAGAGCAACGCCTGAAGATCTCACAACAGAGCGACGAAAGCTTCTACAAACCCCAGCTGGGTCCCCCATCACCAAGACAGGTCTATCAGTGACCTATTTCCCCAAGCAGAGTCATATATGTCAGATCCACCAAAGGCCTCATCCCCAGCTGGGATGTCCACTCCAAGCAGATCAACCAGAGATCTTCGCAGCAACGGGATCCGAATCCCGGATCGGTACCTTTGCATAATCATAGCATTCGCATCATATTCTCCCCACATAGCGTAGCATTCCGTCTAATACGGAGCATTACGGTAAAAATCAAACATATTGCATAATCATAAGCCATGGTCTGAATCAAACACTTGTAAATACTGGCAATCCGTTAGCAATATACAGAGAAACTCCCCAAATTCCCCACCAGAGAGCCAAAGCACTGGCCTTACACTCACGAATACAAATACACACTCCTTTTGGCACTCGTCCGTGTCATCATTCCCCAGTAAAGTTGCCCGAGCAAACAGGCACTTGTATATTACAGATACTTCTTGACACTCGTCCGTGTCATATCCCCAGCAGAAAGCCGAAGCATCCTCTTTGCACTCACAAATATATATACCTATACAGATTCCCTGACACCCGTCCGTGTCACCTTCCCCAACATAACTACCTGAATACTTTGTAAAGCATATACTTGTTTAATTACATTTTCCTCTTTTGACACTCGTCCGTGTCACACTCTCCAGCAAGTTAAATACTCACCTGTACACCACTCATACTTTTTACTCCTGTTTTACTCATACAGATACTCGTCCGTATCTTGTATATACCACTCAAAACCCCTCAGATTCGACACTCGTCCGTGTTCTTTGTTAACCAGCTGATACTCGTCCGTATCATCATCTCAGAACATGCGTCAAGCGTTTGTTTCTATCCGATACTCGTCCGTATCGTAATCTTAAGGATGCTCGTCCGCGTATTTAATCTATGCATCGTGTCAAACACTTATGTCTTCTTGAATTTAGACACTCGTCTATGTCTACCATTCCCCAGAAGAGTCCCCTCAGAATCAACACTCGTCCGTGTTCTTTGTTAACCAGTTGGTACTCGTCCGTATCATCATCTCAGAACTTGCGTCAGCGTTTGTTTCTACTGGTACTCGTTCGTATCACGGTCTTAGGGATGCTCATCCGCATCTTTAATCTATACGCAACGTCAAAACACTTATACCTTTTATTTCTTGGATGTAAACACTCGTTCGTGTTTACTATTCCCCAGTAGGTCGCCAGCAAAGCAAAACTTCTTTTCTATCTGACATTCGCCCTATGTCATGATACCTTTCGGCAGCCGTACCCCGCCAGGTGATCGTCCCTCACCTTTGGATGACCGTCCCTCATCCTTTCCCCAGCGGAGTCCCCATTATTGGAACCCTTTTCTATCCGACATTCGTCATATGTCGTGATATTTTTAGCAGCCGTCCCCTGCTAGGTGATCGTCCTTCACCTCCTGATGATTGTCCTTCATCATTTTATCCGATGGCCGTCCCCATCGTTGATCTTGTTATCTGACATTCGTCCTATGTCATGATAAACCCTGAGAGCAGTCGTCCCCTGCTAGGTGATCGTCCTTCACCTCTTGATGATCATCCTTCATCATGCTCATCCGATGGCCGTCCCCATCGTCGACCTTTTATCCGGCATTCGTCCTATGTCGCGATATTTTTTAGCAGCCGTCCCCTGCTAGGTGATCGTCCTTCACCTCCTGATGATCGTCCTTCATCATTTTATCCGATGGCCGTCCCCATCGTTGATCTTGTTATCTGACATTCGTCCTATGTCATGATAAACCCTGAGAGCAGCCGTACCCTGCTAGGTGATCGTCCTTAACCTCTTGATGATCGTCCTTCATCATGCTCATCTGATGGCCGTCCCCATCGTCGACCTTTTATCTGGCATTCGTCCTATGTCGTGATACTTTCGGCAGCCGTACCCTGCCAGGTGATCGTCCTTCACCTTAGATGACCGTCCCTCATCTTATCCCCATCAGAGCAGCCGTCCCCTGCTAGGTGATCGTCCTTCACCTTTGATGACTGTACCTCATCATTTATTTCATTCACCTATTCCCCAGAGAATCTTTGTCACTTTATTTTGATGGCCGTCCCCATCATAATCTCTTATATCCCCAGCATGTCGGTCGTCCCCGTCATTGCTCTTTCCCAGCAGTCGTCCTCTGCTCTACGGTCGTCCTCCGTCGCCCGCACTTTATAAATATACTTTATTTTCTTTTACAATCTATATCCCTTTTCTTCTTCATTCTGTGAGCGCAAATTTTGGACTGTCTTTGGTATTCAACCACAAGTTATCTTGTTAGCCTGTTAAGCCGTTGCTTACATCCTGCACAGCTAACTCATGCTTGAATAGGGGCAGCTGTAAACACCCCAAATTTTCCCTCACCCATTCACACCATGGCTTGTTATCTTTTCATATGCATAAGTTCAATCATAGAATCTCATATTGCATATTTGCTTCACTGCATTGCTTCTAAGTCATCTGCATCTAGGGTTTGTGATCTGAGCAATCCAAGAGCCATTTGAGCCACTCCAAAGGTCTTCAATCATTTCAAAGGGGTCCATGTATGTTCAAGCATCATATTATATTCTCTCAAAGTCAAGAATGTCAAAAATCACAAGAACTGGGATTGGCATGGAAGCAGAGCCAGGTTTAACTGCATAGATGACCTAGAATTAAGGTTTTGGCTTCAAAGGCCATAACTCCAATTTTTTTGGTCATTCTTGTTTCTATTGGTCTCTATATGGTATAGGGATCATGCATATCAATTTTCATGAAGAAATTCCATGGGGAAGGCATCTGATCAAGAGTTGACTTTTTGAGCAAGTCAGTGCAAAATCAGGGCATCTGAAGCCCCCAATGACCCAACCAAAGGGTGTTCTTCATCATTTTGATTATGTATGATCTTTATTTGGTCATAGAAGATGTTGGAAGTTCACAAAATTGAAGAATTTCAAGCCATTTGCAAAGTTGACTTTTTGGGAAAATGACTTGTAATGGAAACTTGCCATTTTGGGAAACTTTTTCAACCCTTGCTTTTTGATTCAAAAATGCTTCAAATGAGAAAACTTTGGTCATGAAAGTTGTAGAATGGATCATTCCCTTTTCAAAAAGTACAAGAACTCATTCTAATTCATCTTGGATCAAAAGTTATGGCTTGTCAAAGTTGGGAAAAATCACATAATTTCAAGTTTTCTACCAAAGAGGCAAAGTTGCAAAACCACTTGCCCAAGCAAATTGTGCTATCAAATGGACTTCTAATCTTCATACAAACATAAACCAAGGCCTAAGGATCAGATTGCATCAAAAGTTCACTCATTTTCATGACTTGTGGATCAAGAAACTTCAAAAGGGCCAAAAGTTCACAAATTTGCAAAATGATCCATAACTCTTCATCCACTTGAGCCAGCTCACAAAATCTGATTTCATGACACCCCTTGATCCTTGCTGCGCATAGCCATGCCCCTATCTCAGCCTGCCACTTGCCCATACCTCCAAGTACAACTTTCTTGACTTTTTGCAACTTGAAGCCATACCAATCCCACAGTGACACAACAACTCTCTGCCCAATCCAGACCTTACAAACACACTCCAAGGATCCAATTTCATAACATAACTCATCCTGAAACTCTCCCCAAGCCAGCATTCTCATTTTCCACCTTTTATGCAACTTCCTTCGAAACTCATCATACAGCCTTCAAACACAAAAACAAACTTCATAGAACATCTCAGCATGTTCCACTGATCACAAACCAACCATTGTTTTGGCCTGAAACCTCCCACATCACAAATACGATTTTCACACTCCCTTGACCTAAGCTTCTGCCAACTCTCTCTAAAGGCCATATAAACTCCAGCTAAGTGTCAAAAGCTTCTAAGGAGGATCATTGGGACTTGTTTGAGCCAAAGAAGCAGCCAGAAAGCTCCTGGATTGAAAGCTCAACCTCAGGTAACATGATGAACAAATTTTCCAGAACCTTGTTTTCTTGTTAGAATGTTGTTCTACATGTTGCCCTGATCATGGGGATCTATTTGTTTTTTTGAAATGAGCCAGAAACAAGCATGTTATGATGATCTGAAAGTTTGCCCGTAAAAATGTTTTTGCTTGATTCCTTTGATTCATGAAAAATAAATGCTGTTTGATTTAGGGTTTATGCTTAGTGATGTTCATAGGTTGATTCTGGAGATTTTTGTGAGGTTTTGATGCGTATTGAGAGAGATAGAGATTTTGGCCTGCCGGAGAAGATGACCGGAACACTGTTCCGGTCATCTGAAAGTGATTAGGGTTCAGATTAGGGTTAATGACTTAATTAGCGTAGTTTGAATGTGAGCCGTCCAGATGCGCACGCTGGTCAATTCCCTCCCTTTTTATTTGAATCTCAGCCACTGGATTGGATTACTTTCATAAATTCGTATTTTTAATTCATTTAAATTGTATTTATTTCCACATTTTATTTAAAATAGCAAAACACCTTTAAAAATTATGAAATTTTTTGTCAAGAGTTTCATTAATTTTTAAAACCCAAAAATATTTTTATTTTTATTTTTTGCATTAAAAATTATTTTTAAATTATTTAAAAGTTTATTTTTAATTAATTAATGAAAATTAATTAATTAAAAATACTTTTAGGTATCTAAAAATTACAAAAAAATTCATGTAACATTTATAAACATTGTCCAACTCTCAAACCAAATTTCGTTTTTGATCTTGATGCCTTTTGATAATTTTCTTTGGATTTAATTTCATTTCAAGGCAATATTTTGTTCCAAACTTCAAAAATTCACTTCTGCCTAACCATTGAGAGTTGGACAATGATTCTTCTTGTATTGCATCTTGCATAGCATGTAGTTTATAGGATAAAATTGGTTTGAATTGATCTTGCATTTTCAATTTGTTTGGCATTTTTCTTGACAAGGTATCTCAAAACCCTAGTAATCTTAGAAAATTCATAACTTTCAATAGGTTAAAAGTTGGATCCCCTCCTTTGGGCAGTGAGTTTGTATAGGTTTAGGGTTCCTTTGATTGCATTTTCAAATTTTTATCATGTCTCTTGCTTCTGGTTTTGGATTTTGCTTTGTGTGTTGATCATAAACCCTAATTTATGCCTTCCTTTGCATCCATATTCCATTTGCTTGCATACCATGACTTGCCATGACATTTTGTGCATTCATTTGATTCATAATACATCTTAAGACATATTAGAATCATGTTTGATCATTGCATCTTTCATTTGCCATGTTATATGTCTTTTGTGTTCCATAACTTTTCATGAACATTCATGGTTCAAAGCATGCTTCTCTTGCATCCATATGTTTGTATGATCATTCTCATGCCTTGTCTCATGTTTGCATCATCTCTTAGCATCATTAACATCATACTCATGCTTCTGGTTTTGGTTTGCATCATCACATTTCATCTCATTTGCATTACATTTCATTTCTTTTGCTAACTTTTCAGGTGGTAAGTTGTTTTGAGAAGTGGATTTGCCTTCACTTCTCACAATCTCTTTTCATCTCTCTTATGCATCATTGCTGCATTTTATCTTGTGCTTTGGATTGAGCTTGCTCATTCTTGTCCATCTTACCTTCTTTCTTCAAGCGACTTGACTTCTTGAGTGAAGCAAGTTGTTTTGCTTCTCTTTGTTTCTAGATCCTTTCATCTGCTTCTCTCCTTGGTGGCTCTTTGAAGATTCTTTCTTTCTTAAGCCTCATTAACCCTAGGAATGACCAAGCATGATAACAATTAGGGTTTGATTAGTCCCCCACTTGTAAACATCCCAAATTTGCCCTCACCCATTCACCATGGCTTGTGATCATGCATAAACACAATCATATCATTTCATATCTCATTTTTGGTTCACTGCATAGTTTCTAAGTCATCTGCACCTAGGGTTTGTGATCTGAGCAGTCCAAGAGCCTCTTGAGCCACTCCCAAAGGCCATCAATCACTTCAAAGGGATCCATGAGTGTTCTTATATCATATTACATCCTCTCAAAGTCAAAAATGCAAAAGAATCACAAGAACTGGGATTGGTATGGATGCAGAGCCAAGTTTGACTGCACAGTTGACCTAAAATTAGGGTTTTGGTTTCAGAGGCCATAACTCCAAATTTTTTGGTCATTCTTGTTTCCATTGGTCTCTATATGGTATAGGGAGTATGCATATCAATTTTCATGAAGAAATTCCATGGGGAAGTCATCTGATCAAGAGTTGACTTCCTGGACAAGTCAGTGCAAAATCAGGGCATCTGAGGCCCCCAATGACCCAACCAAGGGGTGATCTTCATCATTTTGAGTGTATTTGATCTTTATTTGATCATGGAAGAAGGTTGAAGCTCACAAAATTCAAGAATTTGAAGTTTTTGCAAAGTTGACTTTTTTGGGCATAGTTGACTTTTCAAGAATATGTCATTTTATGCCATTTTTCAAGCCTTGCTTTTTGATCCAAAAATGCTTCAAATGGAAAAAAATTGGTCATGAAAGTTGTAGAATACATTTTTCCCTTTTCAAAAAGTACAAGAACATGACCTAATTCATTTTGGATCAAAAGTTATGGTGTGACAAAGTTGGCAAAAATCATTAATTTTCAAGACATGCCTCAAATGAGAAATTTGCAAAATCATGAACCAAGGCAAATTGTAACTTCTAATTGACATCAAACCATTACACAAACATTCTATGTGACCTAAAAGTCAGATTTGAACCAAAGTTTCTCATGTTCATGGTTTGTATGGCAAGAGATTTTCATGAAGTTTCAAAAGTAACCAAGTTGCAAAACCACTCATCACACTTCACCCACTTGCTGCATTGGCCTTTGAACCAGCCATAGCCTCTCACCTCATCTTGCTGTGCAGCCCATGCCTCTTGTACCAAGCTAGAACTCAAGCCATGCTTCTCTTACAACAAAGTGGACTTTTTGCAAAAGTAAACATCCCAATCACAGCAGGCCAGGTCACATCATCTGACCAATAGGAGTCTTTTATGCAAAGCAAAGGCTAGCCATTTCATACATCAAGCCAGCCTGAAGCAAGCCCTAGCACAGCATACACAAACTCACCCCATTTTGCATTTCTCTTCGAATCTGTCTCCATAACTCACAAACATTCAAACAAGTTTCACTAATCATCTCACCATGCTTCATAAAGCCTAAACCAACAAGACACAAGCCTGAATCAAGCAAGAACACCATTTCTCCATTTTCACTCCCAGGAGCAAAACCTTTCGAAACTCACTCCACAGGCCATAAACACCAAAACAAACTCCACAAACCTTCTCCACTCAGCATCTGGACCACAAAGAACCATTCACCCATGCTTAAAACAGCCTGAATCATCATCACCATTTTTAACTGAGCTTGAGCAGAAGCTGTTCAAACTCCTTCACCAGCCAACATAAATTTCTTCCAAGCATTCAGGCATCATCAAGGGGTCATAAGGAGTGGATTTCACAAGGAGAGGAGGTCTGAAAGTTACCAGAGTGAAAGCTTCGAAACTCAGGTAGCTCAAGAACTTTTTTTCCAGAAATCATTTTTTAAGTTCTTAAGTTGTTCTATATGCTTCACTGATTACTCTGATATCTTTAGTTTTGAAAATGGTGGAGAGATGAGAGTTTAATTAGTCTTTGAAACCTTTTTGCCCTAGTTCTTGTTTGCTTCGATTCAGCCTTTCCTGGAAAAATAAATTTGTTTTGATTGAGGGTTATGATTCGTGAGTGAGTGGGAAACATTTCTGTTCAATTAGATTTCATTTTCGTAACGTATGGAGTGAGTTTGAGGTTTGGGGCGAACGGAGAAGATGACCGGAACACTGTTCCGGTCATCTGAAAGTGTTTAACGGCGTAATTAGGGTTTAAGCATTAATTAGCTGATTTTGAATTTGAGCCGTAGGATGTGGCGCCAAGTCTCTTCCCGCGCGCGTGTGTTTGAATCTGGATCATTGGATGTGCATACTTTTTCTTATTTCAGTTTAAATTCATTGTTATTTCCATTTAATTCATTTGTTTTACACAATTTATTAAAAATAGTAAAATTGTTTTAAAAATTATGAAACTTTTTGTCAAGAGTTTCATCAATTTTTAAAACACAAAAATATTTTTATTTTTATTTTTAGCATTTAAAAAGTATTTTAAAATATTTAAAAGTTTATTTTTAATTGATTAATGGAAATTAATTTATTAAAAATACTTTTAGGTATTTAAAAATCACCAAAAAAATTTATGAAATGTTCTAAGACATTTAGAAACATTGTACAACCCTCAAACCAAATTTATTTTTTGATCTTGATGCATTTTGAGAATTTTTCATTGATTTAAAATCATTTTTATGCATTAATTTGATCCAAAGTTCCAAATATCATTTCTGCCTATCCATGAGGAGTTGGACATTGATTCCTTTTGCATTGCATTGTGTTTAGCATGTAGTTTGTAAGATTAAATGGCCATGATTTGATCTTTCATTTTCAATTTGTTTAGTAATTTTCTTGTTTAGGAACCCTAAAACCCTAGCAAACTTAGAAAAATCATAACTTGAAATTGGTTAAGAGTTGAAACCTCTCCTTTGGGCATTGGTTTAGTATAGGGTTAGGGGTCCTTTGAGTGGAATTTTCAATTTTTTTTATCTTAGGGTTTGCTTCTGATTTTGATTTTTGTTTGATGTATTGTTCATAAACCCTAGTTTGGGCTTTCATATGCACCCATCTTGCATTCTCCTGCATAACATGACTTGCCATGACATTCCATGCCTCCATGTGATTCATTTGACATCATAAGACATATTGAAAGCATGATTGATCATTGCATCATGTATTTGCCATGTTGTATGCCATGTGCACTTCATAACTTTTCATGTATGTCCATGCTTCCTAACTTGCTTCATTTGCATTCATGAACTTGTATGGTCATTTCCATGTGCTGCCTCATGTTTGTAGCATCTCATAGCATCATTAGCATCATGTAAATGCTTCTGGTTTTGTTTCTCATCATGTCATCTCATCCCATTTTGCATTGCATTGCATTTCTTTTCTAACCTTTCAGGTGGTAAGTGATTTTGAGAAGTGAATTTGCCTTCACTTCTCACAACTTTTCTTTTCATCTCTCTTGCATCCATGCTGCATTTTTATTTGTGTTTGGGTTTGAGCTTGCTCATTCTTCTTCTTCCCACTTTCTTTCCTCAAGTGACTTGACTTCTTGAATGAAGCAAGTTGCTTTGCTTCTCTTGATCCTTTCATCTGCTTCCTGGTGGTTCCATTGAAGATCTTTCTTGTTTAACCTCACAAACCTTAGGAACAACCAAGCATGGCAATGATTAGGGTTTTGATTAGTCTCCCCTCTTAGTTTTACCTTTGTATCTTCTTTGAGTCTTCTCTTCTCATCTCATAATCAGGGACTAAACCCTAAAGGCTTTAAGGCTTTGTGATTAAGCTTATGCCTGCATCCTTCTATTAGGATGGAGTGTATAACTTTAATCCTAAGTGTTAAACCCTTAATGTGTTTAACTCTCTTAATCAATTCACTTAATAACCATCAAGACATCACACTTGTAACTTGGGCCTTGCATTAGGGTTCTAATTCTTCCTTAATTGGTTAAGAAGGACTAACCCTAGTGTTAATGGACAAGTCCCCCTCAAGTTGTCTTACAAATCATAAAATCCACTTCATAATCATACCATTAAATAAAATCCACTTAATCAAAGGCTTGTTTTGTCATGAGTTTAATCCCTAATCATGGATTAAGTTGAGGAGCTTTCCTCAGCTTAAACATTCTCATTTATTATCCTTCTATTAGGATGGTGTAATGAGTCTGTTTAATCCTTGATTATGGCTTAACCTCATTACTCAACACTAAACAAAAACACCAAAAACATCTAAATAATCACAAGTAGGTTAATGATCTTAATCCTACATCAAAGGTGTTTAAGTGTGAGAATCTGACTTCACACTTAAGGTACTCTCATTACCCCTAATCAGAGGGAAGATGTGATGAGTTTACTAACCCATTGGTTTAGGCTTAAACTCATTAACTTATGTCAAACTCTCAAAAGCAATAAAAGATTGAAAACTCAAAAACAAACAATAATCGTCTCCTCCGGGATTCTTTTCTCATCTCATTCGCTCACAAACGAGAACTTGCTTCTTCCGTCTAATGCAAGACAGTTTGCACCTGAGCCAGACAGGTCATACACTTGAGCATAGGCAAGCAAGCAGTTCACAAGTCAATTCACCTTTCAGTCTCTTTGGGTCGAACTACGGTGTTCTGACTTCCTCATTGCACGAGAGGATACGTAGGCATAACTCAACAATTATCGAACAAAAGTCTCTGTATATTCCCCCTCTTTCCAGCATCATTCTCTTAGCCTCATGATCATGGGCATACTCTTTCCTTATACTGACACTTCACTTATTACACTTCACTTCTTTTACACTGACACCTGTACATCCTTTTTCCAGCTCTTTATACACAAATTGCACTGACACTACCCCTTTAAAACATAAATCTCTTAAGCGTGGATCCCGTCGAGTACGGCGGACAATCTGGGTGCTAATACCTTCCCAGGTTGTAACCAACCCCCTTTCTCAGTCTCTCTGGTTCGCAACCGTCTTATCCATCTCTTTCTAGGTCTATGCAGCATTACCTTTCCTCCGGGATAAAAATGCCTAGCTGGCGACTCTATTCATCTCCAGTGAGTTCACTGCTGTGTGTTCTCATTGTCCCTCTCGCCGACCGTTCGCGTCTGTACCTTTATCTGGGCCTATGTCCACTTATCGGGAGCGACAGCTTGGCGACTCTGCTGGGGAACCTTATACTGTAACCAGGGCTTCTGGTTCTTTTTGTGGGTTCCTCCTAGCGCTTGATTGATTTGTGTTTACTGGGGTGTTATGTGCTATTTGTGTTTGTGTATTTGCTCTATTTTTGCTTATGTACAGTTGCTTTATTGCTTTCTTTATTGCTTTTGTACATATCATACTGTCATGCTGCTGGCTGGATCTGTTGTTTGCTTTGGTGGGTGGGTGTTTCATCGAGAGTTAAGGCCCTATACCTGGGACCTGAGTGACACCTAGGCTAGAGTGAATCATATTCTTTCCCATTCCATCTCGGTCTGGTGCGGGAATATGAAACACGGTTCAGATATGGGTTTCTTCTTGAGAACTCTGTGTTGCAGATTTCCTGCAATGCTAGGGCTATCTGGGAAGCCTGCTAAGTCTGGATGACCTTTTAGTATTGACCTTCAGAAACTGAGGTGAATTAGAGGAGGAACTTTTATGGTTATTGTAAACACTGTACCTCCGGGTTAGAAGTGTTTACACTTCTCATAACTGATCCAAGTCTGAGGATCCTTGTTTTAGATCACCACCTGTGAGGGGGGTTGGGCTGTTTACAGGTTTGCAGGTACCTTGACCTCAGAATACCCTGTTACTTTGATTTGATTAAGAATACTCCATGTTGGAACAGTTCTTGTGATTCTAAACCCTGGACATGTGGCTCTTTATTTGAGCCCCCCACCTTGGTTACTGGACTTATGGACCTCCATCTGGATTTCTTACACACATGGACTTATATCAGAGCACTTGATCAGATCCAGCTCAGTCATAAACCCTTTGCATATCATTTGCATACATAATCATTGCATCATATTGACATTTGTTTATTTGTGTTTCAGGGTATCCATCTTCATTTGGTTTTGGTTTTGACCCCATCTTCAGTATTGACCTATCTTCATCAGCACTTGCTTCAGCTATCAGCAATCTACTCCAGCCAATCAGTGGCCCATTGTTCAGTATCATCATCAGCACTTGTTTCTACTCAGTCTCAACATCATGGCACCTAAAAAGAGCAACATCACCTACCATTTCTTCCAGCCAGAGCTAGCTGACATCAGGAGGATTCAGACCCTGATCACTCCAGACCATATACCACTGTTCAGGGAACACCATGGAGATATACTTGATATGGTTATGGATCTGGACCCCTCACAGAGAAGCCTGATCCACACTTGCCTTCAGTTTTATGATCCCCCACTGAGATGTTTCACTTTTCAGGACTTTCAGCTGGGCCCTTTATTGGAAGAATACTCATCATTAGTTGGTATACCTATCAGGGGTGGAGTCCCTTTCAACCCTGAGATGGTCTTTCCTGGTAATGAAGAGGTAGCAAAGGCATTACATCTGGAACCAGTCCTGATTGGGCAGCATATGACTTCTAAGGCTGGAATCCCTGGCTTGCATCTGGATTTCTTGATCTCTCAAGCCACCTTGAAAGCTTCTTTAGGAGAGTGGAAAGCAGTCTGTGCTTTATTGGCCTCGAGCATATATGGGATCATATTATTTGCAGATGAGCCTCGATTTGTTAGCAAGAATGCAATCCATCTTTTCATTCTAAGGAACCCAGTGCCAACTTTATTGGGTGACCTCTACTATTCAGTGCATCAGAGGAATGAAAAGCAGAGGGGAAGATTAGTAAGATGCTGTGCTCCTTTGTTCCATACTTGGCTTCTCAGGCATTTGCCCAAGACAGATGCATTTTTGAACCCTCATCAACAGAAAAACTGGGCTGGAAGACTTACTACTCTTACTTCAGCTGATATCAGGTGGTGCACTCAAAGCACAAAAGGCAGGGATATCATCACCAGCTGTGGGCATTTTCCCAATGTGCCCCTAATAGGAGTTAAGGGTAGTATTAATTACAACCCTCTGCTGTTCAAAAGACAACTGGGCTATGCACTGGTCCACATTCCTAAGGCACAGGACCTGGTTGAGACTCTTTATTGTGAGAACAAGCTTAATCTGGCTATTGTTAGGCAGGCAGCCTGGGCCTGGGATAATGTGCAGACTAAGGGAGTAACCATCCTGGGGAAGTGTAACAATGTGGCATCAGCACAATACTATGATTGGTCCCATGCCAGGGCTCAATTCTCTGGGATGCCCTTTACTATAGAAGATATGCCCGGGCCTTCCACAACACCACCTCCAGCAACTGTCAGCTTAGAGGAGTTTGAGAAGTTGAAAGAGAGAAATGAGAAGCTGACTCAAGCTCTACAGAAGACCCTCTGGGAAAGGAGTGATGGCAGACTGGATATTGAGAGGTTGGAGAAGTTGAAAGTGGAGCATCTGGCTAGAATTGAGAAGTCTGAAGATTACATTAAGAAGTCTAGGGCTGGAGAACAAATCCTGAAGAATGCTTGCAAGGAAGCCCAGTTCCAGAAAGCCAGGACAGACTTGTATCTGAAGGAGAGTCAGGCTAGGTGGGTCAGGATCACCGAGGCTCGTACTCTGGAGGACAAGAGGGTCCAAGACAAGATAGAGCAGATGGAAGCTAGTGCAAAAGAGCAACAAGAAGCCCTGGCAGCAGCCCAGAGGGAGATATCAGAGCTAAAGATCAGAGCTGGAGTGAAGAGGTCAAAGGACCAAAGTCAGCACAAGAAGCTAACTGCAGCTGTTACTACCCGGAACCTCCTTATCAGGAACCTTACGGAGCGTCCGGCTGATCCTGTGACCGAAGCACTTCTCAAGGAAGTTCGGGAGGATGAGTTTGGTCTTGGTGTTTGACCATTTGTTTGTTGTTGCTTTCATTCCATGTACTTTTATTTTCTTGAAATGTATTTTGACCCCTCAGAGGGCTTGTATTTGTAAACAAACTATGTACCAGTGGCCTTTTGTAATATATGTATTAGTTTGTTCCATCCGAGTTTACTTCGAAAGCAACATCAACAACATCATCTTCAAGGGTCTGGAAGGGTCAAAACTGAATGCCAAGCCAGATACCCTGAAAACAAATAAGCATACTGCATTGCATGCTAACCTTTTGTTTGTTTTGTAGGTTTTTGTTTTGTTGTTGCTAACTCTGTTGTGATGTTCAGGAACTATTGCTCGGCGCCGAGTATTTCCCCTCAACCGTCCGCACCGATATCCAACCAGTAACAACCTTCCGGGCATACAGATGGATCAGATGCAGCAAGACCTTACTGAGGTCAGGAACCAAATGACCAACGAGAGGTTGGAAATGAGGACTCAAATGACGCAGTTTATGGAGGTAATAAACAACATGGCTCAAAGCCAGGAGAGGCTCAGAGCACTGGTAGAAGGGAGAAACCAGGAAGACCATCAGCCAGGGACTGCTGGCACCAGCAACAATGAAAGAGTCCAACCTCATGCCAATCCCCCAGTCTTTGGACCCCACCTCCATCCAGAGGCCAACATTCCAGTCAATATACAAGGGCCTGCCACAGCGGGGAGGGTGCTGCAAGAAGACCCTCAAGAAGACCAGTTCACAGTAATGGGAGCCGGGGAAGAAGCTTATGATAAAAGGTTGGATGAAATAGCTGAGAAATTAAGATCCTTAGAGTCTCAAAACTCTTTGGGTTTCGATGTTATGGATATGGGCTTGGTAGATGGGGTCAGGATTCCCCACAAGTTTAAGCCACCATGCTTTGAGAAATATAATGGGTCTTCCTGTCCCCGGACCCATCTACAATCTTTTCTCGGGAGGCTAAAAGCCTATACCATGGACGAGAAGCTGTGGATGTTCTATTTTGAGGATAGCTTGACTGGAGCTTCGAGGGAATGGTATTCCCATCTGACAAGAGCAACTATTAGATGCTGGAAGGACCTGGCAGAGGCCTTCATCAGACAGTATCAGTATAATCTGGATATGGCACCCAACAGGACCCTCCTAATGGGAATGTCACAGTCATCTAGAGAGAGCTTCCGAGAGTATGCTCAAAGATGGAGACAGCTTGCTGCTGCTGTCCAGCCACCTATGTCAGAAAGGGAGATGGCTGATATGTTCATGAACACCCTTCAGGGGACTTACATTGACAGGCTAGTTGCCTTCTCATCTACCAGCTTTGCAGATGTTGTCATAGCTGGGGAGAGAATTGAAAGCCTATTGAAGATGGGTAAGATCTCAGACAACGGTGCAAGCTCATCCAGTAATGCAAGAAAGCCTTTTGCGGGCCCAAGAAGGACTGGTGAGACCAACGCCATCCACACCAACAGGGGCAGGCCCCAATATGTGCATAGATCTGTGGCAGCAGTCACCATTCCCGCTCCAGCTCATCCACAACCAGCTTATCAACCTCCGCAGCAAAACTATCAGCAACAACCTCAGTACCATCAACAAAATCAGTATCCTCCGAGAAATTACAACAACAGCAACACCAACAACAATAATCAGCAAAGGCCATTCCAGCAGAGGCCATCTCAAGCCAACAGGGTGATCGATCCGATCCCTATGCCATATGCTACATTGCTTCCATAACTCCTGAAACTCAACCTAGTTGAGCTAAGGACATTGGCACCTCCAGATCCCAACAGTCTACCCAGGAATTACGACTCCAACGCCAGATGTGCTTTTTATTCAAACGCATCTGGCCATAGTACGGAAAAGTGCAGAGCCTTGCACATGAAGGTACAAGACCTGGTAGACTCTAAGGCCCTGAATTTCGCACCACCACCCAATGTCAACAAAAATCCTATGCCAAACCACGGTGGTCCCAGAATCAACGCTATTGAAGAAGACAAGCCGTCTTATTTAATAACCAGTGTGGGTCAGATTCGGACACCGTTGGTGGAAATTAAGGCTCAGCTCCTCGAATGTCACATGTTCCCGGGGTGTGAGTTAGGGTGTGCTTACTGCAATATTTCAGTAAATGGGTGCGATAACCTGAGGAATGGCATAGATGGTCTCATTCAGAGTGGCCAACTTCGGGTCACCACATCATTTCCAACAAATCCAGCAATCCCATCAGCAACAATTCCTGCAGGTCCTACAACTGCAACAACCATTGTTCCCGACAACTCTTCGGCTCCGTCAACAAGTACTTCATCTATCATCTCAACTGATCAGCTATCAACAAATTTTTCTTCTACAACTTCAGCACCACTTCAATTTGAATCTCCTACAACAACAACATCCATCCTTCCGACAATGTCTCCTACAACACCAGCAACAAATCATGAAGATGTCTCAACTGTCACAATATTTTATGATCCTGAAAACAACTCTGCCTACAACTCAGAAAGTGCTGCTCCCATCAGAGCACCAGTCACAATTTATTATGATCCACAAACTATCACAGTCCCTTCTGCAGCTGTCATCAGTCCAGTCACTGTCACGGTGCCTGGACCAGTACCTTATGAAAGCAATAGGGCCATCCCTTGGCACTACGGCTCTGACGTATACTGCGAAGGAAAGAAAATCACCCTTGAACCATCAACACCTGCACCACAGATAGACAATGTGGGAGGAGGCGGAGGCTTCACTCGAAGCGGACGTCTCTTTGCTCCACAAATTCAAAGACCCACTGCCGAAGCAGAAGCTGCTGCCAAGGCAAAAGGAAAGAGCCCGGTGCAGGAAGATCAAGCTGTTAAGGAAACTTTGAAAATGCCATTCGATCAAGAAGTTGATGAGTTCATGAGAATCATCAAAAAGAGTGATTACAAAATAGTGGATCAGCTTCACCAGACGCCATCCAAGATCTCTATCCTATCATTGCTTATGTGCTCCGAAGCCCATCGGAACGCACTACTCAAAGTCTTGCACGCAGCTTACGTGCCTGAGGAGATCACCGTCAATCAGTTGGAAACCGTGGTTGGAAATGTTACTGCTAGCAATGGGCTAGGGTTCACCAATACTGACTTGACAACGGAAGGCCGCAACCATAACAAGGCCCTGCACATCACCATGGAATGTAAAGGTGCAGTCCTTTCCCATGTGCTGGTAGACACAGGATCATCCCTTAATGTCTTACCGAAAAAGGCCCTGGTGAAGCTAGAGTATGAAGGATTAGCATTGCGTCCCAGTAACCTGGTAGTAAGAGCCTTTGATGGTTCTAAGAGATCGGTTCTGGGAGAAATTGAGCTGCCTGTAACGATTGGCCCACAAACCTTTAAAACGATCTTCTATGTGATGGACATTCAGCCTGCCTACAGCTGTTTGTTGGGTAGACCATGGATTCACGCCGCTGGCGCAGTAACGTCTACCCTTCACCAGAAGTTAAAATTTGAGTGGGAAGGCCAAGTTGTTACTATCTGTGGGGAGGAGGATATATTTGTTAGCCATCTGGCTACTTATAAGTATATTGAGATGGATGGGGAGATCCATGAAACAATGAGCCAAGGGTTTGAGGCCCTGAATGTTAATGAAGCATCTGCTGTATCTGGAATCTCCATGTCGTCTTACCAACAAGCCCGGAAGGTTGTTGAGGAAGGAACTGCCCAAGGCTGGGGCAAGGTTTTATCTGTGGAGGAGAAGAAAGACAAATTTGGGTTGGGTTACAGACCAACTCAACAACATCAAGCAAAGGCTGCTGAGAAGCCCGGTTTTGTCAGTGGGGGGATGCTCACCCCTGATGCTATCAACAATTTGGAAGACGAGCTGGAAGAGGAGCGCAATCTGGAGAATTGGATTCGTCCAAAGATCCCGGGGAGCAATATCTCAAACTGGTCTTCCCAGGAAATTATAAGAGTTACTCATGCAGAGTAATTATTATTTCCTGTATTTTTATAGCATGCATCAAAGTCTTGCATTTTGCCCAAGATGACAAGACTCATTTTGTAATCGGGCCATCTGTACTTTTTGTGCAAACAAGATTAATCAATGAAATATCAGACATCTTTTTGCAAATGAGTCCTTTTCCTTTTCGTTCACTGCTTTTCCATTTTTCTTTTTGTACAAAAAATAAATGGCGATGTTTTCAAAATGATAACTTCATTTCACCTTTTTTAAAAAAGATTAAAATCAGTCACTAAAATGAACAAACTGAACCCTTGCAGAGAGTGCCTTCCTGACAGCACCGACAACAGCACGGCTATGACTTCGTATGACTTTGACAATCCGATCAATCAAGCTGATGAAGGGGTTGAAGAAGAATATGAGCTTCCTGAAGAGCTAGCCAGGTTGTTAAGACAAGAGGAAAAGGTTATTACTCCTCACCAGGAGGAGGTTGAAGTGATTAATCTTGGTACAGATGAAGACGTGAAAGAGGTTAAAATCGGGGCCTGCCTGCAAGACTCAGTGAAGAGACAACTGATTGATCTGCTTCAAGAATATGTGGATGTGTTTGCTTGGTCGTATCAAGATATGCCAGGGTTGGACACCAACATTGTCGTGCACAAGCTGCCTTTGAGAGAAGAGTGCCCACCGGTCAAACAGAAGTTGCGCCGTACTCGCCCATACATGGCAATGAAAATCAAAGAAGAGGTACAAAAGCAGTGGGACGCCGGATTCCTTGCCGTAACTAGCTATCCGCCGTGGGTTGCTAACATAGTACCTGTGCCTAAGAAAGATGGTAAAGTAAGGATGTGTGTTGACTACCGGGATCTGAATAGAGCCAGCCCGAAAGATGATTTCCCATTACCTCACATTGATGTATTGGTGGATAACACGGCTCAGTTCTCGGTATTCTCCTTCATGGACGGATTTTCAGGATACAATCAGATCAAAATGTCACCTGAAGACATGGAGAAGACAACCTTCATCACACCTTGGGGCACGTTCTGTTACAAAGTGATGCCATTCGGACTGAAGAATGCTGGTGCAACATATCAACGGGCTATGGTGACATTATTCCACGATATGATCCATAAAGAAATAGAATGTTATGTGGATGATATGATCGCCAAGTCCCTTACTGAAGAAGACCACCTGGTGAATCTGCTGAAGCTGTTTAAGCGTCTGAGGAAGTACCAATTGAAGTTAAACCCCAACAAATGCACATTCGGGGTACGATCCGGTAAGTTGCTGGGCTTTATTGTAAGCGAGAAAGGGATTGAAGTTGACCCCGATAAAGTCAAAGCTATTCAAGAGATGCCTGCACCGAAAACAGAGAAAGAAGTTCGAGGGTTCTTAGGTCGATTGAACTACATCTCACGGTTCATATCTCACCTCACAGCAACCTGTGAGCCTTTGTTCAAGCTGTTAAGAAAGGAACAGACGGTCGGGTGGAATGAAGACTGCCAAAGGGCGTTTGACAAAATCAAGGGGTACTTACAAGAGCCTCCAATCCTTATGCCTCCAGTGGAAGGAAGACCTCTAATAATGTACTTGACTGTATTAGAAAAGTCAATGGGGTGTGTGCTGGGCCAGCATGACGAGTCTGGTCGAAAAGAGTATGCAATATACTACCTAAACAAAAAGTTTACCGACTGTGAACAGCGTTATTCACTGCTCGAGAAAACTTGCTGTGCTTTAGCGTGGGCTGCTCGCCGACTGAGACAGTATATGTTGACCCACACTACCTTGTTGATCTCAAAGATGGATCCAGTCAAGTACATATTTGAGAAGCCAGCTCTTACCGGACGGGTTGCAAGATGGCAGATGATCCTTACAGAGTATGACATACAATACACATCTCAGAAAGCCATCAAAGACAGTGTATTGTCTGAATATCTTGCTGAGCAACCTATTGATGATTACCAGCCTATGAGATTTGACTTCCCTGATGAAGACATCATGTTCATAAAAGAGAAAGATCATGAAGAGCCTATTCACACTGAAGGGCCCGACCCGAAAGAAGAATGGACTATGATGTTTGATGGGGCTGTTAATATGAATGGTCGTGGTGTTGGTGCAGTACTCATTACACCTAAAGGAGTTCACATGCCTTTCTCGGCAAAACTCACTTTCAACTGCACTAACAACGAAGCTGAATACGAAGCTTGCATTATGGGTCTTGAGGAAGCCATTGACCTCAGGATCAAAACATTGACTGTATTCGGAGATTCAGCTTTGGTAGTCAATCAAACCAACGGCAAATGGTACACCCACCAGGATCATCTGATACCTTACAGGGATTATACAAGGAGGTTATTGACCTTCTTCACAATGGTCAAGCTTGAGTATATCCCTCGGGACGAGAATCAGTTCGCAGATGCTCTGGCTACCATTTCATCCATGATCAAAGTTCAAGCTGCCAACTTTGTGCCTCAGATTTCAGTATCCAGACTTGATAGACCAGCATATGTATTTGCAGCAGATGCTGTTAAAGATGATAAGCCTTGGTTCCATGACATTAAATGCTTCTTGGAGGATCAAACATACCCACCTGGGGCATCTTCCAATGATAAGAAGACTTTGAGAAGGCTTGCTGGTAGTTTCTTTCTGAACACTGATGGGTCTTTATACAAAAGGAACTTTGATATGGTACTCCTCAGATGTGTTGATAAGACAGAAGCAGACTTGTTGATGCATGAAGTGCACGAAGGATCCTTTGGTACCCATGCTGGAGGGCATGCCATGGCTAAGAAACTGTTAAGATCAGGGTATTATTGGATCACAATGGATGCAGACTGTTGTGCTTACGCCAGAAAATGCCATAAATGCCAGATTTATGCAGATAAGGTGCATGTGCCTCCCAATCCTTTGAACATAATGTCTTCACCATGGCCCTTCGCTATGTGGGGCATTGATATGATTGGCAATATTGAGCCAACTGCTTCAAATGGCCACAGATTCATCCTGGTTGCCATTGATTATTTCACCAAGTGGGTCGAAGCAGCTTCCTATGCCAATGTTACAAGACAAGTGGTAGCCAGATTTCTGAAGAGAGATATCATCTGTCGATATGGAGTTCCCGAGCGAATCATTACTGATAATGGTTCCAACTTGAACAACAAAATGATGGCAGAGCTGTGCCGGGACTTCAAGATCCAACACCACAATTCTTCTCCTTACAGGCCAAAGATGAACGGCGCTGTTGAGGCAGCTAATAAGAATATCAAGAAGATTGTGCAGAAGATGGTAGTCACCTACAAAGACTGGCATGAAATGCTACCTTTTGCCTTGCATGGGTACCGCACGTCAATCAGAACATCCACTGGGGCAACACCGTATCAACTTGTGTATGGTATGGAGGCAGTCCTACCAGTTGAAGTTGAATTACCCTCTCTACGGGTACTGATGGATGTTAAACTGAACGAAGCAGAGTGGGTTAGGTCCCGATACGAGCAACTGAGTCTGATTGAAGAGAAAAGATTGGCTGCAATCTGTCATGGGCAGCTGTATCAGAAAAGAATGAAGAAAGCCTTCGATCAGAAAGTCAGGCACCGAGAGTACCAAGTAGGAGATCTTGTGCTGAAAAGAATCCTCCCTCCTCATACAGACCACAGGGGCAAATGGACTCCAAATTATGAAGGACCATTTGTGGTAAAGAAAGTTTTTTCCGGTGGAGCACTGATGCTCAGCACCATGGATGGTGAAGACTTCCCGTCCCCTGTGAATTCAGATGCAGTTAAAAAATACTTCGCATAAAACGACCCGCTGGACATAAAAACAGAATGTAAGTCCAGGCAAAAATAGGGCATCCCGGCGAGTCAAAAACAGAATAAAAGACTCGGGCAAAAGTAAGGGAAAATATATAAAAAATGTGTACACCCGCTGAGTTGAAAAGCCGCATTGGACAACTCAGGCAAAAATGGGTATCCCGATGGATTGAAAACCCGAAAGGGCGATCCATGCAAAACGAGGGAATAAGCGAACAACTGCATTCTGAATTCGTCTGTATCGCCTACAACCTGTTAAGCTTCGAAAGGATCAAGCTTCAATCAGAATCAGCCTTCTTCAGAAAGCAAGACGAGAAGAACGTCAAAAGTCATACGAGTCATAGCAGAAGAGGAAGCTCCTTAAAGCGTCGTCAACATCGCCATCACTTTGCTTCTCAATTTGTAACAGTCTCTTCATTTTAGGAGATTTGTTTCTTTGACTGTATCTTGCCAATTCAGGGCACATGAATTAATAAAATCGGATTTTCCAGTCATGTCTCGTCTTATACTTTTTTATTTGCAAAGGATGTCTGATGTCTCTAAAAAACTGATTGCATAAGTACAGATATTTTTCTTCAAAAAACACATGCTTACAGGGAATATACTTACTCTCGAAAGTGCTTGACTCCTATGGCGGAATCCAGTAAAGGATACCTCGGGACCATTTGTGCGTTTCCTTATATTTGCAGGATTGCAGGTATCCAGAACGCAACTTGGGGCATGCAAGTTACATCTCAGCAAGCTGGCAAATCAACACTCACTCTTGGCACCAGAGGTGTTTTCTCCCCAGCTGAGTTGCCAACAACTTTCCCCAGCCAGTTGCCACTTGTCAATTTCCCCAGCTGTAGTGTCAATCATTCTTCCTCAGCAGAATGCAGAAGTCAGGGAACCATCTCCCCACAGAATCCTCGGCCTCTTTTCAGAAGAACAACGCATGAAGGAGTCACAACAGAGTACAGAAGGCTTCTACAAACCCCAGCTGGGTCCTGTATTACAAGGATATGTCAATCGGTGACCTATATCCCCGAGCAAATATCATATCATCAGATCTGCCAATGATCTCATCCCCAGCTGGGATGTCCATTTCAAGCAGATCGACCAGAGATCTTCACAGCAACAGGATCCGAATCCCGGACAGTTATCCTTGCATAATCATGACATTTG
Source organism: Lathyrus aphaca (assembly GCA_963966055.1). Lineage (NCBI taxonomy): Eukaryota > Viridiplantae > Streptophyta > Magnoliopsida > Fabales > Fabaceae > Lathyrus > Lathyrus aphaca. The sequence continues at coordinate 196,320,485 of OZ014524.1, forward strand.
CATCATATTCACCCACAAAGCGTAGCATTCCATCTAATACGGAGCATTACGACAAAAATCAAACACATAGCATAATCATAAGCCATGTTGTGAATCAGACTCTTGTGAATAATGACCATTCATCAATATACAAAAAAAAATCCCCACCAGAGTCCCAGCAGAAGCAGTTGCCTCACGATTCATAAACACCGGTATATACTCCTTTGGACACCCGTCCGTGTCATTGCTCCCCAGTAAAGTCGCCTGAACACTCTTTACAAACAAAACCACCCGCATTGTAGATACTTCCTGACACCCGTCCGTGTCATATCCCCAGCGGAAAGCCAAAGACATCATCTTTGCACTCACCTATACTTGTATATACACTTTCTTGACACCCGTCCGTGTCATATCCCCAGCGCAGTCGCTTACACTTTTACAGCCCATATACTTGTTGATATCATACTTTTCTCCTTTTGACACTCGTCCGTGTCACCCTCCCCAGCAGATAAACACTCATCCATACAAAACTCATACTCACTACTCATGTTACACTTATACAGATACTCGTCCGTATCTCGTATATGCCATTTATATCCCCACAGATTCAACGTTGGTCCGTGTTCTTTGTTAACCAGTTGGTACTCGTCCGTACCATCATCTCAGAATATGCGTCAAATGTTTGTTTCTACATGATGCTCGTCCGTATCGTAGTCTTAAGGATGCTCGTCCGTATCTTTAATCCATACACCGTGTCAAACACTTTTGTCTTCTTGGATATAGATACTCGTCTGTGTCTACTATTCCCCAGGAGTCCCCTCAGATTCAACACTCGTCCGTGTTCTTTGTTAACCCGTTGATACTCGTCCGTATCATCATCTTTGAACATGTGTCAATTTGTTTCTACCCGATACTCGTCCGTATCGTAGTCTTAAGGATGCTCGTCCGCATTTTTAATCTATACACAACACCTAAACACTTATGCTTTCTTCTCTTGGTTGTAAACACTTGTCCGTGTTTACTATTCCCCAGTAGATCACCAACAAAGCAAATCTTCCTTTTTATCTGACACTCGTCATGTGTTATGGTAAACCCTGAGAGCAGCCGTACCCTGCTAAGTGGTCGTCCTCCACCTCTTGATGGTCGTCCTCCATCATGCTCATCCGATGGCCGTCCCCATCGTTGATTTTTAGCAGCCGTCCCCTGCTAGGTGGTCGTCCTCCACCTCTTGATGATCGTCCTTCATCATTTTATCCAATGGCCGTCCCCATTGTTGATTTTTGGTTATCTGGCACTCGTCCTGTGTCATGAGAAACCTCGAGAGCAGCCGTCCCCTGCTAGGTGGTCATCCTCCACCTCTTGATGGTCGTCCTCCATCATGCTCGTCCGATGGCCGTCCCCATCGTTGACCTTTTATCCGATGGCCGTCCCCATCGTTGATATTTTTGGCAGCCGTACCCTGCCAGGTGGTCGTCCTCCGCTTAAGATGACCGTCCCTCATCTTAACCCCAACAGAGCAGCCGTCCCCTGCTAGGTGATCGTCCTTCACCTTTGATGACCGTACCTCATCATCTGTTTATTTCATTTATTCTTTAACCCGATGGCCGTCCCCGTCGTGGTCCCTTTCCTTTTTAGCCCGATGGCCGTCCCCATCGTTGGTTACTTTGCTTTACGAACTTGATGGTCGTCCCCATCATAATCTTATTCTTCCCAGCTAGTCGGCCGTCCCCGTCTTAGCTTTACCTTTTATCCCCAGCATGTCGGCCGTCCCCGTCATTGCTATTTACCCAGCAGTCGTCCTCTGCTCGACGGTCGTCCTCCGTCGCCCACACTTTACAATATACTTTATTTTCTTTTTACAATCTATATCCCTTTTCTTTTTCTTTTCTGTGAGTGCAAATTTTGGACTGTCTTTGGTATTCAACCACAAGTTATCTTGTTTGCCTGATAAGCCGTCGCTTACATCCTGCACAGCTAACTCATGTTTGAATAGGGGCAGCTGTAAACATCCCAAATTTGCCCTCACCCATTCACCATGGCTTGTGATCATGCATAAACACAATCATATCATTTCATATCTCATTTTTGGTTCACTGCATAGTTTCTAAGTCATCTGCACCTAGGGTTTGTGATCTGAGCAGTCCAAGAGCCTCTTGAGCCACTCCCAAAGGCCATCAATCACTTCAAAGGGATCCATGAGTGTTCTTATATCATATTACATCCTCTCAAAGTCAAAAATACAAAAGAATCACAAGAACTGGGATTGGTATGGATGCAGAGCCAAGTTTGACTGCACAGTTGACCTAAAATTAGGGTTTTGGTTTCAGAGGCCATAACTCCAAATTTTTTGGTCATTCTTGTTTCCATTGGTCTCTATATGGTATAGGGAGTATGCATATCAATTTTCATGAAGAAATTCCATGGGGAAGTCATCTGATCAAGAGTTGACTTCCTGGACAAGTCAGTGCAAAATCAGGGCATCTGAGGCCCCCAATGACCCAACCAAGGGGTGATCTTCATCATTTTGAGTGTATTTGATCTTTATTTGATCATGGAAGAAGGTTGAAGCTCACAAAATTCAAGAATTTGAAGTTTTTGCAAAGTTGACTTTTTTGGGCATAGTTGACTTTTCAAGAATATGTCATTTTATGCCATTTTTCAAGCCTTGCTTTTTGATCCAAAAATGCTTCAAATGGAAAAACATTGGTCATGAAAGTTGTAGAATACATTTTTCCCTTTTCAAAAAGTACAAGAACATGACCTAATTCATTTTGGATCAAAAGTTATGGTGTGACAAAGTTGGCAAAAATCATTAATTTTCAAGACATGCCTCAAATGAGAAATTTGCAAAATCATGAACCAAGGCAAATTGTAACTTCTAATTGACATCAAACCATTACACAAACATTCTATGTGACCTAAAAGTCAGATTTGAACCAAAGTTTCTCATGTTCATGGTTTGTATGGCAAGAGATTTTCATGAAGTTTCAAAAGTAACCAAGTTGCAAAACCACTCATCACACTTCACCCACTTGCTGCATTGGCCTTTGAACCAGCCATAGCCTCTCACCTCATCTTGCTGTGCAGCCCATGCCTCTTGTACCAAGCTAGAACTCAAGCCATGCTTCTCTTACAACAAAGTGGACTTTTTGCAAAAGTAAACATCCCAATCACAGCAGGCCAGGTCACATCATCTGACCAATAGGAGTCTTTTATGCAAAGCAAAGGCTAGCCATTTCATACATCAAGCCAGCCTGAAGCAAGCCCTAGCACAGCATACACAAACTCACCCCATTTTGCATTTCTCTTCGAATCTGTCTCCATAACTCACAAACATTCAAACAAGTTTCACTAATCATCTCACCATGCTTCATAAAGCCTAAACCAACAAGACACAAGCCTGAATCAAGCAAGAACACCATTTCTCCATTTTCACTCCCAGGAGCAAAACCTTTCGAAACTCACTCCACAGGCCATAAACACCAAAACAAACTCCACAAACCTTCTCCACTCAGCATCTGGACCACAAAGAACCATTCACCCATGCTTAAAACAGCCTGAATCATCATCACCATTTTTAACTGAGCTTGAGCAGAAGCTGTTCAAACTCTTTCACCAGCCAACATAAATTTCTTCCAAGCATTCAGGCATCATCAAGGGGTCATAAGGAGTGGATTTCACAAGGAGAGGAGGTCTGAAAGTTACCAGAGTGAAAGCTTCGAAACTCAGGTAGCTCAAGAACTTTTTTTCCAGAAATCATTTTTTAAGTTCTTAAGTTGTTCTATATGCTTCACTGATTACTCTGATATCTTTAGTTTTGAAAATGGTGGAGAGATGAGAGTTTAATTAGTCTCTGAAACCTTTTTGCCCTAGTTCTTGTTTGCTTCGATTCAGCCTTTCCTGGAAAAATAAATTTGTTTTGATTGAGGGTTATGATTCGTGAGTGAGTGGGAAACATTTCTGTTCAATTAGATTTCATTTTCGTAACGTATGGAGTGAGTTTGAGGTTTGGGGTGAACGGAGAAGATGACCGGAACACTGTTCCGGTCATCTGAAAGTGTTTAACGGCGTAATTAGGGTTTAAGCATTAATTAGCTGATTTTGAATTTGAGCCGTAGGATGTGGCGCCAAGTCTCTTCCCGCGCGCGTGTGTTTGAATCTGGATCATTGGATGTGCATACTTTTTCTTATTTCAGTTTAAATTCATTGTTATTTCCATTTAATTCATTTGTTTTACACAATTTATTAAAAATAGTAAAATTGTTTTAAAAATTATGAAACTTTTTGTCAAGAGTTTCATCAATTTTTAAAACACAAAAATATTTTTATTTTTATTTTTAGCATTTAAAAAGTATTTTAAAATATTTAAAAGTTTATTTTTAATTGATTAATGGAAATTAATTTATTAAAAATACTTTTAGGTATTTAAAAATCACCAAAAAAATTTATGAAATGTTCTAAGACATTTAGAAACATTGTACAACCCTCAAACCAAATTTATTTTTTGATCTTGATGCATTTTGAGAATTTTTCATTGATTTAAAATCATTTTTATGCATTAATTTGATCCAAAGTTCCAAAAATCATTTCTGCCTATCCATGAGGAGTTGGACATTGATTCCTTTTGCATTGCATTGTGTTTAGCATGTAGTTTGTAAGATTAAATGGCCATGATTTGATCTTTCATTTTCAATTTGTTTAGTAATTTTCTTGTTTAGGAACCCTAAAACCCTAGCAAACTTAGAAAAATCATAACTTGAAATTGGTTAAGAGTTGAGACCTCTCCTTTGGGCATTGGTTTAGTATAGGGTTAGGGGTCCTTTGAGTGGCATTTTCAATTTTTTTTATCTTAGGGTTTGCTTCTGATTTTGATTTTTGTTTGATGTATTGTTCATAAACCCTAGTTTGGGCTTTCATATGCACCCATCTTGCATTCTCCTGCATAACATGACTTGCCATGACATTCCATGCCTCCATGTGATTCATTTGACATCATAAGACATATTGAAAGCATGATTGATCATTGCATCATGTATTTGCCATGTTGTATGCCATGTGCACTTCATAACTTTTCATGTATGTCCATGCTTCCTAACTTGCTTCATTTGCATTCATGAACTTGTATGGTCATTTCCATGTGCTGCCTCATGTTTGTAGCATCTCATAGCATCATTAGCATCATGTAAATGCTTCTGGTTTTGTTTCTCATCATGTCATCTCATCCCATTTTGCATTGCATTGCATTTCTTTTCTAACCTTTCAGGTGGTAAGTGATTTTGAGAAGTGAATTTGCCTTCACTTCTCACAACTTTTCTTTTCATCTCTCTTGCATCCATGCTGCATTTTTATATGTGTTTGGGTTTGAGCTTGCTCATTCTTCTTCTTCCCACTTTCTTTCCTCAAGTGACTTGACTTCTTGAATGAAGCAAGTTGCTTTGCTTCTCTTGATCCTTTCATCTGCTTCCTGGTGGTTCCATTGAAGATCTTTCTTGTTTAACCTCACAAACCTTAGGAACAACCAAGCATGGCAATGATTAGGGTTTTGATTAGTCTCCCCTCTTAGTTTTACCTTTGTATCTTCTTTGAGTCTTCTCTTCTCATCTCATAATCAGGGACTAAACCCTAAAGGCTTTAAGGCTTTGTGATTAAGCTTATGCCTGCATCCTTCTATTAGGATGGAGTGTATAACTTTAATCCTAAGTGTTAAACCCTTAATGTGTTTAACTCTCTTAATCAATTCACTTAATAACCATCAAGACATCACACTTGTAACTTGGGCCTTGCATTAGGGTTCTAATTCTTCCTTAATTGGTTAAGAAGGACTAACCCTAGTGTTAATGGACAAGTCCCCCTCAAGTTGTCTTACAAATCATAAAATCCACTTCATAATCATACCATTAAATAAAATCCACTTAATCAAAGGCTTGTTTTGTCATGAGTTTAATCCCTAATCATGGATTAAGTTGAGGAGCTTTCCTCAGCTTAAACATTCTCATTTATTATCCTTCTATTAGGATGGTGTAATGAGTCTGTTTAATCCTTGATTATGGCTTAACCTCATTACTCAACACTAAACAAAAACACCAAAAACATCTAAATAATCACAAGTAGGTTAATGATCTTAATCCTACATCAAAGGTGTTTAAGTGTGAGAATCTGACTTCACACTTAAGGTACTCTCATTACCCCTAATCAGAGGGAAGATGTGATGAGTTTACTAACCCATTGGTTTAGGCTTAAACTCATTAACTTATGTCAAACTCTCAAAAGCAATAAAAGATTGAAAACTCAAAAACAAACAATAATCGTCTCCTCCGGGATTCTTTTCTCATCTCATTCGCTCACAAACGAGAACTTGCTTCTTCCGTCTAATGCAAGACAGTTTGCACCTGAGCCAGACAGGTCATACACTTGAGCATAGGCAAGCAAGCAGTTCACAAGTCAATTCACCTTTCAGTCTCTTTGGGTCGAACTACGGTGTTCTGACTTCCTCATTGCACGAGAGGATACGTAGGCATAACTCAACAGTTATCGAACAAAAGTCTCTGTATATTCCCCCTCTTTCCAGCATCATTCTCTTAGCCTCATGATCATGGGCATACTCTTTCCTTATACTGACACTTCACTTATTACACTTCACTTCTTTTACACTGACACCTGTACATCCTTTTTCCAGCTCTTTATACACAAATTGCACTGACACTACCCCTTTAAAACACAAATCTCTTAAGCATGGATCCCGTCGAGTACGGCGGACAATCTGGGTGCTAATACCTTCCCAGGTTGTAACCAACCCCCTTTCTCAGTCTCTCTGGTTCGCAACCGTCTTATCCATCTCTTTCTAGGTCTATGCAGCATTACCTTTCCTCCGGGATAAAAATGCCTAGCTGGCGACTCTATTCATCTCCAGTGAGTTCACTGCTGTGTGTTCTCATTGTCCCTCTCGCCGACCGTTCGCGTCTGTACCTTTATCTGGGCCTATGTCCACTTATCGGGAGCGACACCACTTGGTTTTACCTTTGTGTCATCTTTGAGTCTTCTCTTCTCATCTCATAACCAGGGACTAAACCCTAAAGGCTTTAAGGCTTTGTGATTAAGCTTATGCCTGCATCCTTCTATTAGGATGGAGTGTATAACTTTAATCCTAAGTGTTAAACCCTTAATGTGTTTAAATCCTTTAATCAATCCACTTAATAATCACTAAGACATCAAGCTTGTAACTTGGGCCTTGCATTAGGGTTCTAATTCTTCCTTAATTGGTTAAGAAGGACTAACCCTAGTGTTAATGGACAAGTCCCCCTCAAGTTGTCTTACAAACCATAAAACTCACTTCTTCATCTTATCATTAACTAAAATCCATCTAATAAAGGCCTTGTTTTGTCATGAGGTTAATCCATAATCATGTATTAAGTTGAGGAGTCTTCCTCAGCTTAAACATTCTCATCTATTATCCTTCTATTAGGATGGTGTAATGAGTCTGTTTAATCCCTGATTATGGCTTAAACTCATTACTTAACACTAAATAAAAACAACAAAAACATCTAAATAACCACAAGTAGGTTAATGATCTTAATCCTACATCATGGTGATTAAGTGTGAGATGCTGACTTCACACTTAAGGTATTCTCATTACCCCTAATCAGAGGGAAGATGTGATGAGTTTACTAACCCTTGGTTTAGGCTTAAGCTCATTAACTTATGACAAACCTTCAAAAGCAATAAAAGACTGAAAACACAAAAACAAACAATAATCGTCTCCTTCGGGATTCTTTTCTCATCATCTTCACTCACAAACGAGAACTCGCTTCTTCCGTCTAATGCAAGACAGTTTGCACCTGAGCCAGACAGGTCATACACTTGAGCATAGACAAGTAAGCAGTTCACAAGTCAATTCATCTTTCAGTCTCTTTGGGTCGAACTACGGTGTTCTGACTTCCTCATTGCACGAGAGGATACGTAGGCATAACTCAACGGTTATCGAACAAAAGTCTATGTACATTCCCCCTCTTTCCAGCCTTATTCTTTTAGCCTCATGATCTTGAGAATTTCATTCTTGTTCTTACACTGACACTTCACTTATACACTTCACTTCTCTCACACTGACACCTGTACATCCTTTTCCAGTCCTTTTATACACAGATTGCACAGACACTACCCCTTTAAAACACAAATCTTTTAAGCGTGGATCCCGTCGAATACGGCGGACAATCTGGGTGCTAATACCTTCCCAGGTTGTAACCAACCCCCTTTCTCAGTCTCTCTGGTTCGCAACCGTCTTGTCCATATCTTTCTTAGGTCTATGCAACATTACCTTTCCTCTGGGATAAAAATGCCTAGCTGGCGACTCTTCCTTTTCTGAGTTCACTTCTGTGTGTTCTCATTCCACTTTCGCCGACCGTTCGCGTTTGTACCCCTTCTGACCCTGTGGTGTCATTTTGGTGGGAGCAACACCTGCCAGGAATATCAATCAAACAAAGTATTCGAGTCCAGAAATGGAGAAATACTGTGTTGGATAAAGCATCAACTACCTATTTACTGGGTAGGAAATATAACAGACTCGACTATCAATTTACTGGATAGGAGCACAATACAGAGGGATAATCCTCAATTACCTTTTTACTGGGCAGAACAAATTCTCAACTACCTGATTTATTGGGTAGGGAATACGAGAGACTCGACTATCGATTTACTGGATAGGAGAATGATCAACTACCTGATTTACTGGGTATGAACTCAATCAAAGAGGAATAGCTTCTATTACCTTTTTACTGGGTAAGAAGAAAATATCTGATTCTATTACCTTTTTACTGGGTAAGAAGAAGAAATATCGGCTACCAGATTTATTGGGTAGAAACTCAATCAAATTACCTTTTTACTGTGTAAGATGAAAATATCTGATTCTATTACCTTTTTACTGGGTAAAAGGAAAATAACTTGACTACCGGATTTACTGGGTAGAATAAATTCTCGACTACCTGATTTACTGGGTAGGAGCTTAAGCAAAGGAAAACAAACTCTATTACCTTTTTACTGGGTAAGAGGCAGAAATCTCGACTACCGAATTTACTGGGTAGAACAATTCTCGACTACCTGATTTACTGGGTAGGAGCTCAAGTAAAAGAACTTGATCAATTCTGGTAATATTACCCACTATCAATTTACTGATAGCTTAATTCCAAAGCAATATATCCACAAAAGGGGACCAAAGTTCAATCCAAGAACAAATTGGAGAGAAACGGTCAAACAAGACTCATCCCGAGGAGGAAACATCTCAACTGGGGAAAATTCATCCAGATAATAAACTGGGGAGGAAACTGAATCAACATCATCCACAAGAAACGAACTCAGTGGGGAATTAGAAAGGATTAACTCTTTCTGCTTAATGGTCGACACTCTAAACTTGAGAGGAAGACGACACACACACACTCTGTGGGGAAAATCCACACCAAAGAGCAGATAACAATGATAAACGCAAGAATGCAAGCAAACGATGCTATGCTTATGCGTATGAGTATGCTTATGGATATGCTGACAAAACAGACATAAAGATAAGAAACGAGTGGCATGAACACCACAACAAACCGGATACTCGGCTAATCCCAAGGCAACAATGCAGGGAACAACTGGAGATTCAATCTTGAAATCTGCAGGGGAATATTATAAGCCATCAAAGGAATAAAATCCTACTACAAGGCTCAAATCATGATAAAACAGCATTTGCTAGGAATATCATCCTACTGAGCAAAGGTAATAATCTGCTGAGGATGGAAATATTCTTGATAAAAAATCAAACTTCACAAAGAATAACTGTCATACAACTCCTGCTCCACCTGGGGATAGAGTGCCAGACTTGCTAAAAATCACATAGGAACCTGCTGGAAATCAACACATGCAGACCTACTGGGGATCCATATGAGGATATCAGAAGTTAACATCATAGCCACAACATAATTACGAGGGATTTTAAATCTATACCCAACATAGGGTAAAAGAAAACCTCTAAACTGACCGCTATATCAAAACTTCTATATTCAAGGATGTAAACAAATCGAGCTGAGGAACAAGAGCTCAGCTGGGGATTCCCAATGCTTCTCAATTCAAAGATAACTTGCTGAGGGAGAGATCAAAAACTCATCTAGGGGTTCTCAACATCCCTTCCAACAACTCTTCTGGGGAAAACATACAATCTCCATTCAACATCATGGTTGGGGAACAAAACATCATTAACATCAATCTGTCAAGACTAATCAGGAACTTTGCATGGATACAACCGAATCAAACCCTGCTTCGGGAGAGACGAGTTACACACATCCAGACTTTACCATTCTTGGAATCACTATTGATATCCTTTCTTTGTTCATATATCAAAAGAAAAATGTTTTAAAATCTCCAAAGATTAAATTTATTAAATTTGTTTCAAAAATCATCATCAACAATAAATTGAAATTTTGTAAACAGAAACAATATAAAGAATTGCAAACAATTGGATAAAAGCTCAAATTCATTGATAGGATGGTAGTCAGCAAATGGCATGACTCCATGGATCATTACAAGTTTGAAAAATGGTAAATACATGGAAAAGGGCTACATTGAGATACAATGATCACCATTCTCCCTATCAACTTTGAACTCCACTGTGTCCGAAACTTCAATCAAGGATGAGTGAATAAGAATCTTTGATGAATAATTCTTCTGAGGGATAGAATCTGAAATCCTCGGTTGCTACAAGTGATTCAGTCTGTCGACGCAGTTACTTGCCATGATCCCTAACTTTTGCCTAGATTGTCCTTTCGGGTTTTCAATCTACCGGGATAATTATTTCTGTTTTTGTCTCTAATTTTTGCCTGGACCGCCTTTTCGGGTTTTCAATCCACCGAGACGCTCATTTTTGCCTAAGCCGCCCTTTCGGGTTTTCAAATTAGCGAGTTGTTCTTTTATTTTTTAGGCGAAGTATTTCTTGACTGCATCCGCATTCACAGGGCGAGTGATCTCCTCACCATCCATAGTTGCAAGAATTAATGAACCGCCAGAGAAGGCTTTCTTAACAACATATGGGCCATCATAGTTCGGAGTCCACTTGCCCCGAGAATCTTTAAGGAAAGACTGAATCTTTTTGAGCACGAGGTCGTCTTCTCTGAATACACGAGGTTTGACCTTCTTGTCAAAAGCTTTCTTCATTCTTTGCTGGTACAACCGACCATGACACAAAGCTGTAATTCTCTTTTCTTCAATCAAATTCAACTGATCAAATCTACTTTGACACCAATCAGCCTCAGTCAACTTGGCTTCCATCAGAACTCTCATTGATGGGATCTCGACTTCGACGGGGAGCACTGCTTCTGTACCATAAACAAGTGAGAAAGGGGTTGCCCCTGTTGAAGTGCAGACAGATGTACGATACCCATGCAAAGCAAAAGGGAGCATCTCATGCCAGTCCTTGTACGTCACAACCATCTTCTGAATGATCTTCTTAATGTTCTTGTTCGCAGCTTCAACAGCCCCATTCATCTTCGGTCTATAAGGAGAGGAATTATGGTGTTGAATCTTGAAATCTTCACAAAGTTCTTTCATCATCTTATTATTCAAGTTCGAACCATTATCAGTAATGATTCTATTCGGAACACCATATCTGCAGATAATATTGTTCTTGATAAACCGAACCACAACTTGCTTGGTCACATTAACATACGATGTCGCTTCCACCCACTTGGTGAAGTAGTCAATTGCTACAAGAATAAAACGATGTCCATTTGAAGCCTTGGGTTCAATCATGCCGATCATATCAATTTCCCACATAGAGAAAGGCCATGGGAAAGAAATCACATTGAGATAAGCTGGTGGCACGTGAATCTTATCAGCATACACCTGACACTTATGGCACTTTTTCACATACTTGCAACAATCAGATTCCATTGTCAGCCAATAGTAACCTGCTCTCAACATCTTTTTAGCCATTGCATGCCCATTGGCATGAGTGCCAAAAGATCCTTCATGAATTTCTTTCATCAACATGTCTGCTTCGTGTCTATCCACGCATTTGAGCAAGACCATGTCAAAATTTCTTTTGTAAAGCACATTTCCATTTAGGAAGAAATTTCCTGCCAATCTCCTCAAAGTCCTTTTATCTTTATCAGATGCCCCAAGTGGGTATTCTTGACTTTGGAGAAAACACTTAATATCATGATACCAAGGCTTGTCATCATGGACCTCTTCAACTGCAAACACATGAGCTGGTCTTTCAAGTCGCATCACACTGATCATGGGAACATCATTCCACTGGTGCACTTTTATCATAGAAGCTATAGTTGCTAAGGCATCGGCCATTTGATTCTCATCACGAGGAACATAATGAAACTCAACTTTGGTGAAGAAAGTTGATATCTTCCTGGCATAATCTCTATAGGGGATCAAGTGGGGTTGATGAGTTACCCACGTACCCTGGATCTGATTAATTACTAAAGCAGAATCTCCATACACATCGAGATGTTTAATTCTCAAATCAATAGCTTCTTCAAGACCCATGATGCAGGCTTCATACTCAGCTTCATTATTGGTACAAGGAAAAGTCAACCTCGCGGCAAAAGGAATATGTGAACCATGGGGAGTAATAATCATTGCCCCAATTCCTCTTCCACGTGCATTCACGGCACCATCAAAAACTAAACCCCATCGAGATCCAGGATCTGGGCCTTCCTCAATCAAAGGTTCATCATTATCTTTCACTTTCGGGAACATCACATCTTCATCTGGAAAATCGAACTTGATTGGTTGGTAATCATCAATCGGTTGATGTGCCAAATAGTCAGCCAAGATACTACTTTTTATAGCTTTTTGAGTTCGGTATTCGATATCATATTCTGATAATAACATTTGCCAACGAGCAATCCTCCCAGTTAAAGCAGGCTTTTCAAAGATATACTTGATTGGATCCATTTTAGAGATCAACCAAGTTGTATGATTCAGCATATACTGGCGAAGACGCTTTGCAGCCCAAGCTAAGGCACAACAAGTTTTTTCAAGCATGGAGTACCGAGACTCACAATCAGTGAACTTCTTACTCAAGTAGTAAATTGCAGATTCTTTTCTTCCAGTTTCATCTTGCTGACCAAGCACACAACCCATGGAATCTTCCAACACAGTCAAGTACATGATCATCGGTCTACCTTCCACCGGAGGAGACAAAATAGGAGGTTCAAGCAGATATTCTTTAATACTTTCAAACGCTTTCTGACAATCATCTATCCAGACACAACCTTTATCTTTCCGAAGCAACTTGAAGATCGGAGCACATGTGGCAGTCATGTGAGAGATAAACCTCGAAATATAATTCAATCGGCCCAAGAATCCTCTTACTTGCTTTTCGGTTCTTGGAGCAGGCATTTCCTGAATAGCTTTCACTTTATCAGGATCAACTTCAATGCCTTTTTGGCTGACAATGAAACCTAGCAACTTTCTGGAACGTACACCAAATGTGCACTTGTTCGGATTCAAACGAAGCTTATACTTCCTTAATCTCTGAAACAACTTCAGCAAATGTTCAACATGATCTTCTTCAGTCTTCGACTTGGCGATCATATCATCAACATATACTTCAATTTCTTTATGCATCATATCATGGAAAAGTGTAGTCATAGCTCTTTGGTACGTCGCACCAGCATTCTTCAATCCAAAGGGCATCACTCTGTAGCAGAATATTCCCCATGGTGTAATAAATGTGGTCTTTTCCATGTCCTCGGGTGCCATCTTTATTTGATTATAACCGGAAAATCCGTCCATAAAAGAGAACACATCAAACTTAGCCGTATTATCTACCAACATATCAATATGTGGCAATGGAAAATCATCTTTCGGACTGGCTTTGTTCAAATCTCTGTAATCAACGCACATTCCTACTTTTTCGTCTTTCTTCGGAACAGGAACGATATTGGCCACCCATTCAGGATAAGTTGACGTCACAAGAAAACCGACATCAATCTGCTTTTGAACCTCCTCTTTGATTTTTACTGCCATGTCTGGATGAGTTCTTCTGAGCTTCTGCTTTACAGGTGGACATTTAGGCTTCAACGGCAATCTATGTTCCACAATATCAATATCAAGACCTGGCATGTCTTGATAAGACCAAGCAAATACATCAACATATTCTCTGAGAAGCTCTATAATCCTCTTCTTAACATCAGGACCCAACAATGCTCCAACCTTGACTTCTTTCTTTTCATCTTCAGAACCCAAGTTGACCATCTCTATAGACTCTTCATGAGGCTGAATAATCTTCTCCTCGTGCTCAAGCAACCGAGAAATTTCATCTGGAATCTCTTCATGATCCTCTTCCTCAGCTTCAAACACAGGGAATTCAAAGTTGGGAGAGGGCATAGGATCATTGTTTTCAATGGGTTTATCAATCAATCTGCACAATGATTTTATTTTTATTTTAGAGAATGAGCAAAAGTGCAAACAATATGCAGATAAACAATCATTATTATATTTTTGGGTTTTTATGTTACCATTTTTCAGAATAAAGCAAAAAAATGAAAAAAAACACACACATGGAAATAACAAAATAACATTTTATTGATGATGATAAAATTTGAAACAAAGCCTGACAAACATCACTTTCACCTTGGGCAGAGTGAAAGGATTTTTGAAAGAAAATAAAAACAATTACTTTGAAGAGTGAACAATAAAAGGAACATCAACAACGATCCAGTTCTGGCAAATCTTTCCATGCGTCACGAAGTCAGGCATTTCTTCGTCTTCATCATCATCAATGATGGCAGCAACGGAATGGTCGTTGATAAATCCAGCACTTCTGAAGCCTTCTTGAATAGTCTTTGGTTCTTTGATAACTGCACCAGGTGCAAAGCCGATACCAAAACCTTCCTTGTTGTCGACAACATCAATGATTCGTCCCCAACCATCAGACTGACCAGCTTCAATCACTCGCAGAGCATCTTTGAATGAAAACATGGGCATGGCATTCTTCTTAGCAGCATTATCCATAATAGATAGAGCTTGAAACGACGTTCCCACCTCTTCCTCGGCATCAATATAAGAGAAAGAAGACAAATTACTCACCAGCATCGCCCTCTCACCTTCAATGGTCATCAATTTACCTTCTCTCACGAACTTCAACTTCTGATGAAGAGTGGAGGTTACAGCTCCTGCCTCGTGGATCCATGGTCTTCCTAGGAGACAACTATATGCGGGACGTATATCCATTACTTGAAAAGTAATCTTGAATATAAACGGTCCAATAAGAATAGGGAGATCCACTTCTCCAATCACGGTCTTTCTTGACCCATCAAATGCTTTCACTATAATCCCACTGTGCCTCATGGGAGCACCTTGAAACACAAGCTTTGACAAAGTCGATTTTGGCATAACATTCAGAGACAATCCGGTATCAACTAGCACCTTGGACATGGCATCTTCCTGACAATTCACTGAGATGTGCAACGCCAAGTTATGATTTCTTCCTTCTTCAGGAAAATCGTCATCACAGAAGCTTAAATTGTTGCAAGATGTGATATTCGCTACAATACTATCAAATTGATCAACAGTCACATCATGGTCAACATAAGCTTGATCGAGAATCTTCTGCAAAGACTGCCTATGAGCCTCAGAACTCATCAAGAGAGACAAAACTGATATCTTCGAGGGAGTCTGCAATAACTGCTCGGTAATATTGTACTCACTCTTCTTTATCAACTTTAGCACCTCATCATCACTATTACCAGATTGGCCCGATTGAACAACAACATCCATAATCTGCTTACTCGCACTGGTATCTTCAACTCTTTTCGGAGGGTCTGAAGCATACACTCTACCACTTCGGGTAACCTTCGTCACGTCAGCAATGCTAACCATAGACTTTGGAGTAGGAAGAGGAACTTCCCTATCATTTTCTATCATCGTAGCATTATACCGGTACGGAACAGCTTTATCGGATTCATATGGCATTGGACCAGGTACATTAATCACCAATGGAGTAACAGCAGTCTTGCGACTATCGAAAGAAATAACCACTCTCTCAGGAGTAACCCTTTCAAGAAGATTGAACTGAGGCATAATGACATTCACTTCATTCTCATATTCATCTCTCTTTGTTGTTACTTCAATCAATTTATCGTCCATCATCTTCTGGATATCCCTCTTAACAATCCCGCAACCGCGAGGATTCACCGAGCAGATACAACATCCAGCATAGTCGTGATCAATATCGTGATATTCACTCAAGAAAGCATGCATCTCCACCAAAGATCTTCGGATATGACGGACTTCATAGATCTTGAACAACCCAGGACAACCATCAACCATATTCACAGACGCATTACCATGCTTCGGCAATGGATTCTTCTGCACATTTGGATTAACATCATTAAAATACAGAACATTGTTCCTCATCAATTTCTGTACTTCAAACTTCAGTGGATAACAATTCTCAACATCATGCCCCGGGGCACCTTGATGAAAAGCACAGCGAGCCTCTGGCTTATACCACCATGGAATAGTCTCTGGAACTGGAGGTGGAGGACGAGTTTGCACAAGATTCTTTGCAATCAAAGATGGAAGTAAGTCCGCATACGGCATCGGAATAGGATCAAAACTTGGCTTAGCCCGAGTTTGTTGATTACCACCTTGTTGCACAGAAGGTTGCTGATAACGAGGTTGATACTTTGGAACAGCTGGCACAATTGGAGCCACGTTAATCATTGGTGTTACAGAAGCCACATGATGCGAATGGTGCTGCGAATGGTGATTCCCACGACTGTGAGGCCTTCTATAACTTTCACGGGATATTGCATTAGTCTCATTTTCTTTCTTTTTCCCAAAGTTGAACCTTCTAGAGCTTGAACCATTACTGTTCTCTTGACTTAACCGTCCCTCACGGACACCTTCTTCTAAACGCATCCCCATGCTCACCATTTCAGTGAAATCGGAAGGAGTGCTTGCTATCATCCTCTCATAATAAAAAGAACCCAACGTCTTCAAGAAGATCTTCGTCATTTCTTTTTCTTCCAGCGGAGGAACGATCTGGCCTGCCAGCTCTCTCCATCTCTGCGCATATTCTTTAAAAGTCTCTTTGTCCTTCTGGGACATAGCACGAAGTTAATCTCTATCAGGCGCCATATCAACGTTGTACTTGTACTGCCTCACAAAAGCTTCTCCCAAATCATTGAAGGTCTTGATTTGGCTATTATCCAGACTCATATACCACCTCATGGGTGCACCGGTCAAACTGTCCTGGAAATAGTGAATCAACAACTTATCATTATCAGTCTGAGTAGACATCTTCCTTGCATACATTGTCAGATGGCTCAACGGACAGGTGTTGCCTTTTTACTTCTCAAACTCAGGCAACTTGAATTTGTAAGGAACTTTAACATTTGGGACCAGACAAAGGTCATAAGCATCTTTTCCGAACAAATCCTTATGCTTCAAAGCTCTCATCTCCCTCTGGATCTCAACAAAGCGTCCCTGGAAATCATCAAGTCTTTCAGCAACTCCAGCACCTTCACTGGGCTCAACATGGTAAATCATTTCATCATGGTGCGGAATAGCGCGCACCACAGGCGGTACAGTAGTCACAATTGGAGGAAGAGTAGTCCAAACTGGTGGTGGGAGAGTATTAAATGCAGCAGTCTCCTGATGATGAGGAGGACGTTACCCAGCAGGAAAAAAGTCAACAGACATGCCCCAAGGCGTGCTAGCAGGTATACGATAGCGAGGAGAAATAACAGTCTCAACAGGAATTGAAGCGGTAACAACCTCGGATATGACAGTATTCTGAACAGGAGAAGGAGGTGGCTGATTCTGAGCAGCCACCAAATTTTCCATCACAGCAGACACTCTTTCCAAGCTTTCCCTCAGATAAGTAACCTCTTCGCGCAGCTCGCGATTCTCTTGTTGCAAAGTTTCCATCACTCTTCTCCGATTAGCTCGAGTATCGAATCGATGAGTCAGCTTGACAGGAACACTGAATGAAGACCATAAAACAACAATAAGATCCCTGGAGAACACTCAAAAAGCAAGACAAATGCAAGTATGATGCGTGGTATGCGTATGCAAATGCAAAGATTTCAAAGGACTATAAGTTAACTTGCAATATTCATAAAGAAACATTTTTGAAATACTTAAAAACTCATTCTCATTAAGATCAAAGTGAGGATTACAAATGAAGTACAAACATCAATAATCCTAATACATAAGAGCAAAAGTAAACTAGGCCTATGGAATCATATCCGAAGAAGCTCCGAATCCTGGATGATACTTCATACGAATTCTCTTGATCTCATTCTTGTACCGCTCTTCCATATCTTCCTTATCCTTCACCAACTTGTCGACAATGGCCTTCCAAGCACCGGAAGTAGGAGGAATAGTAGCTGGAGTACTAGAGGAAAATAAATCCTCCCTCGGCCTCTTCGTGACGCGCCGCTCAAGTAGCTCGATAAGATCATCCTTCTCCTTAAGCTGCTCCTGCATAGTAGTCCTCTCAAGTAGCCAATCTTCCTTCTCTTTCTTCATCTTCTCTAACTCTTCTTGAAGAAACAACTTCTCATCAACGAGAGGTAGAAAAGCAGACAAAGGCAATATGGGAAACATAGGCTCCTCAGGTGGATAAGGCATCTTGAGCTTGGAAGCTCTAGATCGAACCCACTGAATATACCATTCGGATGGAGGAAGGTGTTGTCTACCCAATTGACCTCTCTCTTTCCTATGAACAGCATGCCAAGAGTGAGCAATCCTTTTCTTCATCTCTATATGATCAGCGCCATTAAGAAAGAAGAAACGGGATAAGGCAAGATTGTTTGGAACATCCTTCAAACAATAACCGAACTGTCGTCTAGCCAAAATGGGGTTGTAGCTAATTCCCCCACGTGTACCAAGAAGAGGTACATTAGGAAATTCTCCAAAACTATCAATAAGAACTCCAGTGTCATAATGAGAACTATACCATGTCATGTCCTTATGAGAAAGCGACATCAACCTCTGAGACCATCTTCGATTCTCTCTATTGTCCTTGAAAACATCCGACTTCGGTAGGTGCAAAATAAACCACCTATAAAGAAGATGCGCACAACATACAATCTCTCCATCACCTTTGGAGGTCCTATAGTGAAAAGCATGATACATATCTCCAAGCAAGGTAGGAATCAGATTCTTCTTCAAGAAGATCTGAATAGCATTCTCATCCACAATACCATCCAAGTTCGGAAACAAGACAATCCCGTAAATAAGCAAAGCAAGAATAGCCTCAAATGCATCCTTATGACCCAAAGTAAGTGAAGTAGAAGCCTTTCCCATCAAGAACTTAGCATTAATACCACGAACACTCCCCTTTGGAAGAAACTTCCCATTAAGATCGGATTCCTTAATAAACAGTGCTTTGGCGATGACCTTGATAGTAAGCTCCTTCTCTAAACTAGTGAAAAGAAACTCCTTGTCCAGAATAGGCAAACCTAACCAATGAGAATACTCCTCCAAAGTCGGCACGAGCTGATAATCCGGAAATGTGAAACAATGGTGCAACGGGTCATAAAACTGAGCCAAAGTAGGGAGAATCCCCTCAGGCACATCGGTATCCAACATATACAAAAGCTTTCCATGACATCTTCGGAACTCTTGGGTATCAACAACCAAAGCTCCTAGCTTTCTCAACTCTACAACATTAGGATTCTTGAAAGTGTACTTCTTTGTATTCCTCCTTTCAAAATTCATAGCCATGGACATCTGAAATTTTGCAAAAGTCCCTTATAAGTCCTTTGAAATCTTATGAACAATGCTCATGAATGTATGATGGCATGTATGAAACAAACACAAACAAGATCACACAAGGCACACGGGCTTAGGTTCCAAGTCACGAGCATGAAGTCAAGGTAACAGAACACCAACCCAAACAGGTAAGTACTAAGGTTTTGTCTTCATTGTACCTGCAGAAAACCAAAAGGGTGCTAAAAGAGGTGCCCGGAGTTAACAGCCATCTTTAGAATATCATCGGTACGTTGGATTACTCCCCAACCGATAACATTCTTAAAATAGACCTCGTCCGAGTGTAGTATCGCGTGACAACCGCCTTAGGTTTACACCCAGACAGCTTCCGCACTACGTTCCTAAATTGGCTTGGATGGGTTAAGGGTTCTAAGGTCCTCAGTATGATCAGCTCAAGGTCGGAAAATAATGCCACGTACGATTACTCGTCATGACATTGATAGTCCAAGAGAGCCTAACCGAGTGGAGATTATCAAATTGATATTGCTTTGGACTACTCCATCACATATCGCTTCGAATATCGCCGTCCTAACATAAGTGTCACTCAGATCCGGGTTAGAATCTATCTCACACAGAGGATCACCAAAACCAAAACAGAACAATCAAATAACAAACAAGTCAAACCAAAGCAATAAATAAATCAAAGTAGGTTGAATCCGCTTAGAGATGTATTCCCCAGCAGAGTCGCCACTTTTCTGTAGCGGTAAAATCGTGAGTGTAAGCTATTGATTAACTTAACTCGATGAACACAGAGTCGCCACCGCGCTTTTCTTTATTTCCGAAAGGAAAAAGGTAAAAGAACGAATAAAAACCTAGGAGTCTAAAAGCAAAAGCTAAAAGAAACAAACAGAGATTGGGTAAGGGGATTGGTTACGAACCGGGAAGGTTTTAGGCACCCGACTCGTCCGTGGTACTCCACGGGAGCCCTTTGAAATATTTATTTCTTTTTGGTTTGAAATTGGTTTGCTTGAAAAGATGGAAGAGATGAGGAGAAGAATATTTTTTAATGATTTTGTGTTTGATAAGGTTTTAACGCCTTATGCCTACGTACCCACAAAGTGCAATGCGAGATCAAAACCTCGTAGTTCGTGGTACAAAATTTGAAAAGAACAAATAGGTTGAGTTGATTTTAAAATGTAGAGATAAGTCGTCATCCTTTAGCGAATAATTCCGCTAGAAAAGATGAATCATATCTAAACATGTGAAAAAGAAAAGGTGCACAAAGCACAAAAACAATTGAGTGGGTTTTGAGTTTTTTAAAGTATATGAGAAAATGATTTTGATATATTTACATGGATTAATCATTTGTTAAGAAAATAAAATGAAAAGATTAAAAATCACTTGACCTAAGTCAATGTTTGTTTATGAAAGTGTTTGAAGTTTAGAAAACAAGAAGGTTTTTGAAATAGGAAGAAGTTTTGAAAATTAAAGAATGGGGAAGAGATGAAGGGACTAATCCTAGTACTTGAATTAAAAGCTAAGGAAAGAGTTTACCAAACCAATATGCACAATTCTTCAAAGATCAGAATTTCCTCTTCAAAGGCTAATGAAGTAATCTTGAGGCCGAGGTTTCTAATCCATTCCAACTTGAGCAAGGGGGAAGATCTTAAGGTCTAAGTCCATTCTCCAAAAAGCTCGGGATAGTTAACCCTTAGTCCAAAATTAGAAGTCACAAGTCTTTTAAGTGTTCAATCCTTTATTAAGTGTTTTGATATCCAAATGGACAAAATAAAAAAACAAGCACAATATGAATATAAACAAATGATATATGATATAATATGACAAAGCAATATAAAGAGATAAAGGATCAAGAGATTAAAATAAAAGGATAAGGTGCGAGAGATTAAATTTAAACAATTATATATTCACAATATTATAATATTTACAATATAAAGTGGTATGATGAACTTAATCAAGCACAACCACAACAAGGAATAATAAAATCGAGGCAACCGGATCCAAGTAGATCTTTAATCCGAATCGGGACAACTGTAGGTCTATGTTAAGCAATCGCCGAGTAATTTACGGAGTAATTACCCTACAAATGAGGCCGGCCACCACTAATTAAAGTGGAAACTATTCGTGTTAATACATGTTAGAGAAACGATATAATGGATCGTTCTCCGAAAACATGCCACACTAAAAGAAAAAAGGAAGGTCTAATCTTAATCGGGATTTTCGTTGAATTTCATCGAAAAGCAACCTATCACGATCTCAAAGTATGGAGAATGATCCAAATGATCATTCATCCATAGATTTGAAATAATGAAGATTAAACTAATCGGAAATCAACAATCCCGAATCGGAGATTGTCATCGACCAAAAAATAAAAGAAGATGAAGAAAAGATGGATCTAAAAATAGATCCATAAAAGGAATTGAAATAATTTTTAAATTCTTTTATAAAATCTTTTTCTAAACATTCTTTTTTAAAATACTTTTTCCTAAAATTTTCTAAAATCTATTTCTTAAAAGAATTATTTTAATAATATTCTAAAAAATATTATTAAAATAATTCTTTATTTTTTTAAACTTCTTTGAAAAAACAAAATGAATAAAATAAACAAAAAAAAATAAACCAAAGGAGGGGGATAACCCGCGGGTGATGGGGATAGAAACAGCAACAACCAAATGGCCTTAGGCCCAAACTAACTCATTTTTCTTAAACAAAATAAAACCATTTTTATAATGAAAATAAAAAAAAAACAGAAAAAAGCAAAGAAGCTCTTCTTCTTCGCAGCAACAAACAGAAACAGGGCACATGAAACAACCCCAAACATGGCGGCACAAGGCAACACAAAGGGAAATCCAAGATCCACTTCTCACCTTCGAAGTCAACGAAACGAAACCAACAAACTCTCTCTCAACTTCCGATTTGTTTCTTCTCTCACCGAACGATCTCTTCTTCTTCTTTCGGATTCACGGAATCCTCTTTCAATTTGGTTTAGGGATGAAATTAATGGAAAGAATTGAAGGTTGAAAGGGTTTCGGATTGGGGATAGATTCGGGCAGAGGTTTTGTATGCTATGTAAGCTTGGATTTTGAAATGAGAGGGGGTTGCTTTAAATAGGAGAAGAGTGATTGAAGATGATTGCCGTTTTGTTTGGGATTGATATGCGTTTTTGCTTTTGGCGAAATTCTCGTGTGTTTTTGCTTCTGTTTTCATTTGCTGCGTTTTCTGTTAAAAATGATTGCGTTTTGAATTTTGATAATTCGCGTAAGGTTTGCGTTTTCAGGTGTGCTCGTGCTAACCGCGTGCGGATGATGCTTGACTTATGTGGAGTGAGGTGCTGGCTTGCTGGGAATTACGGAAGGCGTGCGGCTGTTGTTTTGTTGAGCTTGGCTTACGGATTGAGGCTAGGAGTATGTGGGCAAAAGTTTGTGAGCTGCGGGATTGGTGAGGTGGGCTTGGAGTGTTGGCCTTTTTTTGTTTGGCTTTTGGGCGTATAAGCTGGGAGAGTTTTATGTGAAGCTGAGGGCGTACGGAGCGGGAAAAGTTGGTTGTTGCTTGATGTTGGTTTTGTATTTGTGGGCCAGGGCTGAAGTAGCTTGGAAGCTTGCGCGGCTTGTGTTCTTGTTGTGGACTACGCGTGTTCTGGCTTGTGTTGAAAGGCCGTGCGACTTGGGAAATGAATTTTGCAGCTGGGAATAATTTGGTGGCTTGAGTACAAGGGTGTGATGTCATGCGGGACAAGTGCAAAGGCGTGTGTGGTACGGATAGTGTGGGATGGCATGTTGTTGGTGAAAAAAGGCTTGTGTGGGCCTGGTGATATGATGGAAATTGCTGCAAGAAATATTGAAGGTGTGGGAAATGGCTTGGTATCAAGAGGTGTGGAAAGGCTTTGAGGGATGTGGGCCAAAGGCCCCTTTTTTTTTGTTATGAGAAGAAAATAATAAAAGAAGGAAATGGATTATATAAAAAAATTGTAATATCATTGTTTCTTTTTTTATTATGAGTTTTTGACAAATGGTTAGAAAAATAATAAAATGGTTTATGAATATAAAAAATGGAATTTTGAATTATGGTATATGAAGGAAAAATAAAAACGGATATTTGAATTCAAATGGATAAAAGTGAATAACAAAGAAATCGAAAATGGATAGAAAAATAATGGAATTGGAATGAAAGAATTGAAATAATCGGAAATCGAAAAAATGATCAATGGACTAAATTTGGGATAATGGAAAAGGGTATATGGATGAATAAATGGATATAAAAATGGTTTAATCGGAAAAAAAATGGATAATGGATGAAGTTTTGACTTTAAGCCCACAACCAGATCTGGATTATTCTTGCACAAGCCACTGATGAAAAATGAACACAGCCAACACAGCCCCACTGAATATTTCACAAAGTAAACCAACTGTCATCTGAAAACTGTCTGGTTATTTCCTTGATTCATACTGAGAAAAATAAATCCTCAGATGAATCACTGATGAACTGAAGAACCGATGAACTGATAAACACTTGAAGATTCAAACCAAAATTCGCACAAAACACTGCCTGATAACTGATGACTTTCACACTCAACACCATCTGAACTTTGAAAACGCATCGTCTGAGGAATAAACCACTGGCACACACAACTGGCATTCGAAGTAATTTATCTAATAGTTTGACCAATGCTAGGTCAAACATCCACTTGAAATCGAATTGTGACTGAACAAACGCCATTGAATGAAATCATTGCCCTGTCTTTGAAAACCTGCAACACAGAGAAGAAGAAGAACATTGCAACATATTTTTTTTGTATTTTGGTTAAAAGTCAGTAAATATAAACAAATATAACGAAGTAAAAATAATGGTGATCCCCTGCGAAGCATAGACCCTATCTGAGAAGAAACTCGAAAGCCAGTGCGATCTTGTTTGTATGCAAAATGCAGATGATATGCGACGAAATCTTAGGGCAAAAATTAGGGTGTTACAGCTGCCCCTATTTAAGTTTCTTCAATCCGGAGATATGATATGCTTTCAGAAGGATAAACAACATTCTGAGGTATAAGTATAACTTTTGGGAGGATAAACAACGGCCCAATAATTATGATATGCTTTCAGGAGGATAAACAACATTCTGAGGTATAAGTATAACTTTTGGGAGGATAAACAACGGCCCAATAATTATGATATGCTTTCAGGAGGATAAACAACGTCCTGAGGAAGTGGTAACCTTTGGGAAGATAAACAACGGCCCAAGGTCATGATATGCTTTCAGGAGGATAAACAACATCCTGAGGTATAAGAAGCTTTCAGGAGGATAAACAACGTCCTGAGGAACTGATATGCTTTCAGGAGAATAAACAACGTCCTGAGGGAATGGTGTAACCTTTGGGAAGATAAACAACGGCCCAAGGCAATAATATGCTTTCAGGAGGATAAACAACGTCCTGAGGTATAAGAAGCTTTCAGGAGGATAAACGACGTCCTGAGGAAATGATATGCTTTCAGGAGAATAAACAACGTCCTGAGGGAATGATATGCTTTCAGGAGAATAAACAACGTCCTGAGGGAATGGTAACCTTTGGGAAGATAAACAACGGCCCAAAGTCACAAGTTGTTGATGAAGTCTGTCTGCTGGAGAATTAATCTGAAAAACAAGATTATAATATTCTGTATGATAATATTAGCTTATGCATTATGTATGCATGTATAATATGATGCACTTAAGTAATGTATTATGTATCTATGTATATGTATGTTATGATGTAAATGATGTATGTATGTATCATGCAGCTTGAAGCGTCTGGATATCTTCGTGTAACAACTGCTGGCCAGGGAAAATAAATCCCGATTCGTTGCTGGAGGATATGAGGAACTCATTCCCGTCTTGTTTGATAATATAGTATATATAACCTCCCGTCTTCGTTTGATAGTAGGGTATACATATCCTCCCGTCTTTGTTTGATAGTAAGGTATACATAACCTCCCGTCTTCGTTCGTCGTACTCCTATTGGAAAATAAATTCCCGAATATCCGAATGAGGATAAAAGAGATGGATATAAATTCCAGGGGATATGTGACTTGAAGTACTTATGAAGATGGATTTGTCCTACTGGGGATTTGTAACTGTCTTGTAGGGATGAACCGGTGAAGCTTCATTGGAATCCTGCACTCGTTCGTCCTTAGTAAACACTATTACTGCATTTTCATGCATTTCTGGTAAACATCAATCATATTAAGCATTTATGCATTTCTGGTAAACATCAATCATATTCAAAAGCATACATACATTCAAACACAACCAATGGACGTTTCACTTATGTAAATAGGGTAAAAGTAAATCTGGATTCAAAGATGGAATTTTATTTATATCAAAAAGTGACCCATACATGGGTAAGTTTGTACAAGGAGACAGAAATCCTAGTAAGAGGACTTTGTCATAAAGTTTTTACAAAACAAGGAGAATCAGCTATGTGGGACATAATCCTATTGAGTTTCAATTCTACTATTGCCATTATCTTCAAGTATCTCATCTTCTGCTGTTGAGACGAAAACGATTGGATTGAGCTTTATCTGTTCAAACTTGAGTAAGTAGTACAACTGGTTGTAGTTTCATGGGTGATCCAAACGAGACATAGTCATACGCTTTAATCCCTAACTTTTGCCTGGATTGCCCTTTCAGGTTTTCAATCCACCGGGATACCCTTTTTTGCCCAAGCCGCCTTTTCAGGTTTTCGACTTGCCGGGTGTACATTTTTTATATATATCCCTAATTTTTGCCCGAACCCTTTTGGTTCGCCGGGATGCCCTTATTTTTGCCTAGGCCAGTCAACCTAGCGGGTCTCTTTTTATGCGTAGTATTTTTTAACTATGTCTGCGTTTACAGGTTGTGGGAAATCTTCACCATCCATAGTAGTAAGTATCATGGCACCTCCTGAAAATACTGTTTTGACCACAAATGGTCCTTCATATGTTGGAGTCCACTTGCCCCTAGGATCACCCTGTGGTAATATGATACGCTTGATTACCAAGTCACCAGCCTGATATACCTTTGGCTTAACCTTCTTATTAAAAGCTTTGATCATTCGTTTCTGGTACATCTGGCCATGACAAACTGCTGCTAGCCTCTTCTCGTCAATCAAATTTATCTGGTCAAGTCGAGTCTGAATCCACTCATCTTCATCCAAGCCTGCATCCTTCATAATTCTTAAGGAGGGGATCTGAACTTCAATGGGCAAAACTGCTTCCATACCATAGACTAAGGAGAATGGGGTTGCCCCTGTTGAAGTACGTATTGTGGTACGATAACCATGAAGAGCAAATGGTAACATCTCATGCCAATCCTTGTAAGTAACAATCATCTTTTGTATAATCTTTTTAATGTTCTTATTAGCAGCTTCAACTGCCCCATTCATCTTTGGGCGATACGGAGAAGAGTTGTGATGCTTAATCTTGAACTGCGTGCAGAGATCAGTAATCATAGTGTTGTTCAGATTAGAGCCATTGTCAGTAATAATCCTTTCAGGGATGCCATACCTACATATGAGATTATTCTTAATGAATCGGGCCACAACATTCTTAGTAAGAGATGCAAATGAAGCTGCCTCCACCCACTTAGTGAAGTAATCAATAGCAACCAGGATGAAACGATGCCCATTAGAAGCAGTAGGTTTGATTTGACTAATCATATCAATGCCCCACATGGCAAAAGGCCAAGGAGCAGTCAACACATTTAATGGTGAGGGAGGTATATGGACTTTATCAGCATAAATTTGACACTTGTGACATGCTCTGGAGTGTTGATAGCAATCAGCTTCCATGGTATACCAATAGTAACCTACTCTCAAAATCTTCTTTGCCATAGTATGACCACTAGAATGAGTGCCAAAGATCCCATCATGCATACCTTCCATAATCTCAGTTGCTTCCTTCTTGTCCACACAACGAAGCATAGTTGAATCATGATTGCGCTTGTACAGAATCCCATTACTCAAAAAGAACTTAGCAGAAAACCTTCTCAGAAACTTCCTATCTTTGACAGATGCCCCTTCAGGGAACTCCTGAGCTTCAAGATATCTTTTTACTTCATAGAACCAAGGCTTCTCCTCTGCCCCTTCAGTGTCAATCTCATTGCAGTATGCAGGCTTCTCAAATCTATCAATAGTAATCTTGGGAGCTTCATCATCCCAACTGATCTCAAACATAGATGCCATGGTGGCCAAAGCATCTGCCAACTGATTCTCTCTTCGTGGAATATGTCCAAAGGTAATCTCTTTAAAATGTGGGATCAAAGACAACACATGCTCTCTGTAAGGAATGAGGTTATCATGCTTGGTATCCCAATCTCCTTTAATCTGACTTACTACCAGGGCTGAATCTCCATATACATCAAGGAACTGAATCTTCATATCAATGGCAGCTTTGATACCCAGGATACATGCCTCATACTCAGCCATGTTATTGGTACAATAGAAACAAAGTCTGGCAGTAATCGGGGTATGACAACCTTCAGGGGAACTAATCACAACACCAACACCATTACCAAGTGCATTAGATGCTCCATCAAAAACCATAGTCCATCGGGATCCTTGTTCAGGTCCGTCATACTGTCCAGGTTCTTTGGTAATAATCATAATGTCTTCATCAGGGAACTCAAAACTCATTGACTGATAATCATCTACTGCTTGGTGAGCCAAATGATCAGCCACAACACTTCCTTTAATAGCCTTCTGAGTAGTATACTGTATGTCATACTCCGTTAAGATCATTTGCCATCTTGCAATTCTTCCGGAGAGAGCAGGTTTCTCAAATATGTATTTGATTGGATCCATCTTCGAAATCAACAAGGTAGTATGGGTCAACATATACTGTCTTAGTCGGCGAGCAGCCCATGCCAAAGCGCAGCAAGTTTTCTCGAGCAGTGAGTATCTTGTTTCACAGTCGGTAAACTTTTTGCTAAGGTAGTATATTGCCTGCTCTTTTCGACCAGACTCGTCATGTTGCCCCAACACACACCCCCATTGAGTTGTCTAACACTGTTAAGTACATAATCAAGGGTCTTCCATCAACTGGTGGCATCAAAATTGGTGGCTCCAGCAGATATCTCTTGATTTCATCAAAGGCAGTCTGGCACTCATCATTCCATTCCATCACCTGGTCTTCCTTTAACAACTTGAAGATTGGCTCACAGATGGCAGTTAATTGGGAAATAAATCTTGCAATGTAATTCAATCGTCCCAAGAAACCTCTAACTTCCTTCTCAGTACGGGGAGCTGGCATCTCTCGTATAGCTTTTACTTTTGCAGGATCCACTTCAATACCTTTTCCACTGACTATGAAACCCAAGAGTTTACCAGATCTGACTCCAAAAGTACACTTGTTTGGGTTCAATCTCAACTTGTATTTCTTTAACCTCTCAAACAATTTATGCAAATGATCAAGATGTTGCTCCTCATTCTGTGATCTGGCTATCATATCATCCACATACACCTCTATCTCATGATGAATCATATCATGAAACAAAGCCACCATAGCACGCTGATATGTTGCCCCTGCATTCTTTAAACCAAATGGCATTACCTTATAGCAAAAAGTGCCCCACTGTGTAACAAATGTTGTCTTCTCCATATCTTCAGGAGCCATCTTGATTTGATTGTAACCAGAGAAACCATCCATAAAAGAGAATACCTTATGCTGAGCAGTGTTGTCTACCAGAACATCAATATGAGGAAGTGGAAAGTCATCTTTGGGGCTGGCCTTGTTCAAATCCCTGTAGTCTACACACATATGTACCTTACCATCTTTCTTAGGTACCGGTACCACATTTGCAACCCACTGAGGATAAGAAGTCACTGCTAAGAACCCTGCATCAAACTGTTTCATTACCTCTGCTTTGATCTTCTCTGACATTTCAGGACGCATACGACGAACCTTCTGCTTCTTTGGACGACAATCTTCTTTTACTGGTAAACGGTGAACCACAATGTTTGTATCCAACCCTGGCATATCTTCATAAGACCAAGCAAAGATCTCCACATAGTCACGTAACATCTGAATCAATTTGCTCTTGACACTATCTTCTAATTCAGCCCCTATCTTGACTTCTTTCTTGTTTTCTTTAGTTCCCAGATTCACAACTTCGACTGGCTCTTCATGTGGCTGTATAGCTTTCTCTTCTTGTTGTAACAACCTAGCAAGCTCTACAGGTACTTCACAATCGTCCTCATTTCCGTCTTCAGTTTGATAGATCGGATTCTCGAAATTATAATTGGCAATAGTAGAACTGTTATCAACAGGATCCAGAGTGGATGAGGATCTGCATTTTAGTGATGTGGGCGTGTGTAAGAACACATAGCTGATAAAGCAACAAAATAAAAGAAAAGAAAGACAAGGAACACAATATTTACGAAAACGAAACGTCCACTGATTTTTATTGAATGAAGTATGCAAATGAAATGACAGCCCGTAACAAGCACACCATTGTGCCCCGGGTAAGGCACAAGGCTTGAGAGTTTTAATTTTTCAAGAAATTACAAACTTAAAAGCAACAACACAGTAATAGTATTTACTCCTGACTAAAGGAGATAGGAATAACATCTTCAGCCTTCCAATTATTGAGCCCAGCACCCACAGTAGGAAAAATCCAAGCATCCAAGTTGTAGTATTCATCATAGTCACCCACAGCATTGATCTGGTTCTTCATAATCCCCTGATTGGTGATACGAACAGCACGAGCACGACGAACAGCCTTTTGGGACTCTGCAGTGAAACCCAAACCAAATTTGTCAGACTTGTAAGGGATATCAGGAAGCTGACCCCAAATAGTACAACCACCTTCATCCACCACAGCTCTAGCATCTTTGAGGGAGGCCATTGTTGGAGGTATTCTGGTGACCACAGGAACTTTCTTGACAATGGGAGGAGCTTCATAATCATTAACAATCCAAGGAACCACTTCAAATGTCTGACACAGAGTTTCAACATATTCACCTTCTACTTCCAGATATTTAAAAGTGTTTACATGGCTAACAACATATCCTTCTTCTCCATAAACAGTGACAACTTTCCCTTCTACCGGATATCTCAGCTTCTATTGTAATGTAGAGGTTACAGCACCTGCCCCATGGATCCAGGGACGCCCAAGCAAACAAGAATACGACGGACGAATATCCATGACATAAAAGGTAGCATTGAAAACCTGAGAACCAACTTTGATTGGGAGATCAATTTCTCCATGTACCACTCTTCTCGAACCATCAAAAGCCTTTACCACTATGTTACTGGGTTTCAACACAGCATCTTCTGGACTAAGCTTATTCAGGACTTCTTTGGGCAACACATTCATAGAGGAACCATTGTCTATCAATACATGTGACAGGGTAGTGCCCCTGCATTCAATTGAGATATGCAGAGCCCTGTTATGATCCCTCTTGGCAGGAGTCAAATCAGCATCAGAGAAACCTAACCCATTATCATAGGTCAAGTGGGCAACACAATTTTCAAACTGGTCAACAGAAATTTCATTGGGTACATGGGCAGTCTTCAGAAACTTAATCAAAGCCTTGGCATGAGCTTCAGAACATAACAACAAAGAAAGCATGGAAATCTTGGAGGGAGTATGCCCCAACTGATCAACAATGTCATAATCACTCTTGCGAATGATTTTCAATACTTCTTCCATCTTTTTAGAGAGATCATCAGCAGCTGGCACATCAGTAGGTATAGGTTCAATAACATGACCTTTCCCCCGAGCATCAGTGGTGGAGGTAGCAGCTGGAGTAACTGCATTCTTGGAGGTAACTGGAGGAGAGAAAACTCTTCCGCTTCGTGTGATCTTACTAGATCCAGCAATATTATCAACGTCAACAGGCATATCAGCTAAGGGTTCCTGCTTAACACCATGGATATAAACATCAGACCCATAATGCCAAGGCACAGCTTTATCGGAAGTATACGGAATAGGACCAGGAGTGGTAATGACCATCGGAGCCACTCTAGCTTCAGCAACAATCTTCACAGGGCCTTCAGCAGTAATCTTAATTGGACCCTTATGAGTGATTTTAACAGGTCCCTTGGAAGTGATCCTTACCAGTACTTTATCAACCATATCCACCTCTTCAATCTTCGCACGCTGGGTTATATGATCAACCATACTCTCTACGGAAGGTGGAGTTCTCTCAAACACTATGGTATATTTATCCATGAGACGTTGAATTCCATCTCTCAACCTCCAGCAGCTATCTGGCTTATAAGTACAATACAAACAATCTTCACGACAACCTGGAAAGAACCCAGCTTGTACTAGCTTCTTCTTAATGACAGACAATGGTGTAGTCAATTCTGCAACTGAAGAAATATGTGAATCCTCATCCATGGCATTGACAGTCTTCTCATGATTTGGCATGGGAGCAGTAATCACATTTGGAGTACCCGGAGGGTCAAACTCAATTTCTCCAGCCTCAATCATATCTTGAATTTTGTTCTTCAAAACCCAGCAACTATTAGTATCATGTCCCTGACAGTTCGAATGATATGCACATCGTGCATTAGGATTGTACCTGGGAGAGGTAACATTAGGATTCTGAGGAGCATCTTTCAGAGTGATAAGTTCAGCCTTCAACAAGTGTTGCAATGCCTGAGCCATTGACATGTTGATCTTAGTGAACTGCCTTCTAGCCCTCTGTTGGTTGCCCTGTGGCTGCTCTGGTGTTGTAGGAGTTGGATTTGAGATATGAACTGCGCTCACAGACTGATGCCTTCTATTACGATCAAGTTGACCATAAACAGCATTTGACTCTTTCTTTCCACTGGGAGGCTTCTTTGCAGCACCTGATGAAGAAGTACCCACTTGGATCTTGCCACTCCTGATACCACTTTCTACACGCTCTCCTGTCATTATCAACTCAGTGAAGCCAGATGATGAGCTTCCAATGAGATGACTGTAAAATGGGCCATTCAATGTACACATGAACATATCAACCAACTCCCTGTCAGTTAAAGGGGGTTGTACTCTTCCAGCTAAATCTCTCCACTTCTGAGCATACTCCTTGAAACTTTCTTTGGCACCCATGGACATGCTTTGCAGCTGCATGCGAGTGGGGGCTAAATCAGCATTGTATTGATATTGCTTATAGAAGGCTTCAGCAAGATCATTCCAATCACGGATGTTGACACTCTCCAACTGATAGTACCATTCCAATTGAGCTCCAGATAAGCTCTCTTGGAAGAAATGGATCCACAACTTCTTATCAGCAGTATGAGGTTGGATTCTCCTGACATAAGACCTCAGATGTAGCTTGGGACAAGAGACCCCATCATAAACAACAAAAGTAGGAACCTTGAAACCAATGGGTATGACTACCCCAGATATCAGACTCAAATCTTCAAAATCCAGCCCAGAAGACTTCTGCAACTCCATAGCATCCATTCTATCCACCAGCATTTTGAACATATCTTCATTAGGCTCATGATAGTAGTTGGCTTCAGAATCAGAGTCCCCCATAGTGTTGTGGAGACTGCCTCCCTCTTTTTCAGACTCTTCAGACTCATAATCTTCAACTGGTTCTTTGGTCTTGGCAAGACCTCTGAACCTTCTTCCCATGTTGATCAGGCCACCTAACCTTCTAGTCTTCTTAGTCTTCTTGGACAGCAGTGTCTTCAATTCATCCTGCCCCTTGGACAGGTTCAGGATCAGCTCTTGGAACTGTGCATTTTGTGCCTGGAGATCCTTAACTGTTTGTTCAAGAGCCATTACTGAAATAAACAGCGAGAAGATGAGAAACCTGTGCATAATAAACCTGTGATGCAATGATATGGTATGTGAATGCATATGCAATGTTTTCAAGAACCGCAGGATTTAAATTTGCTTAAACAATCAAGAAGGTAAACTTTCATTAGTAATAAATTTGTTTTTCCTCTTGGGCTTACAGAAAATGAAATGAAATAAATACAAGAGATGGGGTTTTAAGTCTCCCATGGACGTTTCCTCTTTGTGTTGAGGTATGAGTTGAGATTCCGTTCCTCGTGAAGTTGCTTTGTTAGCTCTAGGATTCTTTCTTGGCTTGCTTTGTAATGAGCCTCGAAGGTATCCCTTTGCTCCTTCAACTAGATCCAGGATCTCTGTAAATCTTCCATGTCAGTAGGCATGTCTGGGTGAAGGATGGTATAAGAAGTATCTCCTTCAGCAACAGGTTCCATGGTAACTGGCAGGATAGCAGGATATGGCATCATGAGAGTCTGAGCACGAGATCACACCCATCTGAGATAAGCCTCCATAGGAATAGTGTACTTAGGCTCCAGTGTCTTGCTGTCAACCTTGTTCACTTTTCCCCATGCTCGTATGAATCTCTGAAGGTAACCTTGAAGATCGTTGTCATAGTCAAACACAATGCCCTGAATCAACATGTCATGTGGGCCATCACTCCGAGCGTAGCCAAACTGTCGTAAAGCTAGAGAGGGGTTGTGGGTGATGCCTCCTCTTATGCCTAGAAGTGGCACATTAGGAAACTCCCCACAACGGTCAATGATAGTGATATTCTCCATAGATCTGGAGCACCAATGGATATCTGAATGAGAGAGTGACATAATTCTTTTGGACCACCTGAACCCTTGTTCATTCTTCATTACTGAGCGAGGAAGGTGAGAAATAAACCACCTAGATAGAAAAGGTATGCAACACATCAAAGTTCCTCTTTCTTTTGTAGTACGAGTATGAAGAGAGTGCAGGATGTCTCCAAGTAATGTAGGCACTGGATTGTGACTCAGAAATATGTTGATGGCGTGAATGTCTATGAACTGATCAGGATTGGGGAACAACACTAAGCCATAAATCAACAAGGCTAAGATCTCCTCAAAAGCATCATAGCTCATAGCCTTCAAGAACACTTGAGCTTTATCCATTAATACCTTAGCAAGAATTCCTTTAACTCCGCTTCTCGTTTCTAGAACAATGTCAGACTTCTTCAGATGTAGAGCTGCAGCAATAACCTCTGGTTTAAGCTCTTTTTCCAAGCCTGTAAAAGGTCTCTGATCAAGAACAGGTATACCCAGAAGTTTAGAGAACTCTTCCATTGTAGGAACCAGCTGATAGTCAGGGAATGTAAAGCAATGGTGCTTAGGGTCAAAGAACTGAAACAGAACACTCATCATGTCTTCATTGAATCCTGAGGTGACTAGATCCAATAGGTGACCATGTCTCTTGATGAACTGGGAATGATCAGACACTTGAGAAACCAACTCTTTAAGCTTAGCAGGTATACCCACAAAGTTGATCCTGATGGTGTTTCTACGAGCAGAAGCCATGACCTGCAGCAAAGAACAAAGATAAATCCTTTGGTCCTTGAAATGGTTAGTGAAAATGCTATGCTTATGATGCATGATGATGTCATGATGTTATGTTCAATCACAAACATGTGGCACACACAAAAAAGTCACACCATAGCCCTAGGTTTAAAGGCTTGCATGAAGTTCAAAGGTAAGTACCCTCCCCTGAAGTTTAGTTGGTTCATCCTGTCCTATAAAAGTAACCAGGTTCTAAGGGATCTCAATATCATTGATCCTTCACAAGGGTGGTTGTTCAGTAGGCAACTTACTTGCCAACCAAAACCCTCCAAGTTTAGGATCTCAATGAGTGTAGTATCGAGTATCAACCAACTTCAGTCTGCACCAAAGCCGGTTATCTCACTACTTTTCTAAAGGCCAAGATGAGATAACTAGGGTTCTAAAAGTTAGTTAGTGTATTGACAACATATGGCAGCCTCATATTATCCTCAACTTGACTTAAGGAACATAAGCACCAACCAAGAAGTCACACTAACTATGGCCACCAGATCAACCATATCGGTATACGTCGTACAGTTTCCTTGGTCTATTGCCATTTACCTAAGGTACACTAGATCCGGGTTAGGATCTTTCACACATAAGAGCACCCAACAGATAAGTATAAAGCAAACAAGGCAAACAATTTTAAAGTGATCTAATTCCTAAGGGTACCCCTCTTTAATATTAAATCCCCAGCAGAGTCGCCAGTTCTGTAACACGGTGGGAGAACTGACTTTAGTTATGTTGCGGATAGCAAGAGTCGCCACCGACTTTTATTTTATCCAAAGGAAAGGCATAAAATAACAGGAAAGACCTTTTAAAAGATTTTTGGGTCCGGGGGGTAGGTTATGTAAAGGGAAGGTGTTAGCACCCTTTACATCCATGGTTATCCATGGGCTCTTAGTTACTTAGCTCACTTTAAAATGTTTTTGAAATGTGAAGTGTGTGAATAGAAATTTTCTTAAATGTTTCATAATGATCCATGTACGGATGCGTAAAAAACCTTTGTTTTGAAAATTGTTTGAAATGTGTGAAGTGTTTGAAATTTTTTTGAAGAGTGAGAAAGTATCTAAGAGGAACCTATCCTAAGTTTAAGTCTTTTCTGTTCTTGAATCCTTTAAATGGTAAGACTATCCCTATTATTAAGGAATAGGTAGTCATTACCTTGGATGTGAGGGACAAGTGAAGGGACATCGTTATTTAGGCAACTGTGGGGTGTATAAGCAATTCGAAGGGACTTATCATCTTTATTCGAAAGGGACAAGATCATTACGAAGGCAACATTCGAAAGGGACTTGATCTTTTATCTGTTAAGGGACTAGATGATGTGAAATTGAGGGACTTTGCTTTATACACCCTACTTGACCTTTTGATTAGGCAACTTGAGAGGTATCCTTATGGAAGTGAGATGGCGATCAAAGATCGACTTACGTGTGTGAGTGTACAATTTTAATATTTATCTTTAAATTTAATGAGCTAAATTAATTTTAAATATACAAACATGTCGCACTCCCTATTTTACTAACCATAGCATTTAAAATAAATATTTAAACATTACTATTAAATATTACATCAAAGGAACAATTACATGATAATAATAAAAGCAAATTAAACAAATAAGCATAAATAATAATAATAATATAATTGGGTTAGTGAAATAATAATAATAATAATAAATCACAATGGGGTTAGTAATAATGAAATAAATATAAAAATAAACATAATTAATAATATAAGCAAAAAATATTAAAAGATCAATGAACAATTATTTTTTTAAGATTAAGAATAAAATATAAACAATTATATACTAATTATTATGAAATTTTAAATTATGCATTAGGTTAATTATAAATTATATTTACAAATTTTAATTATTTTTAAACATATACTAAAAAATTATTTACATACAAAATTAAATTATAAACAATTTATAGAATATTTACATATTATGAAAATAGGATTAATTATAATTATATTTACAAAATTTTTAATTATTTTAAACATATTTATATGTAAGAATTAAATTATAAACAAATTAAAAATTAAATGTTAAATAGAAGAAAATTAGGGTTTGTGAAAATTATTAGGACTAATTAGGGTTTTTAGAAAATATTTTAGTTTTTAGAAAATTAGGGTTTATATACATATTTTTAGAATAATAAAATTACTATATATAATTTAACAACATTAAGAATTTACAAAAAAAAAAAAAAGTTTTTCTTATAGGATTAAAATTAAAAAGAATAAATTCTAAGATAATATGAATATCCTATTTATTATTTGAATTTGTTTAAAATAGAAAATTAATTAAATCAAAAAAAAATTAAGGAAAAGAATGAAAAATAAAAACCTGCTTGGGCTGGGATTTGAACCCAGTCCCTAAGCTTGCAGACTCCAAGACTTGCCTTCCATCCACTGGGCCATGCGCGCGCTGGCGTTAGAAGCAAGGGACTAATCCCTTTTGTTCTCAACCTGAAAAAACATCATGAAAAACAATGCAAAACAAATACACAAAAGGCCTGGGGGGATTCGAACCTAGGACCTTTACGCAGCACACAAACGCTCTTACCATTCCAGCCGGGAGGGCGCATCTGTTAATTAATCCACAACAATACATAATATATTAAGTTTCATAATTGAACTGGAAAAAAAAGAAAAATTGCTGAGGCCAGGATTCGATCCCTGGACCTAAGCCTCACACGCGCGTCCTTTAACCAACTGAGCCAACCACACAATTGTGAAACAAATCAGAAACAAATACATAAAATATTAAGATGAAATTTTAAATCTGAAATATGGCACCATTGTCTTCATCTTCTTCACGATACCTGCGAAAATTCCTACAATTTCATCTACGATTTTTCCTGCGATTTCCTCCATACTCAGAACCTGCGAAACTCAAACATCAATCAAACAGTACAATTTCTTTCAATTGATCAATGTATTATGATCCCCAGAGCTCACACAATCTCCATATGTCTTTAAAATTCATTTATTTTTGGTTTAACATGAAACCCTAAAAGCTTAGCCGAAACCCTAACAATGGCTTCTCACGATTCAGGTCATTAACCTTTAATCCAACTATCCAGAAAGCTTGCTAAGATCATTACAAACACAAAACAATCATTAGAATCAATTGATAATGCATAAAAGTATAGAATCGAAAAAATCATTATTCTTGAATAAGAGTGATTCGGGTTGGCCATTTGAGCATGATTTAGATGATTATAATGATGCAAACATGTTCAGTGATAGTCCAGGAATGATTTGCCATCTTCAAATCACCTTCAAAGTTACAAATGTGGAGAATCCGAATTTGGAATTTTGATGAAATTTTGAAAACTTGAACTTACTCTTGGAGGCCAGAAAATCGTGTCCAATGCATAGGGTTGTGTTGTCTACTTATAGCACAATAGAATTAGGTCAAAAGAATGGATCATTGTGTGGATTATTTGATTGAAAAAGATTGAAAAAGATTAAGACTTAAAATTCAAATATTTGTGAATTCAACCTTTCTATTTCAAGCCAATCACCATAATTTTTGTATCAATTTGATCCAAGTAATTTTTATGACTTTCTAGAAGCACAATCTCATTTAAATATTTGATTTTTCTATTTTATTTTAATTTAAAATGATTTTAAATGAATAAAATCAAAATAAATAAAATAAAATGATAAAAAATATGAATATTTGATATTTGGGTCGTGCATGAAGTATTGGTATGGATTGGATCATCATATGGCAAGCCCATTTAGAAAAAATTGGTTTTAAACCTCCATTTTCTTCATAAACCAACCAAAAATTTTCCAACTTTGCAAGGGCACAAATCCTTCAATTTTAATGCTATGAGGGTGTTCTTGGACATTTTGGAAAGCTTGAAGAGTCCTCTAACCAACCCCACTGGTTTCATGTCCATATCATTTACCATTCTCAAGTTATGCCCTTTTGAAGTTGTTGACGTTTTGTTGACTTTCAAAAGGACCTATAATGTCTTAGCTCATACCTTCCAAATGAAGCATTTTTGGGCTTGGCTTGTGAGACACAAAGTTGTATAGAATTCAATTTCCTTAAAAATGAGCTTTGGATGGAAAATTGGTGATGAAGCATGTGAAAGTTATGGCTGGTCAAAGTTCAGTTGACTTTTCCTAAGGAAACCCTAATTTAGAAACCTCTGATTCTTGATGATCTAAAATCTCCTTGATGAATCATGATCAACCCTTGATCAAATGATGAATTTTACTTCATATACTTGATGTTGGCAAAAAATCATGAAGTTTGACTTTGGTTTGACCACAATTGACCTCAGTTTGACTTTTTAACTGCTTTGACTGATTTTGACTTATCTGATCATTTGACTGAGCAAACCTTTGAGAAAAGTCTTGAAACTTGTCATGGGGATTCTTAGACACATATAAGATGTTATGAAGCTCAATTGAAGTCTTGGAAATCCATTTAGCCTTATTAAAGTCAAAACCCTAGTTTTGGTTGCACTGCTTAGGAGGATGCATTGTCTGAGGGAATTGTCAAACTTTCTGACTATTTGTGAACTTTGTGAACCTTGTGAACTTCATAAGATGTCTTGTGAACCTTGTGAACCTCATGGGAGGTCTTGTGATCCTTGTGAACCTCATGAAAGGTCTTGTGAACCTTGTGAACCTCATAAAGTGTCTTGTAAACTTCATGAACCTCATGAAAGGTCTTGTGAACCTTGTGAACCTCATGAAGTGTCTTGTAGACTTCATGAACCTCATGAAAGGTCTTGTGAACCTTGTGAACCTCTTAGTACACAAAGCCTTGTATTGTGAGGGCAAATTTTGGGGTGCAACAGAGGGTCACGAGAATTTTAATGTGCGGCGCACTGTAAAGGCTTGGATCATTTTCATCTAACGGATGTGTTATAAACTTAGCTCTGGCCTAGGGTTACTATTCAAGTGACCGGAACTCACCTCCGGTCACCTTCTCGGCCTACCTCTGTTAGGGTTCCCTCAAATCTCCATGAAAATGAAAACTAAAACCACAGACTTGCTCGTTTCTCCCTCCCGACCACATATCTAACCTTGTTTTTGGCTTAGGGTTCATGAATTAGTCAAATCGAATGCAAACATTTCCACACCTAAAACTGGATCTATGCATCTAACATGCCTATCATCTAGCCAGACATTGCAATTCTCCTATTGAGCTTCAATCAACATGAAAACATTGAAAAATAAGCAATTCGATCAAGCAAAGTATCAGAGCATACCTGAATTGCAGAGGTGTCTAAATGTTGATAGAATACCAGATAGGAGATTCCTTGAGTTGCTTGACCTTTCTCTAACACAACAAGAGTGAAATAAACACTCTGTACTCCTTGGACAATTCAGGTTGAGCAATCCACAAAAATGGTGCAACACATGATATTGATGATGGCTTGATGAAGATCAGTGCTAGAGAGATGAAGATTATGAAGTTTCAGTCCAAAGTGCAGTGCAACCACAAAGTTGCAGTATGTGATTCTTGAGGAATCAAGCTTAGTAATCCATGGAAGCCATGCTTGAGGTGATGATGAAGATGAATTGAGGAAGATTGAGGTTGGAATGTGTAACACGGTGGGAGAACTGACTTTAGTTATGTTGCGGATAGCAAGAGTCGCCACCGACTTTTATTTTATCCAAAGGAAAGGCATAAAAGAACAGGAAAGACCTTTTAAAAGATTTTTGGGTCCGGGGGGTAGGTTATGTAAAGGGAAGGTGTTAGCACCCTTTACATCCATGGTTATCCATGGGCTCTTAGTTACTTAGCTCACTTTAAAATGTTTTTGAAATGTGTAGTGTGTGAATAGAAATTTTCTTAAATGTTTATAATGATCCATGTACGGATGCGTATAAACCTTTGTTTTGAAAATTGTTTGAAATGTGTGAAGTGTTTGAAAAGTTTTTGAAGAGTGAGCAAGTATCTAAGAGGAACCTACCCTAAGTTTTAAGTCTTTTCTGTTCTTGAATCCTTTAAATGGTAAGACTATCCCTATTATTAAGGAATAGGTAGTCATTACCTTGGATGTGAGGGACAATGTAAAGGGTCATCTGTTATTTAGGCAACTGTGGGGTGTATAAGCAATTCGAAGGGACTATCATCTTTATTCGAAAGGGACAAGATCATTACAAAGGCAACATTCGAAAGGGACTTGATCTTTTATTTGTTAAGGGACTAGATGATGTGAATTTGAGGGACTTATGCTTTATACACCCTACTTGACCTTTTGATTAGGCAACATGAGAGGTATCCCTAAGGAAGTGAGATGGCGATCCAGGATCGACTTACGTGTGTGAGTGTACAATTTTAATATTTATCTTTTAAATTAGTGAGCTAAGTTAATTTTAAACATACAAACATGTTATACTCCCTATTTACTAACCATAGCATAAAATAAATATTTACACATTATTACTAAATATTACATCCAGGAACAATTACATAATAATAATTAAGGCAAATTAAATAAATAAACAAAAATAATAAATAATAATAATAATTGGGTTAGTGAAATAATAATCACAATGTGGTTAGTAATAATAAATATAAAAATAAACATAATTAATAATATAAGCAAAAAAAATATTAAAAGATTAATGAATAATTATTATTTTAAGTTAAGATATAAACAATTATACTAATTATTATGAAATTTTAAGTTATAGGCAAATTATAAAAATTAAGTTAATTATAAACATATTATAAAATTATAATTACAAGTTTTAATTATTTTTAAGCTTATATTGAAAATTATTTATATAAGAATTAAGTTATAAACAAATTATATAATATACATACATGATTAAAAAATTAAAAATTATAATAGAATTAAATGTCACATAGAAGAAAATTAGGGTTTTTATGAAAATATTTTTTAGGGTTTATTAAGTTAAAGTTTTAATTAAAATTAATAATATTAATAAACAAACAAAACAAATAATGAAAAAAAGAAAAAGAACTTACCTTGGCTGGGAATTGAACCCAACCCCTTTGCTTTCAAGAACTCCAGCCAACAAGACTAACCACTGGGCCAGCGCGCGCAGGTGATGAAGAGAGGGGTCCAATTGGTTTTGTTGTTTGTTCCTGAAAATATCATGAAAAAATAAAACAACACAAAAGGCCTGGGGGGGATCGAACCCAGGACCTTTACATTGCACACAAACACATTTACCATTCCAGCCGGGAGGGCGCACCTGTTAATATAACAACTATAATACATAATATATTAAGTCTAATAGTTAAACTGAAAAATAAGAAAAAATTGTGGAAGCCAGGATTTGATCCCTGGAAATAGGCATCACACGCGCGTTCTTTGGCCAACTGAGCTACCACTACAACTGTAACACAAAACCATAAACAATTCTAAAAATAATATGGATAATTTTTGAATTCTGAAATACGCGCGCAGGCTTCTTCTTCTTCCTTGGTTCCTACAAAATTTCCTGCGAAATTATCCATAAACTTTCCTGCGAAATTTCAAATACAGAAACCCTACGAATTTGAAACATCATCAAAACTGTACAATTTCTTAAAATTAATTGATGTTTGAGGATCCCCAGAGCTCACTTGATTATTCTATGTTCTTGGAATTTGTTTATATTAGGTCTAAAGCAAAGCCCTAAGTTCATGGCCGAAACCCTAGCCATGGTGATTCTTTGATCCTGCATCAAAAATCGAATTGAATTGCCCAGAAACAATGTATGGAACACAACAAACATCATACAATCAACAAAATCCAATGAAAGGTCAGAAATCTATGAGTTCGAAAAAATCAAAAACACACAACAAACATGATTCGGTTCATGCATATGGGCCTGTTTCTGATGGTGATAATGATTGGGATGCATTCAGTGATGATCAAGGAAACGATTGAAGCACTTATTTCACCTGAAAAGTCACAAAATATCAAAATCTGAATTTGAAAAATATTGATGAATTTGAAAATTTGAGAGTTGTCTTTGAGGCAGAAAAATCGTGTCAATGCATTAGGTTTGTGTTGTGTACTTATAGTGGAATGGATTTAGGTCAGAAAAGTGGATCATTGTGTGAAAGATTTGATTAAAAAAGATTGAAAAAGATTAAGCTTTAAAATTCAAATATTCTTGCATAAACCATTTCTATTTCAAGCCAATCATCATTATTTTTGTATCAATTTGATCCAAGTTGCATTCATGACTTTCTAGAAGCTCAATCTCTTTTAAATATTTGATTTTTCTATTTTATTCTAATTTAAAATGATTTTAAATGAATTAAATCAAAATAAATAAAATAAAATGATGAAAAATCTGAATTTTAGAGATTTGGGTCGTGCATGAAGTATTGGTATGGATTGGGTCATCATATGGCAAGCCCATTTAGAAAAAATTGGTTTTAAACCTCCATTTTCTTCATAAACCAACCAAAAATTTCCCAACTTTGCAAGGGCACAAATCCTTCAATTTTAATGCTATGAGGGTGTTCTTGGACATTTTGGAAAGCTTGAAGAGTTCTCTAACCAACCCCACTGGTTTCATGTCCATATCATTTACCATTCTCAAGTT
The DNA here is from genome assembly GCA_963966055.1 of Lathyrus aphaca. Lineage (NCBI taxonomy): Eukaryota > Viridiplantae > Streptophyta > Magnoliopsida > Fabales > Fabaceae > Lathyrus > Lathyrus aphaca. The sequence continues at coordinate 196,364,039 of OZ014524.1, forward strand.
ATGCCCTTTTGAAGTTGTTGACTTTTTGTTGACTTTCAAAAGGACCTATAATGTCTTAGCTCATACCTTCCAAATGAAGCATTTTTGGGCTTGGCTTGTGAGACACAAAGTTGTATAGAATTCAATTTCCTTCAAAATGAGCTTTGGATGGAAAATTGGTGATGAAGCATGTGAAAGTTATGGCTGGTCAAAGTTCAGTTGACTTTTCCTGAGGAAACCCTAATTTAGAAACTCCTGATTCTTGATGATCTGAAATCTCCTTGATGAATCATGATCAACCCTTGATCAAATGATGAATTTTACTTCATATACTTGATATTGGCAAAAAATCATGAAGTTTGACTTTGGTTTGACCACAGTTGACCTTAGTTTGACTTTTTAACTGCTTTAACTGATTTTGACTTATCTGATCATCTGACTGAGCAAACTTTTGAGAAAAGTCTTGAAACTTGTCATGGGGGTTCTTACACACATATAAGATGTTATGAAGCTCACTTGAAGTCTTGGAAGTCCATTTAGCCTGATTAAAATCAAAACCCTAGTTTTGGATGCACTGCTTAGGAGGTGCATTGTCTGAGGGAATTGTCAAATCTTCTGACTATTTGTGAACTTTGTGAACCTTGTGAACCTCATAAGATGTCTTGTGAACCTCATGGGAGGTCTTGTGAGCCTTGTGAACCTTGTGAACCTTTTGAACCTTGTGAACCTCATAAAGTGTCTTGTAAACTTCATGAACCTCATGAAAGGTCTTGTAAGTATTGTGAACCTTGTGAACCTCATAAAGTGTCTTGTAAACTTCATGAACCTCATGAAAGGTCTTGTAAGTATTGGGAACCTTGTGAACCTTGTGAACCTCATAAAGTGTCTTGTAAACTTCATGAACCTCATGAAAGGTCTTGTAAGTATTGTGAACCTTGTGAACCTTGTGAACCTTCTTAGCACACAAAGTCTTGTATTGTGAGGGCAAATTTTGGGGTGCAACAGCTGCCCCTGTTCAATTTTCTGAAACCTGAGGGGTTAGATTGGTATATGTGCCAGTCGTAACTTGGAAGGTTGAAGGGGATTGAACACAAAAGCCCAAAAATTTGCACTCACCGGTGCGTAGAGTGATACTGATGACTAGTTGAGTATGCTTGAGTGGGCTTAAAGATGCCACTTGGAGAAAGGTTTTTCAGGTACATTTCTTGGAGGATAAAGCAGTCCAAAATATGAAGGTATAATGATAGCTTTCAGGGAGATAAACAACGTCCTGAGGAAATGATATGCTTTCAGAAGGATAAACAACGTTCTGAGGTAATAATATGCTTTCAGGAGGATAAACAACGTCCTGAGGTAGTGGTGTAACCTTTGGGAAGATAAACAACGGCCCATGGTAATGATTTGCTTTCAGGAGGATAAACAACGTCCCGAGGAGATAATATGCTTTCAGAAGGATAAACAACGTTCTGAGGTAAGGAGATAACCTTTGGGAAGATAAACAACGGCCCAAGGTCGTGATATGCTTTCAGGAGGATAAACAACGTCCTGAGGAAGTGATGATAGCTTTCAGGAAGATAAACAACGTCCCGAGGAGATAATATGCTTTCAGGAGGATAAACAACGTCCTGAGGTCGTGATATGCTTTCAGGAGGATAAACAACGTCCTGAGGAAGTGATGATAGCTTTCAGGAAGATAAACAACGTCCCGAGGAGATAATATGCTTTCAGGAGGATAAACAACGTCATGAGGCCGTGATATGCTTTCAGGAGGATAAACAACGTCCTGAGGAAGTGATGATAGCTTTCAGGAAGATAAACAACGTTCCGAGGAGATAATATGCTTTCAGGAGGATAAACAACGTCCTGAGGTAATGATAACTTTTGGGAAGATAAACAACGGCCCAATAGTCACAAGTTGTTAATTCTGTCTGCTGGAGAATTAATCTGAAAAACAAGATTATAACATTCTGTATGATAATATTAGTTTATGCATTATGTATGCATGTGTAATATGATGCACTTAAGTAATGTATTATGTATCTAGGTATATGTATGATATGATGTAAATGATGTATGTATGCATCCTGTAGCTTGAAGCGTCTGGATATCTTCGTATAACAACTGCTGGCCAGGGAAAATAAATCCCGATTTGTTGCTGAAGAATATGAGGAACTCATTCCCGTCTTGTTTGATAATATATTATACATAACCTCCCGTCTTCGTTTGATAGTAGGGTATACATAACCTCTCGTTTGCTGGGGATAGTAAGGTATACATAACCTTCCGTCTTCGTTCGTCGTACTCCCATTGGGAAATAAATTCCCGAATATCCGTATGAGGATAAAAGAGATGGATATAAATTCCAGGGGATATGTGACTTGAAGTACTTATGAAGATGGATTTGTCCTACTGGGGATTTGTAACTGTCTTGTAGGGATGAACCGGTGAAGCTTCATTGGAATCCTGCACTCGTTCGTCCTTAGTAAACACTATTACTGCATTTTCATGCATTTCTGGTAAACATCAATCATATTAAGCATTCATGCATTTCTGGTAAACATCAATCATATTCAAAAGCATACATACATTCAAACACAACCAATGGACGTTTCGCTTATGTAAATAGGGTAAAAGTAAATCTGGATTCAAAGATGGAATTTTATTTATATCAAAAAGTAACCCATACATGGGTAAGTTTGTACAAGGAGACATAAACCCTAGTAAGAGGATTTTGTCATAAAGTTTTTACAAAACAAGGAGAATCAGCTATGTGGGAAATAATCCTATTGAGTTTCAATTCTACTATTGCCATTATCTTCAAGCATCTCATCTTCTGCTGTTGAGACGAAAACGATTGAATTGAGCTTTATCTGTTTGAGCTTGAGTAAGTAACACAACTGGTTGCAGTTTCATGGGTGATCCAAACGAGACATAGTCATACGCTTTAATCCCTAACTTTTGCCTGGATTGCCCTTTCAGGTTTTCAATCCACCGGGATACCCTTTTTTGCCCAAGCCGCCTTTTCAGGTTTTCGACTTTCCGGGTGTACATTTTTTTTATATATATCCCTAATTTTTGCCCAAACCCTTTTGGTTTGCCGGGATGCCCTTATTTTTGCCTAGGCCAGTCAACCTAGCGGGTCTCTTTTTATGCGTAGTATTTTTTAACTATGTCTGCGTTTACAGGCTGCGGGAAGTCTTCACCATCCATAGTAGTAAGTATCATGGCACCTCCTGAGAACACTGTTTTGACTACAAATGGTCCTTCATATGTAGGAGTCCACTTGCCCCTAGGATCACCCTGTGGTAATATGATACGTTTGATTACCAAGTCACCAGCCTGATATACCTTTGGCTTAACCTTCTTGTTAAAAGCTTTGATCATCCGTTTTTGGTATATTTGGCCATGACAAACTGCTGCTAGCCTCTTCTCATCAATCAAATTTATTTGGTCCAGTCGAGTCTGAATCCACTCATCTTCATCCAAGCTTGCATCCTTCATAATTCTTAAGGAGGGGATCTGAACTTCAATGGACAGGACTGCTTCCATACCATAGACTAAGGAGAATGGGGTTGCCCCTGTTGAAGTACGTATTGTAGTACGATAACCATGAAGAGCAAATGGTAACATCTCATGCCAATCCTTGTAAGTAACAGTCATCTTCTGTACAATCTTCTTAATGTTCTTATTAGCAGCTTCAACTGCCCCATTCATCTTCGGACGATACGGAGAAGAGTTGTGATGCTTAATCTTGAACTGCGTGCAGAGATCAGTAATCATAGTGTTGTTCAGATTAGAGCCATTGTCAGTGATAATCCTTTCAGGGATGCCATACCTACATATGAGATTATTCTTAATGAATCGAGCCACAACATTCTTGGTAACAGATGCAAACGAAGCTGCCTCTACCCATTTCGTGAAGTAATCAATAGCAACCAGGATGAAACGATGCCCATTAGAAGCAGTAGGCTTGATCTCACCAATCATATCAATGCCCCACATGGCAAAAGGCCAAGGAGCAGTCAACACATTCAATGGTGATGGAGGTATATGCACCTTATCAGCATAAATTTGACACTTGTGACATGTTCTGGAATGTTGATAACAGTCAGCTTCCATGGTAGACCAATAGTAACCTGCTCTCAAAATCTTCTTTGCCATGGTATGACCACTAGAATGAGTGCCAAAGATCCCATCATGCATATCTTCCATAATCTCAGTTTCTTCTTTCTTATCCACACAACGAAGCATAGTTGAATCATGATTACGCTTGTACAAAATCCCATTACTCAAAAAGAACTTAGCAGAAAACCTTCTCAGAAACTTCCTATCTCTGACAGATGCCCCTTCAGGGAACTCCTGAGCTTCAAGATATCTTTTTACTTCATAGAACCAAGGCTTCTCCTCTGCCCCTTCAGTGTCAATCTCATTGCAGTATGCAGGCTTTTCAAATCTATCAATAGTAATCTTGGGAGCTTCATCATCCCAACTGATCTCAAACATGGATGCCATGGTGGCTAATGCATCTGCCAACTGATTCTCTCTTCGTGGAATATGTCCAAAGGTAATCTCTTTGAAATGTGGGATCAAAGACAACACATGCTCTCTGTAAGGAATGAGGTTATCATGCTTGGTATCCCAATCTCCTTTAATCTGACTTACTACCAGGGCTGAATCTCCATACACATCAAGGAACTTTATCTTCATGTCAATAGCAGCTTTAATACCCAGGATACATGCCTCATACTCAGCCATGTTATTGGTACAATAGAAACAAAGTCTGGCAGTAATCGGGGTATGACAACCTTCAGGGGAACTGATCACAACACCAACACCATTACCAAGTGCATTAGAGGCACCATCAAAAACCATAGTCCATCGGGATCCTTGTTCAGGTCCGTCATATTTTCCAGGTTCTTTGGTAATAATCATAATGTCTTCATCAGGGAACTCAAAACTCATTGACTGATAATCATCCACTGCTTGATGAGCCAAATGATCAGCTACAACACTTCCTTTAATAGCCTTCTGAGTAGTATACTGTATGTCATATTCTGTCAAGATCATTTGCCATCTTGCTATTCTTCCGGAGAGAGCAGGTTTCTCAAATATGTACTTGATTGTATCCATCTTCGAAATCAATAAGGTGGTATGAGTCAACATATACTGTCTTAGTCGGCGAGCAGCCCATGCCAAAGCGCAACAAGTTTTCTCGAGCAGTGAGTATCTTGTTTCACAGTCGGTAAACTTTTTGCTAAGGTAGTATATTGCCTGCTCTTTTCGACCAGGCTCGTCATGTTGCCCCAATACACACCCCATTGAGTTGTCTAACACTGTTAAGTACATAATCAAGGGTCTTCCATCAACTGGTGGCATCAAAATTGGAGGTTCTAACAGATATCTCTTGATTTCATCAAAGGCAGTCTGGCACTCATCATTCCATTCCATCACCTGATCTTTCTTCAACAACTTGAAGATTGGCTCACAGATGGCAGTTAATTGGGAAATAAATCTTGCAATGTAATTCAGTCGTCCCAAGAAACCTCTAACCTCCTTCTCAGTACGGGGAGCTGGCATCTCTCGTATAGCTTTTACTTTTGCAGGATCCACTTCAATACCTTTTCTACTGACTATGAAACCCAGGAGTTTACCAAACCTAACTCCAAAAGTACACTTGTTTGGGTTCAATCTCAACTTGTATTTCTTCAACCTCTCAAACAACTTATGCAGATGATCAAGATGTTGTTATTCATTCTGAGACCTGGCTATCATATCATCCACATATACCTCTATCTCATGATGGATCATATCATGAAACAAAGCCACCATAGTGTAGACACCCCAAATTTGCCCTCTGGCTTTTCTATCTTTGTCAGCTTTTCGTTTTGCATTCATAAGCATTTTACATACCATTTGCATAGTCTCCTGAGACATGGGATCACATTTTCTGAAGAATTTAGATTTTCACGTCATTATTTGCAGAGTATCAGAGAATTCAAGGTTTTGGCTTGTGGTCATCAGTGGCATCATATTCTTATTGATATTTCCATTTTATTAGGGTTTATTTCCCTAGTTTAGTGGTCTGCGAGAATTTCACGTCTAAAGATTATTCATTGGCGCATCAGGCCCATCATCATGATGTCCTCTTCTTCATTATGTCGTAGGTTTGCTCATCTTTTCTCAGCATTGTAGAGGTTTCTTCAAGTGCAAGTGGTTTGTGTCAGTAGGCTATTCCTCAGTCAGTGTTTGCCTAAAGTCAAGTTGTGATGTATAAGATTCGTCAGATTTACCAGGTTGTGATTCATAAGGAGCTTTGGGTCATTTTGTATGTTGGACAGTTCATTAGTGGCTCGTCTACGATCTTATTTTCCTAGTGTTGAATTCAGATACATTAAACGTGATCCGGGAGTTATCTTGTCCGAGGAGGATTAATTCAAAGAGTTGTGTTGTGGTTACAAGTTGTTCAGTTACTCAGAAGTTTCATTAGAAAAGTTTCGAGAGTGTGTCAGTGGCTTTTGACGTTGATTCATGTTCATATCCCCGTCTTTTATTTCTATCAATCTATACCAATTTTCCATAATCATTTCCTTATCCATAAACTCTTCATATTCACTTTTTCTCGTCATTTTCTAAACCAAATTCCTTATCCATTATCCATTCCCGATTAAACCATTTATTATCCACTTTAATCAATGACCTTTATTTTTTCCTTTTCTCCTATCTTTGCTTACCGATTCATTTTTTTTAGACCAATTGTCCAAATTACCATTTTTGCGAACCATTTCCAATTATTTTTTTAGCTTTTAACCCATTTTAATTCATATTCTTTTCTTTATTTTTATTCATATATATATTCCTAAATATTTCCATATCCCAAGTTCATACAAAAAATACCAAAACCTTTTTTTTATTATTATAATTCATAAATACATATTTTTTAGTCCTTTAGATTTTTTAGAAAAAATGTAAAACAAGTAAAGCCTCATGTCATAATAGCTAATCTGCCCAAGCTTCTTGTCACACACAAGACTTCACAACAAGCCATATGCCACAATCCTTGTCTTAGCCCAACTTGCACCAAGCTGGCCCCACGAGCTTTCAAAACTCCCATCAGCCAGCACAGTCCCGTACGCATAAAACTCCTCAATCCTAAACCACAAGCCCAAATTCCCAGCCATCCGTATGTCACACGCAAGCCGTATCCCCACCTGCACAACACGCCTCCTTCTTCAATCATACTCAAAACTGCAACCACCCTCAACCTACTCTGCATAACTCCAACAACAAGCAACGACCTGCAAAAAATACCAGAAGGAAACAAAAGAAAGTTATCAAGTTGAATACTTGGGAAGACTCATTAACAAAAGAAAAAAGAACCAACCAGAACAAAAAATAAAATCACACGCTACACAGCAACAACACAACCTAACCTCTTTACACCATCCTCGCATCACTTTTCTTCAAACAAAAACCTGTCAAAAAAAAACATTCTCAATCTAAAAACCTGCAAAACAAGATGAAAGCATTCAACTTTTCCCTATCTCAAAAGTTTACATCACGTAACTCCCTCAAACCCTTGCCATCTTTGCAACAACAAAAACACACAAACTGATACACACTTCAACCCAACCTCCCTCACATCATCAAACGCACCTCCCCTGTCTCACCTTCATAAACTCTTCAGCCTTCCACGAACAGAACCGCCAACCGAGTTCTTCCTCACAAACACCAAACTCTCCAACATCTGAACATCATCAACAACACCAAAGAACACAGATTTTCAGAACAAAAAAGAAAAGAGAGATGAGATAGAGAGAGATGTTCACCGCAATGTTAAAGGAGGACCTGAAACTGAGATAGAGCAAAGCTGTGAGTCTGAATTGACGGACTCAGAGGCGAAAGCGATGTCGATTGAGAGCGAACTGCGAGGTCTAAGGCGAAGTTGCGGAACTGAATCGAGACAGAAATGGTGATTTTCTCTGTTTGCTCATCGTTGTCGCGAACGCCCTTGATTCGCCGCGCCGATCACGTTCTCATCGTCCCGTCAAAGGATTGGGACCGCCGCCGACGGTTTGAAGAAGAAGGTCACCGTTCGCGGAAAAGAAGAAGGAGAAGCTGAACGAAGGAGACGGACGGAGATGACATTCTTCTTCCCGTATGATGAACAGGACGCCGTCAAACCCCAGGAAGAAGGGCAAAGGGTTTTGGTTTTGGCTGTTGTTGATTTCCCGTTTCCTTTTATCTCAATCCTTTTAACCCTTTTTTATTTGTTTATTCTTTTTATATATATATTAATATTTTTTGTGCTGGTTTTGTTTGTTATTTCTCATTACCATTTGCCTCACCCATTTTAGTCTTTGGTTCATGAGGAAGAATTGATGGGCTTGGAGCAAGGCCCAACGACAACATCTCTGTACACTACAGACTTAGCATATCACCCATGTTCTATCTCTATTTGTTGTTGTTTTGTTCATATTTATTTTGTTTTTTTTTGAGGATTGTTTAGTTCAGTTTTGAGATTAATAGCTAATATTTATTATTTTGTTAACTAAACATTTTGTTTATGTTGGTTTAATTTTCTTTTTTAAGTTTAACTAGTTTCATTAATATTCGTTAAGAATTAAATATAGAATTGATTTAGATTTTTTATATAGTTTTGACTAATCCAACTTAATTAAATAGAATTGTTTAAAATTTGGTTTTAGTTTATGTTTGATGTTTTGTAGATTTCTTGTTCAATTTCGAGGATGGAGGATATAACTTGATCATAACCTTTGTTTGGACTAACGAGACCTTTGGACACCAATGGGACTCAGACTTTGATTTTGCGTGGACTAATTCTTGGTCTTAATTCTGAAAGTTGGAAAGCATGTATATGACATTTGGTCTAATATCCTGACAACGAACAATTGCGTTTGATTGCTGAAATCATTCTGGACTTGATATTTCTTCTTGCGCTTATTGAAGAGGCAACGGACCCTCTCCGTTAGGTAACACTGAGGACCGATTTCGCTTATCGCATGTTGTTGCATCTGGAAGTCCTACTGGTGTAGGCTCTGTGTGTGCATTGTCATCTTATTCATTTTTTGCATCCTATTTCATTCTTTATTCTTATTCATCCATTTCTTCTTATTCATATCAATTCTTCTTTCTCATCTTCCTATCTTATTTCTAACTCATCTAGCTCTTCTTCTTCATCTTACTTTCTTTCTTCAAGTGACTTGACTTCTTGAATGAAGCAAGTCACTTTGCTTCTCTTGATCCTGTTCATCTGCTTCCTGGTGTTTCCTTTGAAGATCTTCTTGGTGAAACCTCACAAACCCTAGGAACAACCAAGCATGATAATGAATTAGGGTTTTGATTAGTCTTCCCCATAGTTTTTACCTTTGTGTCTCTCTTTGAGTCTTCTCTTCTCATCTCATAACCAGGGACTAAACCCTAAAGGTTTTAAAACTTTGTGATTAGGGTTATGCCTGTATCCTTCTTTTAGGATGGAGTGTATAACTTTAATCCTAAGTATTAAACCCTTAATGTGTTTAAATCCTTTAATCAATTCACTTAATAAGTATCAAGACATCACACTTGTAACTTGGGCCTTGCGTTAGGGTTCTAATTCTTCCTTAAGTGGTTAAGAAGGACTAACCCTAGTGTTAATGGACAAGTCCCCCTCAAGTTGTCTTACAAATCATAAAAAAAACACTTCATCATCATATCATTAATAAAATCCCCTTAATAAAGGCTTGTTTTGTCATGGGTTTAATCCCTAATCATGGATTAAGTTGAGGAGTCTTCCTCAGCTTAAACATTCTCATCTATTATCCTTCTTTTAGGATGGTGTAATGAGTCTGTTAAATCCCTGATTATGGCTTAACCTCATTACTCAACACTAAACAAAAATCACAAAAACATCTAAATAATCACAAGTAGGTTAATGATCTTAATCCTACACCAAAGGTGATTAAGTGTGAGAATCTGACTTCACACTTAAGGTATTCTCATTACCCCTAATCAGAGGGAAGATGTGATGAGTTTACTAACCCATTGGTTTAGGCTTAAGCTCATTTTCTTATGACAAACTCTCAAAAGCAATAAAAGACTGAAAACTCAAAAAACAAACAATAATCGTCTCCTCCGGGATTCTTTCCTCATCTCCTTCACTCACGAACGAGAACTTGCTTCTTCCGTCTACTGCAAGACAGTTAGCACCTGAGCCAGACAGGTCATACACTTGAGCATAGACAAGCAAGCAGTTCACAAGTCAATTCATCTTTCAGTCTCTTTGGGTCGAACTACGGTGTTCTGACTTCCTCATTGCACGAGAGGATACGTAGGCATAACCTAACGGTTATCGAACAAAAGTCTCTGTACATTCCCCCTCCTTCCAGCTTCTTTCTCTTAGCCTCATTGTCATGAGCAATTCATTTCATTCCTGATCTCACACTGACACTTTCATACTTCACATCACTTATACACTATACACTGACACCTGTACATATTGCTTTCCAGCTCTTTACACACAGATTGCACTGACACTACCCCTTTAGAACACAAATCTTTCAAGCGTGGATCCCGTCGAGTACGGCGGACAATCTGGGTGCTAATACCTTCCCAGGTTGTAACCAACCCCCTTTCTCAGTCTCTCTGGTTCGCATACCGTCTTATCCATCTTTTTCTAGGCCTATGCAGCATTGCCTTTCCTTCGGGATAAAAATGCCTAGCTGGCGACTCTATTCTTCTCCGGTGAGTTCACGGCTGTGTGTTCTCACTGTTCCCCTCGCCGACCGTTCGCGTCTGTACCTTTATCTGAACCCATTTTCACTTATCGGGAGCGACAGCTTGGCGACTCTGCTGGGGAACCTTACACTGCAACCAGGGCTTCTGGTTCTTTTCGTGGGTTCCTCCTAGCGCTTGATTTGATTTGTGTTTACTGGGGTGTTACGTGCTATTTGTGTTTGTATGTTTCATTTATTGCTTTATGTACAGTTTTGTTTATTGCTTGCTTTATAGCTTTATATACATCATACTGTCATACTATTCTGGCTGGATCTGCTGTTTCTGTTTTGGTGGGTGGGTGTTCCATTGAGAGTTAAGGTCCTATACCTGGGACCTGAGTGACACCTAGGCTAGAGTGAATCATATTCTTTCCCATTCAATTTTCAGTCTGGTGCGGGAATATGAAACACGGTTCAGATATGGGTTTCTTCTTGAGAACTCTGTGTTGCAGATTTCCTGCAATGCTAGGGGGATCTGGGAAGCCTGCTAAGTCTGGATGACCTTTAGTACTGACCTTCAGAAACTGAGGAGAATTAGAGGAGGAACTTTTATGGTTATTGTAAACACTGTACCTCCGGGTTGGAAGTGTTTACACTTCCCATAACTGATCCAAGTCTGAGGATCTTTGTTTTAGAACACCACCTGTGACGGGGTTGGGCTGTTTACAGGTTTGCAGGAACCCTTGACCTCAACATACCCTCATTACCAGTACAATTGTTTGATCCGGTCACTATGATCCTGAAGTTATTGACCTTTGGTTTTCAGTTACTATTTTGGGTTATTATACAGAGATCTTGTGGTTACAGACACTCGATTCTTGGTTCAGTATTCCAGATTCCAGGCAGTTTCCAGCTGTGATCCCATGTCTTTGCATCTTTTGCATCATCATATTGCATTTGCATCTGCATTGCATTTTCCTCTTCCAGAGAGCTTATCCTTCCTATTTGTCCATGACCAGCCAGCTGATTTCCCGGTACTCATTTTGAACAAGTGGTAACAGTTAGAAGACGACAGAGTGTTTGAAGCTAGATTGAGCAGTGTCAAGAGGTAAAGGGTCAGTTTGAAAGCCGTCAGTAGCTATGTCAGAGAACAACCGTCAGGATGTTGAGTTTCCACCTGGTTTCACTTCAATGACCAATCCTCTGTATGGTCTCTCTCCTGATGAAGATCTTCCACAAGTGAACAATCTTGCTCAAGCTCAGCCTGCACAGACCCCGATCGTGAATCAGAATGTGCCTGAACCGTCTGCTGCCCGAGGTGGACCTTCGTCTTCTTCTGATACAACAAATTATCAGAGTTTTGCCTTCCCTATGCCGGACTTCCAAGGGGTAATCCCTCTTGTGAAAACCAAGGATCCACCAGCTTTTGATCCTGCTGAAAGATTCCGTGTGTTGGACGAGCGACTCAAAGCCTTATCGGATCCTGATGCCTTTGGTTTTGATGCTCTAAACATGTGTTTGGTGCCTGATCTTGTCATTCCTCCAGATTTCAAGACTCCGAAGTTCGAGAAATACACTGGTGTCAGTTGCCCGAAGCGTCATTTGGTGATGTTCTGTAGAAAAATGACTTCTCATGCCCGCAATGATAAGCTGATGATTCACTGTTTTCAGGACAGTTTAAGTGGGGCATCCTTAAGTTGGTACTTGGATTTGGAAAGCAGTCATATTCGATCTTGGAATGATTTATCCAGAGCTTTCGTAAAGCAATACCAGTACAATATGGATGTGGCGCCCAATCGCACGCACTTGCAGAGCCTATCCCAGAGGAGTGGTGAATCTTTCAGAGAATATGCACAGCGGTGGAGAGAATTGGCAGCCCAAGTGCAACCACCACTTTCAGACAGAGAATTAATTGACATGTTCGTGGGCACCTTGCAGGGTCCATACTTGGAAAGAATGAGTAGCATTGGGACGACAAGCTTCTCTGATTTGATGATAGCTGGAGTACGCATTGAGAACCTGCTCAAAAGTGGAAAGATCCAGGACTTTTCGAATATCCCAGCTAGTGAAGGTGAGTCTGTTGTTAGCTCCCAAGAGGAAGAATGGAATGACATCAGTGCAGTCACGGCAAATATCAAATATTCAAGACCAACATCTTCTCAGAGATCATCTGTTCCTGAATCTGGTCACTCTTATGGGTATTCGGCAATGCTTAGAACACCATATCAGAAGTCCTGGACTCCTCCTCGTCCACATCTGCAAGCTCATGGTCGAAGACCTCAGAATCAACTTCAGAGCCAGCCTAGGCCTCGCAACAATCTAGAAAGAAGGATTGCTCCTCTTCATCCAGTCCCCATGGCATACAGTGAACTCTTGCCGCATCTAGTTCAGAGCTCTTTGGTGGTTCCTAAGCCTCTCAAGCCGTTGTCAGAGCCGTACCCTCCAGGGTACAATCCTCATGAGCAGTGCGAGTATCATGGTGGATCAATGGGGCATTCAACTGAAGATTGCAAAGCTTTTCAAGCCAAGGTACAACAGTTGATCGACAAGGGCTACATCTCCTTTCCAGAAGGAAGCTTGGTTGTGCATGTCAACCTCTCACCTGTTTGAGTTCGAAGACTTCGGAGGAGCGTCTCTTGATTTCAGTGGCCCAGACAACAAAACGTCATCAGAGTTGGTGATCATTGTATCCTTTTTATCATTTGCATTGTAGTTTCTTTCCTGTTAGCAGCTACTTGTCTTTTAAACATGGTTATTTTAAATGGTAATGTTAATGTAGTGATCTTGCACTTTTGAATCAATTATGTCGCATTCGCTCATTTTTCTTTACTTGCATTGAAAAAAGGAAAAAAGAAAACAAAAATTGCATCCATTTACCTCCCATCTATTTCACTGTTGTTTAGCAGGTTTGAGGGAGGATGATGACAACTGAATACCCATAATTGTTCAAGGTATGCTTTCAGGGTAGAACCTGCTGACGATGTACAGGCATTGTTTCAATTCCCAAACACCGGAGATATAAGGGAGATAAACCCTCGTCAACCCCTTTGAGCCTTGAAGTAGGAGTTTCTTTTCTAAACGAAAAAACCCTCACATTCAACCCGGGGCAGGGTAGTTATCAGTTAATTTGACCGAGCGTTCAAATTTCCAAAGGAGTGTGCATCCGAGGATCCATTACCTTTATTCATTACACCTCAAGAGGTCAAGGGACGTGAAACCACAATGGTTACCCCTCACCAACAAAGGAATGAGGCAGTCAACCCTTCCAACAAGTCATGACAGGCCAGTGTCACACGATTTGCTCAACAAAAATAAAAAAAAAGAGAGAAATAAAGCCCGCTAAGTCGAAAATATGTGAAAACATATGACTTAGGCAAAAGTTAGGGCATCCCGCTGGACTTCAAAATCGAAATTTTTTTAAAGAAAGAATCAGTCCAGGCAAAAGTTAGGGAAAAAAAAAAAAGATGGAAAATATTCCATAAGAACAAAATCGTGTGACCAGACACAAGGTCAGAATGGGTGGCTGTTACCCCAAGAAACCTCATTGGTGCTTAAACCGTCAACGTCGTTGGTTCCTCAACCATTACAAAACCCTTGTGAGAAGCGAGCGTTTGAGTCGAATTAGCTGAACATAGGACTGGAGAACATCAAGGAGAATGGGTGGGCACAGAAAAACTTTGAGCCATAATTCTTTCTTTCTAAAACCGTGAACCAAACCACGTTACAACCCTTGAAAGTCCTAATTGAATCAGGTTCAATTCCGAAAGCATACTACGACAAGGTTGCGTAAACTGACTCCTAAAGGTTCGCTAATTCAGCACTACGTTTGGACTAATCGTCCATTCGTCACACACAGTCACAACATCAAAATAAATAAATTTTCAAAAACTTGCATGTGTACTGCATTAAAATTACCATTTGTGAATGTACAGTTTTAATTGCAAGTCAGTCTGTGACATCAAGGAAGTTCCTACAAAGGGCAATCAGAGGAAAACTTGATTATTCAACAATGATGACCAGAATCGAGAGCATCATGTTAGCCTATGAATCAGGGGCATGTTATCCAGTGGTTTTGTTGACCAAGGAACCTGTCAGGGTAAAGAGAGTTCCCAAGCATCAGTCGATAGAGGGACGTCGTTCAAGAATTAGTTGATCAAAGTTGAATCTCCCAAGCAGGGGCAGGACACCCGGAGTTTCCGTTGACTAAGGGTCATTTCTTCCAATGCTCAATCAGAATGAGTCAGGTCACTTACACGCTCATACCGGGGAAGGATACTTCCAGAGATCACTAAGTGCAACTCTTCACAAGAGGCCACCCAGGTCCGCCGTTCCAGGGTTTGTATAATCAGTGACAGTCTGTTCAGAGACTCACCCAGCAGGGGCATTTTTTTAGCTACATAGAGCAATTTGTATCAGTAATTTCCAAGTTCAAGATGAGTATTGGGAAATCATGCTACCCACCGTCGCCTTTGTCACCCTTCTCAACCAGAAGCCTTGTCACTAAGACCTTTCTTCCCATCCTTGGGAGTTTTCCTAGACTTTCATAATCATGGCATAAATCATTTGCATACGTTATTCATGTCGCTTCGCTCGAGCATATAGAGCATGTGCATCATAATTGCATTGAGCATAACCCCCGTAACACCAGATCTCACATCCAGGGCCTCGTAACCCCAACTTATCAACCTTTCAAAGCCCAGTTCTCGTCTGGCAAGCCTTTTCAAAGCCCAGTTCCCGTCTGGCAAAACTTTTCAAAGTCTAGTCCTCGTCTGGCAGACAAACCCAAAGTCCAGTTCTCGTCTGGCAAACCAACTTCAAATACCAGTTCTCGTCTGGTAGGCGAACCTTTTACCAGTTCTCGTCTGGCCACCTTTTCATTTAACCTGTTGAACACCAGTTCCCGTCTGGTAGTCATTCTTTTTTCAGAGTCAATTCTCGTTTGACAATGAACCCCAAGTAGTCAGTTCTCGTCTGACGACTTATTCTTTGCCCATCAGTTCTCGTCTGTTGGCCTACATTTCAATAAATCAGTTCTCGTCTGGTAGTTCACCATTTAAGTCCAATTGCTTGGCAACCAAAAAATATATATATATCAACCTGGCCCTAGCTTCCAACCATCCTTGTTTCATATCCTTGGCATTGAGCATACGTCTGCATTGTGCATCATTTGCATTGCATCTTCATACCGCATGGTTTCTGTTTTAGCTCTGATGTGGGGCAAGAATCGTTTCAAGACGTAATCTGGGGCAGTTATCTCAAGACTTGTTGAATTTCTGCGAGAGTTTGAAGACACTGGGGCAATTCTGGATGCCAAGTCTTCTGTAAAATCCTCTGAAGATGATCTTTTTATGGATGATGCAGTATGGTATAATTGAGGAATTAAGGGAATGCTTGGTCACTCTGGATGATCAGTATGCAGTTGTTGAGCTCAGAAATTTGAAGCACTGTGTTAATTCTCAGGGAATGTCTGGTATTTATTTTACCAGCAGGGCATTGGAAGTTTATTTCTTCCCCGAGCATAAAGATCTTCTTTCAGCCGACAGGATTCCCTCATGAGGAGTTGGTTATTCGCATTCAGTCAAAGCCAATTTTCATTGGCATATCTTCCCAACACAGCTGTTATGCTATACTTGGGGCATATTTTGATTCTCCAGCAAAGTCTCTCCTCAGCAGAGCATTGCCAAATCTTTTCTCAACCATGCCAGAAGGTTGACACTCCCAGCTGAATTAGAGCAGACGATATCCCCAACAGAACTTCAAGGCTAATTGAATCGTTCTCATCCCCAAGCGGACCTATCTGTCCACAGTGAAGTTTTCCCAACAGGCAGCTGAAGGCCATATTTCCCCACAAAGTTAGAATTATCAGAATTCCCTCCTCAGCAGGATTGTGTGATCAAGCATCTTCCCTAGCCAAGTCTAAAGATGATCTTTCCCCATAAAGTCGTCGGGATTCTCATTTCCAAGGGATTTCCTCAGCAGAGCAAGAAGAAATTCTCCCTAGTGGAGTCAGAGCAGGATGATCAGATCCTCAGCAGATGTTCAAAGCAGTTAAACGAAGTATACCTCACGCAGAGTCGTCTTTCCTCTAGTGAAAACCTCTCCAACAAGCATCAGGTTGCCAACACTTCGTTCCCATCAGAGCTAAAAGCTTTCAACCCGTCAACAGTATACAGAATGCTCCCCAGATTCCCCAGCGGAGAGTTAAAGCTAAAACAGTTGCCTCACGCTCCCAAACATCAGTATATACTCTTTGTGGCACCCGTCCGTGTCATATCCCCAGCATAAAGCCAAAGCGTCCCCTTTGCACTCACAGATACTTGTATACATACAATTCCTTGACACCCGTCCGTGTCGCTTTCCCCAGCACAATTACCCAAACACTTTGTACATCAGATACTTGTTTATACTATACTTTTCTCTCCTGACACTCGTCCGTGTCACTCTCCCCAGCAGATAACACTTACATATACAATACTCACTACTCATTGGTACACCTATACAGATACTCGTCCGCATCTTGTATACATCATTATATCCCCACAGATTCAACACTAGTCCCTGTTCTTTGTTAACTCGTTGGTACTCGTCCGTACCATCATCTCAGAACATGCGTCAAGCGTTTGTTTCTACCTGGTACTCGTCTGTATCATAGTCTTAGAGATGCTCGTCCGCATCTTTAATCCATACACTGTGTCAAATACTTGTGTCTCCTTGAATATAGATACTCATCTGTGTCTACTATTCCCCAGAAGGATCCCTTCAGATGCAACACTCGTCCGTGTTCTTTGTTAAGCAGTTGATACTCGTCCGTATCGTCATCTCTGAACATGCGTCAAGCGTTTGTTTCTACATGATACTCGTCCGTATCATAGCCTTAAGGATGCTCGTCCGCATCTTTAATCTATACACAATACCAAACACTTATACTTTCCTTTCTTGGTTGTAAACGCTCGTCCGTGTTTACTACATCCCCAGTAGATCGCCAACTATTTTTTTCTTTCTTTTTATCTAACACTCGTCCTGTGTTATGATAACCTTGAGAGCAGCCGTACCCTGCTAAGTGGTCGTCCTCCACTTCTTGATGGTCGTCCTCCATCATGCTCATCCGGTGGCCGTCCCCATCGTTGATTTTTAGCAGCCGTCCCCTGCTAGGTGGTCGTCCTCCACCTTTCGATGATCGTCCTTCATCACTTTATCCAATGGTCGTCCCCATTGTTGATTTTGGTTATCTGACACTCGTCCTGTGTTATGATAAACCTTGAGAGCAGCCGTCCCCTGCTGAGTGGTCGTCCTCCACTTCTTGATGGTCGTCCTCCATCATGCTCGTCCGATGGCCGTCCCCATCGTTGACCTTTTCTATCCGGCATTCGTCCTATGTCGCGATATTTTCGGCAGCCGTACCCTGCCAGGTGGTCGTCCTCCACCTTTGATGGCCGTCCCCATCATATTTCTCTTATCCCCAACAGAGCAGCCGTCCCCTGCTAAGTGATCGTCCTTCACTTTTGATGGTCGTACCCCATCATCTGTTTATTTCATTTATTCTTTAACCCGATGGTCGTCCCTGTCGTGGTCCCTTTTTCCTTTTTAGCCCGATGGCCGTCCCCATCGTTGTTTGCTTTACTTTATGAACTTGATGGCCGTCCCCGTCATGTTTCATTCGATCCCCAGAGAATCTTGCAGCTCTACTTGATGGCCGTCCCCATCATAATCCCTTATTTTTCCCAGCTAGTCGGCCGTCCCCGTCTTAGTTTTACCTCTTTCCCCAGCTAGTCGGCCGTCCCCGTCTTAGCTTTACTTTTTTTTTCCCCAGCATGTCGGCCGTCCCCGTCATCGCTATTTACCCAGCAGTCGTCCTCCGCTCGACGGTCGTCCTCCGTCGCCCACACTTTGCAATATACTTTATTTTCGTATACAATCTATATCCCTTTTCTTCTTCATTCTGTGAGTGCAAATTTCGGGGTCTTTAGGGTATTCAATCACTGTTTATCTCGAACGTCTAATAGCCGTTGCTCTCATCCTTTTCAGATTAACAGTTGCTTGAATAGGGGCAGCTGTAGACACCCCAAATTTGCCCTCTGGCTTTTCTATCTTTGTCAGCTTTTCGTTTTGCATTCATAAGCATTTTACATACCATTTGCATAGTCTCCTGAGACATGGGATCACATTTTCTGAAGAATTTAGATTTTCACGTCATTATTTGCAGAGTATCAGAGAATTCAAGGTTTTGGCTTGTGGTCATCAGTGGCATCATATTCTTATTGATATTTCCATTTTATTAGGGTTTATTTCCCTAGTTTAGTGGTCTGCGAGAATTTCACGTCTAAAGATTATTCATTGGCGCATCAGGCCCATCATCATGATGTCCTCTTCTTCATTATGTCGTAGGTTTGCTCATCTTTTCTCAGCATTGTAGAGGTTTCTTCAAGTGCAAGTGGTTTGTGTCAGTAGGCTATTCCTCAGTCAGTGTTTGCCTAAAGTCAAGTTGTGATGTATAAGATTCGTCAGATTTACCAGGTTGTGATTCATAAGGAGCTTTGGGTCATTTTGTATGTTGGACAGTTCATTAGTGGCTCGTCTACGATCTTATTTTCCTAGTGTTGAATTCAGATACATTAAACGTGATCCGGGAGTTATCTTGTCCGAGGAGGATTAATTCAAAGAGTTGTGTTGTGGTTACAAGTTGTTCAGTTACTCAGAAGTTTCATTAGAAAAGTTTCGAGAGTGTGTCAGTGGCTTTTGACGTTGATTCATGTTCATATCCCCGTCTTTTATTTCTATCAATCTATACCAATTTTCCATAATCATTTCCTTATCCATAAACTCTTCATATTCACTTTTTCTCGTCATTTTCTAAACCAAATTCCTTATCCATTATCCATTCCCGATTAAACCATTTATTATCCACTTTAATCAATGACCTTTATTTTTTCCTTTTCTCCTATCTTTGCTTACCGATTCATTTTTTTTAGACCAATTGTCCAAATTACCATTTTTGCGAACCATTTCCAATTATTTTTTTAGCTTTTAACCCATTTTAATTCATATTCTTTTCTTTATTTTTATTCATATATATATTCCTAAATATTTCCATATCCCAAGTTCATACAAAAAATACCAAAACCTTTTTTTTATTATTATAATTCATAAATACATATTTTTTAGTCCTTTAGATTTTTTAGAAAAAATGTAAAACAAGTAAAGCCTCATGTCATAATAGCTAATCTGCCCAAGCTTCTTGTCACACACAAGACTTCACAACAAGCCATATGCCACAATCCTTGTCTTAGCCCAACTTGCACCAAGCTGGCCCCACGAGCTTTCAAAACTCCCATCAGCCAGCACAGTCCCGTACGCATAAAACTCCTCAATCCTAAACCACAAGCCCAAATTCCCAGCCATCCGTATGTCACACGCAAGCCGTATCCCCACCTGCACAACACGCCTCCTTCTTCAATCATACTCAAAACTGCAACCACCCTCAACCTACTCTGCATAACTCCAACAACAAGCAACGACCTGCAAAAAATACCAGAAGGAAACAAAAGAAAGTTATCAAGTTGAATACTTGGGAAGACTCATTAACAAAAGAAAAAAGAACCAACCAGAACAAAAAATAAAATCACACGCTACACAGCAACAACACAACCTAACCTCTTTACACCATCCTCGCATCACTTTTCTTCAAACAAAAACCTGTCAAAAAAAAACATTCTCAATCTAAAAACCTGCAAAACAAGATGAAAGCATTCAACTTTTCCCTATCTCAAAAGTTTACATCACGTAACTCCCTCAAACCCTTGCCATCTTTGCAACAACAAAAACACACAAACTGATACACACTTCAACCCAACCTCCCTCACATCATCAAACGCACCTCCCCTGTCTCACCTTCATAAACTCTTCAGCCTTCCACGAACAGAACCGCCAACCGAGTTCTTCCTCACAAACACCAAACTCTCCAACATCTGAACATCATCAACAACACCAAAGAACACAGATTTTCAGAACAAAAAAGAAAAGAGAGATGAGATAGAGAGAGATGTTCACCGCAATGTTAAAGGAGGACCTGAAACTGAGATAGAGCAAAGCTGTGAGTCTGAATTGACGGACTCAGAGGCGAAAGCGATGTCGATTGAGAGCGAACTGCGAGGTCTAAGGCGAAGTTGCGGAACTGAATCGAGACAGAAATGGTGATTTTCTCTGTTTGCTCATCGTTGTCGCGAACGCCCTTGATTCGCCGCGCCGATCACGTTCTCATCGTCCCGTCAAAGGATTGGGACCGCCGCCGACGGTTTGAAGAAGAAGGTCACCGTTCGCGGAAAAGAAGAAGGAGAAGCTGAACGAAGGAGACGGACGGAGATGACATTCTTCTTCCCGTATGATGAACAGGACGCCGTCAAACCCCAGGAAGAAGGGCAAAGGGTTTTGGTTTTGGCTGTTGTTGATTTCCCGTTTCCTTTTATCTCAATCCTTTTAACCCTTTTTTATTTGTTTATTCTTTTTATATATATATTAATATTTTTTGTGCTGGTTTTGTTTGTTATTTCTCATTACCATTTGCCTCACCCATTTTAGTCTTTGGTTCATGAGGAAGAATTGATGGGCTTGGAGCAAGGCCCAACGACAACATCTCTGTACACTACAGACTTAGCATATCACCCATGTTCTATCTCTATTTGTTGTTGTTTTGTTCATATTTATTTTGTTTTTTTTTGAGGATTGTTTAGTTCAGTTTTGAGATTAATAGCTAATATTTATTATTTTGTTAACTAAACATTTTGTTTATGTTGGTTTAATTTTCTTTTTTAAGTTTAACTAGTTTCATTAATATTCGTTAAGAATTAAATATAGAATTGATTTAGATTTTTTATATAGTTTTGACTAATCCAACTTAATTAAATAGAATTGTTTAAAATTTGGTTTTAGTTTATGTTTGATGTTTTGTAGATTTCTTGTTCAATTTCGAGGATGGAGGATATAACTTGATCATAACCTTTGTTTGGACTAACGAGACCTTTGGACACCAATGGGACTCAGACTTTGATTTTGCGTGGACTAATTCTTGGTCTTAATTCTGAAAGTTGGAAAGCATGTATATGACATTTGGTCTAATATCCTGACAACGAACAATTGCGTTTGATTGCTGAAATCATTCTGGACTTGATATTTCTTCTTGCGCTTATTGAAGAGGCAACGGACCCTCTCCGTTAGGTAACACTGAGGACCGATTTCGCTTATCGCATGTTGTTGCATCTGGAAGTCCTACTGGTGTAGGCTCTGTGTGTGCATTGTCATCTTATTCATTTTTTGCATCCTATTTCATTCTTTATTCTTATTCATCCATTTCTTCTTATTCATATCAATTCTTCTTTCTCATCTTCCTATCTTATTTCTAACTCATCTAGCTCTTCTTCTTCATCTTACTTTCTTTCTTCAAGTGACTTGACTTCTTGAATGAAGCAAGTCACTTTGCTTCTCTTGATCCTGTTCATCTGCTTCCTGGTGTTTCCTTTGAAGATCTTCTTGGTGAAACCTCACAAACCCTAGGAACAACCAAGCATGATAATGAATTAGGGTTTTGATTAGTCTTCCCCATAGTTTTTACCTTTGTGTCTCTCTTTGAGTCTTCTCTTCTCATCTCATAACCAGGGACTAAACCCTAAAGGTTTTAAAACTTTGTGATTAGGGTTATGCCTGTATCCTTCTTTTAGGATGGAGTGTATAACTTTAATCCTAAGTATTAAACCCTTAATGTGTTTAAATCCTTTAATCAATTCACTTAATAAGTATCAAGACATCACACTTGTAACTTGGGCCTTGCGTTAGGGTTCTAATTCTTCCTTAAGTGGTTAAGAAGGACTAACCCTAGTGTTAATGGACAAGTCCCCCTCAAGTTGTCTTACAAATCATAAAAAAAACACTTCATCATCATATCATTAATAAAATCCCCTTAATAAAGGCTTGTTTTGTCATGGGTTTAATCCCTAATCATGGATTAAGTTGAGGAGTCTTCCTCAGCTTAAACATTCTCATCTATTATCCTTCTTTTAGGATGGTGTAATGAGTCTGTTAAATCCCTGATTATGGCTTAACCTCATTACTCAACACTAAACAAAAATCACAAAAACATCTAAATAATCACAAGTAGGTTAATGATCTTAATCCTACACCAAAGGTGATTAAGTGTGAGAATCTGACTTCACACTTAAGGTATTCTCATTACCCCTAATCAGAGGGAAGATGTGATGAGTTTACTAACCCATTGGTTTAGGCTTAAGCTCATTTTCTTATGACAAACTCTCAAAAGCAATAAAAGACTGAAAACTCAAAAAACAAACAATAATCGTCTCCTCCGGGATTCTTTCCTCATCTCCTTCACTCACGAACGAGAACTTGCTTCTTCCGTCTACTGCAAGACAGTTAGCACCTGAGCCAGACAGGTCATACACTTGAGCATAGACAAGCAAGCAGTTCACAAGTCAATTCATCTTTCAGTCTCTTTGGGTCGAACTACGGTGTTCTGACTTCCTCATTGCACGAGAGGATACGTAGGCATAACCTAACGGTTATCGAACAAAAGTCTCTGTACATTCCCCCTCCTTCCAGCTTCTTTCTCTTAGCCTCATTGTCATGAGCAATTCATTTCATTCCTGATCTCACACTGACACTTTCATACTTCACATCACTTATACACTATACACTGACACCTGTACATATTGCTTTCCAGCTCTTTACACACAGATTGCACTGACACTACCCCTTTAGAACACAAATCTTTCAAGCGTGGATCCCGTCGAGTACGGCGGACAATCTGGGTGCTAATACCTTCCCAGGTTGTAACCAACCCCCTTTCTCAGTCTCTCTGGTTCGCATACCGTCTTATCCATCTTTTTCTAGGCCTATGCAGCATTGCCTTTCCTTCGGGATAAAAATGCCTAGCTGGCGACTCTATTCTTCTCCGGTGAGTTCACGGCTGTGTGTTCTCACTGTTCCCCTCGCCGACCGTTCGCGTCTGTACCTTTATCTGAACCCATTTTCACTTATCGGGAGCGACACATAGCACGCTGATATGTTGCCCCTGCATTCTTCAAACCAAATGGAATTACTTTATAGCAAAAGGTGCCCCACTGTGTAACAAATGTTGTCTTCTCCATATCTTCAGGTGCCATCTTGATTTGATTGTAACCAGAGAAACCATCCATAAAAGAGAATACCTTATGCTGAGCAGTGTTGTCTACCAGAACATCAATATGAGGAAGTGGAAAGTCATCTTTGGGGATGGCCTTGTTCAAATCCCTGTAGTCTACACACATACGTACCTTACCATCTTTCTTTGGTACTGGTACCACATTTGCAACCCACTGAGGATAAGAAGTCACTGCTAAGAACCCTGCATCAAACTGTTTCATTACCTCTGCCTTGATCTTCTCTGACATTTCAGGACGCATACGACGAACCTTTTGTTTCTTTGGACGACAATCTTCTTTTACTGGTAAACGGTGAACCACAATGTCTGTATCCAACCCTGGCATATCCTCGTAAGACCAAGCAAAGATCTCCACATAATCACGTAGCATCTGAATCAATCTGCTCTTGACACTATCCTCTAATTCAGCCCCTATCTTGACTTCTTTCCTGTTTTCTTCAGTTCCCAGATTCACAACTTCGACCGGCTCTTCATGTGGCTGTATAGCTTTCTCTTCTTGTTGTAACAACCTAGCAAGCTCTACAGGTATTTCACGATCGTCCTCATTTCCGTCTTCAGTTTGATAGATCGGATTCTCGAAATTATAATTGGCAATAGTAGAACTGTTATCAACAGGATCCAGAGTGGATGAGGATCTACATTTTAGTGATGTGGGTGTGTGTAAGAACACATAGTTGATAAAACAAAAATAAAAGAAAATAAAGACAAGGAACACAATATTTACGAAAACGAAACGTCCACTGATTTTTATTGAATGAAGTATGCAAATGAAATGACAGCCCGTAACAAGCACACCATTGTGCCCCGGGTAAGGCACAAGGCTTGAGAGTTCAATTGTTCGAGAAATTACAAACTTAAAAAGCAATAACACAGTAATAGTATTTACTCCTTGTCGCTCCCAAAGATTTGCATCCTGGTACAAGCGCGAACGGTCGGCGAAAAGAATGCGAGAACACACAGGAGTGAACTCACAAGAGAAGAAAAGAGTCGCCAGCTAGGCATTTTTATCCCGGAGGAAAGGTAATGCTGCATAAACCTAGAAAGATATGGATAAGACGGTTGCGAACCAGAGAGACTGAGAAAGGGGGTTGGTTACAACCTGGGAAGGTATTAGCACCCAGATTGTCCGTCGTACTCGACGGGATCCACGGTTAAAAGATTTGTGTTTTAAAGGGGTAGTGTCAGTGCTCATCTGTGTATCAAAGAGCTGGAAAAGGATGTATAGGTGTCAGTGTAAAAGAAAAGTGAAGTGTACAAGAGAAGTGTCAGTGTAAGAACAGAGTGAGGTGCTCATGATAATGAGGCTTAAAGAAATGCTAGAAGAGGGAGAATATACAGAGACTTTTGTTCGATAACTGTAAAGTTATGCCTACGTATCCTCTCGTGCAATGAGGAAGTCAGAACACCGTAGTTCGACCCAAAGAGACTGGAAGATAAATTGACCTGTGAACTGCTTACTTGTCAATGCTCAAGTGTATGACCTGTCTGGCTCAGGTGAAAACTGTCTTGCATTAGACGGAAGAAGCAAGTTCTTGTTTATGAGTGAATGAGATGAGAAAAGAATCCCGGAGGAGATGATTATTGTTTGTTTTTGTATTTTTAGTCTTTTATTACTTATGGAAGTTGGTCATAAGTTAATGAGCTTAAGCCTAAACCAATGGGTTAGTAAACTTATCACATCCTCCCTCTGATTAGGGGTAATGAGAATACCTTAAGTGTGAAGTCAGCATCTCACACTTAATCACCTTTGATGCAGGATTAAGATCATTAACCTACTTGTGATTAATTAGGTGTTTTTGTTGTTTTTGTTTAGTGTTAAGTAATGAGATTAAGCCATAATCAGGGATTAAACAGACTCATTACACCATCCTAATAGAAGGATAATAGATGAGAATGTTTAAGCTGAGGGAAACTCCTCAACTTAATCCATGATTAGGGATTAAACCCATGACAAAACAAAGCCTTTATTAAGTGGATTTTAGTTAATGATATGATGAAGAAGTGATTTTTATGATTTGTAAGACAACTTGAGGGGGACTTGTCCATTAACACTAGGGTTAGTCCTTCTTAACCAATTAAGGAAGAATTAGAACCCTAATGCAAGGCCCAAGTTACAAGCTTGATGTCTTGATGATTATTAAATGAATTGATTAAAGGATTTAAACACATTAAGGGTTTAACACTTAGGATTAAAGTTATACACTCCATCCTAATAGAAGGATGCAGGCATAAGCTTAACCACAAAGCCTTAAAGCCTTTAGGGTTTAGTCCCTGATTATGAGATGAGAAGAGAAGACTCAAGGAGACACAAAGGTAAAAGCTAAATGGGGGAATAATCAAACCCTAATTATGATCATGCTTGGGTGTTCCTAGGGTTTATGAGGCTTGCAAGAAGATCTTCAAGAGAAAAGCCACCAAGGAAGGAAGCAGATGAAAAGAGAATGAAACAAAGAGAAGCAAAACAACTTGATTCACTTAAGAAGACAAGTTGCTTGAAGAAAGAAGGTAAGATGAACAAGAATGAGCAAGCTCAATCCAATACACATACAAAAATGCAGCAATGATGCATAAGAGAGATGCAAAGAGATTGTGAGAAGTGAAGGCAAATTCACTTCTCAAAGTAACTTACCACCTGAAAAGTTAGCAAAAGGAATGAAATGCAATGCAAATGGAATGCAATGTGATGATGCAAACCAAAACCAGAAGCATGAACATGATGTTAATGATGCTGAGAGATGATGCAAACATGAGGCAAGGCATTAGAATGATCATACAAACATATGGATGCAAGAGAAGCATGCTTAGAACCATGAACATACATGAAAAGTTATGAAATGCAAATGACATACAACATGGCAAATGAAAGATGCAATGATCAAACATGATTCTAATATGTCCTAAGATGTGTTATGAATCAAATGGATGCACAAAATGTCATGGCAAGTCATGGTATGCAAGCAAATGGAAGATGGATGCAAAGGAAGGCATGAATTAGGGTTTATGATCAATGTACAAAACAAAAATCAAAACCAGAAGCAAACATCATGATAAAAAATTGAAAATTCATTAAAAGGAACCCTAAGCCTATACAAACTCACTGCCCAAAGGAGAGGATCCAATTCTTAACCTAGTGTAAGTTATGAATTTCCTAAGTTGGCTAGGGTTTTAAGGTACCTTGTCAAGAAAAATGTCAAACAAATTGAAAATGCAAGATCAAATCAAACCAATTTAATCCTATAAGCTACATGATATGCAAGATGCAATGCAAAAAGAATCATTGTCCAACTCTTAAAGGCTAGGCAGAAATGAATTTTTGAAGATTGAATCAAAATAATGCCTAAAAATGGAATTAAATCCATTACAATTTGTCAAAAGGCATCAAGATCAAAAAAGAAATTTGGTTTGAAGGTTGGACAATGTTTCTAAATGATTTTAAATGTTACATGAATTTTTTTGTGATTTTTAAATACCTAAAAGTATTTTTAATTAATTAATTCTCATTAATCAATTAAAAATAAACTTTTAAATGATTTAAAAATATTTTTCAATGCAAAAAATAAATTTAAAAATGTTTTTGGTTTCTGAAAATTAATAAAAGGTTTAATAAAAATTTTCATAATTTTTCAATGATTTTTACTATTTTTAAATAAATGAACAAAACAAATGAAATAAAATGAAAATAAATATGAATAAAATGAGAAGTAATCAGGATCAAGGGCCAGCATTCAAACTGGACGCGCGGGAGTTGACTGCGCGCGTCATCCAGTGGCTGAAATTCAAACTGGACTAATTTCTAATTAAAATTAATTAAACTGAATTAAAAAAGTCAAATGAGGATTAGGGCAAAATGGTGAAATCCTGAGCATCCAAACGCGCGCGGGTCAACGCATCCAAGGGTCATGATTCAAATTCCATTAATGACACAGATTAACCCTAATCAACTTCAGGTGGCCGGAGAAGACTTCCGGTCGTCTTCTCCGGCCAGACCCTCACCTGAAAGTTGCTAACTTCCTCAAAACTCCATGAAAATGAAACCTAACTGCCCAGAATCAAACCCCATTCAACACTGAGTCAAAACCCCCAAACAAAAACCATTTTTCATTCATTAATCATGCAAATCGAAGCAAGACAAATTTAGGGCAGAAAGTTTCAGACAACTCATACATGCTCAATATTCCACCATTTTCATTTTTAAACACATCATGATGATCAGAATAACATGTAGAACCAATTTATAACAAGTAAATGAAGTTCTGGAAAATTTGTTCTTGATGGATACCTGAACTGAAGTCCTTCGAACAGGAGCTTTCTGAGCCTTCCTCCTATGCAAACTGACTCCTCTGGTCCCCCTGAGCTCAATGGAATGCTTCACAACTCTTGTTGATGGCTGGTTTGGGAGATGGCAGAAGTTCTGTTCAAGGGGGGTGGTGATCGTGTTTTGGTTTCAGCAGCTTTCAGGCTGTTTTAATGGTTGGTTTGTGATCAGTGAGTCATGTTGAGATTGTTTGTGAAGTCTGTTTGTGTGTTTGATGCTTGTGGAGAGTGTTTCGAAAGGTTTTGCAAATGAAGCATAAACTTGGAACTATGGCTTCTAATCTGATTCAGGCTTGAGTGTGTGGTGTGTTATGCTGGCTTTGGTCCATGTATCAAGTGGTGATAGGTCAGAGAGTTGTTGGTGGCCTATGGTGATTGGTATGGGCAAGTTGCCAAAATGTAAAACTTTGTGTAAGAGAGGTATGGGCAATGGTACAACTTGCTTTTTGGCTTGCTTTGGCTCAGCTTGAATCAAGGAAAGCTATGGAAAAGGTCTAGAGGCAATGCAGCAAGTGGTTTGTGGTTTGTGATAAGTTTTGCAATTTTCACAAAGTTTGGCCCCTTTGTGATTTCTTGAAGTCCAAGGCATGAAATGAGATGATTCTTGGGTCAATTCTGATTTTTAGAAGTCATATGATCATGTTGTAATGAGTTTGTGCATATTTGAAGTCTTTAGAACACTTGATCATACAATTTTGCAAAATGCCTCTTTGGTAGAAAACTTCAAATTATGTGATTTTGGCCAACTTTGACAAGCCATAACTTTTGATCCAAAATGAATTAGGTCAAGTTCTTGTACTTTTTGAAAAGGGAATGATCCATTCTACAACTTTCATGACCAAAGTTTTTTCATTTGAAGCATTTTTGAATCAAAAAGCAAGGGTTGAAAAAGTTTCCCAAAATGGCAATTTTCAATATAAGTCAACTTTCCCAAAAAGTCAACTTCGCAAATGGCTTGAAATTATTCAAATTTGTGAACTTCTAAAATATTCTATGATCAAATAAAGATCATACATAATCAAAATGATGAAGAACACCCTTTGGTTGGGTCATTGAGGGCCTCAGATGCCCTGATTTTGCACTGACTTGCTCAAAAAGTCAACTCTTGATCAGATGACTTCCCCATGGAATTTCTCCATGAAAATTGATATGCATGATCCCTATACCATATAGAGACCAATAGAAACAAGAATGACCAAAAAAATTGGAGTTATGGCCTTTGAAACCAAAACCCTAATTCTAGGTCATTTGTGCAGTTAAACCTGGCTCTGCTTCCATGCCATTCTCAGTTCTTGTGATTTTTTGACATTCTTGACTCTGAGAGGATATAATATGATGCTTGAACATACATGGACCCCTTTTAAGTGATTGATGACCTTTGGAGTGGTTCAAGTGGCTCTTGGATTGCTCAGATCACAAACCCTAGATGCAGATGACTTTGAATCTATGCAGTGAATCAAAAATGCAATATGAGATGCTATGATGGAACTTATGCATATGAAAATATCACAAGCCATGGAGTAAATGGGTGAGGGCAAATTTGGGGTGTTTACAGCTGCCCCTATTCAAACATGAGTTAGCTGTGCAGGATGTAAACAATGGTTTAACAGGCAAACAAGATAACTTATGGTTGAATACCAAAGACAGTCCAAAATTTGCACTCACAGAATGAAGAAGAAAAGGGATATAGATTGCAAAAGAAAATAAAGTATATTGTAAAGTGTGAGCGACGGAGGACGACCGTAGAGCAGAGGACGACTGCTGGGGAAAGAGCAATGACGGGGACGACCGACAAGCTGGGGATAAAAAGGATTATGATGGGGACGGCCATCAGGTTCATGAAGTAATGTAAACAATGATGGGGACGGCCATCAGGCTAAACTGATGAAGGACGATCACCAGGAAAAGGAAAAGGGACCACGACGGGGACGGCCATCGGGTTAAAGAATAAATGAAATAATGATGAGGGACGGTCATCAAAGGTGAAGGACGATCACCTAGCAGGGGACGGCTGCTCTGTTGGGGATAAGATGAGGGACAATCATCTAAGGTGAAGGACGATCACCTGGCAGGGTACGGCTGCCGAAAGTATCACGACATAGGACGAATGCCGGATAAAAGGTCGACGATGGGGACGGCCATCGGATGAGCATGATGAAGGACGATCATCAAGAGGTGAAGGACGATCACCTAGCAGGGAATGGCTGCTCTCAAGGTTTATCATGACATAGGACGAATGTCAGATAACAAGATCAACGATGGGGACGGCCATCGGATAAAGTGATGAAGGACGGTCATCAAAAGGTGAAGGACGATCACCTAGCAGGGGACGGTTGCTAAAAATCACGACCTAGGACGAATGCCGGATAAAAGGTCGACGATGGGGACGGCCATCGGATGAGCATGATGAAGGACGATCATCAAGAGGTGAAGGACGATCACCTAGCAGGGAACGGCTGCTCTCAAGGTTTATCATGACATAGGACGAATGTCAGATAGAAAAAGGTTGCTTTGCTGGTGACCTAAATGGGGAATAGTAAACACGGACGAGTGTTCACATCCAAGAAATAAAAGGTATAAGTGTTTTGACGTTGTGTATAGATTAAAGATGCGGACGAGCATCCTTAAGACTACGATACGGACGAGTATCGGGTAGAAACAAATACTGACACGTGTTCAGAGATGATGATACAGACGAGTATCAACTGGTTAACAAAGAACACGGACGAGTGTCGACTCTGAGGAGATTTGAGTGATATATATATATATATATAAGATATGGACGGGTATCTGTGTGAGTGAAATAAGTATGAGTGGTGTACGGGAGAGTGTTTATCCGTTGAGTAGGGTGACACGGACGAGTGTCAAAAAGAGAAAATGTAATATAAACAAGTATATAGTTTACAAAATGTTCAGGTAACTCTGTTGGGGAAGACGACACGGACGGGTGTCAGGGAATTTGTATAAAGATGTATCTGTGAGTGCAAGGGGGATGCTTTGGCTTTCTGCTGGGGATATGACACGGACGAGTTCCAGGAAGTATCTGTATCTATAAGTGTATGTTTGTAAAGAAGGCCCGGGCGACTTTACTGGGGAATGATGACACGGACGAGTGCCAAAAGGAGGGTGTATTTGTATTAAGGCAAATGTCTTGGCTCTTCGGTGGGGAATTTGGGGAGTTTGCTGTATACCGTTGACGGGTTGTCAATATTCACAAGTGTTTGATTCAGACCATGGCTTATGGTTATGCAATATGTTTGATTTTTGCCGTAATGCTCCGTATTAGACGAAATGCTACGCTTTGTGGGGAGAACATGATGCGAATGCTATGATTATGCAAAGATACCGATCCGGGGTCCGGATCCCGCTGCTGCGAAGATCTCTGGTTGATTTGCTTGAAATGGACATCCCAGCTGGGGATGAGATCATTGGTATATCTGACACATACGACTCTGCTTGGGGAAATAGGTCATTAATAGACATATCCTTGTAACGAGGGACCCATCTGGGGTTTGTTGAAGCTTTCTTCACTCTGTTGTGGGATCTTCAGACGTTGCTCTTCTGGATAGAGGCTGAAGCTCTGTGGGGGGATGGTTCCCGGTTTTTGTACTCGGCTGGGGAGGAAGTACATGGCAACTCGGCTGGGGAGAAATAATGAATGGCAACTCAGCTGGGGAGAAAGCACCTACGGTGCTAAGACTGAGTGGATGATGATTTTCCAACTGGCTGGGATGAAGCTTTCATGTCCCATGCTGTGCTTTGAATACCTGCAATCCTGAAAAGACAGAGAAATGCACAAGTAATCCCGAGGCATCCCTTACCGGATTCCATCATAGGAGTTTAGACACCCTCGGGAGTAAGTTTATTTCCTGCAAGCACGTGTTTTAAGAGAAGCATCTGTATTTACGCAATCAGTATCTTAAGGACATCGGACATTTTGCAAATGAAAATAAAATGTGCGAGACGAAATGTGACTGAAAATCTGATTTTATTAATTCATGTGCCCTGAATTGGCAAGATACAGTCAGAGAAACAACCCCCCCCGAAATGAGGAGATTGTTACAAATTGAGAAACAAAAGGTAACGGCAATGTTGACGACGCTTCAAGGAGCTTCCCTTTGCTATGACTCGTATGACATTTGACGTTCTTCTCGTCTTGCTTTCTGAAGAAGGCTGATTCTGACCGGCGCTTGAACCTTTTGAAGCTTACCGAGTCGTGAGTGATACAGACGAATTCATAATGCAGTTGTTCGCTTATTCCCTTATTTTGCATGGATCGCCCTTTCGGGTTTTCAATCCATCGGGATACCCATTTTTTCCTGAGCTGTCCAATGCGGCTTTTCAACTCAGCGGGTGTACATTTTTGTTTATTTTCCCTTATTTTTGCCCGAGTCTTTTATTCTGTTTTTGACTCGCCGGGATGCCCTATTTTTGCCTGGACTTTCATTCTGTTTTTATGTCCAGCGGGTCATTTTATGCGAAGTATTTTTTAACTGCATCTGAATTCACAGGGGACGGGAAGTCTTCACCATCCATAGTACTGAGCATCAGTGCTCCACCAGAGAAAACTTTCTTTACTACGAATGGTCCTTCATAGTTCGGGGTCCACTTGCCCCTGTGGTCTGTATGAGGAGGGAGGAGTCTTTTCAGCACAAGATCCCCCACTTGGTACTCTCGAGGCCTAACTTTCTGATCGAAGGATTTCTTCATTCTTTTCTGATATAACTGCCCATGACAAATTGCAGCTAACCTCTTCTCTTCAATCAGAATCAGTTGTTCGTATCGGGATCGGACCCATTCTGCTTCGTTCAGCTTAACATCCATCAGTACCCGTAGGGAGGGTAATTCAACTTCAACAGGTAGGACTGCCTCCATACCATACACAAGCTGATACGGCGTTGCCCCAGTGGATGTTCTGATTGACGTACGGTACCCATGCAAGGCAAATGGTAGCATTTCATGCCAGTCTCTGTATGTGACTACCATCTTCTGCACAATCTTCTTGATATTCTTGTTAGCTGCCTCAACAACGCCATTCATCTTTGGCCCGTAAGGAGAAGAATTGTGGTGTTGGATCTTGAAGTCCCGGCACAGTTCTGCCATCATTTTGTTGTTTAAGTTGGAACCATTATCAGTAATGATTCGCTCGGGCACTCCATACCGACAGATGATGTCCCTTTTCAGAAATCGGGCTACCACTTGCCTTGTAACATTTGCATATGAAGCTGCTTCAACCCACTTGGTGAAATAGTCAATAGCAACCAGGATGAATCTGTGGCCTTTTGAAGCAGTCGGTTCGATCTTGCCAATCATATCTATGCCTCACATGGCAAAGGGACAGGGTGAAGACATCACATTCAAAGGATTCGGAGGCACATGCACCTTGTCCGCATAAATCTGGCATTTATGGCATTTTCTGGCATAGGCACAACAGTCGGCATCCATTGTGATCCAGTAATAGCCTGATCTTAGCAACTTCTTAGCCATTGCATGCCCTCCTGCATGGGTACCAAAGGATCCTTCATGCATCAACAAGTCTGCTTCTGTTCTATCAACGCATCTGAGGAGTACCATATCAAAGTTTCTCTTGTACAGGGAACCATCGGTATTCAGAAAGAAACTACCAGCTAGCCTTCTCAAAGTCTTCTTATCATTGGAAGATGCCCCAGGTGGGTATGTTTGATCCTCCAAGAAGCATTTGATGTCGTGGAACCAAGGCTTATCATCTTTGACAACATCTGCTGAGAACACATATGCTGGTCTGTCAAGTCTGGACACTGAAATCCGAGGCACAAAGTTGGCAGTTTGAACTTTGATCATGGATGAAATGGTAGCCAGAGCATCTGCAAATTGATTCTCGTCCCGAGGGATATACTCAAGCTTGACCGTTTTAAAGAAAGTCAATAATCTCCTTGTATAATCCCTGTAAGGTATCAGATGATCCTGGTGTGTGTACCATTTTCCGTTGGTTTGATTGATTACCAAAGCTGAATCTCCGAACAAAGTTAAAGTCTTGATCCTGAGGTCAATGGCTTCCTCAAGACCCATAATACAAGCTTCGTATTCAGCTTCGTTGTTAGTGCAGTTAAAGGTGAGTTTTGCCGAGAAAGGCATGTGAACCCCCTTAGGTGTAATGAGTACTGCACCAACACCACGACCATTCATATTAACAGCCCCATCAAACATCATAGTCCATTCTTCTTCCGGGTCAGGCCCTTCAGTGTGAACAGGCTCTTCATGATCTTTTGCTTTTATGAACATGATGTCTTCATCAGGGAAGTCAAATCTCATAGGCTGGTAATCATCAATGGGTTGCTCAGCAAGATAATCAGACAATACACTGCCTTTGATGGCTTTCTGAGATGTGTACTGGATGTCATATTCTGTGAGGATCATTTGCCATCTTGCAACCCGTCCGGTAAGTGCTGGCTTCTCAAAAATGTACTTAACTGGGTCCATCTTTGAGATCAATAAAGTAGTGTGGGTCAACATATATTGTCTCAGTCGGCGAGCAGCCCACGCTAAAGCACAACAAGTTTTCTCGAGCAGTGAATAACGTTGTTCACAGTCGGTAAACTTTTTGCTTAGGTAGTATATTGCATACTCTTTTCGACCAGACTCGTCATGCTGGCCCAGCACACACCCCATTGACTCTTCTAATACTGTCAAGTACATGATTAGAGGTCTTCCTTCAACTGGAGGCATAAGGATTGGAGGTTCTTGCAAGTATTCCTTGATTTTGTCAAAGGCCCTTTGGCAGTCTTCGTTCCACTTGACTGTTTGTTCTTTTCTTAACAGCTTGAACAAAGGTTCACAGGTTGCCGTAAGGTGAGATATGAACTGTGAAATGTAGTTCAATCTACCTAGAAAACCCCGAACTTCTTTTTCTGACTTCGGTGCAGGCATTTCTTGAATGGCTTTGACTTTATCAGGGTCAACTTCAATCCCTTTCTCGCTCACAATAAAGCCCAGCAGCTTACCAGATCGTACCCCGAATGTGCACTTGTTGGGGTTCAGCTTCAGTTGGTACTTCCTCAGACGCTTGAATAACTTCAACAAATTTACCAGGTGGTCTTCTTCTATAAGGGACTTGGCAATCATGTCATCCACATAACATTCTATTTCTTTATGGATCATGTCATGGAATAATGTTACCATAGCCCGTTGATAAGTTGCACCAGCATTCTTCAGTCCGAATGGCATCACCTTATAACAGAACGTGCCCCAGGGTGTGATGAAAGTTGTCTTCTCCATGTCTTCAGGTGACATCTTGATCTGATTGTATCCTGAAAATCCGTCCATGAAGGAGAACACCGAGAACTGAGCCGTATTATCCACCAATACATCAATGTGAGGTAAAGGGAAGTCATCTTTTGGGCTGGCTCTGTTCAGATCCCGGTAATCCACACACATCCTCACCTTGCCGTCCTTCTTAGGCACAGGTACGATATTAGCA
This sequence comes from Lathyrus aphaca, assembly GCA_963966055.1. Classification (NCBI taxonomy): domain Eukaryota; kingdom Viridiplantae; phylum Streptophyta; class Magnoliopsida; order Fabales; family Fabaceae; genus Lathyrus; species Lathyrus aphaca. The sequence goes on from OZ014524.1 coordinate 196,399,707, forward strand.
ACCCACGGCGGATAACTAGTCACAGCAAGGAACCCGGCGTCCCACTGCTTTTGTACCTCTTCTTTAATCTTCATTGCCATATCTGGGCGAGTACGGCGCAGTTTCTGTTTAACCGGTGGACAATCTTCTCTTAAAGGCAGCTTGTGCATAACAATATCGGTGTCCAACCCTGGCATATCCTGATAAGACCAAGCAAACACATCCACATACTCACGAAGCAAGTCAATCAGTTACTTTTTCACTGGGTCTTGTAAGCAGGCCCCGATCTTAACCTCTTTCACATCTTCATCCGTACCAAGATTAATCGTTTCGACCTCCTCCTGATGAGGAGTGATAACCTTCTCCTCCTGCCTTAACAACCTGGCTAGCTCTTCAGGGAGCTCATAATCTTCTTCAAACCCTTCATCAGCTTGATTGATTGGATTGTCAAAGTCATACGAAGTCATAGCTGTGCTGTTGTCGGTGCAGTCTGAAAGGTACTCTCTGCAAGGGTTTAGATTGTTCATTTTAGTGATCGATTTTAATCTTTGTTTAGAAAAAGTGAAATAAAGTTATCATTTTGGAAAACATTGCCATTTTATTTTTGTACAAAAAGAAAAAATGAAAAACAGTGAGCGGAAAAAGAAAAAGACTCATTTGCAAAAGATGTCCGATATTCATTGATTGATCTGTTTTGAACAAAATTACAAGATGTCCCGATTACAAAATGAGTCTTGACATCTAGGGCAAGATGCAAGACTTGATGCATGCTTAAAATATACAGGAAATAATAATTACTCTGCAGGAGTAACCCTTATAATTTCCTGGGAAGACCAGTTTGAGATACGGCTCCCCGGGATCCTTGGACGTATCCAGCTCTCCAGCTTGCGCTCATCTTCCGACTCATCTTCCAAGTTGTTCACTGCATCCGGGGTGAGCATTCCCCCGCTGACAAAACTGGGCTTCTTAACAGCCTCTGATTGATCTTGTTGAGTTGGTTTGTAACCCAACCCAAATCTGTCCTCCTTCTTCTCCACGGGCAGCAGCTTGCCCCAGCCTTGGGCAGTCCCCTTTTCAACAACCTTCCTGGCTTGCTGATAAGACGTCATGGAGGTTCCCAGTACAGCAGATGCTTCATTAATGTTCAGGGCCTCAAACCCTTGGCTCATGGTTTCATGGATCTCTCCATCCATCTCAATGTACTTGTATGTAGCCAGATGGCTAACAAAGATGTCCTCTTCAGCACAGATGGTGATGATCTGGCCCTCCCACTCGAATTTCAACTTCTGGTGAAGGGTAGACGTAACTGCGCCAGCGGCATGGATCCAAGGTCTACCCAACAAACAGCTGTAGGTCGGCTGAATGTCCATCACATAGAAGGTAATTTTGAAGGTCTGCGGGCCAATCATCACAGACAGATCAATCTCCCCTAGCACTGATCTCTTGGAGCCATCAAATGCTCTCACCACCAAATTACTTGGACGCAGTGCTAAGCCATCATACTCCAGCTTCACTAAGGCTTTCTTTGGTAGAACATTGAGTGAAGACCCAGTGTCCACCAGTACATGGGATAAAACAGCACCCTTGCATTCTAGAGTGATGTGTAAAGCCTTGTTGTGGTTGCGTCCCTCAATTGTTAAATCAGCATTGGTAAAACCCAGTCCATGACTGGTGTTGACATTTGCCACCACAGTTTCCAGCTGATTAACGGTGATCTCTTCTGGCACACATGCTGCGTGCAAGACTTTTAGTAATGCATTCCGGTGAGCTTCGGAACACATCAGCAGGGATAATATAGAGATCTTTGAGGGAGTTTGGTGAAGCTGATCCACCACCTTGTAATCACTTCTTTTTATAATCCTCATAAACTCGTCTACATCTTGCTCAAAAGATGTCTTCTGAGTTTCTTTGACAGTTGGCTCTTCAAATACCACACTCTTTCCTTTTGCTTTGGCAGCAGCTTCTGCTTCAGCATTAGGTCTTTGAGTTTGTGAGGCAAAAAGGCGTCCGCTTCTGGTGAAGCCTCCGCCTCCCCCAACATTATCAATCTGTGGAGAAGAAGTTGAAGAATCCAAAGTGATTTTCTCCCCGTTGCAGTAAAGGTCAGAGCCATAATGCCAAGGGATGGCATTAGTGCTTTCATATGGAACTGGTCCAGGTACCGTGATGGTAACCGGACTGACTGCAGCAGAGGAGGGTGCTGAAATGGTGTGCGGATCATAGTAGATGGTGACTGGTGACCTGGCAGGAGATGCCACTGCTTGTTGTTGAAAGTTGTTGTTTGGAGGAACATATGCTGGATCATAATAAATGGTGACTGCTGAGATGTCTGTTGGTGTTGTAGAAGATCCTGTGGAATAAATGGGTGCTGATGTTGTAGAAGAAATGGTTGCGACATCTGATTTGTTGAAGTGATAGATGAAGCCATTGTTGATGATATCGATGAATTTGTTGGAGTGATTGTTGTTGCAGTTGTAGAAGAGTCAGGAATCGTTGTCAGAGGGATTGCTGGATTTGCAGGTACTGATGTTGTGATCTGAAGGATACCACTTTTGATAAGATCATCTATGCCGCTTCTCAAATTATCAAACCCGTTGACCGAAATGTTGCAATAACCACAACCGAGCTCACACCCGGGGAACATCTGGCATTCTAGGAGCTGAGCTTTAATTTCTACCAGAGGTGTCCGAATCTGCCCAACACTGGTGATTAAGAAAGATGGCTTGTCTTCCTCAATAGCATTTATTCTTGGTCCTCCATGATTGGGCATGGGATTCCTGTTGACATTAGGCGGGGGTGCAAAGTTGAGAGCTTTGGAATCCACCAGATCTTGTACCTTCATTTGTAAAGCCCTGCATTTCTCTGTACTGTGGCCAGGTGCATTTGAATGAAAAGCACACCGGGCGTTGATATCATAATTTCTTGGAAGACTGGCAGGATCTGGAGGTGCCAATATCCTTAGCTCAACCAGGTTGAGTTTCAGGAGTTGTGGCAATAAAGCGGCATAAGGCATAGGGATAGGGTCAATCACCCTATTTTCCTGGGATGGTCTTTGTTGGAAGGGTCTTTGTTGTTGATTGCTGTTGTTGTTGTAGTTGTTTCTCTGTGGCGGATACTGAACTTGTTGCTGATAGTGGGGTGGTTGTTGTGGTTGATATGCTGGTTGCTGAGGAATTGGAGTTGGAATTGTGACAGCTGCTATTGATCTGTGAAGGTATTGAGACCTGCCCCTGTTGGCATGAATAGCATTAGTCTCACCGGCTCTTCTTGGTCCCACAAAAGGCTTCCTGGGATTGCTTGACGAACTTGCACCATTATCAGTAATTTTGCCCATCTTCAGAAGGCTCTCAATTCTTTCTCCAGCTATGACTACGTCAGCGAAGCTGGTGGAAGAAAAGGTGGCTAGCCTATCAATATATGTCCCTTGGAGGGTGTTCATGAACATGTCGACCATTTCTCTTTCCGACATGGGTGGTTGGACAGCAGCAGCAAGCTGTCTCCACCTCTGGGCATACTCCCTGAAGCTTTCTCTGGAGGACTGAGACATTCCCATCAGGAGGGTTCTGTTAGGAGCCGTGTCCAGGTTATATTGGTATTGCCTGATGAAAGCCTCAGCTAGTTCTTTCCAGCATCTGATTGTAGCTCTGGTCAAATGAGAGTACCACTCCCTTGAGGCCCCAGTCAAACTATCTTCAAAATAAAACATCCACAGTTTTTCATCCATGGTGTATGCCTTCAGTCTCCCCAGAAAGGATTGCAAGTGAGTTCGTGGACAGGAAGTCCCGTTGTACTTCTCGAAGCACGGGGGTTTAAACTTGTGAGGGATTCTTACCCCATCCACTAACCCCATGTCCATGACATCAAAACCCAAGGAGTTTTGAGACTCCAAAGACCTCAATTTCTCAGCAATTTCATCAAGCCTCCTATCATAGGCTTCATCCCCAGCTCCCATTACAGTGAATTGATCCTCTTGGGGGTCTTCCTGTAAGACTCTGCCTGCAGTAGCATTCCCTTGCACATTAGTAGGGATGTTGATCTCTGGATGAAGATGAGGCCCATATACTGGTGGGTTAACATGAGGCTGAACCCTCTCATTGTTACTTGTTCCTCCAGTCCCTAGATGAGGTTCTTCCGGGGTCTGCCTTTCTACCAATGCCCTCAATCTTTCTTGGCTTTGAGCCAAACCATTCATTACCTCCATGAACTGGGTCATTTGGTTTCTCATCTCCAGCCTTTCGTTAACCATCTGGGTCCTGACCTGTGTCAGCTCTTGCTGTACTTGATCCATCTGGATACCAGGAAGGTTGTTGCGAGTAGGATATCTGTGTGGACGGTTGAGAGGGAACACCCGACGGCGAGCAATAATTCCTGAATCACAACAGAGTTAGTAACAAACGAAACAAAAATCTACAAAACAAAACAAAAGTTAGTATGCAATGCAGTATGCTTATTTGTATCCAAGGTATCCGGCTTGGCACTTGGTTTTGACCTTTCCAGACCCTGAGGAAGATGCTTTGATGTTGCTTGAGAGAAGAGAACTCAATAAAACAAACTAACAAATATATTACAAAAGGTGAATCATACATAGTTTGTTTTTACCACACATGCCCCTGTGGGGTCAAAATACAACAAAGAGAAAAGTACATGAAATGGAAATAACAACAAACAAAGACATCAAACATCTAAGCCAAACTCATCCTCTTTAACTTCCTTCAGAAGTGCTTCAGTTACAGGATCAGCCGGATGCTCTGTAATGCTTCTGATGAGAAGGTTCCTGGTGGCAATAGCAGCAGTCAGCTTCTCGTGCCTGTCTTGGTCCTTTGACCTCTTTACACCAGCCCTAAGTTTCAACTCTGAAATTTCCTTCTGGGCTGCTAACAGGGACTCCTGTTGCTTCTTTTCATTTGCCTCCAACTGCTCAATTCTGTCTTGAGTTCTCTTATCTTCTTGAGTGCGAGCTTCAGTAATTCTGACCCATCTAGCTTGACTTTATTTCAGATAGAGGTCAGTCCTAGCCTTCTGAAACTGGGCCTCCTTACAGGCATTCTTCAGAATTTGTTCCCCAGCTCTTGATTTCTTGATGTAGTCCTCTGACTTCTCAATCCTGGCTAGATGTTCCACCTTTAGCTTCTCCAACCTCTCATTGTCTAGACGACCATCACTCCTCTCCCTGAGGGTCTTCTGCAGAGCTTGAGACAGATTCTCATTCCTCTCTTTCAGTTTCTCAAATTCCTCTAGGCTGATAGTAGCTGGAGGGGGTGCTGTGGATGGTCCAGGTATATCCTCAATAGTGAAAGGCATCCCAGAAATCTGGGCCCTAGCGTGAGACCACTCATAATACTGTGCTGAAGCCACATTGTTGCATTTCCCAAGAATGGCCATCCCTTTGGTCTGGATATTGTCCCAAGCCCAGGATGCTTGTCTGACAACAGCTAGATTAGGTTTTATCTCACAATACAGGGTTTCAGCCAAGTCCTGCACCTTAGGAGGGTGAACCAGAGCATAGCCCAACTGTCTTTTGAATAGCAAAGGGTTGTAGTTGATGCAACCCTTCACTCCTATCAGAGGTACATTGGGGAACTGCCCACAACTAGTAATTATGTCCCTGCCTTTGGTGCTCTGGGTGCACCACCTGATATCATCTGAGGTCAAAGCAGTAAGTCTTCTAGCCCAGTTCTTCTGTTGGTGAGGATTCAAGAAGGCATCAGTCTTGGGTAAATGTTTAAGCAGCCAGGTATGAAATAGAGGAGCACAGCATCTCACCAATCTCCCTCTCTGCTTCTCATTCCTTTGGTGAACAGAATAATAGAAGTCTCCTAGCAAGGTGGGCACTGGGTTCCTCAAAAGGAAGAGGTGAATAGCATTCTTGCTAATAAACTTGGGCTCATCTGCAAAAAGTATAACCCCATATATACTGAGGGCTAATAATGCACAAACTGCCTTCCATTCTCCCAAGGAGGCCTTCAGGATAGCCTGAGAAGTTAGAAAGTCTAAGTGTAGGCCAAGGATTCCAGCCTTTGTAGTCATGTTCTGCTCAATCAGGATAGGTTCCAAATGCAGTGCCTTTGCCACTTCTTCATTGCTGGGAGAAGCCATCTCTGGATTGAAGGGGATACCACCCCTGACAGGCACTCCAACCAATGATGAAAACTCCTCTAATAAAGGCCCCAACTGAAAATCCTGGAAAGTAAAACATCTCAAAGGAGGATCATAGAACTGTAGGCAAGTGTGAATCAAGCTCCTCTGAGAAGGGTCCAAGTCCATAACCATATCAAGGATGCTTCCATAATGTTCTCTGAATAGTGGGATATGGTCTGGAGTAATGAGTGCTTGGACCTGCCTGATGCCAGCCAGCACAGGCTCAAAGAAGTGGTAAGAAATGTTGCCCTTTTTGGGTGCCATGACTGCTGTTGAAGAGCTGAAAATAACTGCTGATGAAGATTGATACTGGTGATGAGCCACTGATAGGCTGAGACTGGTGATAACAGTAGCTGAAGCAGGCAACTGATGAAGATGGCTGAAGCAGATAGCTGATGAACAAGGGCCTATGCAGGTAAAAGGGGTCAAAACCAAGCCAAATGTGATATGGATACCCTGAAAAACAAATAAGCAAATGTTAAATGATGCAATGATGATGTATGCAAATGATATGCAAGGGTTTGTGATCGAGCTGGATCTGATTAACTGTCTTGATATAAGTCCATGTATGTCTAAGAAGTCCAGATGGTGGTTCAAAAGTCCAGTAACCAGGGTGGGGGAAACAAATAAAGAGTCACATGTCCTGGGTTAAATCACAAGAACTGTCCAAAGTGAAGCAATCTTAAACACAATAAGAAACAGGGTATGATGTGGCCAAAGGGTTCCTGCAAACCTGTAAACAGCCCAACCCCCCTCACAGGTGATGTTCTACAACAAGGATCCTCAGACTTGGATCAATTATGAGAACTGTAAACACTTCTAACCCGGAGGTACAGTGTTTACAATAACCATAAAAGATCCTCCTCTAATTCACCTCAGTTTCTGAAGGTCATAAAAAGGTCATCCAGACTTAGCAGGCTTCCCAGATAGCCCTAGCACTACAGGAGATCTGTAGCACAGAGTTCTCAAGAAGAAACCCATATCTGAACCGTGTTTCATATTCCCGCACCAGACCGAAATGGAATGGGAAAGAACATGAACCACTCTAGCCTAGGTGTCACTCAGGTCCCAGGTATAGGACCTTAAACTCTCAATAGAACCCCACCCACCAAGACAGAAAACAGATCCAGCCAGATAACAGTTATGACAGTATGATGCATATGAAGCTGTAAAGAAAGCAATAAATAACTGTACATAAAGCAGTAAATAAAGCAAATATACAAACACAAGTAGCACATAACACCCCAGTAAACACAAATCAAACAAGCGCTAGGAGGAACCCACAAAAAGAACCAGAAGCCCTGGTTACAGTATAAGGGTCCCCAGCAGAGTCGCCAAGCTGTCGCTCCCAAAGATTTGCATCCTGGTACAAGCGCGAATGGTCGGCGAAAAGAATGCGAGAACACACAGGAGTGAACTCACAAGAGAAGAAAAGAGTCGCCAGCTAGGCATTTTTATCCCGGAGGAAAGGTAATGCTGCATAAACCTAGAAAGATATGGATAAGACGGTTGCGAACCAGAAAGACTGAGAAAGGGGGTTGGTTACAACCTGGGAAGGTATTAGCACCCAGATTGTCCGTCGTACTCGACGGGATCCACGCTTAAAAGATTTGTGTTTTAAAGGGGTAGTGTCAGTGCTCATCTGTGTATCAAAGAGCTGGAAAAGGATGTACAGGTGTCAGTGTAAAAGAAAAGTGAAGTGTACAAGAGAAGTGTCAGTGTAAGAACAGAGTGAGGTGCTCATGATAATGAGGCTTAAAGAAATGCTAGAAGAGGGGGAATATACAGAGACTTTTGTTCGATAACTGTTAAGTTATGCCTACGTATCCTCTCGTGAAATGAGGAAGTCAGAACACCGTAGTTCGACCCAAAGAGACTGAAAGATAAATTGACCTGTTAACTGCTTACTTGTCAATGCTCAAGTGTATGACCTGTCTGGCTCAGGTGCAAACTGTCTTGCATTAGACGGAAGAAGCAAGTTCTTGTTTATGAGTGAATGAGATGAGAAAAGAATCCCGGAGGAGACGATTATTGTTTGTTTTTGTATTTTTAGTCTTTTATTACTTATGGAAGTTGGTCATAAGTTAATGAGCTTAAGCCTAAACCAATGGGTTAGTAAACTCATCACATCCTCCCTCTGATTAGGGGTAATGAGAATACCTTAAGTGTGAAGTCAGCATCTCACACTTAATCACCTTTGATGCAGGATTAAGATCATTAACCTACTTGTGATTAATTAGGTGTTTTTGTTGTTTTTGTTTAGTGTTAAGTAATGAGATTAAGCCATAATCAGGGATTAAACAGACTCATTACACCATCCTAATAGAAGGATAATAGATGAGAATGTTTAAGCTGAGGGAAACTCCTCAACTTAATCCATGATTAGGGATTAAACCCATGACAAAACAAAGCCTTTATTAAGTGGATTTTAGTTAATGATATGATGAAGAAGTGATTTTTATGATTTGTAAGACAACTTGAGGGGGACTTGTCCATTAACACTAGGGTTAGTCCTTCTTAACCAATTAAGGAAGAATTAGAACCCTAATGCAAGGCCCAAGTTACAAGCTTGATGTCTTGATGATTATTAAATGAATTGATTAAAGGATTTAAACACATTAAGGGTTTAACACTTAGGATTAAAGTTATACACTCCATCCTAATAGAAGGATGCAGGCATAAGCTTAATCACAAAGCCTTAAAGCCTTTAGGGTTTAGTCCCTGATTATGAGATGAGAAGAGAAGACTCAAGGAGACACAAAGGTAAAAGCTAAATGGGGGACTAATCAAACCCTAATTATGATCATGCTTGGGTGTTCCTAGGGTTTATGAGGCTTGCAAGAAGATCTTCAAGAGAAAAGCCACCAAGGAAGGAAGCAGATGAAAAGAGAATGAAACAAAGAGAAGCAAAACAACTTGCTTCACTTAAGAAGACAAATTGCTTGAAGAAAGAAGGTAAGATGAACAAGAATGAGCAAGCTCAATCCAATACACATACAAAAATGCAGCAATGATGCATAAAAGAGATGCAAAGAGATTGTGAGAAGTGAAGGCAAATTCACTTCTCAAAGTAACTTACCACCTGAAAAGTTAGCAAAAGGAATGAAATGCAATGCAAATGGAATGCAATGTGATGATGCAAACCAAAACCAGAAGCATGAACATGATGTTAATGATGCTGAGAGATGATGCAAACATGAGGCAAGGCATTAGAATGATCATACAAACATATGGATGCAAGAGAAGCATGCTTAGAACCATGAACATACATGAAAAGTTATGAAATGCAAATGACATACAACATGGAAAATGAAAGATGCAATGATCAAACATGATTCTAATATGTCCTAAGATGTGTTATGAATCAAATGGATGCACAAAATGTCATGGCAAGTCATGGTATGCAAGCAAATGGAAGATGGATGCAAAGGAAGGCATGAATTAGGGTTTATGATCAATGTACAAAACAAAAATCAAAACCAGAAGCAAACATCATGATAAAAAATTGAAAATGCATTCAAAGGAACCCTAAGCCTATACAAACTCACTGCCCAAAGGAGAGGATCCAATTCTTAACCTAGTGTAAGTTATGTATTTCCTAAGTTGGTTAGGGTTTTAAGGTACCTTGTCAAGAAAAATGTCAAACAAATTGAAAATGCAAGATCAAATCAAACCAATTTAATCCTATAAGCTACATGATATGCAAGATGCAATGCAAAAAGAATCATTGTCCAACTCTTAAAGGCTAGGCAGAAATGAATTTTTGAAGATTGAATCAAAATAATGCCTAAAAATGGAATTAAATCCATTAAAATTTGTCAAAAGGCATCAAGATCAAAAATGAAATTTGGTTTGAAGGTTGGACAATGTTTCTAAATGATTTTAAATGTTACATGAATTTTTTTGTGATTTTTAAATACCTAAAAGTATTTTTAATTAATTAATTCTCATTAATCAATTAAAAATAAACTTTTAAATGATTTAAAAATATTTTTCAATGCAAAAAATAAAAATAAAAATGTTTTTGGTTTCTGAAAATTAATAAAAGGTTTAATAAAAATTTTCAGAATTTTTCAATGATTTTTACTATTTTTAAATAAATGAACAAAACAAATGAAATAAAATGAAAATAAATATGAATAAAATGAGAAGTAATCAGGATCAAGGGCCAGCATTCAAACTGGACGTGCGGGAGTTGACTGCGCGCGTCATCCAGTGGCTGAAATTCAAACTGGACTAATTTCTAATTAAAATTAATTAAACTGAATTAAAAAAGTCAAATGAGGATTAGGGCAAAATGGTGAAATCCTGAGCATCCAAACGCGCGCGGGTCAACGCATCCAAGGGTCATGATTCAAATTCCATTAATGACACAGATTAACCCTAATCAACTTCAGGTGGCCGGAGAAGACTTCCGGTCGTCTTCTCCGGCCAGACCCTCGCCTGAAAGTTGCTAACTTCCTCAAAACTCCATGAAAATGAAACCTAACTGCCCAGAATCAAACCCCATTCAACACTGAGTCAAAACCCCCAAACAAAAACCATTTTTCATTCATTAATCATGCAAATCGAAGCAAGACAAATTTAGGGCAGAAAGTTTCAGACAACTCATACATGCTCAATATTCCACCATTTTCATTTTTAAACACATCATGATGATCAGAATAACATGTAGAACCAATTTATAACAAGTAAATGAAGTTCTGGAAAATTTGTTCTTGATGGATACCTGAACTGAAGTCCTTCGAACAGGAGCTTTCTGAGCCTTCCTCCTATGCAAACTGACTCCTCTGGTCCCCCTGAGCTCAATGGAATGCTTCACAACTCTTGTTGATGGCTGGTTTGGGAGATGGCAGAAGTTCTGTTCAAGGGGGGTGGTGATTGTGTTTTGGTTTCAGCGGCTTTCAGGTTGTTTTAATGGTTGGTTTGTGATCAGTGAGTCATGTTGAGATTGTTTGTGAAGTCTGTTTGTGTGTTTGATGCTTGTGGAGAGTGTTTCGAAAGGTTTTGCAAATGAAGCATAAACTTGGAACTATGGCTTCTGATCTGATTCAGGCTTGAGTGTGTGGTGTGTTATGCTGGCTTTGGTCCATGTATCAAGTGGTGATAGGTCAGAGAGTTGTTGGTGGCCTATGGTGATTGGTATGGGCAAGTTGCCAAAATGTCAAACTTTGTGTAAGAGAGGTATGGGCAATGGTACAACTTGCTTTTTGGCTTGCTTTGGCTCAGCTTGAATCAAGGAAAGCTATGGAAAAGGTCTAGAGGCAATGCATCAAGTGGTTTGTGGTTTGTGATAAGTTTTGCAATTTTCACAAAGTTTGGCCCCTTTGTGATTTCTTGAAGTCCAAGGCATGAAATGAGATGATTCTTGGGTCAATTCTGATTTTTAGAAGTCATATGATCATGTTGTAATGATTTTGTGCATATTTGAAGTCTTTAGAACACTTGATCATACCATTTTGCAAAATGCCTCTTTGGTAGAAAACTTCAAATTATGTGATTTTAGCCAACTTTGACAAGCCATAACTTTTGATCCAAAATGAATTAGGTCAAGTTCTTGTACTTTTTGAAAAGGGAATGATCCATTCTACAACTTTCATGACCAAAGTTTTTTCATTTGAAGCATTTTTGAATCAAAAAGCAAGGGTTGAAAAAGTTTCCCAAAATGGCAATTTTCAATATAAGTCAACTTTCCCAAAAAGTCAACTTTGCAAATGGCTTGAAATTCTTAAAATTTGTGAACTTCTAAAATCTTCTATGATCAAATAAAGATCATACATAATCAAAATGATGAAGAACACCCTTTGGTTGGGTCATTGAGGGCCTCAGATGCCCTGATTTTGCACTGACTTGCTCAAAAAGTCAACTCTTGATCAGATGACTTCCCCATGGAATTTCTTCATGAAAATTGATATGCATGATCCCTATACCATATAGAGACCAATATAAACAAGAATGACCAAAAAAATTGGAGTTATGGCCTTTGAAACCAAAACCCTAATTCTAGGTCATCTGTGTAGTTAAACCTGGCTCTGCTTCCATGCCATTCTCAGTTCTTGTGATTTTTTGACATTCTTGACTCTGAGAGGATATAATATGATGCTTGAACATATATGGACCCCTTTGAAGTGATTGATGACCTTTGGAGTGGTTCAAGTGGCTCTTGGATTGCTCAGATCACAAACCCTAGATGCAGATGACTTTGAATCTATGCAGTGAATCAAAAATGCAATATGAGATGCTATGATGGAACTTATGCATATGAAAAGATCACAAGCCATGGAGTAAATGGGTGAGGGCAAATTTGGGGTGTTTACACTCCTGACTAAAGGAGATAGGAATAACATCTTCAGCTTTCCAATTATTGAGTCCAGCACCCGCAGTAGGAAAAATCCAAGCGTCCAAGTTGTAGTCTTCATCATAGTCACCCACAGCATTGATCTGGTTCTTCATAATCCCCTGATTGGTGATACGAACAGCACGAGCACGACGAACAGCCTTCTGGGACTCTGCAGTGAAACCCAAACCAAATTTGTCAGACTTGTAAGGGATATCAGGAAGCTGACCCCAAATAGTACAACCACCTTCATCCACCACAGCTCTAGCATCTTTGAGGGAGGCCATTGTAGGAGGTACTCTGGTGACCACAGGAACTTTCTTGACAACCGGAGGAGCTTCATAATCATTAACAATCCAAGGAACCACTTCAAATGTCTGACACGGAGTTTCAACGTATTCACCTTCTACTTCAAGATACTTGAAGGTGTTCACATGGATAACAACATATCCTTCTTCTCCATAAACAGTGACAATTTTCCCTTCTACCGGATATCTCAGCTTTTGATGTAATGTAGAGGTTACAACACCTGCCCCATGGATCCAGGGACGACCAAGCAAACAAGAGTACGAAGGACGAATATCCATCACATAAAATGTAGCATTAAAAACCTGAGAACCAACTTTGATTGGGAGATCAATTTCTCCATGCACCACTCTTCTCGAACCATCAAAAGCCTTCACCACTATATTACTGGGCTTCAGCACAACATCTTCAGGACTCAGCTTATTCAAGACTTCTTTGGGCAACACATTCAGAGAGGAACCATTGTCTATCAATACATGTGACAGGGTAGTGCCCCTGCATTCAATTGAGATATGCAGAGCCCTGTTATGATCCCTCTTGGCAGGAGTCAAATCAGCATCAGAGAAACCTAACCCATTATCATAGGTCAGGTGGGCAACACAATTTTCAAACTGGTCAACAAAAATCTCATTGGGTACATGAGCAGTCTTCAGAAACTTGATCAAAGCTTTGGCATGAGCCTCAAAACATAACAACAAAGACAACATAGAAATCTTGGAGGGAGTATGTCCCAACTGATCAACAATGTCATAATCACTCTTGCGAATGATTTTCAATACTTCTTCCATCTGCTTAGAGAGATCATCAGCAGCTGGCACATCAGTAGGTATAGGTTCAATAACAGGACCTTTGCCCCGCGCATCAGTGGAGGAGGTAGCAGCTGGAGTAACTGCATGTTTGGAGGTAACTGGAGGAGAGAAAACTCTTCCGCTTCGTGTGATCTTACTAGATCCAGCAATATTATCAACATCAACAGGCATATCAGCTAAGGGTTCCTGCTTAACACCATGGATATAAACATCAGACCCATAGTGCCAAGGCACAGCTTTATCAGATGTATACGGAATAGGACCAGGAGTAGTAATGACCATAGGAGCCACTCTGGCTTCAGCAACAATCTTCACAGGGCCTTCAGCAGTAATCTTAATTGGACCCTTATGAGTGATTTTAACAGGACCTTTAGAAGTGATTCTCACCGGCACTTTATCAACCATATCCACCTCTTCAATCTTTTTACCTTTAGTAATATGATCCACCATACTCTCTACAGAAGATGGAGTCCTCTCAAACACTATGGTGTATTTATCCATGAGACGTTGAATTCCATCTCTCAATCTCCAACAACTATCCGGCTTATAGGTACAATACAGACAATCTTCACGACAACCTGGAAAAAACCCAGCTTGTACTAGCTTCTTCTTAATGACAGACAATGGTGTGGTCAACTCTGCAACTGAATAGATATGTGAATCTTCATCAATTTCATTGACAGTCTTCTCGTGATTTGGCATGGGAGCAGTAATCACATTTGGAGTACCCGGAGGGTCAAACTCAATTTCTCCAGCCTCAATCATATCTTGAATTTTGTTTTTCAAGACCCAGCAACTATTAGTATCATGTCCCTGACATTTCGAATGATATGCACATCGTGCATTAGGATTGTACCTGGGAGAGGTAACATTAGGATTCTGAGGAGCCTCTTTCAGAGTGATAAGTTCAGCCTTCAACAAGTGTTGCAATGCCTGGGCCATTGACATGTTGATCTTAGTGAACTGCCTTCTAGCCCTCTGTTGGTTGCCCTGTGGCTGCTCTGGTGTTGTAGGAGTTGGATTTGAGATATGAACTGAGCTCACAGACTGATGCCTTCTATTACGATCAGGTTGACCATAAACAGCATTTGACTCTTTCTTTCCACTGGGAGGCTTCTTTGCAGCACCTGATGAAGAAATACCCACTTGAATCTTGCCACTCTTTATACCATTTTCCACGCGCTCTCCTGTCATTATCAACTCAGTGAAGCCAGATGATGAGCTTCCAATGAGATGACTGTAAAAAGGACCATTCAACGTACACATGAACATATCAACCAACTCCCTGTCAGTTAAAGGGGGTTGTACTCTTCCAGCTAAATCTCTCCACTTCTGAGCATACTCTTTGAAGCTTTCTTTAGCACCCATAGACATGCTTTGAAGTTGCATGCGAGTGGGAGCTAAATCAACGTTGTATTGATACTGCTTGTAGAAAGCTTCAGCAAGATCATTCCAATCACGGATGTTGACACTCTCCAACTGATAGTACCATTCCAATTGAGCTCCAGATAAGCTTTCTTGGAAGAAATGGATCCACAACTTCTTATCAGCAGTGTGAGGTTGGATTCTTCTGACATAAGACCTCAGATGCAGCTTGGGACAAGAGACCCCATCATAAACAACAAAAGTAGGAACCTTGAAACCAATGGGTATGACTACCCCAGATATCAGACTCAAATCTTCAAAATCCAGCCCAGAAGACTTCTGCAACTCCATAGCATCCATTCTATCCACCAGCATTTTGAACTTATCTTCATTAGGCTCATGATAGTAGTTGGCTTCAGAATCAGAGTCCCCCATAGTGTTGTGGAGACTGCCTCCCTCTTTTTCAGACTCTTCAGACTCATAATCTTCAACTGGTTCTTTGGTCTTAGCAAGACCTTTGAACCTTCTTCCCATGTTGATCAGGCCACCTGACCTTCTAGTCTTCTTAGTCTTCTTGGCCAGCAGTGTCTTCAATTCATCCTGCCCCTTGGACAAGTTCAGGATCAGCTCTTGGAACTGTGCATTTTGTTCCTGGAGATCCTTAACTGTTTGTTCAAGAGCAATTGCTGAAATAAACAGCGAGAAGATAAGAAACATGTGCACAATAAACCTGTGATGCAATGATATGATATGTGAATGCATATGTAATGTTTTCAAGGACCGCAGGATTTAAATTTGCTTAAACAAACAAGAAGGTAAACTTTCATTAGTAATAAATTTGTTTTGCCTCTTGGGCTTACAAAAAATGAAATACAGTAAATACAAGAGATGGGGTTTTAAGTCTCCCATGGACGTTTCCTCTTTGTGTTGAGGTATGAGTTGAGATTCCGCTCTTCGTGAAGTTGCTTTGTCAGTTCCAGGATTTTTTCTTGGCTTGCTTTGTAATGAGCCTCGAAAGTATCCCTTTGCTCCTTCAACTGGATCCAGGATCTCTGTAAGTCTTCCATGTCAGTAGGCATGTCTGGGTGAAGGATAGTATAAGATGTATCTCCTTCAGCAACAGGTTCCATGGTAACTGGCAGGATAGCAGGATATGGCATCATGAGAGTCTGAGCACGAGATCGCACCCATCTGAGATAAGCCTCCATAGGAATAGTGTACTTAGGCTCCAGTGTCTTGCTGTCAACCTTGTTCACTTTTCCCCATGCTCGTATGAACCTTTGACGGTAACCTTGCAGATCGTTGTCGTAGTCAAACACAATGCCCTGAATCAACATGTCATGTGGACCATCACTCCGAGCGTAACCAAACTGTCGTAAAGCTAAGGAAGGGTTGTAGGTAATGCCTCCTCTTATGCCTAGAAGTGGCACATTAGGGAACTCCCCACAACGGTCAATGATATTGACATTCTCCATAGATCTGGAGCACCAATGGATATCTGAATGCGAGAGTGACATGATCCTTTTGGACCACCTGAACCCTTGCTCATTCTTCATTATTGAGCGAGGAAGGTGAGAAATAAACCACCTAGAAAGCAAAGGTATGCAGCACATCAAAGTTCCTCTTGCCCTTGTAGTACGGGTGTGAAGAGAATGTAGAATGTCTCCAAGCAATGTAGGCACTGGATTGTGACTCAGGAATATGTTGATGGCATGAACGTCTATGAACTGATCTGGATTGGGGAACAATACTAAGCCATAAATCAGCAAGGCTAAGATCTCCTCAAAAGCATCATAGCTCATGGCCTTCAAGAACACTTGAGCCTTATCCATTAGCACCTTAGCAAGAATACCTTTAACTCCGCTTCTCGTTTCTAGAACAATGTCAGACTTCTTCAGATGTAGAGCTGCAGCAATAACCTCTGGTTTAAGCTCCTTCTCCAAGCCTGTGAAGGGTCTTTGATCAAGAACAGGTATACCCAGAAGTTTAGAGAATTCTTCCATTGTAGGAACCAGCTGGTAGTCGGGGAATGTGAAGCAATGGTGTTTAGGATCAAAGAACTGAAACAGGACACTCATCATGTCTTCATTGAATCCTGAGGTGACTAGATCCAATAGGTGACCATGTCTCTTGATAAACTGGGAGTGTTCAGACACTTGAGAAACCAACTCTTTAAGCTTAGCAGGTATCACTACAAAGTTGATCCTGATAGTGTTTCTACGGGCAGAAGCCATGACCTGCAACAAAGAACAAAGATAAATCCTTTGGTCCTTGAAATGGTTAGTGAAAATGCTATGCTTATGATGCATGATGATGTCATGATGTTATGCTCAATCACAAACATGTGGCACACACAAACAAATCACACAATAGCCCTAGGTTTGAAGGCTTGCATGAGGTTTAAAGGTAAGTACCCTCCCCTGAAGTTAGATGGTTCATCCTGTCCTACAAAAGTAACCAGGTTCTAAGGGATCTCAATATCATTGATCCTTCACAAGGGTGGTTGTTCAGTAGGCAACTTACTTGCCAACCAAAACCCTCCAAGCTTAGAATCTCAATGAGCGTAGTATCGAGTATCAACCAACTTCAGTCTGCCCCAAAGCCGGTTATCTCACTACTTTTCTAAAGGCCAAGATGGGATAACTAGGGTTCTAAAAGTTAGTTAGTGCATTGACAACATATGGCAGCCTCATATTATCCTCAACTTGACTTAAGGAACATAAGCACCAACCAAGAAGTCACACTAACTATGGCCACCAGATCAACCATATCGGTATACGCCGTACAGTTTCCTTGGTCTATTGCCATTTACCTAAGGTACACTAGATCCGGGTTAGGATCTTTCACACATAAGAGCCCAACAAGTAAGTATAAAGCAAACAAGGCAAACAATTTAAAGTGATCTAATTCCTAAGGGTACCCCTCTTTTATTAAATCCCCAGCAGAGTCGCCAGTTCTGTAACACGGTGGGAGAACTGACTTTAGTTATGTTGCGGATAGCAAGAGTCGCCACCGACTTTTATTTTATCCAAAGGAAAGGCATAAAAGAACAGGAAAGACCTTTTAAAAGATTTTTGGGTCCGGGGGGTAGGTTATGTAAAGGGAAGGTGTTAGCACCCTTTACATCCATGGTTATCCATGGGCTCTTAGTTACTTAGCTCACTTTAAAATGTTTTTGAAATGTGTAGTGTGTGAATAGAAATTTTCTTAAATGTTTATAATGATCCATGTACGGATGCGTATAAACCTTTGTTTTGAAAATTGTTTGAAATGTGTGAAGTGTTTGAAAAGTTTTTGAAGAGTGAGCAAGTATCTAAGAGGAACCTACCCTAAGTTTTAAGTCTTTTCTGTTCTTGAATCCTTTAAATGGTAAGACTATCCCTATTATTAAGGAATAGGTAGTCATTACCTTGGATGTGAGGGACAATGTAAAGGGTCATCTGTTATTTAGGAAACTGTGGGGTGTATAAGCAATTCGAAGGGACTATCATCTTTATTCGAAAGGGACAAGATCATTACAAAGGCAACATTCGAAAGGGACTTGATCTTTTATCTGTTAAGGGACTAGATGATGTGAATTTGAGGGACTTATGCTTTATACACCCTACTTGACCTTTTGATTAGGCAACATGAGAGGTATCCCTAAGGAAGTGAGATGGCGATCCAGGATCGACTTACGTGTGTGAGTGTACAATTTTAATATTTATCTTTTAAATTAGTGAGCTAAGTTAATTTTAAACATACAAACATGTTATACTCCCTATTTACTAACCATAGCATAAAATAAATATTTACACATTATTACTAAATATTACATCCAGGAACAATTACATAATAATAATTAAGGCAAATTAAATAAATAAACAAAAATAATAAATAATAATAATAATTGGGTTAGTGAAATAATAATCACAATGTGGTTAGTAATAATAAATATAAAAATAAACATAATTAATAATATAAGCAAAAAAAATATTAAAAGATTAATGAATAATTATTATTTTAAGTTAAGATATAAACAATTATACTAATTATTATGAAATTTTAAGTTATAGGCAAATTATAAAAATTAAGTTAATTATAAACATATTATAAAATTATAATTACAAGAATTAAATTAGCAATTTTTAACTATTTTTAAACATATAATAAAAATTATTTACATTTAATTATAAATAAGCTATAGAATATATGCATATTATGAAAGTAAGATTAACTTATAATTATATTTACAAAAAAATTATTTTAACAAGTTTTAATTATTTTTAAGCTTATATTGAAAATTATTTATATAAGAATTAAGTTATAAACAAATTATATAATATACATACATGATTAAAAAATTAAAAATTATAATAGAATTAAATGTCACATAGAAGAAAATTAGGGTTTTTATGAAAATATTTTTTAGGTTTTATTAAGTTAAAGTTTTAATTAAAATTAATAATATTAATAAACAAACAAAACAAATAATGAAAAAAAGAAAAAGAACTTACCTTGGCTGGGAATTGAACCCAGCCCCTTTGCTTTCAAGAACTCCAGCCAGCAAGACTAACCACTGGGCCAGCGCGCGCAGGTGATGAAGAGAGGGGTCCAATTGGTTTTGTTGTTTGTTCCTGAAAATGTCATGAAAAAATAAAACAACACAAAAGGCCTGGGGGGGATCGAACCCAGGACCTTTACATTGCACACAAACACATTTACCATTCCAGCCGGGAGGGCGCACCTGTTAATATAACAACTATAATACATAATATATTAAGTCTAATAGTTAAACTGAAAAATAAGAAAAAATTGTGGAAGCCAGGATTCGATCCCTGGACATAGGCATCACACGCGCGTTCTTTGGCCAACTGAGCTACCACTACAACTGTAACACAAAACCATAAACAATTCTAAAAATAATATGGATAATTTTTGAATTCTGAAATACGCGCGCAGGCTTCTTCTTCTTCCTTGGTTCCTACAAAATTTCCTGCGAAATTTCAAATACAGAAACCCTACGAATTTGAAACATCATCAAAACTGTACAATTTCTTAAAATTAATTGATGTTTGAGGATCCCCAGAGCTCACTTGATTATTCTATGTTCTTGGAATTTGTTTATATTAGGTCTAAAGCAAAGCCCTAAGTTCATGGCCGAAACCCTAGCCATGGTGATTCTTTGATCCTGCATCAAAAATCGAATTGAATTGCCCAGAAACAATGTATGGAACACAACAAACATCATACAATCAACAAAATCCAATGAAAGGTCAGAAATCTATGAGTTCGAAAAAATAAAAAACACACAACAAACATGATTCGGTTCATGCATATGGGCCTGTTTCTGATGGTGATAATGATTGGGATGCATTCAGTGATGATCAAGGAAACGATTGAAGCACTTATTTCACCTAAAAAGTCACAAAATATCAAAATCCGAATTTGAAAAATATTGATGAATTTGAAAATTTGAGAGTTGTCTTTGAGGCAGAAAAATCGTGTCAATGCATTAGGTTTGTGTTGTGTACTTATAGTGGAATGGATTTAGGTCAGAAAAGTGGATCATTGTGTGAAAGATTTGATGAAAAAAGATTGAAAAAGATTAAGCTTTAAAATTCAAATATTCTTGCATAAACCCTTTCTATTTCAAGCCAATCATCATTATTTTTGTATCAATTTGATCCAAGTTGCATTCATGACTTTCTAGAAGCTCAATCTCTTTTAAATATTTGATTTTTCTATTTTATTCTAATTTAAAATGATTTTAAATGAATTAAATCAAAATAAATAAAATAAAATGATGAAAAATCTGAATTTTAGATATTTGGGTCGTGCATGAAGTATTGGTATGGATTGGGTCATCATATGGCAAGCCCATTTAGAAAAAATTGGTTTTAAACCTCCATTTTCTTCATAAACCAACCAAAAATTTCCCAACTTTGCAAGGGTACAAATCCTTCAATTTTATTTCTATGAGGGTGTTCTTGGACATTTTGGAAAGCTTGAAGAGTACTCTAACCAACCCCACTGGTTTCATGTCCATATCATTTACCATTCTCAAGTTATGCCCTTTTGAAGTTGTTGACTTTTTGTTGACTTTCAAAAGGACCTATAATGTCTTAGCTCATACCTTCCAAATGAAGCATTTTTGGGCTTGGCTTGTGAGACACAAAGTTGTAGAGAATTCAATTTCCTTCAAAATGAGCTTTGGATGGAAAATTGGTGATGAAGCATGTGAAAGTTATGGCTGGTCAAAGTTCAGTTGACTTTTCCTGAGGAACCCCTAATTTAGAAACTCCTGATTCTTGATGATCTGAAATCTCCTTGATGAATCATGATCAACCCTTGATAAAATGATGCATTTTACTTCATATAATTGATATTGGCAAAAAATCATGAATTTTGACTTTGGTTTGACCACAGTTGACCTTAGTTTGACTTTTTAACTGCTTTAACTGATTTTGACTTATCTGATCATCTGACTGAGCAAACTTTTGAGAAAAGTATTGAAACTTGTCATGGGGGTTCTTACACACATATAAGATGTTATGAAGCTCACTTGAAGTCTTGGAAGTCCATTTAGCCTGATTAAAATCAAAACCCTAGTTTTGGATGCACTGCTTAGGAGGTGCATTGTCTGAGGGAATTGTCAAATCTTCTGACTATTTGTGAACTTTGTGAACCTTGTGAACCTCATAAGATGTCTTGTGAACCTCATGGGAGGTCTTGTGAGCCTTGTGAACCTTGTGATCCTTGTGAACCTCATAAAGTGTCTTGTAAACTTCATGAACCTCATGAAAGGTCTTGTAAGTATTGTGAACCTTGTGAACCTCATAAAGTGTCTTGTAAACTTCATGAACCTCATGAAAGGTCTTGTAAGTATTGTGAACCTTGTGAACCTCATAAAGTGTCTTGTAAACTTCATGAACCTCATGAAAGTTCTTGTAAGTATTGTGAACCTTGTGAACCTTCTTAGCACACAAAGTCTTGTATTGTGAGGGCAAATTTTGGGGTGCAACAGAATGGTGAAGATGGAAGCTGCTCGAGGAAAAATGCAGTGAAGATGCAGAGAGGATTTGTGTGAACTTCTATGGTGTGAATTGAGCAAAATGATGAGAGAGCTTCAAAGTGTAGTGCACTCTTCCTTTTATAGGCTCCTTGACCTCAGGTTAATAGTTAGAACTAGGGTTCTAGAAATTGTTAACTGATTTGAATTAGTTAGAAGGTGAGTCAAGTTAGTTATGCCATAGAACTCACTAGAAGTTTCCATACTCGAGCTCAATTCAGTGTGGTGATGCTTATGGAAGTTGTGGTGGGAATGTGATGCACAATTGCTTAGCTGATTAATGATGACAAGTTGAAACTGAGGTCCTTGGCTGACTTACACATGAGGTGCATGATAATTCAGGTGATCTTGCACACATTCAATGATAACTCAAATGTGCAATTATCAAGCTTGCCTAAGGTGCCCTGAGTTTAAAGGTTGTTGATGTAGGGCAGTGATGTGGAGCAGCATTCATGGAATCATATTCTTTATTGGAGCTATGTCTTTGATCATACTATGGTGAACAATATCAATGAAATGAAAACTGGTGTAGCTATGTGCAATATCTTGCCATCCAAGCAAACAATTGGTTTTGATGATCTTCAATGGGAGATTTCTTATAGTTCAAGCAACAACTTCAAGTACTTCTTGGGCTCAAATTAAAGTTGGAAATGTGTAGCACAATTTTGAAGTTGATATTATGATGAATGGTGACCTCTAACTCACCTAAATGCCTCCACAAAAATCAAGTCACAAAACTGCACCTTGGCCTACACGAATTTGGGCATGCCTTAGACCCATGGCCCATGTGTGATCAGCATGAACATACCTTATTTGCCCTTCAATAACTCTCAACCCTTTGACCCAATGAAAAATTGTTGAACATGAAAGTTGTAGCAATCATATAGGGGAACAACTTTGTAGTTCACCAAAAATTGATTTGAATTGTTTTTGACCAAGAAAAATGGCTTGAGATATGACCCTCCACCTATTTAATGATATGTCTTGCAGGACACGCGCGTTGGCCAGCCCTTTGCCTCGCCCATGGCCTAGTTTTGCCCTAGTTTGCTTCCACTTTGCAAGATCATATCTCTCTCATATTTTATGATATGGGGGAGATCCACCCATGGATTTGAAGCTCAAGATGCCCTCTTTAATTGGCTCAAAGTAGAATTTTGATTTCCCTCATATTTTGGGAGAAGGCCTCTCTCAAAGATACTGCAAAAATGGCCAAAACTTGTCGTTTTTGGAAACCCTAATTTTCCAAAAATGGCAAGTTTTGGTTTTCTTGATTTCTCTTGATTCCTCCATCATTTCTTGATCAAATTTGAACCAAAGGATCCTTGTAACCCTAATTTCATGATTTTGATCTCAAAAAGTCATGAGTTGACTTTTTCTTCAGCATGGTTGACTTTTCCCCAAATTCCTGATTTTCAATCATCTGGCCAATTGAACCTCTTCCATAATGAATTTGTGGATGAAATTTGAACCCTATACACTTGTCCTCATATATAAGAAAATGAAATCCAATTTGAATCAAAACTTCATGCAGAAGCCCAATATAAATGAAACCCTAATATGGCCTTTTTTATCAGGAGATGATGCACTGCTTGCCTTCTTTGATCAACCCAAATCTTTCCATGACTTGTGGCTTCAAATAAGAACTTGTGGGATGTTGTGAACCCTTTACACAATGTTGAGAAGCTTTGTGGCCCTTTGATTGCCTTTGTATAGCCTTCAGTTGCTCTAATCATTGATCACATACCTATGCCTTAGCTGTGCTACCCATGATGCAATGTTTTTGATTATTTTATGAACTTAAGTATGCTAAATCCTATGCAAAATGTTAAGGAAATGAGAGGGAACATTTTGAGGCATTACACTAATCAAGGCTAATGAAGAGTTAACCAGCAAGCAATGGGAACATTTGATATGCAAGGATGTTGAGGGATTCTTTAAGACATCACCTGATGTTGAAAAGTTTAATGTGGGAGTTACCATCGTCCCACGTGAGGAGGTCGGAGAAACAGATCTCCCATTGGTTACAAAGGAAACAGCTGAGAGTTTTGTGAAGATAGACGAGGCTACTGATGGCCTTGAATTAAACTTCTCCAAGATGGAACTTACGATGAATTTAATGTCAATATGGTCAAAGTGACAAATGACCAAGTGATGAAGGTGAATGACTCTGCACCTCAAAATGATCACTACAAGAAGGCTTATCCCAATGAGGATGAGACATTTGTTGATTTCTTGCATATATTCCAGATCAAGAAGCCAGAAGTAATGCTTTGTCTAAGATGCAGTTACACCTTTGATTGAGAAGTTGCCCAGAGCCTTCAACAGGTGAATAAGGCTAATGGGAGGCAGAAGATAAAGGTTGCCTAAAAGCATTGCCGCTTCGACCCAAGGCATGCTAATCCCCATCAACAAATTGGCAAGCCCCAATCCCTCAAGTTGAAACAACCCAAATTCAAACCAAGTGGGGAAGTTCCTAATAACAAGTGGTTTAAGCCCGGTGAGTCAGGCAAAAGGGGAAGCCAGAAGTGGAAGAAGTTCGATGTCGAAAGAGGGCCTTCAATGAGATACAAAAAGGAGGTCAGGACATCAAACAAAGCTGCGTATGTATCTGAAAATTACAAGGGTAAAAACCCTATGTCTAGGTCGCAATGGCGTAGAGAACAACGCATGAGGAAGGCTCAGAGAGAAGCCTCCAAAGGTGATTGTGCTGAATCAAGCACAAGTGTGCTTAGTGAAAGTGGTAACAACCTTAAAACAAAAATAACAAATAAAGTGCCTCTGGGGCGCAAAGGATTTTTGTCCAGAAACAAAGAAGTTGAGATCAAGGCAGAGATAAAGGACGAATTGAGAGTTGTCGAAGATGAGGATATGACAGAAAATTTCGACTGTTAATCTGAAGCTTCTCTGGACAGCTTGGTCAATGTTGTTTTAGTAATGCCTAGAGAATTTGATCACATCACTGAGTTCGAAAATCTGGATGCAAACACTGAGGCAGAAATGGAAGCACATTAACCAGTGTGCTACGATGTGATGAACAACGGGTGTATCGAAGGACATAATGCCCTTTGAAAGACCCATTAAGGCCATGAGGGGGAATCTAAAGCCCCTATATATCACTGGAAAGGTAGAGAACATGATCATCAACAAAATTTTGGTTGACTGTGGCGCAACAGTGAACATAATGCCACATTTTTTGCTCGCCAGAATTGGCAAGTTCGACACAGACCTTAAACCCCACAACCTGGTCCTGTCGAATTATGAGGGCAAGAATGGACCCACTATGGGGGTCCTACAAGTTGATTTGACCATGGGAACAATCACAAGGCCCACTCTCTTTATGGTGGTCGAAAGTAAGGCTAATTATAACCTTCTATTGGGAAGGGAGTGGATACATGGCATAGGTGCAATGCCATCTTCAATGCATCAAAAGGTCACCATTTGGAGGCCAGATGGAATTGTCGAAAACATTGAAGCGGATCATGGGTACTTCAAAGTGCTATTCAATCATGTGGAAGGTGTAGAGTTCGACAAGAACTTAGCACATATTGGTCCATATGCACCAACAGAATTTAAGTTCACACCTGATGATCATGCATTCTGCTCATTACACCTCTATCCCGTCAAAGGTTTCTGCTGGGATAGGGAGGTTGTAGAAGAAGCAGGAAATTACCCACCTTACTTTCTAGAGCCTGTAATTCAGCCCACAGGGCGGGGAAGCGAAGGCAGTAACAATGACTGACTTCGACGCATTGAAAAGAATTTCGGCCTATGTGGTTGAAACGAGAATACAAGCAGCCTTCAAGGTTGCAGAATATTATACGGTTGTTAAGGCCATTACAGAATTTGCTGAGGAAAATCTTGTGAAGGATCTTGATTCAATATATGATAATGAGCCTTTGGGATTCGAAAAGGATCCTTTGTCAGAAAGCACTAAAATGTTGGCTCAGGATCCTTTGGAAGAAATTGACCTAGGAGAAGGGGAGTTGAAAAGGCCTACTTACATCAGTGTCAACCTCAACCCAGAACTCAAGGTTGAAGTAGTACACTTGCTAAAAGAATTTAAGGATTGCTTTGCTTGGGACTATGATGAAATGCTTGGTTTGAAAATAGAGCTCGTCGAACATAAGCTATCAATCAAGCCTGGGAAAAAGCGTATCAAACAAAATCCAAAACGGTTCGCCCCAACAATCCTCACCAAAATCAAAGAGGAGATTGAGAGGTTTCTTCGATGTAAGTTCATATTCACAACTAGGTACATCGAATGGTTAGCAAACATTGTAGCAGTAATAAAAAAGAATGGCTCTTTAAGGGTGTGCATAGATTTTAGAGATCTGAATTCAGCAACCCCTAAAGATAACTATTCAATGCCCACAACGGAAATGTTAATTGATTCTGCTGCAAGACATGATTATCTAAGTATGATAGATGGCTACTCAAGATACAATTCATTGCTGAGGAAGATGTCCCTAAAACTTCTTTTCGATACCCAGGGGATTTGGGCCCTTATGAATGGGCAGTAATGCCTTATGGTTTAAAAAATGCAGGAGCAACTTAATAAAGAGCGATGAATTCAATTTTTCAAGACTTCATAGATACATTTATGCAAATTTATATTTATGACATAGTTGTAAAGTCTATTTCATGACTGAACAATGTCAATCATCTTCGACGTTCTTTTGAAAGAATGAGAAAGCATGGTCTTAAAATGAATCCTCTTAAATGTGTTTTTTGTGTGCAGGCAGGGGACTATTTGGGATTTGTGGTCCACAAAAAAGGGATCAAAATCAATCAAAATAAGACTAAAGCTATCATGGAGGCTAAAGCGCCTTCAACAAAGAAGGAACTGCAATCACTCTTAGGTAAAATAAACTTCCTAAGGAGGTTCATATCAAACCTAAGTGGTAAGATGCAAGCCTTCTCACCTTTTCTACAAATGGGCAAAAAAGGGTTTCAATGGGGGAAATCTCAACAAGAAGCCTTCGACAAGATCAAGGAGTACTTGAGCCATCCTCCAATTCTTTCTCCACCTTGTAGGAAGAAAAGTAGGAGATTGTACATAGTTGCTTCAGATAGAACTTTAGGGAGTATGTTAGCCTAATAAGATGATGATGGCGTTAAAAGAGGCATTTATTACCTTAGTAGAGTTTTAAATGATGCAGAAACTAGGTATAGCATGATAGATAAATTATGCCTATGTTTGTATTACTCTTTTACTAAATTGAAACAATATATAAAACCAGTTTATGTTTATGTTTCTTATCGCTTTGATGTTATTAAGCATATGTTGTCCAGACCTATTTTTCATAGTCGAATTGGAAAATGGGCACTAGCATTAACTGAGTATTCATTGACATATAAACCCTTAAAAGTTGTTAAAGGGCCAGTGGTTGCAGATTTTATAGTCGACCACTCTATAAATGAAAGTCCTTTAAATTATCTAGAAATTGAGCCTTGGAAGTTATACTTCGATGGGTCTAGTCATAAAGATGAGGCTGGAATAGGGGTACTTGTTACTTCTCATAATAAAATTCCAACAACACTTAAGTATAAAAATAATGGCCATTGTTCTAACAATGAAGCTGAATATGAGGCTCTAATAGTCAGATTGGAAGTATTGTTGGAATCGGGGGCAACTCACGTCGAAATAATGGGAAACTCAGAGTTGGTAATAAAACAAGTGACCAAAGAATACAAATGCATAAAAGAAAACTTAATTATGTATTTTGTGGTAGTAAATAGATTGCTGAAAAAATTTGAAGCAGTTACCTTTCGACACATTCCTAGACTAGAAAATAAAGTTTCAAATGACTTGGCTCAAATTGCATCAGGGTACAAAATCTCAAACGAGAAATTACAAAGTGCAATTGAGGTTAGAGGAAAAGTTGTGTCAGTAGGATTGGCCCCATCAGATTTAGAAGAAACTAAGCTTAGGTATGTTGATGAAGAAAGTTTTGCAATATTGGTGGTCGATAGCATAAGTGACAAGGATTGGAGAAAACCCGTAGTAGACTACTTAGAAAATCCAGTAGCTTCGATAAAAAGGAGGATCAGATACCAAGCCTTAAGTTATATTCTCTTGGGGAATGAATTATATAAAAAAGAGTCCCAAAGGAGTAATGCTCAAATGCCTTAGTGAGCCTGAGGCATACTTAGCTCTTTCAACTATCCATAGTGGGGCATGTGGAGCACACTAAGTAGGCCACAAAATGAAGTGGCTTTTATTTCGACAGGGTGTGTATTGGCCCATTGTGCTGAAGGTTTGCATTGAATTTGCTAAAGGATGTCAAGAATGTCAAGTACATGCTGGCATCCAACATGTTCCTGCAAGTAAGTTACACTCTATAGTGAAACCTTGGCCTTTCAGAGGATGTGCTTTAGACCTGGTTGGAGAAATTCGACCAGGATCTTCAAAGAATCATAAATACATTTTGGTAGAAATTGACTATTTTTCTAAATGGGTCGAAGTTATTCCATTGCCAAATGTTGATCAAGAAGATGTAATTGAGTTCATTCAGAACCATATCATTTATAGATATGGCATTCCAGAAACAATCACTACAAACCAAGGGTTTGTGTTTACTGGTAAAAAGATGCAAGAATTTGCCACAGAAATGAGTTTTAAACTTTTGACATCTACACCTTACTATGCTCAGGCTAATGGCCAAGTCAAAGCAGTAAACAAGATAGTTATTGGTTTGATCAAGAAACATGTGGGTAAGAAGCCAAGAAATTTGCATAAGACATTGGACCAAATCCTTTGGGCATGTTGAACTTCACCTAAAGAGGCAACCAATACTACCCCGTTTCGACTCATTTATGGGCATGATGCAGTTTTGCCTCTTGAAATCTACCTTCAGTCCACAAGAATTCAAAGGCAACATGAGATTCCATATGAAGTTTATTGGAATATGATGCTAGATGAATTGCTGGATTTGGACAAACAGAGACTTCATGCCTTATAATTACTAGAAAGACAGAAGAAAAGGGTAGAGAAATCCTATAACTAGAAGGTTAGGCTAAAGACCTTTTCGGTTGGTGAACTAGTATGAAAAGTAATTTTGCCTATGGACTGAAAAAGTAGATCTTTAGGGAAATGGTCACCCAAATGGGAAGGACCCTTTCAAGTTGCTAAGGTATTTAGTAATAATGCTTACGAGATACATGAGATTTAAGCTGATTTAAGAACCTTGAAAGTAAATGGGAAATATTTAAAAAGATATAGGCTAATGCTTCAAGAGATTCAAATACAAACATAAAACTTCATTAATCATTAAAATGCCACAAATGGCTTACAAATACAAAAATGGTTGAACAACCAGAAAAAAAGAAGAACTACACTACCTAATATCTTCAAGGGAGTTGAGATAAGTAATCCAGTGTTCATCAGCTTCATCATCTAGATGTTCACCCTTTGGAGGCTCCTTTTTGGGAGATGTTATTCTACCTTCCTTAGTCTTGGAGCGGGTGATCATCCCCACGCGGGAAGAAGGAGTACCCTTCTTTCTAGTGCTTTTGCCTGGCTTGTGCGATTTAGTACCATCCACCTTATCTACAGAATGATCCATGTTTTTTTTTGTGAAGAAGATGGACTGAGTATGGAGTTATTTATAGAGGAAACCCATGTGCGCTAATTGGTCAGTCAAAAGGCAGCTAAAAAGCACGTGAATTCTTCCTTGGAAATAACACCCTAAGGGAGCATTATGGATATCGCCAGTAAATGGTAATTTGTGCCATAAAATTATACAAGGCATTAAGAACCACAACTCTACCACAATAACCAAGGTCAAAGCAACATTGCTTTTGACCCAAATTTAAGTTGAGGTTTTGACTTAAAGGATGTTCGACAGTCATCTAAATTTTACTTATGCAGAGAAATAAATTGCAAGTTGAAGATTAATAAAAAGGGCTTGATGCATAAATTAAAATAGGGTAATGAAGCCCAAAAATGTCATTACATAAAAGCCTCATCAGGGCCAAAAGATCAATACAGAAAGGGAAAACACAAAATCCTAAAATATTACAAAGCTAGTTAAATGAGAATGGGAGTTTTCCTTGTAGCTGAAGACGATTCTCACACAGAGCCTTGTCGAGCTTGGCTTCCGAAAGCTCTTAGTCAAGAATTTCAACAACATCAATAAGGTCAATGGCGCGCTTTATTCAGCTTCCAATTCAGTACCATCAAACTAACTCAGCTCAAGGTTGTGTTGTTTAGCTTCAACAATTTTCCTTTGAAGTTCCTCAATCTCTTTCTCCCACGCTTCAATGGCTATGTGTAACACCCCAAAATTTTCCCTCATATTTATAACCTTAACTGGATTTATGCCTCACATTCACATGCATCTTCCATTAGGTCATCCATAACGTGTCATGCATTCATTGTCACAAGATTGTTACTTGGGTCAGAAGCTTGAAGAATCAGGGTTTTGCAGTGCCCTGTGATTTATCTCTTTAGCAGGCGTGGCTCGTTGGAAAATACAAAGATCGGTGTTTAGGGTTTGTCTTCTGGGCATATGTTTTATCAGGTGGATTTTCAAGGATTGGCCAGTATAAAAATTAAGGGTATTATTCTTTGATGCTCACCATCAACATTTGATTAGGGTTTATTTCTCTGATCATTTGGCCATCAAGAGTTTCCTTATGAGGTATGGTACTAGGGCATCTTGTCACTCAATGGATTCTATCTTTGTGTAAAGTGGAAGTTTCAAAAGAAATATTGGTTTATATGCTTTTAATCAAGGTTAGCATTTCATCAATTGAGGGTCGCTTGAGTTCGAGTTATCGAGGCATAATGTTTAACCTTTTGCATCCGATTTTTAAGCCCATTTTTCTTCTAAAAGAATAAACCTGGTTCATTAATCCATTTTCACTTCTTTACCCAAATTCTAAATCTAAAACCATCTCATTAATTCCATTCTTAAAATCATCGTTCAAAACCACATTTGATGTCCATAATTTTCAATGTCCATGTTCAAGTCAAGGTTAATATGCGAGTCCAAATGTTCGTATCAATAGTCATTCAAAACCAATTTAGTCTTATGATCATAACACCTCCATCCATTTTCCAAATATTTTGGTCCATGTCCATCAATTAATTCCAATTGGATTTCAATATTTCAAGCCATATCTAAGCATACATTCACTAGGCCCAAATAGTCATGTAGCCCATTTCTATGTAAACTTCCTACAAAGCCCATTTCTTTTAGGCCCATATTTGCCCTTGTTTGTTAAGCAATTATAAAACCAGGATAAAAATATATATAAAAATAAATAATACAGTTACAAGAATAACTGATAACTGAATAACAAGAAAATCCACAAGAGGAATGAATAAGATTTTCATTCAGTATCATCATTTCTTCGTCTTCTTGCTTCTTAAAAGGGTTCCCTTAACCTCATCTCTACCACACTGTTGCACCCCAAAATTTGCCCTCACCTAGACAAGACATTGTGTACTAAGGGGTCCCAAGAGGTTCACAAGGTTCAAAAGGTTCACAAGGTATCTTAAGAGGTTCACAAGGTTCACAAGGTTCACAATTAGTCAGAAAGTTTGACAATTCCCTCAGACAAAGCATCCTCTTAAGCAATGCATCCTAAACTAGGGTTTTGAGTTTCATCAGGCTAAATGGATTTCCAAAGCTTCAAGTGAGATTCATACCCTCCTATATGTCTTCAAGAATCCCTATGTCAAGTTTCAAGGCTTTCCCAAAAGGTTTGCTCAGTCAGATGATCAGATAGGCTAAAATCAGTCAAAAAGTCAAACTGAGGTCAACTGTGGTCAAACCAAAGTCAAACTTCATGATTTTTTGCCAACATCAAGTATATGAAGTAAAATTCATCATTTGATCAAGGGTTGATCATGATTCATCAAGGATATTTCAGATCATCAAGAATCAGGAGTTTCTAAATTAGGGTTTTCACAGGAAAAGTCAACTGAACTTTGACCAGCCATAACTTTCACATGCTTCATCAAGAATTTTCCATACAAAGCTCATTTTGAAGGAAATTGAATTCTCTACAACTTTGTGTCTCCAAGCCAAGCCCAAAAATGCTTCATTTGGAAGGTATGGGCTAAGACATTACAGGTCATTTTAAAAGTCAACAAAAAGTCAACATCTTCCAAAGGGCATAACTTGAAAATGGTAAAAGATATGGACATGATACCAAAGAGGTTTGTTATAGGACTCTTTAAGATTTCCAAAATGTCCAATGACACCTTCATAGCCTTAAAATTGAGGGACTTGTGCCTTTGCAAAGTTGGGAAATTTTTGAGAGGTTTATTGAGCAAATGGGGTCTTAGAACCAATTCTTTCCACACGGGCTTGCATGTTTATGACCCAATCACTACCATGACATCATGCACGAACCAAATATCATTTATTCAGATTTTTATTTATTTTATTTTATTTATTTTGATTTTATACATTAAAAATCATTTTAAATCAAAATAAAATATGAAAAACTCAATATTTGATATGATTCTCATTCTAGAAACTCATAAACATGATTTAAAGTTGATTGGGAGATTCAAATTCGTGCTCAACCAAAGGGGAAAGGATTTGTGTGATTTTTTGACCAAAATAGCAAGTTGAATCTTCATGATCAAGTAATCTCTAAAAAGCCCATAAAGCTACAACTTTCTGACCTAATTTGCTTCTAATATATGTATACAAGTGATCACAAACACAGGGACAAGATTTTGGCAGCCTCCAACAACACTTTTCACATTCAAAATTTTCCCTAAAATTTCAATTTTCG
This sequence comes from Lathyrus aphaca, assembly GCA_963966055.1. NCBI lineage: Eukaryota > Viridiplantae > Streptophyta > Magnoliopsida > Fabales > Fabaceae > Lathyrus > Lathyrus aphaca. The sequence goes on from OZ014524.1 coordinate 196,432,447, forward strand.
GTTTCCTATTTGCAGGCCAATTGAAGGTATTCTAAAGACATAGACATGATCCTTGAACATCATTGATACGATCTCAATGCTTTACATCATCAAAATCATCCCTGAATACATAAACCGAATCTCTTTTGTTCTTGATTCTGAAATTTTAGATTTCATTTATTTAGCTAACATAAACTAATTTTGTTGTTTGATTTGTGTTAGTCATGATCTATAGATGGTTTCTGGACATTTTCTTAAAGAATCATAGCCTAGAACATGAACTGCCATTGTTAGGGTTTCGTGTTTCAAATTAGGGGTTCCTGAAAAACCAAATATAAATGGATTCTAAGGACATAGATGGACTGTATAAATCATAAGGAATTCATTGGCATAATTGATTTGATGAAATTGTACTATTTGATTGATGTTTGAGTTTCGCAGGTTTAAAACACAAGAAAATTCGCAGGAGAATCCCTGGGAAAATTCGCAGGAAAACCTGCGAATCCTGAGGAAGAAGATGATGAATTGGCGCTGAAATTGAAATTCAAAAATTGGTTTTAAAATATAATGTTTTATTATTGATTATATGTTGAACACGCCCCATGTGGCTCAGCTGGTTTGTGTGTTTGCGTGTGAATATGATGGTCCTGGGTTCGATTCCCCCCAGGCCATTTTGTTTTGTTGCATTTTTTTGATTTTTTTACAGGTTTATAACAAAAGGGTTGCTACTCCTATCATGAATGCCAAGACGCACATAGCCTGGTGGTAACGTTCTTGGTCCAGAGTGTGGAGAGCCTAGGGCCTGAGTTCGAATCCCAGCCCCAGGTATGTTCTTTTTTCTCATTTTTATTTATTTATTTTTGTTTATTTTATATTTATTTAATCTATTTTATTTCTTAAAAAACAATTTCTAAACAAATGTTTTATAATATTTTCTTCTACAAAAAAAACTTATATTTTAAACATTCAAACTTTATTTTCTTAAAATCAAATTGTTTATATTTATTTTATAAATTTATATTTATTATTGTATATATATTTGTAAATAAATTAATTGTGTTTAGATTAATAACCAAACCCCTAATTTTCATAACCCTAACCCTAATTTTTCTTAACTTAAATATTTAACCTAATTTTCTTCATAAACTATAATTAATCATTAATCATTTTTTATGTAAATAATTTAGTATTTGTTTATTATTATTAAAACCTATTTACCCAATTAAATCTAAAAATCTTTTCTCATATTAATTTGTTTTGTTAATTTCTTATTTATTTTTTGTTTTTCTAACCTTTATTCTTATTTCTTATTATTATTGATATTATTGCTTATTTATTATTATTTCTCTTTATTATATTTCTCGATTATATTGTAATTGTCCCGAAGCTTTGTAATAGTTTAGATTTATATTTTTGCTTTATTCTTATTATGAATGTGTTTATTGTGTGGTTAGTAATTCTAGGGTGTGAATAACATACTTGTAATTAAAATTAACTTAGAATAATTAACTTAAATAAGATAAATATTTGAATATGAACATGCACACACGTAAGTCGATCTTTGATCGCCATCTTGCACTTTCTAGGGTTACCTCTCATGTTGCCTATTTCAAAAGGTCAAGTAGGGTGTCTTAAGCAAAGTCCCTTCATAAATATCATCAAGTCCCTTCAGTTTATAAGATCAAGTCCCTTCGAGGTTGCCTACAATAAATGATCTTGTCCCTTCGAATAAAAGATGATAAGTCCCTACGAATTGCTAAAGACACCTTACAGTTGCCTATATCCAGATGTCCCTACATATGGCCCTTAACATCCAAGGTAATGACTACCTATTCCTTAATAATAGGGATAGTCTTACCCTTGAAAAGACATAAAGAACAGTAAAGATTTCATATAGGGTAGGTTCCTCTTAATTACTTGCTCACCTTTCAAAATATTATTCATACCATACTTTTCAAACAAAATTTTCAAAAACAAGTCTTTGTATACATCCATACGAGGATCATTACAAGTTACTTAGAAAGTTTCTAATCACACACTACACTTCTTTCAAAACAATTCAAAGTGAGCTAAGTAACTAAGAGCCCATGGATAACCATGGATATAAAGGGTGCTAATACCTTCCCTTTGTATAACCTACCCCCCGAACTCAAAATCTTTTAAGGTCTTTCCTGTTCTTTTATGTCCTTTCCTTTTTGGATAAAATAAAAGTCAGTGGCGACTCTTGCTATCCGCAACATTTATAGAAAGTCAGTTCTCCCACCGTGTTACACACACTGATAATGGTTATGTAGATTCAGATAATGTAAGAATTCTGAATTAGGAGCATGGTGATGTTCATCGAATACATTGCTCTAGAGAAAGAAGTAGAATAGCTTGGAAGATCATTCAAGAGTATTTGACACCAGTTGTGGAGAAAGAAAAGCATAATATCTCAAGAAGGTGCGTGTTTCACCCTAAAAATGATATATACAGAGATCAGGAACAACATAAATCTCATATTGATATAAATGAGTGGCAGTGTGGATACTGTAAGAAAATTTTCTACAAAGAGAAACATCTTGATCATCATTTTGACAACAGACACTCCAATTTACTTAATTTGAATTAAAACCAGTGCTTAGCAGATGTATGTGGAGCATTGCACTGTGACCATGACATCAATTCCTGGTCAAAAAAATCAAAGTGTAATCCTACTGCTATGTAAACACCCCAAATTTGCCCTCACCCATTCACACCATGGCTTGTGATCATCTCATATGCATAAACACCCTCATATCACCCCATATTTCATTTTGGTTCATTGCATAGTTCCTAAGTCATCTGCACCTAGGGTTTGTGATCTGAGCAATCCAAGAGCTTCTTGAGCCACTCCAAAGGCCATCAATCACTTCAAAGGGATCCATATGAGTTCTTGTATCATATTATATCCTCTCAAAGTTAAGAATGTCAAAAAAATCACAAGAACTGGGATTGGTATGGATGCAGAGCCAGGCTAGACTGCACAGTTGACCTAAAATTAGGGTTTTGGTTTTAGAGGCCATAACTCCAAATTTTTTGGTCATTCTTGTTTCCATTGGTCTCTATATGGTATAGGGAGTATGCATATCAATTTTCATGAAGAAATTCCATGGGGAAGTCATCTGATCAAGAGTTGACTTTCTGTACAAGTCAGTGCAAAATCAGGGCATCTGAGGCCCCCAATGACCCAACCAATGGGTGATCTTCATCATTTTGAGTGTATATGATCTTTATTTGATCATGGAAGAAGGTTGAAGTCCACAAAAATCAAGAATTACAAGTTTTTGCAAATGTTGACTTTTTGGGCATAGTTGACTTTTCAAGAATGTGTCATTTTAGGTCATTTTTCAAGCCTTGATTTTTGATTCAAAAAGGTGTAAAATGAAAAAACTTTGGTCATGAAAGTTGTAGAATACATTTTTCCCTTTTCAAAAAGTACAAGAACATGATCAAATTCTTCTTGGATCAAAAGTTATGGTGTGACAAAGTTGGCAAAAATCATTGATTTTCAAGATGTGCACCAAATGAGAAACTTGCAAGATCATGAACCAAGGCTGTTTGTAACCTCTAGTTGACATCAAACCATGACACAAACATTCTATGTGACCTAAAAGTCAGAATTGGACCAAAGATCACATGTTTATGGTTTGTGTAACAAGGCATTTTTCATGGAAAACCAAAAAGAGCCAACTTGCAAAACTCATGATCACACTTCACCAACTTGATGCATTGGGTGCTGAACCTTGCTAGCCCTCTCACCTCATCTTGCTGCGCAGCCCATGCCTCTTGTACCAAGCTAGAGCTCAAGCCATGCCTTCTTACACAAAGTGGACTTTTTTGCAAAAGCAAACTTACCAATCAATAGAGGCCAGGTCACATCATCTGACCTATGGGATTATTTTATACTATCCAAATGCTGGCCACAACACACAACAAGCCAGGCTGAAACACTCCACAACATCACATTCACAAAAAATCACCCTCATTTGCATTTTCCTTCGAATCTGCCTCCTCCCCTCACAAACATTCAAGCAAGTCTCACCATCATCCTCACCTTGTCACACTGAACATAAACCAACAAAGAAACAAGCCAGAAACACACAAGAACACCATTTCCCCATTTTCACTCCCAAGAGCAAAACCATTCGAATCTCTCTGCTCAACTCACAAACATCCAAACAAGTTTCACCAATCAACTCACCTTGCTTCATGGACCAGAAACCAACCCTTGTTTTGGCCTGAGACCCTCCATATCACAAACACGATTTTCACACTCCCTTGGTCAGAGCTCTTGCAAACTCACTCAAGAGGCTGTTTAAACTCCAACTAAGCTTCTAAAGCTTCAAAGGGGGATCATTGGGACCTGTTTGGGCCAAAGAACCATCCAGAAAGCTCCTGAATCAAAAGCTCCATCTCAGGTGACACCATGAACTTTTTTTCCAGAACTCCTTTTTCTTGTTAGAATCTTGTTGTGTATGTTGCACTGATCATTGGGATCTATTTACTTTTGAAAATGAGCAAGAAACGAGTATTTTATGGTGTTCTGAAAGTTTGACCTAGAATTTTCTTTGCTTCGATTCTTGTTTGTGTTTGAGTTTTAACATGATTTGATGCTGGATTCGTGTTTAGGATAGTTGGTAGATGGTTTCTGGAGAGTTAGGGCTCCTAAAATGGCCTGGGGAGGGAGATTGATTTTTGGGGTGAACGGAGAAGATGACCGGAACACTGTTCCGGTCATCTGAGAGTGATTAACGGCGTAATTAGGGTTTAAGCATTAATTAGTCATTTTTGAATTTGGACCGTGAGATCTGGCGCCAAGTCAATTCCCGCCCTAGCCACTTTAAATCTCACGCGTTGGATCAGCATACTTTCACTTAATTCAGTTTAAATTCATTTTTATTTCTCTTTTTTTTTCATTTAATTTGCATAATTTATTTAAAATAGTAAAAAATGTTTAAAAATTATGAAACTTTTTCTCATGAGTTTTAATAATTTTTATGACACAAAAATATTTTCATTTTTATTTTTATCATTAAAAAAGTTTTTTTAAATATTTAAAAGATTATTTTTAATTGATTAATGGAAATTAATTTATTAAAAATACTTTTAAGTATTTAAAAATCACCAAAAAATTCATGAAGTGTTCCAAGACATTTAGAAACATTGTCCAACCCTCAAACCAAATTTCTTTTTTGATCTTGATGCATTTTGATAATTTTTCATTGAATTAAAATCATTTTTATGCATTAATTTGATCCAAAGTTCAAAAAATCATTTCTGCCTATCCATGAAGAGTTGGACATTGATTCTTTTTGCATTGCATTGTGTTTAGCATGTAGTTTTTGAGATTAAATTGGCATGATTTGATCTTTCATTTTCAATTTGTTTGGCATTTCTTTTGTTTAGAAGCCCTAAAAACCCTAAAATCTTGTAAAAATCATAACTTGAGATTGGTTAAGAGTTGAGACCTCCCCTTTGGGCATTGGTTTAGTATAAGATTAGGGGTCTTTTGAGTGGCATTTTCCATTTTTTATCTTAGGGTTTGCTTCTGTTTTTGGTTTTTGTTTGATGTTTGGTTCATAAACCCTAATTTGGGCTTTCATTTGCATCCCCCTTGCATTCTCTTGCATAACATGACTTGCCATGACATTTCAAGCATCCATGTGATTCATTTGACATCATAAGACATATTGAAATCATGTTTGATTATTGCATCATGTATTTGCCATGTTGTATGCCATATGCACTTCATAACTTTTCATGTATGTCCATGCTTCTTAACTTGCTTCATCTGCATCCATGAACTTGTATGGTCATTTCCATGTGCTGCCTCATGTTTGTAGCATCTCATAACATCATTAGCATCATGTAAATGCTTCTGTTTTTGTTTCTCATCATGTCATCTCATCCCATTTTTGCATTGCATTGCATTTCTTTTCTAACATTTCAGGTGGTAAGTGATGTTGAGAAGTGAATTTGCCTTCACTTCTCATAACTTTTCCTTTCATCTCTCTTGCATCCATTGCTGCATTTCTATAGGTGTTTGAGATTGAGCTTGCTCATTCTTGTTCCTCCCACTTTCTTTCTTCAAGTGACTTGACTTCTTGAATGAAGCAAGTTGCTTTGCTTCTCTTGATCTTTTCATCTGCTTCCTGGTGGTTCCTCTGAAGATTTTTCTTGATAAACCTCACAAACTTTAGGAACAACCAAGCATGACAATGATTAGGGTTTTGATTAGTCTCCCCTCTTAGTTTTACCTTTGTGTCTCTTTTGAGTCTTCTCTTCTCATCTCATAATCAGGGACTAAACCCTAAAGGCTTTAAGACTTTGTGATTAAGCTTATGCCTGCATCCTTCTCTTAGGATGGAATGTATAACTTTAATCCTAAGTGTTAGACCCTTAATGTGTTTAAATCTCTTAATCAATTCACCTAATAATCATCAAGACATCACACTTGTAACTTGGGCCTTGCATTAGGGTTCTAATTCTTCCTTAATTGGTTAAGAAGGACTAACCCTAGTGTTAATGGACAAGTCCCCCTCAAGTTGTCTTACAAACCATAAAAATCACTTCATCATCATACCATTAAATAAAATCCACTTAATCAAAGGCTTGTTTTGTTATGAGTTTAATCCCTAATCATGGATTAAGTTGAGGAGCTTTCCTCAGCTTAAACATTCTCATCTATTATCCTTCTATTAGGATGGTGTAATGAGTCTGTTTAATCCCTGATTATGGCTTAACCTCATTACTCAACACTAAACAAAAACACCAAAAACATTTAAATAATCACAAGTAGGTTAATGATCTTAAACCTACACCAAAGGTGTTTAAGTGTGAGAATCTGACTTCACACTTAAGGTATTCTCATTACCCCTAATCAGAGGGAAGATGTGATGAGTTTACTAAGTCCATTGGTTTAGACTTAAGCTCATTAACTTATGACAAATTCTCAAAAGCAATAAAAGACTAAAAACACAAAAAAACAAACAATAATCGTCTCCTCCGGGATTCTTTTCTCATCATCTTCACTCACAAACGAGAACTTGCTTCTTCCGTCTAATGCAAGACAGTTAGCACCTGAGCCAGACAGGTCATACACTTGAGCATAGGCAAGCAAGCAGTTCACCAGTCAATTCACCTTTCAGTCTATTTGGGTCGAACTACGGTGTTCTGACTTCCTCATTGCACGAGAGGATACGTAGGCAAAACTTAACAGTTATCGAACAAAAGTCTCTGTACATTCCCCCTCTTTCAGCTTCATTCTTTTAAGCCTCATAGTCGTGAGCATTTCACTCTTATTCTTACACTGACACATCATTATACACTTCACTTCTTTCACACTGACACCTGTACATCTTTTCCAGCTATCTAATACACAAATTGCACTGACACTACCCCTTTAAAACACAAATCTTTTTAAGCGTGGATCCCGTCGAGTACGACGGACAATCTGGGTGCTAATACCTTCCCAGGTTGTAACCAACCCCCTTTCTCAGTCTCTCTGGTTCGCAACCGTCTTATCCATCTTTTTCTAGGTCTATGCAGCATTGCCTTTCCTCCGGGATAAAAATGCCTAGCTGGCGACTCTATTCATTCTCCAGTGGGTTCACGGCTGTGTGTTCTCACTGTCCCCCTCGCCGACCGTTCGCGTCTGTACCTTTATCTGGGCCTGGTCCCACTTATCGGGAGCGACAGCTTGGCGACTCTGCTGGGGAACCTTATACTACAACCAGGGCTTCTGGTTCTTTTTGTGGGTTCCTCCTAGCGTTTGATTGATTTGTGTTTACTGGGGTGTTATATGTGCTTGTGTGTTTTGTTTTATTTACTGCTTTATGTACAGTTGCTTTATTGCTTTCTTTATAGCTTTTGTATATATCATACTGTCATGCTGCTGGCTGGATCTGTTGTTTGCTTTGGTGGGTGGGTGTTCCATTGAGAGTTAAGGTCCTATACCTGGGACCTGAGTGACACCTAGGCTAGAGTGAATCATATTCTTTCCCATTCCATCTCGGTCTGGTGCGGGAATATGAAACACGGTTCAGATATGGGTTTCTTCTTGAGAACTCTGTGTTGCAGATTTCCTGCAATGCTAGGGCTATCTGGGAAGCCTGCTAAGTCTGGATGACCTTTTAGTATTGACCTTCAGAAACTGAGGTGAATTAGAGGAGGAACTTTTATGGTTATTGTAAACACTGTACCTCCGGGTTAGAAGTGTTTACACTTCTCATAACTGATCCAAGTCTGAGGATCTTTGTTCTAGAACACCACCTGTGAGGGGGTTGGGCTGTTTACAGGTTTGCAGGTACCTTGACCTCAGAATACCCTATTACTTTGTTTGTTTAAGAGTACTCCATCTTGGAACAGTTCTTGTGATTCTAAACCCTGGACATGTGGCTCTTTATTTGAGTCCCCCACCTTGGTTACTGGATTTATAGACCTCCATCTGGATTTCTTACACATATGGACTTATATCAGAGCCTTTGATCAGATCCAGCTCAGTCACAAACCCTTGCATATCATTTGCATACATAATCATTGCATCATATTGACATTTGTTTATTTGTGTTTCAGGGTATCCACTTTCATCTTTGGTTTTGGTTTTGACCCCATCTTCAGTATTGGCCTATCTTCATCAGCACTTGCTTCAGCCATCAGTTATCTACTCCAGCCAATCAGTGGCCCAGTCTTCAGTATTATCATCAGCACTTGTCTTTACTCAGTCTCAACATCATGGCACCTAAAAAGAGCAACATCACCTATCACTTCTTCCAGCCAGAGTTATCTGACATCAGGAAGATTCAGACCTTGATCACTCCAGATCACATACCATTGTTCAGGGAACACTATGGGGATATACTTGACATGGTTATGGATCTGGACCCTTCACAGAGAAGCCTGATCCACACTTGCCTTCAATTTTATGATCCCCCACTGAGATGCTTCACTTTCCAAGACTTTCAGTTAGGCCCTCTATTGGAAGAATACTCATCATTGGTTGGTCTGCCTATCAGGGGTGGAATCCCTTTCAACCCTGAGATGGTCTTTCCTGGTAATGGAGAAGTAGCAAAGGCTCTGCATCTGGAACCTGCCCTGATTGAACAACATATGACTTCTAAAGCTGGAATCCCTGGCTTTCATCTGGACTTCTTGATCTCTCAAGCTACCCTGAAAGCCTCTTTAGGGGAGTGGAAGGCTGTCTGTGCCTTATTGGCTTTGAGCATATATGGAATTGTATTGTTTGCAGATGAGCCTCGATTCATTAGCAAGAATGCAATCCATCTGTTCATCTTGAAGAACCCAGTGCCCACCTTATTGGGGGATCTCTATTACTCAGTGCATCAGAGGAATGAAAAGCAGAGGGGAAGATTAGTGAGGTGTTGTGCTCCATTGTTCCACACTTGGCTTCTCAGGCATCTACCCAGGACAGATGCATTTTTGAATCCTCATCAGCAGAGTAACTGGGCTAAGAGACTCACTGCTCTAACTTCAGCAGATATCAGATGGTGCACTCAAAGCACCAAAGGCAGGGATATCATCACCAGCTGTGGGCATTTTCCTAATGTGCCCCTAATAGGAGTTAAGGGTAGTATCAATTACAACCCTCTGCTGTTCAGAAGGCAACTGGGCTATGCACTGGTCCACACTCCTAAGGCACAGGACTTGGTTGAAACTCTTTATTGTGAGAACAAGCTAAATTTGACTATTGTTGGGCAGGCTGCCTGGACCTGGGATAATGTTCAAACAAAGGGAATAACCATTTTGGGGAAGTGCAACAATGTGGCATCAGCACAATATTATGAGTGGTCCTATGCCAGGGCTCAATTCTCTGGAATGCCCTTTACTATAGAAGATATGCCTGAATCATCTTCAGCACCACCCCCTGCCACTATCAGTTTGGAGGAGTGTGAGAGCTTGAAGGAGAGAAATGAGAAGCTGACTCAAGCTCTACAGAAGACCCTCCGGGAGAGGAGTGATGGCAGGATGGAGATTGAGAGGTTAGAGAAGTTGAGAGTGGAGCATTTGGTTAAGATTGAGAAGTCTGGGGATTATATCAAGAAGTCTAAAGCTGGAGAACAAATTCTGAAGAATGCTTGCAAGGAAGCCCAGTTCCAGAGAGCAAGGACAGACTTGTATCTGAAGGAGAGTCAGGCCCGGTGGGTCAGGATCACCGAGGCCCGTACTCTAGAAGATAAGAGGGTCCAAGACAAGATGGAACAACTAGAAGCTAGTGCAAAAGAACAGCAAGAAGCCCTGGCAGCAGCCCAGAGGGAGATATCAGAGCTGAAGATCAAAGCAGGGGTGAAGAGGTCAAAGGACCAAAGTCAGCACAAGAAGCTAGCAGCAGCTGTTACGACCCGGAATCTCCTCATCAGGAATCTCACGGAGCGTCCGGCTGATCCTGTGACCGAAGCACTTCTCAAGGAAGTTCGTGAGGATGAGTTTGGTCTTGGTGTTTGACCATTTGTTTGTTGTTGCTTTCATTCCGTGTATTTTTCATTTTTCTTGTAATGTATTTTGACCCCTCAGAGGGCTTGTATTTGTAAACAAACTATGTACCATTTTGCTTTTTTGTAATATATGTATTAGTTTGTTCCATCCGGGTTTACTTCAAAAGCGACATCAACAGCATCTTCAAGGGTCTGGAAGGGTCAAAACTGAATGCCAAACCGGATACCTTGAAAGCAAATAGGCATACTGCATTGCATGCTAACCCTTTGTTTGTTTTGTAGGTTTTTATTTTATTGCCACTAACTCTGTTGTGATGCTCAGGAATTATTGCTCGGCGCCGGGTATTTCCCCTCAACCTTCCGCACCGTTATCCAACCCGTAACAATCTTCCGGGCATCCAAATGGATCAGGTACAGCAGGACCTTGCAGAGGTCAGAAATCAAATGGCAAACGAAAGGTTGGAAATGAGAACGCAGATGACTCAGTTTATGGAAGTGATGAACAACATGGCTCAGAGCCAGGAAAGACTGAGGGCCATGGTGGAAAGGCAGAATCAAGAAGATCCACATATAGGGACTGCCGGCACCAGCAACAATGAAAGGGTCCAACCTCATGTTAATCCCCCTGTATTTGGCCCACATCTCCATCCAGAGGTCAACATTCCTGCAAATGTTCAAGGGACTGCCACTGCAGGGAGGGTACTGCAAGAAGACCCCCAAGAGGACCAGTTTACAGTAATGGGTGCTGGGGAGGAAGCTTATGATAGAAGGTTGGATGAGATAGCTGAGAAATTGAGGTCCTTAGAATCTCAAAACTCTTTGGGCTTCGATGTCATGGACATGGGCTTGGTAGACGGGGTCAGGATTCCCCATAAGTTCAAGCCTCCTTGCTTTGAAAAATACAACGGGACTTCATGCCCCCGGACTCACTTACAATCATTTCTGGGAAGGCTGAAGGCCTATACTATGGATGAGAAGCTCTGGATGTTCTATTTCGAGGATAGCTTGACTGGAGCGTCAAGAGAATGGTACTCTCACTTGACAAGGGCAACTATTAGATGCTGGAAGGACCTGGCAGAGGCCTTTATCAGACAGTATCAGTACAACTTAGATATGGCGCCCAACAGGACCCTCCTAATGGGAATGTCACAGTCATCTAGAGAGAGCTTCCGAGAGTATGCTCAAAGATGGAGGCAATTGGCTGCCGCTGTTCAACCACCTATGTCTGAAAGGGAAATGGCAGACATGTTCATGAACACCCTTCAGGGAACCTATATTGATAGGCTAGCTGCCTTCTCATCCACCAGCTTTGCAGATGTTGTCATAGCAGGAGAGAGAATTGAAAGCCTGTTGAAAATGGGTAAGATATCTGACAACGGTGCAAGTTCGTCCAGTAGTACAAGAAAGCCTTTTGCAGGCCCGAGAAGAACTGGCGAGACCAATGCCATCCACACCAACAGGGGCAGGCCCCAATATGTTCACAGATCAGTGGCAGCAGTCACCATTCCCGCTCCAGCTCATCCTCAACCAGTTTATCAACCTCCGCAACAAAACTACCAGCCACAACCTCAGTACCACCAGCAATCTCAGTATCCTCCAAGAAATTACAACAACAACAACACCAACAACAATAACCAGCAAAGGCCATTCCAACAGAGGCCTTCTCAAGCCAACAGGGTAATCGATCCGATCCCTATGCCATATGCTACATTGCTGCCACAACTCCTGAAACTCAACCTGGTTGAGCTAAGGACGCTGGCACCTCCAGATCCCAACAGTCTACCCAGGAATTACGATTCCAACGCCAGATGTGCCTTCCATTCAAATGCACCTGGCCACAGTACAGAAAAGTGCAGAGCTTTGCACATGAAGGTACAAGACCTGGTAGACTCAAAAGCTCTGAATTTTGCACCACCACCCAATGTCAACAAAAATCCAATGCCAAACCATGGTGGTCCCAGAATTAACGCTATTGAAGAAGACAAGCCGTCTTATTTAATAACCAGTGTGAGTCAGATCCGGACACCGTTGGTAGAAATCAAGGCTCAACTCCTGGAATGTCAAATGTTCCCGGGGTGTGAGTTGGGTTGTGCTTACTGCAATATCTCGGTAAATGGGTGCGATAACCTGAGGAATGGCATATATGGTCTCATTCAGAGTGGCCAACTTCAGATCACCACATCATTTCCAACAAATCCAGCAATCTCATCAGCAACAACTCCAGAACCTCCTACAACTGCAACAACCATTGTTCCTGACAATTCTTCGGTTTCATCAACAAGTACTTCATCTTTTGTCTCAACTGATCAGTTATCAATAAATTTTTCTTCTACAACTCCAGCACCACTCCATTTTGAAACTCCTACAACAACAACATCCTTTCTTCCAACAATGTCTCCTACAACTCCAGCAACAAACTCTGAAGATGTCTCAACTGTCACAATATTTTATGATCCTGAAAACAACTCTGTCTACAACTCAGAAGGTGCTGCTCCCATCAGGGCACCAGTGACAATTTATTTTGATCCACAGACTATCACAGTTCCTTCAACAGCAGCAGTCAATCCAGTCACTATCACGGTGCCTGGACCGGTACCTTATGAAAGCAGCAATGCCATCCCCTGGCATTACGGCTCTGACTTGTACTGCGAAGGACAAAGAATCACTTTTGAATCATCAACCCCTGCACCACAAATTGACAATGTGGGAGGAGGCGGAGGCTTCACTCGAAGCGGACGTCTTTTCGCCCCACAAATTCAGAGACCCACTGCCGAAGCAGAAGCTGCTGCTAAGGCAAAAGGAAAAAGCCCGGTGCAGGAAGATCAAGCTGTTAAAGAAGCTTTGAAGACACCGTTCGATCAAGAGGTTGATGAGTTCATGCGAATCATCAAAAAGAGTGATTATAAAATAGTGGATCAGCTTCATCAGACGCCTTCCAAGATCTCAATCCTATCATTGCTTATGTGCTCCGAAGCCCATCGGAATGCACTACTCAAAGTCTTGCACGCAGCTTACGTGCCTGAAGAGATCACTGTCAATCAGCTAGAAGCTGTAGTTGGAAATGTTAATGCTAGTCACGGACTAGGGTTCACCAATACTGATTTGACAACGGAAGGCCGCAACCACAACAAAGCCTTGCACATAACCATGGAATGCAAAGGTGTTGTCCTTTCCCATGTGCTGGTAGACACGGGGTCATCCCTCAACGTCTTACCTAAAAAGGCCCTGGTGAAGCTAGAATATGACGGGTTGGCGCTGAGACCCAGCAACCTGGTAGTGAGAGCCTTTGATGGTTCGAAGAGATCGGTTCTGGGAGAGATTGAATTGCCCATAACGATTGGCCCGCAGACCTTCAAAACTATCTTCTACGTGATGGATATACAGCCTGCCTACAGTTGTCTATTGGGTAGGCCTTGGATTCACGCTGCTGGCGCCGTGACCTCTACCCTTCACCAGAAGTTAAAATACGAGTGGGAGGGTCAAATCGTTACAATCTGTGGAGAAGAGGATATTTTTGTCAGCCACCTGGCTACTTATAAGTACATTGAGATGGACGGGGAGATCCATGAAACAATGAGCCAGGGGTTTGAAGCTTTGAACATCAATGAGACATCTGCTGTGCCTGGAACTTCTATATCATCATACCAACAAGCCCGGAAGGTTGTTGAGGGAGGAAATGCCCAAGGCTGGGGCAAACTGCTATCGGTGGAGAAGAAAGAGGACAGATTTGGGTTGGGTTACAGACCAACTCAACAAGATCAAGCAGCGGCTGCGAAAGAGCCCAACTTTGTGAGTGGGGGGATGCTCACCCCTGATGCTGTCAACTGTCTGGAAGACAAGCTGGAAGAAGAATGCAACCTGGAAAGCTGGATTCGTCCAAAGATCCCGGGGAGCAGTATCTCAAACTGGTCTTCCCAGGAAATTATAAGAGTTACTCATGCAGAGTAATTATTATTTCCTGTATTTTTATAGCATGCATCAAAGTCTTGCATCTTGCCCAAGATGACAAGACTCATTTTGTGATCGGGCCATCTATACTTTTTGTGCAAACAAGATTAATCAATGAAATATCAGACATCTTTTTGCAAATGAGTCTTTTTCTTTTTCGCTCACTGTTTTTCCATTTTTCTTTTTGTACAAAAAATAAATGGCAGTGTTTTCAAAATGACAACTTTATTTCACTTTTCTAAACAAGATTAAAATTAAATCACTAAAACGAACCAACTGAACCCTTGCAGAGTGTGCCCTCCAGACTGCACCGACAACAGCACGGCTATGACTTCGTATGACTTTGACAATCCAATCAATCAAGCCGATGAAGGGGTTGAAGAAGAATATGAGCTTCCTGAAGAGCTAGCCAGATTGTTGAGACAAGAGGAAAAGGTTATTACTCCTCACCAGGAGGAGGTTGAAGTGATCAATCTTGGTACAGATGAAGACGTGAAAGAGGTTAAAATCGGGGCCTGCCTGCAAGACTCAGTGAAGAGACAACTAATTGACCTGCTTCAAGAGTATGTGGACGTGTTTGCTTGGTCTTACCAGGACATGCCAGGGTTGGACACCGACATTGTTGTGCACAAGCTACCTTTGAGAGAAGAATGCCCGCCGGTTAAACAGAAGCTGCGCCGTACTCGCCCAGACATGGCTATGAAAATCAAAGAAGAGGTACAAAAGCAGTGGGACGCCGGGTTCCTTGCTGTAACTAGCTATCCGCCGTGGGTTGCTAATATAGTACCTGTGCCTAAGAAAGACGGCAAAGTAAGAATGTGTGTTGACTACCGGGATCTGAACAGAGCCAGCCCGAAAGATGACTTCCCATTACCTCACATTGATGTATTGGTGGATAATACGGCTCAGTTCTCGGTATTCTCCTTCATGGATGGATTTTCAGGATACAACCAGATCAAAATGTCACCTGAAGACATGGAGAAGACAACCTTCATCACACCCTGGGGCACGTTCTGTTACAAAGTGATGCCATTCGGACTGAAGAATGCTGGTGCCACGTATCAACGGGCTATGGTAACATTATTCCACGATATGATCCATAAAGAAATCGAGTGTTATGTGGATGACATGATCGCCAAGTCCCTTACAGAGGAAGATCACCTGGTGAATCTGCTGAAGTTGTTCAAGCGTTTGAGGAAGTACCAACTGAAGTTGAACCCCAACAAATGCACATTCGAGGTGAGATCTGGTAAGCTGCTGGGCTTTATTGTAAGCGAGAAAGGGATTGAAGTTGACCCTGATAAAGTCAAAGCCATCCAAGATATGCCTGCACCAAAGACAGAGAAGGAAGTTCGAGGGTTCTTAGGTCGATTGAACTACATTTCAAGGTTCATATCTCACCTTACAGCAACTTGTGAACCCTTGTTCAAGCTGCTAAGGAAAGAATAGACGGTCAGGTGGAATGAAGACTGCCAGAAGGCTTTTGACAAGATCAAAGAGTATCTGCAAGAACCTCCAATCCTTATGCCTCCAGTTGAAGGAAGACCTCTGATAATGTACTTAACAGTATTAGAAGAGTCAATGGGGTGTGTGCTGGGCCAGCATGACGAGTCTGGTCGAAAAGAGTATGCAATATACTACCTAAGCAAAAAGTTTACCGACTGTGAACAACGTTATTCACTGCTCGAGAAAACTTGTTGTGCTTTAGCGTGGGCTGCTCGCTGACTGAGACAGTATATGTTGACCCACACTACTTTGTTGATCTCAAAGATGGACCCAGTCAAGTACATTTTCGAGAAACCAGCTCTTACCGGACGGGTTGCAAGATGGCAAATGATTCTCACAGAATATGACATCCAATACACTTCTCAGAAAGCCATCAAGGGCAGTGTATTGTCTAAATATCTTGCTGAGCAACCCATTGATGATTACCAGCCTATGAGATTTGACTTCCCTGATGAAGACATCATGTTCATAAAAGCAAAAGATCATGAAGAGCCTATTCACACTGAAGGGCCTGACCCGGAAGAAGAATGGACTATGATGTTTGATGGGGCTGTTAACATGAACGGTCGTGGTGTTGGTGCAGTACTCATTACACCCAAAGGAGTTCACATGCCTTTCTCGGCAAAACTCACCTTCAACTGCACTAACAACGAAGCTGAATACGAAGCTTGCATTATGGGTCTTGAGGAAGCCATTGACCTCAGGATCAAGACATTGACTGTATTCGGAGATTCAGCTCTGGTAATCAATCAGACCAACGGCAAATGGTACACCCACCAGGATCATCTGATACCTTACAGGGACTATACAAGGAGGTTACTGACTTTCTTCACAACAGTCAAGCTTGAGTATATCCCTCGGGACGAGAATCAGTTTGCAGATGCTCTTGCTACCATTTCATCCATGATCAAAGTTCAAGCTGCCAACTTCGTACCTCAGATTTCAGTGTCCAGACTCGACAGACCAGCATATGTATTTGCAGCAGATGTTGTCAAAGATGATAAGCCTTGGTTCCATGACATTAAGTGCTTCTTAGAGGATCAAACATACCCACCTGGGGCATCTTCCAATGATAAGAAGACTTTGAGAAGGCTTGCTGGTAGTTTCTTTCTGAACACTGATGGGTCTTTATACAAAAGGAACTTTGATATGGTACTCCTCAGATGTGTTGATAAGACAGAAGCAGATTTGTTGATGCATGAAGTGCACGAAGGATCCTTTGGTACCCATGCAGGAGGGCATGCCATGGCTAAGAAATTACTAAGATCAGGATATTACTGGATCACAATGGATGCAGACTGTTGTGCTTACGCCAGAAAATGTCATAAATGCCAGATCTACGCAGATAAAGTGCATGTGCCTCCCAATCCTTTGAACATCATGTCTTCACCATGGCCCTTTGCCATGTGGGGCATTGATATGATTGGCAAGATTGAGCCAACTGCTTCGAACGGCCACAGATTCATCCTGGTTGCCATTGATTATTTCACCAAGTGGGTTGAAGCAGCCTCATATGCAAATGTTACAAGGAAAGTGGTAGCCCGATTCCTGAAGAGAGATATCATCTGTCGATATGGAGTGCCCGAGCGAATCATTACTGATAATGGTTCCAACTTAAACAACAGGATGATGGCAGAACTGTGCCGGGACTTCAAGATTCAACACCACAATTCTTCTCCTTACAGGCCAAAGATGAATGGCGCTGTTGAGGCGGCTAATAAGAATATCAAGAAGATTGTGCAGAAGATGGTAGTCACTTACAAAGATTGGCATGAGATGTTACCATTTGCCTTGCATGGGTACCGCACGTAAATCAGAACATCCACTGGGGCAACACCGTATCAGCTTGTGTACGGTATGGAAGCAGTCCTACCAGTTGAAGTTGAATTACCCTCTCTACGGGTACTGATGGATGTCAAACTGAACGAAGCAGAGTGGGTTAGGTCCCGATACGAACAACTGAGTCTGATTGAAGAGAAAAGATTGGCTGCAATCTGTCATGGGCAGTTGTATCAGAAAAGAATGAAGAGAGCCTTCGATCAGAAAGTCAGGCACCGAGAGTACCAAGTGGGAGGTCTTGTGCTGAAGAGAATCCTCCCTCCTCATACAGACCACAGGGGCAAGTGGACTCCGAATTATGAAGGACCATTCGTGGTAAAGAAAGTTTTCTCTGGTGGAGCACTGATGCTCAGCACCATGGATGGTGAAGATTTCCCGTCCCCTGTGAATTCAGATGCAGTTAAAAAATACTTCGCATAAAATGACCCGCTGGACATAAAAATAGAATGTAAGTCCAGGCAAAAATAGGGCATCCCGACGAGTCAAAGACAGAATAAAAAGACTCGGGCAAAAATAAGGGAAAATAAGCAAAAAAATGTACACCCGCTGAGTTGAAAAGCCGCATTGGACAGCTCAGGCAAAAATGGGTATCCCGATGGATTGAAAACCCGGAAGGGCGATCCATGCAAAACAAGGGAACAAGCGAACAACTGCACTCTGAATTCGTCTGTATCACTTACAACCTGGTAAGCTTCGAAAGGATCAAGTTTCAATCAGAATCAACATTCTTCAAAAAGCAAGATGAGAAGAACGTCAAAAGTCATACGGGTCATAGTGAAGAGGAAGCTCCTCAAAGCGTCATCAACACTGCCAACAGTTTGTTTCTCAATTTATAACAATCTCCTCATTTCAGGGGATATGTTCCTTTGACTGTATCTCGCCAATTCAGGGCATATGAATTAATAAAATCAGATTTTCAGTCATGTCTCGTTTTGTACATTTTATTTGCAAAAAAAATGTCTGATGTCTTAAAAGAAAAAAAACTGATTGCATAAGAATACAGATGCTTATCTTCAAATAAAAAAATGCTTGCAGGAAATATACTTACTCTCAGAAGTATTCTAAACTCCTATGACGGAATCCAGTAAGGGATACCTCGGGATTATCTTGTGCGTTTCTCTATCTTTTTCAGGATTGCAGGTATCCAGAACGCAACTTGGGGCATGTAAGCTTTATCCCAACAAGCTGGCAAATCAACACTCAATTTTAGCACCCGAAGTGCCCCCTCCCCAGCTGAGTTGCCTCTCATGACCCCTCCCCAGCTGAGTTGCCACTTATTACTTATCCCCATCAGAATGGGCAGGTATCACAGGAGATGCCCATATCCCCGGCTGAGTCAAGGATCCTCTTCAACAGAATCCCTAAGGAGGTCTCTCAATGATCTCTCTTTCTCCCCGGCCGAGTTACCATCTCGCCCTCAGCCGAGTATAAAAGTCAGGGAATCATCTCCCCACAGAATTCTCAGCCTCTATTCAGAAGAGCAACGCATAGAAGATCACAACAGAGTGAAGGAAGCTTCTACAAACCCCAGATGGGTCTCTCATTTATTGGAATAGGTCTCTCAATGACCCGATTCCCCAAGCAGATACATCTCATCAGATCTACCAATGATCTCATCCCCAGCTGGGATGTCCACTTCAAATAGATCGACCAGTGATCTTCGCGGCATTGGGATCCGAATCCCGGTTTGGTATCTTTGCATAACCATGGCATTCGCATCATATTCACCCACAAAGCGTAGCATTCCGTCTAATACGGAGCATTACGGCAAAAAATCAAACACATAGCATAATCATAAGCCATGTTGTGAATCGGACTCTTATGAATAATAACCATTCATCAATACACAGAAACTGTCCCCACCAGAGCCCCAGCAAAAGCAGTTGCCTCACAAATCACAAATACCAGTATATACTCATTTTGGACACCCGTCCGTGTCATCACTCCCCAGTAAAGTCGCCTGAATATCCTTTACAAACAAGATCACCCATATTACAGACACTTCCTGACACCCGTCCGTGTCACACCCCAGCAGAAAGCCAAGGACATCCCCTTTGCACTCACGGATACTCTTGTATATATACAATTCCTTGACACCCGTCCGTGTCATATCCCCAGCGCAGTCGCTTACACTTTTACAACCCATATACTTGTTGATACTATACCTTTCTCTCTTGACACCCGTCCGTGTCACTCTCCCCAGCAGATAAACACTCATCCATACAAAACTCATACTCACTACTCATCTATACACTCATACAGATGCTCGTCCGTATCTTGTATATACTTTCATATCCCCACAGATTCGGCATCAGTCCTTGTTCTTTGTTAACCAGTTGGTACTCGTCCGTACCATCATCTCAGAGCATGCGTCTAGCGTTTGTTTCTACATGATACTCGTCTGTATCATAGTCTTAAGGATGCTCGTCCGCATCTTTAATCCATACACTGTGTCAAACACTTTTGTCTTCATGAATATAGACACCCGTCTGTGTCTACTATTCCCCAGAAGAGTCCTCTCAGATTCAACACTCGTCCGTGTTCTCAGTTAACCAGTTGATACTCGTCCGTATCATCATCTTTGAACACGCGTCAGTATTTGTTTCTACCCGATACTCGTCCGTGTCGTAGTCTTAAGGATGCTCGTCTGCATCTTTAATCTATACACAATCTAAACACTTATACCTTTTGTTTCTTGGATGTAAACACCCGTCCGTGTTTACTATTCCCCAGTAGATTGCCACCAAAGCAAATTTTCCTTCTTATCTGACACTCGTCCTGTGTCATGATAAACCCTGAGAGCAGCCGTACCCTGCTAGGTGGTCGTCCTCCACCTCTTGATGGTCATCCTCCATCATGCTCATCCGATGGCCGTCCCCATCGTTGTTTTTAGCAGCCGTCCCCTGCTAGGTGGTCGTCCTCCACCTCTTGATGATCGTCCTTCATCATTTTATCCAATGGCCGTCCCCATTGTTGATTTTTGGTTATCTGGCACTCGTCCTGTGTCATGAGAAACCTCGAGAGCAGCCGTCCCCTGCTAGGTGGTCGTCCTCCACCTCTTGATGGTCGTCCTCCATCATGCTCGTCCGATGGCCGTCCCCATCGTTGACCTTTTATCCGATGGCCGTCCCCATCGTTGATATTTTCGGCAGCCGTACCCTGCCAGGTGGTCGTCCTCCACCTTTGATGGCCGTCCCCATCATATTTCTTTTATTCCCCAACAGAGCAGCCGTCCCCTGCTAGATGATCGTCCTTCATCTTTGATGGCCGTACCCCATCATCTGTTTATTTCATTTATTCTTTAACCCGATGGCCGTCCCCGTCGTGGTCCCTTTTCCTTTTCTTTTAGCCCGATGGCCGTCCCCATCGTTGGTTACTTTGCTTTATGAACTTGATGGCCGTCCCCGTCATGTTTCATTTATCCCCAGAAAACTTTACAGCTTTATCGTGATGGCCGTCCCCATCATAATATCTTATTTTCCCCAGCCAGTCGGCCGTCCCCCGTCTTGGCTTTACCTTTTATCCCCAGCATGTCGGCCGTCCCCGTCATTGCTTTATTTTCAGCACCTTCCCAGCATGTCGGTCGTCCCCGTCATTGCTCTTTACCCAGCAGTCGTCCTCTTCTCGACGGTCGTCCTCCGTCGCCCACACTTTACAGTATACTTTATTTTCTTTTACAATCTATATCCCTTTTCTTCTTCAATCTGTGAGTGCAAATTTTGGACTGTCTTTGGTATTCAACCACAAGTTATCTTGTTTGCCTATTAAGCCGTCGCTTACAACCTGCACAGCTAACTCATGTTTGAATAGGGGCAGCTGTAAACACCCCAAATTTTCCCTCACCCATTCACACCATGGCTTGTGATCATCTCATATGCATAAACACCCTCATATCACCCCATATTTCATTTTGGTTCATTGCATAGTTCCTAAGTCATCTGCACCTATGGTTTGTGATCTGAGCAATCCAAGAGCTTCTTGAGCCACTCCAAAGGCCATCAATCACTTCAAAGGGATCCATATGTGTTCTTATATCATATTATATCCTCTCAAAGTTAAGAATGTCAAAAAAATCACAAGAACTGGGATTGGTATGGATGCAGAGCCAGGCTAGACTGCACAGTTGACCTAAAATTAGGGTTTTGGTTTCAGAGGCCATAACTCCAAATTTTTTGGTCATTCTTGTTTCCATTGGTCTCTATATGGTATAGGGAGTATGCATATCAATTTTCATGAAGAAATTCCATGGGGAAGTCATCTGATCAAGAGTTGACTTTCTGGACAAGTCAGTGCAAAATCAGGGCATCTGAGGCCCCCAATGACCCAACCAATGGGTGATCTTCATCATTTTGAGTGTATATGATCTTTATTTGATCATGGAAGAAGGTTGAAGTCCACAAAAATCAAGAATTACAAGTTTTTGCAAATGTTGACTTTTTGGGCATAGTTGACTTTTCAAGAATGTGTCATTTTAGGTCATTTTTCAAGCCTTGATTTTTGATTCAAAAAGGTGTCAAATGAAAAAACTTTGGTCATGAAAGTTGTAGAATACATTTTTCCCTTTTCAAAAAGTACAAGAACATGATCAAATTCTTCTTGGATCAAAAGTTATGGTGTGACAAAGTTGGCAAAAATCATTGATTTTCAAGATGTGCACCAAATGAGAAACTTGCAAGATCATGAACCAAGGCTGTTTGTAACCTCTAGTTGACATCAAACCATGACACAAACATTCTATGTGACCTAAAAGTCAGAATTGGACCAAAGATCACATGTTTATGGTTTGTGTAACAAGGCATTTTTCATGGAAAACCAAAAAGAGCCAACTTGCAAAACTCATGATCACACTTCACCAACTTGATGCATTGGGTGTTGAACCTTGCTAGCCCTCTCACCTCATCTTGTTGCGCACCCCATGCCTCTTGTACCAAGCTAGAGCTCAAGCCATGCCTTCCTTACACAAAGTGGACTTTTTTGCAAAAGCAAACTTACCAATCAATAGAGGCCAGGTCACATCATCTGACCTATGGGATTATTTTATACTATCCAAATGCTGGCCACAACACACAACAAGCCAGGCTGAAACACTCCACAACATCACATTCACAAAAAATCACCCTCATTTGCATTTTCCTTCGAATCTGCCTCCTCCCCTCACAAACATTCAAGCAAGTCTCACCATCATCCTCACCTTGTCACACTGAACATAAACCAACAAAGAAACAAGCCAGAAACACACAAGAACACCATTTCCCCATTTTCACTCCCAAGAGCAAAACCATTCGAATCTCTCTGCTCAACTCACAAACATCCAAACAAGTTTCACCAATCAACTCACCTTGCTTCATGGACCAGAAACCAACCCTTGTTTTGGCCTGAGACCCTCCATATCACAAACACGATTTTCACACTCCCTTGGTCAGAGCTCCTGCAAACTCACTCAAGAGGCTGTTTAAACTCCAACTAAGCTTCTAAAGCTTCAAAGGGGGATCATTGGGACCTGTTTGGGCCAAAGAACCATCCAGAAAGCTCCTGAATCAAAAGCTCCATCTCAGGTGACACCATGAACTTTTTTTCCAGAACTCCTTTTTCTTGTTAGAATCTTGTTGTGTATGTTGCACTGATCATTGGGATCTATTTACTTTTGAAAATGAGCAAGAAACGAGTATTTTATGGTGTTCTGAAAGTTTGACCTAGAATTTTCTTTGCTTCGATTCTTGTTTGTGTTTGAGTTTTAACATGATTTGATGCTGGATTCGTGTTTAGGATAGTTGGTAGATGGTTTCTGGAGAGTTAGGGCTCCTAAAATGGCCTGGGGAGGGAGATTGATTTTTGGGGTGAACGGAGAAGATGACCGGAACACTGTTCCGGTCATCTGAGAGTGATTAACGGCGTAATTAGGGTTTAAGCATTAATTAGTCATTTTTGAATTTGGACCGTGAGATCTGGCGCCAAGTCAATTCCCGCCCTAGCCACTTTAAATCTCACGCGTTGGATCAGCATACTTTCACTTAATTCAGTTTAAATTCATTTTTATTTCTCTTTTTTTTTCATTTAATTTGCATAATTTATTTAAAATAGTAAAAAATGTTTAAAAATTATGAAACTTTTTCTCATGAGTTTTAATAATTTTTATGACACAAAAATATTTTCATTTTTATTTTTATCATTAAAAAAGTTTTTTTAAATATTTAAAAGATTATTTTTAATTGATTAATGGAAATTAATTTATTAAAAATACTTTTAAGTATTTAAAAATCACCAAAAAATTCATGAAGTGTTCCAAGACATTTAGAAACATTGTCCAACCCTCAAACCAAATTTCTTTTTTGATCTTGATGCATTTTGATAATTTTTCATTGAATTAAAATCATTTTTATGCATTAATTTGATCCAAAGTTCAAAAAATCATTTCTGCCTATCCATGAAGAGTTGGACATTGATTCTTTTTGCATTGCATTGTGTTTAGCATGTAGTTTTTGAGATTAAATTGGCATGATTTGATCTTTCATTTTCAATTTGTTTGGCATTTCTTTTGTTTAGAAGCCCTAAAAACCCTAAAATCTTGTAAAAATCATAACTTGAGATTGGTTAAGAGTTGAGACCTCCCCTTTGGGCATTGGTTTAGTATAAGATTAGGGGTCTTTTGAGTGGCATTTTCCATTTTTTATCTTAGGGTTTGCTTCTGTTTTTGGTTTTTGTTTGATGTTTGGTTCATAAACCCTAATTTGGGCTTTCATTTGCATCCCCCTTGCATTCTCTTGCATAACATGACTTGCCATGACATTTCAAGCATCCATGTGATTCATTTGACATAATAAGACATATTGAAAGCATGTTTGATCATTGCATCATGTATTTGCCATGTTGTATGCCATATGCACTTCATAACTTTTCATGTATGTCCATGCTTCTTAACTTGCTTCATCTGCATCCATGAACTTGTATGGTCATTTCCATGTGCTGCCTCATGTTTGTAGCATCTCATAACATCATTAGCATCATGTAAATGCTTCTGTTTTTGTTTCTCATCATGTCATCTCGTCCCATTTTTGCATTGCATTGCATTTCTTTTCTAACATTTCAGGTGGTAAGTGATGTTGAGAAGTGAATTTGCCTTCACTTCTCATAACTTTTCCTTTCATCTCTCTTGCATCCATTGCTGCATTTCTATAGGTGTTTGAGATTGAGCTTGCTCATTCTTGTTCCTCCCACTTTCTTTCTTCAAGTGACTTGACTTCTTGAATGAAGCAAGTTGCTTTGCTTCTCTTGATCTTTTCATCTGCTTCCTGGTGGTTCCTCTGAAGATTTTTCTTGATAAACCTCACAAACTTTAGGAACAACCAAGCATGACAATGATTAGGGTTTTGATTAGTCTCCCCTCTTAGTTTTACCTTTGTGTCTCTTTTGAGTCTTCTCTTCTCATCTCATAATCAGGGACTAAACCCTAAAGGCTTTAAGACTTTGTGATTAAGCTTATGCCTGCATCCTTCTCTTAGGATGGAATGTATAACTTTAATCCTAAGTGTTAGACCCTTAATGTGTTTAAATCTCTTAATCAATTCACCTAATAATCATCAAGACATCACACTTGTAACTTGGGCCTTGCATTAGGGTTCTAATTCTTCCTTAATTGGTTAAGAAGGACTAACCCTAGTGTTAATGGACAAGTCCCCCTCAAGTTGTCTTACAAACCATAAAAATCACTTCATCATCATACCATTAAATAAAATCCACTTAATCAAAGGCTTGTTTTGTCATGAGTTTAATCCCTAATCATGGATTAAGTTGAGGAGCTTTCCTCAGCTTAAACATTCTCATCTATTATCCTTCTATTAGGATGGTGTAATGAGTCTGTTTAATCCCTGATTATGGCTTAACCTCATTACTCAACACTAAACAAAAACACCAAAAACATTTAAATAATCACAAGTAGGTTAATGATCTTAAACCTACACCAAAGGTGTTTAAGTGTGAGAATCTGACTTCACACTTAAGGTATTCTCATTACCCCTAATCAGAGGGAAGATGTGATGAGTTTACTAAGTCCATTGGTTTAGACTTAAGCTCATTAACTTATGACAAATTCTCAAAAGCAATAAAAGACTGAAAACACAAAAAAACAAACAATAATCGTCTCCTCCGGGATTCTTTTCTCATCATCTTCACTCACAAACGAGAACTTGCTTCTTCCGTCTAATGCAAGACAGTTAGCACCTGAGCCAGACAGGTCATACACTTGAGCATAGGCAAGCAAGCAGTTCACCAGTCAATTCACCTTTCAGTCTCTTTGGGTCGAACTACGGTGTTCTGACTTCCTCATTGCACGAGAGGATACGTAGGCATAACTTAACAGTTATCGAACAAAAGTCTCTGTACATTCCCCCTCTTTCAGCTTCATTCTTTTAAGCCTCATAGTCGTGAGCATTTCACTCTTATTCTTACACTGACACATCATTATACACTTCACTTCTTTCACACTGACACCTGTACATCTTTTCCAGCTATCTAATACACAAATTGCACTGACACTACCCCTTTAAAACACAAATCTTTTTAAGCGTGGATCCCGTCGAGTACGACGGACAATCTGGGTGCTAATACCTTCCCAGGTTGTAACCAACCCCCTTTCTCAGTCTCTCTGGGTCGCAACCGTCTTATCCATCTTTTTCTAGGTCTATGCAGCATTGCCTTTCCTCCGGGATAAAAATGCCTAGCTGGCGACTCTATTCATTCTCCAGTGGGTTCACGGCTGTGTGTTCTCACTGTCCCCCTCGCCGACCGTTCGCGTCTGTACCTTTATCTGGGCCTGGTCCCACTTATCGGGAGCGACATGCTATAGCAAGGAATAAACATTTATGTGAGACCTTAGCAGATAGTTGTTTTCCGATTAACACGGGCCCTGCGGCAAGCCAGATTCACGAATTCTTCTTGAATCATATCTGTGATGCCCACAGCTGCACTGGAAGTCGGAATCCAGGAAAAGGAGAAACGGGTTCTACATTGATGCCTCCATTTTTCTTGTGACGTTGTTATTATATAAGAGAGGATTGAAAAGGGAGACTACAAAATCCAGAAAAACAAAAAAAAAAATCTAATTAATATTCAGTTCATATAGCAGTTCACATATCAGTTACAAAATTTAAAACAAAACTCAGAAAAGTTTAACAAAATTGAAAACAATTACAAAATCCCTAACAGAAACTAACAACTCTTAATTGAACCTATAACTACTCTAACAGAAATCCTAACCAATTATAACTGAATTCATCTAGAGAAATTCCAATCAAACACTCACCATTCATCATCTATAAAAGGTTGCTAGTTGCGGCAGATTGGGGGGTTATTCTCTCATTGATTCCACACTCTTCTTCTGGATTCATTCAACCTCATTTTCTCATTATTCATCAATCTCCATCACCAATCTTCAATTCTCTTCTTCCTCAATTTCAATCTCAGAACCCTCTGCACACACATTTTTGATCTTCACATCTCCATAAAAGCTTCTTCAAATCACTCTTCACCCTCATCAATCAACCTGCAAGAAGATTCAGGTCAACATTTCAATCTTCTCCAGTTCATCAATCGAACACCAAACCTTCACACATTACCTTCAACGACTTCAATGCAACTTCATCAACCTCATCTTCAACCTCTCGAGTTTAATCCGCAATCTTCATCATCAACTTGGCTTCATCACCAAGAACCTGCATAAAGCCACCACGCACACTCCATCAAGATCTTCATCAACTGTTATCAACAGTAACCTAATCGTTGAGGAGGAAGAAGATTGTGTGAGAAGAAGAAGAACGCTCGCCAACGAAAATGGAGAAGAAGTGAAAAAAGAGGATTGTAACCATACCTGTACACAACTCAACATCAGTTTCAGAATCAACATCATTTTGCGACGCCGCGAGCTACAGTTTCATCAATCGCAGGTACGCATCTTGATCCTCTCATAGTGTTCGACTAGGATTTTGAGAAAACCACGTTCAGATTCATAATCAGGACGAAGATTTAGTTAGGATTAGTTGAGAGTAATGGTGCGGAGGTTCTCCAGGAGGGATTAGGGTTCCGACGACGCTAGGGTTTGTGAGGGAGAAAGAAGACGATTGAGAGAGGGCAAGAAAGGTGTTTGCGAAAAGGAAAGATGGAGTCTGAGTTTAAGTTTTGCTTTTAATTAGTTCTTAAATTTGATTAATCCTGAGTTATTATGTTAATAAAACTCATAAAAACTTATTAATAGCACCGTTTGAAACCATAAAAAACTCATTAAAAGTCTCAATTATCATCCACCTCCCATCTTCAAGTTGAGGATAAAAATCATTTCTGGTCCATTTCGGCGGTGAAAAGTGTCACCGTCCGGTAGGTCCAACGAACTAGGTTTCCATGCATTTCTCCCCATCACAACAACCATGCATCCTTTAATCAAAGTCGTACATTTGATCATCACCAACTCCCTTTACATCAGACGGTTGAGGATTAATAAAAAAGTTGACTGAAGGACCATGATACACCCCTGGAGTTTCCGGCTCCTTGGGCCTTAAAACCTATGCTATCTGCACCTCCATGCGCCAGGCCCAAGAGTTTTTTGAATTAGATAATTGCTAGTTCACAGCCCCTTTCTTTTCCTTGTTTTTTATTTTTCTTTTTTTTTACATAGTTTCCACAATAATCCATATAAAAATATTAAAACTCTTAATAAAATTCTACAAAAATTACACAAGTATCTTAATTCATTTTAGAATTTTTGTGTTTTTTTTAATTTCTGATTTCAGTGATTTTTCATTTTCATTTTGATTTTTCATTTGATTTCTTTTTCATGGGATTTCCATATTAACGCTTCAGTTTTTCCGATTTATTTCTTCCACCTCAAGAAACATTTTCACCCTATTCTTTTTACATCTTTTAAAGGACTCATAAAGGAACTTAAAAATATTTTTGTTATATTTTTAAACTCATTTTCTCCATTGTTTTGGATGTCTTGTTTGTGAAAATTTTCAAGTCATCATTAGGTAACTTTGAGTGACCATTTGGTGGAGTTAAGATGTGAATTTTTAGAAGATATTTTAACACATTGTTGTCTTCTGGTTGGTGACTTTAGGGAATTAATTTCATATTTTTTCCATGACAATTGCTATTTGTTTGGTGCCTTGTTTTCATTCAAACTTTTCCATATAACTTCACTTTGATTTCCTTTAGGGTTTAATACCTCATTAGGGCATAGTTTGTAGGTGTTTGATTTTATAACCTTAGCAAACTTTAATAGGTTTAGCTACTGACTTTAGAAGCTTGTTATCATTTAAGATCCTTTAGTTTTAGGACTTAACCCTAGGAAGCTTTTAGTGCCTTTCCTTAGCTAGTTTGAGCTTTACTTGAACTTTTGTCATGCTTTATATTTTCAATATGCTTTGTAAAGCTAACATTTGTTTTGTAGGGAGGTTGAGGTAAGCCTTGTTTATATAACTTCTTCCTCATCTCTTTATGCTTTCTAATTGTGTTTGCTTTAGCACTTGGTGCTTTGCTTGTATAGGCTTCCCCTTTGTTCCTTATAAACAACTTAACTTTCTTAGGAAGTTAGTTGAGTTCTAAGTCCTTTTTTCTTCTTTTCTTTTTCTCATTAGGATTAGAAAACCACACAAACCATTATGATCTCCTTTTTGCATGCAATAAATGACTTAGGGTTATGTCTTAGTTCCCCTAGTTTTTCTCTTTCTCGATTTGAGTCTCTCTTTCTCATCTCATAAAGAAAATAGTAAAAAAACACCTAATAAAGGTTGAACTTTCTCTTGCGCCCGGAAACTTTTTTGTGGGTTACTTGCACACGTGCCATCTCGGGGCGAGGTGTAAGGCATCTACCATGATGAACAAGTATTAGCATGAGTATGTTTCATAAACGAAAAAAATCAAAACACTTCTTCTAAAAGACAATAAACAAAGACACCATGTCTTTTCTTGTCATCTCCCACTCTTTGCGGATGATCGTGACTTGTCTTAACAATTCGACAACAACACAGTAACACCCTTGATTCAGCGAGCCGACAACACCTGAGTTAGAGCTATGGCAACGTCATCCTAAAAAAACACAAATAAGTTCCCGCCTTAGTTAGGCGAACTACGTTGACTCCGATTCTCATTTTCTCAATGAGGTACGTAGGCAGCGGGGTAGGGCCTGTTCGAGCACATTCTTTATTTTCCCTATATTTTACCCCTTTCTTTTCAATCTCTTTCCCAGTTTCTTTCTCCTTTCTAGTAGCGATTTTTTATTCAACAACAGTTTTATCCTCACCCTTTGAAACAGGCAAACAAGCGTGGATCCCGTCGGGTACGGCAGACGATCTGGGGTGCTAATACCTTCCCAGGTCGTAACCGACTCCCGAACCCAGTTCTTTGGTTCGCAGGACTTTGTCCTTTCCTTTTCTCTTAGGTTTGTACATCGTTACCTTTCCCATTCATTCGGGATAAAAATGCCTGGCTGGCGTATCTACCTTTTCGCGCCACTTTCGCGTTTGTACTAGGATGAAAATCCCGGGAGTGACACTATGTCATTGGCAGCTCTTTCCCTTCCCCATTGGCCTTGATGCGCTCTAGTCTTTCGACATTACCATCAACTTCCCTTGCTCGATTCTAGGCGCTACAGCTCTTTGCGCCAGTTGCCTCAATGATTTTTTCAACCTTTAGAATGAACTTAAAATCATCTAACATCTGGTTCACCAGAGTAGTTAGTTCAATAAGGAAGTTGGAGATCTTAGGATCAATTGTCGAAATATCCATTTATTCTAGAGACTCCTTTAGGAAGAGACAGGCAGTTGGATCAGCATTCAAGGTAAGGTGGATATCCCTTTTGAAGAACTTGTCCTTGATCGTTTTTAGAAGGGAACTAACGAAGTCATCTGGAGCTGAACCCCCAGGAGTTGTCGAAGAGCTGCTCCCAGAAGAGCTAAAAATCTTCCCAAGCTTCATTTTGGCATACTCCCCGGGATTCGACCACTTTAGAGCCAATAGTTGGTCACTAGTTATGTCTTCTTTTAGGGTCGAAAGTTGGATATTGGAGGGGTGTTGGAGATTTTCCTCAGGCAACGTTTGTGGAATCTTTTCAGGCTTTGTGTCTTTATCCTTGGTCTGGTCATCATCCTCTTCTTCCTCATCTTCTTCCTCCTGCTCTGGATCATCCATAACATCATCTTGAGCATCATCCTGGGGGTCTCCCATGTTCTTTGGATCTTTATTTTTTAGACTAGAGGGGGTGGGGTGTAACACCCTTTCTACCTCATCACGAATTAAACAATTATAAATCAAATATCAGAGTAAAACTCCTAAAAAGGGCATCACATTTACTTCTAAAACTCAAAGGTCAAAACATCAAATAGAGTCCTGTTCCGCAACACGGGTTCATAAAAACATAAAATCTCATTTGTATTTCTTTTGAAACAATACGCATCGGAAAAACAATAAGTCATAAACTCCTCCTAAATAGAATAAAACTCATTAATCATCACAAATATCATTTTATCAAAATACTTAAACAAAATTCAGCATCTTAATCCAAATAAAGCATAAACACTCAAACGAATGTCATCCTGATGTTACTGGACACAAAGCATGACTCCACTTCTAACTAACTCGACGACTCACTATCTCTGAGTTAAGCACGCACCGAGCTAACCTTGATTATCTGCAGGATGGCATGATAGACCATCACCAGAAGGCATGCAGGGTAAGTAATTCACATTCCATAAAATAATATAGAAATAAGAATTTAAAACAATCAACAATAACAACGATTCATTTACAACTCATTTATACATATCATCATCATCACATCATAGAAACATTCACCATACTCATTTAATACACATCATCAAAGACATCTCATCATTACACAAATTAAATCAATGCAAATCATGATATGTCATTTAGAATGAAATGCAACCTCTTAATCATGCATGTGGTACCAAAACATCCTCATGGATGGACATTGGGCCATCAACCCTCCCCTAAGGGAGCACATCATAAACATCATATCACTTTAATCCATATAATGGGATTGAAGCTACCAATGGACCGAAGTCCCCTAATAAATTCAATGCCATGAATGTAAGACGCAATATACATACATCATCCTCAAAACATCATAACATTGCATCCAAATTCATTATTAATCAATTATTCCTCATAACATCATATACATACTCATGGGAAATAATACAACACACTCATCCTACATTATATCTCTACATCATGAAATCATACATCGTAACTCGAAGAAAATCAAATAATTCATCGTTCATCACTTAATTACTAACTCTACTCATATAGCCTCCAAAAGACATCATGTGACAACTCTACAACGTCATAGCAACCTAGAACATACTACCTTAAAAACAATTTTCAAAATTAAAACATTTTTCAAAGTTTCTTAGGGCTTGCTAAGCGAGACATCATACTCGCTAAGCGCCCAACTCACTGACTCTTCTCGCTAAGCGAGCTGTAGCTCGCTAAACAAGTTGTAGCTCTCTAAGCGAGCTTCGCGATTCTGCATAATTTTTCTGCGAATTTCAGCTTCTCCTTATGCGACCAAACCCCTCCAAAACCCATAATTTAACAACATTACATCAGAAAACCTCATTAACATCAACATTCATCATAATATCATCATCTACATCATATACATCATTATATTCATCAAAATCACCATGAAATCATCATCAATAACACAAAATCATCATTCAAAACCCTATTCCCTAAGGTACACCACAAAACCCCAATTTCATTCCCACATTATAATATCAAAAGGAAAATACTCCCCATACCTTAATTCCATAAGCTTTCGATAAACGTTTCGCAATTCTTTCCAAACTTCAAGCCCTAACTTCTCCTCTTCTCCAAAGCTCTTTTCCCAAAAGTGTGATCGTTCCAAATGATCGTACTATCTAACTTTCCCTTATTTTCTCACTCTTTCCCCTATGACCTCTTTTAGTCTTTCCCCATAAGACCCTCACTTATCCTCAACCAAAAGACCACAATGCCCTCATCCTTTAATTCCTTCTATTTTATTTTATTTAATCTCAAATAATAAACTAAACCCCATATACTTAATATTTCTAATATTATTAAAATATTAAGCCACCCTAAAAACTTCACAAAACATCACTTAACTTCATAAACATCAAAATTCACAAGAAAACACATCAATATAATTAAAATCGACTTTGGGGTGTTACATGGGGTCCTGAGTTTTCTTAGTTTCTTCTTCTTCTGCATCAAAGGATGCACTTATTTCCCAGGAAATCTGGCTTACTTGGCCAAGGCAGTCCTTGATAGAAACATCGTCATACTCACACTCAGAATCCTCAGTGTGAGATTGTTGAGTAGCTGTTTTAGCAGGCGAGTTTTTGGTGGCTTTGACCATTGGGGAAGGAGCAGCTTATGTATTAATGGGTTGGTTAATCTCACTTAAAGAGCTATAACCAGAGCCAAAAAGAAGTTAGGTGATAGGTGTAACACGGTGGGAGAACTGACTTTAGTTATGTTGCGGATAGCAAGAGTCGCCACCGACTTTTATTTTATCCAAAGGAAAGGCATAAAAGAACAGGAAAGACCTTTTAAAAGATTTTTGGGTCCGGGGGGTAGGTTATGTAAAGGGAAGGTGTTAGCACCCTTTACATCCATGGTTATCCATGGGCTCTTAGTTACTTAGCTCACTTTAAAATGTTTTGGGAAGTGTAGTGTGTGATTAAAAATTTTCTTAAGAGTTTTATAATGATCCATGTACGGATGCGTAAAAACCTTTGTTTTGAAAATTGTTTGAAATGTGTGAAGTGTTTGAAAAGTTTTGAATAGTGAGCAAGTATCTAGGAGGAACCTACCCTAAATTTTAAGTCTTTTCTGTTCTTGAATCCCTTAAATGGTAAGACTATCCCTATTATTAAGGAATAGGTAGTCATTACCTTGGATGTGAGGGACAAGTGAAGGGACATCTGTTATTTAGGCAATTGTGGGGTGTATAAGCAATTCGAAGGGACTATCATCTTTATTCGAAAGGGACAAGATCATTACGAAGGCAACATTCGAAAGGGACTTGATCTTTTATCTGTTAAGGGACTAGATGATGTTAAATTGAGGGGCTTTGCTTTATACACCCTACTTGACCTTTTTTGTAATAGGCAACATGAGAGGTATCCCTAAGGAAGTGAGATGGCGATCAAAGATCGACTTACGTGTGTGAGTGTACAATTTTAATATTTATCTTTTAAATTAGTGAGCTAAGTTAATTTTAAACATACAAACATGTTACACTCCCTATTTACTAACCATAGCATAAAATAAATATTTACACATTACTACTAAATATTACATCCAGGAACAATTACATAATAATAATTAAGGCAAATTAAATAAATAAACAAAAATAATAAATAATAATAATAATTGGGTTAGTGAAATAATAATAATAAAAATAATCACAATGTGGTTAGTAATAATAAATATAAAAATAAACATAATTAATAATATAAGCAAAAAAATATTAAAAGATTAATGAATAATTATTATTTTAAGATTTAGAATAAAATATAAACAATTATACTAATTATTATGAAATTTTAAGTTATATGCAAATTATAAAAATTAAGTTAATTATAAACATATTATGAAAAATAAAATTATAATTGCAAAATTAAATTAACAATTTTTAACTATTTTTAAACATATAATAAAAATTATTTACATACAAAATTAAATTATAAACAATTTATAGAATATTATCATATTATGAAGATAGAATTAATTATAATTATATTTACAAAATCTTAATTATTTTAAACAATATTTAAATTACCAATTATAAAATATGTACATGATTAAATAAAATAGAATTAATTATAATCATACTATTATATTTACAAAATTAAGAATTATAATAAAATTACATTTTTAATAGAAGCAAATTAGGGTTTGATTTAAAAATATTAAGATTTATTTATTAATTAAAATATAAGCAAGAATTTAAATAAATAATATTCACAATTAAGGTTTTAGAAAAAATAGTTTTAGGGTTAATCTTGATTTATAGTTTAATTAGCATTAATAATAATAATAAACAAAATAAAACAAATAATGGAGAAAAGAAAAAAAAGGAACTTACCTTGGCTGGGAATTGAACCCAGCCCCTTTGCTTTCACGAACTCCAGCCAGCAAGACTCTCCACTGCGCCAGCGCGCGCAGGTGTTAAGGAGAGAGGTCCAATTGGTTTTGTTGTTTGTTCCTGGAAAATCATGAGAAAAGAAAAAGAAACAAAACAAAAGGCCTGGGGGGGGATCGAACCCAGGACCTTTGCACAGCACACAAACACACTTACCATTCCAGCCGGGAGGGCGCATCTGTTAATATAATGACTATAGTACATAATATATTAAGTCTAATAGTTAAACTGAAAAATAAGAAAAAATTGTGGAAGCCAGGATTCGAACCCAGGCCTGCAAGCATCATACACGCACACTTCACCACTGGGACACACGCTTGTGTGTGATAAATAAACAGAAACAAAAACATAATATTTTAAATCAAATTTTTGAATTATTTTTCGCGCGCAGCCAACTTCATCTTCTTCCTTGAATTCGTAGGTTTTCCTGCGAAATTTCCTGGGAGATTTCCTACGATTTCTCCTGCGTGTTAAAACCTGCGAATTAACAAACACCAAGCAAACAACAAAATTTCTTTAAATTGATGAGTGAAATAAGTTCCTTGAGGTCCATACAACACAACCACGTCCTTCAAACTCATTTATATGTGATAAATCATAAAACCCTAATTGAGGTCAGTAAACCCTAACTATGGCATATCTCGATTTAGTCCATGAAACTCTAATTTAACTGTCCAGAAAGCTTCCATGCAAAGAAACAAACACAATTAGTCAATCAAAATCAATTAAAAACTATTGAAACCATGAAATCGAAAAAAATTCAAATGTTGAATGAACACAGATTCGGTTTATGCAATTCATGAGGTTTTGGATGCAAATAATGATTGGTATCGCATCAGAGATGTTCAAGGAACATGTTTGAACCTTTAGAATGCTTTGATATCACCTCTAACCAAGAATCCGAATTATGAGCTTTAGGTGAATTTTTGAAGATTGAAACTTACTCTTGAGGCCAGAATTTTGTGCCCAATGAATAGGGTTGTGTTATGTACTTATAGTGTAATGATTTTAGGTCAAAACAATTGATGGTTGTGTGAAGAAATTGATTGAAAAAGATTGAAAAATATTAAGACTTAAAATTCAAATATTCTTGAATAAACCCTTTCTATTTCAAGCCAATTACCATTTTTTTGTATCAATTTGATCCAAGCAACCTTTATGACTTTCTAGAAACTCAATCTTTTTTAAATATTTGATTTTTCTATTTTATTTTAATTTAAAATGATTTTAAATGAATAAAATAAAAATAAATAAAATAAAAATAATAAAAAATCTGAATTTTAGAGATTTGGGTCGTGCATGGAGTATTGGTATGGATTGGATCATCATATGGCAAGCCCATTTAGAAAAAATTGGTTTTAAACCTCCATTTTCTTCATAAACCAACCAAAAATTTCCCAACTTTGCAAGGGCACAAATCCTTCAATTTTAATGCTATGAGGGTGTTCTTGGACATTTTGGAAATCTTGAAGAGTCCTCTAACCAACCCCACTGGTTTCATGTTCATATCATTTACCATTATCAAGTTATGCCCTTTTGAAGTTGTTGACTTTTTGTTGACTTTTAAAAGGACCTATAATGTCTTAGCTCATACCTTCCAAATGAAGCATTTTTGGGCTTGGCTTGTGAGACACAAAGTTGTAGAGAATTCAATTTCCTTCAAAATGAGCTTTGGATGGAAAATTGATGATGAAGCATGTGAAAGTTATGGCTGGTCAAAGTTCAGTTGACTTTTCCTAAGGAAACCCTAATTTAGAAACTCCTGATTCTTGATGATCTGAAATCTCCTTGATGAATCATGATCAACCCTTGATCAAATGATGAATTTTACTTCATATACTTGATGTTGGCAAAAAAGCATGAAGTTTGACTTTGGTTTGACCACAGTTGACCTCAGTTTGACTTTTTAACTGCTTTAACTGATTTTGACTTATCTGATCATCTGACTGAGCAAACCTTTGAGAAAAGTCTTGAAACTTGTCATGGGGGTTCTTAGACACATATAAGATGTTATGAAGCTCACTTGAAGTCTTGGAAATCCATTTAGCCTGATTAAAGTCAAAACCCTAGTTTTGGATGCACTGCTTAGGAGGATGCATTGTCTGAGGGAATTGTCAAACTTTCTGACTATTTGTAAACTTTGTGAACCTTGTGAACCTCATAAGATGTATTGTGAACCTCATGGGAGGTCTTGTGAGCCTTGTGAACCTTGTGAACCTTGTGAACCTCATAAAGTGTCTTGTAAACTTCATGAACCTCATGAAAGGTCTTGTAAGTATTGTGAACCTTGTGAACCTTGTGAACCTCATAAAGTGTCTTGTAAACTTCATGAACCTCATGAAAGGTCTTGTAAGTATTGTGAACCTTGTGAACCTTGTGAACCTTCTTAGCACACAAAGTCTTGTATTGTGAGGGCAAATTTTGGGGTGCAACAGCTGCCCCTGTTCAATTTTCTGAAACCTGAGGGGTTAGATTGGTATATGTGCCAGTCGTAACTTGGAAGGTTGAAGGGGATTGAACACAAAAGCCCAAAAATTTGCACTCACCGGTGCGTAGAGTGATACTGATGACTAGTTGAATATGCTTGAGTGGGCTTAAAGATGCCACTTGGAGAAAGGTTCTTCAGGTACATTTCTTGGAGGATAAAGCAGTCCAAAATATGAAGGTATAATGATAGCTTTCAGGAAGATAAACAACGTCCCGAGGTAGTGGTATGCTTTCAGGAAGATAAACAACGTCCTGAGGTAGTGGTATGCTTTCAGGAAGATAAACAACGTCTTGAGGTAATGGTGACAGCTTTCAGGAAGATAAACAACGTCCTGAGGTAATAATATGCTTTTAGGAAGATAAACAACGTCCTGAGGTAGTGATATGCTTTCAGGAGGATAAACAACGTCCTGAGGTAGTGGTGTAACCTTTGGGAAGATAAACAACGGCCCAAGGTAATGATATGCTTTCAGGAGGATAAACAACATCCTGAGGAAGTGGTAACCTTTGGGAAGATAAACAACGTCCCAAGGTAATAATATGCTTTCAGGAGGATAAACAACGTCCCGAGGAGATAATATGCTTTCAGAAGGATAAACAACGTTCTGAGGTAAGGAGATAACCTTTGGGAAGATAAACAACGGCCCAAGGTCGTGATATGCTTTCAGGAGGATAAATAACGTCCTGAGGTATAATGATGTAACCTTTGGGAAGATAAACAACGGCCCAAGGTAATGATATGCTTTCAGGAGGATAAATAATGTCCTGAGGAGATAATAACTTTTGGGAAGATAAACAACGACCCAATAGTCACAAGTTGTTAATGAAGTCTGTCTGCTGGAGAATTAATCTGAAAAACAAGATTATAACATTCTGTATGATAATATTAGTTTATGCATTATGTATGCATGTATAATATGATGCACTTAAGTAATGTATTATGTATCTAGGTATATGTATGATATGATGTAAATGATGTATGTATGCATCATGCAGCCTGAAGCGTCTGGATATCTTCGTATAACAACTGCTGGCCAGGGAAAATAAATCTCGATTCGTTGCTGAAGAATATGAGGAACTCGTTCCCGTCTTGTTTGATAATATATTATACATAACCTCCCGTCTTCGTTTGATAGTAGGGTATACATAACCTCCCGTCTGCTGGGGATAGTAAGGTATACATAACCTTCCGTCTTCGTTCGCCGTACTCCCATTGGGAAATAAATTCCCGAATATCCGTATGAGGATAAAAGAGATGGATATAAATTCCCGGGGAGATGTGACTTGAAGTACTTCATGAAGATGGATTTGCCCTACTGGGGATTTGTAACTGTCTTGTAGGGATGAACCGGTGAAGCTTCGTTGGAATCCTTCCCTCGTTAGTCCTTAGTAAATACTATTACTGCATTTGCATGCATTTCTGGTAAACATCAATCATATTAAGCATTTTATGCATTTCTGGTAAACATCAATCATATTCAAAAGCATACATACATTC
Source organism: Lathyrus aphaca (assembly GCA_963966055.1). Classification (NCBI taxonomy): domain Eukaryota; kingdom Viridiplantae; phylum Streptophyta; class Magnoliopsida; order Fabales; family Fabaceae; genus Lathyrus; species Lathyrus aphaca. The sequence goes on from OZ014524.1 coordinate 196,471,379, forward strand.
AAACACAACCAATGGACGTTTCGCTTATGTAAATAGGGTAAAAGTAAATCTGGATTCAAAAATGGAATTTTATTTATATCAAAAAGTGACCTATACATAGGTAGGTTTGTACAAGGAGACAGAAATCCTAGTAAGAGGAATTCGTCATAAAATTTTACAAAACAAGGAGAATCAACTATGTGGGACATAATCCTATTGAGTTTTAATTCTACTATTGCCATTATCTTCAAGTATCTCGTCTTCTGCTGTCGAGACGGAAACGATTGGATTGAGCTTTATCTGTTCGAGCTTGAGTAAGTAACACAACTGGTTGCAGTTTCATAGGTGATCCAAACGAGACATAGTCATACGCTTTAATCCCTAACTTTTGCCTGGATTGCCCTTTCAGGTTTTCAATCCACCGGGATACCCTTTTTTGCCCAAGCCGCCTTTTCAGGTTTTCGACTTGCCGGGTGTACATCTTTTTATATATATCCCTAATTTTTGCCCAAACCCTTTTGGTTTGCCGGGATGCCCTTATTTTTGCCTAGGCCAGTCAACCTAGCGGGTCTCTTTTTATGCGTAGTATTTTTTAACTATGTCTGCGTTTACAGGCTGCGGGAAGTCTTCACCATCCATAGTAGTAAGTATCATGGCACCTCCTGAGAATACTGTCTTGACTACAAATGGTCCTTCATATGTTGGGGTCCACATGCCCCTAGGATCACCCTGTGGTAATATGATACGCTTGATTACCAAGTCACCAGCCTGATATACCTTTGGCTTAACCTTCTTGTTAAAAGCTTTGATCATCCGTTTCTGGTACATCTGGCCATGACAAACTGCTGCTAACCTCTTCTCATCAATCAAATTTATCTGGTCAAGTCGAGTCTGAATCCACTCATCTTCATCCAAACCTGCATCCTTCATAATTCTTAAGGAGGGAATCTGAACTTCAATGGGCAGAACTGCTTCCATACCATAGACTAAGGAGAATGGGGTTGCCCCTGTTGAAGTACGTATTGTAGTGCGATAACCATGAAGAGCAAATGGTAACATCTCATGCCAATCCTTGTAAGTAACAGCCATCTTCTGTACAATCTTCTTAATGTTCTTCTTAGCAGCTTCTACTGCCCCATTCATCTTTGGACGATACGGAGAAGAGTTGTGATGCTTAATCTTGAACTGCGTGCAGAGATCAGTAATCATAGTGTTGTTCAGATTAGAGCCATTGTCAGTAATAATCCTTTCAGGGATGCCATACCTACATATGAGATTATTCTTAATGAACCGAGCCACAACATTCTTGGTAACAGATGCAAATGAAGCTGCCTCCACCCACTTCGTGAAGTAATCAATAGCAACCAGGATAAAACGATGCCCATTAGAAGCAGTAGGCTTGATCTCACCAATCATATCAATGCCCCACATAGCAAAGGGCCAAGGAGCAGTCAACACATTCAATGGTGATGGAGGTATATGTACTTTATCAGCATAGATTTGACACTTGTGACATGTTCTGGAGTTTTGATAGCAATCAGCTTCCATGGTAGACCAATAGTAACTTGCTCTCAATATCTTCTTTGCCATGGTATGGCCACTAGAGTGAGTGCCAAAGATCCCATCATGCATATCTTCCATAATCTCTATTGCTTCCTTCTTATCCACACAACGAAGCAAGGTTGAATCATGATTGCGCTTGTACAAAATGCCATTACTCAAAAAGAACTTAGTAGAAAACCTTCTCAGAAACTTCCTATCTTTGACAGATGCCCCTTCAGGGAACTCCTGAGCTTCAAGATATCTTTTCACTTCATAAAACCAAGGCTTTTATTCTGCTCCTTCAGTGCCAATCTCATTGCAATATGCAGGCTTCTCAAATCTATCAATAGTAATCTTGGGAGCCTCATCATCCCAACTGATCTCAAACATGGATGCCATGGTGGCTAATGCATCTGCCAACTGATTCTCTCTTCGTGGAATGTGTCCAAAGGTAATCTCTTTGAAATGTGGGATCAAAGACAACACATGCTCTCTGTAAGGAATGAGATTATCATGCTTGGTATCCCAATCTCCTTTGATCTGACTTACTACCAGGGCTGAATCTCCATACACATCAAGGAACTGAATCTTCATATCAATAGCAGCTTTAATACCCAGGATACATGCCTCATACTCAGCCATGTTATTGGTACAATAGAAACAAAGTCTGGCAGTAATCGGGGTATGACAACCTTCAGGGGAACTGATCACAACACCAACACCATTACCAAGTGCATTAGAGGCACCATCAAAAACCATAGTCCATCGGGATCCTTGTTCAGGTCCGTCATATTGTCCAGGTTCTTTGGTAATAATCATAATGTCTTCATCAGGGAACTCAAAACTCATTGACTGATAATCATCCACTGCTTGACGAGCCAAATGATCAGCTACAACACTTCCTTTAATGGCCTTCTGATTAGTATAATGTATGTCATATTCCGTCAAGATCATTTGTCATCTTGCAATTCTTCCGGAGAGAGCAGGTTTCTCGAATATGTACTTGATTGGATCCATCTTTGAGATCAACAAGGTAGTATGAGTCAACATATACTGTCTTAGTCGGCGAGCAGCCCATGCCAAAGCACAGCAAGTTTTCTCGAGCAGTGAATATCTTGTTTCACAATCGGTAAACTTTTTGCTAAGGTAGTATATTGCCTGCTCTTTTCGACCAGACTCGTCATGTTGCCCCAACACACACCCCATTGAGTTGTCTAATACTGTTAAGTACATAATCAAGGGTCTTCCATCAACTGGTGGCATCAAAATTGGAGGTTCTAGCAAATATCTCTTGATTTCGTCAAAGGCAGTCTGGCACTCATCATTCCATTCCATCACCTGGTCTTTCTTCAACAACTTGAAAATTGGCTCACAGATGGCGGTTAATTGGGAAATAAATCTTGCAATGTAATTCAATCGTCCCAAGAAACCTCTAACTTCCTTCTCAGTACGGGGAGCTGGCATCTCTCGTATAGCTTTCACTTTTGTAGGATCTACTTCAATACCTTTTCCACTGACTATGAAACCCAGAAGTTTACCAGACCTAACTCCAAAAAGTACACTTGTTTGGGTTCAATCTCAACTTGTATTTCTTCAACCTCTCAAACAATTTATGCAAATGATCAAGATGTTGCTCTTCATTCTGAGACCTGGCTATCATATCATCCACATATACTTCTATCTCATGATGAATCATACCATGAAACAAAGCCACCATAGCACGCTGATATGTTGCCCCTGCATTCTTCAAACCAAATGGCATCACCTTATAGCAAAAGGTGCCCCACTGTGTAACAAATGTTGTCTTCTCCATATCTTCAGGAGCCATCTTGATTTGATTGTAACCAGAGAAACCATCCATAAAAGAGAATACCTTATGCTGAGCAGTATTGTCTACCAGAACATCAATATGAGGAAGGGGAAAGTCATCTTTGGGGCTGGCCTTGTTCAAATCTCTGTAGTCTACACACATACGTACCTTACCATCTTTCTTAGGTACTGGTACCACATTTGCAACCCACTGAGGATAAGAAGTTACTGCTAAGAACCCTGCATCAAACTGTTTCATTACCTCTGCTTTACTCTTCTCTGACATTTCAGGACGCATACGACGAACCTTCTGCTTCTTTGGACGACAATCTTCTTTTACTGGTAAACGGTGAACCACAATGTCTGTATCCAACCCTGGCATATCTTCATAGGACCAAGCAAAGATCTCCACATAATCACGTAGCATCTTAATCAACCTGCTCTTGACACTATCCTCTAATTCAGCCCCTATCTTGACCTCTTTCCTATTTTCTTCAGTTCCCAGATTCACAACTTCGACTGGCTCTTCATGTGGCTGTATAGCTTTCTCTTCTTGTTGTAACAACCTAGCAAGCTCTACAGGTACTTCACAATCGTCCTCATTTTTGTCTTCAGTTTGATAGATCGGATTCTCGAAATTATAATTGGCAATAGTAGAACTGTTATCAACAGGATCCAGAGTGGATGAGGATCTGCATTTTAGTGATGTGGGTGTGTGTAAGAACACATAGCTGATAAAACAAAAATAAAAGAAAAGAAAGACAAGGAACACAATATTTACGAAAACGAAACGTCCACTGATTTTTATTGAATGAAGTATACAAATGAAATGACAGCCCGTAACAAGCACACCATTGTGCCCCGGGTAAGGCACAAGGCTTAAAGAGTTCAATTGTTCAAGGAATTACAAACTTAAAAAGCAACAACACAGTAATAGTATTTACTCCTGACTAAAGGAGATAGGAATAACATCTTCAGCTTTCCAATTATTGAGTCCAGCACCCACAGTAGGAAAAATCCAAGCATCCAAGTTGTAGTCTTCATCATAGTCACCTACAACATTGATCTGGTCTTTCATAACCCCCTGATTGGTGATACGAACAACACGAGCACGACGAACAACCTTCTGAGACTCTGCAGTGAAACCCAAACCAAATTTGTCAGACTTGTAAGGGATATCAGGAAGCTGACCCCAAATAGTACAACCACCTTCATCCACCACAGCTCTAGCATCTTTGAGGGAGGCCATTGTAGGAGGTACTCTGGTAACCACAGGAACTTTCTTGACAACCGGAGGAGCTTCATAATTATTAACAATCCAAGGAACCACTTCAAATGTCTGACACGGAGTTTCAACGTATTCACCTTCCACTTCAAGATACTTGAAGGTGTTCACATGGCTAACAACATATCCTTCTTCTCCATAAACAGTGACAACTTTCCCTTCTACCGGATATCTCAGCTTCTGATGTAATGTAGAGGTTACATCACCTGCCCCATGGATCCAGGGACAACCAAGCAAACAAGAGTACGAAGGACGAATATCCATCACATAAAATGTAGCATTAAAAACCTGAGAATCAACTTTGATTGGGAGATCAATTTCTCCATGCACCACTCTTCTCGAACCATCAAAAGCCTTCACCACTATATTACTGGGCTTCAGCACAGCATCTTCAGGACTCAGCTTATTCAGGACTTCTTTGGGCAACACATTCAGAGAGGAACCATTGTCTATCAATACATGTGACAGGGTAGTGCCCCTGCATTCAATTGAGATATGCAGAGCCCTGTTATGATCCCTCTTGGCAGGAGTCAAATCAGCATCAGAGAAACCTAACCCATTATCATAGGTCAGGTGGGCAACACAATTTTCAAACTGGTCAACAGAAATCTCATTGGGTACATGAGCAGTCTTCAGAAACTTGATCAAAGCTTTGGCATGAGCCTTAGAACATAACAACAAAGACAGCATAGAAATCTTGGAGGGAGTATGCCCCAACTGATAAACAATGTCATAATCACTCTTGCGAATGATTTTCAATACTTCTTCCATCTGCTTAGAGAGATCAGCAGCAGCTGGCACATCAGTAGGTATAGGCTCAATAACAGGACCTTTGCCCCGAGCATCAGTGGTGGAGGTAGCTGCTGGAGTAACTGTATTCTTGGAAGTAATTGGAGGAGAGAAGACTCTTCCGCTTCGTGTGATCTTACTAGATCCAGCAATATTATCAACATCAACAGGCATATCAGCTAAGGGTTCCTGCTTAACACCATGGATATAAACATCAGACCCATAATGCCAAGGCACAGCTTTATCGGAAGTATACGGAATAGGACCAGGAGTAGTAATGACCATAGGAGCCACTCTAGCTTCAGAAACAATCTTCACAGGGCCTTCAGCAGTAATCTTAATTGGACCCTTATGAGTGATTTTGACAGGTCCCTTGGAAGTGATCCTTACCGGTATTTTATCAACCATATCCACCTCTTCAATCTTCGCACACTGGTGTAATACCTCAAAATTTGCCCTCATATTTATTCCCTCTATTGGCTCGTCATTTTGCATTCACCTCCATTTGTCACCAGGTCATTTATATCATAGTAGTTCATTTCATTATTTCATAAGGCACGTGATCAAGGCTCAAGGAAACTAGGGTTCTTTGCACCTTATCTGTATCTGCCAGGGATTGAAATGATAAGGAATAGTCACTAGACAATAACTCCACTTCAAATACAGTTGTTCAGTTGTGTTTCGATCTGGATAGGAGTTTGACCTAGTTGTGGTCAAACTATCAAGAGATTGTTGCAACCGCAGGTTTGTTTGGGCCATTGGACTATTTCCTAGACAATGCATATTCAGAGTTCATGTTGTCGTGCATTGGGATTCATCTGTCTATCGAACAGTTTGGTGTGAATTTTGGTTCATGTCTTCACCTGTATTCGAATAATCACGGCATATTTCAGACGATTTAAAAGGGTGTGACCCAGATGGAGAATTATTCGATGGTTCGAAAGTGGTCATGTTCATGGGCTGGTGGAAGAATATAAAATAGACCTTGGGTTAAAATCGATATTTCGTGCATTGTTTTGTTCTCATTGTTATAAACCCTTCCCGATCATTCTGTTCCCCTTTCATCTTTTTACCTCAATTTCCATACGTTCAGCTTCTCTTTATTCATTTTTCCATTTTACCTTTGTCCATATCCAATTACCATTTCATTTCAATTTCATTTTTGAAATAATTTACATAATTGAACTAAATATTAGTATTATCTTTAGTCCGTATTCACTTCTTCTGTCCATCCGACTTCCTTCATAATTCTATTTGGGATTTATTTTCATTTATTTAAAGATTTACTATGGCCCAATTCTCCAAGACTCATTCTAATTTCAAATCATTTTTAAGAATTATAGTGGTATGGGATCTAAATTCATCCCAAAGTCTGCCATTGTCATTTCCTCATATATTCTTTGGTTCACTCATGAGTAGGCTATATTAATGAATTAAATGGAAATTGATTTGAAATGTCATCAAGCAGAAGAGAGAAGTTACAGCCTACTGCAGCTTAATTCATCAGGAATTCATTATACACAGTTCATGAGAAAAATACAAAAAAAAAAAGAAAAAATGGGAAATAAAATTAGCGGTTGGCACTTTGCTTGCAGTTACGTAACGAAATCATGTGAATCAAACAATAATCTTTTCATGATCTTCATCATTCTATGGTTTTCTGAAATTCTCCCAAACCAATCAATGCGTTTCTCAATTCATCTCTAAACAACGCAGCATTAGATCAGATCGCTACTCCTCCGCAGCTTCATTCCAACGCAAACTCTCCATCCCAAATCACATTATCGTTTCACTGAAATCAGTCTCTTTGCCACATTCCAGACGTAGAGTTGTTGACTGAATTTTCCAATTGTCTTGCTGAGCTGAATATAAAATTAAAACAGTCCATAAGAGATTTCTCAACCAAGGGGATAGTGCTACAATGTCGGACACAAAAGAAATGCCGTCGTTCAAGTCTTACCAGGATCAGACGAATTTGTTCGTGAAGGATTATATACTGGCAGACTCTTTGATTCCGTATACTTCTGTTATTGGTGGCATTCTTGCTTGCAAACTGATCTATGATCTTACTCATCTCATTGGTACTAATTACTTTAAGACCTATTCCAGCTTCTCAAAATCCAACGGATCGAGTGGAATAACCGATCTATATCAGCCATTCACCCTTATCCATATCAACCTGCACATAAAAAAGGGGGGAATCAGTTTCAAAGCTTCATGACTTGTTGGCAAAAAATGATAACTAACAGCCAAGGGAATTTCAACAGAAAATACAGAGGAAGAGAAACTCGGCCAAACGGGACGCAGATCACTCTTCAATTGAGGACCTCTTCAGTGCTATCAGATGAATCCTCATCACATCTCCATTGACTCACCTCAGCCTGCATAACATCACAAAAAAATCAATTCATCAGTGTAACATTAAAAAACGCAAGTTGAAACCACTAGTTACAAAAACTCAGCCAATGTAACTAACTTCAAAAACCTCAATCACAACAGAAAAACTAACAAACTAACTCATAACCAAATCTAGCAGAAATGCATAACAGAAAAGTAACAGAATTGAAGTTGATTTTACCTGAAGCTTCCAGAAGGTTTCCCTGAGAATCTTCCAGAAAGATCTGGATAATCAGCTCCTATAAATCAGGAGCATTACTCCTCTGAATTTTTTTCACGATTCCAATTTCTCTTCCACAATTTTTCCTCCTTCAACAATCTCCTCCAACCCTTTCTCTTCTCAAAATCCTTCAGTTTCTTCTCCAATTCCAGGTGCAAGAACACGGATTCGCAATGATTCAGATTTGCACGAGAGAAGAAGAGGAACAAGAATCATGTAGCAAGCGTTTATGAAGCAGTTTCGCAACATACGGATGAAAGGGAGGCATCATCGTTCTTCCCCCCAACCAATCGGATTTTCGCCGTTTTCCTTTGAACTAAATGGAAGCAAGGATACATTAACTGGTCAATAGAAGTTCTCGATCGTTGCAAGCCTTCATTCGCGTTTTGCTTGTCGTCGTCGATTCAGGTACACGCGTCTCTCCCCCTTTGATAGTCACGGCCGCGTTTAAGAGTTAGGGTTTCTGGATTGGGGATATGAAAGGAGCCTAGCATGATTGAGGGGCTTTCAGCTCCTTTCTCTTTGTTTTGTTTTGATTTACGGATGAAGGAAAACCTAGCTTTAGTTTAGGGAAGAGTTGAAGTAGGAGGTAGGGTCTGTGACGGTGGCGGTGTGAGGAAGAAGAAGGTGAGGTTGAGGTGCGGCGGAGATTTGAGAGAGAAGAAGAGGAAAGGGGTTCGGCGGCGAGAGGAAGAACCTCTTAGGGTTTTTACGTTTGTTCTTCAGCTTGCCTTTTGGCATTTGTTTAGTTTTGTTGTTGTTAATTATAAGAAGAACAATTAGGTCAATTAGTGGAATCTCAAAGAGATATTAGGAAATTAATAATAATTAAATGTTGTAAATCCCAATTAGTTGCATTGTTCAAATATTTAATGAGATAATATTAAGAGTTTAATCAAATTTTAGGTTAAGAATTTACAGTGTTGTTAAAGTAATATTATTAAGATTAAGATTTAATTCATTTTTTAATTCAGATTTTAATTGAATATTATCATAAGATTGGAATTTAATCTTTTTTATAAGATTAGAATTTAATCCATTAATTAGAATTTAATCCATTAATTTTTTATAAGATTAGAATTTAATCCATTTTTTTTTATAAGATTAGTTAATTCATTAGTTTAAATCAAGTTTTTTTTTTGAAAATATTAATTCATTCTCCTAAGTTAAGGTTTTAGATTAAATTTCATAATAGGATTAGTTTAATTCTTTTGCTTAAATTAAGATTTTAGAAATATTAGAATTTAATTCATTAATATTAGATTAAAGGTTTGATTCACAAGATTATTAGAATTTAATTAAGATTTTAGGAAATATTATCTTGAGATTAGTCCAATTTATCCTTTAATTTAATTAAAAGATATGTTTAATTCCTACACCTCCTCTCATAAGCCCATAGAAAATTACAGCACAAAAAGATTGATTTTTGCACCCCCTGGGCTCTCTTTTTTTTTTTTTTTACGAACTGGGCCTGGGATTTTTTCGATATCCGCACCCCTGTTTCCAGGACAATTAGAAACAAGCTGAAAATGTTGCCTGTTGTACCCCCTCCCAAGGCTGCGAATTGGGCCTGTTTCTTTTTCCTATTAGCACCCCATTTCTGAGCCCAGTTTATAAGATAATTAGGAAAATATACTAAGGACACCCCCTGCATTATTTCTTTAAGATTTTTATTTTAAGTTAATCATAGTTAGAATTAAATTCATAAAAAATAGTAAAAATCATTAGAAAATTCCCCAAAAAATTCCAGTAGTTAAATAAGTCAATTTAGAAATTTGTGATATTTTTATTTTCTGAAATTTGGTTATTTTTGAATTAATTCTGGATTTTTCTTTTAATTAGCTTTAATGAATTTCTTATAATTATGCTGAATTTTGTTCATTTTATTTAAGTAACTTCCAGCAACTTTTTTGAGCCATTCTTTTTTCTGTAATTAGAAGACTCATAATATTTCTTAGGATATTTTTAGTGGATTTTTTAGGAGTTTTTATCTTAGGTTTTAATGGTATAATCCTTAGGAATTAGTAGTTAATTCTTAGCTGGAAATAATTAATTGTTAGGCATAGAAAAAATAAGATTTTTTAGAATCCCACTTAATATAATGTTTTAGATAGTGATAAAACCCTATAGTTTAATTGTCACAATTTTTCTAGAGGTTTTAATATTTTTTAGAATATTAGTTTTAGGCCTAGTTATGCATAAATCCCATTAGTTAATCATAGTTAGAAATAATCCAATAAAAATAAAAATAGGTTAGTTTAAATTTAGGCATAGAATTTAATTTAGACTTAGGTTAGTTCAATTAAATTTTTAGAATGAGAATTAGGCTTAGCTTAGATTTAGTACTTAGGTTTGAAACTTCATTATCACTAGAACTAGAATAAATAAAATAGACTATTTTTTTAGTTCATGCCTTTAAATGCATTTTTAGAATCTTATTTTCTTATGGTTAATTTCAATGGTTTTTTGCTTCTTTTAATTGTTACAACTTGTATAGGCTTCCCCATTGTCCTTAGAATCAACTTAACTTCATTAAGAAGTAAGTTGAATTCTAATAGTTTCTAAGTTTCCATTAGGAGTAGAAAACCTCACTAACCATTAGGACCACTTTGTAAATACATAACAAAATTAGGATTGAGTCTTAGTCCTTTAGTTTTTACCTTTTTCAACTTGAGTCATTCTCTTCTTATCTTCAAACAAAATCCAAAAACACTTAACAAATAAATGAAATGATTCCTTGTGTATAGCCTTATTCCATGAAGCACTTGCATTCATTCCATCTTGGAGTGGTGTAAGCTTGCTTATCATGATGCACAAGTCTCATCAAGGAGTTGTTCACAAAGAAAACTTAAAAAATACTTCTTCACAAAAGCAACAAAAACACTTAATAAAGTTCAACAAGCTAGTGAACTTAAGCCCTAATCCTAGGAAACCAGTTTTGGATAAATTCTCCTTGCTGGGTATGCTTGTTCTATTATTCCATCTTGGAATGTAGAGTCAAGTGTACATTCCATGGAAAAGAGTTTGAATTCACTTCCTTGTGCCAAATTCATACAAAACTTCTTTTAAAAGACAAAAACAAATAACAAGCGACTATCCTGCGGGAACTTCTTTTCTCATCTCATTCACTCACAACGCGAACTCGCGACGACTTGTCACACATGCAAGACGGTAAACGCACTCGTACCAGACGAGCCTGCAACACCTGAGCATAGACATACGCAGTTCCAGCTGTAAAAAACACAAACAAATAGTTCCCGCCTAGGTTAGGCGAACTACGTCGACTCTGATCCTCATTATCCCGATGAGGTACGTAGGCAGCGGGGTAGGGCCCGTTCGAGCACATTCTTTATTTTCCCTACATTTCCCTTTTTTTTCATTTTCTTATCTCAGTTCCCTTTCTCATTTCATTTCCATTCCAGTTAGCGGTTTTATTCAGCAGCATTCGTATTTTCTCACCCTTTGAAACAAACAAGCAAGCGTGGATCCCGTCGGGTACGACGGACGATCTGGGGTGCTAATACCTTCCCAGGTTGTAACCGACTCCCGAACTCAGATCTTTGGTTCGCAGGACCTTGTCCTTTCCTTCTTCCTCAGGTTTGTGCAACATTACCTTTCCCATTCTTTCGGGATAAAAATGTCTGGCTGGCGACTCTAACCTTTCTGCGCCACTTTCGCGTTTGTACTAGGATGAAAATCCCGGGAGCGACAGCTGGCGACTCTGCTGGGGACCTAACCTGATTCTTCCGGTTTCCCTTGTAAAGTCAATCCTAGCGCCTGTTTGGTTTTGTTTCTTTGGGTGTTTATATGTTTGTTGCTGTGTGCTTTAGTTTAGCTTTACCGTTTTCATTGACAGCTTTTATTTACAACTTTACTTTCGCATTTATTTACCGCTTTCAGTATTTTATTTTCCATGCATCATATTATACTGGACTGTCTGGCTGTGCTGGTTTTCATTTTTCTGTGGGATGGGAGTTACTGTGAGATGAGCTCGTAACCGGGGCTCGAGTGCACCCTAGGACTTAGAGTGGTTCCACTTTGGCTTCATGGCATCTTGCTATGTTGGTAGTAGTGAGTTCCACACCTTGACTTGCGACCTTCTCGGGAATGCATTGATACCGGAATCTTTCTGGGTTGATGCGCTACCTTGATAGTTATGTGCAGTCAGGGGACCGATCATTGAGGACCTTTGTGGAAACATCCCTCTCCAGTGATGACAGTGGCAGACCACATTCGTTGGCAAACCCACTCGCATCCGAGGGCCCACTGGGAACTCGCATAGGATGGCCTGGTTCTCTCATAGGAATTCAGTTAAAGCAAACCGATCGTATGACGATAGTATTGTACCCTTCGGGATGAATGTACTATTGTTTCTCGACTCAGTGCTTGAAGCTGGAGACTTATGAGGGATGTTTGTTCTTTCCGGACTCAACTGAGACCTCCCTGAGTAGTACATAATGCCAAACCGATTCCCTGATTTGGTCATGAGCCATTTCTCGGAAATGGTGAACGTATTATTGCTATTCGGCCTCGAGAGTCCGTGATGTTTGACCCGAGTAGCACACCCGTGAGATTGGGAGGGGTTTACAGGTTTGCAGGAACCCTGATACCTTCAGCATACCCACTTTGCCTTTGGTTCAGTATTGTGATCTGGATTTCTGTTCTTAAGATATGGACCCCGGATCAGAGGGATGATTATTGTGATATCTGGATTTTGAGACCTGGCACCGACACCTGATTATATGATTGGCACATCACAGACACTTCACTGATCACATGCCTTGCCTTGCATAAGCATCATATCATCATTAATCATTTTGTGTTCTTTTTATTCTCAGGGTTCATTACTTCCTAGGTCCTGGTCATATTTGCTACTTCAGCATGGAGATTCCGAGAAAGAGAAATGTTCATTATACTTTCCCGCAGCCAGAGACAGAGAGTGTTCAGGGTTTGATTAGCTTGATGGGTGACCGGGTCCTTGATGATTTCAGGAAAGAGTATGGCAAGATACTGAATTATGTGGGCAAGCCCACAGTCGACCAGAAAGATAGCTTGCATTCTTTGTTGCAGTTCTATGATCCACAGCTGAGGGTTTTTGTTTTTCCTGATTACATCCTGGCACCTACATTAGATGAGGTTTCTAGCATGCTGAGTGTTCCTGTTAAGGAGGGTGTACCTTATTATGTTTCAGAGAGGGTCCCTTCTCATGAGGATATCACTATTGCCTGTCATTTGAGTATGCTTAGACTTAAGATGGGATTAGAGGCTGGCCAAAGTAAAGGGATCCCTTTGGACTTTCTTGTTGCAGAGGCACGTATCATGGCGTCGGAAAAGAAGTGGGCAGAATTCAAAGCACTGTTAGCCATGATAATATATGGAACCAGTTTGTTTCCAGGAGAGAAAGGGCTAATTAGTATGGAGGCCATCACCATCTTTGTCAAGAGAAATCCTGTTCCTACATTGCTAGCTGACTTTTATTATGGAGTTCACCACAGAAATTAAAAGAGGAAGGGATTTGTAAATTGTTGTGCTCCCATATTTGCTGATTGGTTTGTAAGGCAACTCCCTAAATCAGGACCCTTTCAGGATTTGAAACAATCTTGGAAGTGGTCCAAAAGATTAATGGGCTTAACCTCAGCTGACATCGCTTGGGGATGCAACAGAGATTTGGTGGGTAAAGAAATGTTGGTCAGTTGTGGTAGCTTTCCAAATGTGCCTTTGATGGGAAGGAAAGGTGGGATTAGCTATAATCCTATTTTGTCCAGAAAACAGTTCGGCTATCCTTTAAGAGACGTACCTTTGATCGACGATGCGAATGAGTCCTTATATTTTCCAGCAGAGGGAAACTCCAAAATGAGCATGCTAGCATCCCAAGCTTGGGAAGTTAGGGTGATGAAAGGAAAGAAAGATTTTGGAAGAGTAGATCCTAATACCTACGATCCTTTCGCCAGCTGGCTGGAGGATCGTGTGAAGACTCATCTTCTACCATTTTCTAGAGAGACACCTCTCTACCCTAAAGAGGTAGCACCAAGGACTTCGGTACCTTTGGAGGAATATCAGAAGTTAGAAGCTTTGGTTAAGCAGCTTAGGGTTGAAAATCAAGAGGCTCTTAATTCCTGCCAAAACCTGATGATCCAGAACCGTCGGTTAGAAGATAGAGCTGTACAAGCCGAGGAAATAGTCCGTCTTAAGCAAAAGGACTTTGAAGATAGAGAGCTCTACTTCCGAAAGAAAGGTTTAGCTGAGACTCACAAGACGGCCCAGCGCCGAAGAGAGAAGAAAGATCTTAGTGAAGCCAATGAAGCTGTTACTTTATGGCAGGAGAAATGGGACGAAAATCTGAAGAAACAAAAGGAGTTAGACGCCAAGCACAAGCAGGAAGTCAAAAGCCTTCAGGATTCTTTAGATGGGCAGAAGGAACTTCTCAGGAAGGCTTATTATCAGGAGAAGGATCGTCTCCAGCGCGTAGCAGAAAGCCAGCAGGCACTGAAGGAAGCTCAAAAGGAGATTGAGGACTTGAAGTTGAAAGCTGATGTGAAAAGGTCGAAGGCCGAGTCAAGTCAAAGCAAGGAGAATGAGGCAGCATTTCTACAGCAGATCGAGGAGTTACACGCTTCTTCTGATACGAGGGACCTCCTCATTCAGAAGCTCATCCAGGAACCCGGTCATCCAGATGTAGTTCAGCTGTTCCAGAGCGTCAAATGCCTTAGCTGGAGATTGAAAGATATAGAGTTCCCTAGGGTTTAATTTCATGTTGTTGTACTTGGATTACCCACAGGCTTGTTGTGGGATTCCTTATATGTGATGTACTTTTGTTGTTATTTTGATTGGTACCCTTCAGGGACGTTGTATTTTCAAATTCCAGTTTATATGATTGATTTGTTCCGGATTTCTTGTTCGTTATTTGCACCGACACGGGTAATGAGCACCAATTCTCCACAGCCGTCATTATGTCTGAATATTACTTGGGTCTTCTTCCCAATTCTTATCTTCTTGATGCCAGGACCGGATACAGGAAAATACTCGGGAATAAAAGGAACACATTGCATTGCATACGCATCATTTGCATTTTGTCTTTGTCTTTGCAGGTTTTTCTATGGGATGTTTAATTTATCTGTGTTCAACAGGCAAAGATTGTGAGGGCCGCCAAGACCCGGTACTTACGACAAAATATCCCTCATCGGTACGCGACCCGCAGCAATCAAAGAACAGCAATGGACGCCATGCAGACAGAACTCAATGAAGTCCGTACCAAGATGGCAGAATTTATGACTCTGATGCAGGGGATGGCCCAGGGGCAGCAGGAGCTGAGAAATGCAATTCAAGGGTTAACTCCTCCTAACACTAATGCTCAGGCAACCACTTCCGGCGGGCTAGGGGCTCCTCCCAACACCAACAACGGTCAGGGTGGACCTCATGTTCCAGATCCAGCTATGGCTACATATGTTCCTGTGCATGACAGGCAGGAAGACCAATTCCAGTACTTCAATAACGATATGGGTTTCGGCGGTGATGGAAATCTCAATGACTTCTTGGTGCTTGCGGAGAAGGTCAAGGCCCTTGAATGCAAAGACACTTTGGGGATTGACGTGTCAGATATGGGTTTAGTACCTGGGGTGGTCATTCCACACAAGTTCAGGCCACCAGCATTTGATAAATACAACGACAGCTCTTGCCCGAAAACTCACCTACAGGCCTTCTACAGGAAGATTGCGGCCCACACGCGAGACGAGAAACTCTAGATGTACTATTTCCAGGATAGCCTCTCAGGAGGGTCCTTGGAGTGGTACATGAAGCTGGAGAGGAACTCTATTAGAAGTTGGAAGGATTTGGGAGAGGCCTTCCTCAGACAATATCAATACAACATTGACATGGCACCTAGCCGTACTCAGCTTCAGAGCTTGACACAGAGGAGCTCGGAGAGCTTCAAAGACTATGCACAGAGGTGGCGTGAGGTGGCCGCCCGAGTGCAACCACCTTTATTGGAGAGAGAGATGGTCGATCTTTTCCTGAATACCCTCCCAGGACATTTCATGGAAAGGTTGGCTGGTTGTTCCTCAAGTGGTTTCTCGGACATTATCCTGACTGGAGAAAGAATTGAAAGTTGGCTCAAACAGGGGAAAATTCAAAATGGAAGCGCTTCGGTGTCTGGTATCAAGAAGCCCTTTGTGAAAAGGAGGGAAGGAGAAACAGGTGCAGTATACGCACAGAGGGGAATGATTAATCGAGGATATTATCAGCAAGTGGCCCCTGTCACTATTTCAACTCCGCCCGTTCAACAACAGGTCCAGCCTCCACAGCCGCAACGCTCACAAGGGTATCAGCCGCGAGCCCCTCGTCCGTACTACCCTCAGAAGCCGAGGGATAGACATTTTGAAGCTCCACCGATGTCTTACTCACAACTTTTAAAGAATCTCCTATAGCTTCAAATGATTCAGCTCCGGACCTTGCAACCTCCGAAGCCAGGCCAAATTCCTGAAGGTTATGACTTAAATGCTAGATGCGAGTTTCATTCTGGAGCTCCTGGCCATAGTACTGAGAATTGTAAAGCATTGAAGCATGTTGTTCAGGACTTGTTGGATTCTAAAGCGATCAATTTTGCTCCCTCTCCTAATGTGCTGGAAAATCCCATGCCTCCTCACAGGGGCACGGTTGGTGCAATTGGTGAAGGGGAGAACTTGAATTTGGTGGATGATGTAGATGACTTGCAGACTTCATTGGTTGCTATCAAAGTTTGTTTGTTGAAGAAAGGCATTTTCCCCGGATGCGAGGATGATTGTTCAGAGTGTACTGAAGCTACCAACGGTTGTAAACGATTGAAGGTCGGAATCCAAGGCATGATTGACGAAGGAGTGCTGCAATTTGACAAGATTGTGAAAGAAAGTGAAGTATCCACAGTAACTATCTTTTATGATCCATCCCAAGTTCCTTCACGTGCCAGAGCGGCACCAATAACTATTACCACTGCTGGACCCATAATGTACCAAAGCGACAGAGCTGTTCCTTGGAATTATGGTGGCGAAGTGTATTGCAACGGCCAGAGGCAAGAGTTGGCCACGACTAGTATAACCCCAGCTCAAGTAGAGAATGTTGGAGTAGGGGGTTTTACTAGAAGCGGAAGACTGTTTGTGCCGGAAACGCTGAGAAACAATGTGATACCACCCAGGGATACTGCCGAAGCCCAAGCTAGAGCCAGGGGGAAGCAACCAGTAGTTGCCAATGATCCAACTCCATCAACTGATCCAGATCTCACCTTTGATAAAGAAGCCGAAGAATTCCTGAGGATCATCAAGAAGAGTGACTATAAGATTGTAGACCATTTGCAGCAGACGCCGTCAAAGATCTCCATCTTATCATTACTCATGTGCTCGGACTCTCACAGGAAAGCCCTTTTAAATATTCTGAACAAGGCATACGTGCCTCAGGATATTTCTGTAAACCAGTTAGAAACGGTGGTGTCCAGCGTTAATGCCAGTCATGGATTGGGTTTCACGGACTTGGACTTAACTTCTGATGGGCGTGCTCACAATCGGGCATTGCATATCTCTCTGGAGTGTAAGGGTGCGGTACTCTCCCACGTGCTGGTAGATACTGGATCATCCCTGAACGTCTTGCCTAAGAAAGCATTGATGAAGCTGGACTATGATGGAGTGGTGCTAAAGCCCAGTGATCTAGTAGTTCGGGCATTTGACGGGTCAAGGAGATCGGTATTTGGAGAGGTGGAATTACCCATCAAGGTAGGTCCACAAGTCTTCAATACCACGTTTTACGTGATGGATATCCAGCCGGCATATAGTTGTTTACTTGGAAGACCCTGGATACATTCGGCAGGAGCGGTATCTTCTACACTCCATCAGAAGCTAAAGTTTGTATGGGAAGGTCAGATTGTGACCGTCAGTGGGGAAGAAGATATCTTCGTTAGTCATCTCGCTTCGTTCAAATATGTGGAGATGGATGGCAAAATAGTCGAAACCCCATGTCAAGCTTTTGAGCCTTTGAAGTCCGAGCAAGCATCCGCCGTAGCAACTTCTCCTGAGGTGCCGAAGAAGGGGGTGTCTATAGCCTCTTATAAACAAGCGCTTGAGTTAGTGGAATCTGGAGTACGAGAAGGCTGGGGCAGTCCAGTCGAAGTGCCAGAGAAGAAAGACATGTTCGGGATTGGCTATCACCCTGGAAGATTTTTGTCTGAACCAAGTGTAAAAGGTTGTCAGAACCCGGTCACTTTCACAAGTGCGGGAGTGGTAGACTACGGAAACATCAGCGCAGTGCAGGATGAAACTGTTGATAGTGACTGTGACTTAGATGAATGGATTAGGCCTGCTATCCCAGGAACTCAGCTCAGCAACTGGACGTCAGAAAGGCTCATCTCAGTCACTTCCTTTGAAGAGTAATACTTTTGTTTCTGTTTTCCTGTATTAAAGCACTATGTCTTGCCCGGGGCATAGTGGCTCTTTGTAAGGGTTCATTTGTTCATTAACACAATCATAAATAAAATTGACGTTTCACATTCATTCATGTTGTTCTCTGTCTTTCGTTTTTACTTTTGTTTTTCAAAAAGAAAGAAAAGTTTTAAAATGGCAATGTATCTCATTTTCTCAAGTTGTTGCTAAAGCCTTGCATGAATCATCATTCATGCAGGTGCTCGTCACCGGATCTTATCAATGATGACCCTGTTATGGCTGAGTATGACTTCGACAATCCAATTTATCAAGCCGATGAGGAAGGTGAAGAGGATTGCGATTTACCCGAAGAATTGGCCAGACTGCTTAAACAAGAGGAGAAGATGATTCAGCCGCACGAGGAAGATGTTGAAGTAATAAATCTGGGTACCGAAGAAGACAAGAAAGAGGTCAAGATCGGAGCTGCCTTAGAAGAGTCCGTCAAGACCCGCTTGACTGCTATGCTTCGAGAATATGTCGACGTCTTCGCATGGTCCTACCAAGATATGCCGGGTTTAGACACTGACATCGTGGTGCACAAGCTACCTCTCAGAGCAGATTGTCCTCCGGTAAAGCAGAAGTTGAGGCGCACGCGTCCAGACATGGCAATTAAAATAAAAGAAGAAGTGCAAAAGCAGTTTGATGCTGGTTTCTTGGCCGTGACTAGTTATCCTCCATGGGTTGCTAACATTGTGCCGGTTCCTAAGAAAGATGGCAAGGTCAGAATGTGTGTGGATTACAGGGATTTGAATAGGGCCAGCCCCAAAGACGATTTCCCTCTACCTCACATTGATGTACTTGTCGATAATACTACTCAGTTTTCCGTGTTCTCCTTCATGGACGGATTCTCAGGCTACAATCAGATCAAGATGGCTCCCGAGGACATGGAAAAGACAACTTTCATCACTCCTTGGGGCACCTTTTGTTACAAGGTCATGCCATTTGGTTTGAAGAATGCAGGAGTTACCTATCAACGGGCAATGGTGACGTTGTTTCACGACATGATCCATCATGAAATTGAGGTTTATGTTGATGACATGATAGCAAAGTCCCAGACGGAGGAAGAGCACTTGGTCAACCTAGCAAAATTGTTTGATAGGCTTCGAAAGTTCAGACTGAGGTTAAATCCGAATAAGTGTACTTTCGGGGTTCGTTCTGGCAAGTTACTCGGCTTCATTGTTAGTGAACGAGGAATTGAAGTTGATCCGGCTAAGGTTAAAGCTATTCAGGAAATGCCTGAGCCGAAGACTGAAAAGCAAGTGCGTGGCTTCATAGGGAGACTAAACTACATTGCACGGTTTATTTCTCACCTGACGGCCACGTGCGAGCCCATCTTTAAGCTTCTGAGGAAGAATCAGGCCATTAAATGGAACGAAGATTGCCAGCGAGCCTTCGACCGAATCAAAGAATATTTGTTGGAACCACCAATTCTTATGCCTCCAGTGCCAGGGAGACCTCTGATTATGTATCTTACTGTGCTGGAAGGATCGATGGGATGTGTACTGGGTCAGCAGGACGAGTCTGGTCAAAAAGAGCATGCCATTTATTACCTTAGCAAAAAGTTTACCGATTGTGAGACACGATACTCACTACTCGAGAAAACTTGATGCGCTTTGGCATGGGCTGCTCGCCGACTAAGACAGTACATGCTGACTCACACTACTCTCCTAATTTCTAAGATGGATCCCGTGAAATACATCTTTGAGAAGCCGGCTTTGACAGGAAGAGTGGCCCGTTGGCAGATGATACTCACGGAGTATGACATACAATACACTTCACAAAAAGCTATCAAGGGGAGTGTGTTGTCAGAATACTTGGCCCAGCAGCCGATTGATGATTATCAACCCATGAGGTTTGAGTTTCCGGATGAGGACATCATGTTCCTCAAGTCGAAAGACCATGAAGAACCACTTCCGGAGGAGGGGCCTGACCCTGAATCCAGATGGAAGTTGATGTTCGACGGGGCTGTAAACATGAATGGGAGTGGAGTGGGTGCTGTTATTATCTCGCCAGAAGGAGTCCACACACCTCTCGCCGCTCGGTTGACCTTCGAGTGCACTAACAACGAGGCAGAGTATGAAGCTTGCATCATGGGGATCGAAGAGGCAATAGACTTGCGAGTCAAGAACTTTGAGATCTTCGGAGATTCTGCTTTGGTGGTAAATCAAGTCAATGGCAAATGGCTAGTTCATCAAGCTCGTTTGATTCCTTACCGAGATTACGTCAGGAGGCTGTTAACCTTCTTTACCGAAGTAAAGCTGAGCTATGTTCCTAGAGACGAAAACCAGTTCGCCGATGCTCTCGCAACTTTATCGTCCATGATCAAAGTTTGTCGAGAAAATTTTGTGCCTCGAATTTCGGTCTCCAGGCTTGAAAGACCTGCTTATGTCTTTGCCGTTGGTGATGATGAAGATAACAAGCCTTGGTACCACGACATCAAACAATTCCTGAAGGCTCAAGAATACCCGGCTGGGGCATCCAGTAAAGATAAGAAAACTCTTAGAAGACTGGCGGGAGGTTTCTTCTTGAATCAGGATGGTGTGTTGTACAAACGGAACTTTGACATGGTGCTGCTCAGATGTGTGGACAGACACGAGGTAGACCTGTTAATGCAGGAGGTTCATGAAGGCTCCTTTGGTACCCATGCTGGAGGTCATGCCATGGCCAAGAAATTATTGAGATCGGGATACTATTGGATTACCATGGAATCTGATTGTTGTAAATATTCCCGCAAATGCCATAAGTGTCAAATTTATGCTGACAAGGTCCATGTGCCTCCGAATCCGTTGAGTGTCATGTCTTCACCGTGGCCGTTCGCTATGTGGGGCATCGATATGATTGGCAAGATTGAGCCAACAGCTTCTAATGGGCATCGCTTCATCCTAGTTGCTATTGATTATTTCACGAAGTGGGTTGAAGCAGCTTCCTACACCAATGTCACTAAACAAGTGGTCACTCGATTTATTAAGCGGGACATCATCTGCCGGTATGGAGTCCCTGAAAGGATCATTACTGATAATGGTTCTAACCTCAACAACAAGATGATGGCTGACTTGTGTCGAGACTTCAAAATAGAACACCACAACTCTTCTCCATATCGTCCGAAGATGAATGGCGCCGTCGAGGCGGCTAATAAAAACATCAAAAAGATTGTGCAGAAGATGGTTGTGACATACAAAGACTGGCACGAGATGTTACCCTTCGCGTTGCATGGGTACAGGACATCAGTACGCACTTCAACTGGGGCAACTCCATTCTCATTGGTGTATGGTATGGAGGCAGTCCTACCAATCGAAGTAGAAATCCCCTCCTTGAGGTTGATGATGGATATCAAGCTAGATGAAGCTGAATGGCTCCGATCCAGATATAATCAATTGAGCCTCATTGAAGAGAAGCGTCTAGCAGCTGTATGCCATGGACAGTTGTATCAGCGACGAATGAAGCAAGCTTTTGACAAGAAAGTGCGACCACAAAGGTACATGCCAGGAGATTTAGTGTTGAAAAGGATTCTTCCTCCTCTCAACGATCACAGGGGCAAGTGGACACCCAACTATGAAGGACCGTTCGTGGTTAAAAAGGTTTTCTCAGGCGGAGCCTTAATGCTGACAACCATGGACGGAGAAGACTTTCCATCCCCTGTCAACGCAGACGCAGTAAGAAAATACTTCGTGTAAAAAAGGACCCGCTGGATAAAAACAGAATAAAGATCCAGGCAAAAATGGGCATCCCGGCGAGCCAAAAACAGAATAAAAGGCTCGGGCAAAAGTTAGGGAAATATTGAAAAAAAAATGTACACCCGCTGAGTTGAAAAGCCACATCGGACTACTCAGGCAAAAAA
This sequence comes from Lathyrus aphaca, assembly GCA_963966055.1. NCBI lineage: Eukaryota > Viridiplantae > Streptophyta > Magnoliopsida > Fabales > Fabaceae > Lathyrus > Lathyrus aphaca. The sequence goes on from OZ014524.1 coordinate 196,493,677, forward strand.
GGGTATCCCGGTGGATTGAAAACCTGAAAGGGCGATCCACGCAAAAGAGGGATTAACACGAACGACTGCGATCTGCGAGATCCATGACATACCTACAGTTGAGGCTATCCTAAGGGTTGAAGATCAGTTCACTTACTTTTTCTCAAGAGGCAGAGCGAGCGGAGCGTCTTGAAGACATACGAGTCATAACTGGGTTGAGACTTGATGAGATTCTTTTCTCACATTGCCAATAGGGTAGTTTGTTTTTCTTTTAGTTGTTCCCTCATTCCAGGGAACTGCTTCCTTTGTATTGCCTATTCAAGGCCACCTTTCCAAATCAATAAAAGTTCAACTTCAGTCAATTGACTATTTTGTTTCTTTATTTCTACTTTTTCATCTAGCATTGATTGATTGTGAAAACGTCTAGCAAATAATAACTTGCATTGTGTTATGAACATTTGAATGTTTTCTAACTCGTGCAGGAGAATAGAAACATTTAATACAACTCTGAAAGGGTGCTGAGATACCTAGACAATGATTCATGCTATGAGCCTGGGGCAAGCAGGTCCCAAACTAATTCTCTATGTTGCAGGTACTATCGATTGTGTTCATGCAGGTACAAGTACTGGTGTTGCTGACAGAGCTAAAGATCATTATCCATGATGGGCTTTCCATTTTGTTTGAGCAGAAACAAGTATCTCCCAGGGTGTTTCCAATCATTCCCAGCCATGTGGAAGTTGAAATTTCACCCAGCAAGGTAGCAAAGAGTAGGTGCAATCCCCAAGCAGAAAGTTCCCTTAAAACAGGGGCAATTCTCGGCAGTATAAGGAGTGTCTTGCCTCCCCAGCAGTTGCTTCCTCAGCAGTGTCATGCCTTCGGTTCCCAGGAAGTCCTCGCTTCCCCATCAGAGTTCAAGAAGGGTCCATTTCCAGCAGGGTCTTGGCACTCCAATCTCAAAGTCCAATTTATTTTTGGCAGTGGCGGCTATTCTGAGCCAGTGAATTATTGACAGCTTTCCCGCAGAGTTGTTTCCTCCTCATCCAGATGAACCAGATCAATGCAGTGATTATCGTTCCTCCCCAGCCAAGCTATCTGGGATGCCTGCAGTCTCCTTATCAGGAGACCTCTTTGCATTGTCATTCGCATAATCATCATTGCGTCTGCATCCTCCAAAGCGTAGCATTTCCATCGTTATGGAGCATTACGCCATAAATTCAAACATATGCATGCCAGCATGGGCCAGTTTTGAGGTATATTACATACGACTTATAACATCTTCTCAACCTGAAGTACTCCACACAGAGGATACCAACATCATTTTTTTCAGACATCCTTGTCTTTTCAAGTCAATGTTGGTCACTTATTCCGCGTCTTGTTTGGTACAACAGTCGCGTCACAGTTTCTCGTTTTGTACAACGGTCCTTTTTGCTTGGGTTCTCGTTTATGTACAACGATCCCGTTCCATCTTGTCCTATTTTCTTTGTGTTTGGTTATCAGTCGAGGCTGGTATACCTTTGCGTCTCCATTCGAGGATGGTTTCGTGTTAGATCCGAGGATCTTTTGGATTGTCATTCTTGGATGGCATTCTTTTCTTCAAGTCCTTCCGAGGTTGGTCTTGTTGTTGTGGCTATTATTCGAGGATAGTAGTTCACTTTTTGAGCTTATTGATCGAGGTCAGTTTGTCTCTTTTGCAAAGTCTGTCTGAGGTCAGCTTTGTGTTTGGTTATCAGTCGAGGCTGGTATACCTTTGCGTCTCCATTCGAGGATGGTTTCGTGTTAGATCCGAGGATCTTTTGATTTGTCATTCGAGGATGGCATTTATTTTCTTCAAGTCCTTCCGAGGTTGGTCTTGTTGTTGTGGCTATTATTCGAGGATAGTAGTTCACTTTTTGAGCTTATTGATCGAGGTCAGTTTGTCTCTTTTGCAAAGTCTGTCTGAGGTCAGCTTTGTGTTTGGTTATCAGTCGAGGCTGGTATACCTTTGCGTCTCCATTCGAGGATGGTTTCGTGTTAGATCCGAGGATCTTTTGATTTGTCATTCGAGGATGGCATTTCTTTTCTTCAAGTCCTTCTGCGGTTGGTCTTGTTGTTGTGGCTATTATTCGAGGATAGTAGTTCACTTTTTTGAGCTTATTGACTGAGGTCAGTTTGTCTCTTTTGCAAAGTCTGTCCGAGGTCAGTCTTTGTTGTTGATGGTTATTGCCTGCGGCCGATATACTATCGTGTTTCTATTCCAGGATGGTTTTAGTATTGGATTCGAGGATCCCTCGTGAGTTGTCGTTCGAGGATGGCATTCTTCCTAGCATATTTTCACCTGGTTCTGTTTCCACTGCCTATTCAGAGGTCAAAATCAAAAATATATAAATAAATAAAGGGCAGATGGCATTTATGTTGCCCTCAGTGTGCAAATTTTCAGGTTTTATTCGAGTATTCAATCACTCCCTGCCTTGAACGTATAAAAGCCGTTGCAATTATTCGTTCAGGCTTGCAGATGATTGAATAGGGGCAGCTGTAATACCTCAAAATTTGCCCTCATATTTATTCCCTCTATTGGCTCGTCATTTTGCATTCACCTGCATTTGTCACCAGGTCATTTATATCATAGTAGTTCATTTCATTATTTCATAAGGCATGTGATCAAGGCTCAAGGAAACTAGGGTTCTTTGCACCTTATCTGTATCTGCCAGGGATTGAAATGATAAGGAATAGTCACTAGAAAATGACTCCACTTCAAATACAGTTGTTCAGTTGTGTTTCGATCTGGATAGGAGTTTGACCTAGTTGTGGTCAAACTATCAAGAGATTGTTGCAACCGCAGGTTTGTTTGGGCCATTGGACTATTTCCTAGACAATGCATATTCAGAGTTCATGTTGTCGTGCATTGGGATTCATCTGTCTATCGAACAGTGTTTGGTGTGAATTTTGGTTCATGTCTTCACCTGTATTCGAATAATCACGGCATATTTCAGACGATTTAAAAGGGTGTGACCCAGATGGAGAATTATTCGATGGTTCGAAAGTGGTCATGTTCATGGGCTGGTGGAAGAATATAAAATAGACCTTGGGTTAAAATCGATATTTCGTGCATTGTTTTGTTCTCATTGTTATAAACCCTTCCCGATCATTCTGTTCCCCTTTCATCTTTTTACCTCAATTTCCATACGTTCAGCTTCTCTTTATTCATTTTTCCATTTTACCTTTGTCCATATCCAATTACCATTTCATTTCAATTTCATTTTTGAAATAATTTACATAATTGAACTAAATATTAGTATTATCTTTAGTCCGTATTCACTTATTCTGTCCATCCGACTTCCTTCATAATTCTATTTGGGATTTATTTTCATTTATTTAAAGATTTACTATGGCCCAATTCTCCAAGACTCATTCTAATTTCAAATCATTTTTAAGAATTATAGTGGTATGGGATCTAAATTCATCCCAAAGTCTGCCATTGTCATTTCCTCATATATTCTTTGGTTCACTCATGAGTAGGCTATATTAATGAATTAAATGGAAATTGATTTGAAATGTCATCAAGCAGAAGAGAGAAGTTACAGCCTACTGCAGCTTAATTCATCAAGAATTCATTATACACAGTTCATGAGAAAAATACAAAAAAAAAGAAAAAATGGGAAATAAAATTAGCGGTTGGCACTTTGCTTGCAGTTACGTAACGAAATCATGTGAATCAAACAATAATCTTTTCATGATCTTCATCATTCTATGGTTTTCTGAAATTCTCCCAAACCAATCAATGCGTTTCTCAATTCATCTCTAAACAACGCAGCATTAGATCAGATCGCTACTCCTCCGCAGCTTCATTCCAACGCAAACTCTCCATCCCAAATCACATTATCGTTTCACTGAAATCAGTCTCTTTGCCACATTCCAGACGTAGAGTTGTTGACTGAATTTTCCAATTGTCTTGCTGAGCTGAATATAAAATTAAAACAGTCCATAAGAGATTTCTCAACCAAGGGGATAGTGCTACAATGTCGGACACAAAATAAATGCCGTCGTTCAAGTCTTACCAGGATCAGACGAATTTGTTCGTGAAGGATTATATACTGGCAGACTCTTTGATTCCGTATACTTCTGTTATTGGTGGCATTCTTGCTTGCAAACTGATCTATGATCTTACTCATCTCATTGGTACTAATTACTTTAAGACCTATTCCAGCTTCTCAAAATCCAACGGATCGAGTGGAATAACCGATCTATATCAGCCATTCACCCTTATCCATATCAACCTGCACATAAAAAAGGGGGGAATCAGTTTCAAAGCTTCATGACTTGTTGGCAAAAAATGATAACTAACAGCCAAGGGAATTTCAACAGAAAATACAGAGGAAGAGAAACTCGGCCAAACGGGACGCAGATCACTCTTCAATTGAGGACCTCTTCAGTGCTATCAGATGAATCCTCATCACATCTCCATTGACTCACCTCAGCCTGCATAACATCACAAAAAAATCAATTCATCAGTGTAACATTAAAAAACGCAAGTTGAAACCACTAGTTACAAAAACTCAGCCAATGTAACTAACTTCAAAAACCTCAATCACAACAGAAAAACTAACAAACTAACTCATAACCAAATCTAACAGAAATGCATAACAGAAAAGTAACAGAATTGAAGTTGATTTTACCTGAAGCTTCCAGAAGGTTTCCCTGAGAATCTTCCAGAAAGATCTGGATAATCAGCTCCTATAAATCAGGAGCATTACTCCTCTGAATTTTTTTCACGATTCCAATTTCTCTTCCACAATTTTTCCTCCTTCAACAATCTCCTCCAACCCTTTCTCTTCTCAAAATCCTTCAGTTTCTTCTCCAATTCCAGGTGCAAGAACACGGATTCACAATGATTCAGATTTGCACAAGAGAAGAAGAGGAACAAGAATCATGTAGCAAGCGTTTATGAAGCAGTTTCACAACATACGGATGAAAGGGAGGCATCATCGTTCTTCCCCCCAACCAATCGGATTTTCGCCGTTTTCCTTTGAACCAAATGGAAGCAAGGATACATTAACTGGTCAATAGAAGTTCTCAATCGTTGCAAGCCTTCATTCGCGTTTTGCTTGTCGTCGTCGATTCAGGTACACGCGTCTCTCCCCCTTTGATAGTCACGGCCGCGTTTAAGAGTTAGGGTTTCTGGATTGGGGATATGAAAGGAGCCTAGCATGATTGAGGGGCTTTCAGCTCCTTTCTCTTTGTTTTGTTTTGATTTACGGATGAAGGAAAACCTAGCTTTAGTTTAGGGAAGAGTTGAAGTAGGAGGTAGGGTCTGTGACGGTGGCGGTGTGAGGAAGAAGAAGGTGAGGCTGAGGTGCGGCGGAGATTTGAGAGAGAAGAAGAGGAAAGGGGTTCGGCGGCGAGAGGAAGAACCTCTTAGGGTTTTTACGTTTGTTCTTCAGCTTGCCTTTTGGCATTTGTTTAGTTTTGTTGTTGTTAATTATAAGAAGAACAATTAGGTCAATTAGTGGAATCTCAAAGAGATATTAGGAAATTAATGATAATTAAATGTTGTAAATCCCAATTAATTGCATTGTTCAAATATTTAATGAGATAAGATTAAGAGTTTAATCAAATTTTATGTTAAGAATTTACAGTGTTGTTAAAGTAATATTATTAAGATTAAGATTTAATTCATTTTTTAATTCAGATTTTAATTGAATATTATCATAAGATTGGAATTTAATCTTTTTTATAAGATTAGAATTTAATCCATTAATTAGAATTTAATCCATTAATTTTTTATAAGATTAGAATTTAATCCATTTTTTTTATAAGATTAGTTAATTCATTAGTTTAAATCAAGTTTTTTTTTGAAAATATTAATTCATTCTCCTAAGTTAAGGTTTTAGATTAAATTTCATAATAGGATTAGTTTAATTCTTTTGCTTAAATTAAGATTTTAGAAATATTAGAATTTAATTCATTAATATTAGATTAAAGGTTTGATTCACAAGATTATTAGAATTTAATTAAGATTTTAGGAAATATTATCTTGAGATTAGTCCAATTTATCCTTTAATTTAATTAAAAGATATGTTTAATTCCTACACCTCCTCTCATAAGCCCATAGAAAATTACAGCACAAAAAGATTGATTTTTGCACCCCCTGGGCTCTCTCTTTTTTTTTTACGAACTGGGCCTGGGATTTTTTTGATATCCGCACCCCTGTTTCCAGGACAATTAGAAACAAGCTGAAAATGTTGCCTGTTGTACCCCCTCCCAAGGCTGCGAATTGGGCCTGTTTCTTTTTCCTATTAGCACCCCATTTCTGAGCCCAGTTTATAAGATAATTAGGAAAATATACTAAGGACACCCCCTGCATTATTTCTTTAAGATTTTTATTTTAAGTTAATCATAGTTAGAATTAAATTCATAAAAAATAGTAAAAATCATTAGAAAATTCCCCAAAAAATTCCAGTAGTTAAATAAGTCAATTTAGAAATTTGTGATGTTTTTATTTTCTGAAATTTGGTTATTTTTGAATTAATTCTGGATTTTTCTTTTAATTAGCTTTATTGAATTTCTTATAATTATGCTGAATTTTGTTCATTTTATTTAAGTAACTTCCAGCAACTTTTTTGAGCCATTCTTTTTTCTGTAATTAGAAGACTCATAATATTTCTTAGGATATTTTTAGTGGATTTTTTGGGAGTTTTTATCTTAGGTTTTAATGGTATAATCCTTAGGAATTAGTAGTTAATTCTTAGCTGGAAATAATTAATTGTTAGGCATAGAAAAAATAAGATTTTTTAGAATCCCACTTAATATAATGTTTTAGATAGTGATAAAACCCTATAGTTTAATTGTCACAATTTTTCTAGAGGTTTTAATATTTTTTAGAATATTAGTTTTAGGCCTAGTTATGCATAAATCCCATTAGTTAATCATAGTTAGAAATAATCCAATAAAAATAAAAATAGGTTAGTTTAAATTTAGGCATAGAATTTAATTTAGACTTAGGTTAGTTCAATTAAATTTTTAGAATGAGAATTAGGCCTAGCTTAGATTTAGTACTTAGGTTTGAAACTTCATTATCACTAGAACTAGAATAAATAAAATAGACTATTTTTTTAGTTCATGCCTTTAAATGCATTTTTAGAATCTTATTTTCTTATGGTTAATTTCAATGGTTTTTTGCTTCTTTTAATTGTTACAACTTGTATAGGCTTCCCCATTGTCCTTAGAATCAACTTAACTTCATTAAGAAGTAAGTTGAATTCTAATGGTTTCTAAGTTTCCATTAGGAGTAGAAAACCTCACTAACCATTAGGACCACTTTGTAAATACATAACAAAATTAGGATTGAGTCTTAGTCCTTTAGTTTTTACCTTTTTCAACTTGAGTCATTCTCTTCTTATCTTCAAACAAAATCCAAAAACACTTAACAAATAAATGAAATGATTCCTTGTGTATAGCCTTATTCCATGAAGCACTTGCATTCATTCCATCTTGGAGTGGTGTAAGCTTGCTTATCATGATGCACAAGTCTCATCAAGGAGTTGTTCACAAAGAAAACTTAAAAAATACTTCTTCACAAAAGCAACAAAAACACTTAATAAAGTTCAACAAGCTAGTGAACTTAAGCCCTAATCCTAGGAAACCAGTTTTGGATAAATTCTCCTTGCTGGGTATGCTTGTTCTATTATTCCATCTTGGAATGTAGAGTCAAGTGTACATTCCATGGAAAAGAGTTTGAATTCACTTCCTTGTGCCAAATTCATACAAAACTTCTTTTAAAAGACAAAAACAAATAACAAGCGACTATCCTGCGGGAACTTCTTTTCTCATCTCATTCACTCACAACGCGAACTCGCGACGACTTGTCACACATGCAAGACGGTAAACGCACTCGTACTAGACGAGCCTGCAACACCTGAGCATAGACATACGCAGTTCCAGCTGTAAAAAACACAAACAAATAGTTCCCGCCTAGGTTAGGCGAACTACGTCGACTCTGATCCTCATTATCCCGATGAGGTACGTAGGCAGCGGGGTAGGGCCCGTTCGAGCACATTCTTTATTTTCCCTACATTTCCCTTTTTTTTCATTTTCTTATCTCAGTTCCCTTTCTCATTTCATTTCCATTCCAGTTAGCGGTTTTATTCAGCAGTATTCGTATTTTCTCACCCTTTGAAACAAACAAGCAAGCGTGGATCCCGTCGGGTACGACGGACGATCTGGGGTGCTAATACCTTCCCAGGTTGTAACCGACTCCCGAACTCAGATCTTTGGTTCGCAGGACCTTGTCCTTTCCTTCTTCCTCAGGTTTGTGCAACATTACCTTTCCCATTCTTTCGGGATAAAAATGTCTGGCTGGCGACTCTAACCTTTCCGCGCCACTTTCGCGTTTGTACTAGGATGAAAATCCCGGGAGCGACAACTGGGTTATATGATCAACCATACTCTCTACAGAAGGTGGAGTCCTCTCAAACACTATGGTATATTTATCCATGAGACATTGAATTCCATCTCTCAATCTCCAGCAGCTATCTGGCTTATAGGTACAATACAAACAATCTTCACGACAACCTGGAAAGAACCCAGCTTGTACTAGCTTCTTCTTAATGACAGACAATGGTGTGGTCAATTCTGCAACTGAATAGATATGTGAATCTTCATCAATGGCATTGACAGTCTTCTCATGATTTGGCATGGGAGCAGTAATCACATTTGGAGTACCCGGAGGGTCAAACTCAATTTCTCCAGCCTCAATCATATCTTGGATTTTGTTCTTCAAGACCCAGCAGCTATTGGTATCATGTCCCTGACAGTTCGAATGATACGCACATCGTGCATTAGGATTGTACCTGGGAGAGGTAACATTGGGATTCTGAGGAGCATCTTTCAGAGTGATAAGTTCAGCCTTCAACAAGTGTTGCAATGCTTGAGCCATTGACATGTTGATCTTTGTGAACTGCCTTCTAGCCCTCTATTGGTTGCCCTGTGGCTGCTCTGGTGTTGTAGGAGTTGGATTTGAGATATGAACTGCGCTCACAGACTGATGCCTTCTATTACGATCAGGTTGACCATAAACAGCATTTGACTCTTTCTTTCCACTGGGAGGCTTCTTTGCAGCACCTAATGAAGAAGTACCCACTTGAATCTTGCCACTCTTTATACCATTTTCCATGCGCTCTCCTGTCATTATCAACTCAGTGAAGCCAGATGATGAGCTTCCAATGAGATGATTGTAAAAGGGACCATTCAACGTACACATGAACATATCAACCAACTCCCTGTCAGTTAAAGGGGGTTGTACTCTTCCAGCTAAATCTCTCCACTTCTGAGCATACTCCTTGAAGCTCTCTTTAGCACCCATAGACATGCTTTGTAGCTGCATGCGAGTGGGGGCTAAATCAACATTGTATTGATACTGCTTATAGAAGGCTTCAGCAAGATCATTCCAATCACGGATGTTGACACTCTCCAACTGATAGTACCATTCCAATTGAGCTCCAGATAAGCTCTCTTGGAAGAAATGGATCCATAACTTCTTATCAGCAGTGTGGGGTTGGATTCTCCTGACATAAGACCTCAGATGCAGCTTGGGACAAGAGACCCCATCATAAACAACAAAAGTAGGAACCTTGAAACCAATGGGTATGACTACCCCAGATATCAGACTCAAATCTTCAAAATCCAGCCCAGAAGACTTCTGTAACTCCATAGCATCCATTCTATCCACCAGCATTTTGAACTTATCTTCATTAGGCTCATGATAGTAGTTGGCTTCAGAATCAGAGTCCCCCATAGTGTTGTGGAGACTACCTCCCTCTTTTTCAGACTCTTCAGACTCATAATCTTCAACTGGTTCTTTGGTCTTGGCAAGACCTCTGAACCTTCTTCCCATGTTGATCAGGCCACCTGACCTTCTAGTCTTCTTAGTCTTCTTGGCCAGCAGTGTCTTCAATTCATCCTGCCCCTTGGACAAGTTCAGGATCAGCTCTTGGAACTGTACATTTTGTGCCTGGAGATCCTTAACTGTTTGTTCAAGAGCCATTGCTGAAATAAACAGCGAGAAGATAAGAAACCTGTGCACAATAAACCTGTGATGCAATGACATGATATGTGAATGCATATGCAATGTTTTCAAGGACCGTAGGATTTAAATTTGCTTAAACAAACAAGAAGGTAAACTTTTATTAGTAATAAATTTGTCTTGCCTCTTGGGCTTTACAGAAATGAAATGAAATAAATACAAAAGATGGGGTTTTAAGTCTCCCATGGACGTTTCCTCTTTGTGTTGAGGTATGAGTTGAGATTCCGTTCCTCGTGAAGTTGCTTTGTTAGTTCCAGGATTCTTTCTTGGCTTGCTTTGTAATGAGCCTTGAAGGTATCCCTTTGCTCCTTCAACTGGATCCAGGACCTCTGTAAATCTTCCATGTCAGTAGGCATGTCTGGGTGAAGGATGGTATAAGCAGTATCTCCTTCAGTAACAGGTTCCATGGTAACTGGCAGGATAGCAGGATATGGCATCATGAGAGTCTGAGCACGAGATCGTACCCATCTGAGATAAGCTTCCATAGGAATAGTGTACTTAGGCTCCAGAGTCTTGCTGTCAACCTTGTTCACTTTTCCCCATGCTCGTATGAATCTCTGACGGTAACCTCGAAGATCGTTGTCGTAATCAAACACAATACCCTGAATCAACATGTCATGTGGGCCATCACTCCGAGCGTAACCAAACTGTCGTAATGCTAGAGAGGGGTTGTAGGTAATGCCTCCTCTTATGCCTAGAAGTGGGACATTAGGAAACTCCCCACAACGGTCAATGATAGTGACATTCTCCATAGATCTGGAGCACCAATGAATATCTGAATGCGAGAGTGACATGATCCTTTTGGACCACCTGAACCCTTGCTCATTCTTCATCACTGAGCGAGGAAGGTGAGAAATAAACCACCTAGATAGCAAAGGTATGCAACACATCAAAGTTCCTCTTGCCCTTGTAGTACGAGTATGAAGAGAGTGCAGAATGTCTCCAAGCAATGTAGGCACTGGATTGTGACTCAGGAATATGTTGATGGCATGAACGTCTATGAACTGATCAGGATTGGGAAACAACACTAAGCCATATATCAACAAGGCTAAGATCTCCTCAAAAGCATCATAGCTCTTAGCTTTCAAGAACACTTGAGCTTTATCCATTAATACCTTAGCAAGAATACCCTTAACTCCGCTTCTCGTTTCTAGAACAATGTCAGACTTCTTCAGATGTAGAGCTGCAGTAATAACCTCTGGTTTAAGCTCCTTTTCCAAGCCTGTGAAGGGTCTTTGATCAAGAACAGGTATACCCAGAAGTTTAGAGAATTCTTCCATTGTAGGAACCATCTGATAGTCGGGGAATATGAAGCAATGGTGCTTAGGGTCAAAGAACTGAAACAGAACACTCATCATGTCTTCATCGAACCCTGAAGTGACTAGATCCAATAAGTGACCATGTATCTTGATGAACTGGGAATGATCAGACACTCGAGAAACCAACTCTTTAAGCTTAGCAGGTATGCCCACAAAGTTGATCCTGATGGTGTTTCTACGAGCAGAAGCCATGACCTGCAACAAAGAACAAAGATAAATCCTTTGGTCCTTGAAATGGTTAGTGAAAATGCTATGCTTATGATGCACGATGATGTCATGATGTTATGCTCAATCACAAACATGTGGCACACACAAACAAGTCACACCATAGCCCTAGGTTTAAAGGCTTGCATGAGGTTTAAAGGTAAGTACCCTCCCCTGAAGTTAGTTGGTTCATCCTGTCCTACAAAAGTAACCAGGTTCTAAGGGATCTCAATATCATTGATCCTTCACAAGGGTGGTTGTTCAGTAGGCAACTTACTTGCCAACCAAAACCCTCCAAGTTTAAGATCTCAATGAGCGTAGCATCGAGTATCAACCAACTTCAGTCTGCACCAAAGCCGGTTATCTCACTACTTTTCTAAAGGCCAAGATGGGATAACTAGGGTTCTAAAAGTTAGTTAGTTCATTGACAACATATGGCAGCCTCATATTATCCTCAACTTGACTTAAGGAACATAAGCACCAACCAAGAAGTCACACTAACTATGGCCACCAGATCAACCATATCGGTATACGCCGTACAGTTTCCTTGGTCTATTGCCATTTACCTAAGGTACACTAGATCCGGGTTAGGATCTTTCACACATAAGAGCACCCCAACAGATAAGTATAAAGCAAACAAGGCAAACAATTTTAAAGTGATCTAATTCCTAAGGGTACCCCTCTTTTATTAAATCCCCAGCAGAGTCGCCAGTTCTGTAACACGGTGGGAGAACTTACTTTAGTTATGTTGCGGATAGCAAGAGTCGCCACCGACTTTTATTTTATCCAAAGGAAAGGCATAAAAGAACAGGAAAGACCTTTTAAAAGATTTTTGGGTCCGGGGGGTAGGTTATGTAAAGGGAAGGTGTTAGCACCCTTTACATCCATGGTTATCCATGGGCTCTTAGTTACTTAGCTCACTTTAAAATGTTTTGGGAAGTGTAGTGTGTGATTAAAAATTTTCTTAAGAGTTTTATAATGATCCATGTACGGATGCGTAAAAACCTTTGTTTTGAAAATTGTTTGAAATATGTGAAGTGTTTGAAAAGTTTTGAATAGTGAGCAAGTATCTAGGAGGAACCTACCCTAAATTTTAAGTCTTTTCTGTTCTTGAATCCCTTAAATGGTAAGACTATCCCTATTATTAAGGAATAGGTAGTCATTACCTTGGATGTGAGGGACAAGTGAAGGGACATCTGTTATTTAGGCAACTGTGGGGTGTATAAGCAATTCGAAGGGACTATCATCTTTATTCGAAAGGGACAAGATCATTACGAAGGCAACATTCGAAAGGGACTTGATCTTTTATCTGTTAAGGGACTAGATGATGTTAAATTGAGGGGCTTTGCTTTATACACCCTACTTGACCTTTTTTGTAATAGGCAACATGAGAGGTATCCCTAAGGAAGTGAGATGGCGATCAAAGATCGACTTACGTGTGTGAGTGTACAATTTTAATATTTATCTTTTAAATTAGTGAGCTAAGTTAATTTTAAACATACAAACATGTTACACTCCCTATTTACTAACCATAGCATAAAATAAATATTTACACATTACTACTAAATATTACATCCAGGAACAATTACATAATAATAATTAAGGCAAATTAAATAAATAAACAAAAATAATAAATAATAATAATAATTGGGTTAGTGAAATAATAATAATAAAAATAATCACAATGTGGTTAGTAATAATAAATATAAAAATAAACATAATTAATAATATAAGCAAAAAAATATTAAAAGATTAATGAATAATTATTATTTTAAGATTTAGAATAAAATATAAACAATTATACTAATTATTATGAAATTTTAAGTTATATGCAAATTATAAAAATTAAGTTAATTATAAACATATTATGAAAAATAAAATTATAATTGCAAAATTAAATTAACAATTTTTAACTATTTTTAAACATATAATAAAAATTATTTACATACAAAATTAAATTATAAACAATTTATAGAATATTATCATATTATGAAGATAGACTTAATTATAATTATATTTACAAAATCTTAATTATTTTAAACAATATTTAAATTACCAATTATAAAATATGTACATGATTAAATAAAATAGAATTAATTATAATCATACTATTATATTTACAAAATTAAGAATTATAATAAAATTACATTTTTAATAGAAGCAAATTAGAGTTTGATTTAAAAATATTAAGATTTATTTATTAATTAAAATATAAGCAATAATTTAAATAAATAATATTCACAATTAAGGTTTTAGAAAAAATAGTTTTAGGGTTAATCTTGATTTATAGTTTAATTAGCATTAATAATAATAATAAACAAAATAAAACAAATAATGGAGAAAAGAAAAAAAAGGAACTTACCTTGGCTGGGAATTGAACCCAACCCCTTTGCTTTCATGAACTCCAGCCAGCAAGACTCTCCACTGGGCCAGCGCGCGCATGTGTTAAGGAGAGAGGTCCAATTGGTTTTGTTGTTTGTTCCTGGAAAATCATGAGAAAAGAAAAAGAAACAAAACAAAAGGCCTGAGGGGGATCGAACCCAGGACCTTTGCACAACACACAAACACACTTACCATTCCAGCCGGGAGGGCGCATCTGTTAATATAATGACTATAGTACATAATATATTAAGTCTAATAGTTAAACTGAAAAATAAGAAAAAATTGTGGAAGCCAGGATTCGAACCCAGGCTTGCAAGCATCATACACGCACACTTCACCACTGGGACACACGCTTGTGTGTGATAAATAAACAGAAACAAAAACATAATATTTTAAATCAAATTTTTGAATTATTTTTCGCGCGCAGCCAACTTCATCTTCTTCCTTGAATTCGTAGGTTTTCCTGCGAAATTTCCTGGGAGATTTCCTACGATTTCTCCTGCGTGTTAAAACCTGCGAATTAACAAACACCAAGCAAACAGCAAAATTTCTTTAAATTGATGAGTGAAATAAGTTCCTTGAGGTCCATACAACACAACCACATCCTTCAAACTCATTTATATGTGATAAATCATAAAACCCTAATTGAGGTCAGTAAACCCTAACTATGGCATATCTCGATTTAGTCCATGAAACTCTAATTTAACTGTCCAGTAAGCTTCCATGCAAAGAAACAAACACAATTAGTCAATCAAAATCAATTAAAAACTATTGAAACCATGAAATCGAAAAAAATTCAAATGTTGAATGAACACGGATTCGGTTTATGCAATTCATGAGGTTTTGGATGCAAATAATGATTGGTATCGCATCAGAGATGTTCAAGGAACATGTTTGAACCTTTAGAATGCTTTGATATCACCTCTAACCAAGAATCCGAATTATGAGCTTTAGGTGAATTTTTGAAGATTGAAACTTACTCTTGAGGCCAGAATTTCGTGCCCAATGAATAGGGTTGTGTTATGTACTTATAGTGTAATGATTTTAGGTCGAAACAATTGATGGTTGTGTGAAGAAATTGATTGAAAAATATTAAGACTTAAAATTCAAATATTCTTGAATAAACCCTTTCTATTTCAAGCCAATCACCATTATTTTTGTATCAATTTGATCCAAGCAACCTTTATGACTTTCTAGAAACTCAACTTTTTTTAAATATTTGATTTTTCTATTTGATTTTAATTTAAAATGATTTTAAATGAATAAAATAAAAATAAAAAAAATAAAATAATAAAAAATCTGAATTTTAGAGATTTGGGTCGTGCATGGAGTATTGGTATGGATTGGATCATCATATGGCAAGCCCATTTAGAAAAAATTGGTTTTAAACCTCCATTTTCTTCATAAACCAACCAAAAATTTCCCAACTTTGCAAGGGCACAAATCCTTCAATTTTAATGCTATGAGGGTGTTCTTGGACATTTTGGAAAGCTTGAAGAGTCCTCTAACCAACACCACTGGTTTCATGTTCATATAATTTACCATTATCAAGTTATGCCCTTTTGAAGTTGTTGACTTTTTGTTGACTTTTAAAAGGACCTATAATGTCTTAGCTCATACCTTCCAAATGAAGCATTTTTGGGCTTGGCTTGTGAGACACAAAGTTGTAGAGAATTCAATTTCCTTCAAAATGAGCTTTGGATGGAAAATTGGTGATGAAGCATGTGAAAGTTATGGCTGGTCAAAGTTCAGTTGACTTTTCCTGAGGAAACCCTAATTTAGAAACTCCTGATTCTTGATGATCTGAAATCTCCTTGATGAATCATGATCAACCCTTGATCAAATGATGAATTTTACTTCATATACTTGATGTTGGCAAAAAATCATGAAGTTTGACTTTGGTTTGACCACAGTTGACCTCAGTTTGACTTTTTAACTGCTTTAACTGATTTTGACTTATCTGATCATCTGACTGAGCAAACCTTTGAGAAAAGTCTTGAAACTTGTCATGGGGGTTCTTAGACACATATAAGATGTTATGAAGCTAACTTGAAGTCTTGGAAATCCATTTAGCCTGATTAAAGTCAAAACCCTAGTTTTGGATGCACTGCTTAGGAGGATGCATTGTCTGAGGGAATTGTCAAACTTTCTGACTATTTGTAAACTTTGTGAACCTTGTGAACCTCATAAGATGTCTTGTGAACCTCATGGGAGGTCTTGTGAGCCTTTTGAACCTTGTGAACCTTGTGAACCTCATAAAGTGTCTTGTAAACTTCATGAACCTCATGAAAGGTCTTGTAAGTATTGTGAACCTTGTGAACCTCATAAAGTGTCTTGTAAACTTCATGAACCTCATGAAAGGTCTTGTAAGTATTGTGAACCTTGTAAACCTTGTGAACCTTCTTAGCACACAAAGTCTTGTATTGTGAGGGAAAATTTTGGGGTGCAACAATAGGTTGGCTCACCTTGGCTGTTTAGAAGAACTGTGGGTGTAGGGGTGGCAGTCGAAGGAGGTTGAGAAACACCTACTCCAGCCTATTGTAAAGAAAGGTTAGGTCGAATTTATGAAAAAAGATTAAAAGATAAGAGGTAAAAGTCTAAAGTACCTCATTTTCTCCATTGCCTGGACTAGAGTTGGCACTCTCAGGAGCACCACCAGTGGGTTCACCATATACTTAATATTAAACTAAACCCCATATACTTAATATTTCTAATATTATTAAAATATTAAGCCACCCTAAAAACTTCACAAAACATCACTTAACTTCATAAACATCAAAATTCATAAGAAAACACATCAATATAATTAAAATCGACTTTGGGGTGTTACATGGGGTCCTGAGTTTTCTCAGTTTCTTCTTCTTCTTCTGCATCAAAGGATGCACTTATTTCCCAGGAAATCTGGCTTACTTGGCCAAGGCAGTCCTTGATAGAAACATCGTCATACTCACGCTCAGAATCCTCAGTGTGAGATTGTTGAGTAGCTGTTTTAGCAGGCGAGTTTTTGGTGGCTTTGACCATTGGGGAAGGAGCAGCTTATGTATTAATGGGTTGGTTAATCTCACTTAAAGAGCTATAACCAGAGCCAAAATCAGAAGTTGGGTGATAGGTTGGCCCACCTTTCCTGTTTAGAAGAATTGTGGGTGTAGGGGTGGCAGTCGAAGGAGGTTGAGAAACACATACTCCAGCCTGTTGTAAAGAAAGGTTAGGTCGAATTTATGAAAAAAGATTAAAAGATAAGAGGTAAAAGTCTAAAGTACCTCATTCTCTCCATTGCCTGGACTAGAGTTGGCACTCTCAGGAGCACCACTAGTGGGTTCACCATAGGGGTTGAAGGTTCATCTTCGACACCACCTAGAGCATGTGCTTTTCCCACAACTTTGGCCACCTTGGAGGTAGGTTGGCCAACAACACTAGGAGACTGTGCAGACTTCCTTTTCCTCTTGAGGGGCTGCTCCTCAAGGGATTTATCATCATCTAAGTAGATGACAGTGGAAGCCTTTTTACCCTTCTTTAGGGGCGTCGAAGGCATTTTGGTTGTCTGAAAGGAGAATAAAAATCATTAGATGGAAAGCATGTGAAGAGATGCATGAATAAGGATTTTGAAGTACCTTAATGCCTCCATTGTTCTCATGCTTTATTACCACTCCTCTGTTGGCAGTGGATTTTTTGGGAATTGCTGAAAATGACAAAGACGATTGTTATGAGTTAATAATTGATCAGTCAATAAAAGGTAAATGAAAACCTCAAACCTTCATATATGTCGGATTCGACATGAACGTCTTCGTTCCCTATATGAAGGTGCCCTTTGAAACTATCCAATGTGTGCTTAGTCGCAACCACCCTTGGGCTTTCGGCTGAGACTGCTGTCAAAGGATTTTTATTGAATCCCCATACACGAACCAGTCTAGAAAAGGAGGGGAAAATGTCACTCCAAAATCAGCAGTAGGAAGTCGAGGAAATGTTGGAGGAAAGATTTGGAAAGCCACATCATAATGCTTCTAACAAGGAATGTTCGAAAGAATTTTCAACTTATCCATATTTTGCAAAAATTTCTCCTTCAAAGTGACAGCAGCCTCACGAACAGTTTGACTAAGATCATCTGGTCGACAGTCAGTTTCAAAGTATTTTTGAAAAGCTTGTATCTCTTTGATATGAGTGGACTTACTTTTTTTGACCTTCTCCTGCATGTTAACAAAAGATAGGTCAAGCAAGGAAGAAAATTCAATAGCAGTGAGAAGGTTGTCACTGTAGTACTTGCGCCACCAATCATTAAAGGGGTGGGTGCACAAGGTAGTAGGTTGAAAGAATAATGGAGATATAATTGCTTTTTGGGCATCCCATCTGTCGAAGATGTTGGCAAGGGTATTCTCGTCAAAGAGGTTGTTATGAAAAATAACTTGTCCTTTTTTTATCATAAAGGCATATGGGGAAGCTTTGGCTCAATCCAAACTTCCTAGAAACCTAGTTTGGTTGGTAAGCAATGAGGATTGTGTCTGATCTCCCACCATTCATCCTATGGACAATGTATCTGGGAATTAGAAAGGCTTCCAAAACTAAGACAAAGTCCATGTAAAGCCTTTTTGAAGAAGAATTTGGGAAAGCCCTAGTAAACCATTTAAGGCCACACTTCCTTTCAGCAAAAAGAGCCATGAATGGTGCAAATTTATACTGATGCGCAAACATCATTATGAAACTAGGAAAGGCCCCTTTCAGGGTTTCACCATCATCACTAGGAGTAAGTTTCGCCAGTCGAACACCTTCAGTGCTTCAGCGCCTAATTTCCTCTGAGTCTTCATCAACTTTTCTGTTTCTGGGAAGTACAAGTTCAAAAGTGGCATTTAGCCAGAGTTGAAGAAGCCAAAGAAGGCCATTTAGACTCATGGCACCAGGAGTTGTTATTGGGTTCCTCAGTCAAGCGACCCCCTCACTGATAGACTCGTAGAGGCTGGTCAAGATAATTTCACTCAAGCAAACCCCCTATTATTGTGGAGTTAGTTTGCCAAAGGCAAGTATTTCTTCGCCATCTGCAATGACTTAGTGCAAAAGACATATCTTGATAACCAAAGAGTGAGGAAGGCAATATGCTCCTTATCAGAAACATTCTCATCATTTGGTTTGGAGTGATGTTTAATGAAGTGAGTGTATGTTAGCTTAGACTCATTAAAACCAATAGTATCCTCAGCATCAACAAAGGGGTCATATGTCGCATCGTCAGGTTGAAGCCATGTGATAGCTGCTATATCAAAGAGAGTGGGGGTAACCATCCCACAAGGAAGATGGAAAGTGTAATGGATGTAGTTGTCGTACCCCGAAAAATACGACCTTACGCGATCCGAAATGGACGGAGCCGCGCGCCGGACGGACTGAAGAGTCGCCACCTAATTCTATTTATTCCCGAAGAGGGAAAGGGAAGATATAGATACAACCCGGGGAGAAAGGATGAGGACAAAGGTCAACGGAACCATTGCCCGGGTTCGGGAGTCGGTTATGCAGGGGGAAGGTATTAGCACCCCCTACATCCATCGTACTCGATGGGAACCATCTAAGTTAACGCGCGAGAAAGGATGTCTATGCTTAAACGGATTGCCTGCTAGAGGGAAATGAGTTGAATTATAAGTTAGATTGGACCTAGGTGCTCGGCAAGGATTGAGATCCTCGTGCCTACGTACTCCCGTGTGCAATGGAAAAGTCAGAGCCTCGTAGTTCGGCCTACTAAGGGTAATGGTTGTTGATTTTATTACCTTTTGTTGATGAAAGGGTTTAGGAGTTGAAGTGCACTAAAGACTATGGATAGTTTATCTCGCCCAACAGGACGAGTGTCCTGCGTCGAAATAATCGGAGCGTGTAACGAAAGCTCGTTATCCCCCTTTCTACCGCTTAAGGCTCGTGGCGTACAAATCTTCTCGTATTATTAGAATGTTTTATTATCCTATGACCGCTTGACGTTGGATCAAGGGTTTGGATCTAATCAGAATATTTTGGTTTTTTGAGGTTTAGAGGGTGCATGCAAATGGAGGTTTATTTTGTGGTTTGTCAGCGAGGCACGAATCGCTCGGCTCGCAAGGATAGGAGAATCCTAATAAACGAAAATAACTGAAAAATAAAGTGCAAGTGTGCAAAGTGCAATCGCTTGGCGTTGGACCAAGGATTCGAAATTAAATAAGATGCGGAAAAAAAAATGCGTACAAAGTAAGGGGAGAGGGGTACAAAATAAATACAGGGGATTGCGAGAAATAAAGAGGTCTCGTTGTAATTAGCCCAAGAGAAAGCGTGTGTGCAGTGTGTTTGAACTATTCGAAGGCGTTCGGCCTGTTTATTCGGGACGCAACTATTCGAAGGCGTTGGACCTTTTTCGAGCGCAACTATTCGAAGGCGTTGGACCTTTTCGGGACGCGACAAAATTTGGTTCGTGAACTGCCTTAGAATCGGTTCAAAATGGGAACCATTCTATAAGGAGTCGAATCGTAATTTTTTTCTAATGCGAAAATAAATGAATAAATAAATGAATTTGCTAGAATTTAAAAAATAAAATAATGAATAATGAATTAAATAATTAAATGAAATAAATTACATTGATGTTTATTTATCGAAATAATGAAATAATGAAAAATTAATTACAAGGAGGGCCTCATATTGACCGCTCATCACCGATTAAATGTAATCGGGCGAAAACGGCCTTTTATAATATCATCGGCCCTTTAACTATCTTAGAATCGATTCAATGTTAAAACCATTCTATGAGAAGTCGAGCAAGAATTTATGCATCCATGCGGTTCTCGAAAGCACAATCAATTTATGCTCCGAAATTGCAATGCAAGGACTTAACGAATAATCAAACAATTTCCTAATAATTCTATAATTAACCAACCAACTATTATTAATTAATCAAACCAAAATCTAACTACAATTAACTATTTATTAGAACTACAAACAACAAGAAAAAAAAATGAATATGAGGTGCAAATAGAAAAAAAAAATGGGCTTAATCAAATGGTAAAGTCCAAGGAAAAATACATTTCATCATGAGTTTCTAATATTTGACTTTTTCAAAGCCATGCGACTCACGTAACAAACACGTCCCTTTCTTTTTTAGAAAAATTAAACCACCTAAAAGCATAATCATAATAAAAGGACAAAAACCAAGAAACTTTCAATTAAAAAGTTTCACTATGACAACTGAGCAGTATACCATTTTCAACCATACAAATAAATTCATTTTATGGCACTCAGGCTGCAGTATAAGCTTCACAAGGTTCACACACTCACAATAAAATCTCGTGAATAGAATTCACGCATTGCAACACAACGGTACATGTTATTGGTCACTATATGAAACAATGAACACAAGCAACATCGGCATGGTATTACAAACAAAAAGAAGTATTAATAATATCAAATCATAAATAACCTCCAGGAATGATTTTTTTTTTAACAAAACTTGACATGAATACTAAGTGAGATATATGAAAACAATATTATCTCAACACAAAAGCATCACTACAAACAATGAAAGAAATATCACATAAATCACACAATAACTAAATAAAATTAAAAAATAAATAAATAAATAAATAAAAATAAAAATCAGCCCACGATATTGCATATTATCACAAACAGTACTAAGTTATGGCTGACACAAAGTGAATCATTACCAAAATGATGAACCAATCACTGCAGCAAAAAAATAGCTTATCACACTATCAAAATCCAGCACACTCATTATCACAAATGGAATGAGAATGCAACACAAATCAACGACATTGCACAAACAGAAAGTTCTAAGGTTGAGAATTACCGAAACCGTGCCGTCGTTGCGGAAAATTCGTTGTAGCTTGAAGTACTGGGATGTTAAGCTTGTTGTTGCTGAAACTACGTTGTACGAAAACTTGACGATGGTATGGTTGGAGCAAGGATGAATGTTTCCATGTTCAAACAACTATGTTCAAACCGCATCGTCAAACCGGTGTTTCGACCCTGAAAATAAACCGCACAACATCCAGACAAAAATAAACAAAACCAATCAATTTTAAACGTGAATGTGATGATGAAAGAGAGATGAATAGAAGCGATGGTGATGAAGAGAGCGTGACAGAGGGTGGTGTTAAATATAGATGAATGGAGGCTATATGAAAGTGTGAGGTTCTGATATAGCAAGGTGTTGTTACTGATGTCAAGATGAAGAAATAAAGGAGATCATGGAGTCATGTTATTGAGTGAAGCATCATATTCTACTCTTTCTTTTTGTTTGTTACGATGATAATGAAAAGTGATTTTATGGTTTTATGAGGTTTGTATGGAAAATATGGTGGTTGTGCTTATGTTGTGAGACGAAGAGAAAAACGGGGATGGAAGATTGTTATTCATGGTGGGTGCTTTATGGACAGAAAAACGTTGAAGGTGGTGAGAGTTTTTATCAAGTAAAGATGAGTGCGGTCCGCATAACATCTGTATCAGGGTGTCCAACCTTTTCAAACGCCACCCTCTCTAGTACTCATGTTTTTGTTTATATATATATATATATATATATATATATATATATATATATATATATATATATATATATATATATATATATATATATATATATATAATAAAATAAAAAGCCAATTCCTAAACTTGGTGACCAAGTTTACTAAAAACAAATATTTTGAAAATTATTAAAGAAAATAAATAATAACTAATTAAATCAAAATAAGGATAAATTAAATATTTAAATAAACTAATTAAAAATATTTTAACTAAAAATAAATAAATGATAAAAAAAATGGTTAAATAGTCGGGTATAGAAGTTTTTTTCAAATAACTAGACTGAATGCATTAAAATTATCAGTGCAAAATAAATGACTCAGAAAAATGCAGCGTTTTGTCATATTTTAAAATAAGTAGACCGGTTAACTGACTCAGCTGATCAAAAAGTGTGACTAAAAAAAGTTTTCGAAAAATTAAAATGAGCCCGCCAAGCTGGACTACGCGAAACATAGATCAGGAATACTGACGTCTGCAAGCTCGATTTTGAAATTGTCTGTCTACTAATTTTACGCGTAGTTAAAAATTAATTCAACTGGTCTGTCTGCATATCCGAGATTTCATTCTAACTGACCTTTTAGGCATTATTTATGATGAAAAACATGTTATGTTGCAAAGTGAAAATAAAATCGAATAACTGAGAATTTTAAAATGGTAGGACAAATTTGGGGTATGACAGTTGCCCCTATCGAATTGGCTTAGACCGAGTAGGATGAACTGGCTCGCGTTCAATCTTTCAAGGTATAAGATAATTAGATATTAACAGACTCCAAATTTGTCCGAGAAGGAATTGCGAAAGTAGCAAATGAAATAAATTGGAAATGATGGGTGACACAGCAAGAATAAATTAACAAAATAAATCACTTATCACCAGAGGATGATAAGGCAAATAACTGAAAAATAAAATCACTTATCAACAGAGGAAGATAAGGCAATAGACAGAAAAATAAACTCACTTATCAACAGAGGAAGATAAGGCAATAGACAGAAAAAATAAACTCACTTATCAACAGAGGATGATAAGGCAATAAACAGAAAAAATAAACTCACTTATCAACAGAGGAAGATAAGGCAATAAACTGAAAAACAAACTCACTTATCAACAGAGGATGATAAGGCAATAGACAGAAAAATAAACTCAACTTATCACCAGAGGATGATAAGGCAATAGACAGAAAAATAAACTCACTTATCAACAGAGGATGATAAGGCAAATGACTGAAATTAAAATCACTTATCAACAGAGGATGATAAGGCAAATAACAGAAAATAAAATCACTTATCACCAAAGGATGATAAGGCAAAGGGACTGAAATTTAAACACGGCTATTGAATCTGCCAAGAGAATGCCTGGAATCTTTGATTGATATGATCTTCCGCTGGGGAAAGGACCGGAAATTTGTGCTGATCCTGGATCCTGAACCATGCACGTATGCTTGATTGTTTTGAAATGGTATTCCATAAAGATGGAGATACGATGCAAATGTTTATGCATTGAGATGTAAGTTAAAACTGTTGGGGAAAATAAAAAGCTGATTTATTTAGGTATGCACATGATGCACATGTTGCAAATGATTGATGTAAATGATGCGTATGACGTTTGATGATGCATAATGATGCATATGAGCGATTGAAAGGTGCCAGCTTGGTGGACTTTTGGTCTGGTAGTTGCCAATGGTAATTGGACTTTGGGTGGGTGGAGGGACTGATTTCCCGACACTCGATCTTTGACAATGTATGATCAGAAGATGAATCTGAGAGCTCCAAGTTTTGGTCACTTGCTGATGAGCGTAGCGACTTAATTGACATATGAAGACTGATTTCGCTTTGAATGATTGCCGACGTTTAGCAAGGACTGCCTGTTCAGCTGGGGAGTAGAGATAGGACGATTTGCTCCTTGTATGGCTGCCCCTGTTTGTAGGGTATCTGAAATAAATTTGATGGGGAAGCTTCGACAATGACCATGGCATGATCTGCCCCTGATTGAGCCTTTGAAGGTGACTTGCCCCTGATTGAGCTGATTTTGAAATAAATTGCCCCTGATTGGGCTGTTGAAGATGTTTTGTCCCTGATTGGACTGTTTGAAGATAATTTTCCCCTGATTGGGCTGTTAAGAATGATTTGCCCCTGATTGGGCTGCTGAAGTAGTCTTGATTCATGTTGGCATCAAGGAAGCTCAAATTTTCTTTTGATTGCCCCTTGTTGGGATTGTACTGATGTCAAGCACTAAATTGCAATTAAATTGTTCATACATAAATGGTAGTGTTAATGTAAAGTTCATGTAAGCTTTGAAAAAGTCGATTTATTCGAATGATTGTGATAGTGTGACGAATGGACTGTTAGTCCAAACGAAGTGCTGATTTAGAAAGTGCATGAAAGATGCAGCAAGAATAATGTGCAATCGAGTTTGAAGATTAGCAAATATATGGGAGTCAATTTACGCAACCCTGTTGGTAGCATGCTTTCAGAATAAACCGTGCCTCAATTAGGACTTTCGAGGGTTGTAACGTGGTCTGGTTAATGGTTTTGAGAAACAAAGGTATAAGGCTCAAAGTTTGATTTGTACCCACCCCTTCTTCGTATTGTTCTCCAGTCCTACGTTCAGTTAACTCTACACATGCATTTGTTTTGACTTTGCAAGAGTGAAGATGAAGCTTTAAAGTTTGCTTGAAGACGGAAGTCATCTTTTGTTGTTGGTGACCCTTTGATTCTTGATTTGTTGGTCACTGATATTTGTTTTGCTTTTGCTGAGGATTCGAGCTCCTCTTTTGATTTTTTTCGACTAAGTCTCCCTTTGGGTGCTCAACTTAGTGGTTTTTTCTTTTTCTATTTTTTTTTTTGCTTGAATGTTGTGACTGCCAAGTCATTTGTTGATGGTCTTCTGACGGGATGTCTCATCTTGCGATTCGAAGGTGTAGTCGGGTTAACTGAACAACTACCCTTCCCCGGGTTAAATGTAAGGTTTGTATCCGAAAGAAACTCCTACTTCTAGGCTCGAAGTGGTTGACTAGGGATTAACTCCTTATATCTCCAGTGTTTGGGGATTTGAAAGAATGCCTGTACATCATTGACGAGGTTTTATCCGAAAGCATACCGCAACAGTCATGGGTATTTCGTTTTCATCATCCTCCCTCAAATATTTGCTAAAGTGAAGTGAGGGAAATATTTTTGTGATTTTGTGATAAATGATAAATATGAGCGAATGCGAATAAACTGATTCAAAACATGCATAAACATAACATTAACATAACCAAATACAAATAACAATGTTCAAAGCAAATAATACTTAACAAACATTACAAAACAACAGGAATGCAGAAATAATAACTGGCACTGGCTGCCTTGATTTGAGGAATGAACTTCTCTTGATTGAATGTTTCAAAGTTGGAGACTACTCAGCTTTGGTCTTCGGCAACTTCTTCGAAAGCATTTTTTGAGGGGCCACTTGCGGCGACACTGGATTGCTCTGGATATTCAGACCCTTCTGAGTAAAGGTGAGATCCTTAGAGTTGATTAGGTCCTGAATTTTGTGCTTGAATGATTTGCAATTCTCAATCGTGTGACCTGGAGCACCCTTGTGGTATTCACAGCGAGCATTGGCATCATAGTTCCGGGAATTAACAGTCTGAGGTGACATATCTTTCAACACAAGAGTTCCTTTTGCCATTAGCCCCTTAAAGATTTCGGCATACGTCATAGGCAAGGGATCAATGTGCCTATCATATCCTCTTTGCTGATATGGGGGACGCTGTTGAGGAGCGCGTTGTTGTTGCTGACCAGGCCGAGGTTGGTAAGCCTGTTGCTGGTATGGATTGGGCGCATACTGTGCAGCTGCAACCATAGGACGTGGTTGATGAGCCATCTGAGGCGGAAATAGAGCTTGAAAGGCCTGCTGATAAGGCATTGGAGGAACTGGATGATATGGCATAGGAGCATATGGTGCAGCAGCAACATAGGGGTACTGATAGTAGGGAACTGGTGCAGGTGCACTCTGTTGAAAATTCCCAGTTGCAGCAGAAACAACATTTGTTTCACCCTTTTTGTGCCCATTGAAAGGTTTCTTGGCATTGTTCTGGCTGCTGGAGCCTCCTTGGATATTTCCATTCTTCAAACCTTCTTCGATTCTTTCTCCGACCATTACCATGTCCGAAAATCCAGAAGATACGCTGCTGATCAGCTTCTCGTAGTATTGCCCCTGTAGGGTACCCATGAAGATGTCAATCAATTCACGGTCAACCAATGGAGGATGCACTCTGGCGGCTAGCTCTCTCTAGCGTTGGGCGTACTCCTTAAAGGATTCGCTTTCCTTTTGAGACATACTCTGAAGCTGAGTACGGTTAGGAGCAAGGTCAGTGTTGTACTTGTACTGCTTTTTGAATGCATCAGATAGATCGAGCCAAGTACGAACATTGTTGCGTTCGAGCTGCATGTACCATTCTAGAGACGCTCCAGACAGGCTGTCTTGGAAGCAATGGATCATAAGCTTATCATCTTTGGCATGAGCAGCCATTTTTCTGCAGTACATTCTCAAATGAAGCTCAGGGCAGCTAAGGCCTTTGTATTTTTCAAACTCCGGCAGTTTGAACTTAGTAGGGATCACAACATCTGGAACTAAGCACATGTCTGAGGCACTCAGAGAAGTTGAGTTGTGTCCTTCCATGATTCGGAGTTTTTCAGCTAACTCGCGGCACATCTTCATAGCTTCAGACTCTTGAGCAGCCTGAGGATTGGTGATTGGAACAGCAGTATGCATCTCATACTCAACTTGATGATTCTCTTCAGTTTGAGGAAACTGGACTTGAGTTGGAATAGGTTGAGCTTGAGGAATAGCACCAACAGTGACACCAGAAGCAAGTATTGGTTGGGAAGTGGCCTCTTCAACAGCAGGAGTGAAACCTGGAGGCAAACCGTAGACCAAAGGATTTGGAACGGGGACTGAAGGCATTGCTCGTGAGGTAGATCCTTGCACTTGAGCATTATTCATTGCAGTAGCAGCTTCGCGACGTTCTTCCATTCTTGCCAAAGATTGCAGTGTCTCGTAAATCTGGTCAATCTTGCTCTTGACCGAGTCAATCTCTTCCCTCATAGCAGCTTGTTCTTCTTGAATCACGTCCATCAGTCTTCTAGTGTTTGCTCGAGTTAGGTACGGTCGTCTAGCTCGATACGGGCGTCGGGAAACCAGCTTGATTTACTGAAGATGGAGGAGCATGAAAATAAGTTTTTGGCTTTTGGAATGAAATGCAAGATGAATAAATGATGCAAATGTAATGATATGCAATGTCAGAATCCAGGATCACAAGATCAAGGTCTCACGAGTCCAAGGTACAGATGGAAGATACTCTGATTAGGAATTCACTGGGTAGACTCTAAGGTTTTAGGGATCCCAAAGTTATCAATTCATATGGCTGTTCATCACACGCGCCATAAGCATGACGGTTGATTGACTCCGTCATATGAATCTATTTTGGGTGAGATCTTCGTATCGACAACCCACGAGAGCAGATTTTCTCGGGAGTCCATACTACGTGATCATCGACACAAGGTTTAAAACAAAGTCCTGGAGTTATGGAACTTTCTCAACTGTTTGATGCACGTGTCAATTTCATACATTTTTTGACAGTCAATCAACTCCATTGAGTAAGTCTATTCCAAGTGAGGTTTTCGTATCGAGCCACGCGAGGGTGAACCCTGGTGCCCAATACTACGCAACCATCAACCGATGTTTTAACCAAAAGGTTCTAAAGGTCCTCAGAGTCGACGACTTTAATGAAAACAACTGAGCACACACGCCAAGAGCTTGACGGTTGTCAGTATTTCCATTAAAATCTACTCCGAGTGAGGTTTTCGTATCGACAACCCACGAGAGAGGTTCTCTCGGGAGCCCATACTACACAACCTCGCTAACTTAAGTTTATACTCGCAAGCCCGGGTATAGAGCTTTTCCCTCAAGTTTCTTTCGATCAAGTATCGATCCAAATTATAGTACCAAGGAGCCACAAGATATATAAAATGGAATGCAATAAAGAAAACAATAAAAATAAACAAGCAAGGCATAAAAGCAAACATCCAAACAAGCACGGGAACCTAGACTAGGCTTGACTCGCATAGGGGTGAACCAGTCCCCAGCAGAGTCGCCAGCTGTCGTACCCCGAAAAATACGACCTTACGCGATCCGAAATGGACGGAGCCGCGCGCCGGACGGACTGAAGAGTCGCCACCTAATTCTATTTATTCCCGAAGAGGGAAAGGGAAGATATAGATACAACCCGGGGAGAAAGGATGAGGACAAAGGTCAACGGAACCATTGCCCGGGTTCGGGAGTCGGTTATGCAGGGGGAAGGTATTAGCACCCCCTACATCCATCGTACTCGATGGGAACCATCTAAGTTAACGCGCGAGAAAGGATGTCTATGCTTAAACGGATTGCCTGCTAGAGGGAAATGAGTTGAATTATAAGTTAGATTGGACCTAGGTGCTCGGCAAGGATTGAGATCCTCGTGCCTACGTACTCCCGTGTGCAATGGAAAAGTCAGAGCCTCGTAGTTCGGCCTACTAAGGGTAATGGTTGTTGATTTTATTACCTTTTGTTGATGAAAGGGTTTAGGAGTTGAAGTGCACTAAAGACTATGGATAGTTTATCTCGCCCAACAGGACGAGTGTCCTGCGTCGAAATAATCGGAGCGTGTAACGAAAGCTCGTTATCCCCCTTTCTACCGCTTAAGGCTCGTGGCGTACAAATCTTCTCGTATTATTAGAATGTTTTATTATCCTATGACCGCTTGACGTTGGATCAAGGGTTTGGATCTAATCAGAATATTTTGGTTTTTTGAGGTTTAGAGGGTGCATGCAAATGGAGGTTTATTTTGTGGTTTGTCAGCGAGGCACGAATCGCTCGGCTCGCAAGGATAGGAGAATCCTAATAAACGAAAATAACTGAAAAATAAAGTGCAAGTGTGCAAAGTGCAATCGCTTGGCGTTGGACCAAGGATTCGAAATTAAATAAGATGCGGAAAAAAAAATGCGTACAAAGTAAGGGGAGAGGGGTACAAAATAAATACAGGGGATTGCGAGAAATAAAGAGGTCTCGTTGTAATTAGCCCAAGAGAAAGCGTGTGTGCAGTGTGTTTGAACTATTCGAAGGCGTTCGGCCTGTTTATTCGGGACGCAACTATTCGAAGGCGTTGGACCTTTTTCGAGCGCAACTATTCGAAGGCGTTGGACCTTTTCGGGACGCGACAAAATTTGGTTCGTGAACTGCCTTAGAATCGGTTCAAAATGGGAACCATTCTATAAGGAGTCGAATCGTAATTTTTTTCTAATGCGAAAATAAATGAATAAATAAATGAATTTGTTAGAATTTAAAAAATAAAATAATGAATAATGAATTAAATAATTAAATGAAATAAATTACATTGATGTTTATTTATCGAAATAATGAAATAATGAAAAATTAATTACAAGGAGGGCCTCATATTGACCGCTCATCACCGATTAAATGTAATCGGGCGAAAACGGCCTTTTATAATATCATCGGCCCTTTAACTATCTTAGAATCGATTCAATGTTAAAACCATTCTATGAGAAGTCGAGCAAGAATTTATGCATCCATGCGGTTCTCGAAAGCACAATCAATTTATGCTCCGAAATTGCAATGCAAGGACTTAACGAATAATCAAACAATTTCCTAATAATTCTATAATTAACCAACCAACTATTATTAATTAATCAAACCAAAATCTAACTACAATTAACTATTTATTAGAACTACAAACAACAAGAAAAAAAAATGAATATGAGGTGCAAATAGAAAAAAAAAATGGGCTTAATCAAATGGTAAAGTCCAAGGAAAAATACATTTCATCATGAGTTTCTAATATTTGACTTTTTCAAAGCCATGCAACTCACGTAACAAACACGTCCCTTTCTTTTTTAGAAAAATTAAACCACCTAAAAGCATAATCATAATAAAAGGACAAAAACCAAGAAACTTTCAATTAAAAAGTTTCACTATGACAACTGAGCAGTATACCATTTTCAACCATACAAATAAATTCATTTTATGGCACTCAGGCTGCAGTATAAGCTTCACAAGGTTCACACACTCACAATAAAATCTCGTGAATAGAATTCACGCATTGCAACACAACGGTACATGTTATTGGTCACTATATGAAACAATGAACACAAGCAACATCGGCATGGTATTACAAACAAAAAGAAGTATTAATAATATCAAATCATAAATAACCTCCAGGAATGATTTTTTTTTTTAACAAAACTTGACATGAATACTAAGTGAGATATATGAAAACAATATTATCTCAACACAAAAGCATCACTACAAACAATGAAAGAAATATCACATAAATCACACAATAACTAAATAAAATTAAAAAATAAATAAATAAATAAATAAAAATAAAAATCAGCCCACGATATTGCATATTATCACAAACAGTACTAAGTTATGGCTGACACAAAGTGAATCATTACCAAAATGATGAACCAATCACTGCAGCAAAAAAATAGCTTATCACACTATCAAAATCCAGCACACTCATTATCACAAATGGAATGAGAATGCAACACAAATCAACGACATTGCACAAACAGAAAGTTCTAAGGTTGAGAATTACCGAAACCGTGCCGTCGTTGCGGAAAATTCGTTGTAGCTTGAAGTACTGGGATGTTAAGCTTGTTGTTGCTGAAACTACGTTGTACGAAAACTTGACGATGGTATGGTTGGAGCAAGGATGAATGTTTCCATGTTCAAACAACTATGTTCAAACCGCATCGTCAAACCGGTGTTTCGACCCTGAAAATAAACCGCACAACATCCAGACAAAAATAAACAAAACCAATCAATTTTAAACGTGAATGTGATGATGAAAGAGAGATGAATAGAAGCGATGGTGATGAAGAGAGCGTGACAGAGGGTGGTGTTAAATATAGATGAATGGAGGCTATATGAAAGTGTGAGGTTCTGATATAGCAAGGTGTTGTTACTGATGTCAAGATGAAGAAATAAAGGAGATCATGGAGTCATGTTATTGAGTGAAGCATCATATTCTACTCTTTCTTTTTGTTTGTTACGATGATAATGAAAAGTGATTTTATGGTTTTATGAGGTTTGTATGGAAAATATGGTGGTTGTGCTTATGTTGTGAGACGAAGAGAAAAACGGGGATGGAAGATTGTTATTCATGGTGGGTGCTTTATGGACAGAAAAACGTTGAAGGTGGTGAGAGTTTTTATCAAGTAAAGATGAGTGCGGTCCGCATAACATCTGTATCAGGGTGTCCAACCTTTTCAAACGCCACCCTCTCTAGTACTCATGTTTTTGTTTTATATATATATATATATATATATATATATATATATATATATATATATATATATATATATATATATATATATATATATATATATATATATATATATATATAATAAAATAAAAAGCCAATTCCTAAACTTGGTGACCAAGTTTACTAAAAACAAATATTTTGAAAATTATTAAAGAAAATAAATAATAACTAATTAAATCAAAATAAGGATAAATTAAATATTTAAATAAACTAATTAAAAATATTTTAACTAAAAATAAATAAATGATAAAAAAATGGTTAAATAGTCGGGTATAGAAGTTTTTTTCAAATAACTAGACTGAATGCATTAAAATTATCAGTGCAAAATAAATGACTCAGAAAAATGCAGCGTTTTGTCATATTTTAAAATAAGTAGACCGGTTAACTGACTCAGCTGATCAAAAAGTGTGACTAAAAAAAGTTTCCGAAAAATTAAAATGAGCCCGCCAAGCTGGACTACGCGAAACATAGATCAGGAATACTGACGTCTGCAAGCTCGATTTTGAAATTGTCTGTCTACTAATTTTACGCGTAGTTAAAAATTAATTCAACTGGTCTGTCTGCATATCCGAGATTTCATTCTAACTGACCTTTTAGGCATTATTTATGATGAAAAACATGTTATGTTGCAAAGTGAAAATAAAATCGAATAACTGAGAATTTTAAAATGGTAGGACAAATTTGGGGTATGACAGTAGTCCCAGAAGTATAGGGAAGCAACCAAAAGGTTCAAATAGTAGGGGGATATGTGTCTTCGACAACATCAACAGATCATAGATCCCTATGGCTTTCCAGTGATCAGCCTTAACTTTTCCATCATAGCCATCCAAAGATCAAAATCATTGAATTGGCTAATAGCCCTAACCAATCTGGTACTATTATAAAGGTACTTTAAGTCCAGTTGATTAGAATGAGATGGGTTAGATGAAGAGTCATCATCTTTGGGGAGATTTTTGTGCCATAAGGGTAGAGATTTATGGTAGAAAGGAAAGAACTCGCTTAACCTTTCATCTGTGTTCACAACTTTGGCCAAAGGGCCAGACAGAGCGTAAGGACATTCATTAACAGTGAAAGGGATCATTACCTAGGAGTTGTACAAACTCCTTATTTCAGCATCCCTGGGTTCTGGTATGAACTGACGACTTTTGACCGTCTTAGGCTCAGTGAGGATGTTAAATTATGGAAGAGCTTATTCAAAACTGAAAGCCTTTGCTTTTTTACTTTTCTTTTGGGAAGTGTTAACCTTTGAGGACGCCATTGTTGAAAATGAAAATGGAGTTTTCTAGGGTTTCTTGGAAGAAAGGAAGAAGACTTTAGCAAGAAGGAGACAAAGTTTGCAAGAGTTTGGAAAATTTTCTTTTGTATGTTGAAGGATGTATTTATAGGCGTATGAAATGAGAAGTTATGAAGTTCAGCCACTTAAGGCAGATGTGAAATGGTGGGACACGTGGCACTTGGGATCTGATACGTTGAGGTAGCAGTTAAGACAAGACATCTTGGCGCATTGTTTCAAGAAAATGCTCATGATCAAGAAACATTAGATACAACTGATGGAACTTTTGGGATTTTTGCTATTATGACGTGACATCATGCGCATGGATGGAGAATCACAACAATTTTTTAGAATGTGGGTTAGGTGGTTCCAACCATACTTTTGTCTGACCAAAGTTGGCGTCAAAATGATGAATATCAAAAAATGATCTTTTCATCCAGAGGGTCGAAAAGAACATTTTGGGGGGGGGGGGTTGTTATCCCCAAATTTTGACGCTATCATTAATGAGGTCATTTGGCTTAGAAAATAATTTTCTTGTTATAAGCTAAAAGTGAGGTTTTCGACCTTACTCATTAAAAGGATGAGAGTCGAAGGAATCCACTTACAGGTTCTGTACTTAGAGAAATTTTGAGTTTGGAATATTTTCTAAGTGTTGGGAGGATTTGACCAGGCATGCATTCGACGAGGATGGCATTACATGAGTTTTGCACGTTCAAGTTTGGAGAGAAAATATGTAATTTTCAATTCAAATACAGAGACGAGTGGCGCAAGACGAGGCTTCTTCAGCATGTAGTAGGACAAATGTCATCATCTTAGGATTGTCTTAGGAAGAAACCGTTGAAAATGGTTACTTTGTAATGTATATAAATAGCTTAGTCTAGTGTTATAATAAGTGTGTGGAAATCATATGTACTAGTAACTACGTAACACTCAAAGTATCCGCGTGAGGAGAATCGAGTGCAATGCGAATGTATGTGATGTAAACACCATCAATTTATCTTCAATGTCAATTTCTCTTCAAGTTATTTATCTTTGAAGCCATTTAACTTTCAAACTTTTTATGTTAAAACATTTATCTTTCAAATTCATTTACTTTTTAAGCAATTTAATGCATTTCATTTACATTTTCTTCCCTTTACTTCAAGTTATTTTTCCTCGCACTTATCTTTCCTTTACATTTTCAGTCATTTAAACTTACTTGCCTTTCTTTTAACTTTCATTTACCTTCAAGTCTTGTCTTTACTTTTCCTTTAAATCTTTAAGCATTGTCCTTTCTTTTGTTTACTTTGAAAGTCTTTGCTTTTACTTCATTCCTTTTATTTTAAACACCTTCTGAGTCCTGATCGAAAGATTCAAGACCCTTTTTCCCAAAAACATTACAAATCACAAACCTTTTAGCACATGTCCTAGGATCAATCTGGTCGATCATGCGAGTAACTGAGGGTATTTTTGGTATCTTCAGAGGACCAGCGATTGTTTACCAATTTTGGGGGTAAACACTAGGCATAAGTGTTTTCTGCTAAAATTTGACTCCTGATTCGAACCTTGTTGAAACCTTGATTCCAATCAAATATGACTGCAGCGTTTTCACCATTACAACACTTCCAAATCACAATTTTTAAGTCCCATATAACCCCACATGATAGTAATCATAATAGACGATTCATATAACATTTAACACATCAAAACACACAATTCAACACATATTTTATCAACTAATCATGAAAGCACCATCATATTCATCAAAATTACCACATATACTCATGAACATCATATATATGAATTAGACACATAGATTCACATAAATTTCATCACTAAATCATTAACTTAACATAATTCAGAACTACATAATACAAATCTAGAGAGATTTTACCCAAACCATCTCAAGATTTAAATTCAACATCAATGAAAGAAAAATATAGTAGAAAAGGAAAATGAGAGGGGCTAAGGAATCTCCATTATCCCCTATGCTTAGACACTAATATATTGAACAATCCCCTCCCCCTTATCTCAAATTCACTGAAAATGGTTAAAGCTTTGGCAATGGAGACTCTTCTTCTACTCTTGTTCTGCTAGAGTTTTCCTCTCAACTCTGCTGACACATTGTTTCACCAAAAAGCTCCCTTGTCCTATTCTCCTTATCTACTTAAATAAAACCCTATTTTATTTTATTAATTCCCTTAACTTATAATTCTATTCTCTTCCCTTAATTTTAGTTAATTTATATTTTTCTCCCCAAATCACACTTTCCCACATTCAACACAATTTTATATAAAAAATATAGATAATTTAAGTTAAAACCCAAAAACCTCAATTATACTAATTAAATTAAATCAAAGCACTCTAAAACTAAAAAAAAATTAAGATCAAAATCGGGTTGTTACATCGAATGCTGGAGAGTTGATCGTTGTCAATGATTATTGATGTACATGTATATAAGTCAGTTATATCTCTGTAACAAGGGTTCACATTTTTTCATTGTTGTTCTCTATGAAATTAAAATATCCAAGTTACATAGATAATTTTGTGTGTGTGAGAAATGTATGAATTTTCGTCCCGCTTTTAATCTATGTTTTTCCTTGATTTTTTTAAATGATTTTTGACATTCACTTTATCTTTCAAGCAATTCTGTGTTTTACTTCTTGAAATTTCTATCCAGTTGCTCTACATTCAAACGCTAAGTTATCAAGCACGAATGCACTTTTGTAAACACTTTGTGCACAATATGTCCTTAGTATTTTTTCGAGCTTAATCTTTTAAATAAACTAAAACTTGTGATTTGATTTACTAAAAATAACGGTAAAGAATATGAATGCTAGAAATTATGGCACTTTCAGAAAAGCTATATTGAAAAGGTATTAGACAAGTTTGACATGAGTAATTCAAAGGTTGTGAGTACTCCATTGACAAAATTCTTTAAGCTCTCATTGAAACAATGTCCATAGACAGTTGTAGAAGTTAAGTATACATCAAAGGTTCTTTATGTCAATGTTATTGGTTATTTAATGTATTATATGGTCTGCACTATTCAAGATTTGACATAAGCCTTAAGTCATGTTTTTAAGCCATGTCCAAACAAAAAAAGCGTCATCGGTAAGCAGACAAGTAGATTTTTCAAGTAATTGAATGGCACAATTGTTCATGTTATCATGTTTGGCAATGAACATAGTGATCCTTCAGCTGTAAATGTTGATTAAGACTATGACGACGATATAGATGATATGAGGTCTACAAAAGAGTGTGTCTTTACTTTAGCAAGAAGGCTTATTTGTTGGAAATCACTGGTTCAATCCATATTGGTCATGTGAACAGCTGAAATAGAGTATATAGAAGCAAATAAAGTTTCTAAAGAAGCCTTATGGCTTACAGGATTGTTGATCAAGGTGGGTGATTGAATTGTGATAGTCAAAGT
The DNA here is from genome assembly GCA_963966055.1 of Lathyrus aphaca. NCBI lineage: Eukaryota > Viridiplantae > Streptophyta > Magnoliopsida > Fabales > Fabaceae > Lathyrus > Lathyrus aphaca. The sequence continues at coordinate 196,530,197 of OZ014524.1, forward strand.
GTCATTTGTTTGACAAACAATAATGTGTATCATGCTTAGACCAAACATATTGATTTGAGGTTTCACAAGATTCAAGAGTTACTTGCATCTATACATATATTATTTGAGAAAGTTCATATTTTAAAAAATGCAATATTCAAATCATAGTGGCAAATTCAAGTATTGATTGAAATTGTTACATGTTTCTTAATGTTAAGAAAGGAAGACTTTACCTTACACCCCTACACTTAATCCCATACCCCCACATCTAATTTTTTTTGACCAATTTGCCCTTATATAAATAGTTAAAAAATCAAATTTTCTTTCCATTTTTACCATTCGTCCAAAGTTACAGAGAGAAAATATTTTTCGATTTTCAGAAGTGTTTACCGGAAGACTATAAGTAAGTCTTCCGGTTTGATAATTTGTTTACCGGAAGAGTTTTTGAAAGTCTTCCGGTACCGGAAGACTTTATGAAAGTCTTCCGGTATGATGGGTTGGTTTTAAAATGACTTCCGGAAGACTTTGATGAAGTCTTCCGGAATGATGCGTTTTTATAAAGTGTTCCGGAAGAGTTTCATAAAGTCTTCCGAAATGGTTTTTCCAAAAAGTGTGTACTGGAAGACTTGATGAAAGTCTTCCGGAATTTTATTTTTTTTTAATTTTTTTTTAATTACATAATTGTTTTATTGTTTTTATTTTTAGTGGTGCGTTCACGAGAGATGGGAGGATACCAGTTCGATCGATGGGACGAGGAGATACGAGTAGGACACGCGCAGATGATGTTGGTACATCTGCAGCTGCAGCAGATCCTGTGGGGTATCCTAGAGGTCCGTACGATACCAGTATTTTGGTTTCATACGAGCATCATGTGGCCAGGCGTATATGGTTTGGTGAGGTAAGGAAATTATAATTATTTAGTTTTGAATAAAAACCGAAATTATTAGTAGCTATTGTATAATTTGTTTAATTTTATTTGATTTCAGGAGAGAGGGGCAAAGAAGGAATTGAAGGTGGCAGGACATGGGTTGAAGTTGACCCAAATGGTTCCACAGCAGCTTCCACCGGAGATTGATGCTATCATATCTAGGTCCGGTTTAGCTTCCTTACAGAGATCAAGTTTGAAGAAGATCGATGCAAACTTGGTTTCTGCATTTGTGGAGAGGTGGCATCTAGAGACATCTTCATTTCACCTGCCGTTCGGTGAAATGATGATTACTCTAGATGATGTGGCATGTCTGCTTCACTTGCCTATCAGGGGGGTATTTTGGAACCCTCAACCCATCAGTGAGGAGCTAGCCATTAAGTGGGTCGTTGACTACCTTGGAGTGTCATCGAGAGTGGCACTATTCCAGGTTCGTGAGTGCAGAGGTTCGTACTTCAAGATAAAGTGGTTATATGATCGATTCGTAGAGCATCGAGCAGCTTCATCATGGGCATATGCGACCAGATGTTATTTGATGATGTTAGTGGATTGCACGATCTTTGCGGATAAGTCGTTTACACTTGTGGAGGCACGATACTTGGCATTATTTAGGGACCTGAATGAGTTGTCCAACTATAGTTGGGCAACAGCTGCATTGGTGACATTGTATAGGTTTCTTGGAGATGCGTCCATGTTTAGTTGCAAACAGCTTGGTGGTTATCCGACTCTCTTACAGGTATATATTTAAATTCAGTTTATTGATATTATTTTAAGTCTAATGTTAATTTTATTATGTTAAAGTTATATATTTAAATTCAGTTTATTGATTTTCTTTTAAGTCTAATGTTAATTTTATTATGTTCATTATGTTATATTTAATTATTATGTTATTGTTTTTTTAACAGTGCTGGATTCATGAGTATTTTCCTACACTTGGGAAAAAAGGAGAGAATTGGATACCTGCTCAGAACCGTGGTCTCCCGCGAACGATGAGGTGGACATACAAACAAGGGGCGTTAAAGGTGGATGAGTTGCGACCTATTATGGATGAGCTGACACCGACCGATGTCATATGGAGGCCATTCGAGGATCATAGAGTTCATCGTCTTTTTGATGAGATTTCTCTATATAGGGGTTGTTTGAGGTGGGGAGATACTATTGTTCCATACATGCCTGACAGGTGTCTTCGACAGTTTGGATACCGTCACTACATTCCACCTGCACCTATTGATCCTAGGATGGCTGGTGATATTGATGTTGAGTGGATTAGTTACATCCATAGCGTTGGCCAGGTGATTCGTTCGGCTGCACTGGCGACTACCCCATTTGAGGTAGAGGATGGATACCTTGAGTGGTATTATCGTGTTTCGCATCCTCGATTGGTACCTCCTACCCATGATGAGCCGCCAGTTGCATCTATTCCTGATTACGATGCGGGACCATCTGATCCTGCATAGGGTTGTGTGTCTACCTTGATTCATCGCTACCTTCAGCAGAATGCAGCTGTAGAGGATGATCCACATTTTGCTGATCTGTTTGCAGCTTTACGTATTGCTCGTTCACAATGATGTATAGTTATGTTTATGTCATATTTTATTGATATTTTTTAGACTTGGTTTCTTAATATATTGACATTTGAACTTATATGTACGATCATATTTATGTTATATGTTATTTATAGTTTTTCGACTAAAAAATTGAAATTAAAAATTAATTCATGAATGTAAAATTAAAAATGAATAACATAGTGAAATTAAAACATAATTTATAATTCATAATGTGTCCGTGGAAACACAGTCTCAATGACTTTCATCAAAGCAAGATCTCTATCTGTCATCATCACTTGTGGAAATAAATCTTTCTTCACAAACAATTGTTTAAGCTTATCTAACACCCAACAAAAAGTCTCAGTCTGCTCAGACTCAATATACGCAAATGCGACAGCAAAAGTCAACTCGGTTGATGTCATGCCAACAATTTCAAACAAAGGTTGCCTGTATTTGTTTGTCTTATAAGTGTTATCCATAACTAACACAATAGGAAACATATTCAACAACTTAACTGAATCTGGATGTGCCCAAAATATATCTTTAATAACTTCAGAGTCATCTCTTTTTCTACTCCAATAAACATAACCTGCAGCCTCGATAAGCTTAAACAAATGTTGTATCTCACTTCTAGGACCTCTTATCTCTTTTTCCATCATACTCTTCTGCTTGTATATTTGCGTGATCCGAGTGACACAATCTGGATCTCGCTTGTACAAGGAATGCAATATATTTCTAAGTGCAACCTTTCTCTTTGTTAAATCAGCAACATGTTGCTTCTGATCCGCTGTCAACCTACCAACAAATGAGTGACCTTCTAATCTATCAGGTAAATCATGGTTATGAACGCCACATTTTACATCAATCTTTCATCCAGATCCATCTTTTGTCGGAGTTGACCTGATCTTAAATGGACATCCGCATTTTTTGGTCGCACTTTCTATTCCACTACGAATATCCTTGTATTTCCCACCTTTATCGCAACCAAATATTATTTTGTTACTTCTTCCTCTCTTGCCTGTTTGTGTATCTGAACGAGTGATGATGACCGTCACTTTATTTCATAATCCGGTGTCTTTAACCCATCTTATCACCTCATCTCGTGTACCAAATCTCTCTGACGTTGTAAATACATCTGATGTATTCACACATATCGGTTCTTTTTCGTATAAAGGTACTGCACCTACAAAATAAAAATATTTTTTTAAAAAAAGAATTAAAAAAAAAATTACAAACCGGAAGACTTTATGTAAGTCTTCCGGTATTGTATCTCTTACAATACCGGAACACTTACATAAAGTCTTCCGGTACACATATTCAAGGATACCGGAAGACTTAATAAAAGTGTTCCGTTCCGGAACACTTTTATTAAGTCTTCCGGTGAGCAAACATTACAATACCGAAGAGACTTATACAAAGTCTTCCGGTATGTTAATTAACGTACCGGAACTCATCTTAAAAGTCTTCCGGAACGTGTTTTTTGGGACCAATTTTTACTATAATCTGACGGTCTGACACAAATGGTAAAAAAAAATAATAAAATAATAATATAATAAAATATAATAAGGTTAAAATGGGCATTTTGAAAAAATTGTAAGGGTAAAGATATGGATGTAGGGGTATATGGTAAAGCCTTCTAAAAAAGAAGTGTACCGATAACATCATATAAGAAATTATTACATGTTTCTTAATGTTAACTAAGTTATAATATTATATTATTTCGTTTTAAAATTGTTAACTAAGTTGTAATATTATATTATTTCGATTTAAAATGAGTGTCGTTTAAGGTTTTTGGATAAAGATAAAAAAAATATAATAATATTATCATAAAACATTATATTTAAAAGTAATATTGAGAGTAATAATTAAAAAATTCAATTGAAAAAAAATTTATATTAAAAAAATGAGAATGACATTATTTTGAACGAATGAAATATTTATTGTTTCTAACATTATAATATTATAGTCTATTCCAACTTACTCGATCAATTCAAACAAAATAAAAAAGAATGACATACCAATGAAAAATTATCTTAGAGAAATTATTTAAATTTGATAGAAAGACAATTTACATTAAAAGGGTGATTAGTGCAAGTATGAGTTCTATTTCTATTATTATGGTAAGGCATTTTGTCCTTCACTTTAATTACCGAAAAATAATGTTCTAATTGCTAACCATTAAAATCGTGATTATATATATCTTATAATTGGTCTGCACGTGACCAGCTCCCTCGCATCGCATGCTAATCAGTGCGATACCACTAGTTTAGAACAAGAGTACTCATACTATAATTTGGATTAGTTCTAGATGACAACCATTTGTAAAACTTCCATCCAACTTGATTTGGTACATTTTTTATACGTATATTCCTCTGTGTGTGTAAATGGTTCATGATATTCAAAGACTGGAGCAGACCCAAGACATGACTCATTTACAATATATGGCATATATCCTTTATGCATTAATTTCTAGGGAACATCTCTCGTGTGAGTCAGAATCCCAAGTATTCAAAATTAATATAGATAATCCAACAGAGTATACCCACATGCAGAGAAGAATGTCCAATATTTATTTACAAAAACTAAACTAATCAAGGTCATAATCACTAGGTATTAAGATTAAATTAATTTGAAAACACATACACACAAAAAACCTAATAATAATTTTATTTGATTCCAACCACCACAAAAAAAAAAAGATTACATAAAACTTAAACATAGATCTAATGGTGGATGATCCATTTGTTCCCTCATTGTGTATGAAAACATAGTATTATTATCCCTGCATTCATTTGTATAGTTCCTCAAATTCTTTGTTCCTGATTCACCAAATGAGTTCAAGGGAAAAAGCTCAAGTGTCTCAATCACCCTCTTCGGCTCCGAAACCTGATATAGTTGAGCAAAATCTAGTAAAATTAAAAATAAAAATAAAAAGTTAGAAAAATATTAAACCATAAAATTTATGTGAGTTGGGTTTCAGGGTTTCAGAGATTATCAGCGTCAGTGAAAATCTCAAGACTAAAGAACGTTTACAGAGATACTTACTTTGTGATGAAGAATTTCTGGACATATTATTTTCTCGACGAATACTGTTATCATCTTCATCGTCCTCGGAGGACGAAACCTTTCGACGACGCTTCTGTCTTTCTCTAGCCTTATGATTTTGAAACCAATAGAAAACATTTTTGCTCTCAATCTTACCGTAAAAACTAAGCTGAGTAGAGATTTTCTGAATCTGATCAGTGCTTGGAGTTCGAAGTCCTGAACTGAAAAGTTCAGTCAGAACCTTAACTTGTTCGTTAGTTGGATTCCAACGCCCACATTTTGTGCCAGAAGTAGTACTGCCACTACGAACACAGCTTCCATTTCTAATACAAAAGCCTGACATGCTTCTCTCATCCATGTTTTCACACACACACACTCTCAATGATTCTTTCTGTGCTTGTGTCTGAACTTAGAAACTTTACCTCAGAGTTTTTCTGAAGTCTGAACCATAAGATCTCAGTCCGTGTGCATTTATAATACCATAGTGAATAATCTAGTGCCTATATCTTTGTCTTTTACCACTTTTATGGTATTGCTTTTGTTAATATTATAGTTTAGCTCAATATATTATAATTCAAATTTTCTGTTTTCTTTGAATTTTATTAGAGAATGTGAGTGAGGTTTAACTATATATGGGGGTTTTGATTTAGCCTGGTTTTTTGTGCTTGTGAATAATAAAGAAATATAAAGACAAAGACATGCGTGAAAGCAGCCACTATTCAACGTTTTGGTCTTGGACCAGACAATTCATATGTGTGTCTAACATTTGTTAAATATGTATGTAATTTAATCCCTAAGGGTTGGCCTATTAAATATGGCTTAAGACGTGTGATTCATTTCTGATTCGAATTCTATTAGGTGTTAATAATTTATGTATTGGATCAATCCATACAGAGTTTTATTCTAAATGAATATTCGTCGGCGGTGGACGTATGAAGTTTATGCTACAACTACAACATTGTTTTTTAGTATTATATAAGCATAATTTTTTTATGGTGCATGAGCAATTGAACACGCTTATGAGAGAAATTCAGTTCCATGAAGACATGTGAGTTGTGCCAAATTTTAGTTTTAAAAGAAGGGGTTGTCTGGTAAAGTTCAAAAAGAATGGTTTAAAGTTGTTAAATATTTGATTAAATATATGAAGGAGTATAGTGGGAGAGGAAGTGAAAGTCAAAGTTACACATTGTTTGAATACTGTTGGACGGTTGTGATCAGAATAGAGACTGACATAGATACTTAGTTAGGTGGACTAGGTTTCTAGAAAATCTTCTTTTTAAGATATGCAAACATAAACTAAAAGACAACAAATCTACTAGATTGAGAGGTTTGGAAAGACAAGTTATGACCAACAAAAGGGGAGGAAAATTGGCTTCTCTTATGTTTTTTTTTTTTTTGTCTTTGGAATTTGTCTTTCCAAAATAGGAACTAACACTTCTTCTCTTGTCATTTTTTCTATTTAAATTGCTATGATATGTTAGTAAGTAGTCATGTTTTTAAGATTGAAATATTCTGATTTGAACTATAAATGAGTCATATTATAGGGATTATGATTCTTCGCACTCGTCGTAACGAAGATTCACGCATTCGAAGCATTAAAAACTATTAGATCCAGATCGTACGATTTAAATTTAAATTTTATATTTTATATATTAATATAAAAAATAAATATATATTTTCTGAACAATCAAATCACAACCAAACAATCACCAATATCTGAATACATAAAAAATCGTATGATTCAAATTTAAATTTTAAATTTTAAATTTTAGTATAAAAAGTAAATATATTTTTTCTGAATGATAAAATCACAACTAAACAATCACTAATGTTCTGAATACGTAAATGTGTGATAATGTTAACCACATTGAATTTAATTTCCTACTATAAAGCAATGTAAGCAATAATAACCAACACTTCTCTAAAATGTTATATTGATGTGTATTACACGACATTGACACTTTAGTACAAGGTTTAAACACATCAGACAAATCTCTTAAACCATAGTGTCTCTTGTGTGTCATTTGATACTTTAATACACACTTTAGAGCAATAAATTGTTGATGAATTAAATACATAACTAGTACCCGTGTCTAAGTCCGTATTTTATAGAAATCATGATTAGTATCCGTGTACGAGTTTGTTTTATATAATGCAAGAATAGTAAGACACTGTTAAGAAAATAATGCAAAGAAATGAAGCTAAATAATTTAATTATAATCATAAACAGTAACTAAATAAAAGATTCAAATGTATATAATAAAGAATGCACTAGTATGCTGGTTAAGAAAAGACAGAGACCACTTTGTTGTGTGCGCTTACTACAATTCCCGAGAATGTTATACAATTCACAAGTGTCATTTTGTCTGTTTATATTTGGCAATTGAGGCTTAACAGCTCTAACTTCTAGTTAATTTGGACTCAAGTTGTTAACCTAACATTATAGTGAACACAGCAATTAAGAAGGTAGCGTTTGGTAAATAATTAAACTCAAAGACTCATCTAATAATGCTTTCATGAATAAAATATTATGGAGAACAAGTTTTGAATCTACATGCAAAATTTAAATAGCAATGGTAATTGTACAAATATACACGTGGATATCAACTAAGCAAACATTGGAGGACATACGGACGGGAATTCAGAATGCGCATGTAATTCTTTAGTAAGTTTTCATTTCACTCGTACAAAATAAGAGCAAAAGTGTATTGGTGTATTAATGGGAAGGAGCAATGCAAAAGCACTTCTGTTTGATTAGATTTCGATATAGGCAAATGGTAGGCTGATAGCATAAGGGAAATGGTGGGATTTGATCGATTATAGTATGATCACAAGAAAGGTCTGAAATATATAAGGGGTTAATTGTTTACACGAATTGAATAAAACTTTAAAATTCTATTTGTTTATCCATCAAAATTAACAATCAAAACTAGAAAGCAATAGAATTTAGAATCCGAGGAGTTTACTCTTAGTCGAAGGAATTAAGATTATGCGATTATGAAATCAGACAAATACGAGTGAGTCAAATCTTTCTTAAGTTTTATGAAATTTATGAGAATCAAGAAGACATTAGACTCAATCAAAGCTAAGTTTGAATAATTTGACATTTTATTAGTGTTCTTTACTTGTATCACCGCTAAATGGGTTGCTATTGATATAGAACCAAGTTTTAGAAAAATGGTGCGCATGTGAATTGAAGAAACAAAAAAAAAATAGTGTGAAAGAAGGAAGAACAAGTTGAACGTCAGGCACCAAATATCCCTAGTGGCGGGAAAAATCATGTATTACCCACATAATTAGTCAAACAAGACTAGATTCCGTTGGACACATTTTGACCAATAGGATGAATGTTTCTTTATAAATATTTCACTTGTATGGGAAATTAACACACATAATTAATCAACAATTTTTTACATAATCTAATACATCAAACATCTAAATAACATGCACTTGACCGTCTTAGAAGAAGTTAGGAAACTTAAAGCTTAAGGATGTAGTTCTTCCCTTAGTATAATCACTTGAAAAAATAAATTACAATTGAGAGCTTTGACCTAATCCTCAAATGACTTTCAGCTTCCTTAATAAATTTGACACACATTTTTGCACTACGACTAGAACTGCTGCAAATGTTAATTTGCGAGATCATGATTGTTCTGGATTGAGTCAACGCAGTATGCGTCGGGCAGAGGTCCAGTCATCGGCCACGATCCATGACCCATCACAATGAGATATAAGGGATAGCATCTCCCCCGCGTGATTCACGTCACCCAATTATCCACCATTATCTCTTAATATGTAGGGGCAGTTGGATCAAGGGAAAGACCACGTGCTAGGTCTTATCTGCTCCTACGTAGTCCTTGACAGTTCTTCCTTGGACCTAGCTAATCCAGCCCATGGGAGAACCTTGGTCCAGCGCTGGGGGCACATTATAAATACCCTATTTCACCAGATGGTCAGGTATTCTGAATTTTATTTTCTCTACCTCTTATGTACTTGCACTTTCTTACTTTAGCATCGAAGTGCCTTGTAGCGACACCCCCGTAGTTCACCATTGTAGTTGCTCATCACTGGAAGGTCCCTTCTGATAAGGTCAGATCAGTGGCGCCGTCTGTGAGAACTTAAAAGTTTTCCCCGTCTTTTGAAACAGATGACCAAAACTTCACCCCATCTCCTCAACCATCTAGCATGACCAGCGAACACGGCGATAACCGCGCCCTTTGCCTCGTCGACTACACCACAAGTGGGGATGAAGATCAACATGTCATTCACAAGTCTGACGTAAGGGACGAACAACCTGCCACCCCCTCACCTGAGCCCGAGGATAATGGAATTCCCCAACCTCAACTCACGATTTCCTTTCAACCCATCCTGATACCAGTCGAGAGTGATGCCATGATCATAGCTTTGGAGAACGCACTCAACCAGACGAAACTCGTGTTATTTCAGCAACAGGAGATGATCATAGCACTAGAGACAGAGCGCCGAGAAGATTCTCCTTGGCGCGGTCGTGGACCTCAGCCCAAGAGACATCAACCTGAGGCCGCCAAGAAGCGCAGACGCTCCCCTCCCCAACTAGGACGATGCTCCCCTGAGCCGAAGAAGAACAAAGCCAGGGGGCACCCCGAACGGTCGAACGACCAGCCAAGGACATCTCCTCGACGCGACTAGAGCCCTAGGAATGAGGATTACTCACCCCTGAGGAGAGATGAAGACGACCCTTGCTGCCCATTTTCTCGGGTCATCATGGAGACTCTACTCCTGGTGGGCATGGAGAAGCCCCCTCACCTTGCGACGTACGACGGGATAACCGACCCTAATGACCACGTCGACAAAATCAACATCATGCTAGACTACCGCAATGACATTGGGGGAAACATCAAATGTAGGTTATTCTCCATGACTCTTAGGAAGGGAGTCATGGCATGGTACAAAAGCCTGGCCCCGAATCCATCACGTCATGGAGAAGCATGAGATCAGCGTTCACGAGGCACTTCACAGCCTCTCGACACCACCCAAAAACAGAAGCTACCCTTAAAGCCATCATACAGGGGGGGAAATGAAACACTGCGCTCATACATCGAGCGATTTAACCAAGAAGCTATCGAGGTAGATAAGACCGACTACATGAAGAAGTACCTCCTCGAGAAGTGACTCCTCCCTGGAAGCGAGCTCAATCGGACAGTAGGGATCGAGCATCCCCGCACCCTCGACAAACTCATGCATAAAGCCCAAGCATACATCAATTACGAGGAGAAACATGTTTCCCACAGTGTCAGGAGAAAACGCGGTCAGGATGATGCCAAAAAGTCCAAACACGAGGATTAGGATGCCCCTGGCCACACCGGGGAGAAGCGGAGAGACAATAAATCGTGCAAAGGAAGAAGACCAGACAGGCACTTATCCGAATACACATTGTTGACTGCTCCCCGCGAGCGCATCCTCGCCGAATGCACAATTCAGAATTCAAGAAAGGTAGGGTTAAGTACTGTCGCATCCACAGAATCCACAAACACGTAACTGAAGATTGTGTTCATTTGAACGACGCGGTTGAGATCCTGATCAAGGAAGGCCACCTCAAAAAGTACACTAAGAGAAATGATGCACCCCGACATGAGGACCATGCCACAAAGAGAAGTCACGAGAACACCTCATCTGACGGTTCTCCTTTCCCGGTAGCCCTCTGTGTATCACGTCCTGAAGATTTACACATCCTCGATGCCCATGCAGAAGGACATCTAGTTGTACACAGCCCGTGGGAAAATTTCCCAACAATCTTAGTAATCTATAGAAACTGAGTGAACAACGAGAACGCCACAATTTCTTTGAAAATGAAGTTCGACGAGCTCCTGCTAACCACACCAGACCAACTGGAAACATTGACCAAGTCTCAGGGAAAATACAACCCCGTATCTTTTTTCTTGGAAGAACTACCGGGCGGGTCACCTAACTCGAACATCCCCTTACTGATAAGGGAAAAAACGGCGTGATTCAATGTCCGACGCATTCTGGTCGAACAAGGAAAATATGTGGATATCATATACGCCAACTTGTTCAACCTCTAGGGATTCAACAGGGCTACTACGAGGTCGTGGGGATACATAGAGCTCCTCATTATGTTCGGGGGAAATGAGACAGTCAGGGAAGTCAAAGTCCAGTTCTTGGTGATCGAATTCCCTTCACTATAAAATTGCATTCTTGGCCAACCCACCCTGGTCGAGCTGACCACAGTGCCTTCCACGGTCCACTTGAAGATGAAATACTACACCAGGCTAGGTCGCATAGTCATAATTCACGGGGACATTGAGGCAGCTCGAAGATGTTACGACGCAGTTGTCAAAGGACAAGACATAGTGTCGCTCCCGGGATTTTCATCATAGTATAAACGTGAAAGTGGCGCGGAAAAGGTAGAGTCGTCAGCCAGGCATTTTTATCCCGAATAAATAGGAAAGGTAATGTTGCACAAACCAAAGAGAAAAGGAAAGGACAAGGTCTTGCGAACCAAAGAACTAGGTTCAGGAGTCGGTTACGAACTGGGAAGGTATTAACACCCTAGATCGTCTGTTGTACCCGACGGGATCCACGCTTGTTTGTCTGTTTCAAAGGGTAAGGAATAAAAATATTGTTGAATAAAAGAACTGGAACTGGAACTGGAATGAGAGAGGGAACTGGAAAAAGAGAACAAAAAGGTACAGGAAAATAAAGAATGTGCTCGAACGGGCCCTACCCGCTGCCTACATACCTCATCGGGAATATAAGGATCAGAGTCGGCGTAGTTCGCCTAAATAATGCAGAAACTTTGTTTGTGTTTTTTATGAATTGAATTGCTTATGCATATGCTCAGGTGTTGCAGGCTCGTCTGGTTCGAGTGTGTTACCGTCTAGCAAAGAGACATGTTGAAGCAAGTTCTCGTTTAGAGTGAAGGCGATGAGAAAAGAATTCCCGCAAGAAAGACATGTGTTGTTTGTTCACTGTCTTTTAGAGGAAGTGTTTTTGTTGTTTTTTGTTTGTGAAAATAGTCTCATGATCAGACTTGTATATCATGCTAGACAAACTTGAACTATCCCAATATGGAATGAATACAAGTGTCCCATGGAATAAGTCTCTGCATCTAAGACTACTTCAATATTTATTAAAGTGTTTTTTTAGTTTTTTCTTTGAGGTGAGAAAGAAGACTCAAGTTGAGAAAAGACAAAAACTAGGAGAACTAAGACTTACCCTAAATTGTTTATCCAAGGGATTTCCTATGGTTAATTAGGTTTTCTAATCCTGATGAAGAAGAAGAAAAGAAGAGGAAACTAGAAAGCAACTTACTTCTCTAAAGAAGTTAAACTGTTTCTAAATAGGGGAAGAATGAAGTTGTACAAACAAAGCACAAAGTGATAAGACAAACACAATTTGAAAGTATAAAGAGATAAAGGAGGAAGTAGTATGTGGCTTACCTCAACCCCCTATAAAACAAAGTTTAGCTTTTCAATGTATATTGAAAGCATAAAGCATGGCAAAATCACAAGTAGGAATCAAACTAGCTAAGGAAAAGTAATAAGGGTTTCCTAAAGCTAAGTCCTAAAAGTAAAAGATATTAAATGATAAAAGGCTTCTAAAGTCAGTAGCTAAACCATATTAAAGTGTTATAAGGTTTCAATCTCAAACACTAACAAATTATGCCCTAACTAGGTACTAAACCCTAAAGAAGGTCAATGTGGAACTAGATGGAGAAGTTTGAACGAAAATGCAAGGTAAACTTGTATTAGACCAAGGTTGAATGTTAAAACCAGAACCTAACCTCAAATAAAAGTATTTCAAAAGATGAACAAAAGTGTGAGCAAAGAGATTCAAGTATAAGAGATTGAATGGAGAAGGGATGAGAAGAGATGAACAAGTGACTTCATAAGAAGAAAAGTGACTTAGAATAAAAGTCAAACATGAACCATGAAAGGTGAATTCCCCATACAAAATAAAGAGACTAAATGATATGATAAGATGAAGATTATAATAAAAATTAACCATAAATGAACAAGCATTAAGTGTATTAGAGTTATGGGACAAGGAAACTTGCATTAGAAGTCATCATGTTCAAAATTTTAACAAAAAGAAGTTAATGGACTTTTGATTTGATGAAATGGTATGATAATGGATGTGAACACATTATGAAATGTAAAATAAGAGTATGAAGTGAATACAAGACTCACAAAGAGAGTTTATAAAAATTAAAGCACAAGAAGAGTAAGAATTAGGTCAAGGATGACACATAAGAACAAAAGTGAAACTTAAGGACCAAGCAACCCAAAACAATCAAATGGGGATCTATAATTGGACACAAGAGACTTGTAAATTTGTAAGGGAACCCTAAGAACTCAAGTGAAGGAACTCTAATGAATGGAATAAATTCCTTGCACAAGATTAGGTTAGAAGGAAGGAAAAGGAATGAACAAAATGTTACTTAAGAAACAAGGTATCCATTAAATGCTTATGGACATGAAAAAATTATGAAAATTGGTATTCAGGGTCACAAACCAGGGGCAAACAAACCTCTAAAAGATATCACAAAAAAACACAATTTAACTCAATCAAATGGAAGTACAAAGTGAATTAGCGTTCTATGGAGTTAAGCTCAGAGGAATGACTCAAAAGTGGACCAAAGATGACCTAAAAAAATAAGGAACAAATATTTTTAGGAGTCTTAATGTGTCCTATGGACAGGGCAAAAAGAATGAGATTAAGACTATTTTTGGTTTGGAAGAAATAAAATAGAGAATTCAATGTCTTCATAATGGAGAAAATCCAAAAGAAAATTAAAGAAAATTAATTTCTGGATCAAAAATAAAATAAAGATGAAAATACAATTTGTGGAAAATTTGGTAAAATGTTGAAAATGATATGGGAATTTATTTGTAATTTTTAGTGGTGGTTTGATATCTTTAAAAATCAAAAACTGAAATGATATAAAATGAAAATTAAAAGAAAAAGAAATGACAAGGGAGGTGCATTCAGAAATAATTTCCAGATGAAAATGGTTAGGCCTTTAAACTGGGGGCGTGGATAACACTTTTGGTCCAATCCATTGGCCGCGCTGAACACAAAACTTATGGTGGAATTTGGTCAATTGGTTGACTTTACACAAACCATAGGATGAATCACACACGTGAAAATTGATCAATGAACTTAAATCCAAAGACTCGGACCTAGGACACATGGCAACAAGGGTGAAAGTCACACACGCTAACACTCAGCTTTGTAAAAATGAGACACGTGATTGGCATGGTATTCATTTATTCGTTGGCATAAATATGAGCGTTGGATGAGGATGAATCAATGGCCATGACTTAATTATGGGGATAATAGTTAGGGCATAGTTCCAGTCACTGGAGAAGACCTCCGGTCATCTTCTCCGGTGAGACTCCGTTAGGGAAAACCTCAAAACCTCACTAAAATTGAAACTAAGGTTATGGAAGTGTTCCTTAGGTCACACACATCAAGAATCTAGGATCAACTTTCATTTATCACACACAAATAAGCCAAATCTAAGGAAAGAAATTCAAACATAAAAACTGAATCTAAGCACTTAGTGTGCATATCAACTAGCTAGATTGTCACATGCTTCTATTAAGCTTCAAATCACACAAAACAAACAAGAAATCATTAAAACGAGCAATTAAAGATTGAGATGAAACCTATGAATTGCATAGCTTCAAGTGTTGAAGAAAACCATAGAGGAGGTTCCAATGATGCTCTATAATTGGCCTTTATCTTCAAAGAATGAGATAACCACTATGAAACACTTGAACCCTTGTTGAATTATGGAAAATGCAGAAGTGTGATTGAACTGATTAATCCATGGAAAGTGATCATAAGATGAAGGAGACGAGGAATAGATGAAGAATGGAGTGTGATTGATGAAGAACAATGCAAATTGAAGCAAAATGAAGAGTGCAATCTTCCAAAAATTAGAGAGAATTCAGAGCATTTATGTGTTTGATTTTCAGTGTGATTCGAGCAAATGAAGTTGGTCAGTGTAATTTAGTTATGATTTTCCTTATATATGCATGGTTAACAGTTAACTACTCCAGTTAACAATTAGAACTAGAGTAGAGTTAACTTTGAGATGAATTAAGCAAGTGAAAGGTGTTTGGATCAATGAAGAGTGAAACTGAGTTAGTTGCTTGAGTGTGATCACATGCGATGATGATCATGTTAATTGTGATGAGTTTGAGTGAGATGAAATGAAGCTGATCATATCAATGCAGATCATGAGATGGAAGTTTCTCATGCTTGAATTTCCAAAGGTGCATGGCAATTGGTGTGTGTATGCAAGCATATGATCATTTGAAACCTCTAATGCAATGTCTTGTGATCAATACATGTTAAATGCTGCAAACAAGTTGAAATGAGTTCAAATATGATCATGATGTAATACCTTAGCATACAAGAAAACCAGTTGCACACATTGATCTTCAATGGTATGAAGCTTCATGCTCAAGTCATTAAGCCATGAAGTTCTTATGCTCAATTTGAAGGGAAAACTTCATAGAACAAGATTGATGTTCACACCAATATAAAACAATGCCTTTAGATACCTCGTATATGTCATTGAATGCAAGAGATCAAAACTGCATACTTGGGCCTGCAAAAATTGGCTTGCCTAAGGAAACTTGTGCCTATGGTTGATCAGGATTGGAAAACCTCTTTGAACCACCATAACTCCATAACCATTGATCATATGAAAAATCTCCAAACATGAAAGTTGTAAAGGAGACAACAATGAACAACTTTGATGTTTGAAAAAAAATCATTTGAGACCTCCTTGATGTAGTAATTTGACCATACATGTTTCACACCACATGTTTAACAAAACTCCTTTCCTGGCGCGCGCATGAGGCTTGTCATAACCTAGTTTTTGCCCTAGTTTGATCAAACTTTGATTGATCATAACTTTCTCAAATTTAATCCCATGAACATGATCCACCTATGGATTTGAAGATTGAGATGCCTTCTTTCAAACAGTACAAGTTCAATTTTTGTTTAATTCTTAAATTGGGAGAAGGCCTCTCTTGAACACGACTGCAAAATGGCCAAAACTTGCTATTTTAAGAAACCCTAATTTCCCAAAAATGGCAAGTCTTGATTTTCTTGATTCTTGATGATTCATCCATCATATCTTGATAAAATTTTGTCCAATGACCCCTTGTAAAATTAATTTCATGATTTTAATCCCAAAAAGTCAGGAATTGACTTTTTCCTCTGCACAGTTGACTTTTTCCCCAATTTCTTGATTTTCAAGTAACTAACCAATTGATGACCTTCAGAAATGATTCAATGGATGATTTTTCAACCCTAGGTACTTGACATCATATGAAAAACAATGTAATCAAATTTGAACCAAAATTTCATTGAGAAGCTCCATTAATCAGAAGCCCTAATTTTAGCCCTTTTTGTTAGGAGGTGTTGCACTGCTTGAATTCTTTGATCAATCCATCTCTTCCTAAGACTTGGGGAATCATTTGAGATCTTGTGGAATATTCAGAACCCTTTGAACATTGTTGTGAAGCCATGTGACCCTTATATTGCTTTTGGATGATCATCGCTTTCATCAGTCCTTGATCACATGCATTATGCCTCTAGCTATGAGTGATATGCTTCAACTTGTATGCAAGGATATAGAAATATAATGCAATATGATGTGATAAATACCATGAAATGAGAGGGAAAATTTTGGGGTGTTACACATGGTCAACACCTCCAAGGGCAACAAGAAACATCGAGAAGAAGAGCAACCACATTCCCCACGGGTCAATTCCATCGACCTCGACAATCGTCTCGGCAAAGACGACACTGAAGACCAGGCCCTAACCAACAGAAAAGCTCCAACTCACCCAGTGCGTCCAGTACCCGACGGCGAATTCGAGCTTGTCCCTCTAGGTGATGACCCTGATAGAAGTGTGAAGATTGGCACTGGACTCCCGTCGGCGACAAGGGACCAGCTCGCAACCTGTCTCAAAGAAAACACAGACCTTTTCGCGTGGAGCTCTACCGACTCGTTCCCTCTCAACGGGAGGAAGGCACATATCTGAGGCCACTCCTTCGTGTACTCCTACACATACTCCCAACCATGTATATGAGAAAAGTGTTGGACGATCCAGGAGTGAAATAAAAAAAATTGGTATCAAGCAAATATTACGAAAATATAAGAGAAAAAAAGTCTAAGGTTTTAGGATTGGTACCATATATATTGAACAACTTCCCACAACAGTCCTAGTAGCCCAAAGGCATCCAGTTGAGAGTCTGGAGTAAGTGTGTGCCAATGTCGTTGCACCCCAGTTGTACTCATGGATCGTCGTTGAATCCAATAGGTACCTCAGTCAAACCACATATGTATATGAGGAGCTGATGTCCACAAACAGTTGTGTTCCCACCAAGTATAGTAGATAACATCGCAACGCCCGCTATCTATGTATCTCTACCTTTGTTGCATCACCAACTACTTGTACTATAGTTGCCAGGTCCCATGCATAATAAGTGACCAAGGTATAATACCTCACATGAGCTCCACAGGTCATATCATTCTCCGTAAGTGCATTCTCTAGAGTCACCCTAAGCTCCTGAATCAACGTATCCTGAGCCTCATCCTTTGATAGCTTCATATGACGGGGAGGATACCCCTGGTCGATACATGTAGGAGACATGAAACATTGTCAAGGGTGATAGTAATCTCCCCGTGTGGTAGATGGGAAGAGGAGGTTTCTGGATGTCACATCTCCACAAAAGCCATGAGCATACCGGTATGTATCACGGAATACCCAATCTCAGTAAGGTCCTTCAGACCAGACGCATCGAGGGCTGTCTGGAGCCACTCGTTCTCTAGTGGAGTCACTCTCTTGCGTCCATGGTTATAAAACCTCTGAGCTTGACGTGCCTGAAAATTATCAAAGAAACAAATTTTAATAAAAATAATGGTACATATAATATTTTCCGAATAAAAAAAATCTAATGGTACCTCTCCATGCCAGACATGTGTGGCAGCATGCTCTGTGTAATCCAATAACATAGACATGTCAGATGGACCCCCTGGATAACTCTCATCAGGAGCAGTGACAACATCATCCACCTGTGTCTCCTGAACTCCCTCTTGGGTCTGCTCAGGATCCTCAACATCATATTTCGATAGTGGAACCAAACTCTCCTAACGTCTCTTCTGGGAGGATGAAGACTGTGAAGTACCCTCAGAAGAATCTTGTGGCCTCCGGGATGAAGAAATGCCTACAACTCCAGATGTAGACGATACATATGACTGTACATGGACCTTCTCCGTTCGGACGGAGGCATGCTGGGAAACTCAACCGTGTAACCGTCTCTCTGTAGAAATCTGATAGTCTGAGTCTGAAGAAGACATAATGTCTCCAAACCAATAAGTTAAATTAAAATATAACGGGAAAAAAATAAAGAAAATAAAAAAATTATCATTAAATTGTTCTGCAAGTGTATTTACGGAAGCACCCAGGATATAGAAAGTCTGGGTAGTTCCGCAAGTGTATTTACGGAAGCACCCAGAATATAGAAAGTATGGGTTGTTCTGCAAGTGCATCTACGAAACGTGTTAACGTTCAATTGTTCCGCTGATGTACTTGCAAAAGCTTCTGAAACTTTAGAAAACAGTGACGAACACCATTAACGACCTAGTTGAAGAAAAAATCAAAAACAACCCCCTGAGCATCTGTTTAAACCCCAAAAAAGTATCTGCATTGTCTCTAAATTATAATTCTAAACTTATCCAATGATTTCTACACTTAAATAGCTATTCTAAATCGATTACGGAGAATATTCGAAAATAACTCGAAAACTTACCGATTGAAATGAGTTTCGAATGTTTATGACGTAGTTGATTGTCGCAGACGATCCTCTCTGTCGAAGTCGGGCAAAAATTGTGTGATTTTGCAGAAGGTTTTTTTTAGGAAGTTGAGAGAATGAGGGTTTGTTTGAATGAAGAAGAAGATGAAAAGTGAATATGAGGGATGAGAAGAGTTTTGCGCGCGAAGTATATCAAAATATGTTTCGCATATACATTTGAGGAAACATTTCGTTGATGTATCAACGAAACAAATCAACGTTTAAATAAAAAATGATGTGTCCAGAGATATATCAACGGAAATAGTGAAGACAAAAATGAAAACTCACATAGTGTCTTAGAGATCCATAAAATAAGATAAGAAATTCTATAAAACATCTCTCATCCCTTTAATTAGATTTTAATTTTTTAATTTTTCTCTCATTATACACAAAATCAAGGCTGAACTAAGAAAAAGAGTCTAGGCAGGCGTGATGGAGTAGTAGTACTAGTATTTAAGTAGGACGCTGTGCCTCAGAATCAGCCGGGTCTTTTATACTTCTTGTCCCCACCACCCATAAAGGTCAAGGGTAAATTAAAAATAGTTACAGTAAGTATATATACATATCTGATTCAAAACTTGTTTTCCACTAACATATCAGTATGTCAATTTTCAAACACTTTTTGAGGAGAATGCAGACAGAAACCTCTCATGAATCAATATGAACAGTTGAAAATACAAAAAGTTGGAATTCTGCATGTGAATAGTGTAAAACACCTTTAAAAGATGTGGACAAATCCAAGTGAGTGCTAAGTATGTATTCCTACAAATCCGAAAGGGAAACAACATGCTCTCCCTCATATAGACCATAGTCCCATGTTTTCATATTGCCGACCATATAATTGTGAAATGGGCATGAATTTTAGTTTTAAAATGCTAACCATGGATTCTCTTATAAGTGTAATTGTTGATGAAAGTGACAGTAAGCAATTTGTTAACTTTTTTTCTTTTTAAATTCGATACATTGAGATTTTCCTCGTTATGTTTGAAAATGAACTAGTAAGATATTCGTGTTCCCGTACGGATAAAATTATTTGATACAATATAAAATATATTTAAATTTAAATATAAATATAAATTTGGTACGATATAAAAAGAAATGTGATAGCGGTTTGAAATTTGAATGAAGAGAGAGAATAAATATATGTAATATTTAATTGTGATTTGGTGAAAGTGAATAAATGTGTGTCATTTGTCATGATAAATAGAAGATGAGAATGAAAAAAAAAATATTAGTTGATTATCAAATTGCTCTTTTGTTAATGTAATTAATTTGTGATGAAAGGACAATATTGATAATTCATGTCATTGAATTTTAAAAGATAGATAGTAGATTCAAAATTTAAAATGATTTATTTAATTGTAAAATGAATAATAAATTATCTCTCAAATTAAAAAAATGATTTATTAAAATAAAAGAAATTGTATTGTTAATGATTCGTGAGATAAATAAAATTTAATTTTATTAAAATTAAAATAAAAAAGATTATTAATATTTTCATTGATAATAAATAAATAAAGGGAAAATTTTAAAATGAAAGTGAGAAAGTGTGGGAAAAATAAATGTGAGAGATTTGAAATTTGAATGAATAGAGAGAATGAATGTATGCAATATTTAATTGTTATTTAATTGGTGAAAGTGGATAAATGAGTGTCACTTGTCATAATATAATAGAATATGAAAATGAAAAAAAAGAGTAAATATTAGTTAATTATCAAATTGCAATGTAATTAATTTGTGATGAAAGGATAATATTGATAGTTCATATCATTGAATTTTAAAAGATAGATAATAGATAAAAGATATGAGACATTGACCATTATTTATTCAAATTCACTCTTTCGTGTTGTGGACAAAGTCATTAGTTGAACCTAAACGTTCAAGTATAAAGATTACATTTATTTAAAATTGTATTGTGTGTTAGGACTTAGGATTTGACTTCTCTAAATTAAATTATTAATAAAATGAAAATAAAAACCAAGTGTTTATCTCTGTCATTTACTTATTCATCAATAATTAATAGTAGGTGTTATTATGAAGATTTTTCATTGGTTAAATAGTGTTTATCTCTGCCAAATTAATACGAATGTTTTGATTTATCTCCTTTAAGAAAATTTGAGATCGCCCCTTATAAAATTCATATTCCATTTCCAAAGACCTCTTATAAGGTTTTGCACTGTCAGTGTATGGAATCTTCCAACGTGAGTGTTTTGATTTACCTCCTTTAAGAAAATTTGAGACCGTCTCTTATAAAACTTAGATTTCATTTCCAAAGACCCCTATAAGTGTATGGAATCTTCCAACGTGAGTGTTTTGATTTACCTCCTTTAAGAAAATTTGAGATCGCCCCTTATAAAATCCAGATTCCATTTCCAAAGATCCCCCTTATAAGGTTTTACGCTGACTGTGTATGCAATCTTTCAACGTGGCAGTCAAGCAGGATTTTTTTTATTTTAAAATTAATTTTTAATTGTCATGTTGAATTTTTTTAATTATAATTTATTTTGTAATTTTTTTCTTTTTTAATTATGATTTTTTTTCTACGTTTTGTAGTAATATTTTTTTAATTTGTATAAAACACAAAATGTATATTAAATATATTGGACTTATGGTCCATATACCTAGCCCACTCTTTCTGATCCATTTTTCTTCATTTATTAGTGATAGTGTGTAATATATATATATATATATATATATATATATATATATATATATATATATATATATATATATATATATATATATATATATATATATATATATATATATATATATATATATCATAATACTATCCACAAACAACGTGAGACTGTCTAACACAAACCTTTAGCTGTATGTCTGAGTTCAGGTCTTTCTATCCAACGTGCTATCAAACATAATACTTTCTCTACATTTCCAATGCAAATGTATCTATTGTTTTCATCATTGTAATTCACATGATTAATTGCGATTTCTAATGCCTTGTGTCTAAGCTTGGAAAATGGTCAACATCTCATAAATTGTTGTCAAGATCTCGATCTAGATCTTAAAATCTTAAGATTTTACGATCTCATTCACCTCCAACGGTCCGGATCTTAAGTAGAATCTTGTGTTGTAGCCAAATTGTGGAAAAAAATCGTAAAATCATTGATTTTGTGGGATCTTGTCAGTTTCAACTATGATTGGCCATTATTCGTTCACAATCATTAAAATGTTAGAAGGATGACAATATGTAGTGGCGCAGTAATCTTGGTTCGGTGAGCACAAATGTGTGCCTTAATTTGAAATTATGAAGTTTTAGATTTAGGATTTTGAGAATAAATATCTCACTTATAGGGTTTATTTTAACTAATTGACTTATGATAATCCTAGTAATTGATTAAATATATTCTTAATGTCTAAGAAATGTTCCATGCGGTAGTAATAAAGTATAAAAACTCAATCAAACATGTCTAAAGAATATGAAAAAGAGTCATTTTCTCACAAATATAATACATTTGTTTACTAACATATATGCATTGTCACTTTCATATTTATATATGCACGCTTGATGCATCAAATGAAATACTATATATAGACTGGTTCCACACTCATACAAACCTTAATAATAATGTTTTGGGTATCCTTGTTTCAGACTGGTTGTACATCTCTTCTCTTAGTTGTGATAAATATGACATGGGCATGTAAACTAAAGCAAGATTTATAAGCATGGGAAGCAAAACGATCACAACTTGGAAAAATAAACAAAACAAATATTAAAGAAGATAACTTGTAATTTGTAAGATAACCATAGCAGTAAGTTTCAATCCCACGGCAAATGCACAATAAGTTTCAATCCGATGCATTTATTAATCATAACAGTATATTATTTGGTAGGAAGGTGAGAGAGATATTATAATGAAATAAACTACATAATAGCTTTCTAGTGAGGGAGATATTATTTGGTAGGATATTATAACTTGTAAGTTCTATTTCTACACACAACAAGAGCATTACATAATGTAAAATTCAACAGTTTAACTCTAGCAGAAAACATTCGAGTGATCTCTCTCTCTCTATATGGTAAAACGATGTATAACGGTGAAGAAAAATGAACATGCACTATATTGTTGAAAGTATAATTCATTATGTCATATTTGATTTAGATTAGATTTGATTTAGTTTTAAATTTATATTTGATTACTTCCAAAATAGATATTTTGGGCTTTTATAGTTTTGGGCTTTTGACTTGAGGTACAAGCAAACCTAATTCTATAAATAGGGAGTATACCTCTTGTAATAAAATCATTCCAACACATTGTAATACACGGTTTGCAGTTGCAAGTGAATAGAAAGAAAAATTCCATAGTTTATGGGTAGAAAAACTTTATCTCCAAATTCTCTTAGAACTCTAATTTGTTTTCTTTCTCTATTTTCTTCTTTTCTTTGTTATTGTTGCGCTAAGAACCCTTCTTGTTTATAAAGAAAGGGTCAGAATTCTCATAGGTTTTAAGTTAATTCCAACATCTGGTATCTAGAGCTCAGGTTTGAACGATTTTTGGGAAGCAAAAGTGATGGCGATGAATCATCTGAATGGCCACTTTCCAGCAAGCCTTCCAATTCTCAAGAAAGATAATTATGAGAATTGGTGCAAGCAGTTAAAGTTGCTTTCTGTTATCAAGATTTATGTGATCTTGTGAAGGAAAGAGTAACAACGCTTGTAGAGAACACAACAGATCAAGAAAAAAGATGTGCACCAAGAATTAAAGAAGAGAGATTATAAAGCTTTCTTTATAATCCATCAATATGTTGATCCAGATAACTTTGAAAAGGTTATTGATGTTGAATCTGCAAAAGAAGCATGAGAGATTCTTGATAAGTCTTTTGGAGGTGCAGAGAAGGTGAAAGAAGTGAGGTTACAAAATCACAAAAGGGCTTATGAGTTTCTTCAGATGGAAGACAATGAAAGCTTTACAAATTTCTTCACAAGAGTTATGAAACTTGTGAATCAAATCAAAGTATGTGGAGAAGTGTTGGCGACGAAAGCAGTTGTCTCAAAGATTTTGAGATCATTGGCTCCAAAATTCGACCACATGGTAGTAGCTATAGAAGAGTCAAAAGATTTGTCCAATGTGACTAAACAAGAGCTTCAAGGGACACTTGAATCTCATGAACAAAGAATGGCTGAAAGAGAAGCAGGCAAGTCGAAGAATGATATGGCTCTGCAGGCTCAATCAACGAGATATAAGAAAGGAAAAGGAAAGGTGTTCAAAAACTAAGGCACAGGTGGCTACAACAATTCGACTGGTCGAAATCAGCAAGAAGGAGGCTAGTTGAATCAAAGAAAACTCTGGAATCAAGGAAACCAAAGAGGTGGTGTTGCAGGTAGAGGAAAAGGTGGTGGTTTAAAGCCAGACGAGAGTCATATTTAGTGTTTCAACTATCAGAAGTATGGTTACTATTTTAGTGGTTGTCCAGAAAAGCAAAAGAATCAAGATTCTGATGCTAAGCTGGCAAAGCATGAAGAAGAAGAAATGTTATTGATGATCACAACAAGAGAGGAAGAGAGATTCCAGGACCAATCGTATTTGGACTCAGGATGCTCATCACACATGACTGGTAGGAAAGATTGGTTTGTCAACATAAAGCCCTCAATGAAGAACATGGTGAAATTAGCAAATAACAATACTCCAACAGCTGAAGGTGTTGGTGATGTTCTGATTAAGAGGAAGGATGGCACGAGGTCAATAATTTCCAACATTTTGTACATACCAAGCATGAAGAGAAATTTGCTCAGTATAGGGAAGTTGGTCGAAAAGAACTACAGGGTGTCGGTTGAAGACAATGTGATGAGAGTCGTCGACGCAGGTGGAAGGTTGATCTTGAAGGCTCCAATGTTTTAGAATAGAACCTTCAAGATCTAACTAAATGTGGTGGAGCATAAGTGCCTTACAAATGCAGCCAGAAAAGATGAATGGTTATGGCACTATAGACTTGGTCATCTTAATTTCAAAGACATTAGAGATTTGAAGAGAAGAAATGTGGTTTCAGGATTGCCAAAAATCAACATTTCAAACGAATTGTGTGAAGAATGTGTTCAGTCAAAACAACACAAGAATAACTTCAGCATGGATGCAGGAAGCAGGTCGAAGGCAATTCTTGAAGTCATATACTCTGATGTATGTGATCCTATCTAGGTGGATTCGATTGGAGGTAACAAATACTTTGTCAATTTCATAGATGATTTCATTCGAAAATAGTGGACTTACCTGATCAAGAAGAAAAGTGAAGTGATCGAGGTATTTTCCAAGTTTAAATCAATGGTTGAAAGACAAAGTGGTCGAAAGCTCAAGATTTTAAGGACTTATTGTGGTGGAGAGTATGTGTCGAAAGATTTTGATGCATTATGTGTAAAAGAAGGGATTGTGCATGAGGTGGTGCCACCATACACTCCACAGCAAAATAGAATTGCAAAAAGGAAGAATCGAACCATTATGAACATGGTGAGAAGTATGTTGAATGACAAGCATCTACCCAATGAACTATGGGGAGAAGTTGTGTTAACTGCAACGTATATTTTGAACAGGTGTTAGACAAAGAAGCTAGAAGAATTTATGCTAGAAGAGTGTTGGTCTATTGTCAAGCCTAGCTTGAGTCATCTGAAGGTGTTTGGATCTATAGCACATAGACATGTGCCAGATCAGTTGAGAAGAAATCTTGATGACAAGTCTAGTCAAATGATTCTAATAGGATATCATTCGACTGAAGGTTATAAGTTGTTCGACCCAGTGAATAAGAAAGTAGTGATCAGCAGGGACGTGATCATAGATGAGCTTAAAGAATGGGATTGGAATAAAAATGTCAAGAAAGATTCAGTTGGTATCTTATGTGAAGAACCACCTAGTGAAGTCAAATGAGATGTTTGACGAGAAGATGTTAGAAGTGAAACAGGCCCAAACATATCTCAACGAACAAGACACCTGCCTGTAAGGTTGCAAGAATTTATGATTACATCAGATGATTTGGTCGACGAAGAAGGTGAGCCGGTACACTATGCTTTCTATGCAAATGCCGAACCTGTCAATGCAGCTGAGGCATTGAAATATTCAAAGTGGGTGAAAGCAATGAATGAGGAGATGAAGTCCATCGAAGTCAAGAACACTTGGTCACTTGTCGAATTGCCTTAAGGAAAGAAGGAAATTGATGTGAAGTGGGTATACAAGGTGAAGCTGAATCCCAAAGGGGAAGTGACTTGACACAAGGCGAGACTTGTGGCGAAAGGATTTCTTCAGAAGGAAGGAATTAACTTTGATGAAGTATTTGCACATGTTGCTAGGATCGAAACAATCAGGTTGGTTGTTGGTCTAGCGAATATGAACAATTGGAACACATGTTAGATGGATGTGAAGTGTGCATTCCTCAATGGCCCCTTAGACGAAGAAGTCTATGTTGCACAACCAGCTGGGTTTGTGAAACAAGGTGACAGAAGAAAAATGTACAGGCTACATAAAGCCCTGTATGGACCTAAGCAAGCTCCAAGAGCTTGGAATAAGAAAATAGATGACTTTTTAAGGGAGAAGGAATTTGTGAAGTGCACAATTGAACATGGAGTATATGTAAGAAGAAGCAATGGTGAATTTCTTATACTATGTTTCTATGTCGATGATCTGTTGATAACAGGAAGTTGCAAAAAGGAGATTGAAGATTTCAAACATGACCTGAGTGAGGAGTTTGAAATGTAAGACTTGGGAAATATCTCATATTTACTTGGCATCTAATTCTATAATAATAATAGAGGTTTAATGATGCACCAAAGAAGATATGCAGGTGAAATACTGAAAAGATTCGAGATGCAAGATTGCAACTCAACTTCGACTCCAGCTGAGCCCAGATTGCAACTGTCGAAAGATTCAGATGAAGATGACGTCGACCCAACCCAATACAAAAAACTTATTGGGTCACTTCAATACCTTTGTCACACAAGGCCTGACTTAGCATACAATGTTTGTATGGTGAGTAGATTCATGTAGAAGCCAAAGGTATCGCACCTAGAAGCGGCGAAGAGGATACTTAGGTATCTAAAAGGAACTCTCGACTATGGAAGTTTGTTTCCTACCGCTGATGAAGGAAAAGAATGCAAGTTAGTAAGATACATATATCCAAGGTTGTGTAGTGATGCTAAGGATCAAAAATCCATAGCTAGATATGTGTTTATGTTAGGTGGTGCACCAGTTGCTTGGAGCTCGAGAAAGGAGCCAATAGTGGCATTGTCATCATGCAAAGCAGAGTACATAATTGCTTCTCTTTGTGCATGTCAAGCAAAATGGATGGTGAATCTGGTTGAAAAGATTACATCGAAGAGTCATGGAGCAATCACCATGAAGATCGACAACATGTCAGCTATCAATCTGGAGAAGAATATGATAGCGTATGGTCTAAGCAAGCACATTGAAATAAGGTTCCATTATCTTCGAGAGCAGGTAGCAGACGGGAAGATGAACTTGGAACACTACAGAACTGAGGATCAGATTGCAGATATCATGACAAATGGAGTGCAGGTCGAAGTATTCAAAAGACTAAGAGTTATGATGAATGTAGATAGCTTAGACACAAAGAATTAGGTGGTGTGTTGAAAGTATAATTCATTATGTCATATTTGATTTAGATTAGATTTGATTTAGTTTTAAATCTAGATTTGATTTAGTTCCAAAATAGATATTTTTGGCTTTTATAGCTTTGGGCCTTTGGCTTGAGGTACAAGCAAACCTAATTCTATAAATAGGGAGTATCCCTCTTGTAATCAAATCATTCCAACACATTGTAATTCACGGTTTGCAGTTGCAAGTGAATAGAAAGAAAAATCCCACAGTTTGTGGGTAGCAAAATTTTCTCTCCAAATTCTCTTAGAACTCTAATTTCTTTTCTTCCTCTATTTTCTTCTTTTCTTTGTTATTGTTACGCTAAGAACTCAGCTTGTTCATAAAGAAAGGGTCGAAATTCTCATAGATTTTGAGTTAATTACAACATATATGTGTTGTTGCTTGGAAAAATAAACATGGAGTTAGGAATAAGACTCCCACATCATTTGTACCATAAATAAACATAATATTTATACAAGTTGTTTTTCAATTGGGTTATAGATGATAAAATATATGGTCCAAATAGAGTGGAAATATTAATGAGTTTTTGTCTTAGTTTGTGGCCCAATTAAAATAAATTTTAAAATAACAATTTGAAAAAATATAATTAAATTAAAAATAAAAATAATTCGAAAACGTAAAAAAAATTAATAAAAAATTAATGAAAAAAAAATAATCTACATGGAATTTAAAAAATAATTAAAAATAAAATAAAATTCACATGAATGTCACATAAGCTGGATGAAATAATTTTTTAAGGGGGTAAATCAAAACACCCTACTATGGCAGGGGGTAAAAGACATTTAACCCTTTTTTTATTTTATTTGAACTTTCAGATGAATCACTTTTGCAGATAATATTCACGCATTGTATTATTTTTTAATTAAAAATTATAAACTTATTACTACGGATGTTCTCGTGGTGATATCTTATATATATTTTGGGTTCAATTCTCGGCGTCAACAAATCTCGTGATTTCTTCATCTTTATATATTTTTAGATTAAAAATGAAAGTGATATCACAACGATTGTGATATATTTTTAATTTTTAAATACTTTAAACATGATGTTTTTTTATATAATTTCATTAAAGTAAATAATATATCATCGCGGTTTTTTAAACTAACCGTTATGATATATTTTTTATTTTGTTTTACTTTTTAAATGGTTAAAACGCTTTTATATAAAATCGCATTAAATTAGTCATATATCACAATGATTGTATCAAACAACTGTGGTGGAATGATTTATTCACTTAAAGAAAACACAGCTAGTTAGTTAGCTTGTCTCTTCAGTTGCATTTGTTCATTTCCAACCCTGACGAAACAAAGTCATTTTCGACCCTAACGAAACAACATCATTTTCAACTCTAATGAAACAACATTGTTTTCAACTCTAACGAAATAACACTTGATCGTACCGGTTATCAGAATCAACAACGGCTGTGGATCATGACATGGATCATGAAGTCTTTGCTCGATCGTCGAGGAGAATTGGGGGTGTACCTACCAGGTACTCCGATGCCAAAGTAAGAGTGGGCAAAAGAGTATGCAAGTACGAGTAAAAGTGTTAAGAGAGTGAATATTCGATACTTGGCCCTCTCATGTGAGGGGGTTTATAAAGAGAGCCCCCGACGCTTGGCTATTGGTCCCTATTTTGAGAATGTATCGTGGATCCCCCGAAAATAGTTAATTGCCAGAAACTAGCCGTTGGGACGAGTATACCTGGTCGGATTGGATGTGCGTCGAGCATAGAGATATCCGAGAAGGAGTTGTCTTCGGATGAATCAGGGTGACTCCTGTGTGCGTCGGGCAGAAGTCTAGAAGGAGCAAAGAAATTCGACCACGGGTAACTGTGGTCGAGAAGTTCTCCTCGGATGAGGGGAATGAAGCCAATGGGTCCCTTTGACATTTGGGTTATTGGGTCGTCCTATGAGCATGAGAGGATTGGGCCATGCCTAGTCGTTGGACTAATCTAGAATATGAGCCCCCCAAGTCGTTGCTTCTGGTCGTAGAAGTGATGACCTAAGGGTGGTCGGCTACGTACGGGGTGAAGTTCAGACTTATGATATTTTTTTCAGTTTCCTGGCTGAAACTGCGTACCCCTGGGTGTTAAAGTGTGATTGTTAGACGAGGATCCCAACATTTATGTTGCGAAGTTACGTCACACCTGCTCCTGGGGAAGCGTGCACATTAATGCGCAATGATAGCTACTCTACGGTCATCCTTAGGCAATGAGTGTTCCATTTATAGGTAATAGGTCCCACGTACCCGTGCACGTGCTAACTTAGGCTATAAATAGGGCGTTGTGATTCAGTTTTATACTTTTCGCTCCCTATTTCTCTTCTCAACAAGGACAAGTCCTCGAGCTCCGCCGCAAGTCGTCGTCTGCCGACGTACCGAACGAGGAGAACCAACCGACCACATGAAAAATCTTCTAAAACTTGTAAGTTTTATCATTTTCTCATCTATTTACGCTTCTGATTCCTGCTAATAACACAAATGCATGTGGTTAAGGTGATTTTTAGGGTCAATAGGACCCATATTTTATATTGTTAGGGTTCTGATACGGCATCCCTGTTTCAGTACGGTGGTTATCATGTGTTAAGTCGTCGTCGTTGCGACACTTAGGATTTTTCATCGACTTTCCTCGTGGCCCTGCATGGCAGCTCCGGTTGAATTTCAATCAGAGTTCTGGGTTTTAGTGTGGTCTCACCTGCTAGGTGACATGAACTGGTAGTTTCTTCATCTTAGGATTCTCCCTTCCCCGTGTGAATACCTGGTCGTTACGACGATTGTGGCCTGTTTTTTGAATAAGGGCTTAGATTGAGGACATCATCCTTATTCCTATGCGTGCCCTTTCACTTAATCAACAGTGGAATAGTGGATTTGATTTAACTCATCGAATTCACATTTACTTTCGCTGCTTTTCAGGTGTAACGATGTCAAATAACGCGCCTGTTCACATGGATGTCGAGGACCTCTATAGTGATACTTCTTCGTCCCTAAATTGTTCTAAGGAAACTACGTTGGGAAGAAATGCCTCATCCTTAAGTGGTACAGAGGAGACTATCTCAACTCGAGCTGACCCTGCCAATCCTGAAGAGGGGGACGAGGAGGAACAAAATATTCCTATCGAAGAATGGGTTGCCGAGGAGCCGCTAAACATTCAATCAATATACTCCCAACCCATGGAGGGGCAGGGTCCGGTGTTCGGGGACCCCGAGGATTGGCTTATCAGATATTGTGGTAAAGAGGATTGTATTTGCCGGTCATATGGGCCTAACAGATTTCCCATGTACGACATACTCTTCAAGGAGCTTATATTTAGGCTCCCCTTCTCGGACTTTCAATAGTATGTGTTCGTGCATTTGGAACTCTCTCTCAGCTGCATTTGAAATTGTTCGCTTTTATGCAATCTTTCGAGATGACTTGTGGATATCTGAAGATTGGGGCAATGCTTCCTTTGTTTTCCCACATTTTTCACCTTCAGAGGTAGGTCATGCAGGGGAGATATGGTTGGGTCTCTCTCAAACAAAATAAGAAGATTTTCAAGGCGTACTCTGAGTCGATTAGAGATTTCAAGGACCGGTACTACCTGGTCGAACCAGTCTCAGTTCGCGCTCAGAACTCTTGTAAATTCTAGGGAGTAGATACTGACTATGAAAGGAATGTTTTGTTGGACGAGGAGGGGAGGGAGGTTACCCTCCTTATGTGGAAGTTCCATTTCTCCTGGTCGCGCGACCAATTTTTTCATGGGACCGAGGAGTACCTGGCTATAGTGTCTGAACTAAGTGAGGTGGATCAGACTAGTTATGATGTCCTTATGGGTTATGTTTCCCGGATTACTATGACCATGCATATAGACTAGAAGGGTCACGCGATCTTGGATAAGGATGGGGGTGCCAAAGTGACCCCAAGATTCATAGAAGTGTCCAAACATGTTGTTTGTGAGTCAGACAAGGACGTTACTGCTTACCTCGATAGTTTTTAGATCTGTTTGTTTGCATTGAATTTATGCTCGTTTGTCTTTTATGCTCTAACCAGTTTTTTATGTCCTTTTCAGATTCAATGGTTGATCTACAAGACAAGGTAATGGCCAACACTTCCAAAAGACGGGGAGCCAAGAAGCTGAACCAAACCCATTTGAATAACCAATTGACATCTGTAGGCATAGGATCGGGTAACTCCTCCTCGGCCCCTCATGGTTTGTCGGACACTGCTTCCAGAATGGGGGAAAGGTCAATAGCCGATGAGGTTATACACTTAACGGAGACCCCCCCCCCCCCCCCCCCGCCGAAGCCTTCGTTTGAGCTCTCAACCTACTTTCTGAGGTCGAGTTTCTTCGAGGAGACCTCTCTCCAAGTTCAAAGAGCGAAAACGCTTAAATTGGAGGAGCTGGGTCGACCAGATAGACGGTTATGTTTGGCTCGGGATGTGAGCTATGCAATGAGGGTCCTGATGATGGCTTCTATGTACGCTGAAGGTACCGCCACTCAGGAGCAGGAGATATAACGATTAAAGGCTCTCTTATCTTCTTCCGAGGACAAGGCCAACGCCTCCTCAGAGTCTTTGAAGGAAGCTTCGAAGAAGGTTAAGGAGCTAAAAGAGACTTTGACTTTTGTGAACTCATAAAGGAAATTGGCCAAAGAAGAGGTTTCCCATCTTAAGGCCGCAACTGCTTCTGCTAAGGACGAACCCGAGGAGCTGAAGTCTTTGGTGACTCGGGCTGAGATGGTTTCTAAGATTGATCAAGGAGAGGAGGACCTTGAAGAGATAGCGGGGGTGACGTTTCAAAACACAGAGGAAGGCATTAATTGCCTTTATAAGGTCAATGATGGAGAAATCTTTGTCCCTGATTTCCTTATACATCCAAAACAGGATGATACAACTATGGATGAAGGGAATCAGGGGGTCCCCGTTGATGCTCAGCCCGCTACAGATGACAATCCTTGAAGAACCTATTGTACTTGTCTTTTGATTTTGTTGGTTGGCCTGCGCGCCGTAGTCTTAGTTCCGCATGGGGGTTGTTCCCCCTTTATGTAATATTTGAACAAGTCGGTCTACGTGGCCACATTTTTAATGCCTTTATGTTTTCCGACCTTGATGGTCGCTTCATTGTATCATTGTTGTGTATGCATGTGTGTCCGTCGGAGGGAACACTTTATTTTTAAAAAATTACTAAGTGTTTTTATAATGTTCGATCGCTTGGATATTCGCTTAATAACCGTGTGCGATGTTCTTTTTTTGTGCGTCCGCTGAGGACTTGGGGTTTGTTTGTATGTTTGGGAAACTATGCTCATTTTATGTATGTCTAGAGGTTTGGGGAACTGAACAGAACGCCAAAGTATATTTGGTTAGGTAACGGTGCTCGAGTCATGATGATAACCCGTGCCTCGCGGCGTGAACGTCCCATCGCGAACTGGGTGTTCTTCCTGGTCGTGGTACGAAGACGACGATAGACTCGGTTGAGGATCCAATCGTGTGACAATGATCTTCCTCGTTCCTGAGGGGAATCCCATCGAAATAAAGATTTGGTATGCGACACGTGTACCTAGGTATGCATGTTAGGTTAGTGCTTATGCTTTATCGTTTAAGTCTGAGCATGTCGACGGACTCCTTAATTGTAGTATTGGTTAAGTTTCTCAGCATTTCAAGGACGAGCAAGTTCTTCCCCATTTAGATTTTCTAAGTAATAGGCCCTGTTCTCCGTTTTCGCTCGGACACGGTATGGAAATTCCTAATTTGCGGCTAGTTTTCCTTCTCAGGAGTCTTTGTGGTGTCTCCTCAGGATGAGGATGCCGACCTCGAATGCTCATTTTATGACTTTAGAGTCATGTTTGATGGTGATTTTTTGTTTAAGTGATGCCTCGCGTAGGGCCTCCCCTGATCAAACTTCATCGACCAAATCGGGCTCCTCACGTAGTGCTTTCGAATTAGTGTCCTCGTCCATCTGGGCTTTTGTCCGCCTGGATGGTATATGCATTTCTATGGGAATAACAGCCTATGTTCTGTATGTTAATCATAAAGGGGTTTCCCCTGTTGTAGAATGGGGTGTGGTCTGGTATGCCCACAAAACGTTGTGTAACTCCTTGGCCCATTATTTCTTGATCTCATCCAGTCTTCGTTTGAGTCCCCGAAGGATGACCCTGTTTTCCGCTTCGGCCTTCCCATTGTTCTGTGGGTTCTCGACTAAAGGGAAGTGTTGTTTAGTTCCTATGTTGGCGACGAATTCCTGGAAATTTTTATTTGTGTATTGTGTTCCATTGTCAGTGACTATGGCCTGGGGTACCCCGAAACGAGCGAGGATGTTAGGTTTGAAGAAACACAATATGTTAAGGGTTGTGATCTTGGCTAGAGCCTCAACTTCTATCCACTTTGTGAAGTAGTCCACTCTGACAATCAAGTATTATTCTGGTTCGAACCAACAACAAAGGGAACTAGGATATCTATGCCCCACCATGTGAATGGCCACGGGGAAGACATCGTCTTAAGCTCGTTTAGAGGCGCTAAGTGCATATCCCCGTGTCGTTGGCATTTATCACATTTTTTACGTGTTCTTTGGCTTCGTTATGCATCGTTGGCCAATAATATCCTACCCCGAGGGCTTTCCTTTCCATAGATCTCGTGCCCAGGTGTTGGGTGTTGATGCCTTCGTGGATTTCACGCAGGACATACAAAATTAATTCTTCCTCGACACACTTGAGAAGTGGAATGGAGAATCCCCGACAGTAGATTGTTCCTTCTACTAACACGTACGAGCAGGCTTGTCGCTTGACTATACTGGCGTCTTTTGGATCTTCGGGCAATTCGTCGTTGGTTAAGTATTTGTTAGTCGGGGTCATCCGGCAGTTGGAGTCACCGATGAAATTTACATCTATTGTCGAGGATGTCTTTTCAATGCTGGGGCGAGGAAGTATTTCCTATATAACATACTTGTTTCCGCCTTTCTTTTTCGTGCTTGCGAATTTTGATAGCACATTTGCTCGGACGTTAAGTTCACGAGGAACATGTTTTACTTCTACAAACGCGAACTTTGCAATCTTTTTCTTGACCAAAGTCAGGTATTCCGACAAATTGTCGTTTTTGACTTGGTATTAACCTTTGACTTGCAAGGCCACAAACTGAGAGTCCGTACAAATGATTATTTCTTTGGCTCCTAGGTCGTTGGTGAGTCTTAGACCCGCAAGGAAAGCCTCGTACTCTGCTTGGTTATTGGAGGTGGAAAAAGATAGCGTGACAGATACCTCTATTAGGATTAACTCCTTATTCTCTTGGATAATCCCCAATCAACTTCTTATTGAGCTCGACACTCCATCTAGGAAAATGGTCCATTTTATGGACGTGGAGACTTGGTTTTCCGGGGTGGTTATTTCAGCCACGAAATCAGCCAAGGCTTGCGCTTTGAGGGTCGTTCTGCCTTTATATTGAATGTCAAACTCAGATAATTCTAAGTACCATTTGAACATTCTTCCGGTCATATCGGGTTGACAGAGGAGCTGCCTGATAGGTTGGTTTGTTCGTACTATGATAGTATGCGCCAGGAAGTAGTTCCTAAGTCTCCTCGCCGCATGGAAGAGTGTAAGGGTAACTTTTTCAATCTGTTGATACCTAAGCTCAGTCCCTTGTAGGGCTTTGCTTGTGAAATAAATTTGTTTTTGTCCCTTGGGTGTTTCTCGTATGAGGGCGGCACTGACGCCTTCGTTAGCGACGGCCAGATATAGAAACAAAGTTTCCCCGGGCTCTGGTCGAGAGAGAACTAGGGGTTTCGACAGAGCCTTTTTTAGGTGTGTCAAGGTTTGCTCACATTATTTCGTCCATTCAAAGGCAACCTCTTTGTAGAGGAGTTTGAAGAGGGGAAGTGCATGCTGGGCGGATTCCGCCACAAAGCGGGATAGCGATGTGAGTACCCCGTTTAGTGACTGGATGGATTTTTTTTGGATTTTGGCGTAGGTGTTTTGGTGAAAGCTTAGCACTTGTCAAGGTTAGCTTCTATTCCTCTTTCGGTTAGATAAAAACCGAGGAACTAGCCCGCTCGTACCCCGAACGTGCATTTTTCTGGATTGAATTGCATTTTGCACTTGCGTGCCTGATCAAAATATTTCTTTAGGTGGAGAGCATGATCATTTTCCTCGTGGGATTTAATGATCATGTTGTCCATGTATACTTCAAGCATGTCTCGAATTTCTGCTTGAAAGAATTTGTTCATGATTCGATGGTAGGTTGCGCCCGCGTTTTTCAAGCCGAAGGGCATTACATTGTAGTAATAGTTGCCTGATTCGGTCATGAAAGCGATGTATTTTTTGTCGGTCATGGATATGGGTCTTTGTTTATACCTGGAGTTGTCTTCAAGGAATGACATAATTAAAAACCTGCAGAATTATCGACCAGCTTATAAATGTTAGGCAAAGGGTAAGCGTCTGTCGGGCAAGCCGGATTGAGATCACTGTAGTCAACGCACGTGCGCCATTTTCCATTGCTCTTTTTGACTAATACAACATTTGAGAGCCAGGTGGAGTACATGGCCTCGGTTACAAAATGTGCCTCTAAGAGATCTTTTACGGCCTGCTTGGTGGCCTCCATCTTTTCTTGGGACTACTTCCTTCTACGTTGTACTACTGCTCGGACAGAAGGGTATATGGTCAGGTGGTGGCAGGTTGTTTATGGACCCAAGCCCGACATCTCAGCGGCGCTCCACGCAAAGAAATCAACATCCTCCCTGAGGAACGCTTTCATCTGTTTCCTTGCAAGGTCAAGGAGGTCGGCTTCGGTCTTTACCCATTTCGTAGGATCTTCTCCCAATGCAACCAGCTCGAAGTCTCCGTCGGGCACCGGGCAAGTGGACGAGGAAACTTGCTATCAAGATCGATCTAATTTACTCGAGGAAGTGGTTTTGGTTCCTCGGAGCTGCAGGGGAGGGCGACCTTGACTTGCTTTAGCTTGACAGCTATGGCGTTGAGCCCTTTGGACGCAACCTTGAAGCACCGGCGAACAGCTTCGATGTCCCCGTGGAGGGTGGCCACCTGTCCTGATGAGGTATAATATTTCATATTTAGGTGCACTATGGAGGGTACAACAATGAGCTCGGCGAAGGTTGGACGACCTAATATGCACTGATATAGAGACGGGAAATCGATCACGAGGAACTGTACTTTAATGGACCTAGCGGTTTCTCCTGCTCCGAAGGTTACAATCAGGTCGACGTAACCCCATGGTCTGGAAACAGTCTCGTTGAATCCTTGGAGATCTGAGCCCACGTAAGGTGTTAGATGTGTCTCGTTGAGTTGCAAGGTCGCAAAGAGTTGAGAGTACATGATGTCGACGGAGCTTCCCTGGTCGACCGTAATCCTCTGAACGTCAAAGTTAGCCATTTGTGTGCGGACAAGCAAGGGGATGCTGGCGTTGGGTGCTCCGTCGATGAGGTCTTCCTTATAGAAGGAGATGGCACTGATCCCCCGCGGGGAGGATCAAGAGTGGAGTTTTGGTTGGAACTGGTGTTGATAAGTTGATCAAAGCGTCACTTTACCGATCCTACTGTAACTTTGTTGTGCCCTCCCCCAGATATTACCATTGTGTAGGGGAAGAGCTCCCATGTAGGCGGCGAAATAAGCGGGACCAGTGTATGGTTTGGGAATGTAGAAGTCTTCTAGCCGCGTAATATTGAGGGCGACCTGGAGGTTGGCTTCCAGGGAAGGAGGGGCAATTTCTTCGACTTTTCGAGCTTCCTGCACCTCCTGTCAGGGAGCCTCCTTTGTTAGACGATGGCGCGGATCTAGAAGGGGGTTGAATAGATCCTTTTTAAAATTTAACTTTTCAAAGTTACTTTGAAAAATACTTTGCGGAAGTTCCCCAGAAAACACGTCTAAAAACAAAATAAAGTCACCGATGATCGGATATGTGTTTGAAACCAAATGGGAAATAAGAGATGATAAGAGGAGTTAAAAAATGCAAATAAACCACTTAAATTCATCATACTTGATAACCACTCTCAAAAATGAATTATAAAAGAGAAATAAGCACAAAAATATGAATCTGTGTGTTTTAACTATTTCTCAAACACGTGGTGTGCACCCACACAAAGTGTTATTTGTATGTTAAAGTAGTGCAGAATTTTTACAAGGTTGTTGTCAAAATTGATAGCAACAATTTAACAAATAGTTGGTGTGCACATACTAAACCAAAACAGAATTTTTCAAACCACACAAATTCAAGTAATGCAGAAAGTATTAGAATGAAACGAATAAAAAACACACGAGATTTGTTTAGGCAGTTCCTTCACCATCCTCGCTAGAAGTACTCTGCCCTCAATTCTCAATCGAATTAGGATATTTCATTAATATTGCAATTGTTTATACAAGAAGAAAATTGGAACAACAAACCAATCCAAATTGTGATTGTTGCAATAACTCTTCTTGCCCCTTGATTCAAGAAGAACAAAGTATTTCACGCGCGTCGAGAAAACCTCCGATTAACAGCTCCCTTCTTGCAAGAATATACAATCCTTCATACTTTGAGCACAAATGATTTTCTGCAATGCTTGTGAACCCACAACTATCTTCGTAATCCTCCGGTTAACGTGATATGAATGAACGATTCCCTTGATCTTCAAACTCCCTCACTTGGTTGAATCTACGAACGATAATTGCATGCAAAACCCCCCAAATTCTATACGATCTTGGAGGAGAAAACCTTCGAAAAACCCACACTTTCTCTACCCAAGATGAAATCTCGATCTCACGATTGGACGTTATCACCTTAATTTGTACCATGATCAACAAAGATTGTTGTGTGTGATTGTTTATTGATGCAAAGAAGGAGAAGATGAAGAGAAAGTTGTGTATCTATTTCACTTTTCTTGTTAAATCATCCCAAAAATGAAACAGCTATTTATATTGGTTAGAAAAGAATAGAAAATAGAAAGTAAAAGTAAGTGGGAGAAAATAATACAAAGGGCGCATAAGTCAGTAATTCATCGACCTCCCATATGGATGAGTTGACCTGTACCAAGTCTATGAGTTGACCTAAAATCCTTACTCAATCAGCCTGTTGGAACCCGAGAGTTTTGGATGAAAAATCACATTAAATGAGTCGACCTATTGTAAGCCATGAGTCGACTCAAATCAAATGTACAGATTGAGTCGACCTATTGAAGAGCATGAGTTGACTCATGTAGTCAAATATCTCATGATAATTTTTCTTCATGAGGTCATCTCTTCTTGCTTGTCTTACCACACACTATTTCAAATATCCAAGTTTTTGACATTATTCAAAACATCCTTCATGTCTCACAAACTCCCCCTTTTTGTTGATGGAAAAAACTTGTTGAAATGAACGAGCAAATTGCACCATACCATACTCCCCCTGAATATGTGCCATCCAACATATACACTTTACATTCTACAATCTTAACATCATCTCCCCCTTTGAAAACATCCAAAAGAGAGAAAGGGGATTAACCAATATTCCAATAACAAATAACATATAATGAGAACCAGAATTGCAATAAGATTCAAACATCCACAAACACACAATAGGAGATGAATGAAAAACACACAAAAAAATGCGACAAGATAATGGAACCAACAAATGGAAGTAAACATTATCCGTGGCATGATAAACAAAACAAAACAAAAACAACATACTAAAATAGTAATAATTTTCATGTAGATAATACAAAAACAACGAGAATGCAAATGAAAATGATATGCGATTCAAGAATGCTCTCAAAGTCTTGGACCACGACCCCAATGTGATGGATAACAATGTTGATAAACAGCCGGTGGACGATCATCTGTATCTTCACCAGTGTAGTCAATGAAGTTTCTGTTGAGAGTGTTGAAGGAATTTGCAAGAGCCATATTAGAACGATGTACCTCATTTGTATCTTGAGTTTGCAAGTGGGTTTACAACTCGGTGTATCGAATGTCTTGAACAGACACATAATCAGCAAATGCCTTGTCTTGTGCATTGAGTCTTCGTTGTAACTCATTGTACCGCTCGGATTGAGACGCATAGTAACTTTGTTATTCCAAATGCATATTCTGAAGCAGATTCATTATTCCGGAAGTGTTGCCTTGCAGAGGTGGAGGTGGTGGAGATGAAGGAGAAAACGAAGTTGCTGTGTGAGTCCATCTCGTGTGTTGCCATTCATCCCAACCTTGGTTTTCATAAAGTACAGAATCATCATAAGGAGCACGATACCAGTATTCATTATCAACATGAACTTCATCAATATTCATATCCTTAATATTTTGATTCTCATCATCTTCAGCTTCATCTTCATCCTCATTATCATGACCAGAGCTAGCCCGAGCAATGTACCTGTATCTCTTTTCTTTTGGATCCCACATATGACCCATTAGACTAAGCTTCTTTTGTTGGAAACAATTGTTTTAAGAAATAGGGACAAAGGGAATACCCTCAACAACGACTTGTGCTTTGTTTATGATTGCCTGAATAATCGAAGGATATGCAAGAGCAACACCCTTCTTCTCCTTAAGAGTAAAAATCCTACTTGCAAAGTAGTGTGGCCAATTTACTTTTACCTTGTTTCGGAGAATGTATATGAGATAAAGCTCAGACATGTTAATACGGGAGAAACCATCTTTCTTAGACCGAAGGTTGTGCGAGACAAACCAATGGAGAATATGATTGGTAGGCTTAACCTTTCCTGTTGTAGTGGACGACGGAAACAACACACAATTTACTGCAGCCTCAATGAAAGGATATTTTAACATACCATTTAATTCCTTACGAAATTCATAATTATCAACATGAATAGTATCAGTCATGAAAATACTAGCAGCCTCAGGATCAATCTTAAATATATCTTTCCAAACTTGTGCAGTAACCGCTAACATCCTTTCACCCATTCGAAAATTAAACTCAAAACCTTTGAATTTTCCAACAAAACCAACATAAAACATCCTAATCATATCCTCATTATATTCTACTTGACAGGATAAGAAAGGATTGATTTCTTGAAAATCAATCAGTTCAACAATGTGAGGAATGTGCATATGATTAGCAGTTCTCTTGGAGTACACATATTGTGGAATAATCTTCCTATTTCTGAATTTTCTATCATAAGTTTCAACATCAGACGGAAGAAGAGATAGAGCAGTTACCGGTAATGATGATTGGGAAGAAGAGCCCCTTAATGTTCTTTTTCCAATTGTTCTTGATGTCATTGATGAAGACTTGAAGAAGATGGGATGAGATTTTTGGGAAATTAGGGTTCTTAAGAGATTAATAGAAATGTATGATGAAGATGAAATGAGTATGAAAGAAAATGTAGTTTATGCAATTAAGTAGATTAAGAGAATAAAGACACTTAAAACACCATTAATTTTCTGGTAAAAAAGAAGATGAGCCGACCTAGGAAACATAAACACGCAGACAAACGCATGTTTCAATGCGTATGGGGCAGTTAAATCGACGATGTGTCGACTCAAACATGTTAGTGAGTCTACGCATTTCAAAATTTGAAATGAGTCAACTCGTCAAAGCCAAAGTTCGACGCAGACATGTCCATGAGCCGATGTGTTAGGCGTCCTGTTGGGACTCGGACGTTCAGACGAAAAATACACCACAATTTTCAACAATATCATACAAAATCATCATAATATCACACCACAATGCATCCAAATGACATACACGTTACTATTTTGATATTTTGAACAATATAAGAGATAAATAAGGACACATACAAAAGCATACTCACACTTATTTCTTTTATACCAAATATACATATATCAATCAAGATACTTGAGACAAACATATTGAGATTTTCATAGAGGGAATGATATTACCTCTCACATGTGAAGGTGTAAGATGAATAATCAAATAAAGCACTTGAATATACAATTGGTTAGTGTAGTAATATAGTAATTCAAACAATAATTTATAATGAATTCATTTAAGGTTAAGACCGATCTGAAATATCGAGTATACCAAGTTCCCTACGAATATGAAAGAAGGACTCCGTGGGAAGTGGTTTTGTAAAAATGTCAGCAAGTTGATTAGAACTTTCAACGTTCTCAAATACCACGTCTCCTTTCTCTACATGATCTCGCAGAAAATGATGTCAAATTTAAATATGCTTAGTGCGTGAGTGTAAGATCATATTTTTAGTAAGGTTTATTTTACTAGTGTTGTCACATAGGATTGGAATGTTTTTTAGAATAATATTGAAGTCGAGCAAATTTTGTTTTAACCATAAAATTTGGGCACAACAATTTACGGTCGCAACATATTCCGCCTCCGCAGTTGACAAAGCAACGAAAACTTGCTTTTTGCTATGCCAACTTATAAGAGAGTTAGAGAAGAAGTGACAAGTGCCGCTAGTGTTTTTCCTATCTACTTTGCAACCGGCAAAGTCGGAATCGGAAAAACCTACCAACGAACAATTACTACCCTTAGGATGCCAAATACCAAACTTAGAAGTACCACAAAGATATCTAAGAATGCGTTTAATAGATTTTAAATGTGATTACTTAGGGCGAGATTGAAATCTAGCACACATGCAAATACTAAACATTATATCGGGATGAGATGCGGTAAGATAAAGAAGAGATCTGATCATACCTCGATATCTTTTATGTCTACATCCTTACCATTTTTGTCACGATCAAGAATTGCT
Source organism: Lathyrus aphaca (assembly GCA_963966055.1). NCBI lineage: Eukaryota > Viridiplantae > Streptophyta > Magnoliopsida > Fabales > Fabaceae > Lathyrus > Lathyrus aphaca. Next base: position 196,572,811 of record OZ014524.1, read on the forward strand.
ACCGTAGGCATTGGTGTATCAATAGGTTTTGAATTTGTCATATCAAACCTTTTGAGAAGTTCATTGCAATACTTTGTTTGACTTATGAAGGTTCCTTCTTCAAGTTGTCTAATTTAGAGTCCGAGAAATTAGTTAAGCTCCCCCATCATACTCATCTTAAATTCACCTTGCATAGAACTTGAAAACTCCTTGACTAACTTCATATTAGTAGACCCAAAAATAATGTCATCAACGTACACTTGTACTAATATTGAGTGACTTCCTTCTCATTTGATGAAAAGAGTAGTATCAACCTTTCCTCTTGAAAAACCTTGATTTAACAAAAATTTACTTAGGCGCTCATACCAAGCTCTAGGAGCTTGTTTGAGACCATACAATGTACGTTTTAGCTTGTAAATATGATTAGGCTTTTCATGATTTTCAAACCCGGGTAGTTGAAAAACATACATTTCTTCATTTATGTATCCGTTAAGGAAATCACTCTTTACATCCATTTGATATACGTTAAAATTTTGTGAGCATGCAAATGCAAGTAAAAGGCATATAGCCTCGAGTCGGGCAACAGGAGCATAAGTTTCCTCATAATCTATGTCTTCCTCTTGGTTATACCCTTGAGCAACCAGACGGACCTTGTTGCGAGTAATGATATCGTTTTCGTCCATCTTGTTCCTAAACACCAATTTTGTGCCAATTACTCGATGATCTTGTGGAGGTGGAACAGGGTCCTAAACCTCATTTCTTTTAAACTGATTAAGTTCTTCTTGCATAGCCAAGAACCAATTTTCATCGAGTAGAGCCTCTTTGGAGTTTTTAGGCTCAATTTGAGAGATGAAAGCATAATGAAAATAAACATTACTTATCCTTGATTGCGTGCTGACACCCTATGAGATATCTCCAAGAATATTGTCGATGGGGTGATATTTAGAAGTTTTCCACTCCAACGATAGATCATTTTGAATTGATGTTTGATCTTCATCTTTAAGTTCAGATCCTTTAACCGACTCCTCTTCAGCTTTATCCGAAATGGGTTCAACACGAGACACATCATGATCTTTAACAATCTCTTTAGAATAAGCACCTGCACCAATAACACAACTACCTTTTCTGACAATTTTCGGACAAGATTCATCAAAGGAGACATGCACAGATTCTTCAACAATAAGTAATCTTTTGTTGTATACTCTATAAGCTTTACTTGAATTAGAGTATCCAAGGAAGATACCTTCATCCGCTTTTGAGTCAAATTTGCCAAGATTTTCTTTACCATTATTTAACACAAAACATTTACACCCAAAGACATGGAGATGAGATACATTTGTCTTCCTTCCTTTTAAAAGTTCATAGGGCGTTTTATTTAGAATGGGTCGAATAATTACCATATTCAACACATAGCATGCAGTACTTATTGCATCAGCCCAAAAATATTTAGGAAGATCACTATCATTGATCATAGTTCTTCCAAGCTCATCTAACACACGATTTTTATGTTCCACAACACCATTTTGTTGTGGAGTTCTAGGAGCGGAAAAATTATGCTCAATTCCATGTTTTTCACAAAATTATTCAAAAAGATGATTTTCAAATTCACCCCCATGGTCACTTCGAATCGTTATAATGTTAGTATTAAGTTTGTTTTGAGACAACTTGGCAAATGTTTCAAATGTCGAGAAGGTGTCACTTTTACTTGCTAAGAAAATTGTCCAACAAAATCTTGAGTAGTCATCCATAATAACAAAACCATAATAATTTCCTCCTAGACTTTTGATTCTTGGTGGACCGAATAGATCCATGTGTAGAAGTTCAAGAGGTCTAGTTGTAGAAACTAAAATTTTGGATTTAAAAGATACATTTGTTTGCTTTCCCATTCGGCAAGCATCACAAAGATAATCTTTGGTAAATTTTATTTTTGGTAAACCAACTATCAAGTTTTTGGAAACAATTTTGTTGAGCAAGTCAAAGTTAATGTGTGTTAAACGTCTATGCCAAAGCCAAGAGTCATCACTCTTAGAGACTAAACATTTAGGATCATTAATGGACACCGCACACAAGTCAAGCATGTATACATTATTAACCCTCAAGCCCTTAAACATATCATCCTTTTTATCATCATGTTCAATTATGCAACCTTATTTTGAAAAAGATACTTTGTATCCCTTGTCACATAATTGACTAATGCTAATGAGATTATGTTTAAGGCCTTCCACTAAAAGGACATTAGAGATAGATATAGAAGAGGGATTACCAACACTACCTTTACCGAGTATAGCTCCCTTGTTATTATCACCATAGGTAACAAAGCCTTTCTTCTTAGCCACAAAGTCATAGAATAGGGAGATGTCACCTGTCATATGTCTTGAGCAACCACTATCGAGAAACCATATATTCTCCATAGTCTCAAAACACTCCACCAACATATTAAACAAGGGAAAGAGGTACCCAATTTTCATTGGGTCCTTGTGTGTGAGTGAAACTTTGGTTTCATTTAGGCAACCATTGAAAAATTCCTTTAGGGACCAAGAATCTCCTAAATCGACATTTAGCAATAGTGTGACCCCTCTTGAAACAATAAAGACATTCCAAGGTTAGTTTAGAGATCCATTTGCTATTTTGATCCTTCACCACATAGGCATATTGTCGCTCCCTGGATTTCCATCCTGGTAAAAACGCGAAAGTGGCGCGGAAAAGGTAGAGTCGTCAGCCAAGCATTTTTATCCCGAAGGAACGGGAATGGTAATGTTGCATAAACCAAAGAAAAGAAAAGGAAGGACACAGGTCCTGCGAACCAAAGAACTAGGTTCGAGAGTCGGTTACGAACTGGGAAGGTATTAACACTCTAGATCGTTCGTCGTACCCGACGGGATCCACTCTTGCAAAGAAACTGTTTCAAACGGTGAAGGAATGACAGCTGCTGCAAAATAAAAACTGAAACTGGATAAGAAAAGAAAATAAATGGGGAAAATGTAGGGAAAATAAAAGAGTGCTCGAACGGGCCCTACCCCGCTGCCTACGCACCTCATCTGGACATGAGGATCAGAGACGCAGTAGTTCCCCTAACTAGGGGTGGAAAGATTACTTGTGTTTTAAGCTTGAACTGCTTATGTCAATGCTCAGGTGTTGCAGGCTCGGATGACGAGTGCGTTACCGTCTTGCAAAGTGACAAGTAGTAGCAAGTTCGTACATAAGGAGTGAGTGAGATGAGAAAAGAAGTCCCGAAGGAGACGCTTATTCTTTGTCTAGTGTTTTTATGAGTGTGGCATAAGGAAGTGAATTCAAGTCCGTTTCAATGGAATGTGTACTTGCTACTACATTCCAAGATGGAATAATAGAACAAGCACACCAAGTAAGGAGAATTTATCCAAGACTTGTTTCCAAGGGTTAGGGCCTAAGCTCACTAACTTGATAAACTTATTAAGAGTCTTAGTGGTTAGGTGAAGAAGTGTTTTTTATGACTTTCTTATTGAAGATGGTCTCATGATCAGACTTGTACACCATGCTAGACAAGCCCACACTATTCCAAGATGGAATGAATATGAGTGCCCCATGGAATAAGGTTATACACAAGAGACCATTTCTCCCTTTATTAAGTGTTTTTATAATTTTGTATGAATATGAGAAAGAGAGAACCAAAAAGGATCTTTAATGGTAATAAGTCTAATGGGGAAAGACTAATCCTAAAGTTATCATGCAAGGATGGCCCTAGGTTAGTGTGGTTTGAATTCTTTCCTAAGTAAGAATAAGGAAAGAAGAAAAGAAGAAGAAGAGGAGAAGAAAAATATAGAAGAAGAAAGCTAGAATACAACTTACTCCTCTAAAGGAGATAAGTTGCTTCCAAAAGGGGGAGAAATGAAGTTAAACAAGTGATGGAATAAGGCACATCTTAAACACAAGTTAAGAAAACAATAAAGGAATAAGATAAAAGAATTGGAGATGTGGGAATCACATCCACACCTCTTACTCACCAAAGCCCCTGAAATGGTTAGAAGAATTCAAAAATGATAAGAGAAAAAAATAACAAATGAGACCAAATGAAGTAAAGGCAAGCAAATGGTCATATCACAAATAGAACTCAAACTTCATATCCAAGCACTAAGACTAAGCATACAACATCACATAAGAAAAGGAACAGAAAGTCACATACAACTAGCAAAAAAGTGTGGAAGAAATTGGATGGAGACATGAAATTAGGATGAGCAAACAAAGAAAACCTTAATAGGTAAAACCAAAACCAGAACCTAAACATGTTTAACAAGTGCCTAAAATAAATCTTAAACATCAATTAAAGCAAACAAACACATGAGAAGTCAAGTGGGAGAAGTATGAAGAAGCTAAAGGTGAAGTGAATCATGCATAGGAATGTGTAACCTAAAGCACAAGAAACTCAAAGAAAACAAAGTTGTGATCCACATATCAAGACCAGGGGCATATACACATGTTAAATGAACCTCAAACAACCTATAGGAATTAGCACAAGTGCCCTCCTAACCTAATAAGCAAACATACATCAAGGAAGAACTCAAATTTGAGCAAGCAAGCAAGAAATTCATATCAAATGACAAAAGCAGTAAAAAATTCTACAAATAAGCACAAAGGTTCCTCAAACCTATAAAATCAACATGCCAAAAGGAGAGGTTCACAAACAGAAGAAAACTATGGTAATGGAAGGTATACATGGTAATTAGGGTTTTGAACCTTACACTCAAAGCAACTTGACAAAATCTAATCATACAAATCCTAAAAATTATGAAATAAATCAAGCATAAAATTTATCATGTTATAAATCCAGAGAAAAAAGAATCAGATCCAAACTCAATTCCAAGTTCAAGATAGAAATTATACAAGTCAGCATGTGAATTAAAAGAAATAAAATGAGGAAATTAAACTACACAATTAATTCAGTCACGAAAATAAAAAATAAATGGAAAATAAAAATGCACAAAATTAGAGAACACTCAAATTAACATTCATCATTTTTTTGGTGATTTTTAAATAACCCTAACTGTGTTTACAAAATTAAAATGAAACAATTAAAAGGAAAATAAAATAAAATTTAATAAACAAAAGGAGGTGTAGACAGCAACAAGACCCAGTTCAAATATATTGGGCTAGCATACAGGGGGGTGTAAATAGGAATAAAAGCCCAGTCCAATGGCGCATATACACTCAACTTATCATGGAAATCACAACAATTCAGAAAAAACAAAGACCACTAGATCAATCCAACGCATGCAGTCAGGTCAACAAGATGGAACAAGTCAACAAATCAAAAACTAAGATACGCATGCACATGATACTTAGTGTGGGCTGACACACACAAGGCATTATCAGAAATTAAACACAAAAAGAAGGCATGTGATAGGGATGAGGAATTTTTAATGTGTTGGCATTCTTGCAGGCGTTAGATCAAACAAATGGACGTCCTAGATTACTTCTTCTCCGTTCAACTCACCATTCAATCTCCAGAATCCGGTGACCGGACCTAGGGCTCCGGCACCGGAAATCTCATGTGTATGAACAAAAATTACCTGAAATCAACAATAATATCCAAATCTACTCAGTTTTCCATGGTGAACACGAATATGCCATCAAAAATCACAAACACTAAGCACAACTTACAGATCGAAGGCAACAAGTTTCATCATCAAACTTTCAAACTCATCATACACACTTAATATTCACTCATTTTCAAAAGTAAATAGATCAGCATCACCAGCAACACACGTAGATCACAATGTGCAAAAATAATTTCAGTTCTAGATCTATGAATTAGAGGCTTACCTGAAGCTTGCAGAACACGAATTAGCTCAAGAGAAACCTCCAAATGTTGCAGATCAAAGCCTTTAAACCTCTCCTTGCAAAATAAATGCAAGAGAGAGCTTGAAAACCTCTAGATCTTAGAATTCGAAAGCAACTGCACTTGAATGGCACCTTGTGAAATCTTCACTTTCTACTTGAACCAATGGTTGATCTATGATCCTTAGAGTTCAAGGACGAAGAATATGTGATTTGTTTTGGCAATGAGTGAGTGTGTGAGGAGATTCGAAGAGAAAATCTTGGAGTGCAAAAACTTGAGAGTGATGAAAATGTGATGAATTCTAATGATTGAAAGGCTTTGTTCACTTATATATGATGCAAATTTTCGCTGATTAGGGTTTTAGCAAGAGTGCACGTGAGAGGAGTGTGAATGGGATGATTTTGCATTTGTGCATGAAGTGTGTGATCCCTCTATTTACTCGTGCTCCCCCTCTCTCCTTTGCACATGTTGATCACTCTTGATCCACTAATCCAAAAATGAATTAATCTTGGCCCTTGGATGCTTGCATCATGCTTTACTTGTGATTTTGCATTTTTGCAATTTATGGAATATCTCTTTATTCATGCACAATTTTTATGGTTTCTATTTATCCAAATACTTCTCATGCCTTGTTCTTGATGTTTATGATCAGCATTGAACCATAATATAACTTAGAAATGGATTACAATGCATTTTGCAACTTGGTAGAAAATGGTATTTCATGTAAAACCCTAAAAACAAGCCAACTTCAAATGAGCATAACTTCTTGTACTTTTTGAAAATGGGAGATCATGCCCTACAACTTTCATGTTTGAAGAAAATCCATTTGGAGCCATCTTGATCATGAAAGTGGTCTTTAGAATATTAGGGCAAAACTTGCTAAAAATGGAAACTTTCATTACAAGTCATTTACCAAAAATGGAAAGTCTTTCAAAAACTCTTGATTATTGATCTTTGAAGTCACCAAAGCTCCTCTTTGACCTTAAGAAGATCCCTTGGCTTGAAAAATAGGATTGGAGCCCTTGAATTCTCACAGTTGACTTTTCAGATGCCCAGTTTGACCAATTTCTTCCTTTACAAGTAACTGATGAATTGACTGACTTCCTCAATGAATTTCCTCACCAAATTTCATACCTAGGCTTCAAATATCACATAAAAGCCTTTAACCAAAATAATTGGTCAAAGATACAAGGAATCCTTGCTCAAATGCAAAACCCTAATTTAGGATTCATCTGTGTAGGAGATTGTTGCTTCCTTGATCTTCTGATGATCTTTCACCCTTCTTGACTTTTGTATATGACTTTGAGCCTGTATATGATATGAGGACACCTTGTGGAACTCTTCCACTGTCACTTGGCCTTTGTATTGACTTGTAGAACCTCAAATTTCCAGATGATTGATCATATGCCCTATGCTAGAACATGTGAGTGTCATGCCTCATTTTTCTATGCAAAATGCTAGGATATGGTATGTTTATGATATGATTATGATATTCAAATGATGGTAAAAAAGGAGAGGGTAAATTTGGGGTGTTACATGTATCTTTGATATGGATTGTTCATAGAATCTCTAAAATTTGAATGATCAATAACAAAGGTCATCTTGGGTTGTGATACTTTGTCTAGTTTAGCTTTAAGTGTTTTAACTTCTTTTTACCAAATCCAATAAGTTTCACAACCATGAAAATTAAACCATCCTTGTTTGTCTTCTTTAATTTATTCCACCATAGAAGCTTTAAGAGCCTCCAATTCCTCTTGAGAATCGGATACCTTTTTCTCCAAATGCTTAAAGATAAGCTTATCAGTGGCTAGTCTCTTAAAGGGGTTTTTAGCTTCATGATGGAGAAACTTAAAACTACTAAGCAATTCAGGATAAGACAATTTTTCAACATTATCATATTTAGAATGACTTACTTGCGTTTTGCCCTTGGTGTGAGCCATAAGACAAAGATTTACTTTCTCTTCCTCATCACTTGAGTTTGCGTTGCTAGAAGCTTCATTATCGCTTTCCCATGAGATATATGCCTTTCTTGCTTTGTTGCCTTTCTTTTGATATTTGTCTTTGCCTTTGTATTTCTTTAACATTGGGCATTCATGTTTATAGTGACCAGGTTGTCCACAATTATAACATGATCCTTTCACTTTGGTACTTTTGTTTGGTTCTTGCTTGGAGGAGTTAGATTGCCTTTTATAGTTGACAAGGCGCTTGTCCGAATGAGAGATTTCATTCTTTCTAAGATACCTATTGTATCTTCTAACAAACAGCCTCATATCCTCATTGGATTCATCGTCTTCGTCACTTGACTCACTCTCACATTCTTTGTTGGTAGATGATTTTGAAGTAGAAGTCTTCAATGTAATAGACTTCTTCTTCTTCTCATTGTCCTTTGATTTTTCATTCTTTTCTTTCTTCTCATTTTCTTCATGCTCGTGTAGATATAAGAGCTCTTGTTCATGCTCTTGTAGCTTCCCAAACAACTTTGTCAAATCCAATGTTCTTACATCATTGGCTTCTTTGATTGTCGTTACCTTTGGTAATCATTCCCTAGTAAGACACCTTAAAATTTTGTTAGTATCTACTTTGTTGGGAGGGGTTTTGCCAAGAGCATTTAAGCGATTTAATAAATGAGAGAATCTATTTCCCAATTCACCAATGGTTTCCCCTTGGTTCATGTGAAAGCGATCAAACTCTTGTTGCAAAGTGTTAATTCTGGAAAGCTTCACGTCATTGGTTCCCTCATGGGAAACCTGTAACGCTTCCCACATATCGTTTGTCGTAGTATGATATGAAACTCTGAAATACTCATCCGCTCCCAAAGAAGCAAAAATTATATTTTGAGCTTTCCAATCATAGTTATAATTCATTTCATCTTTTTCATCCCATTGTGCTTCAGGTTTAGGTATTTCAAGGTTATTCTCTCGGATCATAGTTATTTGTATAAGACCATCTTGAATAACCTTCCATATTTTTCTATCAACAGAGTTGATATGAATATGCATAAAATCCTTCCAATGACTATAGTTTTCTCCGATGAAAACAGGTGCTCTATTATACGCCCCTATTGGATCGTTATCCATTTTCTAAGAAGTTATATGTGAAGCACTAGATAAATGGCGCGGATCTAGAAGGGGGGATTGAATAGATCCTTTTTAAAATTTAACTTTTCAAAATTACCTTGAAAAATACATTACGGAAGTTCCCCGGAAAACACGTCTAAAAACAAAATAAAGTCACTGGTGATCGGATATGCATTTGAAACCAAATGGGAAATAAGAGATGATAAGAGGAATTAAAACAATGCAAATAAACCACTTAAATTCAGCACACTTGATAACCACTCTCAACAATGAATTAAAAAAGAGAAATAAGCACAAAAATATGAATTTGTGTGTTTTGACTTTTTCTTAAACACTTGGTGTGCACCCACACAAAGTGTTATTTGTATGTTAAAGTTGTGCAGAATTTTTACAAGGTTGCTGTCAAAATTGATAGCAACAATTTAACAAATAGTTTGTGTGCACATACTAAACCAAAACAGAATTTTTCAAACCATATAAATTCAAGTAATGCATAAAGTATTAGAATGAAACGAATAAAGAACACACGAGATTTGTTTAGGCAGTTCCTTCACCGTCCTCTCTAGAAGTACTTTGCCCCCTATTCTCAATCGAATTAGGATATTTCATTAATATTGCAATTGTTTATACAAGAAGAAAATTAGAACAACAAACCAATCCAAATTGCGATTGTTGCAATAACTCTTCTTGCCCCTTGATTCAAGAAGAACCAAGTCCTTCACGTGCGTCGAGAAAACCTCTGATTAACAGCTCCCTTCTTGCAAGAATATACAATCCTTCAAACTTTATGCACGACTAATTTTCTTTAATGCTTGTGAACCCACAACTATCTTCATAATCCTCCGGTTAATGTAATATGAATGAACGATTCCCTTGATCTTCAAACTCCCTCACTTGGTTGAATCTACGAACGATAATTGCGTGCAAAACCCCCAAATCCTCTACGATCTTGGAGGAGAAAACCCTCAAGGTTTTTCCAAGAAAAACCTACACTTTCTTTACCCAAGCTGAAATCTCGATCTCACGATTGGACGTTATCACCTTAATTTGCACCTTGATCAACAAAGATTGTTGTGTGTGATTGTTGATTGATGCAAAGAAGGAGAAGATGAAGAGAAAGTTGTGTATTTATTTCACTTTTCTTGTTAAATCATCCCAAAAATGAAACAGCTATTTATATTGGTTAAAAAAGAATAGAAAAGTGAAAGTGAAAGTAAGTGGGAGAAAATAACACAAAGGGCGCATAAGTCAGTAATGTGTCGACCTCCCATATGGATTAGTCGACCTGTACCAAGTCTATGAGTCAACCTAAAATCCTTACTCAGTCAGCCTGTTGGGACCCGAGAGTTTTGGATGAAAAATCACATTAAATGAGTCGACCTATTGCAAGCCATGAGTCGACTCAAATCAAATGTACAGATTGAGTCGACCTGTTGAAGAGCATGAGTCGACTCATGCAGTCAAATATCTCATGATAATTTTTCTTCATGAGGTCAACTCTTCTTGCTTGTCTTACCACACATTATTTCAAATATCCAAGTTTTTGACATTATTCAAAACATCCTTCATGACTCACATCCTTCCCCTTAGTGAATTTCTTCATATGGCCATCTCGAATGAGGATTTCAATGGCATCGTTCAAATGGATGCAATCGTCGGTATTGTGCCCGTGAGACTTATGAAACCGACATTACTTCGTCTTATCAGTGTTTGGCTTATTCGACAGGTGTTTAGGAAACCTGACTCCGCCTGGAGAAACTCGGAGTTAGCACATTCGGACATAATCTTCTCCCTGGTGGCTGTGAGGGGCGTGTAATCGTGAAACCTCTCGACTGGGCCTTTATGCTCCCACGGTTCACGGGAGCTATCTTCCTTTCATTTTTCACCTCCCTGACGGAATGTCGAGGAGTTTTTATGTTTAGATGGTTTGGTGTCTTCGTGATGCTTAGTATCACGGGCAGTACTGGCTTCCTCCTTCTTCTTGTATTGAATGTATGCTTGTGCTTTGAGGAGAAAAGCATCAAGCGTGTCGGGCGTCTCAATGCCCACAGCCCTCCTGAAGTCACTGTGGAGACGGAGTCCCTGCTCAAGAAGATATTTCTTCATATCGTCTGTGGTCGAGACCTGGACGACTTCCTTATTGAACCTCTCGATGTAGGCACATAGAGGTTCATCTTTGCCTTGAATGATTGCTTCCAAAGAGGCCTTTGTCTTCGGATGACGTCGTGAAGCGGTGAAGTGTCGGGAAAATGTTCTCCTGAGCTGTCTCTAGGACAAGATGGATTCGTGAAGGAGGCTCTTATACCAATCCATGGTTCCCTTCCTCGGTGTCGTAGGGAAAAGACGACACTTAATTGCTCCTCGGACGCCTTTGTAATCAAGGAGAGCGTCGATATTCTCAATATGCTCGTCTGGGTCTGTCGTTGCATCGTAGGTCCCAGGGGAGGAGGCTTCTCGAGTACTTTTTGGAGCCTTGTGGACATGATCTAGTTTGAGAGGGGGCCACAATGTTCACCCTCGTCGCTAGAATTATGGGAGGCGGAGTGGGAGCAGTTGTCTCGGTGTCGACGAGGGGGAGGGGATCTTGAGTATTTTCTTGCACCCTCAGGTGACGGTCGTGCTCCAGCTCGGAGTTTCCACTCGGTCTTCCGTGCCTCTGGGACTTGTTTCGTTGAGTAGACGAACGAGTTCGTTTCTTGATGGACCCAGTCTCCTCTGGGTGGTGGTGATCCCTTTTTCGTCCAGGTGACCTACTGTGGGATCTGCGGGGCCTCCTCGCAGGAGAGGGGGATCTGGTACGTCGTAATTCCTCTAGGGCTTCTAGCCTTTCGCCCTGGCACAAGAGTAAGAGGTTGATGTTGTTGGTCGTTTCGACCAAAGCTGCGAGCGTCTGATTCATCCCCCTGGGGATGGAAATCAGGGGGATATCAGTAGGGGTGATCTCAAGTTGCAAGGATGGTTCTGGTGACGGGGAGGCGGTACGCCCGTCCTAGAAACGATTAGGCTCCCCGAGGGGAGGGATAGTTCCATCGCTTTCCTGTTGTTTGACGAGAATGTTGAAGAGGACCCGGGCATTGACAGAGTCGTCGTGGTGAGCCATTGAGTGAGTTGAACGGTGATGTTTTGATTTTCACGATCTAAGGATGAGAAAACGGGGAAACATTGTTTCCACAGACGGCGCCACTGATCGTACTGGTGATCAGAATCTACAATGGTTGCGGATGATGATGTGGGTTCCTTTGACATTTGGGCTATTGGGTCGTCCTATGAGCAGGAACGGACCATGCCTAGTCGTTGGGCCAGTTCAGAACAACACCATTTTCAACCAACAACTTTATCCAACTTCGTGGTTCTGGACTTACGTACTATCGAGAAGGAAGACGATACCTATGCATGGCAACATAACTCATATTTGTGGGTATCCATCTGAACCTGCCCCAAATTTGATGGGGAAAAACCGCTTTGACTGAGTTCGAATTCGAGTTTGTGTTTTCCCAGATTTTAAAATATGGGGACGAGTCGGATAATGAGGACATTAGTGCTCACCTTGAACCCGTCTCATTTTTTTTTATCTGCTTTACTATTTTTGTTTTGATAATTTAGAATATTAAATATGTGGTTAATATTTTGATATTTTGATTTGTATTTATTATTTTAAATATTTGAAATGTATACATGAAATTTTTTGAGATATTTTAATTTTATTATTTGTAATATAATATTTTTTGGGGAAAATAAATATTTTTATTTAAAAAATATTTTATTAAATAGATGGTGGTGGGGCGGGGAAATACGAATCCAGCCCGAACTCATTTGTAACCGGTTTGAGTTTTAATTCCCAATCCCCAATGAAGTTTGGGGCGGGGAACGATGATTGTTTTGAGATCCGGGTTTGAGTTTGGGGGTGGTAAAAACCATCCCCTCCCCACCTCGTTTCCATTCCTAACGACACCAACTTCGTCATTCTAGGCTTACGTACCATCGAGGAGGAAAATATAGATTCAAACAACTTTTTTTTACTTATACATCATGTTTCTAGTATGTAAATGTTTTTCCCCGTGCATGATTGTTGATTATGTATTTATTGTTGATATCTCATTTTTGTTGATGTCATTGTGTTAATGATGTCAATGTTCTTGATGATGCATTTATTGTTGATGTTGTCATTGTGTTGATGATGTCATATATTTATTGTTGTTAATATCATAGAGTTGATGATGTCATTGTTGTTGATGATACCATTGTTATTGATATGTCATTGTGTTCATAATGCCTTGTGTTGATTATTTCATTGTTGTTGTTAATGCAATTATGTTGTTGATGTAAATGTGTTGATACAAAATACAAAATTTAAATAGACCGCTAAAATAGTTTTTTATATAACTATTTGTAATGACAAAATTTTGTTATATTTAAAACTAAGTCTAATTTGATCGTTTCGGTTAGGGGTGGCAAAATAGATGGTAGACCGTCGGACTGACCCGCACATCCGTAAAAAATGACGTATTGGGTTGAAATTTTGAATCCACTGTCTATCAAAACCCATGCCACCCGTCGTCCGTCAAAGTCCGTTGCACCTATTCGTTAAACTTATCCTACCTTAAACCTAGGGGTGAGAAAACGGGTCCGGTCTGTTGGACATGCCTGTTTTGCCCGCACTTTAGTGCGGGGTGAGTCAAGGGTTAGGCCCTCACTCGCTAAAGTGTTTGTCCCGTCCGCCCCATTTTCGTCGCAGGTTTTTGCTGGCATGCACCTTTACTTAAATTTTTTATTTTTAGACTTAAAAAGTGTAATGTTTGCGGACTTTCCCCGCCCCACTCTCACTTTTTTTGCGGGGAGGACTTAGGTTATAGGTCCGCATCCTCAATTTTGACCGTCCCGTCCCGCTCTATATTTTTTTGCGAGTTTTTGCGGGGCAAGCATGCCCGTTTGCCACCCCTACTTAAACCTACCCGTTTTTAGTTAATTTTAGTAATTTTAATTTTTGATGATTTTATTTTATACATCTATTTGAAAATATATGCAATATTTTTATACATTTGTTAAAAATATACTTTATAAAAATTGTTTAAGAAATTAAGTGAAAAATCTAATTAAAATCTAAAACCAAACCTATATTACTACTAAATTTTTTTATAAAAAAAAAAAAAATAGATGGACAAGTCCGGACAACCAACCACATTGACAGAACTAATTAGTTTTTTTTGTCTATCCACCACCGGACATCCCGCCACCTCGACGGAACGAATTAGTTTTTTTATGTGTATTTCCACTTGGTAGACTTACCCAACCCCCACCTTTTTCTACAAGGTGGAGCAGGCGGCCCTTTTTTGCCACCTCTACTTTCAGTCATACTCTCACCCCTACTATTTACTTCTACTTTGCTTTGAATTGCATCAGTTTTTTTTCAATGCTTCTTTACCTTCATAATAGATCTAAAAAGGGAGATGTTATTAGATGTGGGAAACCCATCGAATCTCTGTTTTTTTACCGTTTCAGCCAGTGGTTAAACCAGTCATAAATCCAATTTATTTTGCAGAGTGGTTAGTCATATGACTGATGCGGACCTGTGCTAGGTCCGGTTGAACTGGCAATTGCAGTCCGGCTTCTATTACATATATTCAAACACAAATTATAATACAAAATAGAATAAATTATCTTTCAAATATAGTAACTTACACAAGTGAATGCTACTACACTGCAACCTTGTACGAGATATTAAAGAAAACCACATATGCATTGCCATGCACAAAATACAATACAATAAAATAAAGCAAAGGTTAAGTATAAAACGCTGATTCTACAATTTCTCAAAATATGAAAAGGAAGCCTTTATGCCAAGGAAACCTTTATCAGGAAAAAAGTTGCCTTCGCTCAATGACAGTCAAAATTACAAAATCTGAGCAGCCGTGTTCAATTTTTCGGCCAAGCTAAGTTGAGTTCTTGTGATGCTAGATAAATATAGCATGAGCAAGTGATCCTGAAAATAATGAAACATGTGTCAGCCAAAGAAAGCTGATATGTTGCAGCTAAGAAGTGATCATAAACAATAATGTTTGATCATATTTTACAATTGTTTTAAAAACATAAGATCAAACTTCTTAAAACAATTGCAACATCTCACCTGCAAGCTGTCATTCACAAGCTTATCAAAATCTGATGGGGGTAATTTGGGGAGGGAACCTACTGCATCTGATATGAATTTTCCTATTTTGTTGTCTGGCTTGACTCGTCCTTCCTGAGATCGAAACTAATTAATACAATGCTGAACATTAAAGTTTGTAAAGAAGACAATGCATCATACCACAACATCATCAACATATTTGTAGATGTCATCAATCAAAGCTAGCAGATGTTCCATTGATGCTTCCATGCCTTCTAAATCAGAGGGAATTTTGTCAACAGTGGTTGCCTTTAGGGTATCATCTGCCATAACAAGAAATCAGCTTCAATCATTAAAATTAAAAATAATGAACATTTGGTTTATAATAGAATCTTAACACAAGATAAAACGCAAATAATAAATAGATATCAACAAGACATTGTCATTGCATTGCATGGCTGAAAAATGGGAATGATGTTTAATAATTAGCATGCACTACCAAGGGAAACAATAAACTGATACTTAATATACATCAGTCCAGTGTTATCGATGGCGGGTGGCGGTCCATGGGGGAGAGCCTAAATCCTGCCATACCGGCCAATTTGTGGCGCCGTTATTGCGGATTATGGCGGAATAACCCGCAATAGAGGACGATATTTATCATTGCGGCAAGCCCAAAAACCACAGAGTATATAGGCCATAGCGGCCATGGCGACGCAATTTGATAACACTGCATTAGTCTCAGATAAACGAGTCTATATATACTCATTTCGGTGAAACTTGGTTCAATTAGAGGCTGTGTAATTTGGAAGATAAAACAGTGTCACTGATTTGTTACATTGTAAATAGAACAGAATTAATTCAGGTTCATAACTACCTACCTATGGATCCATTCTCTCAAAGGAAGTTAACAGCTCAACTTTCATAAAAATAAATGTTCACTTGTTGTATAAAGGTAAGAATTTTGAAGTGCTTCATGTCAGGCAAAGATTATTTTTAAAATATAAGAACCTAGAAAAACTTCAGCAAATATTCAAGTTACAATGATAAATAAAGCTTTAGGGAGGGAGAATAATGAGGAAGGAAAAAAAATAAAAAGAGGATGACCATGAGAGAGTTCGACTAAAACTTACATCCAACTCGCTCAGCTTCAACCATACGAAGATCCAGTGGAATTTCTTGAAACTGTGCAGCGATTTGCCTGTCTCCAAGAGATAAATTGTTTGACACATAAGCTTTTATGATACTCCCTCCAGTTGTGAATCCTGTATCAACAGTCAAATGTATGGGATTGGGTACTTCTCGAGAATAAAATTCATGGATCAATGCACTTCCACCAGTTACTCCAAGTCCGGTTGAATACCTGAATAAATAACCGAAATTAACACCAGTTTCTCACCCAGAAATGGAGATATATACAAGGCATGAGTCATCCTTCCAAGATCGCCAAATAAATGACTAAAGAAGCAACTTAGCACAAAGTACTGTCCTACTGTCGATTTGAATATTAATATTAACCACTGAAGATCATTAAAGAAACCATTTGTTTTATTATACTAAGATACACCAAAACCAAATCCTCCATATAAAAATCATCCATTCCGCACAAACACAATGTTTAACAAACAACACTTTCAGATTCCAAAGTGAACATTTTTAACCTATGCCATACTCCGTATATGTATTTCAATGTTTTATTTATACCCATCACTTATAGTTCTTTTATGTACCACTTGAGTGAAACATTGACAGATGAGGAATTTTAAAATAACTGGACTTACCATCCAACAATGATTTCCTTTTGGTTCACTTTTTGATGGGACAATAACATATTATGGTGGTACTCTATGTCCAAAGCAACCTGGAAAAAAGTTTAAAAATTAGAACAATTTTTTTGTTAAAACAGATAATAATTTCATTTAGCTTACTATAAGAAGAAATAGACACGACACGACCACAGAAGAAACCATTGAAAAGACAATAAAATGAAAGTTCAACAATAGGGTCAAAAGTAAAATTCAATTATTCACTTTAAAGTGTCGATTATACAAGTAACCATAATATGTATCCTCCATCTTTTCATTCAAAACTAATTTTAAACACATTGTCAATTTTATAATTGTTTCATAAATTTATTAATCTCATCCACACATAAGATTAACTGCCTCAATAAGAAGCCAAGAAGAAAAGAAGCTCTATTAGAGATAAATTTAGGAAAAGTAGCTATTTGATATCATATTTTAGCAAAGGACTCAGAGAGTTGCTTTATTTGCTCAGAGATGAATCTTTTGATTCATCTCATACAAGAGGTGTCAGAATATAAGGAGCACTCTTCATCCTAGTCCTCATTCAAACAAAAAATTGAGGAATTTTGAAAAGAACTCATAGATCATTCCAGGAAGTGGATGTCATTACGTATGGGAAACTCTAGGGTTCATAAGACTGAGATAAATATTTATTTCAAAACTCAACGAAATTTGGATTAGCTTCTAGCTTATCTGAACTGAACATGAGATAAGTATTTATTTGACGACACTGAACACACCAATCTATGTTGCATCTATGTAGCACCGACACCTCTAAGAAAAATGTGTCATTGTCCAACACCTACACCGACATTTGTGATCACATTCTTTTCGTTTTTAAAATTATTACCATTGTCTCCATGTCAGTGCCGGGGTCATGTTCAGGGTGTCCATGCATCATAGACACCAATTAATGGATTTAGGGTTTCATTTCTTCTCATTAATCCTTTGGAACATACGTAACTCTAAATACCAAACTAAATCGTATAAATTGAAATGAACAAAACAAATTAAAACTAAATTCAAATAAATTGGAATGAGGAAACGTTTTTCACAGATTCAGAAATGGAACTAAAAACAATAACAATGTAGATTGAGGAGAGTGAATGACCTGGTCGACAGACTCGTTGTGAGGAACGGCATATGAATTACGGATATCAACGGTTCCATCGGGAAGAACAGATCCAAGAAGCGTTCCAATGACCCGTTCGGCTTGATCGGGGCGACGAACGTAACAGTCGCAGATGTTGAAGATAACAAGAGGATGAACCTTTGCAGACAAGCTCTGAGAAGACGAAGAAGATGAAGAGAACTGCAACACTGTGCGATTGCTTGCCGCCATGTTGGAGCTTGGATTCAACAACACTTCACTGCTCACAAATCGCAATACCAAACAACGCGTGCGAAGAAGACAACACACGGAATCTGATAGTTCACTAGGGTTTTTCACGTGTGGGCTGATCCATTCATGTTCTGTTGTTGCTTTCGATATTGGGCCCGTTAAGGCTTTTAGTTTGAGGAATTATCATGGCACCCTTTAAGTTTTAACTAACACCCTAATACCAAAAAAAAAATATTTTATTTTTTTCCATTAACAAAGTGTTGATTATTTTCTCTCTCGCTACAAAAAAAATCTGTAGGCCAATCAAAAAATTTGGTATGTATTGTTATCGATATTATAAAAAATAATGTCCGACAAATTTTATTGGTTTTTTCAACAAAAAAAATTGAAAATGAAATTTTCCGTTTTGAAACCATAAATGAGGTGAGAAGATGTGGTAACGGAATATCAAAATTCAACCATGGTGAAAATGGGATGACTTACAAGGTTAATATTCAAACACTTAAGTCACTATGTGATAGAGAATAGTGAATTGAAATTGAATTTGAAATTTGTTGGTGTTTCTCTATATATAGTATAGAGAGAATACAAAACTAGTTATTTATTAGGAGTGAATTGAGGAGGATTGTTGGATGCACTTGCAGTTGAGATCCTTTGTGATCATCATGAAGAGAGTCCTCATGTATTGGGAAGGTTTTAGAAGGATAGTAACTCCTTCAAAGTGGTTGACCGAGGTCGCTGCGGTCGGCCTATAACAGTTCCCCCCCAAGCCCTTGCTTATGTATAGCAAGGCGAAGGTTTGTCTTGTCATCACTGGATGTCGATCACTTTATTGTTCTCCTTTGAAAGTTCGAAAAAGAGAAACATTTTAGTTTCTTGAGGATTCTCACATTTAATGTCTCATACTTTAAACATCTTTTATGAGGTGTTGTCATTACGACTCTTGGGAATAAAAAACACTCAAGTGTTATGTGCAAGTGAACTGACATGTTTGGTACAGTCTACTCCCTTTTTGTATACTAGAATATAATTCTTAAAGATTCATCATTGTTTCTTTTTCTTAGAATCATTTCCTCATTTTAAAGGTTATCTTATTCTTTGAAACTTTGCTTTCCTGTATCTAAAAAGTTAATATGTGATGGATAGTTCTCATAAATCCAAAAATAATGCCCCATCTTGTTGGGCTGATTATATCTATTCTTCCACTATATATGCTTTCACCATAAATGGTAGTCTCGATGGAGCCTTTCTTAAAGTTGGTTCATTATCTGATCGGGGTGCCTTAACTCCCACTAAGGATGAAGAACATGCAGTAGGTATGGTGATTGTATCAATCCTTTATGAATTCACTTTATCAATTTTGAGTTTTCGATATCTTTTAATGCCTTTAAGATAGAAGTCATAAAACATTTGGTTGTGGCTCATTCACAGCTTCATCCGACAAGTTAGGTGCATATGAAGGTCTATCAATATTGATGAGAAAGAGAAAATTTACCATGATGCATATGTATATGGATATGATGGAAGATCAATGCAGGCCTGACTGGTTTTCTATTCTTAGACACAACAGAGTAAGACCAAGAGCAAAAATTATTTTATGGCTAGCATGCCAAAACAGATTAGCTACTAAAGCCAGATTAAAAAAATTGAACTTGATTGATGATAGTGTGTGTAGTTTCTGTGATGAGGAAGATAAGGATATCCACCACTTGATGTTTGATTGTAGATTCATCAACATGATGTGGGTTGAGGTTCTTCAGTGGCTTGAGAACGATCATGTTCCTCAAAGATGGGAAATTGAATTGGCTTGGATGTGTCAGCAGTCAAGCGATAAGGGCTGAAAAAAAGAAATTATGTGTATTGCTTATGCTGAAACTATTTATGGCATATGGACGCATAGAAATATATTCATTTTTAAGAACTTTAAGGATCACACTAATGTATTGAAGGAAATTCTTGCCAATATTGTGTATAGGGGATGGCAAGTAGTAAAGCTTAGACATCACATAGCAAACTTGATGTGTTAAGTTTTTTTAGCTTGCTTTGTCGTTTTGTCGAATTGGTGGGTTGGATCTTATGATTGCCATGTAATCATTCTTATATATATATATATATATATATATATATATATATATATATATATATATATATATATATATATATATATATATATATATATATTATGTTATTTCAAAAAAAAAACCTTGAGTTTTTATGATAACAAAGTATAAAGAAAAATGTTGTACTCTAATAGTTTGGTAAGTGTGCAGAATCTGAAAAAGTCAGATACTGGACAAAATAGACTCAAGACTCTGGATAAAGAGACTTTGGACTTTGGACTTCATCAAAGTCTAGACTTCGTCAGACTTTGAACTTCATTAGACTCTGAACATTGAACACCATCAAATTATGAATCAAGGATAAAATACAAAGAAGTACTTAATTGATAGTCAACTCTCGATAACCAAGTCAATCCTTCTGAAACAAATAATCCAGACTTACTCTGATATATTCGATCCTCGTGTTCACTAGACTCTGAATTCTATCTTTAAGGATTTGAACTATGATCAAGCTTTAAATCATCTCAAATGCAAAGCCAATGATTTAGAGAACAAATTATTGAAAGAATATTTTTGATAATCATACATTGAAGCAGCAAAATCAAATGTTTCCTTTAAAAGAAAGATATGTTGGAATTATTAAATAATGTACCACCAACGATACTCCACATTTTACGGCTCAACCTCGTACCACTATTACAGTTGTGGAATTGAATATGTTTATAATTCTATCCTCTAACGGTAATATTCATCTTTTATATAAAGAGGACAATGAAATGATGAAATATAATGAAACATATGATATACAAATAGACGAGTGGCATACAACAACAAAAAGAAAAGAACAACACTCTCTACACATAGAGCTTTCCATTTGTATATTTCCTTAAGTGTAAACTCTATATTTAATTATATGTATCTGCTTACTAAGAAACATTCTTGTAAACACGTCTCTTTGTATTGTAACCTTGTGTAAATTCCTTGAGGGACCAAGTTTTGTATGTAGCCTTAAGAAGTCATTGATAGTTAGTATTTAAGTTTTTCCTTGAGGGACTAGGTTTAGTCAATCGCCTTGAGAATTCATTGATAGTTGGTCTTTGAGTTTGTAATTTGATTGATTAGTGGATTAAGTCCTTATGATAAGGTGAAATCACGCTAGCGAGTGGATTGGATTAACCTAGTTAATTTTGAAACAGTATAAAAATCATTGTTCACTTTTATCTCTATTTTTCATGCCATTTGTTTGGGATTGGTTTGGTAAAATGTTGTCATATCAAAAACCCAATTTAAACCCCCCCTTTTTCTTGTGTTTCTTGTACCTTTAATTAGCATCAGAGCTTCGGTTCTGGTATTGACTCTTTAGTGTCAAACACTTAACCATGTCAGATAAAGATCCATTTTCTGAAACACAATATGACATCCATAAGCAACAATAATAAAGATAATTATTCTAAGAAACCTCTAATCTTTAATGGAGAAAAGTTCGACTATTGGAAAGATAAAATTGAAAGTTTCTTCCTTGGATATGATATGGATCTATGTGATATGGTAATTGATGATTTTACACATCTTGTAAATTCAAATGGAGTAAAGCTTGAAAGAAACAAAATTGATGAACAACAAAAGAAGGACAACAAAAACCATCACAGATCAAGAATAATCTTGTTGAATGTTATTTCCTATACTGAGTATGAAAAGATTACAAATAAAGACTCAAATAACTATATATTTTATTCTTTCAAAATGACTCGTGGAGGAAATGAGCAAGTTAAGGAAACTAAGACCTTGGATTTAATCCATAAATATGAAGATTTCAAACTCCTGTGGCTGGATTAAAAGTTTTGAATATGTTCTCAAGGTTTCAAACTCAGTATAGGAAGGTTTCAAACTAAGACCTTGGATTTAATCCATAAATATGAAGATTTCTAAATACGAAAATATTGAGAATATGTTCTCAAGGTTTCAAACTCCTGTGGCTGGATTAAAAGTTTTGAATAAGAGTGACACCACCGCAAATCACGTAAAGAAAATCATTAGAAGCATGACAAAGAAATAGAGACTAATAGTAACATCACTAAAGGTGCCAATGGATCTGAATAGCACATATATGGAAGAGCTTGTAAGCTCTTTAAGGAGTTATGGGATCGAGCTAGAAGAGGATGAGACATAGAGGAAACAGAAGTATGTGGCTCTGAAGTTTAAAGGATAGTCTAAAAAGACTAAAGCTCTTCAAGTTGAAGAAGAATAGTGTTGCACCCCAAAAGTTTCCCTCCCACAATCAAGACAACCTCTCTCAATACTTCTAAAAGATCATAAGGTCCTCAAGACTCCCAATTGGTCAAGAAGTATGGAAGTTTCCCCAAACAATGCCTCCTCCTAAGCAAAGTGTCCAAAACTAGGGTTTTGAGTTTCCTCAGGTTAAAATGACTTTCAAGGCTTCAAGTAAGCTTCATGGCACCTCACGTGTATTTAATAATCCCCATGTCAAGTTTCAAAACTTTCCCAAAGAGCTTACCCAGTTAGATGATCAGATATGCAAAAATCAGTCAAAGTAGTTAAAAAGTCAATCTGAGGTCAACTGTGGTCAAATTAAAGTCAAACTTCAAGATATTTTGCCAACATCAATTTTATGAAGTAAAATTCATCATTTTATAAAGGGTTGATCATGATTCATCAAGGAAGTTTCAGATCATCAAGAATCAGGAGTTTCTAAATTAGGGTTTTCTAAGGAAAAGTCAATTGAACTTTGACCAGCCATAACTTTCACATTCTTCATCAAAAATTTCCCATCCAAAGCTCATTTTGAAGGAAATTGAATTCTCTACAACTTTGTGTCTCACAAGCCAAGCCTAAAAATGCTTCATTTGGAAGGTATGAGCTAAAACATTACAGGTCATTTCAAAAGTCAACAAAAAGTCAACATCTTCCAAAGAGCATAATTTGAAAATGGTAAAAGATATGGACATGAGACCAAAGAGGTTTGTTATAGGACTCTTTAAGCTTTCCAAAATGTCCAAGAACACCTTCATAGCCTTAAAATTGAGGGATTTATGCCTTGTCAAAAATGGGAGATTTTCAAGGGGTGTATGAAGAAAATAAGGGCTTAAATCTAATTTTTTCCAAATTGGCCTATCATTTTGCAACCCAATCTTCATGATAACATCAAGCACGACCCAATTCAAATATTTTATGATTTTTATAATTTATTTATTATTTATTTGGATTTTATTCATTAAAATTCATTTTAAATCAAAATAAAATATGAAAATACAAATATTTGATTTGATTCTTCTTCTAGAAGCTCTTAAACATCATTTAAGTTGATTTGATACTCTCCAATTTCGTGCACAACCAATTTGGAAACATATCATTTGATTTTTTTTGATATTTTTTACCATAGCTTTCTTCACAATCAAGTAACCTCAACCCATTACCAAAAGGCCCAAATTCTTAACCTAATCTCATTACTATATAACCACAACAACATCACAAGACAAAAATGAGGAGGGAGAGCAAGAGGATCATATTCGTACTTTAAAATTTCACACAATTCAAAATTCGGTTTCCATAATCCACCACTTTTATAAGTTGATTAAATGTTGCAAATGAATCCTTGAGGTTTCCTGAACCTATTCCAATCATGCTCATCATCAAATTCATGCCAAATCATACAAACCAAATTCATATTCTTGCTTTTCTTTTGATTTTTTTCAATTTCAATGATTTATGCATGATTAATTGATTTTGATTACATAATATGTTTGTTTGATTGTGTAGATGGCTTCTGGATAGTTGGATTTAAGTTTCGATGTAGGAATCATAGGGCACCATGGAGAACTAAATTATTGGTTAATCTGCTGTAATCTGTTTTCGTCGATACTTCGAAGGCTGCAGTAGTGATAAGAATTCCAGGCTGACAGGTAAGTCAGGTAAGTACTACTGTTTCGATTTACTCCGAATTTTTTCCAGAAGTTCAGAAAAAAAATCGACGAACAATACTCTTTTAGAATAAAATTCTAAAAGATTTCGACCCTCAAAATCGCAAATTCCTCTTTTTTCTATTTTATTTGATTTATTTTCTATTTTCATATTCTCAAAAAAATCTAAAAAAAATTGTGCGTTCTTTATTTGATTTTATTAGATTTTTAGCATCGTTTTAATATTTTTTAGATTTTATTTTAATCGCTTTTCTTATTTTTCATTATTTTAAAATCTGCAGCGATTTTATTTGATCCTGTTTATTACTTTTTTTATTCTTTCAATAGTATATACCAAAAATATGCAGGTGGGAGGAAGAAGATGGTGTGTGGCGTGCGTTGATTGACCTAGTGACAAAGACCTAAGGTTGAAAGTCTGAGGGTGTGGGTTCAACACTCATTCCCAACATTTTGGCAAAGAAACGTGGGTTCAACACTCATTCCCAACATTTTGGCAAAGAAACGTGGCGTAACGTAGTGGCTGAAGGTTTTTGTTGGCAAAGGCAAAGTCAGGGGTTCAACACCAACCCCCAATATTTTGGGTATCTCTAACTTTATTTTTCCATTTTTCATCAAATTATGTATTTTCTTTGAATTTCCTTATTATTATTATTATTAAACTAATTTCTTAAAGATAAAACAAAATCTTTTTTTTTAAAACTTATATTTTTTATTATAAACCTTAATTTTTTTCATAAACCTTAATTTTTTCCCTAAACCTTAATTTTAAACCTAAATCTTAATTTTTTTTCATAAACTTTAAACCCTAAAAATTTAGCCCTTTATCTTAAAACCCAGATTTCGCCCTAATTTTTATCCTAAAATTTTTCCTAAACCTTAAATGTTTTTTAAACCCTAAATTTTTTCTCAAAGCATAACCCTAATTGTTTTCTTAACCTAGTTTGCAAACCTTTTTTTTCCTAATTTATTCACTCATTTTTATGTTATTCATTCACTGTTTGCCTGATTATGTAACTGCTTCGCCTTTGTAATAATTGGTTTTTATTATTTTCTGCCATTATTATTATTATTATTATTATGTAACTGCCCCTAAGCCATGTAATAGTGTAGGAATTTTATTTTCTGCCTTTTAATTTCTGCCATTTATTTTTCATATTAACTGCGTGGTTAGTAACATAGGGAGTGCCAAGAAATAAATGAACCATGGACTTAGAAAATTAATAATCAAGATAAATATCTGAAAACAATACTCGCACACGTAAGTCGATCTTTGATCGCCATCTTGCACTTCCTAGGGTATTCCTCTTGGTTGCCTTATTTAAAATGGTCAAGTCCCTCGAATATAGGTGTGTCTTAAGCAAAGTCCCTTCAAGTATAAATCATCATAGTCCCTTCAGTTTAAAAGATCAAGTCCATTCGAGTTTGCCTACGATAATGATCTTGTCCCTTCGAATAAATGATGATAGTCCCTACAAATTGCTAAAGACACCCTTACTTGTTGCCTTCTATGACCATACAATGACCCTACGCTTGTCCCTTAATAAATCCAAGGTAATGACTACCTATTCCTTAATAATAGGGATAGTCTTACCCTCGAAAGGACATATAAGAACATGAATGACTTAGTCTAGGGTAGGTACCTCATAGTTACTTGCTCACTCTTCAAAAATACTTTGCACACCTCACAATATTTTCAAACAAGGCTTTGTATACATCCATACGAGGATCATTACAAAGTACTTAGAAAATTTCTAATCACACACTACACTTTTCAAAAACATTTAAGTGAGCTAAGTAACTAAGAGCCCATGGATAACCATGGATATAAAGGGTGCTAATACCTTCCCTTTATATAACCTACCCTCCGAACTCAAGTCTTTTCAAAACGGTTTTTCCTGTTCTTTTATGTCCCTTCCTTATGGATAAAATAAAAGTCGGTGGCGACTCTTGCTATCCGCAACATTTATAGAAAGCCAGTTCTCCTACCGTGTTACAAAT
Organism: Lathyrus aphaca; assembly: GCA_963966055.1. NCBI lineage: Eukaryota > Viridiplantae > Streptophyta > Magnoliopsida > Fabales > Fabaceae > Lathyrus > Lathyrus aphaca. The sequence continues at coordinate 196,598,925 of OZ014524.1, forward strand.
AGTCTAAAGAAAGTTTTGATGACGAGTACGAGTTGTCTCTACTATCCAGAAGGGTCAAACAACTCTAGAAGTAAAGACATAATAAGCACAAAGGCTATAGATGAACATATGAACGCTCTAATTCAACCTTTGGGCATAGAAAGTTTGGAGCTGACCAAGAGGTTATTTGCTTTGAGTGCAAAGAGTCAAGTCACTACAAAAATGAGTGTCCCAAACTCAACAAATAGAAGGCCAAGAAGAATTATTCATAGAGAAAAGAAATGGCTAATTGAAACATGGGATGACTCTGACTCTTCCGAGGATGATTGTGAAAAAGAGCAAGCTAACACAACACTGATGGCTAACACTAAAGCCTTAGAATCAGAATCAGAATCAGACTTTGAAGAGATATCCTTAGCAACAAAGTTGAGACACTAGTCAAGGTACCTGGTGTAACACCCCATTTCTACCCAGCGATTATATTAAAATCAGAGTATTAAAATTTCAACCAACAAGTACACAAAACAGGATGCTACATTTTTCAACTTATAAAAACTTCATTTAGTTTCATGAAAATTGATACATAACACTTTCGGTTCGTAAGAAACTAAAAACAACCACTTTTATTCATTTATGAAACCAAATTCAACTTTTACAACTACGCATCGGATTTTCAAATTAGTCAACTAAACATGGTATAACGTGTTATTCAACTTAAAACAACCTAGTAATAACATATTTATACTAAAAATACTTGAAAACAACACAAAACAACTAAGCGTCCATTCCCCGAGTGTTACGTATTAGAGCATCGACACCGACTCGAACTAATGAAGATAACCATCTTCCTACAAGCTACCTGCATGTTACCAACAGAGGGCAACATTCAAACAAAAGGGGTGAGATATCGATAATTATAAATGATATACTATAAACAATACACAAATAAAGGTTTATACAAGTATCACTACATCACTCCCACAACCACAACTTAAACAACTTATCACAACATAAACAACTTATCAACTTAAGCAACATATACAACGTAATCAACATAAATAGCGCAACATAGATACGACTCGACTATGCAAATGCATGTGGTACCATTCGGAGTAAAACTCCCAACTTAAAATTATTGGCAGGTTATTGAGGCAATCAAGGCATAAGCCTTCAACTTTCAACTTAATGCCAATCCAGGTCAACATGGTGTGAGCAACAGCTCCGACATAAAAATGTAAATGATCTACATAGCATGCACGGCTTTACAACATAACAACATACAACATCAAGCAACACAACCAACTTATACAACTTGAACAACTTAAATCAACATTGGCTATTAAGCCTCCAACTTGAACAACATAACAACTTCGACAACACATAACAACTTAAACAACTTGAGCAACTTGAACAACATAAACAAGTAACACAAACAACTTTTACGACATAGGAAAAATCAACTTTGGCTCGTAAAGGCTTCAACATAACAACTTAGAGATTTTCCGTAGACCGGAACCACTTACCAACTCAACTGTACCTGCAACTCGATTGTACAACATCGTTTCAACAAAATGACGCAACAAATATGAACTATTAAACTACCCGACTTACCCCGACAATTTTCGTTAAATTCCGGGCAACTACGTTTTTCGCCTAATTCGGCTAAACCGACTAAACTAACATGTTTGCAACATTATGCGGTTAACACAACTAATTAAGGATTTTCTGTCAAAAATCGGTTTCCTGATACTTTCTATTGTCATAGACTAAAGGCTTCAAAAATTATTTTTTGTCAAAAATTCTCCTACAGTATTTACTGTCAAATGCCTATTCTGTTTCTTGTTCTCAACTGATACTTTTTCTTATTTATGAATTCTAAACTTTTAATACTCCTTCTGATTTTCAACAAAAAAATGTTTATAAAATTAGTATTTGTTTATAATTAAAGTACCAAAATAATAAAACATGTTTAACTGGTTTATTATAATAAAATACTACATAGTGAAATTTAGTGTCACATTCCAATTACAGGGTGGCTTGCGCCACCCATGATATAACTAACCTAAGTGGCCAACGCCACTCTCTCTTTAAGATGGTGGCTACACAAAAGTGACACTCACCACAATAATCTATGGCCTGCACCATATGTGATTAGGAAGTGTGGCTCCCGCCATTTCTATCAAGTGGCACCCTCCACATGCATATTTCCTTCATTTGGGTGGCCGACGCCACCCCCAATTGGGTGGCTTGCGTCACCCGTGTATTTCTGTACCAGGTTCAACGTCCCAAATTCGGATTTTTCGGAATCGATAAAATTAACAACAACAACATAAAATTCAACTCAACAACCAATTTCACGAAAAATCGACAAGTTATATGTTTCACAGAATTAACCAATACTATTCCATCGACAACACATCATCATGATCAACTAAATCACATCAACAAAACAAAATACAACACAATACAACCACTTAAACCTAGTACTGTAGGAACGAGCACTTACCACTGCACTAAAAGCAATTGTTGTTAGTGAAGGCACAACTTTATTTCCTTATAGTATAGAGCCATCAAGGGGCTGCGCCTATTAAGCGCCATGGGTTGGGATGTTAAGCCCATCGAATCCCTAAGGGTGACGCTGAATTAATAAATCCAATAAATCTCCCCCCCCCCAAGTGTCAGCCGGGGGGATTCGAACCCATGACCTTGCTCTTATACCACTTGTAGGAACGAGCGCTTACCACTGCACTAAAAGCAATTGCTGTTAGTGAAGGCGCAACTTTATTTCCTTATAATATAGAGCCCTCAAGGGGCCACGTTCTCCCAATTTCACAATTTCTCCAATTTTTCTTCGTTCCTCTTTTTCTCAGCTTCTACTGATACTTCTCTTGACTAATTATTTTTATTTTATTTTTATTAAAATAATAATAATCCAATATAATAATCAACTAATGGACCTAAACACTGCACCTCTTTTAATTGCTAATTCCGACGGAATCCAAGCCCATTAACCAACATGCTACAATAATCAATAATATCACTCATAATATTATTTCCTTGAATTTCCGACTAATTTTCCGACTTAATGACTTAATTCACCACAACACCAAAAAAAATCAATTTAATAATTCACGACTAATTATTTTCTTCCGACTTAATTAGATTATCTTCCGATTAATAACCAAATGGTCCAAGCACCTAATCAACTTATCCAACAATAAACGGGAGAATACACCATGTTGTTTTCCACAAAGGTACCTAAGTATGTGTTTAACTGATTTTAAATGTGATTTCTTAGGGCACGATTGGAACCTAGCACACATACACACACTAAACATAATATCTGGACGCGATGCGGTAAGATAAAGAAGAGATCCAATCATACCTCGATACCTTTTTATATCCACATCCTTACCTTTTTCATCACGATCAAGACTAGCAACAGTAGGCATTGGTGTATCAATGGGCATGGAATTGGTCATATCAAACCTTTTGAGTAGTTCATTGCAATACTTTGTTTGACTTATGAATGTCCCATCTTCAAGCTGTCAAATTTGGAGTCCAAGGAAGAAGTTAAGCTCCCCCATCATACTCATCTCAAATTCACCTTGCATGGAACTTGAAAATTCTTTGACTAACTTCATATTAGTAGATCCAAAAATAATATCATCTACATATACTTGAACTAATATAGAGTGATTTCCTTCTCATTTAATAAAGAGTGTAGTGTCAACTTTTCCTCTTGAAAAACCTTGATTTATTAAAAAACTTACTAAGGCGCTCATACCAAGCTCTAAAAGCTTGTTTGAGACCATACAAAGCACGTTTAAGCTTGTACACATGATTTGGCTTTTCACTGTTTTCAAATCCTGGAGGTTGACGCACATACACCTCTTTATTTATGTATCCGTTAAGGAAAGCACTCTTAACATCCATTTGATATAATTTGAAATTTTGTGAACATGCAAATGCAAGTAGAAGGCGTATAGCCTCGAGGCGGGCAACATGAGGATAAGTTTCTTCGTAGTTTATGCCTTCCTATTGGTTATACCCTTGAGTTCCGGACTGGCCCAACCCTCGGGATTGGGCCAAACCCATCTCACGGCCCAACGACCCAAAATATGCAACTATGCTTGGAGACCCGAAATCATTTGGTCGACTTGCTATAGGTCGGACGACTTCAATGTCGAGCACGGGACCTGTCGAGCGGACACTTTCTCGCCTCAACGGCTAGTTCCTAATCACCGTTGATTATTGCGGGATCCGTGATCCGCGCCCAACAATTTGGGCCAATAGACACCCACTTGGACCAGTATATAAACCCTCTCGTTTGAGAGGGCCAGGTATTAAAATATTGACCAAAAAATATTGTACTTGCTCACTCGTTGCTCGCTTTTTGACTTTAGCATCGGAGTGCCTTTGCAGGTACACCCCCATCTTCTCTCCATCATCAACTACGCTCATCCACGCTCGACGCGGCCATATCGGATCCTTATCTCCAGGTACGATCAGGTGGCGCCGTCTGTGGGAAACAAACTTCCCCGTTCTTCTTCACCAAAGAAATTCAAGAACCAAAGTTACTGTTCATAAAGATCCATGGCCACAAACGACATACCATGCGAAGCCCGCATAGCTGATGGTGTCCTCATTACTCAACGGGGGAGCAACCTCTTCACCCCCTCATACGAAGAAACCGTCCAAGATCGCCAGGACGGAAAGACTACTTCATCATCTCCCAAGCGTGACCAACCACTCAAGAGCCAACCAGAGATCATACCTTCCATGGCCGCACCCACCGGTTCAGACTTCGCTGCATTGGTTAAAACAATCAATCAAACACATCTCATGCTCCTGGCACACGGTGCCAAGATAGCCCATCTGGAAGATGCCGGTCGTCGATCATCTCGATCACCCAAAAGGCACCGAGGCCAACGTAGCCTTTCCCCCCGAAGGAAGAAAGATAAGGGCCACCACAATGAATCCTCTATCTGGAACCGCAGTCGGTCACCTCCACGAAGACGTCGTTCCCCAGTACCGACCAAGGATCACCATGGGTCACAAGAGGATGGTCGTCGTTCCCCTTCCTGAAAAGGAAGAAGATCTCAATCTCCATCCTCGAAACGATCAAAGAAGAGCATATCGAATTCTCCGTCCCCACGACGAGACCGGAAACACCGTTCAAGATCCCGTACAGTCACCTCTAGCGACAATGATGATATCAGAGGACCCCTATCTTCCGAGATTATGGCCGCCAGATTACCAAGAGGGATTGAGAAGCCCCCACCATTGGGTTCGTACGACAGAACGACTGATCCGGACGAGCATATCGAGAACATCGACGCCCTACTCGACTATAGGAGCGTCCGAGAAGCAATCAAATGTCGTCTCTTTCTGACCACCTTAAGGAAAGGGGCGATGACTTGGTATAAAAGCCTCGAGCCCGAATCCATCACTTCTTGGAGACAGCTTGGTCGAACCTTCTCCAGGAATTTCATCGCTTCCAGACGCCATCCAAAGACGGAAGCATCAATTGAGGCTATAATCCAAGGCAAAGACAAGCCCCTCAGAACCTATATCGAGAGGTTCAATAAAGAAGTCGTCCAGGTCTCAACCACAGACTGCATGAAGAAATATTTGTTGGAACTTTGATTGCGCCCATCCACCGACTTTCACCGAGCAGCGGGTATTGAGACACCCGCTACTCTAGATGCATTCCTATTGAAAGCTCAAACGTATATCCAATACGAGGAAATGCAGGCAGCTAGTTCCGTCCGCGATGCTCGACATCGAGAGGATGCAAACCTTTCCAAATCAGACGAGCCCTCGACATCTCGTCGGGGAAGCGACAAAAGGAAGGAAGATCGCTCCCGTGAACCGCGGGAGCTGAGAGGACCGGTGGGCCTATTTCGTGAATATACGCCTTTGCTGGTGTCGAGGGAGAAAATACTGTCTGAATGTGCTAATTCGGAGTTCTGTCAAGCGGGAGTGCGTTTCCCCAAGCAGATACCCGCTAAATCGGGCACCAATAAAACCAAATACTATCGGTTTCACAAGAGCCATGGAAACAACACCGAGGATTGCATCCACCTGAAGGATGAAATAGAGATACTCATCAAAGATGGCCACCTCAAATAGTTCACTAAATCCAAGGAGACCTCCAGCCCAGAGATGCAAGAAGCCATCAAAATCGAGGAAGCAGCGACAGTCCCTGCAGACACCAATATGCAAGTGACCCTCAGTATCTATCGCCCGAAAGACTTCTTTCTGACCGACCGTCCGGCAAGTGCAGGTTATCTCTCTTCCCATAGCCTATGGGAAGCCTTCCCTTCCGCCATGGTGATCTCGGGCGGTGGATTCAATAAGATCACGGTCGGCTCCGTAAAAAGGAAATTCGACCAGCTAATTGCAAAAGGGCCGGACCTGAATGCCACATTGGACCCCCCAGAGACAATTCAGTGCCCATATCCTTCTATAAAGAAGAACTATTAGGAGGAGCTCTTAATGCCAACATTCCACTGCTCATCTGAGCCCAAATGGCCAACTTCGACGTCCGCAGGATACTGGTCGACCAAGGTAGCTCATGCGACATCATGTATTCGCAGTTATTCGCTACACTCCAGCTGAACGAAACCCACCTGACGCCATACGTAGGATCAGACCTACAAGGTTTCAACAATGCGGTATCACGACCGTGGGGTTACGTCGACCTCATAGTCACGTTCGGAGCTGCAGAAACTGCCCGATCAATCTGCGTCCAATTTCTAGTCGTTGATTATCCTTCTCTGTACCAGTACATCCTAGGTCGACCAACTCTGGCCGACCTCCTAGCCGCCCCGTCCACCGTCCATCTAAAGATGAAATACTACACCACTTCAGGAAGAGTTGCCACCCTGCATGGTGATGTGGAGGCCGCCCTTCGTTGTTTCGAAGTAGCGTCTAAGGGCCTTAGCTCGATATCTTACCAGCCTAAAGCTTCCACTTCAGCTTCCTCCCTGAGCACTGATGTGCCTGCACCTCTCCCCCGGGTAGATTCTATCGACCTCGACTGCAGATTTCCAGATGAAGCCAAGAGTTCCCAGCAGCCCTCCTCATCATTAGCCCGACCTATCCCCGACGGTGAATCGAGTTGATCCCGCTGGGAGAGGACCCGAGCATATGCGTGAAGATCGGAGCACACCTCCCAGAATTAGCAAAAAGACATATGGAAGCATGCCTGAAGGGAAACACCGACCTATTCGCATGGAGTGCAGTAGAAATGCCCGAACTCGATCCAGACGTAGCATGCCACCATCTATCCATCGACCCGAATCACAAAGTCGTCGCCCAACAGAGGAGAAAACAGTCGACCGAGAAAACTAAAGCGGACGAAAAAGTTGTAGATGACCTCCTAGAGGCAAACTTTGTAACGGAGGCCAGGTACACCACCTGGCTTTCTAATGTTGTACTTGTGAAAAAATCAAATGAAAAGTGGCGAATGTGCGTTGATTATACCAATCTTAACCGGGCCTTCCCGAAAGATGCTTACCCTTTGCCAAATATTGATAAATTGGTCGACAACTCGGCTGGTTTCAAACTACTATCATTCATGGATGCTTATTCAGGATATAATCAAATTCCCTTGGTCGTGGCTGGCAAAAAACACACGGCCTTCATGACCGAATCGGGCAACTACTACTACAACGTTATGCCCTTCGGTCTAAAAAATGCGGGCGCCACCTATCAGCGCATGATGAACAAAGTTTTCCAAGATGAAATAGGGGACATGCTCGAAGTATACATGGACGACATGATAGTCAAATCTCAAGAAGAAAAGGATCATGCTTTCCACCTACGAAAGGTGTTCGACCAAGCTCGAAAATGCAAGATGCGTTTCAACCCTGAAAAATGTACATTCGGAGTTCGAGCAGGTAAATTCCTCGGCTTTTACTTAACCGAGCGAGGGATCGAAGCCAACCCGGATAAATGTCGAGCGTTCACTGAAATACCCACCCCAAACTCTAAAAAATCCATACAATTGTTAAACGGAGTGCTCGCCTCTCTCGCTCGATTTGTGGCTAAATCCGCCCAACACGCGCTCCCATTCTACAAACTTCTTCACAAAGAATCAGCTTTCGAGTGGACCGACGAATGTGAGAAAGCCTTGGCTCACATGAAAAAAGTATTATCCTAACCACTAGTACTCCCCAGGCCCAATGAAGGTGAAATGCTATACTTGTACCTCGCCGTATCGAACGAGGCGGTCAGCGCAACCCTTATTCGAGAACTCCCCGAGGGGCAAAAACCCATATAATTCACGAGCAAGGCATTGAACGGCCTGGAACTCAGGTACTTACAAATCGAAAAGGTAGCTCTAGCTCTACTCTTCGCAGCAAGGAGGTTACGACACTACTTCTTGGCCCACATTATCGTCGTCAGAACATACCAACCCATCAGATAGATGCTCGAAAGACAGACATGGCCGGACAGATGCTTAAATGGTCGTTAGAATTAGCCAAGTTCGACATCAAATATGAGGGACGACAGGCCCTCAAGGCTTAGGCTTTGGCCGGCTTCATAGTAGAACTTACCTTCAATGAGCAAACGGCAACATCTCCGTCTAAATGGACCATCTTCGTCGATGGAGCATCTAGCTCGACAGGGAGCGGAGCTGGGGTGATGCTAGAGAACAAGGAGGGAACGCTCATCGAAGCATCCTTAACCCTGTCTTTCCCTACATCCAATAATCAAGAAAAATACGAAGCTTTCTTGGCCGGTTTACGCCTTGCAGACGACCTAGGAGCAAAAGAAATAATAATATGCACGGACTCACAGCTGGTTGCTAACTAAGTGCGAGGCGATTTTCAAGCTAAGAACGACAACATGGTCGAGTACTTAGCCTTGGTCAAAGAAAAACTAAAACGATTCACATCCGTAGAAGTCAGGCACGTCCCGCGCGAGAACAATATCCGAGCGGATATACTGTCCAAGCTGGCGAGCCCCATGAGAAAGGGGGAAACAAGTCTGTCATACAGGAAATACTCCCCCAACCCAGCATTGGAAAAACGTCAATGCCAATAGACATCAACATCATAGGCGAAGCTAACTGTTGGATGACCCCAGTATTCAATTATCTGACCAAAGACGAGTTGCCAACAGACCCGAGAACGGCTAGCACCGTACAGCGTCGATCGTGCTCATACACGATGGTCGAAGGGAAGATGTACCGCCGAGGCTTCTCCACACCACTCCTCAGATGCATCGAGGAAGAAAACGCCTCACACGTGCTAAGAGAAGCCCACAAGGGGATCAACGTGCAACACCCTGGTGGAAGATCACTCGCTCGTAAGATCCTACGAGCAGGATACTAATGGCCGACGATGCAGGACGATGCGAAGGAGCGCGTTAAAAAATGTGACAAATGCCAACAACATGGTGACATACACATAACGCCCCCTACTGAGTTAAAATCACTGTCGTCCCCATGGTCGTTCGCCTGGTGGGGACTGGACATCTTGGGGACCTTCGTCATCGGCACCAACAAGAACAAGTATCTCATCATAGGCGTCGACTATTTCACCAAATGGATCGAAGCAGAGGCCCTATCCAAAATCGCTGCACTGAACATCCTACGTTTCTTCAAGCGAAACATCCTCGCTCAATTCGGAATACCGCTCGCCATCGTGACGGACAACGAAACACAATTCACCGACAAACACTTCCAAGAATTTGTATCCTCAGTTGGAACCAAACAACACTTCGCTTCTGTCGAACACCCCCAGACTAACGGGTAGGCTGAAGCTGCTAACAGGGTAATCTTGAGGGGCCTCAAACTAAGATTGGATGAACACAAAAATGCTGGGTCAAAGAGCTACATAGCGCCCTTTGGGAATACAGGACCACGCCTCATTCGACAACCGGAGAATCCCCATTCCGACTGGAATACGGAACCGAAGTTGTCATCCCCATATGTCGCTCCCCGGATTTCCATCCTGGTACAAACGCGAAAGTGGCGCGGAAAAGAATAGAGTCGCCAGCCAGGCATTTTTATCCCGAAGGAACGGGAATGGTAATGCTGCACAAAACAGAAGAAAAGAAGAGGAAGGACACGGGTCCTGCGAACCAAAGAAACTGAGTTCGGGAGTCGGTTACGACCTGGGAAGGTATTAACACCCCAGATCGTCCGCCGTACCCGACGGGATCCACGCTTGCAAAGAAAAAGTTTCAAAGGGTAAGAAATGAAAGCTGCTGCAAAGAAAATGAATTGGAACTGGAAAAGAAAACTGATAAAGGAACTGAAAAAGAAAGGAAAAGGAAAAATGTAGGGAAAATAAAGATTATGCTCGAACGGGCCCTACCCCGCTACCTACGTACCTCATCGGGAAAATGAGGATCAGAGTCGCCGTAGTTCCCCTAACTAAGGGTAGAAAATATTGCTTGTGAATTAAGACTTGAACTGCCTATGCCAATGCTCAAGTGTTGCAGGCTCGGACGACGAGTGCGTAACCGTCTTGCAAAATGACAAGTAGTAGCAAGTTCGCGTACGAAGCGACGGAGATGAGAAAAGAATTCCCGAAGGAAAGACGCTTATTGTTTGTTTGTGTTTTTTATGAAGCTTTTTATGAGTGTGTCACAAGAAAGTGAACTCAAACTCTTTTCCATGGAATGTGCACTTGTCACTACATTCCAAGATGGAATAATAGAACAAGCACACTCAAGTAAGGAGAAGATCCCCAAAACTTGAATCCAGGGATTAGGGCTTAGGCTCACTAACTCATTAACTTATTAAGTGTTTTTGGTATTTACAATGAAGAAGTGTTATTTTATAATTTTCTTTGTGAAGATGATATCTTGATCAGACTTGTGCATCACAAGATATGTACTATCCCAAGATAGGAAGACTACAAGTATCTCATGGGATAAGGCTATTGCTCAAGGCATCACTTCAAACTTTATTAAGTGTTTTCTTTAAGGTTTTGAGATGAGAAGAGAAGAAGAACCAAAAGGATCACAAAGGTAAAAATCTAATGAGGGACTAAAAAAAACCTAAGTGTTGTCATGCATGGGAAATCCTAGGTTAGTGATGTTTACTATCCTAAAGTAGAAAGAAAGAAGAAGAGAAGAAGAAGAATAGAAGAAAGAGGGAAGTAAGACCTAAACCCAACAATCAAAGGTTAGTACAAGTAAGAATAAGAAGAGAAGAGATGAGATTTGGAGATGTGGGAATCACATCCACACCTCTCACTTACCATAGCCCCTGAAAAGGTTAGCAACACAAGCATACAAGCAAAACAAAATGAACATAATGTCATACCAACATCATACAAACAGAAGTGAAGTCATACACACAAATGCTCAATGCAAATGCAAGTCACAAGAATGAGAAAGGAAGCATACAAGTCAACATGAGGCAACATGAATCACATGGCAAAGCAAAACAAAATTGGTAAGATACAAAGCAAAATAAACAAAACACAACCTCAAGGCACAAGACCAGAACCCTAATCAAATTAAAGAAGTGCTTTAGAAGCAAGAAAGATGAAGAAGAGAGAGGCATATGGCCAAGCAATCACATTATGGGAAGAAAGAAGCAAAGAAGGTGAGATGGATATACAAAAGAAAGAAAGAGCTTCAAAGGTAACCAAAATACAAAATTTCCAAAGCACAAACCCCCAACCAAGACCAGAAAGGTATCAATGCCCTAAAGAGACCCCAAATGAGATGAAGAAGTTGGCACACGTGCCCTTCTAAGCTAAAGATAGGACTTATGATCAAAAAGAAACAAAATGGGACAAGTTAAGAACAAAAATTCAAATCAAATCAACAATGCACCCAAAAATCCCACAACCTTGGACAAAAGATCTTCAATCATGATATAACAACATGCCAAGAGGATAGGAAGAAAATCAGAGGCTATACAAGTCAAATGAGGGGTTAAACATCACTTAGGGTTAAGAAAATTCATTCACAAGTCAAAGGTCAAAACCAAATGCACAAGCTCCTAAAAATCAGGGTAAAAATCACACATGAAGTACACTCTATTAAGAGTCCAGAGCAAAAAGAACCAATCAAAAATTCAAAATGAGGTTCAATATGGAAAATGGACAAGACAACATGCTTAAAAAAGAATTAAAAAGAATTAATTAAATGGGAGAATTAATATCCACGTGCTAATTAAAAATAAATGAAAAATAAAAAATACTAAAAATTAAAGAAAACTCAAATTAACATCCATGAATTATTTCATAATTTTTTGAAACTTAGAACTATTTTTAAAAATTAAAAACCAAAATGAAATGAAATAAAAAAAAAGAAATAAAAATGAAGAATGAAATTGGGAGGTGTGAATAGAAGGAAACTCAGTTCAAATGAGATGGGCCTATGCGCATGGGGGTGGGAATAGCAGGGACAAGCCCAATGGATCCTGCGCAGCACACAATTATAAGGGTGGAAATTCAAATAATACTGGAAAAAACAATGGCCTTAGGATCAAAAGAACGCATCCTGGAGGTCAACTCATTTATTCAAGTCATCCAAATGATTGGTCAGGAGAGAGTGTACACAATAGTTAACGTGTGGTGAGAAACACAAACAATTAAAATAGAAACAGAAGCTCACGTGAGGGAGAGCATCCTCATTTATGAGGTGGCACAAACACACGCGTCCAGATGACAAGATCTAAGGGTCAGGAGACCTTCTTCTCCATTCAAACCCTAATTTGAACCAGCCCAGAATCCGGTGACCGGAGCTAGGGCTCCGGCACCGGAAAATGCATAACAAGAACAAAAGTCAATGAAAATACACCAAAAGCTCCAGATTAAGTGATTGAACCATGCTGATTTCGAATATGATAATGAAATTCACAATAAATCAATGAACAACCTGGATCAAAGGCAAACAGTTTGAACTATGAAACTTCAAATCCACAATACAACCTCAATTCTCAAGAATTTTCAGAATTAAAACGTGCAGTGTAATCAGCATACATCAAAGATCAAAATGCACACCTCAAAAATCATTTCCAGATCCAAAGATTCAGAAGCTTACCTGAGATGGAGACACCTCAAAAACACCAAGAAAATGCTCCAAAGACTGCAGATATAACTCTTGTGATCTCCTCTTGCAAAATAAATGCAAGAGGAAGCTTGATGGAACTTGAATCTGAAGCTTCAAAGCAACCTGCCTTTGAATGTCACCCTTATATTCTTGCACCTTTAGCTTAAATGAATGATGGAATAATCATCTTTGTGACTCACTGAACAAGAATATGGAAGAAGTTTGTGAAGAGAGTGAGAGAATGAAGAGATTCGAAAGAATTTGCTTCTAGTGCAAAAACTTGAGAGTGATGAAAATAGAATGGATCTGAGGCAAGTTAAAACCCTAGCTTCTTTTATATGAGATCATGAAGCAATGCTGAAAACATGAGGGCCTTTGCACGTGGGAGGAGAGTGTGTGAGAGAATTTGCACAATTTGCAAATTTATGGTGATAGCATGAAACACTCGTGCATTGCTTTCCTTCTTGCCCATGTGCATTCACAATCTGACCCTTGATTTCAATCCAAAAAGATCCTGGCCATTGGATGAAAGTATCACACAATTCTCATGATCATGCAATTTTTGCACTTATGGAATAAAATTCTCATCATGCACAAATTTGGTGTCATTCTTGGAGAAAAATGACCTATTTGTATTGAATTGTAACATTGCAACCTTATTTGTTATGTACCAACACCCAAAAATAAGTTTCAAGCCTTTTTGCCTTGATGTACAAATGAAAAATCAAGTTTTGCCCTAGTTTTACCCTAATTTTCGAGGGCTCTATCTCCTTAACCATGAAGGCTATGAAAAAGTACTTGTACTTTTTGAAAATGGGAGGCTTTAATATCCAACTTTCATGTTTGACTTTGGTCCATTTGAAGAATTTTTCACTAAGTTATGCTCATTTGAAATTTAGGGCAAAAACTTGCTAAAAATGGCATTTTCCATGACCAACTTCACACCAATTTTGCAAAACACCTCAAAACCTCATGATTATTGATCCTTGATCTTGCCAAACCTCTTTTAACATTATAAGAACATCCCTTGGCTAGAAAAATGGGGTTATACCCCCTGAAATCTCACAGTTGACTTTTCTAAGGCATAGTTGACCAGTTTTCTTCATTTACAAGCAACTGAAGAAATACTTGACTTCCACAAGGATTTTTCTCACCAAATTTCATCCCTAGGATCCTCTTAACATGTAAAATACTTTTCCCAAATGAAATGGCCAAATTCTTGAGGTTTTCATGCTTGAAACTCAAACCCTAATTTGGGATCATTGTGTAGGAGCTTTGCCCTAGCCTGGATTCCCTGATGATCTTCCAACCTTCTGAGCTTTTGTAAATGATCATAAACTTGTAAATGCAATGTAGACCCCTCATAGGACTTGTACAAATCCATTGGGCCCCTTGTCATGTCTTGTGATGCTTCAAGAACCTCCACAGATGATCATATGCCTAATGCTAGGTCATGAGAAATGTTATGCCTCATCTTTCCATGCTAGGATGCCAAGAATATGATATGTTCATGATGAATATGATGTGATATGATTCTTAAAAAGAAGAGGGAAAATTTGGGGTATTACACCATAGAGATGGACATACCGTCCATGCGCACAGAGTCGCCCATGAACCAAGATACTAACTCGGAAACGCTAAGAGACGAGCTCGACTTGGTTGAAGAAATCCGATCAGGAGCAGCTCTTCGAGAAGCTACGCTCAAACAAAAAATTGCAGCTCGACACAATGCGAAAGTTATTAAACGAGCGTTCGAAGTCGGGAGCCTCGTATTGAGAAAACACCACAAATACTTCCGAGAAGGGAAGCTAGCATCAAACTGGGAAGGCATGTATCGCGTCCAAGCAAAGACCGAAAACGGAGCCTACCACTTAGAAAATCTCCAAGGGGAAGAGCTCGCACGACCATGGAACACCGAGAAACTTAAACAGTACTACAGTTAGTATGAAGGTCACCTTACCCCCTACGAAGGGCGAAAGGCCCGAACAAACCTGCATGCCCAGGTACAAGCATCGCAGTCCAAAACATTTGACCAATGGAACATCCTCGTTGTACCGAGGAAAGTAATTGTCGCACGAACGAATACGCAAACGAGCCCGACGTCTCCTAAGTTCCACGACCAGGTAGAACCCCGACTCACGATGGGACGTTCAATCCACGGATATCCGAGCCACTAACTTGGCCCGGATACCGACCCTGGATCAACCTCCATACATCTGATCGGTTCCCCAAACCGACGGATCACACCCCCTATGAGCATTTATCCTTGTTTATCGACCATTACGTCACACTCCTCGCATCAAATAAGCGTAAAACACTTAACGAAAAATAATGTTTAAAACGAAAGTCCTACGACGGACAAGCAATCATACACATAATTAAAAACACTGCATAAATCGTAAAACGACCACCAAGGTCGAAAATGTTAATTAAAAGAAGGTGCGACCCCTAAAGGCCGACTTGTTCAAGATTACACAAAAAGGGGACCACGTCCCCCAAACAAAGATTTGAAATTACAAGTAATTTAGGCTCGTAGGCCGACCTAATTACCCTCTCCCTCTGGCACCCTAGGTTGATGTTCGTTCGGAAGTTGCTGGGCAGCTGGCTGGATCGGCTGCTTGGATTCCCAAGGTTGAGAATCATCCACGACTATGTAAATGGGAACCACGACCCGACCATCTTCAACTTTGTACAAGTAGCTTATCTGATCGACATCGAGGTTCAACTCATGATGGAGGGCCTTTATTTGGTCCACGGCATTCTGGAAACTCAACTTAGTCGAGTCCCTCAGATCCTCAAGATCCTGATCCAGTCGCGCAAGGAAATGCGCCCGAATCATCAACCCCTCGGTGTCCTCATCTTCATCATCCTTGGGGAAGATGGTGTCTCTCAGTTTCCTGTTCTGATCGACGACCTTCTTTTTGTCGACCTCCAGCTTAGCAATCACATCCGCCCGTACCGCCAACTTCGTGGTCGCAACCTCAACATCCTCGGCGACCTTCTTTGCTTTTTCCTCCGAAGCAGCCAGGAGATCCTTCAAGCGGGTAATTTCTAGCTCCTGTCCAGAGCTCCCTCAGCAAACATGGATGCCATCGACAACACCCTCGTCACTGCGCTAGCATCCTGCGCCAAGGACAACCTTTGACTGGGGCGGTCCATTTGTTCGAGGTACAGCGAATCCGCCCGATCAACCTCCAGAGATGTGCGCTCAAAATAGTTCTGTTGCACAAAACACAGAGGCAAATGATGCTTCGGTTTCACGAAGGCGTTGGTCGTCAAATCCGTTATGATCGCTCCGACTTTGTGCTTCTTGAGGGTTGAACCGGATGTCACGCCCGGAGACCCTCGAGCTATAGGACCCGAGCCAGAGTCACTCGTATCGTTTCCGACCAGTCGGGTTTGGATGGTCTTAGCTTTTCGTTTGTTGCCCTGCATCAATCGTTCCTGGATCTTGTCCAGAGATTTCATCGAGCCTGCAAAACAAAGTAAACAAGGGTCAAACTGACCACGAACATGGAATCACAATAAACAAACAATCTAGATAAAGCAAGAAATACCAAATAAGTCAGACACTTCTTGCCCGCTTTTGCAGGCCAAGAGGGTTGTAACATCAATCAGCGGACATTCCATAGTTTCCCCTCCATCGGAGGCCAGCATCACCTTCCCCTCCTTGTCGACCATAGGGATCATAGTGAAGGATGATACCAACTTGCGGAATTCTTCGAAATTGGTCGCACGTCCTCGCCGAGTTTATCCCCTACTTGGACAAAGTCACACACCAGTCGCCCGTAGTGACTATGCTCCCAAGATAAGGGGAACCTCCAGATCCTCCTATGAATCGGTCGACCTTCGGCGTCCAACCGGGGTATGTCATTCTCATCAGTATTGTTCCCCATGAAACTGATCGACCTGGTCGCCGCTTTAGTCATTGGCTCGATCAAAATATAATCACCTTTAAACAAACGGATGGATTTTGAATGCGCCTTGAAAATTTTGGCCCGTTGCTTGAAGGATACGAACCCTTTTCGAGCAGTTCCACGCCCCACCTGGTGTTGCAGAGAAAACAACCAGAAGAATAAAGGGAGAGTAGCCCCCGCCCCCAGGTGCGCGCACGTCATCTCGAATTCCCTCGTGAAAGCATAGGAGTTAGGGTGCAGTTGTGAGGGCGCTACCCCCAGATAACCGAGCACTGAGCAAACCAGGTCACTGAAGGGCATCCTGATCCCTAGGGTCGTGATAGCATATTCATTCATTGAGAACTTTCTCCCGCCGAACTCCGAGAAGATCCGATCATCGTCTCCCGGGCAGGTCATTCTCTAGTGATCGGGATCTCCCACTACTGGCAGAGGATCCGCACACGGTCGAGCGTAGAACGAAACCTTGTCCAACAGATCCTCAACGACCCATTCCTCGGGCGCCAGCACCCTCTTTTCCTCTTGCGTAACTTCGGGAACACCAACCTCGTCACAAGAAGCTATCCCAGCGTCATTCGCTTCGGTCGCTTCTGAATCTCCTGAAGAACTCTCGGAACCAGACGGGACGGTCACCGAGGAGCCCGAATCTTCCGACGAACTCTCTTCCAAAGATATGTCGAAGGGATTGACGAGCACGTTTTCACCTTAAAATCAGAGGAAAGGCGTCAGTGAATCTCGATCAAAATATCAATTCCACCCTTCCACTACCTATCAAGTGAAAGGGCGCGCAACGACCCGAAAACAGGGTCCCAATCATTAATCCCTTTAACGACCGACGTCCGGGACAGACGATCGGCGTTCAGCGGGGATCATTAACACACGTGGTTCACTATGTCCGTGAGCTCGTCGCAAAACCCTAACCTTAGTTGAATGACGAGCTCGACCACCGCCCACCGTGAACCATGTTTATAGCAGGCAACGACACAACTTTTACCAAAACCTAAAACCTACACATTACCCTAATATACCGATAAAATCAAGTCCTAAGCCGCATGCATTACTACTTCTTAAAGACTAAGCCTAAAAAATTCAGAATATAGGTCTAACCTTGGCCTTGAGACGCCATCACATAAAAATGACTTGAGAAGTACGGTGGTCGACGACGGCTTGCGGTGATCGACAGCGGTGAGCGACAGACAATTGTACAAGCAGTATAGAGAGGTAGAAAACAAAGCGAAAAGTTCCCTCTGTGGAACAATGTTACTATTTATAGGGAAAAAGGAACGTGCACTGAAGCGTGACCCCTATCCCTAGGCAATAATAGCCTACGCGCTAGGCCATATGCTAGCCGTCAGAGCATTAAATTGCCACAAGTCCCGAAACACGCCACCTTTTTGTTTCCACTTCCTCTGTGTCGACCTATAGACAAGATGCTCGGAAATTCAATCCCCCGACGTTCGCCTATATTCCCGAGAACCAAGCTACCTTTAAGTCATCACTTTCTTGACCGAAAGCAACGACTTGGGGGCTCCTGTTCCGGACTAGCCCAACCCTCAGGATTGGGCCAAACCCATCTCACGGCCCAACAACCCAAAATATGCAACTATGCTCGGAGACCCGAAATTACCTGGTCGACTTGCTATAGGTCGGACGACTTCAATGTCGAGCACGGGACCTGTCGAGCGGACACTTTCTCACCTCAACAGCTAGTTCCTAATCACCGTCAATTATTGCGGGATCCGTGATCCGCGCCCAATAATTTGGGCCAATAAACACCCACTTGGACCAGTATATAAACCCTCTCGTTTGAGAGGGTCAAGTATTAAAATCTTGACCCAAAAATATTGTACTTGATCACTCGTTGCTCGATTTATGACTTTAGCATTGGAGTGCCTTTGCAGGTACACCCCCATCTTCTCTCCATCATCAACTACGCTCATCCACGCTCAACGCAACCATATCGGATCTTGATCTCCAGGTACGATCAGTTATACCCTTGAGCAACAAGATGGACCTTGTTGCGAATAATGCTACCGTTTTCATCCAACTTGTTCCTAAATACCCATTTAGTACCAATCACTCTATGATCTCGCGGAGGTGGAACAAGGTCCCAAACCTCATTTCTTTTAAACTGATTTAGTTCCTCTTGCATAGCTAGAAACCAATTTTCATCGAGTAATGCATCTTTAGTGTTTTTAGGCTCAATTTGAGAGATGAAAACATGATAAAAACAAAAGTTACTTATCCTTGATCGAGTGATAACACACTTTGAGATATCTCCTATAATGTTGTCGATGGGATGGTCTTTTGATGTTTTCCATTCCAATGGTAGATTATCTTGGGTTGATGTTTGACCTTCATCTTTGAGACTAGACTTTTTAGCCGGATCCTCACAAACAATATCCGGAAAGGGTTCCACCCGAGATTTATATAGGTCTTTAACAATCTCTTTTGAAGGAGCACCTGCACCAATAACAACACTACCTTTTTCGATAACTTTCGGATAAGATTCATCAAAAGATACATGCATGTATTCTTCAATAATAAGAAATCTTTTATTGTATACTCTATATGCTTTGCTTGAATTTGAGTATCCAAGAAATATACCCTCATCCGCCTTTGAATCAAATTTACCAAGGTTCTCTTTTCCATTATTTAGCACAAAACATTTTCAACCAAATACATAAAGGTGTGACACATTTGGTCTTCTTCCTTTTAATAGTGCATAGGGCGTTTTGTGCTAATAGCATTTAGGATCACTCATGGACATTAAATTCTAATCAAGCATGTATTCATTGTTAGGATCACTCATGTCTTTGGTTGCATTAAGGATCACTCATGGACATTAAATTCAAATCAAGCATGTATACATTGTTAACCCTCAAGCCGAGTATAACTCCCTTGTTGTTGTCACCATAGGTAACAAATCCGTTCTTCTTAGCCACAAAGTCATAAAATAAGGAAATGTCACCCGTCATGTGTCTTGAGCACCCACTATCTAGAAACCAATGTTTCTCCGTAGCCTCAAGACACTCCACCTACATGATTAGACAAGAGAGTGAGGTCCCCAATTTTCATTGGGTCCTAGAGTGTGAGTGAATATTTGTTTGCATTTGGGTAACCATTAATAAATACCTTTAGGAATCAAGTATCTCCTAAACCGACATTTAGCAATCGTATGGCCTTCCTTGCAACAATAATGACATCTCAAGAATGGTTTAGAATCACATTTATTATCTTGATCCTTCACAACATAAGTATACCTTTGATATGGATTGTTCATTGATTCTCTAAATTTTGAACGATTAATAGCAAAGGTTATCTTAGGTTGTGATAACTTGTCTAATTTGGCTTGAAGAATTTTAACTTCTTTTTGCCAAATGCAACAAGTTTCATTACTATGAAAGTTATGACATTCTCGCTTGTCTTCTTTCATAGGTTCTACCATCGATTTCTTAAGAGATTTCATCGCATTTTGATTATCCGATACCTTTTTCTCTAAATATGTAAAAATTCGTTTGTCGGATACAATGCGCTTAAAAGATTCCCTAGCCTCTTGATGGAGAACTCTAAAAGTACTAAGTAGATCATTATAAGACATTTTTTCAGCATTATCATATTTAACATGTTTTACCTCTTTCTTGCCTTTCTTATGAGCCATGAGGCAAATATTTACTTCCTCTTCCTCATCACTTGAGCTTGCTTTGCTAGAAGATTCACTATCACTTTCCCATGCAATATATGCTATTCTATTTTTTCTACCTTTCCTTTGATGCTTATCTTTAACTTTGTCTTTCTTTAGCATTGGACAATCTGGTTTGTAGTGACCCGGTTTTCCATAATTGTAGCATGATCCTTTACTTTTCGTACTTTTAATAAAATCTTGCTTGGAAGGGTTAGATTTTCTTCGATAGTTGATGAGACGCTTGTCCGAATGAGATATTTCATTCTTTCTAAGATATCAATTGTATCTTCTAACAAACAAACCTATATCTTCATTTGATTCGTCGTCATCATGACTTGAGTCACTCTCACTATCTTTATTGGTGGAAGATTTTGAGGAAGAAGCCTTCAAAGCAATAGACTTCTTCTTTTTCTCATGATCTTTATTCTTCTCGTTCTTTTATTTCTTTTCATTATCTTCATGCTCATGTAAATTTAAGAGCTCTTATTCATGCTCTTGTATCTTTCCATTAAGTGTAGTCAAATCCAAGGTTCTTACGTCATTGGCTTCTTTGATTGCCGTAACTTTTGGCAACCATTCCCTAGTAAGACATCTCAAGATTTTTTTAGTAGCTACATCGTTAGGAGTAGTTTTACCAAGAGTGTAACACCCCCTTTTCTATACCCCCAAATAATATATTAAATCATTTAGGCATAGATAAACTTTCGTCAGAGTATAATTTAAATCAAGCATAAAAAGGAGCATGCCACATTACGTGAAATTAAAACATACAACACCTGCTCAAACAGATATGCAACAATGGGGTAGCTATCCACAAAGGAATTTCAATCCTTACACCCATATCTCAATTGAAAATTGCACAGCGGAAAATTTAAATCATCAACAACTTCAACTTATATATTCATCAAAATATATCTACAAGTTAGAAGTGCAAAAATATATCATGTTATACAAAACATGTCCACAGCGAATACATATACAAATGTATCCCCAAAAAGGCACAAGGCCGCCTAACTACCCGGTGCTACATATCAGAGCCGACCAACCAAAATATATGAAGACAAGCTTCACAAAAACGACTCCAGCACACCTAATCTGCAATGCCTCGTAGAACATCAAAAAACAGCAGAAGGGTGAGAAACATTATCATAATAATATTTCATATAATTATATATCTCAACATATAACATATACATCAACATATTCTCACCACGACATATCATTCATACACAACATAAAGCATACTTATACGCATACTTATCACCACTTCATTCACATAACACAAATCATATTCAACCATGTTCACATAACCCACATACATCGCAATGTATCTTCATTTACCAATACACATAAATCTTATATTATTTATGTCTATTTATTCATTTACATTCATTCCGCATAAACATACGACAAGCTATGTTTAAATCACACATATACATTCAATGTATAAATCACATACATATATACATATCAACATGCATATATATATATATATATATATATATATATATATATATATATATATATATATATATATATATATATCCTCAAGTATGTCCTTCACACATACCAATCATTTCACATCATTCCAAATAAACATATACACAATCATGTTTATTTTAGCATATACATACAATGTATAAATTTCAACTTATAGAGACCGATATACGACTCTATGCAGATGCAATGCGGTACCGACTCAACACTCAACAAGTTCACTCAGGAACCAAATAGAATCATCGCTTGTTACCTAAAGTAACTCCCTGTCGGGCACACGATGTTCCCCATTGCTCACACCCGACATGGGCATACAATGTTTCAGGATTGCTCACACCCCACACGGGCACACAATCTGATCGCTCACACCCCACACGGGCACATGATCAATGTGAATAAATCACCCATCGCTCACACCCCACACGGGCACACGATGTTTCTGGATTGCTCACATCCCACATGGGCACACGATCTTGTTGTAGTCATCGCTCACACTCCACATGAGCACACGATGTTACAACGGATTCACAAAGAATCCCACAGCACAAGAATGCATACATTATGCTTACATGCAAAATGACACACAACATTCTTGAAAATGAATACATATTCACAATATAGTTATGCATTCATCTCATACAATTAGCATACATTCGCATTTAATTCAAGCAATGTATCTATTTGCCAAACGGACACAACACAACAATCAAACCCACAATTCCATAATTAACATAATTACGTTTTATCGGAAAAGTCGGGAAAAAGTCGGCTAAAAATTACATATTTTAGCATCAATAGATTCTACATGTTTTTAGCTTCGAATCGATATGAGGAACGCTTAAAACGGATACTCGAATCAAAAGCTACGGATTAAAACACATGATCCCTCAAAAACCTACAGGCTCGCTGAGCGCCCCCTTGCTCACTGAGCGAAATTCGCCCTGGAACTCTCGCTGAGCGAGGGGTAGCTCGCTGAGCGACCGCTGCGATTTCAGCAACACACCAGCTGCGAACAGTCAACTCTAATCACCCCAAAACCTCTCTAAACTCACTCAAACATGATCAATAGGATGTATCTAACATCATACTTTGGTTACAACGATTTCTAACCGATTAATCTACCAATTTCCAAGTTTTCTCCTCAAATCCCTAAACCTAACTTTCTCTAAAACTTCTCCAAATCATAAACTCAATCCACCAAACACATACATAATCATACACAAGATTAAGATAACAATGTTTATCACCCTTACCCGATTAAATCGATTCCTAGAAGCAATCTTGAAGACTCCAAGATTTTTCCTCTTTTTCTCCTCTTTTCTCTTCTCTTCCTTTCTTTCTCTTCTATTTCCTTTCTATCCTTCTTTTCTTTCTCTTTCTCACACTTATATTCTTTTCTCTCTATTTCTATTCTTACTCTATTAATTCTATTTCTTTCCAACCAAATATCATTTTCTCACAAAATACCAATTCTACTAATTCTATCTTATCACTAATTATCAAAAGTCTAAAATACCCTCTTATCTAATTTTACCCAGAAATTCACAATATATCTTATGATCATATTAATTTCACAAACAAAATAATAATTACTCAATTAAAATAAAAGACTCCAACACAATGGGAATTATCGAATCGGGGTGTTACAACTCTCCCCCACTTTAGAAATTTTTGTCCTCGAAAATGTTACCTGATTCAAACAACTCCGGATACGACTCGCGCATCCCACTCTCCAATTCCCAAGTCATATTGCCTTCCGCAGCTCCTCCCCACGCCACTTTCACAAGCGCAATATCCTTGCCTCTTAACCTCTTGATCTCACGATCCAAAATCCTAACCGGCAAAGCTTCCACCGTAAGGTTATCTCTCACTTCAACCTCGTCCATAGGAATAACATGCGACGGATCCGGAACATACTTCCGAAGTTGCGAAACATGGAACACATCATGCAAATTCGAAAGGTTCAGGGGCAACGCCACACGATAAGCCACAACACCAACTCTTGCAGTAATCTGATACGGCCCAATAAAACGAGAAGTCAACTTCTTTGACTTCAAAGCACGACCCACACCCGTAACCGGTGTAACTCTCAAAAACACATGGTCGCCTTCTTAAAACTCAAGATCCTTTCGTCTCTTATCATGATAACTCTTTTTCCTACTCTGAGAAGCTCTCATCTTCTCCCGAATAAACTTCACCTTTTCCGTCGTTTGTTGTACCATCTCCGTTCCAACTACCGTTCTCTCTCCGGTTTCATGCCAACACAAAGGTGTTCGACATCTCCGACCATACAAAGCCTCAAATGGTGCCATACCAATACTCGAATGAAAATTGTTATTATAGGTGAACTCAATCAACGCTAAATAACTATCCCAAATACCACCTTGTTCTAGCACACAAGCACGCAACAAATCCTCTAACGATTGAATCGTCCTCTCGGTTTGACCGTCCGTTTGCGGATGGTAAGCCGAACTCAATCTTAGCTTAGAACCCAAAGCCTTTTTCAAACTTTCCCAAAACCTCGATGTAAATCTAAGATCTCTATCCGATACAATACTCTTAGGAACTCCATGTAACTTCACAATCATGGAAACATAAATCTCGGCTAGCTTCTCCAAAGAATAACTAATATCCATTGGAACAAAGTGAGCAGATTTAGTAAGCCTATCCACAATCACCCAAATAGCATTATGACCTCTTTGCGTATTCGGCAAACCCGTAACAAAATCCATCGATATACTATCCCATTTCCATTCTGGAATATCTAACGGTTGCATCAAACCACTAGGCTTCTGATGTTCCACCTTCGACTTCTGACAAGTCAAACACGCATACACAAAATGAGCCACATCTCTCTTCAATCCAAACCACCAAAAGATCTTCTTCAAATCTTGATACATCTTGTTCGCTCCCGGATGAATACTTAAATTACTCCGGTGTCCTTCCTCTAAAATCATCTTTTTTAACTCTACATCATCGGGAATACAAATACGTCCACAAAATCTCAAAACTCCAAAATTATCAACCTTAAAGTCCTCATTCTCATTCATCATCAAATCAACAAATTTCAAGTCCAACTTTTGCTTTTCACAAATGGTTGCAAGAAAATCATTCGTAACATGAAGCATACCAAGTCTCACACTCCTCAGCATCATCTCGCAAACCAAACTCAAATCTCTGAAATTCTCCAAAAGCTCCTATTCTTTTACCATCAAGGCGGACATATGTAACAAATTACGACTTAACGCATCAGCTACCACATTCGCCTTACCCGGATGGTAATTCAAACCAAAGTCATAATCCTTCAAAACTTCTAACCATCTTCGTTGCCTCATATTCAACTCTTTCTGATCAAATAAATACCTCAAACTCTTGTGATCACTAAAAACTTCAAATCTCGCACCAAACAAATAATGCCTCCAAATCTTTAGAGCAAAAACCACAGCCGCTAATTTCAAATCGTGTGTAGGATAATTCTTTTCATGCACTCTCAATTGTCTTGAAGCATAAGCTACAACTTTTCCATCTTGCATCAAAACACCACCTAACCTAAACAAAGAAGCATCACAAAACACCACAAATGGTTCCGTAGGATTCGGCAAAACCAAAATCGGAGCCGTAGTCAACCTTCTCTTAAGCTCCATAAAACTTCCTTCACAATGAATATCCCAAATGAAAGCCTTTCCTTTACACGTCAACTACGTTAACGGAAGTGCCAACTTTGAAAATCCTTCAATAAACCTCCGATAATAACCCGCCAAGCCTAAAAAGCTTCGAGTCTCTATAACTGATCTAGGAACTTCCCACTGCATCACAACATCAATCTTGGATGGATCCACACTAATACCACCATCAGAAATAACATGACCAAGAAAACTCACCTTCGTCAACCAAAACTCACACTTGGATAACTTAGCATACAATTGCTTCTCTCTCAAAACTTGCAACACAATCCTTAAATGCTCTTCATGCTCTTCTTGAGACTTAGAATAAATCAAAATGTCATTGATGAACATAACCACAAAACGATCCAACTATTCATGAAAAATACAATTCATGTATTCAATAAACACACCCGGCGCATTAGAAACTCCGAATGGCATCACAGAATACTCGTAGTGACCATACCTCGTCCTAAAAGCCGTCTTCTGAATATCCTCTTCTTTCACCCTAATCTGGTGATATCCTGATCTCAAATCAATCTTACTAAACACACGCGCACCAACCAACTAATCCATCAAATCATCAATCCTCGGAAGTGGATACTTATTCTTAATTGTCACCTTATTCATCTGTCGATAATCAATACATAACCGCATGCTTCCGTCCTTCTTCTTTACTAACAATACCGATGCACCCCAAGGAGAAACACTCGGCCTAACAAACCTCTTGTCCAACAAGTCATTCAATTGCTTTTTCAATTCTACCAACTCTGAAGCTGACATACGATACGGTGCCATCGAAATCCATCTAGTACCAGGAATTAGATCAATAGAAAACTCAACTTCCCTTTCCGGCGGTACATCCACAATATCATCAGGAAATACTTCTGGAAAGTCACACACCACTGGGAACCTACTAAGCTCCACTTCATTCCCCACAGACAACGACGCAAACAAACCTAACAACTGAGCTTCGTCCACTAAAAGTTTCTTCAACTCTCTCGTGGATAGGAAACTCTCTTCTTCATCATCCAAAGAAGTAAACCTCACTAACTTATGATAACAATCTATATGAACTCGATTAAACTGCAACCAGTTCATACCCAAGATTACATCCAAACCTTCCAACGGCAAACAAACCAAATCCAAAACAAAGTCTTTACCATACATGGTCAAAGAACAACTTACACACACCAAAGAAGTAGTTACCGACCCTGAAGCAGGAGTCTCAATAACCATCTCACCACCCCAAGAAGACATAAACAAATTCAAACGCTTAGCACACTCAAGAGAAATAAACGAATGAGTCGCTCCCGTATCAATAATAGTAACTAAAGGCGTACTATTAATAAAGCATGTACCTTTAATCAAACGGTCTGCACTAGTAGTATCCTTCCCTGCTAATGCAAACACCTTTTCGCCCGCTTGAGCTTGCTTCGGCTTAGTACACTTAGTACTAATGTGGCCAACTTCACCACAATTAAAGCACTTAACCACACTTCTTCGACACTCGGTCGTAGCATGTCCAAGACCACCACAATTAGCACACTTTACCAAATTCTTTCCACACTCAAAAGACTTGTGGCCCAAGGTGCCACACTTGTAACAATTCACGGGACCAGAACTCCCTCCACTAAATCTCTTGTCAAAGCTTCCCCTATGATTGCCCTTATCAGCGGGTGTCACATAAGGTCCACTTCGAACCTGTTGCTTCCCTCTCTTCTCATTCACACTCTTATAGTGCATAGAATGAGCTTTACTATCCTCTTCAAAGATCCTACAACATTCAGTCAAATCCGAAAACCTTCTGATCCTCTGATATCCCACAACTTGCTTAATCTCAGGACGCAAGCCATTCTCATACTTAATGCATTTAGAAAACTCAGCAGTAGCAGCATCATAATGAGGATGAAACAGAACCAATTCCACAAATTTAGCAGTATAGTCAACCACTGACATACTACCTTGCTTCAGCTCAAGGAATTCCATCTCCTTCTTTCCTTTAACACTCTCAGGATAATACTTCCTTAAAAACTCAGTGCGAAAAACTTCCCATGTAATCTCTTCACCTTCTTCCTCTAAAACAAGACTTCTACCGACCCACCAGTCATCGGCTTCTTCCTTCAACATGTGAGAACCAAGCCTCACCTTACTTCCCTCGACACAATCCATCACTCGGAATATTCTCTCAACTTCCTTCAACCAATTCTGAGCACCATCAGGATAAAATCTCCCCTTGAAGACCGGCGGTTGATTCTTCCTGAACTCATCATTCGCATTCACATTCGGCGCTCCATGCACCGCCCTAGCCATTACTTCCAAAGCAACAACCATCACATTGTCATTTCTACCAGCCATATTCTGATTATTCCCAAGAAAAAAACAAGATTAAACAAAAGTTCAATCACAACAACATCAAGACATACACAACTGACTCGAACACTGGCTCTGATACCACTTAATGTAACACCCCCTTTCTATACCCCCAAATAATACATTAAATCATTTAGGCATAGATAAAATTTCGTCAGAGTATAATTTAAATCAAGCATAAAAAGTAGCATGCCACATTACGTGAAATTAAAACATACAACACCTGCTCAAACAGATATATAACAATGGGGTAGCTATCCACAAAGGAATTTCAATCCTTACACCCATATCTCATTTGAAAATTGCACAGCGGAAAACTTAAATCATCAACAACTTCAACTTATATATTCATCAAAATATATCTACAAGTTAGAAGTGCACAAATATATTATGTTATACAAAACATGTCCACAACGAATACATATACCAATGTATCCCCAAAACGGAACAAGGCCGCCTAACTACCCGGTGCTACATATTAGAGCCGACCGACCAAAAGATATGAAGACAAGCTTCACAAAAACGACTCCAACACACCTAATCTACAATGCCTTGTAGAGCATCATAAAACACCAGAAGGGTGAGAAACATTATCATAATAATATTGCATATAATTATATATCTCAACGTATAACATATACATCAACATATTCTCACCACGATATATCATTCATACACATCATAAAGCATACTTATACGCATACTTATCACCACTTCATTCACATAACACAAATCATATTCAACCATGTTCACATAACCCACATACATTGCAATGTATTTTCATTTACCAATACACATAAATCTTATATTATTTATGTCTATTTTTTCATTTACATTCATTCCGCATAAACATACGACAAACTATGTTTAAATCACACATATAAATTCAATGTATAAATCACATACATATATACATATCAACATGCATATATATATATATATATATATATATATATATATATATATATATATATATATATATATATATATATATATATATATATATATATATATATATCTGCAAGTATGTCTTTCACACATACCAATCATTTCACATCATTCCAAATAAACATATACACAATCATGTTTATTTCAGCATATATATATATATATAATGTATAAAATGCAACTAATAGAGACCGACATACGACTCTATGCAGATGCAATGTGGTACCGACTTAACATTCAGCAAGTTCACTCAGGAACCAAATAGAATCATCGCTTGTTACCTAAAGTAACTCCCCGTCGGGCACATGATGTTCCCCATTTCTCACACCCCACATGGACACACAATGTTTCAGGATTTCTCACACCCCACACGGGCACACAATCTGATCTCTCACACCCCACACGGGCACACAATCAATGTGAATAAATCACCCATCGCTCACACTCCACACGGGCACACGATGTTTCTGGATTACTCACACCCCATATGGGTACACAATCCGATTGTTCACACCCCACATGGGCACACGATCTTGTTATAGTCATCGCTCACACTCCACATGAGCACACGATGTTACAATGGATTCACATAGAATCCCACAACACAAGAATGCATACATTATGCTTACATGCAAAATGACACACAACATTCTTGAAAATGCATACATATTCACGATATAGTTATGCATTCATCTCATATAATTAGCATACATTCGCATTTAATTCAAGCAATGTATCGATTTGCCAAATGGCCATAACACAACAATCAAACCCACAATTCCATAATTAACATAATTACGTTTTATCGGAAAAGTCGGGAAAAAGTCGGCTAAAAATTACATATTTTAGCATCAATAGATTCTACATGTTTTTAGCTTCGAATCGATATGAGGAACGCTTAAAACGGATACTCGAATCAAAAGCTACGGATTAAAACACATGATCCCTCAAAAACCTACAGGCTCGCTGAGCGCCCCCTTGCTCGTTGAGCGAAATTCACCCTGGAACTCTCGCTGAGCGAGGGGTAGCTCGCTGAGTGACCGCTGCGATTTCAGCAACACACCAGCTGCGAACAGTCAACTCTAATCACCCCAAAACCTCTCTAAACTCACTCAAACATGATCAATAGCATGTATCTAACATCATACTTTGGTTACAACGATTTCTAACCGATTAATCTACCAATTTCCAAGTTTTTCCTCAAAACCCTAAACCTAACTTTCTCTAAAACTTCTCCAAATCATAAACCCAATCCACCAAACACATACATAATCATACACAAGATTAAGATAACAATGTTTATCACCCTTACCTGATTAAATCGATTCCTAGAAGCAATCTTGAAGAATCCAAGCTTTTTCCTCTTTTTCTCCTCTTTTCTCTTCTCTTCCTTTCTTTCTCTTCTATTTCCTTTCTATCCTTCTTTTCTTTCTCTTTCTCACACTTATATTCTTTTCTCTCTATTTCTATTCTTACTCTATTAATTCTATTTCTTTCCAACCAAATATCATTTTCTCACAAAATACCAATTCTACTAATTCTATCTTATCACTAATTATCAAAAGTCTAAAATACCCTCTTATCCAATTTTACCCGGAAATTCACAATATATCTTATCATCATATTAATTTCACAAACAAAATAATAATTACTCAATTAAAATAAAAGACTCCAACACAATAGGAATTGTCGAATCGGGGCATTACAAAGAGCGTTTAAGCGATTCATCAAATGAGAAAATATTTTTCTCATTTCACCAATGGTTTCCCCTTGGCTCATGTGAAATCGATCAAACTCTTGTTGTAGAGTATTAATTCGTGCAAGCTTTACATCATCGGTTCCCTCATGGGCAACTTGTAATGCTTCCCACATGGCCTTAGCCGTAGTATAATGAGAAACTCGAAAATATCCATCCGCTCCCAAAGAAGCTATAAGCATATTTTTAGCTTTCCAATCATAGCTATATTTCTTTTCATCATTCTCGTCCCATTGTGCTTCCGGTTTATCAATTTGGACGTTATCCGGACCGACCATAGTTATTTGAAAAGAGCTGTCTTGAATAACTTTCCAAATTTGTCTTTCAACAGAGTTGATATGAATGCACATACAATCCTTCCAGTGACTATAGTTTTCTCCGGTAAAAACTGGAGCTCTATTGTACGCCCCCGTTGGATCGTTGTCCATTTTCCAATAAGTTGTATGTGAAGCACTAGATGAACCGGTGCTCGTGATACCACTTGTTAGACGATAGCACGGATCTAAAAGGGGGGTTGAGTAGATCCCTTTTTCAAAATTTAGTTTTTAAAAGTTAATTGAAAATGTATTGCGGAAGTTTCCCAGAAAATCGTCTAATTAAATTTAAAGTCACCGAAGATCGGATATACGCTTTAACCAAATGGAAATAGAATGTTGACAAGATGAATTAATACTTCACAAAAGATTCACTTGATAATACCACAATTGATAAACTACTCTTAACAATGATATAGAGTAAGAAAATAAGCACAAGCAAATTAATTTTGTGTGGTTTGACTTTTTGACAAACACTTGGTGTGCAAAACACAAAGTGTAACTTTGTTGTATAAAGTAGTGCAGAATTTTACACAATGTAGTTATCAATTTTGAGTGTGACAATTTGTCAAACACCTTGAGTGTACTACTTAGATACACCAGAATTTTTATAACATACAAAATCAAAACGAGCAAAAGTAAAATGCGAGAATAGTAAAGAACACAAGGAATTTGTTTAGGCAGTTCCTTCGTCGTCCTCGCTCGAAGTACTCTGCACCTAATTCACAATCGATTTGGGCAATTTTATTAAAATTGAAATTGTTTTACAAGAAAAATAGATGAACCAACAAACCAATCCGTGTTGAATATGTTGTCAAATCTTCTTCTTGTCCCTTGATTCAAAGTAGAATCAAGTCCTCCACGCGTGTCGAGAAAGCCTCTGATTAATTGCTCCCTTCTTGCAAGGATATATGATCCTTCAAAATTTGAGCACGACTGAGTTTCTTCAACACTTTTGAACCCACAAAGATCTTCACAATCCTCCCTCTACCGTGATATGAAAGAACGATCCACTTGATCTTCAATCTACCTCACTCGGCTGAATCTACGAACAATAGTTGTGTGCAAAACCCCCAAATCTTCTAACATCTTGGAGGAGAAAACCCTTCAGATTTTTCCAAGAAAAACCCACACTCTCTAGACCCAATCTGAAACTCTAATTCACGATTGAACGTTATCTTCGAAGCAAGCACCTTAATCAACAAAGATTATTGTGTGTGATTGTTGATGGATGCAAGAAGGAAGACGATGAAAAGAGAAGTGTGTATATCTTTCACTTTTCTTGTTAACCTCTCAAAAGAAATAAAATCAGCTATTTATATTGGTTAGGTAAAAATAGAAAAGTAGAAAGCAAGAATTAATTAAGAAAATTGACAGCTACAGGAACGAGCCTGCTCAAATCAACAAATGAGCCTGCTCAAAATACTGGATGAGCCTGCTCAAAATATGCTCAGTTAGCCTGTTGAGACCCGCAAGAACCAGAGGGAAAAATATATTCAATGAGCCAACTCAAATGGAGGGATAAGCCGACTCAAACTTCCCAATGAGTCAACCAAAATTTGGCCTCAGGCAGCCTGTTGGGACCCGTGAAATCTGGAGGAAAAAACACTTCAATTGAGCCTGCTCATGGCAAGTAGTGAGCCGACTCAAATCTGAATGAGTCAACCTGTTCAGTCAGCCTGTTGAGACAGCACATGCAGTCACAATTTCTTCAATATGATTTTTCTTCATGAGATCATTCCTTCTTTCTTATGTTCCCTAAAACATTTTTGTGTTCCCCACAACATTTCAATCATACCAAGTTTTTGACATTATTCAAAACATATGTCATGTCTCACAATAATCAATAATATCACTCATAATATTATTTCCTCGACTTTTCGACTAATTTTCCGACTTAACGACTTAATTCACCACAACGGCAAAAAAAATCAATTTAATAATTCACGACTAATTATTTTCTTCCGACTTAATTAGATTATCTTCTGATTAATAACCAAATGGTCCAAGCACCTAATCAACTTATCCAACAATAAACGGGAAAATACTCCATGTCGTTTTCCACAACTTATATTGACTTAATTAATTAAATTCGACTTAAACCAATTTATAACCATCAATATAATATTCCGATAAATTCGGCCATTAACACAAATCAACCAAGATACTCAACTCAGCGCGAATTACTACAACATACCGCAATCATATTTAATTAATTAATTAATTAAATTAAACGGACGTTACAACTCTCCCCCACTTAGAATATTTTCGTCCTCGAATATTTATCCGACTCAACTACTCCAACTACTTATTTCATCCGACTAATCAACTCTCATCTCCGAAGGCAACCTACGCATACTATAAACAATAATACACAACTTCGATGGCAACAACAACACGAAGAACCCTCAAACAATATGCTTGACAACTATCAACATAACACAACGAGTAACCAATCTTAAACTTAGAACAAATCAACACAAGGACACACAACTTAACCACAACATCAACTCAATCAACTATCAACATCGTTAACTTTCACCTAAGAACAACTGCACTACCCTACGTGTTCGCTGCGCACTCTGATTACTTGCATACTACCAAGTTTACCGAGTTCAACTCCAACTTACAATCACCAAAATCTACATATCAACAAAGCCTCTGACTCAACTCCTCGGAAGTTTCATTCCAACATGTATTCTAACTCTTGTAGTTACCGAATACTTCTAACCTAGGTCCATAAGACAACAACTTTGAACATTCAACACAACTACAACCTTGCCATCTTTTGACAACACGTTCTTCGAAAGTCATCTTAAACACACAACATCATTACAACAACACATGGTACATGGGTCTAACTAATTTCCACAAGATAACTCATATTCTTCACTTCCAACTAATTCATCATACTGAATCCTCGATTCTAACTCATATCGACACAATTCTTCATAAATTCTTATCCGAATCAACATAACCAAACAACTCTTCTCGTTCCAATAAAAAATCGCACTTCAATAAACCAACTTATGATTTCACTCCTTCTAATACTTTTCAACTCAACTCTATCCGATATTCTTGTCAATCATGGTCTTATGTTTCCATATACTTTCCTCTTGAATCATCTCAAGAAAACTTCAAGTCTCACGCCACTTAATTCATCATAAAACAACATTCAAATTATTCAGAGTTCAACTATGAGTTTCCTTATTACATTCAATCCAAACGCAACTTCATACTATCATTCTTAAATCCAAATAATATCCTTATATACGAATCTTCATCGACAATTCAAACAATCCTCAAGCGCTCGACTTGACTTCGACCAATTCAACGTACATACTATACTAGTTGGCATGACACATCTATCTATCAATTATGATTCCGTCTACCATCAACAATAGATTAAGGGTGATAAGATCCTCAATTTGTCAATAGACAACCGACAATCATAACAGTGGCATAATGGATAAATTGGATGGATATGGATTGGATTGTTAATGGATGGATCAAAACAATCCATTAATCCATAACAATTCACTAAACTTTAACAATAAAAATCCAATCTAATCCATCCATTAACATATTTCTAATGGATGGACATCCATCCATCCAAAAAATTAATTTAAAAACTGTTAATTATTTTTTAAATTTCATAAAAACATATTTTAAATAATTTTTACTTTCATAAAAATTTAAATTACACAAAAAAAAAATTCATATTCTGAATTATTTTTAAAATTTCTTAAAAAACTTAAATTTCACAACAACAAAAACAAGATCATTTAAATTTCATAAAAAAAAAATTAATTTCATTAAAAAATTTAAATTTCATAAAAAAAAACTAAATTTCACAAAAAATTAATATTCTTAATTATTTTTAAATTTCTTTAAAAATTTTAAATTTCACAAAAAAAAATTCATATTCTGAATTATTTTTTAAATTTCATAAAAAAAATTTTAAATTTCATAACAAAATTAAATATCATTAAAAAAATTTAAATTTCCTAAAAAAATTAAATTTCACCAAAAAAAAATATTCTTAATTATTTTAAATTTCTTTAAAAAATTTAAATTTCACATGTTTTTTTAAATATTCTTAATTGTTTTTAACTCAAGTTCAAGTGATTCATATTACAAGTCAATAAATCATTCAACACAATGACATTTCATGACATTGCATTTCTCATGTGGTGAAGGGAAATCCAAATTCAAGGCAAGGATATAGTTTCATATTCAAATTCAATTCAAATATTCAAAATGCCAAAGTTGGAGGGAAATGTCATTTTTCTTTACACACACGTTACAATTCCATTCAAGGATCTATTTCATTCCAAATCATCACAAAAGGATTTATTTTCTTAACACACATGTTTGGGCTTCCAAGCCTTCAAGTCTCCAACTACAATTCCATGCCTTGTTCCATGCCTAACCATTGGTTGCCTTGCTTAATATGCACCTTATCATCCCTGCAAAAATGCACACAATGTCATGTTCAATACACAAATACCACACATGAACACATACATAACAACAATCCATCAACAAATCAAACTTGGCATATTTAAACTAACTCATGCATCCTAACTAATTAAGCCAACTAAGGTTCATTCAATAGAATAACAATTCATTAACATTCAATCCCTAGTTCTAATGTTTCAACTAACATCACAAATAATATTCTACTGTTAGACCCATTTGCTTTTCAAAATGCTTCACAAGTTGCTAATAGTTCCAATCCACCAAATAACTAGCCAAGTGTAAACACCCCAAATTTTCCCTCTCACTTTCTCATGCCTTGGCTTATGATCACACATAGTACATAGCATATCACTACATCTTACATTGTATATTCACCTTGAGCATCTCATTGCATCTCTGCACAACTAGGGTTTGTGATCAGATGAATCTTGAAGAGAGTATGAGGTATCTCATAGGCCATGAAGCATGACAAGAAGACCCTTTAGTGTTCTAAGGTCATATTGTACCCCCAAGGTTTCTTGGAAGTCAAAAAAATCACAAGAGATTGCAGAGCCACCCAGGCAGGCTCAAGGCTCCTACATAGATGACCTAAGAGTAGGGTTTTGGGTTTGAGGCCCTTACAACCAAAATTTTTGGTCATTCTTGATTCAAATGGTATTTATATGATATAAGGAGTGTGTGGATGAATTTTTATGAAAAAAATTCAATGTGGAAGTCATCTGATCAAATGGTAACTTGTTGTGTAAGAAAAGTCAAGATTAGGGCATCTAAGGCCTCCAACAAGGGTTCCAAAGGGTCATTGTCATCAATTTGAGGTCCTATAACCTTTATTTGGTCTTAGGAATGCTTGAAAGATCACAAGATTGAAGAATTTTGAGCCATTGCAAAAGTTGCCATTTTTGGACATGACTTGAAGTGAAGACTTTCCATTTTGGGAAAGATTTTCAACCTCCTCTTTCTTGATCAAAAAGGCTTCAAATGAATTTTCTTCAAACATGAAAGTTGTAGATTGGATCTTCCCCTTTCTAAAAAGTACAAGAAATCATCTTTATTCATACTAGAACTCAAGATATGATGGGTCAAAGTTGGGAAAAATCTTGTAATTTTCAAGTTTAGGCCAAAGAGGGAAATGTGCAAAAGTGAATTTCAGGCCTCTACATGACTTCTAATCCACTCAAATGCATCATGGCATGATCAAACAACATCTCAAAGTCAGATTTGAGCTTTGAACCAAGGGATTTCATGACTTGTTTCTCAAGAAATCACAAAGTTGCAAAACTGCAAAACCTATGCAAACTCTTTATCCAAGCCATATAGCCCATAGCAGCTCAATCCCTCAAATCAGTTCTTCCATGGCCCATACCTCAAGTACACAACTTTTGACTTTTTGGCCAATTGAACCATACCAATCCCACAGTGCATAGAAACTCCTCTGACTCATTCCATTTGTTTATGCAAAGCCTAAGGATCATAAAAGAGGGCTCACAAGAACTCAGAGCCACCAGACACTCAGTTTGCACAAAAATCCCCAAAAACTTCCTCTCTTCGATTCTCCCAATTCAGCCATCAAACTTCAAAAATTCTTTCACCAACAAGTCACACTTCACCTAAGGAACAAA
The DNA here is from genome assembly GCA_963966055.1 of Lathyrus aphaca. Lineage (NCBI taxonomy): Eukaryota > Viridiplantae > Streptophyta > Magnoliopsida > Fabales > Fabaceae > Lathyrus > Lathyrus aphaca. The sequence continues at coordinate 196,636,186 of OZ014524.1, forward strand.
TCCCACCCCTTACAATGGCCAGAAACACAACACACAAGAACCTCATTTTCTGATACACCAGAACTGAACCTCTCAAAATAGCCAATTTAAACTCCATTCAAGCTTGCCATTAGCACAAGGGAGACAAGTGGAGGTGGTTTGCACAAAGGAAAGGCTCAGAAATCTCATCTTTGAAGGTCTCCAGCTCAGGTATAACTCAATAAATTTTTTCTCAGAACTTCATTTTCTTGTTACAAAATGAATCTACATGTTGCATTGATCATCTATATATGTTTAGATTTGAAAATGAGCAAGAAATGATCATGTTATGTTGTTCTGAAAGTTTGCTCGTGTTTTGATTTTTGCTTCGATTCTCTTGATTCAAGTGTTATAAATATTGTTTGATGATTGATTTGAGTTCCTTGGAGTGTAGGGATGGATTCTGGGCAGGTTAGAGGTATTGGGTTGGCATGGGGAAGGAGATAGGTTTTTGGTTGGCCGAAGAAGATGACCGGAGCACTGTTCCGGTCACCTGAAAATAATTAGGGTTAATTAGGTTTAGGGTTTCCAGATTGAACGTGAGCCATTGGATATTGATTAGATTAAGGAGTGGACAATTCAGATTAGTCATTAGCCCTAATTCTATTTAATTAAAATAAAACATAATTAATTAACTCAGATTAAATGTGAGCCTTTAGATTGCGCGCGTATTAGGGATTTAAACCTGGACCATTGGATCTGCATACCCCCAGTCAAACTGACTTGCATCCTCAGCCCTTGATCTTGCTTCCACGCAATCTGAGCCTTCCATTTCAATTACTTTTCATTTTATTTTTATTTATTTCATTTTGTTTTCCTTTATTTATTAAAAATAGCAAAACATTTTCAAAAATTCTGATTTTTTACACTTTCACTCTAATTAATTTAAAAAACCCAAAAACATTTTTATTTTCATTTTTTGCATTAAAAGTTATTTTTAAATCATTTAATTGTATTTTTAATCAATTAATTTATTTTTAATTAATTAAAAATACTCTTAGGTATTTAAAAATCATCAAAAAAATCAGAGAACCTCTTTGAACATTACGATCAATTTACAGACTCATTTCACAAATTTATTTTAGGGTTTGATCATGTTTTGACAATTAAACTTGAATTAGGGTTTTGAAAATCCCCTTTTTCATAACCCTAATTCAAAAATTCATTTCTGCCTAGCCAAAATGAGTTTGTACTTGGTTCTTTTTGCATTTTTTACACGTTGCATCTAGTATCTAGGACATTTAAATCATATTTTTGCATTGCATTTTCGATTTGTTTTGACTTTTTCTTTGCAAAGTGTCCAAAACCCTAGCCAAACTTAGGAAAACCATAACTTGACTTTGGTTTAGCTTTAGACCTCCACCTTTAGAGGGTGTTCTCATGTAGGTTTAGGGTTTGTTTGAATGCCATTTCAATTTTTATCATGTGATTTGCTTCTGATTTTAATCATGGACTTTGTGTATGTACATACTAACTTTTCAGGTGCAAATGGTAAGTTAATTAGGATGTGGATATGCATCCACATCCAATATCTTCTCACCCTCTTATTTATTTGTGTTTGAAGTAAATTTGATTCACTTGTGGTAGTTTCTCTCTCACTCCTAGGTTACTTAACTTCTTCAGGAAGTAAGTAACCTATCTTTCTCTCTCTTTCTCTTTCATCTGCTTCTTCCTTGGTGGCCATCTAAAGATTCCTCTTTAAGCCTCATAAACCATAGGAACATCCAAATATGATAACTTTAGGGTTGTAAATAGTCCCCCTTATTTTTTACCTTTTGAGTCTCTGCTTCTCATCTCAATAACAAAGGCTAAACAGTTAAAGTTTTAGGACTCTGAATTAGGGTTATGCATGTATCCTTATCTTAGGATGGAGTGTATAACTTTAATACTTAGTGTTAAACCTTTAAGATGTTTTCACCTTCTAATCAAAACACCTAATAATTATCAAGACTTAAGCTTGTAACTTGGGCCTTACATTAGGGTTACATCTCTGCCTCTGGGTCAGAGGGACTAACCCTATTATTTAATGGACAAGTCCCCCTCAGGTTTAGTCTTATAAACATAAAATTCATTTCTTAATTTAATCTCAAATTAAAATCCACTTTAATAAAGGTTTGTTATATAATGCTTTTAATCCCTGACCATGGATTAAGTTGAGGTATCTTCCTCATCTTAAGTGTCCTCATCTATCATCCTTCTCTTAGGATGGTGTAATGAGTTCACTAATCCCTGATTAGAGATTAAAATCATTACTTAACACAAAACAAAAATCCAAAAAAACACTTAATAATCACAAATGGGTTAATGATCTTAATCCAATATCATTAGGGTAATTAAGTTGAGATTCTCATCTCATACTTAAGTAGACTCGTTATCCCTAATCAGGGATGATATAATGAGTTTGCAAACCTTTGATTAAGGCTTAAGCTCATTATCCTATGCAAAACACCAAAAACAAATAAAAAACTGAAAACACAAACAAACAATAAACGTCTCCTCCGGGATTCTTTTCTCATCACACTCACTCTGATAACGAGAACTCGCTTCTTCCGTCTAATGCAAGACAATTAGCACTCGAGCCAGACGAGTCATACACTTGAGCATAGACAAGCAACCAGTTCACACCAAAACATCCTAGTCTCTTTGAGTCGAACTACGGTGTTCTAACTTCCTCATTGCACGAGAGGATACGTAGGCATAACTTAACGATTATCGAACAAAAAATCTCCAGGTCTCCCCCCTCTTCTCTTTCTAGCTTTCCTTTCTTAACCTCAGTTTGAGCTTCTGTTCTTTTTGCACTGTCACTTTGTACATCCATTTCTCTTATGCACAGTTAGCACATACACTATCCCCCTTCAACACAATCAGGTAAGCGTGGATCCCGTCGAGTACGACGGACGATCTGGGTGCTAATACCTTCCCAGGTCATAACCAACCCCCTTACCCAGTCTCTTTTGTTCGCAACCGTCTTATCCATATCTTTCTAGGTCTATGCAGCATTACCTTTCCTTCGGGATAAAAATGCCTAGCTGGCGCCTCTATTCAACCTTCACCATCCGACCTTTCTCGCCGACAGATCGCGTTTGCACCGGGACGAAAGTCCGGGGAGCGACAGCTTGGCGACTCTGCTGGGGATGTCTTAACTAGAGCTTCTGAGTCCTTGAGGGTTTCTCCTAGCTCTTGTTTGATTTGTGTTTATGGGGGTGTTATGTGCTATATGTATTTATGTGTTTTTGTTTTATCGCTTTCTGTACAACTTTATTTATTGCTTTCGTTTATCGCTTTCATTTACTGCTTTTCGCATTTCATTATTGTAGATGTTTAAGAATTGGCAGATTTTTTGACCAAACAAGAAATGTTAAATTCAGTTCAGAATGTCCTATCAGATGTTGGGACATTAGCAAACAGAGTATGTGAACTTGGTTCAGGATGTCCTACCAGATGTTGGGACATTGTATAAATGACTAAGTTCAGTTTTGTCAGGATGTCCCAACAGATGTTGAGACATCTCAGACCTGCTACCAGAATTAATTATTGATTAACAGATCAGAGATATTTAAGGAGAATTATCTGGAATTAATTAATGATGGATATAAAACAGAACAAGGCGCATCTGTAGGGAGTTTTAAATTGAAGATTCAGATTAAAACAGAAGACCTAATGCACCTAGAATATAGGAGGTAACAAACCCTAAATTCAAGGTGACAGCTGCTGCACATTAGGGCTGGATCATTCTACAGAAAGCCCAAAATTCAGAACCTATTTAAACAACAGAATCTCATAGAATTGAGTACGAATTTCAGAAGACTAAATAGGGTGTCTAGTGTTTTAATAGCAGGCTGTTTTTATGTACCACTTTATGAGCTTTTAAGCAAAAGTGCATTTGTGACTTGATTGAAACTGTGAAGTAAAATCAAGCTGTTACTGTTTGAAGGATGTCTTCAATTTCTGTAAACTTGTAAACAAAATCACTGTGTGATTGAGAGGGAGTGAGTAGGGTACTCTTATCTAAGTGAGTCTTAGGTAGAAATTGCATTGGGTAAGTATTAAGTGATAGATTAAACAGGGTGGTTTAAGTCTAGAATTAATATTACTAATAGTGGATTTCCTCCTGGCTTGGTAGCCTCCAGATGTAGGTGTGGTTATACACTGAACTGGGTTAACAAACTTCTGTGTTGTTTATTTTTCCTGCTGTTTAAGTTTTGGTTAAAATTTGTCAAATGTCCTATTAAGTGTTGGAACATCTCTTAGGACATCTCATTACAGAATTTCATTTGGCATCAGAGCAGGCACCCTGCCTGTTTATACTGGGTGAGATCTAGGGAAAACAAATTCTGTAACATGGACAGAGATATAGGGTCAGTAAATAGACCACCTATACTGGATGGTTCTAATTATGACTACTGGAAGCCAAGAATGATTGCATTCTTAAAGTCACTTGACAACAGGGCATGGAGAGCAGTAATTGTTGGATGGAAACATCCTGTTAAAGACACCAAAGATGGATCAATAGTTCTGAAACCTGAAGAAGAATGGAGTAAAGAGGAAGAAGATTCAGAACTAGGCAACTCAAAAGCCCTAAATGCTTTATTCAATGGCATTGATAGAAATATTTTCAGACTGGTGCATCATTGTGAGCTGGCCAAAGATGTGTGGGATACTCTCAAGACAACTCATGAAGGAACATCAAAAGTAAAAATGTCAAGACTTCAACTTCTCACCACCAAGTTTGAAAACTTGAGAATGAAGGAAGATGAATCAATTCATGAGTTCTACATGAACATCTTGGATATAGCCAATACTTCTGGAGCCTTGGGAGAAAAGATGACTGATGAAAAGCTTGTAAGGAAGATTCTCAGATCTTTGCCAAAAAGATTTGACATGAAAGTCACAGCAATAGAAGAAGCTCAAGACATATGCTCCATGAAAGCTGAAGAACTCATTGGTTCCCTTCAAACTTTTGAAATGGGAATGAATGACACACATGCTAAAAAGAACAAAAGCATTGCCTTGGTTTCAAATGCAGATGAAGAAGAAAATGATGAACTAGCAAATGATAAAAGCTTCTCAGAAAATCTTGCATTGATTACAAAACAGTTCAAACAGATTCTCAGAGGTATGGAAGGTAAATCAAATTCCAGTGGAAGATTCACAAACTCTTCTGAAAACAAGAGAACCTATGATGCTAACAGAAGATCAAATCTTGCTGAAAAGACCAGTCAAGAAAAAGGAATCAAGTGCCATGAATGTGAAGGATATGGACACATCAAGAAGGAATGTCCCAACTTCTTAAAAAGACAAAAGAAGGGACTATCTGTAACCTGGTCTGATGAAGACTCAGGAGGAGATTCAGAAGAAGAATCAGCTAAGCATATTACTGCTTTAGCTGGACTGTGTGAATATGATAGTGATTCCAGTTGTGGAGAGCTTACTTATGAACAACTTGAGCAAGCATTCAAAGATCTATACAAAAGAAGCTCTGAAATATGCAGTGAGGTTATAAAGCTAAAGAAGCAGAATGAAGTACTAGAAGAGGAAAAAGCAAGTGATCAAGTAATCATTGATACCTTGAAAAGTGAAGTAACTCTTCTCAATTCTAAGATGGAACATATGTCCAAATCTGTTAGAATGATGAACAGCAGCTCAAATACACTGGATGTTATTCTTTGCAATAATAAACATTCAGGGGACAAAAGTGGACTGGGATACAACAGAGAAGAAGCCAGCTCTAGCAAAGTCACTTCAAAAATTACACAGTCAAACAAGATGTCCCAACAAATGCTTCAACATCAGAACACAAAGACTAACATAATGTTCCAACAAATGTCTCAACATTCTGGAAAGAACAAAATGAAGAAGAAGTATCAAAGATGGAGATGCCATCACTGTGGAAGATTTGGGCATATCAAACCTCACTGTTATAAGTTACATGGATATCCAAATCAGATGTGTCAGCAACCTTCCAAGCAGAAAGTAGAAGGTATCAAGAAAATGCAGCTTAGAAATCAGCAACCTCCTAAGCAAAAGACAGAAGTAATCAAGAAAGTTTGGAGACCAAAAGCTGACATTCAGACTGATCAAAGCCACACACCCAAGAACAAGATCAACAATCAAGCTTGGAGATCAGCTGAACAACACTCAGAGCAGAGGCATCAAAAGAAATCTCAACTCATCTGGTCAAAGAAGAGTACTGCATACATAGCACATACATCATTGAAAGTATCAGCTAAGGAAGACTGGTACTTTGACAGTGGATGCTCAAGACACATGACTGGATTGAAGAATTTGCTAGTAAACTTAAAGCCACATTCATCCAGGTATGTTACCTTTGGAGATGGAGCTAAAGGAGAGATCAAGGGAGTTGGAACCTTGGATTGTCAAGATGTTCCAAGATTAGATGATGTGCTGCTTGTTAAAGGTTTAACTGCTAACCTGATCAGTATAAGTCAACTATGTGATCAAGGATACAGTGTAGACTTTACAAAAACTGAATGCATAGTGACTAACCAAAAGCAAGAGGTTGTCATGAAAGGAGCCAGATCTAAAGACAACTGTGACATGTGGGAATCCCAAAATCTCAGTCTCACTTCAACCTGTTCTCTAGCTAAAGAAGAAGAAGTGAAACTGTGGCATCAAAGACTAGGTCATCTTCATTTCAAAGGCATAAAGAAGATCATATCTATGGATGCTGTAAGAGGTATTCCTAAACTGAAGATTGATGATGGCAAAATATGTGGTGAATGTCAAATAGGCAAGCAAACCAAGATGTCCCATCCAAAGCTCCAACATCTGACAACTTCCAAAGTTTTGGAACTTTTACATATGGATCTTATGGGACCTATGCAGGTTGAAAGTCTTGGTGGTAAGAGGTATGCCTATGTTGTGGTTGATGATTTTTCAAGATATACATGGATAAACTTCATCAAAGAAAAGTCAGATGTATTTGATGTATTCAAAGAATTATGTCAAAGATTGCAAAGGGAAAAATCCAGCTGTGTGATCAGAATAAGAAGTGATCATGGAAAGGAATTTGAGAATCAAAAATTCTTAGATTTCTGCTCTTCAGAAGGAATCAATCATGAGTATTCTTCTCCTATCACACCTCAACAGAATGGAATTGTTGAAAGGAAGAATAGAACTATTCAAGAATCAGCAAGAGCTATGATCCATGCTAAAAAGTTACCTCTGTATTTCTGGGCTGAAGCTATGAACACTGCCTGCTACATCCATAACAGAGTTACCTTGAGAAAAGGAACCCTGTCCACAATATATGAAGTCTGGAAGGGCAGAAAACCCACTGTGAAGTACTTTCATGTGTTTGGAAGTAAATGCTATATTCTGGCAGATAGGGAGCAAAGGAGAAAAATGGATCCTAAAAGTGATGAAGGAATTTTCCTTGGATACTCTATAAACAGCAGAGCTTATAGAGTATTTAACTACAGAACAAATATTATCATGGAGTCCATAAATGTGATAATTGATGATGCTCCTACAGATGTCCCAGAAGATGTTGGAACATCTGCTGATATCAAGGTTGAAGCTGAAGAAAAGAATGATCAATATAACTTCACTCAAAATGATACAAGGTCAGAAGATTCAAGCAAACCTCCCTCCATCAGAATACAGAAGGATCATCCCAAAGATTTAATAATTGGTGATCCCAACAGAGGTGTGAGCACTAGATCAAGAGAAGTGATTTCAGGTTCTTGTTTTGTTTCCAAAATAGAACCTAAAAATGTCAAGGAAGCTCTCACTGATGAATACTGGATTTGTGCTATGCAAGAGGAATTAGGTCAATTCACAAGGAATGAAGTGTGGAATCTTGTTCCTAGACCTAATGACATAAATGTGATTGGTACAAAATGGGTGTATAAGAACAAGTCAAATGAACAAGGAATTGTTACAAAGAACAAAGCTAGACTTGTGGCTCAAGGATACACTCAAATGGAAGGAGTAGACTTTGATGAAACCTTTGCACCAGTAGCAAGGCTTGAATCAATAAGACTACTGTTGGGAATTGCTTGTATCTTAAAGTTCAAGTTATTTCAAATGGATGTGAAAAGTGCCTTTCTTAATGGTTATCTTAATGAGGAGGTATATGTAGAACAGCCTAAAGGATTTGTTGATCCAAGCTGTCCAAATCATGTATACAAACTCAAGAAAGCACTTTATGGTCTGAAGCAAGCTCCAAGGGCATGGTATGAAAGACTTACCACATTTCTTATCAAGCAAGGATACAGAAAAGGTGGGATTGATAAAACCCTGTTTGTTAAATATGAAGAAGGAAATGTCATGATTGCACAAATATATGTTGATGACATTGTGTTTGGTGGGATGTCTGATAAGATGGTCAAACATTTTGTCAAGCAGATGGAAGCTGAATTTGAAATGAGTCTAGTAGGTGAATTAACCTATTTTCTTGGTCTGCAAGTTAAGCAAATGGAAGACTCAATGTTCATCTCACAAAGCAAGTACTCCAAGAACATAGTGAAGAAATTTGGAATGGAAAATGCTTCTCATAAAAGAACTCCTGCTCCTACACATTTAAAGCTGACTAAAGATGAAAAGGGTGAGAAGGTAGATCAAAGTTTATATAGAAGCATGATTGGAAGCTTGTTATACTTGACTGCTAGCAGACCAGACATTGCATTTGCAGTAGGAGTTTGTGCAAGATATCAAGCTGATCCAAAAGTCAGTCATCTCAATCAAGTCAAGAGAATCCTTAAATATGTTAATGGTACTTGTGACTATGGCATAATGTACTTTCATGGGTGCAAACCAATTCTCACTGGCTTCTGTGATGCTGATTGGGCAGGAAGTGCTGATGACAGAAAAAGCACTTCAGGAGGATGCTTCTTTCTAGGAAACAATCTGATTTCTTGGTTCAGTAAGAAACAGAATTGTGTATCCTTATCTACAGCTGAAGCTGAGTACATAGCAGCAGGTAGCAGTTGTTCTCAGTTGGTTTGGATGAAGCAGATGCTCACTGAGTACAATGTCCCACAGGATGTCATGACATTGTACTGTGACAACTTAAGTGCAATCAACATATCTAAAAATCCTATCCAACACAGCAGGACAAAGCATATTGATATCAGACATCATTTCATCAGAGATCTTGTAGAAGAAAAGGTGATTTCATTGGAGCATATATCTACAGATCTGCAGTTAGCTGATATCTTTACCAAGGCATTGGATGCTGCACAATTTGAGAACTTAAGGGGCAAACTTGGAATCTGTTTATGTGATATCTAGCAGTTAATGAGATGTGCCAACATGTCATATGACATTGCATGGCATAAGTTCCAGATGGCAAAGCTAGTCTGGACTAGATCCTTGGGAATTTCATTCCTAATCATTTGGACTGTAACGGCTACTTCTTTAGTATTTCCTTATAAGCAGCTATCAAGAGTCTCATCACATCATCACAAGCGAATCACATTGACTAGTAATCCTGCAGAAATCTTAAACCCTAAAGCTGCACATTCATCTTCCTCAACAATGTCTCAAAACCCTAAAACAGCTGAAGAAGTTCTCAACCAGGAAGACGTGGTTCATGCCATTCCTATTTCTATGGTGCCAATGCAATCAACACCATTAGACGAGCTCAAGGGAAATGCCTCTCACACTAAGAAGGCAAGAACACCAAAAAGAGGTAAAGATAAAATCAGAAGCAAAGCTAAAGAAATTCCTTCACATGTTAAATACTCCAAATATGTTGATGACTCCATCAATGAGATTGTCAATCAAGTTTTCTCTGAACAAAGAGTAGTGAAAGGAATCTCTGTTCCCTTGAACACCATTCCTGCACCTCAAGAAGAACCTGCTCAAGATACAAAGAACAATGCTGCAGAACAAGATGTCCCAACGGATGTTGGAACATATGCAGATGAGAAAGCAAACTCATCTGATGCTGATACTGAACAGACTGAGGACAAGAAAGAGGTCTTAAATGAAGATAATGACAAGGTCTCTGAGGATCAGACCAAAGCCTCAGATGAAGATCTAATCCCTTCTGATCAACAAGCTGAAGAAGAGACTGCTCAATCTCCTCCAGTGGTCAATCTGGAGCAGGACTCTGATGCAGAAATCATAGCATCTGTCAAACCCAGCATAGCCAAAAGACTCAGGTCCAGGCAGGGTAAGATGCAAGCTGAAGCAACAATTCTTGAAAAGAAGAAAGCCTCTCCAAAGAAAGGGAAAGCTAAAGCCTCTTTTGGGCCATCAAAACAATGGAGTAAAGTTCAAACTCAGAAAAGAAAGGCTGTCACACCATCAGATTCAGATGTTGAATCAGATGTCCCAACATCTCCTCCTAAGAAGAGACCAGCAATATCCAGAGCTTCATCTGCTGTACCAGAAGCTCCCTTGGATAACATATCATTTCACCATGTCTCTAGTGTGAACAGGTGGAAATATGTGTACCAAAGAAGGGTTGCCCTGGAAAGAGAACTGAGCAGCAATGCACTTGAGTGCACAGAACTGATAGACCTCATATCTGCTGCAGGACTGTTCAAGACAGTCTCAGACCTCTCTCCCTGCTATGAACTTCTTGTCAAAGAGTTCATTGTGAATCTTCAGGAAGATTGTTCACATGGTAAGTCCTCTGAATTCCAAAAAGTTTTTGTTAGAGGTAGATGTGTGGAGTTTTCTCCCCAAATCATAAATCAGTATCTAGGAAGAGAAACAGATGGACCAAATGAGCTGGGCAAGACAGATAATCAAGTCTGTAAGGTGATAACTGCTGACCAGGTAAAGGCATGGCCTGTGAAGGGAAAACTATCTGTAAGCATGCTTACCAGAAAGTATGCCATGCTGAACAGGATTGGTACATCTAATTGGGTGCCTACTAACCACACTTCCTCAATCTCAACTGGTCTAGCCAGATTTATATATGCTGTTGGAACTCAAACCAAAATGGACTATGGAGCCTTCATCTTTGATCAAACCATGAAGCATGCCAGCTCCTCTGCAACCAAGCTACCAATAGCCTTACCATCATTGCTGTGTGGTATTGTACTCAATCAATATCCTGGGATTTTAACTGACAAGGATACTGCATGCAAAAGAGAGAGCCCCCTGGCTTTTCATTACAAATTATTCCTAAGTCACCATGCTGCAGATGTTAAAGCACCTGCTGGGACATCTGCTGGTCCCTCAACTGCTAAGAATTCAATCTCCAAGAAAGAGTTAATTGCTGAGCTAAAGTGCACATGCAAGGAGCTTGAAGCAAGGAAGCTGAAACTGGAAGAAATCATTCAAAGATTGGAGAATGAAGAAGACCAGAAAGCTGCCTCTAATGCAAACAATGCCTCTGATGAAGACAGTGCTGCTGATGAAGAAACAGAAGCTGATGAAGAGACAGAAGTTGAGGAGGGAACTGAGAGTGATGATTCTGAGTGATCCAATGTATGTGAGGCATTTGTAATGACAGCAATGATTTGTAATTCTGGATAATAGTTCTTTGGCCCCTAATTTTGTGCCTACCAAGGGGGAGAACAACATCAAATGTAATTGCTGTTTTAAATGAATGAAATCTGTTTGTTTGCTTCTGAACTGAATAAGTTTTTCTGTTGGAACAAGACTGGATAGAGACAGGACACATATATGTTTGAGGGGGAGTAATCTCAAATAAAGTTCAACAGAAAAGTAATGATATACTCTGATAAAAAGAACTTCTGCTGCACTCTGAAAACCAGAAAAGATGTTAGCCAAAAATTAGCCAAAGGGGGAGTTTGTAGATGTTTAAGAATTGGCAGATTTTTTGACCAAACAAGAAATGTTAAATTCAGTTCAGAATGTCCTATCAGATGTTGGGACATTAGCAAACAGAGTATGTGAACTTGGTTCAGGATGTCCTACCAGATGTTGGGACATTGTATAAATGACTAAGTTCAGTTTTGTCAGGATGTCCCAACAGATGTTGAGACATCTCAGACCTGCTACCAGAATTAATTATTGATTAACAGATCAGAGATATTTAAGGAGAATTATCTGGAATTAATTAATGATGGATATAAAACAGAACAAGGCGCATCTGTAGGGAGTTTTAAATTGAAGATTCAGATTAAAACAGAAGACCTAATGCACCTAGAATATAGGAGGTAACAAACCCTAAATTCAAGGTGACAGCTGCTGCACATTAGGGCTGGATCATTCTACAGAAAGCCCAAAATTCAGAACCTATTTAAACAACAGAATCTCATAGAATTGAGTACGAATTTCAGAAGACTAAATAGGGTGTCTAGTGTTTTAATAGCAGGCTGTTTTTATGTACCACTTTATGAGCTTTTAAGCAAAAGTGCATTTGTGACTTGATTGAAACTGTGAAGTAAAATCAAGCTGTTACTGTTTGAAGGATGTCTTCAATTTCTGTAAACTTGTAAACAAAATCACTGTGTGATTGAGAGGGAGTGAGTAGGGTACTCTTATCTAAGTGAGTCTTAGGTAGAAATTGCATTGGGTAAGTATTAAGTGATAGATTAAACAGGGTGGTTTAAGTCTAGAATTAATATTACTAATAGTGGATTTCCTCCTGGCTTGGTAGCCTCCAGATGTAGGTGTGGTTATACACTGAACTGGGTTAACAAACTTCTGTGTTGTTTATTTTTCCTGCTGTTTAAGTTTTGGTTAAAATTTGTCAAATGTCCTATTAAGTGTTGGAACATCTCTTAGGACATCTCATTACAGAATTTCAATTATTATTATCATATCATTGTTCTGGATTGTTGTTACCTTGGTGGGTGGGGTATTCCAGTGAGAAAGGCTCAATACAAAGGCCTGAGTGACACATAGGATTAGAGTGATTTCGTATTCTTTCCCATTCCATTTCGGTCTGGTGCGGGAATATGAAAACACGGTTCAGACATGGGTTTCCTTTTGAGAACTCTGTGCTACGGATCTCCTATAGTGCTAAAGCTATCTGGGAAGTCTGCTAAGTCTGGATGACCTTTTTAGATGACCTTCAGCATCTGAGGTGAATTAGGGGAGGATTCTTTATGATTAGTGTAAGCACTATATCCCCCAGGATGAATGTGTTTACACTTCTCATAATAGATCCAAACCTGAGGATCTTTGTTCTAGTACATACATGTGAGTGGGATGGGATATTTACAGGTTTGCAAGAACCCTTGACCTCATTATACCTTGCTATTGAAATGCTATAAGGTTGCACTATTTTGGACTAATTCTTTGAAACCATGGACTATTGACTCTTTATTTGAGTCCCCCACCCGGTTACTGGTTCTCAATCCTTCATCTGAAATTTTGAACACTCAAGGATCCCACCAGAGGCAACTGATAATCCAGAACATGATCACAAACCCTTGCATGTCATCATCATGCATCATATTGCATCATTTCTAACATTTGTCTATTTGGTTTACAGGGTATCTACTTTTCTTGGTTTGGTTTTGACCGTTCTTCTGCTCAGCCTATCAGCTACAACACTTCTCCAGTTATCTCCTTCAGCACACATCTTTAGAATGGATTCAACAAGGAAAAGCAACATCACCTATCATTTCTTCGAGTATCCTTTAGCAGGCATTAAACAGATACAGGCCCTCATTACTCTTGATCATGTACCCCTGCTCAAAAAAAGTTACGGTGGAATCTTGGACATAATTATGGACCTGGATACATCACAAAGAAGCATGATTCACACCTGTTTGCAGTTTTATGACCCTCCCCTGCGTTGTTTCACTTTCCCAAACTTTCAGATAGGTCTGTTGCTGGAAGAATACTCCATGTTGCTGGATATCCCCATCCAAAGAGGAATTCCTTTCAATCCTGAAATGACTCCTCCAAAGAATGAAGACATAGCCAAAGCACTACATCTGGAAGTAACCACCATTGATGAATACATGAATTCCAAAGCTGGAATCACAGGCCTTCGTCTGGATTTCTTGATTACTCAGGCTACGAAGTAGGCTGCAAAAGGGAATTGGGAAACTGTATGTGCTCTCCTAGCTCTCAACATTTATGGCATCATTTTGTTTGCAGACGAGCCTAAGTTTGTAAGCAAAAATGCCATCCACATCTTCATGCTAAAGAACCCGGTTCCCACCTTGTTAGGAGACTTTTATTACGCAGTTCATCAAAGGAATGAAAAGCAGAGAGGAAGACTGGTAAGATGTTGTGCACCTCTTTTCTACAGTTGGTTGATGAAATACATGCCAAAGACGGAAGCTTTCTTGAACCCACATCAGACAAGGAATTGGGCTAAGAGAATGATTGCCCTTACTTCATAAGATATCAGGTGGTGTACTTAGAACACCAAGGGTCGAGATATGGTAACCAGCTGTCGTCAATACCCAAATGTGCCTCTCATTGGAGTAAAGGGATGCATCAACTACAATCCTTTACTTTTCAAAAGACATTTGAGGTATGCCTTGGTACATCCACCTAGGGAGCAAGACCTAGCAGAATCTCTTTATTGTGTTGTTCAAAACAACCATGCCACTATCCGACAAGCAACTTGGGCTTGGGACAATATATAGACTAAAGGAACCTCTATTCTGGGAAAGTGCAATAACATAGCCTCTGCTCAGTACACCGAATGGTCGCGCATCAGAGGACAGATTACTCGTATGCCATTCACCCTAGAAGATGTGCCAGGGCCATCAGTAGTTGAGCCCATAGCCACAGTAAGCCTGGAAGAGTTTGAAAAGTTGAAGGAAAGAAATACCCAGCTCGCAGAAGCTTTAAAGAAGACCCTTTGGGAAAGGAATGATACTCGTTTAGACGTTGAGAGGTTAGAGAAGCTACGCATCGAGCATCTAGCCAAGAGTGAGAAGACTTAAGACTTCATCAGGAAAGTCCGAGTAGGGGAACTTGTGTTGAAAGATGCATGTAAGGAGGCAAAAATTCAGAAGGCTAGAGCTGAGCATTATCTGGAAGAGAGTCAGGGTAGATGGGTCAAAATAACTGAGGCTCGTTTGAAAGAAGACCAGAAGATGCAAGCCAAGATGGAGCAGTTAGAGTCCAGTGAGAGAAAAAGACAAGAAGCACTTCTAGCCGCTCAGAAGGAAATCTCAGAGTTAAAACTCCGGGCAGGGTTAAAAAGATCCAAAGAGCAAGATAAGTATCAGAAGATGACGAATGCCATCGCAACCAGAAACCTTCTCATCAGGACCATCACAGAGCACCCAGCTGGACCTGTGACTGATGCTCTCCTGAAGGAAGTCAGGGAGGATGCATATGGATTGGATGTTTGATTTTCTTTGTACTTGTTGTTGTATTTTCGACTCACCATGGGAGTTTACTATATTGTATTCATGAACTGATTGTATTATAGTTTATGTATTATTGTTGTATTTCGACTCACCATGGGAGTTTTTGTTGTTTTGATGTACTCATGAACTGGTTGTATTTTGGCAATGCCACTTGTATTCTATGTATTATTGGTTTTTTTGTGGGTTCCGTTTGCTCCAACATCCTTATCTCCTCCAAGGGGTCTGGAAGGTCAGAACCAAAAACCAAATCGGATACCCTCGAAAGACAAATAGGCATATTGCATTGCATTCTAACCACATACCTTTTGTTTTTACAGGTGTTTTGTTTTTGTTGTCTCACTTTGTTGATTATTTCAGGAAATATTGCTCGCAGAAGGGTCTTTTCCGTCAACCGAGTCCACAGGTATCCAACTCGACACAACCTTCCGAGTCTACAAAGGGATCAGCTACAGCAGGAACTAACAAATGTGAGGACTCAAATGACAAATGTGAGGACAAAGGTGAGGACCCAAATGAATCAATTTATGGCCGTGATGATTGGACTGGCCCAGACCCAGGAAAGATTGAGGGAGTTGGTCGAGCGGCAAACCCCGGAAGATAACCACGCATGCACTGGAGGTACTAGTAACAATGAGCGCGAGCAGCCGCGAACGACTCCAGTAGTGTTCAGACCCGACAACAATCCTGAAGCTAATATCATTGGGAATGGCCAAAGGAACACTAGAGATCGTATTCTACATGAAGATCCTCAAGATGAGTAGTTTACAGTACTAGGTGATGGGGCAGATGAAGCTTATGACCGTCGGTTGGACGAGATATCAGAAAATTTAAGATCCTTGGAATCCCAGAACTCCTTGGTGTAAACACCCCAAATTTTCCCTCACTCTTTATCACACCATGGCTTGTGATCTTTCATTTTTGTTTTAACATAAGCATTGCATCTCATATTGCATATTTGCTTCACTGCATAGTTCAAGTTCATCTGCATCTAGGGTTTATGATCTGAGCAATCCAAGAATCCATCTGAGCCATCCCAAAGGTCTTGAAGCTTCCCAAGAGGGTCCATATGTGCTCTATGATCATATTATGTTCCCCAAAGTTCATGGAAGTCAAGAAATCACAAAGATTGGCAAAGGCATGGAAGCAGACCTAGGGTTTTCACTACACAGATGACCAAAATTAGGGTTTTGGTTTCAGAGGCCTTAACTCAATTTTTTTGGTCATTCTTGTTTCTAATGTTCTTAATATGTTATAAGGATCATGTGTACCAAGTTTGATGAAGAAACTCATTGTGGAAGTCATCTGTTCATTGGGTAACTTCTTGAGCAAGTTAAGTCAAAATCAGGGCATCTGAGGCCCCCAACAATGGAACCAAAGGGTCATTTTCATCAAATTTAAGTTCAATGATCTTTATTTAATCTTATAAGTGGTTGTAAGTTCACAAGATTGAAGAATTTTGAGCCAATTGCAAACTTTCCATTTTTGGAAATGACTTGAAATGCAAACTTTCCATTTTGGGAAAGATGTTCAACTTCCTCTTTCATGACCAAAAATGCTTCAAATGAAATATTCTTGGGCATGGAAGTTGTAGATTAGGTTTTCCCTTTTCAAAAAGTACAAGAACATGTCTTGATTCATCATAGAACTCAAGATACGACCTTTCAAAGTTGGCAAAAATCACATAATTTCAAGTTTCATGTCAAAGAGGGATTTTGCATTTTGGCATGTTCAAGCTTCTAAATGACTTCTAATGTTGACAAATATGTTACAACATGTCAAAACAACTTCAAAGGATCATAATTGGCCCAATAATTGAAGCATTTCATGGCTTGAATCACAAGAAACATAAAAGAGGGAAATTTGCATAAACCATGAGAACTCTTCATCCAAGCCTTCCAGCTCATCAAATTCAATCCCATGGTCCTCCATGAATCAAGCTGAGGAAGGACAAGCCATTGAAACACCTCTGACTCGTGCCATGCTTCAAGTACACATAACCTTGAATTTTTGCAATTTGGCCCATACCAATCAAGCTGTGCCACCACCCACTTTCTGAGCAATCCCATTGGTTTATACAAACATCAAGCAACACAAAACACATAACACACAAGGCTGAAACCTCTCACAAGCTCAGATTGCCAAAAACTTGCAACAACTTCCTCTCTTCGAATCTCTCAGCATAGCCACTAAAACTCAAAACTTCCTTCACCATTCAATCACTCATGTCATAAGGAACACAAAGCACCCTCCATTTTGCCCTAAAAGCCACTCTAGCAAAAATACGATTTCTGCCAAACTAGAAATGAAACACACAAACCAGCCACTCTAAGCTTCATTCAAGCTTGCCAATAGCCTCAGGAGGTCAAAGGGGACTGGATTGCACAAGGGAGAGACCCAAAAAGCTCAAAATTGCAAAGCTTCTTCTAAGGTATCATGAAGAACACTTTTTCCAGAACTCTTGTTTTAAGTTCCTAAATGATTCTCCATGCTTCACTGATCATTGTGATATGTTTATTTTCGAAAATGGTTGAGGATTGAGCATGTATGTTGTTTCTGAAAGTTTTGTGTACTTTTCCGTTTTGCTTCGCTTCATGCTATTCTTGAAAAATAAATGTTGTTTGTTGATGGATTCGTGTTTGTTGTTGTTCATTGATCATTTTTGGAAAGTTTGATGCATTGTTATGGCGTATTGAGAGAGATAACATGAGAGGTTGGCCGGAGAAGATGACCGGAGCTTAGCTCCGGTCACCTGAATTTGATTAGGGCTAATTAGGGTTAGTTCTCCAGATTTGATGTTGACCCTTGGATCTGTTTTAATTTTGCGCGTGGACGACTTGGATCCTATCATTAAAACCCTAATCTAATTAATTAATTAAAACCTAATTTAATTAATATAATTAAGTTAATTAGCCCAGATGCCATCCTGGCCTTTCAAAAGCGCGCCAGTCAACCCCCTTCAAACCCTGGCCATCAGATTAGCATACCTTTCATTTTAATTCATTTAATTTCTTTTTATTTCATTTTCTTTTGCATAATTTATTTAAAATGGCTAAAAACTTCAAAAAAATATTTCTCTTTGTATTCTGACTTTAAATATTTTTCCCAACCAGAAAAAATTTTTTATTTTATTTTTTTCATATAAAAAGTATTTTTAAAATATTTAAATGTTATTTTTAATTAATTAAAGTATTTTAATTAATTAAAAATGCATTTAGGTTTCTAAAAATCACCAAAAAAGTCATGAAACATTCCAATACATTTAGAAACATTTTCAAACTCTTCACACAAATTTCGTTTTAGGTTTGATCATAGTTTCCCAATTATCTTTGAATTAAGGGTCTTTAAAATCACATTTTTTAACCCTAACTTTGAAAAATCATTTCTGCCTAACCAAGAAGAGTTTGAACTTGATTCTTTTTACTTTGTTTCACATATTGCATGTAGTTTATAGGTCATTTTTCTCATGAATTTATCTTGCATTTTCAAATTGATTTGCATTTTTCCTTTTGAATCACCCAAAAGCCCTAGAAAACTTAAGAAAATCATAACTTATGATAGGTTAGGCTTCTGACCTTCTCCTTTGGGGTGTGACTTTGTATGGGATTAGGGTTTGTTTGAGCTTGATTTCAATTTTTTATCATGTTGTTTGATTCTGTTTTATCCATTTGCATCTCACATGTCCATGTAACCCTAATTTCTCATGTTCATTTGCATTCACCTTGCATATTCATCATCACATGAACTTGTCATGACATTTAAAGCATTCATATGTCATCTTAGGCATCTTAGGAAATGTTAGAACATTGCTTGATCATTTATTCTTTCATTTGCCATGTTTTGCATTCATTTCATTTCATATACATCCATGTGTTTTTAAACTTCTAAGTATGCTTTCATAACATATCATCCTTGTATGATCATTCATATGCTCATTATATGACATTGCATCATCTCATATGCCATTTGCATGGAATAAACACTTCTGACTTTGGTCTTTGCACCTCATTTAATTTCATCTCATTTCAATTCATTTCTTTATGCTTTATACCTTATGTATTCATACTAACCATTTCAGGAACGTTTGGTAAGATATTTGGGAGGTGGATTTGCCTTCACCTCTCACTTCTTCTTATCTCTCTCATATGCATTTTAAATTGTCTTTGAAGTGAGTTTGATTCACTTATGTTCCCTCTCTCTCACTTTCTTCTTTCAAGTTACTTATCTTCTTCAATGAAGTAAGTAACTTGTTTCTTCTTGTTCACCCTTCTTTAATCTGCTTCTTCCATTGGTGGATTCCTTGAAGATCTTCTCTTTTAAGCCTCACAAACCATAGGATATCCAAGCATGATAATGTTTAGGGTTGTGTTTATTCCCCCATTAGCTTTTTACCTTTGAGTCTCCTTGAGTCTCTCTTCTCATCTCATAATCAGAGACTAAACTCTTAAAGTTTTAGGACTTTGGAATTAGGGTTATGCATGCATCCTTCTCTTAGGATGGAGTGTATAACTTTAATCCTAAGTGTTAAACCTTTAATTTGTTTAAACCTTTTAATCAAATCACCTTAATAATCACTAAGACTTTATCTTGTAACTTGGGCCTTACATTAGGGTTCTAACTCTTCCTTATGGTTAAGAGGGACTAACCCTAGTGTTTAATGGACAAGTCCTCCTTAAGTTGTCTTACAAACATAAAATTCACTTCTTAATCTCACCCTTTAATTTAAATCCATTTAATAAAGGCTTGTTATATAATGAATTTAATCCCTAACCATGGATTTAGTTGAGGTATATTCCTAATCTTAAGTGTTCTCATCTATTATCCTTCTATTAGGATGGTGTAATGAGTTCACTAATCTGTGATTAGAGATTAAACTCATTACATAACACTAAACAAAAACCCAAAAACATCTAAATAATCACAAGTAGGTTAATGACCTTAATCCTATATCATCATGGTAATTAAGTTGAGATGCTTATATCACACTTAAGTAGGCTCATTATCCCTAATCAGGGGTGATATAATGAGTTTACAAACCCTTGATTTAGGCTTAAGCTCATTATCTTATGCAAAACACCAAAAACAATAACAAAACTGAAAACAAAAAAACAAACAGTAATCGTCTCCTTCGGGATTATTTTCTCATCACACTCATTCACAAACGAGAACTTGCTTCTTCCGTCTAATGCAAGACAGTTAGCACTCGAGCCAGACGAGTCATACACTTGAGTATAGACAAGCAGGCAGTTCACAGTCAATTTATTTTCAGTCTCTTTGGGTCGAACTACGGTGTTCTGACTTCCTCATTGCACGAGAGGATACGTAGGCATAACTTAACTGTTATTGAACAAAAGTCTCTTTGTCTTCCCCCTCTTTCAGCATTCTTTTCTAAGCCTCAGTTCCTGAGCATTCACCCTTTTTGCACTGACACTTGTATATTATTTTCTTAGCTTTTGCACACAGACATCACATACACCTACCCTTTTTAAATACAATCTTTTAAGCGTGTATCCCATCGAGTACGACGGATAATCTGGGTGCTAATACCTTCCCAGGTTGTAGCCAACCCCCTTTCTCAGTTTCTCTGGTTCGCAACCGTCTTATCCATCTTTTCTAGGTTTATGCAGCATTACCTTTCCTTCGATATAAAAATGCCTAGCTGGCAACTCTATTCAGTTCATTTCATTTTCTCTTTTCGCCGATCGTTCTCGTCTTCACCGGGATACAAATCCTCGGGAGCAACAACTTGGCAACTCTGCTGGGGACTCTTATCTTGCAACCAGGGCTTCTGGTTCTTTTTGTGGGTTTCTCCTAGAGCTTGTTTGATTTGTGTTTATGGGGGTGTTATATGCTACTTGTGCTTGTTTTTAATTGCTTTATTTATTGCTTTCTGTATAGCTTTATTGATTGCTTTCATTTACTGTTTTATGCATTTCATACTATTATCATCATATCACCTGTGCTGGATCTGTTGTTTTCCTTGGTGGGAGGGATATTCAGTGAGTAAGGTTCCATACCGGGAGCTTGAGTGACACATAGAATAGAGTGGCTTCATATTCTTTCCCATTCCATTTTGGTCTGGTACGGGAATATGAAACACGATTCAGACATGGGTTTCTTCTTGAGAACTCTGTGCTACGGATTTCCTGTAGTACTAGGGCTATCTGGGAAGCCTGCTAAGTCTGGATGACCTTTTTATGACCTTCAGCATCTGAGGTGAATTAGAGGAGGATCCTTTATGATTATTGTAAACACTGTACCTCCGGGTTAGAAGTATTTACACTTCTCATAACTGATCCAAGTATGAGGATCCTTGTTCTAGAACGATACCTGTGAGGGGGTTAGGATGTTTACAGGTTTGCAGGAACCCTTGGCCCCATCATACCCTGTTACCAGTCTTGTTTTAAGATTGCACCATTTTGGACTATTATTGTGAAACCCTGGATTTGTGACTCTTTATTTGAGTCCCCCACCTAGTTACTGGTTCTCTAGCCTCCATCCAGATTTCTGAACACACATGGACCTTATCAAGGCAGATAACAGATCCAACACTTGATCACAAACCCTTGCATATCATTATGCATCATTTTAACATTTGTCTATTTGTTTTACAGGGTATCCACATCTTATCTTTGGTTTTGGTTTTGACTGTTCATCTGCATCAACCATCTTCACCAGCTATCTTCATCAGAGATTCTCTTCAGCACCTTCATCAGTTATCTTCATCAGAGATCTTCTTCAGCTGATATCTTCTCCAGTTGTCTTCATCAGTATTTCCCTTTAGTTATCTTCATCAGCATCCATTTTCAGCATGGACCCATCCAGGAAGAGCAACATTACCTACCATTTCTTTGAGCCCACTCTGGCAGGCATCAGGCAGATTCAGACACTCATCACTCCTGATCATGTCCCTTTATTCAGGGAATATTATGGTGGCATTATGGACATGATCATGGACTTGGATGCATCACAGAGGAGTATGATCCACACTTGCCTTCAGTTCTATGACCCTCCTCTCAGATGTTTCACTTTCCCAGACTTTCAGTTGGGCCCCTTGCTAGAGGAGTTTTCCATGTTGTTGGGTGTCCCCATCAGGAGAGGGATTCCTTTGAACCTTGAGATGAATGCTCCCAGGAATGAGGATATAGCTAAGGCTTTGTATTTGGAATCCTCCATCATTGATCAGAATATGACTACTAAGGCTGGAATCCCAGGCCTCCATTTGTACTTCCTGATCACTCAGGCCACCATTCATGCTGCAGCAGGGAAGTGGGACACTGTCTATGCTCTCTTGGCCCTTAGCATATATGGTATCATCTTGTTTGCAGACGAGCCTAAGTTTGTAAGCAAGAGTGTTATCCATCTCTTCCTGTTGAAGAATCCATTCCCTACCTTGCTTGGGGACTTTTACTACTCAGTGCATCAAAGGAATGAGAAGTAGATGGGAAGATTAGTCAGATGTTGTGCACCTCTCTTCTACTATTGGTTACTGAGGCACTTGCCAAAGTCAGAAGCTTTCTTGAATCCTTATAAGTCAAGAAACTGGGCTAAATGAATGATTGCCCTTACATCAGAAGACGTCAGATGGTGCACTCAGAGCACCAAGGGCAGAGACATAATCACCAGCTGTGGGCAGTATCCCAATGTACCTCTTATTGGAGTAAAAGGTTGTATCAACTACAATCCTTTGTTGTTCAAAAGGCAATTAGGGTATGCCTTGGTACATCCACCAATAGAGCAGGACTTATCAGAAACCCTTTACTGTGATATTCAACATAACCATGCCATTACCCGACAAGCATCTTGGGCTTGGGACAACATTCAGACAAAAGGGACTGCCATTCTTGGCAAGTGCAACAACATAGCTTCAACTCAGTATCTTGATTGGTCTCGTATCAGAGGACAGATCACCTGTATGCCATTCACCTTGAAGGATGTGCCTGGATCATCAGCAGTAGAGCCTATAGCTACAGTCAGCTTAGAAGAATTTCAGAAGTTGAAGGAGAGGAATACTCAGCTTTCTGAAGCTCTGAAGAAGACCCTCTGGGAGTGGAATGATAGTCGTCTGAACAATGAAAGGTCGGAGAAGCTTCGGATCGAGCATATGACCAAGATTGAGAAGACAAATGATTACATCAGAAGGGATAGAGCAGGGGAGTTATTGTTGAAAAATGCTTGCAAGGAAGCCAAGATTCAAAAGGCCATAGCTGAGCACTACTTGGAGGAGAGTCAGCTTAGATGGATCAGAATTACTGAGGCTCGTTCACAGGAAGATCAGAAGACCCGGGCTAAGATAGAACAGCTGGAAGCTAATAAGAAGAATAATCAGGAAGCCTTGTTAGCAGCACAGAAGGAAATCTCTGAATTGAAACTCCGGGCAGGGTTGAAGAGATCAAGAGACCAAGACAAGTACAAGAAGTTGACCAGTGCTATTGCCACCAGGAACCTTCTTATCAAGACCATCACAGAGCATCCAGTTGGTCGAGTGACTGATGCTCTCCTGAGGGAAGTCAGAGAGGATGATTATGGGTTGGATGTTTGATTTCTTTGTATTTGTACTTCATTTCATTTGTACTTTTGCTTTTGTTGTTGTATTTTGACCCACCATGGGGATTTGTTGTAATCAAAACTATGTATC
Organism: Lathyrus aphaca; assembly: GCA_963966055.1. Lineage (NCBI taxonomy): Eukaryota > Viridiplantae > Streptophyta > Magnoliopsida > Fabales > Fabaceae > Lathyrus > Lathyrus aphaca. The sequence continues at coordinate 196,660,072 of OZ014524.1, forward strand.
TTTACATTTTGTAATATATGGTTTGTGTTATCTTTCGGGCTTCATTTCTCTTCAACATCATCATTCCTCGAGGTCTGGAAGGTCAAAACCAAAGAACCAAACCGGATACCCTTGGAAGACAAATAGACATCCTGCATTGCATACTAACCTTGTTTTGTAGGTATTTGTTTTTGTTGTTTCTCACTTTGTTGTGGTTTCAGGAAACATTGCTCGTAGGAAAGTCTTCCCCATCAACAGAGTTCACCGGTATCCTACAAGAAACAACCTTCCGGGCTTACAGATGGACCAGGTTCAACAAGATCTGACTGACGTGAGAACCCAGATGGCTAATGAAAGAACTGAAATGAGGGCTCAGATGAACCAGTTCATGGCAGTAATGATTGGGTTGGACCAAAGCCAAGAAATATTAAGAGAGTTGGTCGAGCGGCAAACTCCTGAAGAAAACCATCCAGGTACAGGGGGGTACCAGCAACAATGATCATGTACAACCTCGTACTGATCCCCCGGAGTTTGGACCTCATCTTAACCCTGACATTAATGCTATCAGGAATACCCAGGGTAATATTGGAGGACGTGCCTTGCAAGAGGACCCTCAAGAGGAACAATTCACTATAGTTGGGGCATGAGATGAAGTCTATGATCGTTGGCTGGACGACATAGCAGAAAAGTTGAGGTCTCTGGAGTCTCAAAACTCTCTAGGGTTTGATGTTATGGATATGGGGCTGGTAGAGGGAGTTAGAATTCCTCACAAATTCAAACCTCCTTGCTTCGAAAGATACAATGGTACATCCTGCCCTCGCACCCATCTCCAATCTTTCCTGGGAAGATTAAAGGCCTACACCATGGATGAAAAGCTATAGATGTTTTATTTTGAGGATAGCTTAACAGGGGCATCCCGTGAGTG